>CM041780.1:54726350-56182047 GCA_023374045.1 Limonium bicolor
TAAGATGCTTAAAATGGTGTTTTTGGCTTGGATCTAGCTACTCCTTGTAGATCTTGGTATACCAACTGAATCCACATGAAAAGGAGAAGAAAATAAGGCTAGGGAACCAAGGTTTACAACCGAAATTCACAAGGAAGAAGAGGTATGTGCTTAGAGCACATTTTTACCTTAAATGGTCAAAACTTGAACTCTTCTCCTTAGATCTTGTTATGGCCGAAATTTATCCTTCCTTTAACCTCCAAAACACTCCATAGATGTATAGAAAAGGTTGGAGTGTAGATCAATGGAAAAGGAAAGAAAGATGAAGAAAATGGGCATTTTTATGCCTTAGGAGCTTACCTAGAGCTTGAGCTCTCTCCAATGGAGCTTGGACACTCACCTTCGGTCAAGGAAGAGCCAAAGGGAGAGTTTGGCAATGAGTCCCACGGTTGGAATTGGACTAATGAGAGAAGGTGACCTAATTTGGCTTAAAACACATTTTTGCCGTTGTTTAATGTATTAGTGTTTGATGACTCATGCTGCTTGATTGTAGTAGTATAATTCGGTGGAGACAAAAGCAAGGGGTAGCCATCCTTGTTTGGATAAAGGTGGTGGTGATTGATTCCAATTTGATTGAAAAATGGGCTAATAATGTTACTTTAAGCAATTAACTAAGGAAATGAGTCATCATGTTTTGTCTTGTCTTGCTAGCCTTGGAAAGCAACCGTATAACAAGGGAAGAGAGGCTCCAAAATCGGCTGGCTCTCACATGGGGTAAGCAAGTGGTAAGCTCACTTTACATTTTAAATGTTAAAGTTCACTTTTTCCTTATTTTATGCAAAAGTAAAGGGATATATTTAATTGTCACATGGGACTTGTCTCTTGGTCTGTTAAGAGACTTATTCCACCAATTTTATGTAGTCGAATTCGTGGTCAATGGTCAACATTGACCAACTTAGTCAATGTTGACCCAAACGGGCCCCATTTTTGGGTTTTATTAATATTTTAATATTAAATTTGTAAAAATTTGTAAATTCTTGGAATTAAATTCCTAATATCATATAATATGATATTTTATTATACTTAAAGGTAATTATAACCTTTTAGCCCATTTAAAACCAATTTAGAAGGCGATTTCACAAAAACGTGCTTTTAAGGAGTTTTAGTGCACATTTTGTGTCGCAAGGTGTTTCTGAGCTTGGTTTTCTTTGAAAACGGTTTTGTTGTGTCCCTTACATGATATTTGATCATGGTATCCAATTTTATATCATTTAGAGGTCATTAGACCTTTAAGGTATTCTTAGAGCACCTTTTTGCTCTACTTGACCTTGAAGCATGAAAGTGCTTGTTCTTTGTGTTGGAGTGTTGTCCAACGGTTATAATATGTTTAGTATTATGTTAATAAATTTAGGACAAATTTTTAGGTCCTAATAAGTTCATTTGGGTATTTATTTACCCTCACCAATCAAAGGGTGCAACACCTTGCTTTGTGTTGACCACTATAGTTCTCAGTTGACTTTTAAGGCATGTTGATGAGTGTCCAAATGAGCATGTTTTATAGGTGTATTTCATATATAATATTAGCACTTTTCTTGCTCATTTCTCCACTTCGGTTAGTTTTCCTCTAGTTTATGTTTTATTGTTTATCTCACAAAATTATTGGTTTAACATGAGGAAAACCAAGCGGGAGTGAAGTAGTCGAAGAGACGAACGTAGACGCAACGGCTCAGAAAACGGAGTCCAAACGAAGAATCTAGAGCCGGTCAAGAGTTTGAAGGAAAATAGGTCACAGTCAAGGGTTGCAACCGCCCAAGAAGAGGCGGGCTGCAACCGCCCCATAACTAGCGGTCTTCTCATGCTGCACCGCCTATTAATGGCGGACTCCACCATATGCAACCGCCTACTAAGTGACGACAGGCTGGCCTGCAACCGCCCGTAGCTGGCGACAACACACACAAGCCGTGCGGAACCCGGGCCGGACACAACAATGAAACCTCGGTCTTCCGTATGCGGCAAGGAAGGACGAAGAATCATAACGCACCCCGACTATTTTCCTTCCTCGCGAGGTCGTCTTCTCCAACTTGCTCGCGCGCCTTATCTATCTACCCGACCACCGCCTACCTTAAATCGCTCACGCGTTCTGCTCCTGTCCCCTGCAATTAATGCTTCAATAATGAAGCAATCAATGAAGCAATCAAATATCTACGGAAGACTACCTCTTCATTTCTTCTATAAATACCCATTCCCTACAGCCTTGTACGAGTGCACGGAGAAAACCAGAAAAGCACTCACACTCACCTCATCTCATTCTCTTCCAGTAAATCACTCCCGTATATCATTTCACTCCATTAACTCTCTAATTCACCCACTTCACTTACAATAACTTACGTACATGTTCAACTCTTCATTCTCCTCATTTCTCCATTCACTAATCACGTCTCCGTGCTATTATTACGTCCAACCTCTGTCTGACTTATTACCAGTTAATATGTCAGGCTAAGGAGGATTTGCTCCGGGCAAGGGTTTTAAATTATGGTTTGTTAGCTGTGTAATATATTTCTACCGGTTAAAATAAATTCTGTTTGTTACGTTTAAAGTTTTGTTTCTCTCCCTTTTAATAAATTTCATCGATTTATTAAAAAGCCTTACTAAGTCTGTTTTTAATTTCATCGGTTAGAAACAGACGGGTTAATTAAGCCGTAAAACTGTAAGAACTTATTTTCATCGTTTAAGTTAATACATGTTGCAAGAATAAAGCCTCATACTCCTCTGCCGTTTACAGGCTTTTGCTTGAGTTTTCATCGGACCTTGCATTACAGGTAAACGAGTTCTTAAGAGTTTTCATCGGACCTTAAGAAAATTATAGGAATCTTGCCAAACTATTTTATTAAACCGGTAGAGATAGCACAATTAATTAAATCATATTAACCTGAACCCGGAGTTCCATTTAATTCATCTGCACTCAGTAATTTTAATCTGCTTAATATTTTCTCTAAAACAAGTCAATTAACTTCCCCCTTTTGTGACAAGCTTAGGAACTATTTTATCTCGCTATAAGTCCCACGGTTTGACCCCGGCCGCTTCTGTCTTCTATACTACTGCGACCGGGTTTTAATTTGCAGCCCGACGGATATTTTGAGTATTAATTTCTCTCTTTTATCAATTTCACCTGTGCTAATAACTCACGATAAATCCACTCTGCACATGTTTAGGCCTTAATTAACGTAATTAAATATTTAATCCATGTTTAATAAGTTTGGGGTATTTCAGAAATGATGTATAATGTTTTGAGATGATTTAGGTATGAACTAGAGAATAAAACAATGAGAAGTTTGGATAGCTTCTGTAAGTGGTGAAGATGCTAGTGGTGGATTAATAAGGTTCTAGTCTTGATGGTAAGGAGCGGACTTGGGTGATGGAAGAGAAGATTGTAAGAGAATGTTGGAAATTGTCAAGGAAAATGACTAGGAA
The DNA here is from genome assembly GCA_023374045.1 of Limonium bicolor. Lineage (NCBI taxonomy): Eukaryota > Viridiplantae > Streptophyta > Magnoliopsida > Caryophyllales > Plumbaginaceae > Limonium > Limonium bicolor. The sequence continues at coordinate 54,729,801 of CM041780.1, forward strand.
TGTATAAGAGGGTATGATCATGAGAATGGTGAGTAAATTGAGTAAATGAGATGGAAATGTCTAAGGAGGGTGTAGCATGGTCAAGGTAAATGAAGAACAATACTAAGGTGCTAAGAGGATGAAAATAAATGTATAGGTATGTTTAGGAGTTTAGGAATGATGTGTAACAAATGGAAAGGAGAGAGATTTGTGCATGGAGATGCAAGATAACCTTGGAAGGTTTAGCAAAGGAAAGATGGATGAATGATGATGTTTGAGGAGTAGTTATATTGGTAGAAAGGAAACACTTTGGTTAGTTGAAGTCTTAGACAAAATTTACATGTTGGAAGTGTGAGGAATTAAGTTATAAGTGTTAAGAATTTAGTAAGAACTTGAATGATGATCAAGGAACTTTGAGGTGAGTTGATCCATGAGTTATGAGTATTTTAAGTGCTAAAATGGTGTTAGAACATATGTGAATACATGGGGAAAGATTAGAAGAAGATTGGACAAAAGAACAAGTGTGGAAAAAGGTTCAAAACTGTAAAATTTGACAGTTTAAAGTGTGGTCTGGGACTTGGTCCTTGGATAAAGTCCCAGACCAGCACTAAAAACAGGTCTAGAATGTACCCAGGGACTGGTCCGGGACCTTAGGTAAGTACCAAGTCCCGGACCATAGCTAAAATGTGGCCGAGAGTAAGAACAAACATTGGTCCGGGACCTTAGGTCCGGACCAGGCAATTTAACAAAGAAAATGTGTTTTTCTGGTGGTAAATGAAGGGGGCTTGTTGGGTAATGTTATTATAAAGATGTTAAGAGTTGTTTGGTGGAGTTTTAAGGCCATTGGAGGTGTGAACAAGTGTGAGGTAGAATGAGAAGTAAGTAACATAAGTGATTAAGTTTAAACTACAATGACTTAGTGGTATTTAATTGGAAATCATTAATGAATAAGTAAGTTAGGTTAATTAAAAGTAATTAACCACCCAATACAATCAATGTTTTAGGGTTTGAGAATTTGGACTCCGGAGGAGAGTAAGCAACCGAACGACCAACGGTGAATGGTACAGTCTTTCTTGTGACCTGCTTGCTAACGAGGTGTCCCTCGGCTTGTGTGCTATTTGTTTATGTGTGCCGACTAAACGAGATAAAGCATGCAACCGGTTTATTATATTGTTGTGTGAATGTGATGCACTAACACAACTTATCTCTGAGAACTTACTAACAATGTTTAGTAAACATTTGCATGAGAACAAGGAACACTTCCTAATATTAGTTGTTAATAACCGGAAGAGGTTTAACCAACAAACATTGTCTTGAGACTTCTACTAACTGGAACTTGGCGGGAGTGAGGAATCCGGGACTGACTCCGGTCATGCATGTTAAGGAAAGGGGGTCGGTACCTGATTCAGTTCTGACTTCCGCTTAAGGACTTGTCTTCGGACTTGTTGCCTAGGGTCGAATGTCAGCTCAGCTACATTGGATTTCCAGTCCAAGGTAGGAGGCATTAAGATGGTGTGGTGGGATCTACCTAAATCCCAACTAATTTGAGAATTATTGTTTATTGAACCAACACAGTTCTCGGCCGCTGGCTAGGGTTACTTTTGACCCGACAAAAATTAACATTGAGATAAGATACAACCATTTATGATTAAAGAACGGTTTGTATTCTAAGACTGAGATAAGCTACAACCATTTCTATTTAAAGAATGGTTTGTTTTCTAAGACTAAGATAAGGACTAAGATTGAGGTAAGATAAGGTTGGACTGAGATTAAGAGGAATCATAACTTAAGGAGATAAATAATTGACTCACTAATTAAGGGAACACATTTAAGTCATTCATTGTGCTTGAACTTTGATTGTTCATATTTGGCTTGTTGTTTATTGCACTTCCTTTTATGTTATGCATCTAATCAACCTCCATGCTATCAACAATTAGTCATCGTAGCCACGTTAGCTTGGGGGCCATGAGAGGATCGTACCAACAATTTTGTTGACCCCCTTTGGGGGTTGTTTTTATTTCGCAGGTGAATGTCAGAAGGCGACCGTCATGAGAGTAAGATGGGGTAGATGTATTACGGGTTTAAGTGCGACCTACGTGTAACACCCCATTCAACATTTACATACTTACAATAAACTGCAGCGGAAATACAAACCTCTTCACATTACTTAACTCGTTGGTGTTACACGCCGTTAGCCACCCACGTGGCTAACAAGGCTAATCCATATACATTGTACCGGTCTGATGGGCTAAATTCCCGAGCAACTATACATTGTTATCCCTTTCCATGAACAACAACAACAACATACACCTTATCAACTATACCGAGTATTTATAAACTGGTGCCGACAACAATATCGGTCTTACTACACCTACTAAACATATATCCTTAAATGAATACCCATGTACAACGACTACCCGTCCTACTCTCGAACGGCTTCCAGCACTTCGTACCTGAAATAGGAAAAGAAGAGAAAGGGTGGCCCCCAAGGGGCTCAGCACCTTTGCTGGTATGGTAATCCCGCAGCCCACATGCTACCGGGCCACGCACAACTACTTGTCGTCTTAACATGCGGTTGATTATTTTTAAATCATACATGCAACTGTAAACACACAACACATAATCATTTCGCCTCAATGGGCTCAACAAACGGATAATATGTCCTTACTTAGTAAGTCACTCAAGGTATTCAATATCCCTAGAGTGTTTCTCCTCTAATGGAGCTACTTCCTTAACAGACGACACTTACCCTTAAATCGGGTTATCCTTAAACGCCTCTTTTCTCAAACCTGGACTCATATCCATGATCCACATACTCCACATTTTACAACATATAACATACACTACATAACAACACTTAACAACACTTTGCACGTTTCCCCGTGCACAACATAACACCGCAATAGATATTGCATCACAACAAAGATACATAACATAACGGGAATGGTCCTCTCAGGAACCGACCCAAACATTACCAATACACTGGTGAGCCTAGAGAATGTTGCCAGTCTCATGATAAGCTCGTTACATAACTCGTTACCGTCTCGTTAAATGAACGGTTAACTTAACACAAGGTGTCTCAGATATAGTGATCCAAGCACACCGAAACAAACTAACAAAGTATGCCCCTGTGGCCCGACGTGAGTAATAGCCTTGGTTAAGCTAAGGGAAGGTTGGGAACCAAATTGGAAAACAACCATAACATACAGAGAGATCGAACCTGCTATGACAACGACCCCCATACTCACACTCGTGCCGAACAGACCGGACTCCTCATTCCCCCTTAGCACTTGTCAGAAGTTCGTCATTGAACTAGTTAAACAATCACATGGGTTAAGTCTTGTTAGACACCACAAGGGAAGGGAGAGTTGTACATTCACATATAACATCACACACAAACATCACATATCCAACTCACGCATAGCCGTGGTTAGAACGTTCCTTAGGTCGGAAACGTTATTACCGGATACCGTTCTCTTACGTTACCTAGTAGTGGTTAACTAGTCCTTCAAGCGCATTCGAGGTTACCGGTATCGGCACGTAAACATACAATAACAATAACGACTGTAAACTCGTTTCATGATTTATCTCATAACGTGGCAAACATACAGAAAAACACATTGGCATACAAGCCGGTGTAATCCGGTAGGACACAGGTTGCAAGAAAACCATACCTGTCACCGGAGTCCACTTTATCACGCCCACTTATGTTCCTCGAGCAATTCTCGAACAACTGATAACATTACATGTACTTTTATTAACATCGGGGTAGCATGATTATTTAATGTCTAATGCTTATAACTTTTCCCCGTTAACTTAGTTAAATAACTTTACATTTTAACTTGTTTTACTTTCACATTTTATTACAACTTTTCACCCACTTAATTGTCATTAAAACTCACCTAACAAGTCCTTAACCACCTTATAACATCATTACCTATCAATCCCCATCATTACACATCATTTCCATACCTTAAAACACAATTTTGGTCCATACAGTGGCCTGTCCGAACTTGTGTCCGGACTTCCCAAGTTCGGACACAAGCCGCGACCCAATACTGAAACTATACACACGTCCGAACTTGTGTCCGGACTTCCCAAGTTCGGACACAGTTCGAGAGAAATTCCTTGATTGAAATAGTGACGTCCGAACTTGTGTCCGGACTTCCCAAGTTCGGACACAATTCGAGAGTGGAATTTTCCTTGTCCAACAGAGCCTGTCCGAACTTCCATGTCCGGACGGAAGTTCGGACAAGGCAAAATTCTCAATTCTCAAGCCTTTAAACACTTAGATAACTTTCCCCAAAGCCTCCAAACTTATAGTTTATACTCCTTAAGTCCCTTAGTGATGATTCATGCCAATTCTAACCATTATACCAAGACATTTCTTCCACACAACATCATCATTCAAACATCCTTTCTTACATATCAAAACTCCTTATGTCATTCTTACAATTCCTTTCCCAAGCTTACACTTCCTCCTTAATTTTTCCAAGTGGTATTTCACCAATATTGCCCACTACACCAAGGTGTTTCCTCTACACCTTAACATCATCTCTCAACTCCTTTTCTTACTAACTAAATCTCCTTTTTACAACTCCTTGAATTCTTTTCTCAAAACCTTACTTAAACATCATTCTCCTTATTCATCAACATCACCCAAACCTTAAACAAACTTCTTCAAGACTTTTCAATACACTCTCAAAACACAACTTGAATTCCTAGAACTTCCTAGATAACACCTAAATCCTTGCATCACTCTAAATCACCTTAACACATGTTTTCTTCTCAAGTAAACATTTATTCACCTTTAACACATCCTAGTTCACCAAGACCATTTAAAACACTTAGAACTTCTCACCCATTTTCCCAAATTTGGCCATAGTTTCTCTTGTATATACTCACATCCAAACACTTAGGTTTTTACCTTATTTCATTCAAAACACCTAAAATCCATCAAACACATTTTTATACACAAACTTCACACATTAAGCACTACATCACAATATAGTGCATAACTTAAATTGCTTGGCACTTAGGCCCTTAAAACATGGCTCTTAGGCCCTTAAATAACATAAACCTTAAACACTGAATTTCCCACATAAGTAATGCCTTTGACCTGCAAATACATACACCAATACATATGTTCTTTTACTAGTCTCCTTGAGAGCATTTTACTAGCTCATTTGCCATTGGCTCCTTAGGTATTTTATTAAGCAAATCAAGCTCATTTTCCTAAGGCATTAAACCACATCGAGATAGCTTGTTTACCTCTTTTCCTCACAAATTTCTTTCTTGTTTCCTTGTAAAACCGGTGGGGTGTTTGGTTGTTTGTCAACTTCTAAACAATGTACAAATAGAATGAGTATTCAAGCATTATGCTTCATCTCATTGTAAACCCTAGTTACACATATTGTTTTAACACATTAAGGTAATTGTTTTACCTTGGAATTGGAAGAGAACTTGAATAAGTATCAAGAGAGGACTCCTCCTAGCCCTTGGAAGATTCAAATGAAGCTAAAACAAGCAAGATAAATACACCATTGTGAGGTGAATTTTCGGACAACATGAAAACAGGAGGAAACATGGATTTTCTTTGAGTTTCCTTACCTTGAAGCAAAGGAGAACATGAATATGTGAAAAGGTGAGCTCAAGCTCCTCCCATGGTGGTTTCTCTTGGCACCGAAATGGAGGTTTTGAAGTTTTGAAAAGACAAGATTGTAGAGCTTGGCTTAACTAAGAGAATGGTGGTGTTTGTTTTTGATTTGGTTAAGTGAGCTAGGTTTTACATGTGGTCAAAGATGGACTTCCATGGTGGTATTGTGTATTACCGAGAGAGAACAAGAAGAAGAGAGGAAGAAGAGAGTGGAGCCGTGTGAAATGGAGAAAGGAATGAGAGAAATGAGATAAGTTTGCTTTAAGAAGATATTTGTAACTTATAAAGCAAATAGTACTTTACTTAAAGTTTTACTTTACTTATTTGATTTATTTTACAACTTGGTGACTCACTACTACAAAAACCGGCCACCATTTAATTAGAAGGGTAATATAGTCTTTATTGACTCATTTAATTACTTATAACATCATATGTTACAAACTAGCTTATAAAAATCACTATTCACCTCAACAAGGCACTTAGAAGTGAAATTTTTGATTTCCCATTGATATAGCCACCCAAATGTGATACTATAGTACACATGTTAATTAAAGAGTAATGATGGACATTTAGCCATTCAAAACTCATTTACAAGACAATTTTTCAAAAACGTGCTTTAAGACTCCTTAAAGCACATTTTTGTTTTAACTTGTTTTCAAGCTTGGTTTTCTTTGGTAACTGATTTAATATGTTCATTAACATATTTGTAAGGTATAGGTATGACCATTAGGTCTTATACAAATTTATTCCAAGCTTAGAGCACATTTTTGCTCTTATTAACTTTAAGGTATTTTTTGTGTTTTGTTTGGTTTCATTGTCTAACAAAGTTTCCTAAGGACTTAATTAGCCTTATAAAATCATAATTAAATGTTATTAAGTCTTGGTAGGCTCTTTGGGTCCTAACCAAGTTCACTCATAGCTTAGAGCATGTTTTTGCTCATACTGTGTCTTAGTGCTTTATTGCACTTTACTATATTTTAAATTGTCCACTGATGTTTCTAAGGCACTTTTTAGCCTTTATATAACATAGTTTGATACTTAAACCACATATCAAGGTTTGGGGTATTTCAATCTACCCCCCTTAAAAGAACTTCGTCCTCGAAGTTCACACTTTTCACACATCCATAGATTAGAACACAGGAATCACTTGGAAATAAACTTCCATAACCAAACACACTTTACATCACAACCTCGGACTTAATGGTCCGGGCAACACATTCACATCCACACATAACATAACATATCCACATGATAACCTCGGACTCTATGGTCCGGGTATCTTAACAACACTTACACATACATAACCCTTTGACTCACTGGTCTTGGGTAACATAACAACATTTGGACACATAGGTCCCGGTACATAACAGTCTTTAGACACATAGGTCTATGTAACACCACACATTTAGACTCATAGCCTTGATAGTATACACTTTAGGAAATCCAAGTCAAAACAACATTCATTACACATACCACACAACATGTCAGAGCATGTATAGCATCAAAAATATCCTTGATATACACTGTGATCCCGCAGAACCCGTCGCGATGGACACCTTCCGTCCCCGTGCCTTTGGGAGGTTAAAACAACACTTAAATTTAAAATTTCCTTGTGAGGTTAGTAAGAAGACTTTAATTACGTAAAGTATCCATCAACGCTTTATAAATACCAATTTAAAATCCTTTTGAAAACACACACAACTCCAAGTCCAACTTAAGCTCTCTGCTTCATTTCTTAGCGTGGTTATTTGTGACCACTTATAGGGAGCTTCAAGAATCATCCAACCCTGATGTGATCAGCATCAGTGTAGAACTATCCTTCCACTCCAATTTGTGTTCGGCTTCCCTTGATCACATGCAAATCAAGTTCCGCCTCCCACTTCATTTTCAAGCATCAAAAATCACTCATTTCCAATTTTCTATCTTCCAATCATTCTAATCATGATCATAACATCTCCAAAGGATAGAACTCCGTCTATGAGTTACCTTCATTCGCTTTAATCATGTTGCCTAGGGAATCTTATTCTCACTAGTTCTATGTCGGTATCATGCCCTTTCTTGAATCACTATATAGTATGTATATACACATATATTTTATCAAAACAACACACAACTTCACATTTATACACTGTCGGGCTTTTGTTCCCCCGGAGCTTCTCTACTCCCCACACTTGTACTATCACACACTACTGTTAACAAATACACGCACTTATCACAATGGTATTCGCATCTTCTGTGCGCAATTACCACAATTAAACCATGGAATGAATGTGTATGTTACGTACACACACACCAATCATCAAAACAATAATATAATTTTGTGCTATGCACAATATAATCACATACACTACGTACACTTGTACGGTAATATACACTAAGTGGTTTTGCGCTCTACCCCTCTTAAAAGGGATTACGCCCACGTAATCAATCACTAAACATTAGCTTAAAATGTTTTGCCGTCGTGAAGTATCTTAACTTCCACGCGGTCCATTACACAATGGATTCTGATTAGAGGATCTTAACCATATTGGCGGTTTAGTTCCTAAACCAGAATTCTCATTGGAGTTTGTTTAAACTCTTAGTTGGTTTCGATTCTGGCCTGTTAGGCTTCTAGGCGTTATCAATTAGCCATCCACTCATGTTCACCATGTACATTCAACACTTGAATCACTGGCTCACTAGTTTCTACTGCGAAACTCTAGTAACTGTAGAGCTTAATTGCCCCATTTGTTATTCTTACTGTATTGTACATCCCCAATTGTCACCTTCATCTTGGTAACAATGGTTTCTCAACCGACGCGTGGTATCTCTTACCGTTAGCGAATTCGGTGAGTTATAAACTTTCTATCCACTTCCATAACAATTTACTGTGTATACAGTTATGTATTTCACAATGATTGACTTGTTCCCTTCCGGCTTATTGTCGGTTGAGATTGAGCTACTACCTAGTGTGTAGTGCTCTCTCAGCTATTCACAACATTTGGGGTATATTCTATACCGATATTTGGCAGCTAGTGCTACTGTAGTCACTTACTGTTAATCATGTCTCCACATTTGGTTTTGTACAAGTTCTCCTTTATTGGTGCGGCCTTGCATCTCCTATGCATCGGCCATTACAACATTATTGCTCCACAATTAACATGTTCCCAACTCCTAGCTATCTCATTCGATCATTACTGCACAAGTGCAATACCAAAACACTCAGTCATACAGAGTGCAGAGGTGTAAACTCTTGACAGTAAATCTCTTATGCGATTCGCCATGGGATTCACACTGAGTTCCTTATCACATAGTACCGACCATTGGCTTATTGCCCAGTCTGTGTATCATCGCTTGCTTGCAGGTCCATTGAGTTTAACTCATAACTGGTCTTATCCGCCACATCATCGTTTAACAACACTTATACAACGGTCGCTTACTGCGCACCGTGCTCTTACTCCTTGTATAACATCAGCTTACATAGTATTTACTGTCACATTAACTTCCACACATATACTTGTATTATTCACATTATAGTTCATCTCTCATTTGAACGACCACTGAATGCTCCTTGAGCATCGATCATTCGAGTTACAAGCCGGCATTATTCAGCTCGGTGTTTCCCTTTATACACACATACTACTAAGCTAACTGCTCTCTTCCAATAATACATCGTCCATCCTTAACACATTTCTTGAACTTGGTCCATATAACTACCGCTCCTGCGGTTTCAGAATATCGAGAGGTGTCCCCACTCTTAATGCAGTGGTTTGTTTACCACTCTATTCACTTATATAACATAAACTTCTGCAATCAGTTGAATTTATATAACATATATTGCTTATGGCTTATAAGCCTTATTTGCCTTGAGCTTGGCTCATTGTAGGCTGTCCACACATATGTACTTCTCTGTACAACATTACATGGTTTGGATATTATATTGGGCTCCATGACAAGTTGTTGCATCACGTTTCCTTTCATGGGATGCCCCCTTAGGTTTGTCAGTCCGTCTCCTGACAACTTATGTCTAAACTGGGTGTTAGTTTCAACCCTCGTGTTTCTGTCACGTCATTTCGTTCAACAATTGTTGATGCGAACACCCCTCAAGGATTGCTCCTGGGTGTTGCTACGTTATGCCTTACATTTGTTTCACACTTATTGGTATATTCGGTTAGCCACGCCATTTGCGTTCTTAACTGGTTTATTATCTTCTTCTGTGAAGATCAACCTTTCCTGGTGATGTAGGTACTCATTCTGGGAGTTTCATCCCGTTTGTTGCACATTAATGTGTCCACATTAGGCATCTGCTTTGCCATTTACAGGCTGGGTCACCATTCCAGCTATAATGTTTATCCCTGAGGAATTTTTAAGACATGTGTGATGTCTTTATATAACAGTTAGTGCACTTCGCACTTCCTGACTCTTAAAACATTTCCTTGAAAATGAATTCACTGACTCTTTTAGTCTAGTTAGCTTAACTGAGTTCCTTAGCTTCAACTATTCCTTGTAATCCTTAGCTCTTGTTTGATTTATACTGCTGACCGTAGACGGAGTCGACTACTTCCCGTGTTTCGGACTCTACTCGTATACATATATGGGGTATCATACTGATACATTACTACTTACCCAACTAACCCATAAGTAGGTCTGTCAGGCCCACAAGCTCCTATCGGAGTGCGGTCGTCCCACAATTCAGTTGGTACACTCGTAGTGTCCGTCACACGCCTAGGTGAAGCATTCTGTTGTCAACTCCCTTATATTGTCCCGTGACAATATTCATTCCATGCTTCCCGAACTTAATCGAGGGAAAGTTTATCCATTGTTGTATCCTTGTCAACTGTCCTTGGTTTTACTGGTTTGGTTTAAAAGAAGGTTGGAAAGAAGTGTTGGTTTGAAGAAAAATTTGGTTTTGAAAAGAAAAGGGTTTGAATAAATCTGGGTTTGAAAGAAAATTTTCTCATGGTTCCACGACATCTTCTTACCTTAACCAAGTCTAGCTTCTTGCTGACTGGTGTACTTCCAATTACAAAGGTCAGGCCGTTAAGCCCTTCCATGGTTATAATGTTCACACTTAACTTCGTGGTACTTTACTAAGTACTTGTAGTGGTTATAAATTTCCCGAACAGCCCTGTTATAGCAGCACTTGCTATGGCAAGTGCGCCATGCTAACTGGCTATCGGTTTAACACATACCAGTTGTGGCATTGTTTTTACCCATACTGTCATCAGTGGCCTTGTTGGCCCTCACTGACCTTACTGTCTTGATAATAATTCTTCTAGGTGATTTCTCACTGTCTTCACATGACGATCATCAACTAGGGTGTTTCCCATTCTGGGAGACCCCTTTTTCTTTTGTATTGTTTCGTCTTCGTAGCCCGTTCCACGCACTTGTCGTGGTTGCTGAGACTTGTCTCTTGTTTGGGCACTACGTTGCAGTTCCTTTATCGGTTGGTATACCGTTGGTATATTATTTATCAACTGTCTCGGGTTTTACTAATCCACTTCTTGCCTGTTGCACGATTGGTGCGTTGCAAACTGGTTATTCTCGACTGCTCTGCATGTCGACCCAGGTTGCCGGAAATTCTATTCTCTTATACACAAAATCCTTCGTTCTTCGCTATGGAATGCGGTTAACATTGTTTAGATGGGAACCGTCTGGGATTCCCAGTTTTCGGGATCTACCGTATGACAGGTTTTCTGTACCTTTGGAGGTACTTAATAACAGCCAGATCGGGTATTCCCGAGTATGAGAGGACTTTCATCTCTCTGGCGTTGTTGCCCAAGTTTAAAACAGGGATTGTGGAGGGTGGGATGGATATTGTAGGTTTCCAGTAGTCACTGGTAGTTCCTAACTAGCGTATCTCTCACGCTATCACTCAACCCTTAACCCAAAGTACTTAAATCCTAACTCGGTACTTCCTAAGCTCGGTAATTCAGTCATCAGAGCGATACTTCGCTCTGATACCACTTTTTGTAACACCCCATTCAACATTTACATACTTACATAAACTGCAGCGGAAATACAAACCTCTTCACATTACTTAACTCGTTGGTGTTACACGCCGTTAGCCACCCACGTGGCTACAAGGCTAATCCATATACATTGTACCGGTCTGATGGGCTAAATTCCCGAGCAACTATACATTGTTATCCCTTTCCATGAACAACAACAACAACATACACCTTATCAACTATACCGAGTATTTATAAACTGGTGCCGACAACAATATCGGTCTTACTACACCTACTAAACATATATCCTTAAATGAATACCCATGTACAACGACTACCCGTCCTCTCTCGAACGGCTTCCAGCACTTCGTACCTGAAATAGGAAAAGAAGAGAAAGGGTGGCCCCAAGGGGCTCAGCACCTTTGCTGGTATGGTAATCCCGCAGCCCACATGCTACCGGGCCACGCACAACTACTTGTCGTCTTAACATGCGGTTGATTATTTTTAAATCATACATGCAACTGTAAACACACAACACATAATCATTTCGCCTCAATGGGCTCAACAAACGGATAATATGTCCTTACTTAGTAAGTCACTCAAGGTATTCAATATCCCTAGAGTGTTTCTCCTCTAATGGAGCTACTTCCTTAACAGACGACACTTACCCTTAAATCGGGTTATCCTTAAACGCCTCTTTTCTCAAACCTGGACTCATATCCATGATCCACATACTCCACATTTTACAACATATAACATACACTACATAACAACACTTAATAACACTTTGCACGTTTCCCCGTGCACAACATAACACCGCAATAGATATTGCATCACAACAAAGATACATAACATAACGGGAATGGTCCTCTCAGGAACCGACCCAAACATTACCAATACACTGGTGAGCCTAGAGAATGTTGCCAGTCTCATGATAAGCTCGTTACATAACTCGTTACCGTCTCGTTAAATGAACAGTTAACTTAACACAAGGTGTCTCGGATATAGTGATCCAAGCACACCGAAACAAACATAACAATAGTATGCCCCTGTGGCCCGACGTGAGTCAGTAATAGCCTTGGTTAAGCTAAAGGGAAGGTTGGGAACCAAATTGGAAAACAACCATAACATACAGAGAGGATCGAACCTGCTATGACAACGACCCCCATACTCACACGCGTGGCCGGAACAGACCGGACTCCTCATTCCCCCCATTAGCACTTGTCAGAAGTTCGTCATTGAACTTAGTTAAACAATCACAACATTGGGTTAAGTCTTGTTAGACACACACAAGGGAAGGGAGAGTTGTACATTCACATATAAACATCACACACAAACATCACATATCCAACTCACGCATAGCCGTGGTTAGAACGTTCCTTAGGTCGGAAACGTTATTACCGGATACCGTTCTCTTACGTTTACCTAGTAGTGGTTAACTAGTCCTTCAAGCGCATTAGAGGTTACCGGTATCGGCACGTAAACATACAATAACAATAACGACTGTAAACTCGTTTCATGATTTATCTCATAACGTGGCAAACATACAGAAAAACACATTGGCATACAAGCCGGTGTAATCCGGTAGGACACTGGTTGCAAGAAAACCATACCTGTCACCGGAGTCCACTTTATCACGCCCACTTATGTTCCTCGAGCAATTCTCGAACAACTGATAACATTACATGTACTTTTATTAACATCGGGGTAGCATGATTATTTAATGTCTAATGCTTATAACTTTTCCCCGTTAACTTAGTTAAATAACTTTACATTTTAACTTGTTTTACTTTCACATTTTATTACAACTTTTCACCCACTTAATTGTCATTAAAACTCACCTAACAAGTCCTTAACCACCTTATAACATCATTATACCTATCAATCCCCATCATTACACATCATTTCCATACCTTAAAACAACAATTTTGGTCCATACAGTGGCCTGTCCGAACTTGTGTCCGGACTTCCCAAGTTCGGACACAAGCCGCGACCCAATACTGAAACTATACACACGTCCGAACTTGTGTCCGGACTTCCCAAGTTCGGACACAGTTCGAGAGAAATTCCTAGATTGAAATAGTGACGTCCGAACTTGTGTCCGGACTTCCCAAGTTCGGACACAATTCGAGAGTGGAATTTTCCTTGTCCAACAGAGCCTGTCCGAACTTCCATGTCCGGACGGAAGTTCGGACAAGGCAAAATTCTCAATTCTCAAGCCTTTAAACACTTAGATAACTTTCCCCAAAGCCTCCAAAACTTATAGTTTATACTCCTTAAGTCCCTTAGTGATGATTCATGCCAATTCTAACCATTATACCAAGACATTTCTTCCACACAACATCATCATTCAAACATCCTTTCTTACATATCAAAACTCCTTATGTCATTCTTACAATTCCTTTCCCAAGCTTACACTTCCTCCTTAATTTTTCCAAGTGGTATTTCACCAATATTGCCCACTACACCAAGGTGTTTCCTCACACCTTAACATCATCTCTCAACTCCTTTTCTTACTAACTAAATCTCCTTTTTACAACTCCTTGAATTCTTTTCTCAAAACCTTACTTAAACATCATTCCTTATTCATCAACATCACCCAAACCTTAAACAAACTTCTTCAAGACTTTTCAATACACTCTCAAAACACAACTTGAATTCCTAGAACTTCCTAGATAACACCTAAATCCTTGCATCACTCTAAATCACCTTAACACATGTTTTCTTCTCAAGTAAACATTTATTCACCTTTAACACATCCTAGTTCACCAAGACCATTTAAAACACTTAGAACTTCTCACCCATTTTCCCAAATTTGGCCATAGTTTCTCTTGTATATACTCACATCCAAACACTTAGGTTTTTACCTTATTTCATTCAAAACACCTAAAATCCATCAAACACATTTTTATACACAAACTTCACACATTAAGCACTACATCACAATATAGTGCATAACTTAAATTGCTTGGCACTTAGGCCCTTAAATAACATGGCTCTTAGGCCCTTAAATAACATAAACCTTAAACACTGAATTTCCCACATAAGTAATGCCTTTGACCTGCAAATACATACACCAATACATATGTTCTTTTACTAGTCTCCTTGAGAGCATTTTACTAGCTCATTTGCCATTGGCTCCTTAGGTATTTTATTAAGCAAATCAAGCTCATTTTCCTAAGGCATTAAACCACATCGAGATAGCTTGTTTACCTCTTTTCCTCACAAATTTCTTTCTTGTTTCCTTGTAAAACCGGTGGGGTGTTTGGTTGTTTGTCAACTTCTAAACAATGTACAAATAATAGAATGAGTATTCAAGCATTATGCTTCATCTCATTGTAAACCCTAGTTACACATATTGTTTTAACACATTAAGGTAATTGTTTTACCTTGGAATTGGAAGAGAACTTGAATAAGTATCAAGAGAGGACTCCTCCTAGCCCTTGGAAGATTCAAATGAAGCTAAAACAAGCAAGATAAATACACCATTGTGAGGTGAATTTTCGGACAACATGAAAACATGGAGGAAACATGGATTTTCTTTGAGTTTCCTTACCTTGAAGCAAAGGAGAACATGAATATGTGAAAAGGTGAGCTCAAGCTCCTCCCATGGTGGTTTCTCTTGGCACCGAAATGGAGGTTTTGAAGTTTTGAAAAGACAAGATTGTAGAGCTTGGCTTAACTAAGAGAATGGTGGTGTTTGTTTTGATTTGGTTAAGTGAGCTAGGTTTTACATGTGGTCAAAGATGGACTTCCATGGTGGTATTGTGTATTACCGAGAGAGAACAAGAAGAAGAGAGGAAGAAGAGAGTGGAGCCGTGTGAAATGGAGAAAGGAATGAGAGAAATGAGATAAGTTTGCTTTAAGAAGATATTTGTAACTTATAAAGCAAATAGTACTTTACTTAAAGTTTTACTTTACTTATTTGATTTATTTTACAACTTGGTGACTCACTACTACAAAAACCGGCCACCATTTAATTAGAAGGGTAATATAGTCTTTATTGACTCATTTAATTACTTATAACATCATATGTTACAAACTAGCTTATAAAAATCACTATTCACCTCAACAAGGCACTTAGAAGTGAAATTTTTGATTTCCCATTGATATAGCCACCCAAATGTGATACTATATAGTACACATGTTAATTAAAGAGTAATGATGGACATTTAGCCATTCAAAACTCATTTACAAGACAATTTTTCAAAAACGTGCTTTAAGACTCCTTAAAGCACATTTTGTGTTTTAACTTGTTTTCAAGCTTGGTTTTCTTTGGTAACTGATTTAATATGTTCATTAACATATTTGTAAGGTATAGGTATGACCATTAGGTCTTATACAAATTTATTCCAAGCTTAGAGCACATTTTTGCTCTTATTAACTTTAAGGTATTTATTTGTGTTTTGTTTGGTTTCATTGTCTAACAAAGTTTCCTAAGGACTTAATTAGCCTTATAAAATCATAATTAAATGTTATTAAGTCTTGGTAGGCTCTTTGGGTCCTAACCAAGTTCACTCATAGCTTAGAGCATGTTTTTGCTCATACTGTGTCTTAGTGCTTTATTGCACTTTACTATATTTTAAATTGTCCACTGATGTTTCTAAGGCACTTTTTAGCCTTTATATAACATAGTTTGATACTTAAACCACATATCAAGGTTTGGGGTATTTCACTACGAGTTGTGCATGTACCCTCGTATGGTAATTTGAGTTAGTAAGTCGTATAGAATGTGAAGAATTTGTACTGAGGATATGTAATGGTTAAGATTTAGTATACTAATGTTCGGTATATACTGTTAGTCAGACCGTGGCAAGGTCCTGGAGTGTATTTAATTCCGCTGCAACGTTTGTATATAAGTTGTTAAATTTGCGATAACCACGATTGGATTGAGATGGGGTGTTACAAAGATGATATCATGTGACATTTTATTAAATTATAAGAGAATATATCATTAAGGAATTAACATGGTATAAATCTACCTTGTAAACAGTTCATACAATGATGAGTCTAAATTGAGAATCATAGAGAGTATAAAACATAGTAGAAACCTTATATTATAAGGACCATGACAATGTATAAAAGTATATTGTATAATCGTGAAATAAAGTTTCAATAAGAAACGTAAGAAATAACGACACAAATGAGCAATATACACTTTATAGGGAATGGAGAAGAAATTTAGTATGAACAACTATATAATTCATACAATATGGAATCTTGATATGGGATGGAAAATAATATGTGATGTTGTAAATACATATGTACATATAGATGGTATGTAATATTTGTGAGGAGGAAATATAACCAAGGACGTATATCATAATGTGCCTTGAACTATAGTGAACGCAACTACGGAAACGTATGTTACGCGCATGTGCATGCATAGAAGTACAAGAATCAGTTTTAGACAAATAACATTGATCGTTAAGTAATTACCATCATGTAACGCGTAACAATATGATGATGAGTATTACATATACGCACGTACGAGTCTATAAACATACATAAATATAGATATGTATACATAAACATGTGAGTATTAATACATACACGTAAATGTAAATATATGTAAATTACGAGAACAAATAACCGTGTTGGATATCATGATAACCAAGAATCCAACCTCTACGTAGTGAATAAAATATGGTATTGTATAATACGTATTCGTAAGTTAAACCGTACGACTAACTATAAATCCGAAGACATGGATACTGATAGTAGTTACATTTCCCAGTAGATCAGATTGCGGGATTCAAACTCCGTGAACATAGAGGATAGACATGCGCTTGTTTCGTTAGCTTTGCTCGTCGCTGTACGGTATGTTCATTGTGTGGTCCGAACCTCTAAGGGAAGCCTTGGTCTGGGTATTGATTGACTATGTGACAAGAGCGATATGTTTGCTATGCATGATTGTGTGGATTATTTATAAGGTTGGTAAGCGATTATTATTGCGCGCGACGTCTTCGGACAATATTACTATGATTGTTTATGCGGTTGGAATCCCAATGCTCTGGAACTTTATCCCTAACTGACCTAAGTAAAACACTTAGGAACGAGACTCTGGATCCCCAGTCTCTAGAGCTTGATACTCGAACATGACTATAACCTAGACTATGTCTAGGGAAGTACATAAGACTTCAAAGGTAATAATGGTAAAGACTTCTTCAAGACCTAAGTATTTACTTAGGGTAGTTGATTAAGGATTAATCATACATTGGAGAGTGTTGGTTATGGTAAATGGTATGGGAATCCAATTAGTTTCGACTAGTTGGTTGTGCATTGGTGATCACCGGAGTATAACGTTCGTATCGGACCGACTCCCTCTTTATTCCAACGGGCCTAGATAGACTGTTGGACCAGGGTGCCGACTTTGGCACACGGCTTCGGCCATTCATGGACGCCTTTATTAGGCAAGTGGAAGCCCCGGGATTGAATGATCCTTGCCAATGAGCACTTTGTGTGTACGGGAGGACTACTGTCCAGTAAGGTTTTTCCGGGTTGTCCTAACATGACGCCCAATGGTATGGAGAGTAAGATAAAATGGTGATTAACATAATTTAAAGGAAAAACTACTAACATCTCGATGGAAGTACCTACGCGTTTGTATGAATGTTTATAGTACATGGTATTCGGTATGTCGTGGATTGTATGTAATCTATGGATTGTCACTTTGATGGATTACTGTATGCTTATGCATGTTATTTACTGCTGTTATATAAACTGTAAAATGAACCAGCATGTAATCAACCTCATGTTCAGACGGCTAATTGACCTAAGTGACGTAAAGGATCTAGGATTACACTTTAGCATACCAGCATATAGTTTGTTGAGCCCCTTTTGGGGCCAACACATTTCAGGTTGTGGATCGGGACGTGAAGCTGGAGTGTGGGAATATGGGTAGACAACCTCGACTTTTATTTATCGCATGTTTAATATTAAATCGGTTAGCACGTTGAAATTCTGGGAACTCTTTAAATGCTCACTTGTCATAGGTATTGGTTTGTATATAGGATAAAGTAATAAATATCTCGTTCATCACTGCGGTTAGATGTTGTTGTTCATTGTTAGATTACGGTTATGCTTCTTTATTCGCATGGGCGAGTAATGGCATGTGACACCCAAGTGAGGATTAATGTAGTTTAACTTCAGCTGTGAGACGTCTATAATTATGCTACGTGAATGATTATACGAGAGTGATTATTACAAGAGTAGCGAGTGGGGTGTTACAAAAGTAGTATCAGAGCGGCGTACCGCTCTGATGACGAGATATTAGGATTAAGGCAGTGAGCATAGGATTTGAGAAATACGGGAAACGTTTGTGAGGTACGAGACATCTGGTCTTATACGAACCAGTGTCTTAGTAACTCTAAATGCGTAATAATATTAGCCTTAATGGCATATCTGTGTTATTGATTACTATATGGTAAACTTCCGAGTGATGATACGACATAGCGTATTACGGGTGTCGAGAAAAAGTAGAAACCGCGTAGGGCGAGGCATGTCGGGGGGATGGAGATACTACAACCCCGAATAGCGGTGAGACGGCAGTCACCGCACTAGCTTGATGATAGAACATCCCGGGAAACAGCAGTGGTACCCTACCAGCCGCTGCTCACACCTCGAGTATCACCCATAGAGGCAATGTAATGGATGGCGCCAAGGAGACAGAAGAATTCCTCCTATTTGAAAGACCGATGTGGTTGTAGTCACTGTGACGTCAAGATAGACATTATAGCTTGTGATACGATAAATCATTAAGGACCGTGGGTCCCGATAGTTACGTACTATGTAACGATCCCAAAACCACCCTGGTTTTGAGACTGTCACACACCGCGTGCTTACTACTTAAGACACGCAAGGCTACACACTAACGAATCCCAAAATAGAATTGAATCTCCATATATTTCAATAATGTTACACACTTTGCTACAAATTACAAAGCCGAAGCCAGATACAAACAAAGCTAAATACAAATGGGCCTCAAAGCCGACATTACAATGTACAAAACTGACAAAGCCAAAGCCATAACCAAAAACAAAGTTTTGATCCCAACCAGATCTAAAACCTGCAATTAGACGAATATAGGGGTGAGCAAACCACACTCAGTAAGTGATAAAATTCATCAGCAATAAGCATGCTTAAAACATTTTTAACGAACATCGCTTTATATAGATATAGTTATCAATCAAATTCAGAATAAAATCAATTGAGGCACCTTAAAACGATAAAGTCAATGTAACAGAGCGAAACAAGAGGTTACAAAGGTAACTTAACCAGCGGAAGACTTTTATAGAAACCATAAAGCTTTCAAAATCGAAAGTCACATAGACTATCATCAGGAGGAAACAAAGCGAAGCATAGCTTCTTTTTCAAAACTCATTTGCATTACAAATCTTAATCACAAAACGGAAACCATAAACCAAGGCTGAAAACATAGGACAACAACTGAAGCCACACCACACAGAAGACAAAGCATAAATAGTGTCTCATGTCAAAGCTGTAATCGCTCAAAACTGAACAGAAGCAATCAAATCTTATACACATCAGAACGTTATCGAAACTATGTTTTATAGGGACCCTAGTTCAGAGCATATGAAGGTCATGAGACCTCAGATAATAGAACGAGTCTGAAGACCCTAGATACAGAATGATCCGTCGACTCCAATACAGATGAGTCTATCGACTCCAGTACTAGAACGGGGAGATACCCGTGATACAATCAGATGGACGTCCTACGCGCGCGCTGCGGGATTAACTCGACCCAGTCATCCACGCTTAGAAAGCATCAACTAGCCCCAAAACAAAGTTACAAAATATACTAAAGCCTCGGTTTAAAATTACATCAATCGTGTTAAATGAAACTCCCAAAATATAACAGAACAGATAGATCGCTTGGAAGATTATATAATCCGTTTTTATACAATACAATCTTTATATTAAATCGTACGCAAACTATTTCACATATATGTATCAAAATATGTATAGACTGTCTTATCAGAAAATACTATAATTTTAGTAGGCTAATGGTTCAGTAATCGTACAATAAAAGCCGTGGTTGAAACTTTCGTTAGTTTAAATTTTAATGTCAACATTGAAATTAGTGAGCAACGTAAATAAACCATAGATATTAAAATAAAAAGGAAAAGAGACGTAACAAGATTCAAATACTAAAAAAAATCATAATGTTCACAAACTTTACGAGTTATATGTATACTAAAATAACGACATAATCCCAAGTTAAATAATTATATTAGAGTACGCAAAGACCTTAAATATGTGTCCGATGCGGATCAGCTGTAACAGAACATATAAATCATCTTTATAAGTATATATAATAAAGATGAAGTCTTATATTTGCTTACTAAAATAATTTACGCACTAGTATAGTGAAACAAGTGTATTTACTAGTAAAAAAAACATTGATTACCGTGTAGATACCATAAGGAAAACCAACAATACTAATCATATGGATTGCTCGATATGACAAATAATGTATACTTGTAACACCCCAACCACCACCGTACACTTAACATCAAACTGCAAGCGGAATCTCAACTCATCACAATTACTTATCATTGGTGTTACCGCCGTAGCCACCCACGTGGCTAACAAGGCTAATACATGTATATTTATCGGTCTGATGGACTAGATTCCCGAGCAACTACACATACAACCCTTATTCCATTCCAACATTTATTGTATCATACATTCCCTGTACCGAGTATTTACAAACTAATGCCGATAACAATTTCGGTCTTACTACGCTTACAATGCCTTACGCCATTTAAATGGCTACCCGTTATAAACATCTACCCCGTCCTACTCTCGAACGGCTTCCAGCTCCTTTTACCTGAAATAGAAAAGGAGAGAAAGGTGGCCCCCAAGGGGCTCAGCACCTTTGCTGGTATGGTAATCCCGCAGCCCACATCTACCCCGGCCACGCACAACTAATTGTGTCGTCTTAGCATGCAGTTGATTATATTTAATCATGCATACAAGCCATAACATACAACACATAACATTTCGCCTCAATGGGCCTCAACCTATAACCAACACATCCACACTTAACACACAATCATCCAATGATTCCTTAAACCCTATATTGGCTCTCCTCTAAAACGGAGCCTACTTCCTTAATGAACGACACGTACCCATTAATCGGGTTATCCTTAAACGCCTCTTGTCACACAACTGGGATTCATTTCCATGATCCACACACTTCATATCCTACAACATATCTCATTCCTCACATAACAAAACACACAAACCTTTTCTTGTTTCGGCGTACACATGACAACATCGCATTCATTTTAAACACCTAACGTATACATATCATAGCCTAGCATGGGGAAATTGCTTAGGCACAATAACAACCACAAACCCATAAGATCGTTTCACACAAGGAACCTTCCACCATAGTTTTGTAGATATAGTGAGCCTAGAGATTATTGCCAATCTCATGCTAAGCTCATTACCAACCTCGTTACCGTCCAGTTATATCGAACGTTTAACTTAAACCCAAGTGTGGTCGATATAGTAATCCCAACACACCGAAAACATTCGTATGCCCCCTGTGGCCCGACGTGAGTCGTAATTAGCTTTGGATAAGCTAAGGGAAGGGAAACCAAATTGGAATCACCTATACATACACCAAGAGAGCCGAACCGGATATGACATCGACTCTCCGTCCATCACAACTCGTGGCCTAACAACCGGACTCCTCACCCCCCCCCTTATACATATACACTTATAAATAAGTAGTTAGAGATCCATTATGGAGCCTACCACATCCACACACCATACGGTATCATAACCGAGTTAAGCACACAAGGGAGGTTCACACACTTGCATACAACACAATATCCAACTAACTCACACATACCCGTGGTTAGCACGTTCCCAGGTTTGGGCCGTCCACTCCGAATACCGATCACTCATGTGTTCCTAGTTTTGGTTAGCTAAGGTTCAACACTATTCGAGGTTAAACGGTATCGGAGACCAGATGCGCCACATAAATGAATTACTATAAACTCATTACATGTTTTAATCTTACAAGTTGGCAAACCTCAGAAAAACACATTGGCAATACAGCCGGTGTAATCCTGTAGGACACAGGTTGCAAAAACCATACCTGTCACCGGAGTCCACTTTACCCACGTCCACTTATGTTCCTCGAGCAATTCTCGAACAACTGATAACATTACTATACGTTATTAACATCGGGTTTGCATGATTTTTAATGTCTAATGCTTATAATTTTTCCCCGTTAGTTTAGTTACATACTTCGCATTTTAACTTGATTTACTTTTCACATTTTATTACAAACTTTTCACCTACTTAATTGTCATTAAAACTCACCTAACATGTCCTAACCACCTTAGAACACCATTAACCATCACTCCCCCCCATTACACATCATTTCCATACCTTAAACATTTAATCATCTTACTTAACTTAATCTCTTAAGTCCTTTTATAATTATTTTCTAATCATCAATACTCTCTTAATGGCATACCACTATACCACTTAACATTATTAAAATTAATTAACTTAATTTTTTTTTTTTTTAAGGTCCGACCGACCCACCGACCGACCCCACCCCCTGGGTAGGTCGGCTGCAAGAACATCCAAATCCACAGTTTCACAGCCCGACCGACCCAGACTGGGGTCGGTCCCCTGGGTAGGTCGGCTGCAAGAAACTTCCCTTTCATTGTCAAAACCTCTCCAAATTTTTCCTCAAGCCTCCTAATGTGTTCTAACAACATCATTTGGCACATCAAACACACCTTAGCCATGTACTAAACTCTTAAATCACACTCCAAAACCATCTTTATCATTCACAAATTTCTTACAAAATTCTTAGCACTTGGAATGTTTTTCTCCTTAGATTTCTAATTGGTATTTCACCAATAATGACCACTATACCAAGGTGTTTTCCTCTACACTTAACATCATCTCTCAAACTTCTTTTCTTACTACTTAAATCTCCTTTTTCCAATCTTTAACCTAAACATCACTTCTTTCTTATTCATCAATCATTACCTATACTTATAAAAAAAAAAAAAAAATAACTTCTCCAAGACTTGACACACCCTAGAAACACTCATTTGATTTCTAGAACTTCCAAGATAATGCCTAAATCCTTGTAACACCTTAATGCACGTTTTCTTCCTTAGTGAAACATTTACTCATTCCTAATAATTCCTAGTTCACCCAAGTTCATTCAAGCACTTAAAACTCCTTATACATTTTACAAAATTTGCCATGGGTTCTCTTAGCACATCCTCATTCCAAGGCTCATAGTTTTCACCCATTAAACACTCAAGAACACCTAAATCCATCAAGAACACCATCACACACAAGACTTCACCAAATTTACACTACATCACAATATAGTGCATAACTTAAATTGCTTGGCACTTAGGCCCTTAAATAGCATGGCTCTTAGGCCCTTAAATTGCATAATCCTTAAACACTGAATTTCCACCATACATAAGCCTTTGACCTGCAATTACACACACCAAGACATATGTTCCTTTACTAGTCTCCTTGAGAACACCTTACTAAGTCATTCACCATTTGCTCTTTAGGTAGTTTTAGCAAGCATTATAAGCTCATTTCTACTAAGGCATTAAACCACATTGAGATAGCATATTTACCTCTCTTCCACCCAAACTTCTTTCTTGTTTCCTTATAAAACCGGTAAGGTACTTGATTCCTTGTCAACTACTAAACAATTACCAACATTGAAATGAGTATATAAGCTTTATGCTTCATCTCATTGTAACCCTAGGTTTACATATATTATCTTAAGGTATTAAAATGATTGTTTTACCTTGGAATGGAAAGAGAGCTTGAATATATTCAAGAGAGGACTCCACCAAGCCCTTGGAAGATTCAAATGAAGCTAAAACAAGCAAGGTAGAGACACCATGGTGAGGTG
Source organism: Limonium bicolor (assembly GCA_023374045.1). Lineage (NCBI taxonomy): Eukaryota > Viridiplantae > Streptophyta > Magnoliopsida > Caryophyllales > Plumbaginaceae > Limonium > Limonium bicolor. Next base: position 54,754,312 of record CM041780.1, read on the forward strand.
AATTTTCGGCCATGTACTAAAAGGAGAGGAAACTCGATTTTTCTTTGAGATTCCTTACCTAGAAGCAAAGGAGAACAATAATATGTGAAAAGGTGAGCTCAAGCTCCATCAATGGTGAATCTCCTTGGCACCGAAATTGAGTTCTTGAAGATTTGAAAAGGTAGAAGTGTAGAGCTTGCTCCAACTAGAAGAATGGTGGTCTTGGAATTGAATTTGGACCATGGAGCTAGGAGTTACAAGTGGTCAAAGATGGAAAACAATGGTGGTGTTGGTGTTGCTGTAGCAGCTCGTAAAAGAGAGCAAGAAGGGAGGTTGGAGACGTGTGAAATGGAGGAGGAAAGGAGAAATGAAGATAGAACTTGCTTTAACAAGATATTTGTATTATAAGGTAACTTTCTCCTTTTACCTTCCTACCCTTCCTTTCCTTAATTGATTTTTACATGGTGGTGACTCACCTTTATAAAAATCGGCCCCCATATACTTAGAAGGGTATAATAGTCTTTGTTGACCAATTTAATTACTTATAACAACATATGTTACAAACTAGCTTATAAAAGTTACTATTCATAAAACAAGGCACATAGAAGTGAAATTTTTGATTTCCCATTGATATAGGCTTCCAAATGTGATACTATATAGTACACATGTTAATTAAAGAGTAATGATGGACATTTAGCCATTCAAAACTCATTTACAAGACAATTTTTCAAAAACGTGCTTTAAGACTCCTTAAAGCACATTTTGTGTTTTGACTTTTTTTCAAGCTTGGTTTTCTTTGGTAAATGATTTAATATGTTCATTAACATATTTATAAGGTATAGGTATGACCATTAGGTCTTATACAAATTTATCCCAAGCTTAGAGCACATTTTAGCCCATATTGACCTTAAGGTATTTATTTGTGTTATGTTTGGTTTCATTGTCCACCAAGGTTTCCTAAGGACTTAATTAGCCTTATAAAATCATAATTAAATATTATTAAGTCTTGGTAGGATCTTTGGGTCCTAACCAAGTTCACTCCAAGCTTAGAGCATGTTTTTGCTCACACCGTGTCCTAGTGTTTTATTGTGTTTTAACTATGGTTTAAACTATACACTGATGTTCCTCAGGCACTTTTTAGCCTTTAAATACCATAGTTTAACATTTACACAACATACCAAGGTTTGGGGTATTTCAATCTACCCCCCTTAAAAGAACTGCGTCCTCGAAGTTCACATTTCCACGCATCCTTGGATTAGAATACGGGAATTACTTCCTAAATTAACTTCCATTACCAACCACCCTTTTCATCCAACCTCGGACTTAACGGTCCGGGCAACATATCCACATTATACATAACCATATCGTAACATACTTACATGATAACCTCGGACTCACGGTCCGGGTACCTTAATAACATTACACTTACATAACAACCCTCAGACTCTCAGGTCTGGGTAACAATACAACAGTTAGACTCATAGGTCTAAAATAAAATAACACTTTCGAAACTACCACATTAGGACTCAAGGTCTCAGATAATATTTCTTACTCATACCACACAACATGTCTTAGCATGTATAACAAACAGAAATACCTTTTCCATCTCTCCATGGGCTCCAGTCCCATGTTGAGTACATATACACAGTGATCCCGCAGAACCCGGTCGCGATGGACACCTTCTGGTCCCCGTTCCTTTGGGAGGTCAAAATAATCACATACATTTTTAACATATATACTTCTCATGTCACCGGTCCGAAGACAAAGGCTCATGCGTCCTCAGCTCGTGAGCAAGTACTGCAAAAATATTCTTTACTAGGTTAAGTATAAGAGAATCCTTTATTCAAAATATGAATCGGCTGTTTGAAAACACCAATTGAAAATCCTTTTTGAAAACGCAACACAACTCCGAGTCCAATTTATGCTCTTTGTATCTTTCTTAACATGGTTATTTGTGACCACTTACAGGGAGCTTCAAGAGTCATCCAACCCTGATGTGATCAGCATCAGTGTTGAACTATCTTTCCACCCCAATTTGTGTTCGGCTTCCCTTGATCTCATGATAATCAAGTTTCACCTCCCACCTCATTGTCAACCAACAACTAATTCAAGCATGTCCCATTTTCTATCTTTAAATCCTTCTAATCATAATCATTACATCTCTAAGGGATAGAACTCCGTCTATCAATCATCACCCAAATCCAACTTAATTCAAGTTAGGTTCTATGTCAGTCTCATTCCCCCTTCATAAACCATAACACTGTATAAATATATATATATTTTTATCAAAATACAATACATGGTTTACATTTATGCACCGTCAGGGTTTTAGTTCCCCGGGAGTTTCTTTACTCCCTTCCACTTGTACTCTCACACACCACTGTTAAACAAAATACACACACCTATCACAATGGCATTCGCATCTCTTGTGCGCAATTACCACAATTTAACCACGATTGAATGCGTATGTTTGTATAACTCACGTGCCAACCATCATAACAATTATTTGTGCTATGCACACACAAATCACGTACTTGTACGGTAATACACACTAAGCGGCTTTACGCTCTACCCCCCTTAAAAGGGATTACGCCCCGTAATCAGTCACTGAACATTGGCTTAAAATGTTCTGCGTCGTGAAGTATTTTAACTTCCACGCGGTCTGGTACACATGCGTTTTGGTTAGAGGATTTTAACCATATTGGTGGTTTAATCCCTAAACCAAGAATTCTTATTAGAGTTTATCTAACTCATAACCGGTTTCGGTCCTGGCCTGTGAGGCTTCTAGGCATTGATGACTAGCCATCCATTCATATTCACAATGTATATTCGGCATTTGATGCATGGGCTCACGGGCCTTTGCTCCCATTTTGATAATTATAGGGCTAGTTTGCCCCTTCGTTACTGTACTGTATTGTACATCTCCAATGTATTACCCTTATCTTGGGAAGAATGGTTTCTCAACCGACGCATGGTATCTCTTACCCTGAGCGAATTCGGTGAGCTTCAAAACTTTCCATCCACTTCTCCAATAGCATACAGCGTAAACTACTATGTAATTCACAATGATTGACTTGCTTCTACCGACTTACTGTCGGTTAAGATTGAGCTACTACCTAATGTGTAGTCTCTCTCTCGTTTTTTCTCCCACACCTGGGGTATATTTCATACCGACATTTGGTATTTAGTGCCACTGTTATCACTTATTCTTAATCATACCTCCACATTTGGTTTCGTACAAGTACTCTTCCATTGGTATGACCTTGCATTTCCTATGCATCGGTCATTATAGCGTTATAAGTTTCTTTCTACATCCACCATAATTAACATTTCCCAAATCCTAGCTATCCCACTTGATCATTACTGCGCGAGTGCAATACCAAAACACTCAGTCATACAGAGTGCAGAGGCGTAAACTCTTGACAGTAAATCTCTTATGCGATTGCAATAGGAGTTTACACTGTGTTTACTGGAATTCTTATCACATAACATTTGCCACCGGCTTACTGCTCGGTTAGTTTGTTATCACTTACTGTTGTATCTCCACTGGGGTTTAACACATAACTCCGCTTATTTGTCCCACAATCGCTTAACAATACTCATACAACGGTCGCTTATTGCACACCGTATCCTCTTTCATTATTCATCATCAACTTACACTGCATCCGTCATTATATTAGCTTCAGCCATTACACTGGGTTAATCTGGCCACTTATTTGGCTGATTTTTTTTTTAATACCCTATTTTTTTTAGCTTTCATGTTCCTTGAGCGTTGTTCGCTACTTATTTAGCATCACACACCTATGGTGGTCGCTATCAACTTATCTTTCTTCCTTTCTACACAACTGGTATAACACTTCCTTTGTATTATTGTTATTCAAATCATTCTAGGGTAATAACCACATGGTTAATCTCTGACATATCTCTTGAACTTGGTTCACCTAACTACCGCTCCTGCGGTTTCACAATATCGAGAGGTATCCCCACTCTTAATGCAGTGGTTCGTTCTCCGCTCTATTTCCTTGTGTAACATATACTTCTGCAACCGATCACATTGCATAACACAGGTTGTTGTGGCTATAAGCCTTACTGCCACGACTCCTCCCAAGTTGTCTCTTTGGCAACTTAGGGTCCTACTGTTAAGTGGGTTTCCTTCAGAGTCTAATCCGAGTAATTGTTTCAACTCTTGCGTTTCTGTTACATTGCCCTATCTAACAATGTTTGATCCAATCACCCCTCATGGATTGCTCCTGGGTGTTGTTAAGGTATGCCACTACATTTGGCTTGCATCTATGGGTAAATTCAGTAAACTACACCTTCCTATGTTCTTAGCTGGGTATTCGTTCCAGCTATCATGTTTTATCCCTCAGGCTTATTAAGACATATGTGATGTCTTTACATAACAGTCCGTGCTCTTCGCACTTCTTGACTCTATACATTTCCTTGAAATAAACTCACTAGTTCCTTTAGTCCTTTTTAACTTAACTGGGTTCCTTTACTCCAACCATTCATGGTAATTCTTAGCTCTTACTTGACTTTTACTACTGACCGTAGTATGGAGTCGACTACTTCCCGTGTTTGGACTCTACTCGTATACATATATGGGGTATCATATTGATACATTGCTACTTACCCAACTAACCTATAAGTAGTCTGTCAGGCCCACATGCTCCTATCGGTGCGGTCGTCCCACAACACAGTTGGTACACTCGTAGTTCCGTCACACGCCTAGGTGAAGTATTCTGTTGTCAACTCCCTTATATTGTCCCGTGACAATATTCATTCCTTGCTTCTCGAACTTAATCAAGGGAAAGTTTATCCACTGTTGTATCTTTATCAACTGCCCCTGGTTTTACTGGTTTGGTTTAAAAGAAGGTTGGAAAGAAGTGTTGGTTTGAAAGAAAATCTGGTTTGAAAGAAAAAGGGTTTGAGTAAATCTGAGTTTGAAAGAAAATTTTCATGGTTTCACAACATCTTCTTACCTTAACCATGTCTAGCTTCTTGCTGACTGGTGTATTTACAATTACGGGGGTTAGGCTAACAGCCTTTCCACTGTTATGACGGTCACATTTAACTTCATGGTACTTTTCCAAGTACTTTGTAGTGGTTATAATTTCCCGAACAGCCCTGTTATAGCAGCACTTGCTATGGCAAGTGCGCCATGCTAACTGGCTATCGGTTTGACACATACCGATTGTGGTATTGTTTTGACCCATATTGTCATCAGTGGCCTTGTTGGCCCTCACTGATCTTACTGCCTTGATAAATACTCTTCTAGGTGACTTCTCACTGTCTTCACATGATAATCATTAACTAGGGTGTTTCCCATTCTAGGAGTCCCTATTTTTTTTTGTATTGTTTCCTCTTGGTAGCCCGTTCCACGCATTGTCGTGGTTGCTGAGACTTGTCTCTTGTTTGGGCACTACGTTGTAGTTCCTTTGTCGGTTGGTATACCGTTGGTGTATTATTTATCAGCTGTGGTCCCGTAGACACTCATCTCGGGTTTTATTGATCCATTTCTTGCCTGTTGCACGGTTGGTGCGTTGCAAGTTGGCTATTCTCGACTGCTTAGCACGTCGACCCAGGTTGCCGGAAATTCTATTCTCTTATACACCAAATGCTTCATTCCTCGCTATGAAATGCGGTTAACACTGTTTAGATGGAACCGTCTCCGGGATTCCTAGTTTTCGGGATCTACCGTATGACAGGTCTTCCATACTTTAAAGGTATTTAATAGCAGCCAGATCGGGTATTCCCGAGTAAGAGTGGACTTCCATCTCTCTGGCGTCCTTTCCCAAGTTATAAAACAGGGATTGTGGAGGGTGGGAAGGATACTGTAGGTTTCCAGTATTCACTGGTAGTTCCTATCTAGCGTATCTCTCACGCTATCACTCAACCCTTAACCCAAAGTACTTAAATCCTAACTCGGTACTTCCTAAGCTCGGTAATTCAGTCATCAGAGCGATACTTCGCTCTGATACCACTTTTTGTAACACCCCAACCACCACCGTACACTTAACATCAAACTGCAGCGGAAATCTCAACTCATCACATTACTTAATTCAATGGTGTTACACGCCGTTAGCCACCCACGTGGCTAACAAGGCTAATACATGTATATTGTATCGGTCTGATGGACTAGATTCTCGAGCAACTACACAATACAACCCTTATTCCATTTCCAACATTTATTGTATACATACATTCCCACTGTACCGAGTATTTACAAACTAATGCCGATAACAATTTCGGTCTTACTACGCTTACAATGCTTACGCCATTTAAATGGCTACCCGTGTATAAACATCTACCCCGTCCTACTCTCGAACGGCTTCCAGCTCCTTGTACCTGAAATAGAAAAGGAGAGAAAGGGTGGCCCCCAAGGGGCTCAGCACCTTTGCTGGTATGGTAATCCCGCAGCCCACATGCTACCGGGCCACGCAGAACTAATTGTCGTCTTAGCATGCAGTTGATTATATTTTAATCATGCATACAAGCCATAAACATACAACACATAACATTTCGCCTCAATGGGCTCAACCTATAACCAACACATCCACACTTAACAAATCATCCAATGATTCCTTAAACCCTAGAGTGGCTCTCCTCTAAAACGGAGCTACTTCCTTAATGAACGACACGTACCCATTAATCGGGTTATCCTTAAACGCCTCTTGTCACAAACTGGGATTCATTTCCATGATCCACACACTCCATATCCTACAACATATCTCATTCCTCACATAACAAAACTGTAACACCCCAACTACATTCATACATTTAACAGCACATTGCAGCGGAAACTTAACTCATCGCATTACTTATTCCAATGGTGTTACACGCCGTTAACCACCCACGTGGCTAACAAGGCTAATACATATACATTTGTATCGGTCTGATGGACTAGATTCCCGAGCAACTACACAATACAATCCTCATTCCATGTTCAACATTTATAGAATACATACATTCCCACTGTACCGAGTATTATAAATGATGCCGACAACAATATCGGTCTTACTACACCTACTGTATATACACTTAAATGAATACCCAAGTACAATGACTACCCCGTCCTACTCTCGAACGGCTTCCAGCTCTCCGTACCTGAAATAGGAAAAGAAGAGAAAGGGTGGCCCCCAAGGGGCTCAGCACCTTTGCTGGTATGGTAATCCCGCAGCCCACATGCTACCGGGCCACGCACAACTAATTGTCGTCTTAGCATGCAGTTGATTATATTTAAATCATGCATACAAGCCATAAACATACAACACATAACATTTCGCCTCAATGGGCTCAACCTATAACCAACACATCCACACTTAGCCAACCATTTAATGATTCCTTAAACCCTAGAGTGGCTCTCCTCTAAAAACGGAGCTACTTCCTTAACGAACGACATGTACCCATTAATCGGGTTATCCTTAAACGCCTCTTGTCACAACTGGGATTCATTTCCATGATCCACACATCCCATATCCTACAACATAACTTATTCCACACATAGCAAAACATATCAACACCTTTCTTGTTTCGACGTTCTCATGATGACATCGCATTCTTTTAAAACATCCAATATATATATATACCATAGCATAGCAAGGGAATTTGCATAGCGCCATAACACTACATAACACCATAAAATCGGTTCTCACAAGGAACCTTCCACCATAGTTAGTATACCATGTGAGCCTAGGGATTTTTGCCAATCCCATGTTAAGCTCGTTACCAACCTCGTTACCGTCCGGTTATATAGAACGGTTAACTTATACCCAAGGTGTGTCGGATATAGTAATCCCAAGCACACCGAAATAACATACGCATGCCCCTGTGGCCCGACGTGAGTCAGTAACTAGCTTTGGATAAGCTAAGGGAAGGTAGAAACCAAATTGGAATACCACCTATACATACACCAAGAGAGCCGAACCGGATATGATATCGACTCCCGTCCATCACACGCGTGGCCGGAACAACCGGACTCCTCAACCCCCCATTAGTACATATACACTTATAAATAAGTAGTTAGAGATCCATTATGGAGCCTACCACATCCACACACCATACGGTATCATAACCGAGTTAAGCACACAAGGGAGGTTCACACACTTGCATACAACAACAATGTCCAACTAACTCACACATAGCCGTGGTTAGCACGTTCCCAAGGTTTGGGCCGTCAACTCCGAATACCGATCTCTCATGTGCTCCTAGTTCTAGTTAGCTAGGGTTTAACACTTATTTGAGGTTAAATGGTATCGGAGACCAAATTCGCCACATAAATGAATTACTATAAACTCATTACATGTTTTAATCTTACAAGGTGGCAAACACTCAAGAAAACATATTGGCATACAAGCCGGTGTAATCCGTTAGGACACGGGTTGCAAGAAAACCATACCTGTCACCGGAGTCCAGTTTACCACGTCCACTTATGTTCCTCGAGCGATTCTCGAACAACTGTTAACATCACATGTGTTTTTATTAACTTCGAGGTTTGCTTGATTATTTAATGTCTAATGCTTAACTTTCCCCGTTAACTTAGTTACACAACTTTACATTTTAACTTGTTTTACTTTCACATTTTGATACAACTTTTCACCCACTTAATTGTCATTAAAACTCACCTAAAATGTCCTTAACAACATAACATCATTATCCATCAATCCCCATCATTACACATCATTTCCATACCTTAAACAATGTTTTGGTCCATACAACACCTTGTCCGAACTTGTGTCCGGACTTCCCAAGTTCGGACACAAGCCGCGACCTTATACTGAAAACCTTACACACGTCCGAACTTGTGTCCGGACTTCCAAGTTTGGACACAGTTCGAGAGTAATTCCAGATAGCAACAGTCACGTCCGAACTTGTGTCCGGACTTCCCAAGTTCGGACACAGTTCGAGAATGAGAAAATCCTTTACCCAACAGAGCCTGTCCGAACTTCCATGTCCGGACGGAAGTTCGGACACGGCAAAACATTCAATTTCCAAGTCTTTAAACACTTAACCAATTTCACCAAACTTCTCCTAAAGCCTCATAATGTTTCCTAACATCATTTGGCACATCAAACACACCTTTAGCCATGTGCTAAGCTCTTTAAATCTCTCACCAAAAACCATCTTATCATTCACAAATTTCTTACAAAATTCCTAACACTCGGAATGTTTTCTCCTTAAGATTTCTAGGTGCTATTTCACCTATAATGACCTCTACACTAAAATGCTTCTTCACCTTCATAACATCATCTCCCAAGCATCTCCTCTTACTAACCAAATCCTCTTTTCACAACTTCTTGAATTCCTTTCTCAAAACCTTACCTAAACATCATTCTCTCCTTATTCATCAACTTTACCCAAACTTTAAACAAACTTCTCCAAGACTTTATTACATCCAAAAACACTCATTAAATTCCTAGAACTTCCAAGATAGCACCTAATCCTTGTAACACTTTAATGCACGTTTTCTTCCTTAGTGAAACATTTGTTCACCTTTAATACTTCCTAGTTCACCAAAACTTTCTTAAAACACTTAGAACTCCTTATACATTTTACAAATTTTGCCATGGGTTCTCTTAGCACCTCATCATTCCAAAGCTCATAGTTTTCACCACTAAACATTCAAGAACACCTAGATCCATCAAAACATTATCACTCACAAAACTTCACCGAATTTACACTACATCACAATATAGTGCATAATTAAACTTGCTTGGCACTTAGGCCCTTAAATAACATGGCTCTTAGGCCCTTAAATTGCATAATCTTTAAACACTGAATTTCCCACATAAATAATGCCTTTGACCTGCAAATACATACACCAATACATATGTTCTTTTACTAGTCTCCATGAGAACACTTTACTAGGTCATTCACCATTTGCTCTTTAGGTAGTTTTAACAAGCATTATAAGCTTATTTCTCCTAAGGCATTAAACCCCATTAAGATAGCATATTTACCTCTTTTCCTCCCAAATTTCTTTCTTGTTTCCTTGTAAAACCGGTGGGGTGTTTAATTGTTTGCCAACTTCTATACAATGTACAAATAATAGAATGAGTACTCAAGCATTATGCTTCATCTCATTATAAACCCTAGTTACATATATTATCTTAAGGTATTAAAATGATTGTTTTACCTTGGAATGGAAAGAGAGCTTGAATATAAATCAAGAGAGGACTCCACCAAGCCCTTGGAAGATTCAAATGAAGCTAAAACAAGCAAGGTAATGACACCATGGTGAGGTTAATTTTCGGCCATGTACTAAAAGGAGAGGAAACTTGATTTTTCTTTGAGATTCCTTACCTAGAAGCAAATGAGAACAATAATATGTGAAAAGGTGAGCTCAAGCTCCATAAATGGTGAATCTCCTTGGCACCAGAACTGAGTTCTTGAGGATTTGAAAAGGTAGAAGTGTAGAGCTTGCTCCAACTAGAAGAATGGTGGTCTTGGAATTGAATTTGGACCATGGAGCTAGGAGTTACAAGCATTCAAAGATGGAAACAATGGTGGTGTTGGTGTTGCTGTATCAGCTCGTAAAAGAGAGCAAGAAGGGAGGCTGGGGTCGTGTGAAATGAAGGAAGAAAGGAGAATGAAGATAGAACTTGCTTTAACAAGATATTTGTATTAAAAGGGTAACTTTCTCCTTTTTACCTTCCTACCCTTCCTTTCCTTAATTGCTTTTTACATGGTGGTGACTCACCTTCATAAAAACCGGCCACCATTTAGCTAGAAGGGTGTTTTGGTCTTTGTTGACCAACTTAATCACTTATAACATTATATGTTACAAACTAGCTTATAAAAATCACTATTCACCAAAAACAAGGCACATAGAAGTGAAATTTTTGATTTCCCATTGATATAGCCACCCATATGTGATACTATATAGTACACATGTTAATTAAAGAGTAATGATGGACATTTAGCCATTCAAAACTCATTTACAAGACAATTTTTCAAAAACGTGCTTTAAGACTCCTTAAAGCACATTTTGCGTTTTAACTTGTTTTCAAGCTTGGTTTTCTTTAGTAATTGATTTAATATGTTCATTAACATATAAATAAGGCATAGGTATGACCATTAGGTCTTATACACCTTTATCCCAAGCTTAGAGCACATTTTGGCCCATATTGACCTTAAGGTATTTACTTGTGTTTTGTTTGGTTTCATTGTCTACCAAAGTTTCCTAAGGACTTAATTAGCCTTATAAAGTCATAATTAAACATTATCAAGTCTTGGTAGGCTCTTTGGGTCCTAACCAAGTTCACTCCAAGCTTAGAGCATGTTTTTGCTCAAACCGTGTCTTAGTGTTTTATTGTGTTTTACCATGGTTTAAATGATTCATTTATGTTTCTAAGGCACTTTTAGCCTTTAAATACCATAGTTTAACATTTACACAACATACTAAGGTTTGGGGTATTTCAAAAACATAACAAAACCTTTCTTTTTTCGGCGTACACATGACAACATCGCATTCATTTTAAACACCTAACGTATACATATCATAGCATAGCAGGGGAAATTGCTTAGCACAATAACAACACAAACACCATAAGATCGGTTCACACAAGGAACCTTCCACCATAGTTAGTATATATAGTGAGCCTAGAGATTATTGCCAATCTCATGCTAAGCTCGTTACCAACCTCGTTACCGTCTAGTTATATCGAACGGTTAACTTAAACCCAAGGTGTGTCGGATATAGTAATCCCAAGCACACCGAAACAACATTCGTATGCCCCTGTGGCCCGACGTGAGTCAGTAATTAGCTTTGGATAAGCTAAGGGAAGGTAGAAACCAAATTGGAATACAACCTATACATACACCAAGAGAGCCGAACCGGATATGACATCGACTCCCGTCCATCACACGCGTGGCCGGAACAACCGGACTCCTCACCCCCCATTAGTACATATACACTTATAAATAAGTAGTTAGAGATCCATTATGGAGCCTACCACATTCACACACCATACGGTATCATAACCGAGTTAAGCACACAAGGGAGGTTCACACACTTGCATACAACAACAATATCCAACTAACTCATACATAGCCGTGGTTAGCACGTTCCCAAGGTTTGGGCCGTCAACTCCGAATACCGATCACTCATGTGTTCCTAGTTTTGGTTAGCTAAGGTTCAACACTTATTCGAGGTTAAACGGTATCGGAGACCAGATGCGCCACATAAATGAATTACTATAAACTCATTACATGTTTTAATCTTACAAGGTGGCAAACACTCAGAAAAACACATTGGCATACAAGCCGGTGTAATCCGGTAGGACACAGGTTGCAAGAAAACCATACCTGTCACCGGAGTCCACTTTACCACGTCCACTTATGTTCCTCGAGCAATTCTCGAACAACTGATAACATTACATATATGTTTATTAACATCGGGGTTGCATGATTATTTAATGTCTAATGCTTATAATTTTTCCCCGTTAGTTTAGTTACATAACTTTGCATTTTTAACTTGATTTACTTTCACATTTTATTACAACTTTTCACCTACTTAATTGTCATTAAAACTCACCTAACATGTCCTAAACAACCTTAGAACACCATTAACCATCAATCCCCAACAATACACATCATTTCCATACCTTAAACATTTAAATCATCTTACTTAACTTAATCTCTTAAGTCCTTTTATAATTATTTTTCTAATCATCAATACTCTCTTAATGGCATACCACTAATACCACTTAACATTATTAAAATTAATTAACTTAATTTTTTTTTTTTAAGGTCCGACCGACCCACCCCCTGGGTAGGTCGGCTGCAGAGAACATCCAAATCCACAGTTTCAGCCCGACCGACCCAGACTGGGGTCGGTCCCCTGGGTAGGTCGGCTGCAGAAACTTCCCTTTCATTGTCAAACCTTCTCCAAATTTTTCCTCAAGCCTCCTAATGTGTTCTAACATCATTTGGCACATCAAACACACCTTTAGCCATGTACTAAACTCTTTAAATCACACACCAAAACCATCTTATCATTCACAAATTTCTTACAAAATTCTTAGCACTTGGAATGTTTTCTCCTTAAGATTTCTAAGTGGTATTTCACCAATAATGACCACTATACCAAGGTGTTTCCTCTACACCTTAACATCATCTCTCAAACTTCTTTTCTTACTAATTAAATCTCCTTTTTCACATCTTACCTAAACATCACTTCTTTCTTATTCATCAATCATTACCTATACCTTATAATAACTTCTCCAAGACTTGACACACCCTAGAAACACTCATTTGATTTCTAGAACTTCCAAGATAATGCCTAAATCCTTGTAACACCTTAATGCACGTTTTCTTCCTTAGTGAAACATTTACTCATTCCTAATAATTCCTAGTTCACCCAAGTTCATTCAAGCACTTAAAACTCCTTATACATTTTACAAAATTTGCCATGGGTTCTCTTAGCACATCCTCATTCCAAGGCTCATAGTTTTCACCATTAAACACTCAAGAACACCTAAATCCATCAAGAACACCATCACACACAAGACTTCACCAAATTTACACTACATCACAATATAGTGCATAACTTAAATTGCTTGGCACTTAGGCCCTTAAATAGCATGGCTCTTAGGCCCTTAAATTGCATAATCCTTAAACACTGAATTTCCACCATACATAAGCCTTTGACCTGCAATTACACACACCAAGACATATGTTCCTTTACTAGTCTCCTTGAGAACACCTTACTAAGTCATTCACCATTTGCTCTTTAGGTAGTTTTAGCAAGCATTATAAGCTCATTTCTACTAAGGCATTAAACCACATTGAGATAGCATATTTACCTCTCTTCCACCCAAACTTCTTTCTTGTTTCCTTATAAAACCGGTAAGGTACTTGATTCCTTGTCAACTACTAAACAATATACCAACATTGAAATGAGTATATAAGCTTTATGCTTCATCTCATTGTAACCCTAGGTTTACATATATTATCTTAAGGTATTAAAATGATTGTTTTACCTTGGAATGGAAAGAGAGCTTGAATATATATCAAGAGAGGACTCCACCAAGCCCTTGGAAGATTCAAATGAAGCTAAAACAAGCAAGGTAGAGACACCATGGTGAGGTGAATTTTCGGCCATGTACTAAAAGGAGAGGAAACTCGATTTTTCTTTGAGATTCCTTACCTAGAAGCAAAGGAGAACAATAATATGTGAAAAGGTGAGCTCAAGCTCCATCAATGGTGAATCTCCTTGGCACCGAAATTGAGTTCTTGAAGATTTGAAAAGGTAGAAGTGTAGAGCTTGCTCCAACTAGAAGAATGGTGGTCTTGGAATTGAATTTGGACCACGGAGCTAGGAGTTACAAGTGGTCAAAGATGGAAAACAATGGTGGTGTTGGTGTTGCTGTAGCAGCTCGTAAAAGAGAGCAAGAAGGGAGGTTGGAGACGTGTGAAATGGAGGAGGAAAGGAGAAATGAAGATAGAACTTGCTTTAACAAGATATTTGTATTATAAGGTAACTTTCTCCTTTTTACCTTCCTACCCTTCCTTTCCTTAATTGATTTTTACATGGTGGTGACTCACCTTCATAAAAATCGGCCCCCATATACTTAGAAGGGTATAATAGTCTTTGTTGACCAATTTAACTACTTATAACAACATATGTTACAAACTAGCTTATAAAAGTTATTATTCATAAAACAAGGCACATAGAAGTGAAATTTTTGATTTCCCATTGATATAGGCTTCCAAATGTGATACTATATAGTACACATGTTAATTAAAGAGTAATGATGGACATTTAGCCATTCAAAACTCATTTACAAGACAATTTTTCAAAAACGTGCTTTAAGACTCCTTAAAGCACATTTTGTGTTTTGACTTGTTTTCAAGCTTGGTTTTCTTTGGTAAATGATTTAATATGTTCATTAACATATTTATAAGGTATAGGTATGACCATTAGGTCTTATACAAATTTATCCCAAGCTTAGAGCACATTTTAGCCCATATTGACCTTAAGGTATTTATTTGTGTTATGTTTGGTTTCATTGTCCACCAAGGTTTCCTAAGGACTTAATTAGCCTTATAAAATCATAATTAAATATTATTAAGTCTTGGTAGGATCTTTGGGTCCTAACCAAGTTCACTCCAAGCTTAGAGCATGTTTTTGCTCACACCGTGTCCTAGTGTTTTATTGTGTTTTAACTATGGTTTAAACTATACACTGATGTTCCTAAGGCACTTTTTAGCCTTTAAATACCATAGTTTAACATTTACACAACATACCAAGGTTTGGGGTATTTCAATACTAATAATGGAAATTTGACATGGAATATCATCATTATATGTTTTGAAAATAAATTAGCTAAATAACCTTTATATCAATATATATACATACTCGCAAAACCAGTTTACATTATTATAAAATCGGTTTCCATTAAAGCAATAATTCAGTGAGGAACAACATAAAAGGATATCCATATACGTCTAGGGTCAAAACAGACACTTCAATTAGTAAACACTATTAAAACTATAATAAACTACGTCAAAAGTACAGTAGGAATAATAGTCAAATAGGCTGTATATAAACACTAAGATATTTGAAGAATATGAATGTAGTTTAGGAAAGAATATTTAAGGGAAATTTCACGATATACCCCCGAGGTTTGAGCGAATTTTACAAGATACCCCTGAGGTTTCATTTTCATTACGAGATACCCCTGAAGTTTCATTTTTTTTACGATATACCCCTGAGGTTTCACTTTCATTACGATATACCCCTGAGTTTTCAATTTTATACGAGATGCCCCTCAGTTCAGATTCTGATATATTATATTTTTCATATCCACATTTTACCCACCCACCATATGTCCCGCAATAACCTCATGGGTTTATGGTCAATTTTTTTTAAAATGTAAAATATAAACAAAATGCACATAAAAATTAAAGATCAATTAAAATTTTAATTCAATTTAAAAAAACATTAATAAAAGTATAATAAAAAATAAAAAAATTAGAATCATAAAATTTAAAATAAATAGAAATGACTAAACAGCAAAAAAATAACCTATTTAAAAAACTTATATTGTTACATAATTTGAACGGTAGCTTAAAATCATAAAATTTTTATAACAATTATATTAAATAGAAGAAATAATTTTATCAATTATAGTAAGAGTTTATTAACGAATATATTATTCGATATCAATAATTGCAAGAGAAATGATTACTCCCTCCGTCTTGAATTGACCGTCCTGTTTATTATTTGGACATGTCGTTTGACTTCAATTTTTAATATATAAGATAAATTAATTTTGAAAATTTAAATTTTGCATATGATTCCTTACATGATAAACTATAAGTTACAAAAGTTAGTTTTATAAAATTATTTTATCTTATATGCTTAATATTGAAGTGGAAAAACGTGTCATAAAGCAAACAGGACGATCAATTCAGGACGGATGGAGTATATTTTATGGTTTTTATACTATAATCACAAAAGAAATGATTATATTATTTGATATCAAAAATCAATATTTTAAATTAGAAAAATAATTAAATTCTTGAAATCATTATTTTATGGTTTTTATATATACTATTATAACGGTGGCTTAAAATCATAAAATATAATAATTTCTCTTGTGATTATTGATATCAAATAATATATTTGTTAATAAACTATATCTTTAAATAATAAAATTATTTATAATTTCTTGCATTTAATATAATTGTTATAAAAAATTTATGATATTAAGCCACAGTTTAAATTATGTAACAATATAAGTTTTTTAAATAGATTATTTTTTTTGTTGTTTAGTCATTTCTATTTATTTTAAATATTTTTATTCTAATTTTTTTATACTTTTATTAATATTTATTAAATTGAATTAAAATTTTAATTGATCTTTAATTTTTATGTGTATTTTGTTCATATTTTAAATTTTAAAAAATGTAACCAGAAACCTGTGAGGTCATTGTGGGGTATATGGTGTGAGGGTAAAATGAGGATATGCAAAATCTTGATATAAATTGAAACCCGAGGGGGTACATATCGGTATGAAGTGAAACCTCAGGGGTATATCGTATAAAAAAATGAAACCTCAGGGGTATATCGTAAAAAAATGAAACCTCAGGGGTATCTCGTAATAAAAATGAAACCTCAGGGGTATCTCGTAAAATTCCCTCAAACCTCGGGGGTATATCGTGAAATTTCCCAATATTTAAAAATCACAGCCTAGGAAATAGGTGTAATTGGTTAAAGTTTAACAACCGAAGTCAAACTATAATATTATAGGAGAAAAATCCAAGTGGAGTTTGTTACGAAGATCAGATTCAAAACTTATCAATTATCACTACTTTCTTCTTAATTAAATAATTATAGTTCGGTAAAAGAATCAAAATGCTCCTGAATTCAAATAGTTAAAAGGCATCAACGTGTAAAGTGGCTATTGTATTTTAAGCTTGTCAATCATATCTTACGAAAATATTCAATTAAGCTGCGTATATGTATAGGAATTATTTATATGAATACGGTAACTTATAGAATTTACCCACGAACATAACAAATCAAATAAAAATGGTTGCACGCCATCGAAGCGCACCAGAAAAGTGAAGTATGAAAATCTGATTGGGGTTAAGAAACAAAGTTATAGTTTCTAATCAGTACAAACACAGAATAGGACGGTGGTTGTCACTCGGAAAACACTGAATTATATATATATATATATATAGTTATGAACATCAACAGAAAATAAAATTAGAACGAGAGTAGTAGCAATCCACTATATCAAAAGTATACTTTTCAAATTAAGAGTACTCATTTGTTAAAATTATAATTAACATATCACTTTCCATATCAAAGTAGGCAATCAAATAAAATACCATGGGGTTTAAGCGGGATAAAAACATAAATCAAAATCAATCCAAATTCATCGAAATCAAATATCAAAGCAAACACATTTAGAAACGAAACAAAATCTAGAATCCCCATGGGTGAACACACCTATACCAAATCCATCTACCACCTACCTCACATCCGACGCAAAGCACACCTCTACGAACTTCACACGCCAGACTCCTCAAATCTTCACTCGAATTGACGAACAGATGGACTGATTAATCCCAGAATCTAAAACGAAATCAGAGAATGAAGAAGGAGGCAAACCCAAACGAAACTAACGAATTCACGATACACAAACCTGAGGGACGATCACTAGACAGACAGAATTCCCGAGTAGAATCATCTCAGCAATTAATCAAAAGAGAGAAGGAGATTGAAATACCCCAAACTTAGAGATGGTGTTTAAATGATAAACTAAGTTATAAGGGGGCTAAATAATATCTTAGAAACATTAGGAAACATTTCTAATCATAGAAAATATAAGGAAACACCAAAAGAGCAGTTTAAGCAAAAACGTGCTCTAAGCTTGGAGAGACTTGGGAGAGTACCCAAATATTGTTCTAAGACCTTAGTAATATCCTAATGGTCATTTTAAATCAATTTCCAAAGAAAACCAAGCTTGAACACAAGTTAAAACACAAAATGTGCTTTAAGGAGTCTTAAAGCACATTTTTGAAAAATTGTCTTGTAAATGAGTTTTGAATGGCTAAATGTCCATCATTACTCTTTAATTAACATGTGTACTATATAGTATCACATTTGGAAGTCTATATCAATGAGAAATCAAAAATTTCACAACAATGTGCCTTGTTTTGTGAATAGTAATTTAATTAAGCTAGTTTATAACATAAGTCAATATAAGTGAGATATTTGGTCAACAAAGACTTAAGTACCCCTTGTTACTAATGGGGGCCGGTTTTTTTATAAGGTGAGTCACCACCTTTATGAGTCATTAAGAAAATAAAGAGTTATAAAGCAAAACTACTATTCACTTTACAAAGATAAATATCTTACCTTTAATCATCTCTCTCCTCACCTCTTCATTCTCTCTTGTTCCCACGGTTTTCTCAAGCTCTCTCCCTTCTCCATTAACGTGAAGAGCAACTCCATGCTAGCTCCACCTTCTCTTGCACACAACTTACTCATTTTAGCTCCAAAACCAAAACAAATTACATATTCCTCTTAGTTAGCTCAAGCTCTCTTTCTATCTTTTCAAAACTCCAAGAGCTTCGATTTGGTGCCAAGCCAAACCACCATTAGAGGAGGAAATTCAAGTTTGGAGACTCCATTGGCTTCTCCATTCTCTTAAGGTAAAGAAAGTGTAAGAAAATCTAGGTTTCCATCACTTTTCTTCTTGACCGAAAATGTATGCTCATGAGGCTTCATTTTAATGCCTTGTTCTAGCTTGTTTTCTACTCTTCAAAGGATTGAGGAGGTCCTTCTTGCTTCATATCCAAGCTTGTCTTGAGAAACCAAGGTAAAACAATCACCTTAATACCTTAAAGCACATTTTTAACCTAGGGTTTGTTCCTTAGGGTTAATGAATTATCTAGTACTCATTGGAGTCATTGGAAATTGGTTAGAACATTGGCAAGGAGATATATATTGGTGACCGAGATTGAGCAAGGAAAAACCTAAGGAAGAAAGCTTTTAAAGCTTGTAAAAGAACAAGGTAAATTACTTACCTTAAGGGTTTTTATTGTTTAAGGGAATGGGATTTAGATATGTGGTGAGTTTAGTGTAGAGTTACATTAGAAAAGGGTTATATATGACCTAGGAGAAACAATGACTATGTTTGTGAACTTGTGACTAAGGAGCAAATGAGGAAAAAGAGATAGTTTAAGAATATCAAGGTGGATTACAAGAAGAATTTTATTTCAATGGGAGCCTTGTTGTGTGTATTCGCAGGTTGAAGGCAAATATATGTGGAAATTCAGTGGTTAAGATTATTGTCATTTAAGGGCCTAAGTGCCAAGCATTTAAGTGTATGCACTATATGATGATGTGGTGTAGTTTTGGTGTAGATTGCGTGTTAAGGTGTTGTGATAAGAATTTGAGTGATATTGGTTGTTTGATGGAGTAAAACCAAGTGTTAGGATGTACTATGTACTAGAGAACCCATGGCAAAAATTTAAAGGAGAACTTAAGTGTTTAAGATGTTCTAAGGGGATTTAATGACTAAGGAAGTACTAGGAAGTCCTAGAGGTTGTCTTGATGAAAAAGGGGTGAGATAAGGTGTTTAAATGACCTATAATGGCTTAGACATCACTATGAAGGATTTAGAAATCAAAAGAGTGTATTTGGGTATTTAGGACTTAGGCCAATGTTGATAAAAGAAGCTGGGAAACCTTGGTAAGTTTGATGTGATTTAGTGTGAAACCTTGAGATGATTTAGATAGAGACTAGAGTTTAGAATTTAAGGAAAACCTTGGAAAGTGTAAGATAGATGAAAGTGGTGTATATGGTGTGGCCAAGTTCATAAGGAGGGAACTTTGGGCTAGTAGAAGTGCTAGGTGAAAGGAATGTTGAAATGTAGGAAAGAAATAAGTGTTAAGTGTTAGTAGTTGTTGTAAGAATTGTGTAAAGGATTGGGAATGAATTTGGAGGATGGTTTAAGATGAGTTTAAGGGTCTAAATGATGTTAGAACACATTGGATGGCTTGAGGAAAAATTTAGTGAAGATTTGGCAAAGTATGGGCATGTTTTGGTGGCGTCCGACCTAGGGGTCCGACCCAAGTTTGGGTCGGACGGCCTCTGTTTAATGCCAGGGAAAGGTTCTGGAATGGTCCGACCCAGAGGACTTGGGTCGGACATGGGACGGACGGGTGCATTTTTGAGGGCGGTTAAGTTTCTGGAATGGTCCGACCCATAAGGTTGGGTCGGACATGGGAGGTTTAGAAGACGGAAAATTTCTGGAATGGTCCGACCCAGTTGGTTGGGTCGGACGTGGGTCGGACATGTAGAGTTTTTCAAACCCGAAAGTTACTGGAAGGGTCCGACCTAGAGGGTGGGTCGGACGGTGGGTCGGACGACCCTTAACACTAAAAAAAAAAGAAATTTTGAATTCTAAGAATGATAATTGGTAATAAGGTATACCTTTGGTAGGGTGGTAATGATTAGGACCCTAAGAACTTAGGGGATTAAGTTAAGTTAAGTAAGAACCTTAATGTTTAAAATTAAGATTAAAAGGTTAAGTGGTAAGGACTTGAGAGGATATTTATTGGGAATCTTTAGGGACTAAGTGAGTTAAGTAAGGTGCAAATAACTAATGGCCTAAAAATGAATCAATGTTTTAGGTTTGTGAATTGGGACCCCGGAGAAGGTTAGACAAACGACGGTCGATGGTGAACGGTACAATCTTTCTTGTGACCTGCTTGCTAACGAGGTGTCCCTCGGCTTGTGTGCTATCTGTTTAATTGCTATGACTAAAACAAGATAAAGCATGCAACCGGTTATATTTGTTCTCGTTGTGTATGTGTTATCTTTACACTAACCCGCGAGACTTGAGATTGTTACTAACCAAGTTTAGTACTTACTGAGTTAAGAATAAGAGTTAAGTTTTGGTGGTTGTTGGTTAATGCCCGTTAAGGCTAGCTAGCACATGGTGATTAAGATTTCTACTAACTGGAACTTGAGCGAGGAAACCCGGGACCGATCTCCGGTCATGCATGCTAAGAAAAAAGGGGCACGGTATCTGAATCAGATCCGCTCTCCGTTTAAGGACTTGTCTTCGGACTTGTAGCCTAGGGCCGGTTGCCGGCTCAGCTACGCGGGACTCCCGTCCAGAGTAGGTGGCATTAAGATGGTGCGGTGGGATCACCTAAATCCTAGGTTCGAATTAAGCTACAACCATTCCCTTCCAGGAACGGTTTGTATACTGAGGTTAAGTTGAGATTAAGATTAAGGTAAGGTAAGGAACTGAGATTAAGGAAATGAGGACTAAGGAGGGGGTTACTAACCCACTTGATAAGGGAACGCCTGAGTCGTTCATTGTTTGTGAACTATATGTGTTCATCTGCGGTTATTGTTATTGCACTTCATATCATGCTTGTGTATGTAATCAATTTCCATGCTATCGACAATTAGTCGTCGTAGCCCCGTTAGCTTGGGGGCCATGAGAGGGTGTACCAGCATTCGTGCTGACCCCCTTTGGGGGCTGTTTTTACACTTGCAGGTAAGAGACCCATGAGGACGCACTACGAGAGTAGGAGCGGTTAGACTTAGGATGGGATGTTTATTTTGAGTTCGGGTTGCGCCTGTGCACCCGTCTGTTTATATTTAAACTGATGTAAGGTTGTGATTATAACTTAGCTACTTGTACTCGGTTGGTTGTGGTATTTCGGATGGTGATGTTTTGGGATGGTCATTTATTTTGGATAGTGTTGTCATTGATAAGGCCGGTATATTCTAACGATCAGACCGTGGCAAGGTCCAGGTGTTTATTATTTCCGCTGCGACGAATTCGATTAAGTGTTCAGTTTGCGATAACCACGATTGGTTTTGGATGGGGCTTTACAGAGATAAAGGGAGAGCAAAGGGAGGAGAAGTTGGGAAGGAAGGTAGAGCGGCGTAGAAGAACGTGGAAAGAAGATTAAGAATGAGAGGAAATAAATAATGAATAGACTTTAATAAGAAAAGAAGAAAAAGGAAATTAATAATTCCTTTTCCTTACTTAAATAAAACCATACAAAAAAAACACCTTCTTTCCAAAACGATATCATAACAATCAGAAATGTTTTTCCTAAACTCCCTTCTACGAATCAGAAACAAAAGGAAGGAATGAAGAAAATGAAAACAAAATTGGGGCACAACATTATACCCCTCTTTAAAAGAATTTCGTCCTCAAAATTCAATGAAACTCAAAATATGAACTAATGCACTTCCATTGCCAGAATACTACAAACACGAATACACACAGAAGGAATCTCACACCTCTAAGAAGCTCGAAACTCACAAAAAGCTAACTCTCAGAACTGATAGAAGAAACGAAGTTGAAGATTATTAAAGGCTAAGCCTGGAAAGAACAGGAGCAACACTCAAACTCGTTGCTGAAGGACAGAAGAACATAGCAGAAACTTCTAAGGGCTCGGCCTAAATGCTAGACAACTCTTAACTCTTGGAAGACGTTCTCATCCAAAGGACCAAGCACACCTCTCACTCACATCACACAGCCCAAGCACATCTGACTAAAACACAACACAAACACATCAGTGAAGCTTAGAACTGAAACTCACATTCGGCATCCTTTCCCAAACAACGCGACTCCCTCAGACGTACACTTAAAACTCAGAATACACAGGGACAAACACTACGCTTCTGTTGCGCTACTCTGATGGCGGACAACCACAGAGCAGACGCACATAACAGACACCAGATAGCAGACAAATCACGCAACAATCAACATATAGCATATAGCAGACAAAGACACGGAAGCGTAGACATGCAGCACCCACAAACCCAACGAAAACCAAACCTGGCTCTGATACCACTAAATGTAACGACCCCAAAACCACCCTGGTTCTAAGACCGTCAAACGCCGCGTGCTTACTACTTAAGACACGCAAGGCTACACACTAACGAATCCCAAAACGGAACTGAATCTCATATATTTACAATAATTTTACAACTTGTCTTACAAATTACAAGCAAAAGCCAGACACAAACAGAAGCTAAATACAAATGGGCCTCAAAGCCGACATTACAATGTACAAAACTGAAAAGCCAAAGCCATAACCAAACACAAAAGTTGAATCTCCAACCAGGAGCTAAAACCTGCAAATCAGACGGAATATAGGGGTGAGCAAACCACAGCTCAGTAAGTGATAGACTTCATCAGCATAAGCATGCTCAAAACATTTTTACAGAACATAGCTTATATAGATATAAGTTATCAAATCAAATTCAGAATAAAAATCAAATGGAGGCACCTTAAAACGATACAAAGTCAAATGTAAAGCAGAGCGAAACAGAGGTTACAAAGGTAACTTAACAGCGGAAGACTTTTATAGAAACCATAAAGCTTTTCAAAATTGAAAGTCACATATAGACTATCAGAAGGAGGAAACAAAGCAGAAGCATAGCTTCTTTTCAAAACTCATTTGCATTGCAAATCTTAACATCACAAAACGGAAACCATAAACCAAGGCTGAAAACAGAGGAGACAAAACGAAGTTGAAGCCACACATACAGAATGAGACAAAGCACAAAGCAGTGTCTCATGTCAGAAGCTGTAATCGCTCAAAACTGAACAGAAGCAAATCAGAATCTTATACACATCAGAACGTTATCAAAAACAAAGTTTTATAGGGATCCTAGTTCAGAGCATACAGAATAGGTCATGAGACCTCAGATAACAGAACGGGTCTGAAGACCCCAGATAACAGAATGAGTCCGTCGACTCCAGATAACAGAACAGGGAGATACCCGTGATACAAATACAGAAGGACGTCCTACGCAACGCGCTACGGGATAACTCGACCCAGTCATCCACGGCTCAGAAAGAAATCAACTAGGCCCCAAAACAAAGTTACAAAATCATAACTAAAAGCCTCGGTTAAAATTACATCAAATCGTGTATAAATGAAAGAACTCCCAAAATATAAACAGAAAAGATAGATCGCTTGGCAGTTTATATAAATCGTTTTTATACAATACAATCTTTATATTAAATCGTATGCAAACTATTTCACATATATGTATCAAAATATGCATAGACTGCCTTATCAGAAAATACTATAATTTTAGTAGGCTAAGGGTCCATGTAATCGTACAAGTATAAAGCCGTGGTTGTAACTTTCGTTAGTTAAATATTTAAATGTCAACAATGAATTTAGTGAGCAACGTAAATAAACCATAGATATTAAAATAAAAAGGAAAAGAGACGTAACAAGATTCAAATACTAAAATAACGACATAACCCCAAGTTAAATAGTTATATTAGAGTACCCAAAGACCTTAAATATGTGTCCGATGCGGATCATCTGTAACAGAACATATAAATCATCTTTATAAGTATATATAATATAGATGAAGTCTTATATTTGTTTACTAAAATAATATAGTGAAACTAGTGTATTTACTAGTAAAAAAAACATTGATTACCCTGTAGATACCTTAAGGAAAACCAACAATACTAATCATATGGATTGCTCTATATGACAAATAACGTATACTAATAATGGAAATTTGACATGGAAAATCATCATTATATGTTTTGAAAATAAATTAGCTAAATAACCTTTAAATCAATATATATACATACGCGCAAAACCAGTTTACATTATTATAAAATCGGTTTCCATTAAACCAATAATTCAGTGAGGAACAACATGAAAGGATATCCATATACGCCTAGTGTCAAAACAGACACTTCAATTAGTAAACACTATTAAAACAATAATAAAATACGTCAAAAGTACAGTAGGAATAATAGTCAAATAGGATGTATATAAACACTAAGATATTTGAAGAATATGAATGTAGTTTCGGAAAGAATATTTAAAAATCACAGCCTAGGAAATAGGTGTAATTGGTTAACGTTTAACAACCGAAGTCAAACTATAATATTATAGGAGAAAAATCCAAGTGGAGTTTGTTACGAAGATCAGATTCAAAACTTATCAATTATCACCACTTTCTTCTAAATTAAATAATTTATAGTTCGGTAAAAGAATCAAAATCCTCCCGAATTCAAATAGTTAAAAGGCATCAACGTGTAAAGTGGCTATTGTATTTGAAGCTTGTCAATCATATCTTACGAAAATATTCAATTAAGCTGCGTATATGTAAAGGAATTATTTATATGAATACGGTAACTTATAGAATTTACTCACGAACATAACAAATCAAATAAAAATGGTTGCACGCCGTCGAAGCACACCAGAAAAGTGAAGTATGAAAACATAAATCAAAATCAATCCAAATTCATCGAAATCAAGTATCAAAGCAAACACATTTAGAAACAAAACAAAATCTAGAATACCTATGGGTGAACACACCTATACCGAATCCTTCTACCACCTACCTCACATCCGACGCAAAGCACACCTCTATGAACTTCACACGCCAGACTCCTCAAATCTTCACTCGAATTGACGAACAGATGGACTGATTAATCCCAGAATCCAAAACGAAATCAGAGAATGAAGAAGGAGACAAACCCAAACGAAACTAACGAATTCACGATACACAAACCTGAGGGACGATCACCAGACAGACAGAACTCCCGAGTAGAATCATCTCAGCAATTAATCAAAAGAGAGAAGGGGATGAAGGGAGAGCAAAGGGAGGAGAAGTTGGGAAGGAAAGTAGAGCGGTGTAGAAAAACGTGGAAAGAAGATTAAGAATGAGAGGAAATAAATAATGAATAGACTTTAATAGGAAAAGAAGAAAAAGGAAATTAATAATTCCTTTTCCTGACTTAAATTAAACCATACAAAAAAAACCCCTTCTTTTCTAAAGGATATCATAACAATCAGAAATGTTTTTTCCTAAACTCCCTTTTACGAATCAGAAACAAAAGGAAGGAAAGAAGAAAATGAAAAAAAAATTGGGGCACAACATACTATCTAGAGGCGTATGTATACGCAGCGAAGAATATACATTAAACCTTACTTTGAAGAAGGATAGGAAACCATAGGACAAACAGGTCAGCTTATAATTAGACACCGAAACCCTGTCCAGTTAACCCGAGGAAAGCACGCACGGGTGCACCTGAAGATCGAAAGATAGAAAAACGAGTTTTAGACGATTATGAAAATGCATAACATGCATAACCAAGGACTGCATGGAAGTCTCTCCCAGAAAGGGAATAGCTTCAACCGAACACAAACCTTTGAAATACGAGGACTACAACCTCAGAAGGACCCGATAAGTCCGACCATTACAATTAAAGAGCGTACTCCAGCCATAACAAACTATACCTAGTAATCAATAAGGAATCAATAACAGCGGCTTATGAGCCAAAAAACCATAACACACTTGTTAAATTATTTAATGATTTGAAATTGACATGGGAGGTGGAACTTGATCCGGTACAGGTCAAGGGAAGCTGACCACAAGTTGGGGTGGAAGGATAGCTCAACACTAATACTGATCACATCAGGGTCAGATGATTCCTGAAACTCTCTACAAGTGGCCACAATTAATCACATCAAGAGTGGATGGGGAAACATAGTATACTAGCTGCAAATAGCTAAAACACATCCAATTTAATAAACAAGGTATTAAATACGAATGTTTGGGAATAACAATTCACTCCCGAATATACATATAAGGAATTATGGTGGAACATGATCACATAACAGTCAGGGCCGATGCTACGCCCATAATGGCATACGCTAACATATAATAACTACTGGAGAAACATGTTAGTCCTCAAAAGGACCAAGATTGAATGTATCATACCGCAACACGGTTATTACTTAAACCAGTCGCAACCATAAACACGAATCGATGTTGAACACTTAAAAAAATTAACACTCAAGGCACTATCCTTATCAAGGAGTGCCATAACCAACGAAGGACGAACAGATGTCAAGATATGATTATACATCGTTATTCCATTTTATCACACCGATCGTTGGACGAAGTGTCCAAGTAAAAGAATGGCCACCAACAGTCAATAAGTGAAAAAAGAATTACGTATTTATGACATGTCATCCACTAACATCACGACTATCAGTGATGACGATCATGTGAGTTAAACAATGGCAAACAGCTTAAACTGTAATACAAGACAATCAGCTTAAACGCTATAAATACATACCTAAATAAAAGTACTCAATGTACCATTAGAAGGATGCAAGTCTAGGTGTAACACCCTTACCGCTAATACCGTCATTACCGTCTAATCTCTTCGTACTTACATACCTTCGCAGCGGATACTTACACAACGGTGGATGATACAATGCCGTCAGCCACCCACGTGACTAACAAGGCCTACTACTACTTACAGCATCGGTCTGATGGACCGGAATACCCGAGTACTACACGTATACAATCCATACTCCAGTTACCATCCAAGTACTACAATTCTCCATTCAATACAATACTCCATAATTACATTACAACATACCGAGTTTACTAAGGTCCAAATACAAAAACAAATACAACAATCCTTTCAAATTTATACATACTCATTAAGAGTCTAGCATTTACCCATTCCTCACAACTACATACTTTCCAAATACAAAAGGGTGTACTACTTGGTACACTTCTACATCAAAGGCTACAAGCCTTATACCCTACTCTACTACCTACAATTCACTCCTGGCTATCTAAGCATAGCCACCAGCCTCTTACTGTGACCATTACCGCTTCGGTACTTGTACAATAAAAAACATTGCCCCAAGGGGCTTAGCTTATGCTGCATATGACTTCCGCATACCCCGTGTACTAGCAAAGGTACGCCGACCACTTGGTTGAATACATGCGGTTCATTTTACTCATACATGCATACATGCTTCATTCATAATATTGCAATACTTCACAAAGGATACATAACATACAGTTCAATACATACCAGGAAGACAATACATGTAACACCCCTCTCCTTAAACATGTAATAATCTTTCACGTAGCAATAAATAAAACGTCTTACAGCGGAAGAATTAATAACAATAACAATACTCACTCGGGTGTCACCGGCCATTACTCGCCCATGCGGGTAACAAAGCCAAACTATATCCAACAACCAACAAAAACAAACTGCTAACCGCTGTTGAAATACCCCAAACCTTGATACGTGGTTTAAATATCAAACTATGTTATATAAAGGCTAAAAAGTGCCTTAGAAACATCAGTGAACAATTTAAACCATAGTAAATGCAATAAAACGCTAAGATACAGTTTGAGCAAAAAACATGCTCTAAGCTATGAGTGAACTTGGTTAGGACCCAAAGAGACTACCAAGACTTAATAATATTTAATTATGATTTAATAGGGCTAATTAAGTCCTTAGGAAACCTTGGTAGACATTGGAACCAAACAAAACATAAATAAATATCTTAAAGTCAATAAGAGCAAAGATGTGCTCTAAGCTTGGGATAAATTTGTATAAGACCTAATGGTCATACCTATACCTTATAAATAGGTTAATGAACATATTAAATCAATTACCAAAGAAAACCAAGCTTGAAAACAAGTTAAAACACAAAAAGTGCTTTAAGGAGTCTTAAAGCACGTTTTTGAAAAATTGTCTTGTAAATGAGTTTTGAATGGCTAAATGTCCATCATTACTCTTTAATTAACATGTGTACTATATAGTATCACATTTGGAAGTCTATATCAATGGGAAATCAAAAATTTCACTTCTATGTGCCTTGTTTTTGTGAATAGTGATTTTTATAAGCTAGTTTGTAACATATGTTATCATAAGTAATTAAATTGACAAACAAAGACTAAAATACCCTTAGTGATATAAAGGGGGCCGGTTTTTGTAGTAATGAGTCACCAAACATGTTAACTTGTTAAGTAAATAAAGATGACTCATGGGTTACTATTTGCTTTAAGTTATAAATATCTTCAAAAAGCAAAACCAATCTCATTTCTCTCATTTCTTTCTTCATTTCACACGGTTCCACTCTTCTTCAACTCTCTTCTTCTTGTTCTCTCTGGTAATACACCAATACCACCATTAACTCCATCTTTGAACCCTTGTAAAATCTAACTCACTTATCCAAATCAAAAACAAACACCACCATTCTCTTCCTCTCATCAAGCTCTTCATTTCTATCTTCTCAAAATCCCAAGAGCTCCATTTCGGTGCCATGAGGAATCTACATGGGAGGAGCTTGAGCTCACCTTTTCATATTATTGTTCTCCTTTGCTCCAAGGTAAGGAAACTCAAAGAAAAATCAAGTTTCCTCCATGTTTTGTTGTTGTCCGAAAATCACCATTAATGGTGCTCATTGTGTTGCTTTGTTCTAGCTCCATTTGAATCTTTCAAGGACTAGGTGGAGTCCTCTCTTCATAGATATTCAAACTCCCTTCAAAGATCAAGGTAAAACAACTACATTAATGTTTTTGAAATAATGTAAACCTAGGGTTTACAATGAGATGAAGCATAAAGCTTATATACTCATTTCAATGTTGGTATATTGTTTAGTAGTTGACAAGGAAAGAAATGCCTTACCGGTTTTAAGAGGAAACAAGAAAGAAGTTTGAGTGTAAAAGAGGTAAATATACTAACCTAATGTGGTTTAATGCATTAGGAGAAATGAGCTTATAATGCTTGTTAAAACTACCTAAAGAGCAAATGGTGAATGACTTAGTAAAGTGTTCTCAAGGAGACTAGTAAAAGAACATATGCCTTGGTGTATGTATTTGCAGGTCAAAGGCATTATTTATGTGGGAAATTCAGTGTTTAAGATTTATGTTATTTAAGGGCCTAAGAGCCATGTTATTTAAGGGCCTAAGTGCCAAGCAATTTAAGTTATGCACTATATTGTGATGTAGTGCTAAATGTGTGAAGTTTGTGTATAAAAATGTGTTTGATGGATTTAGGTGTTCTTGAATATTTAGTGGTGAAAACCATGGGTTTTGGAATGATGATGTGCTAAGAGAACCCATGTCAAAATTTAGGAAAATGTATAAGAAGTTCAAAGTGTTTTAAAGGAATTTTGGTGAACTAGGAAGTGTTCTAGAGTGTAATATGGATTTAGGCATTATTTTGGGGTTTCAGTATATACCAAAGTCATTTTGGACTTAAGCTGAGACTTAGGCAAACTTTGGTAATTTGAGGAGAAAGTATAAGCTTGGAAAAGGAATTGTAAGAATGACATAAGGAGTTTTGATTTGTAAGGAAGGATGTTTGGATGATAATGTTTGTGTGGAAGATATGTCTTGGTGTAATGGTTAGAACAGGCATGAAACATCACTTAGGAACCTAGGGAGTAGATACTATAAGTGTTGGAGGCTTTGGAGGAAATTGGCTAAGTGTTTAAGGGCTTGGAAGTTGAGCATTTTGCCTTGTCCGAACTTCCGTCCGGACATGGAAGTTCGGACAGGCTCTGTTGGGTAAGAATCTGGCACATTCGAACTGTGTCCGAACTTGGGAAGTCCGGATACATGTTCGGACATGTGTATTTAAAAGACGGGAAAAAGTTTCTGGAATGGTCCGACCCAGTTGTGGGTCGGACGGTGGGTCGGACGGCCCAAAATTATGTAAAAAAAAAAACAAGACAATGTTGTAAGGAGAATCAAAGTGATGTTTTGGTATTAGAATATACCTAAGTTCATGTATGAGGTTTGGGTAATTAATGGAGGTGGAGAGATAGTGCAACAAGGTTCGAAAAATGCAATCTTACCAAGTCTGTAGCTTTGGTCCGGGACCTAGGTCATGGTTCAAGTCCCGGACCAGGGGTGTAAAATAGGCCGAGAGTCACATAAGGCTGTGGTCCGGGACTTAGCCTTAGTTGTCCCGGACCCCCCACCCATTTTAAAAGGCCGAGACTTGAGTTAGCATATGGTCCGGGACTTAAGAAGAGGACCAAGTCCCGGACCACTATAAAAACATGGTTTTAGGTTATTAAAAGATGTCTAATGATGGGGATGGATAATGATGTTATAAGGTTGTGTAGGACATGTCAGGTGAGTTATAGTCACAATTTGGTGGGTGAAAAGTTGAAGTAAAATGAAAGACTGAAACATGTTAAAATGTAAAGATATTTAACTAGTAAACGGGGTTAACTATGGTCATTCGACGTTACACAAACATACTACCCCAACGTTAATGAAGGTAACCTTAATGTGCCAGTTGTTCGAGAATTGTTCGAGGAACGAAAGTGGACATGGTAAAGTGGACTCCGGTGATAGGTATGGTTTTCTTGCAACCTGTGTCCTACCGGATTACACCGGCTTGTATGCCAATGGGTTTTTTATGTTTGCCACGTTATAAGATAAATCATGAAACGAGTTTACAGTCGTTATTGTTGTTGTTTGTTTACGTGCCGATACCGGTAACCTCAAATGCGCTTGAAAGTCTAGTTAACCTCTATTAGGTAAACGTAAGAGAACGGTATCCGGTGATAACGTTTCCGACCTAAGGAACGTTCTAACCACGACTATGCGTGAGTTAGTTATGTGATGTTTGTGTGTGATGTTTGAGTGTGATTGTATGATTCTCCCTTCCCTTGTGTGTGTCTAACAAGATTTAACCCAATGTTGTGATTGTTTAACTAAGTTCAATGAGGAACTTCTGACAAGTGCTAACGGGGGAAGTGAGGAGTCCGGTCTGTTCCGGCCACACGTGTGAGTATGGGGGTCGTTGTCATAGCAGGTTCGATCCTCTCCGTATGTTATGGTTGTTTTCCAATTTGGTTCCCAACCTTCCCTTTAGCTTAACCAAGGCTATTACTGACTCACGTCGGGCCACAAGGGCATACTATGTTATGTTTGTTCGGTGTGCTTGGATCACTATATCTGAGACACCTTGTGCTAAGTTATCCGTTCATTTAACGAGACGGTAACGAGTTATGTAACGAGCTTATCATGAGACTGGCAACATTCTCTAGACTCACCAGTGTATAAACAATGTTTGGGTCGGTTCCTAAGAGAACCATTCCCGTTATGTTATGTATTTTTGTTGGGATGCAATATCTATTGCGGTGTTATGTTGTGCACGTTGAAAAGTGCAAAGTGTTGTTATGTGATGTTATGTAGTGTATGTTATATGTTGTAAAATGTGGAGTATGTGGATCATGGATATGAATCCCAGTTTGAGATAAGAGGCGTTTAAGGATAACCCGATTTAAGGGTAAGTGTCGTCTATTAAGGAAGTAGCTCCATTAGAGGAGGAACACTCTAGGGATAACGAATACCTTGAGTGACTTATCAAGTAAGGAAGTATTATCCGTTTGTTGAGCCCATTGAGGCGAGATGTTATGTGTTGTGTGTTTATAGTTACATGCATGATTTAAATATAATCAACCGCATGCTAAGACGACAATTAGTTGTGCGTGGCCCGGTAGCATGTGGGCTGCGGGATTACCATACCAGCAAAGGTGCTGAGCCCCTTGGGGGCCACCCTTTCTCTTCTTTTCTTATTTCAGGTACGAAGAGCTGGAAGCCGTTCGAGAGTAGGACGGGTAGTCGTTGTACATGGGTAATCATATAAGTGTATATATACAGTAGGTGTAGTAAGACCGAAATTGTTGTCGGCATCAGTTTATAAATACTCGGTATAGTTGAAAGGTGTATGTTGTTGTTGTTGTTAATGGAAAGGGATAGTAATGTGTAGTCGCTCGGGAATTTAGCCCATCAGACCGGTACAATGTATGTGTATTAGCCTTGTTAGCCACGTGGGTGGTTAACGGCGTGTAACACCAGCGAGTTAAGTTATTTGATGAGGTGTGTATTCCGCTGCAGATTGTTGTTATGTATTTGTTGTTGGATGGGGTGTTACAAAAAGTGGTATCAGAGCGAAGTATCGCTCTGAAGACTGAATTACCGAGCTTAGGATGTACCGAGTTAGGATTTTAGTACTTTGGGTTAAGGGTTGAGTGATAGCGTGAGAGATACGCTAGTAAGGAACTACCAGTGAATACTGGAAACCTACTATATCCTTCCCGCCTTCCACAATCCCTATTAAATAACTTGGGAAACAACGCCAGAGAGATGAAAGTCCTCTCATACCCGGAAAATACCCGATCTGGCTGTTATTAAATACCTCTAAAGGTACGGAGAACCTGTCATACGGTTGATCCCGAAAACTGGGAATCCCGGAGACGGTTCCCATCTAAACAATGTTAACCGCATTTCATAGCGAAGAGTGAAGAACCAGTGTATAGAAGAATAGAATTTCCGGTAACTTGGGTCGACATGCTGAGCAGTCGAGAACAACCAGCTTGCAACGCACCAACCGTGCAACAGGCAAGAAGTGGAATAATGAACCCCGAGACAAGTGTCTACGGAACCGCAGTTGTTAAATAATACACCAACGGTATACCAACCGAGAAGGGAACTACAACGTAGTACCCAAACAAGAGACAAGTCTCAGTAACCACGACAAATGCGTGGAACGGGCTACGAAGAGGAAACAATACTAAGTAAAAGGGAACTCCAAGAATGGGAGACACCCCAGTTGATAACTATCATAGGAATACAGTGAGAAGTCACCTAGAGGAGTTATTGTCAAGACAGTAAGATCAGTGAGGGCCAACAAGGCCACTGATGACGGTGCGAGTAAAAACAATACCACAACCGGTATGTGTTAAACCGATAGCCAGTTAGCATGGCGCACTTGCCATAGCAAGTGCTGCTAAAACAGGGCTGTTCGGGAAATTTATAACCACTACAAGTACTTAGTAAAGTACTAGAAAGTTAAATGTGATCGTCATAACAGTGGAAGGGCCTGCTAGCCTAACCTCTGTAATTGTAAGTACACCAGTCAGCAAGAAGCTAGACTTGGCTAAGGTAAGAAGATGTTGTGAAACCATGAAAAATTTTCTTTCAAACCCAGATTTATCCAAACTCTTTCTTTCAAAACCAAATTTTTCTTTCAAACCAACACTTCTTTCTAACCTTCTTTTAAACCAAACCAGTAAAAACCAAGGACAGTTGACGAGGATACAACAATGGATAAACTTTCCTTCGATTAAGTTCGGGGAGCACGGGATGAATATTGTCACGGGACAATATAAGGGAGTTGACAACAGAATACTTCACCTAGGCGTGTGACGGACACTACGAGTGTACCAACTGAAATGTGGGACGACCGCACTCCGATAGGAGCTTGTGGGCCTGACAGACCTGCTTATGGGTTAGTTGGGTAAGTAGTAATGTATCAGTATGGTACCCCATATATGTATACGAGTGGAGTCCGAAACACGGGAGGTAGTTGACTCCGTCTACGGTCAGCAATATAAGTCAAACAAGAGCTAAGAATTGCAAGGAATGGTTGAAGTAAAGGAACAAGTCAAGTTAACGAGACTAAGAGAATTAGTGAATTCCTTTCAAGGAAATGTTTAAGAGTCAGGAGGTGCGAAGTGCACTAACTGTAATGTAAAGACATCGTATACGTCTTAAGGATCCTCAGGGATAAACATGATAGCTGGAATGGTGACCCAGCCTATACATGGCAAAGCAGATGCCTAATGTGGACACATTAATGTGCAATGAACGGGATGAAACTCCCAGAATGAGTACCTACACTATCAGGAAATGTTGATCTTCACAGACGAAGATAATAACCAGTTAAGAACGCAAAAAGGCGTGGCTAACTGAATGTACCAATAACTGTGAACCAGATGTAATGGCATGATTTAGCAACACCCAGGAGCAATCCTTAAAGGGTGTTCGCATCAGTAATTGTTGCACGAAATGCATGATAGAAGCACAAGGGTTGAAACTAACACCCAGTTTAGACATAAGTTGTCAGGAGACTGACTGACAATCCTAAGGGGGCATTCCATGAAAGGAAATGTGATGCAACGACCTTGTCATGAAGCCCAACATAATATCCAAATCATGAAATGTTGCACCGAGAAATAAATGAATGTGGACAGCTTACAACGAGCGCAGCTCAAGATAATAAGGCTTATAGGCCACAAATAAAATGTGTTATGTAAATTAGATTGATTGCAGAAGTTTATGTTATATAAGTGAATAGAGTGGAGAACGAACCACTGTATTAAGAGTGGGGATACCTCTCGATACTGTGAAACCGCTGGAGCGGTAGTTATGTGAACCAAGCTCAAGAAATATGTTAAGGATGGATGATATTATTATAGAAAGAGAGCAGTTAGCTTAGTAACATGTGTGTATAAAGTGAAGCACCGAGCAGGATAATGCCGAATTGTGACTCGAATGATCAATGCTCAAGGAGCATACAGTAGTCATCCAAATAAAGGACGAACCATAACACGAATGATGTGAGTACATGTGTGGAAGTTAACATGACAGTAAATACCATGTAAGTTGTTGTTATGCAATGGGTAAGAGCACGGTTCGCAGCTGGCGACCGTTGTATCAATGTTATTGAGTAATAATGTGGCAAATAAGACCAGTTGTGAGTTAAACTCAGTGGAGATGCAAGGTAAACGATGTTAAACGGACTAGGCAATAAGCCAGTGGTAGGTACTGTGTGATGAGGAACTCAGTGTGAATTCCATGGCGAATCGCATAAGGGATTTACTGTCAAGAGTTTACGCCTCTGCACTCTGTATGACTGAGTGTTTTGGTATTGCACTTGCGCAGTAATGATCGAGTGGGATAGCTAGGAATTGAAAACATGTTAATTGTGGAGCAATAATGTTATAATGGCCGATGCATAGGAAATGCAAGGCCGCACCAATAAAAAAGTACTTGTACAAAACCAAATGTGGAGACATGATTAACAGTAAGTGACTACAGTAGCACTAACTGCCAAATATTGGTATGGAATATACGCCAAATGTTGTAAATAGCTGAGAGAGCACTACACACTAGGTAGTAGCTCAATCTCAACCGACAGTAAGTCGGAAGGGAACAAGTTAATCACTGTGAAATACATAACTGTATACACAGTAAATTGTTATGGAAGTGGATCGAAAGTTTATAACTCACCGAATTCGCTAAAGGTAAGAGATACCACGCGTCGGTTGAGAAACCATTGTTACCAAGACGAAGGTGACAGTTGGGGATGTGCAATACAGTAAGAATAGCAAATGGGGCAATTAAGCTCTACAGTTATTGGAGTTTTGCAGCAGAAACTAGTGAGCTAGTGATTCAAGTGTTGAATGTACATGGTGAACATGAGTGAATGGCTAATTATTAACGCCTAGAAGCCTAACAGGCCAGAATCGAAACCAACTAAGAGTTTAAACAAACTCCAATGAGAATTCTTGGTTTAGGAACTAAACCGCCAATATGGTTAAGATCCTCTAATCAGAATCCATTGTGTAATAGACCGCGTGGAAGTTGAAGTACTTCACGACGGCAGAACATTTTAAGCCAATGTTTAGTGATTGATTACGTGGGCGCAATCCCTTTTAAGGGGGGTAGAGCGCAAAACCACTTAGTGTGTATTACCGTACAAGTGTACGTGATTCGTGTTGTGCATAGCACAAAATAATTTGTTTTGATGATTGGTGCGTGTGTTACGTAAACATACGCATTCATTCATGGTTTATTTGTGGTAATTGCGCACAGAAGATGCGAATACCATTGTAATAGGTGTGTTTATTTGTTAACAGTGGTGTGTGATAATACAAGTGTGGGGAGTAGAGAAACTCCCGGGGAACAAAACCCCGACAGTGTATAAATGTGAACCTGTGTGTTGTATTTTGATAAAATATATGTGTATATATATATACTAATAGTGATTCATGAAAGGGTGTGAAACCGACATAGAACCTAGTGAGAATAAGATTCCCTAGGTAACAACATTAAAGTGAATAGAAATAACTGATAGACGAAGTTCTATCCCTTGGAGATGTTATGATCATGACTAGAATGATTTAAAAGATAGAAAATTGGAAATGAGTGATTTATTTGATGCTTGAAAATGAAGTGGGAGGTGGAACTTGATTTGCATGTGATCAAGGGAAGCCGAACACAAATTGGAGTGGAAGGATAGTTCGACATTGATGCTGATCACATTAGGGTTGAATGATTCTTGAAGCTCCCCTTAAGTGGTCACAAATAACAACGCTAAGAAAAGAAACTAAGAGCATAAGTTGGACTTGGAGTTGTATGTGTTTTCAAAAGGATTTTGAATTGGCATTTATAAAACGTCGATAGATGCTTTACATAATTAAAGTTTTCTTACTTAACCTCACAAGGAAAAATTTCAAATTTAAGTGATTGTTTTAATCTCCCAAAGGCACGGGGACGGAAGGTGTCCATCGCGACCGGGTCCTGCGGGATCACAGTGTATATCAAAGATATTTTTGATTGTTATACATGCTATGACATGTTGTGTGGTATGTGTAATAAATGCTATTTTGACCTCGAGTTCTAAAAGTGTATGCTATTGTTGGAGTATGAAGGTGTTGCTGAGATAGTCAACCAGATCAAACGAGTCAATCACACTTCTCAAAACAAGACAGAGTCCGTCAACCTTGAAAAATTGAATGAGTCTCTGTCCTTACCGAAAGAGCGAGAGAGTCCATCCATGTGAATTCATCAATCAGTAACGAAATTCAAGGAGCAACGTCCACTAAACCATAACAGTCATCAACTATCATCCTTGGGCCGAAATTCATGCAAAATGTGAGCAAAATCCAAAGCCTTGACTTTTTGGTAATTCGAGGAGTCTGTCGGTCAGTTGCGAAAATTAAGGAGCAAGTACAGCAACTACATTGACTTACAACGGTCATCAACGTTCAGACTTGGACCAAAATTCTCTCAACATGGCACTAATCAGAAGACTTGGCTTCAGCTTCCGAAATATGGCTCCAGCTTCCGAAATTCAAGGAAAGAGTCATTGGTTCCTGAAATTTCGGAACTGACAGAGTCAGTCTACTACATCAGACGTGAAAGTCATAATTGAACGTTGCCAAGTCGTCCAATGGATTGGTAATTGTCCGAAAATTAAGGGCCAAGGCTTAGCAACGTTCATAAAGAAGTTAGGACCGAATTTTAAGCAACTACAACGTTCAGATGGCAGAAATTTCGGAAGCAGACTCCCTCACCGGCTCCACTATATAAGAGAGTTGTCATTTCGTTTCTCATTGCAGCTTTCCAAAGAGAATCATTCAGAGCATTTGTTTAGAGAAAGCTTTGCCTATTTTAGAGAGAGAAAAAGAGAAGAGAAGTACTAGATTCGTTTGTGCATATCGATAGAGTCTTTCTAGGTAGGACCTAGTTTTCACTACACTTATCATTGAGCTGATCAGAGATTGTATTGGGTGAGTGAGTGAAAACCACGAAGTAGATCTCATCTACTGAGTGGGCATTATAAGTTGTTTTGTTTTGACCAGGAAATAAAATAACTTATATTGTGTATCCTGCTGAGTTCGACAGAGTCCTCCACCTTTCGAGTGTTAATCCATTTAGCTCCGCTAAGTCTATCTTACTTCACTACCTTGAGCAACTGCTTCCGCGCACTTAGTTCGACTAAGTGTTTCTACGTCTCAAGTGTTCTCACATACGAAGTTCGATTGAGTGCCTCTTCATCACAGAGTGTTTCTTACTTTCAAAGACCGATTGAGTCAAACCAACTCTTAGACTCACACCTTGAGTTGGTTTGAGTCAGCCACCTGATCCTACATGTGGTATCAGAGCCAGGTTAGGCAGATAATCAATCAACGAGCTATGGCAGTTGTCGGTTGGGGTGATTCAGACTCTGACGATCCACACACAGAGTCCAGCGGCTTGGTATGTCTCATGGCACATGATACGACGGAGTCCATGATCCCCAACAATGAGGTAACTCGTTCCCATCTTGAAACAGACCTTTATCGTATAACTCCTATGGGTTTTATGACTTTAATTGCTAAAATGGCTTCTGAAACTAACTCTCTTAAAGTTGATCTTAACAGAAAAATCTCCGAGTTAAGTGAGGAACTTGAGATCTCAAAAAGTCTTATGTATGCTTTGAGAGATGAAGCTGAGGAACATAAGACTATTTCCTGCTCACTTAGATTGGATTTGCGAGACTCTCGGCGTCGTGTTGACTCCCTTAAAAAGGAGCTCGACAAAACCAAGAGTCATACTGAATCTAACCAAAGGGAACAGGAAGAGTCACTCACTCAGATTGACTCTCTCAAACATGACCTCACTGTTTTCGCTGACAGATGTTGTTCTTTGCAGAATGAGCTAAATAGTTCAGAATCTCAAGTTATCTCTCTAACCTCTTCTGTTGAGCAACTCTCTCGAAAATTGAAAGAAAAGGAACATGCACTCTCTCTCAAACAAGTCAATTTCATCAAACAGGTCACTCCATCAGAATTGCCCGAGTGGGCCAACTCCAAGATCAAGGAAGTTAGTCAAGATCGTGATAATCTTCAAAAGGAAGTTGAAAAACTCTCCCAAGAGATAGTCAATATACGATCTGGAGTTGGATCCACTCAATCGAAGCCCAAGTGGCATAAAGGTAAATTCGATATCCCTAAAAATATGTCCAAATCCAACAACAAACCCAAGCGCCAACAACAAAAAGAAAATTTTGATTCTTGGTGGAAAGGACAAAAAAAATACGTCAATCTTCCTCCCACTAAGATTTGTGGTTATTGCGGGAGTCTTGGACATAGAGATAGTGCCTGTGAAAAGCTTCACAAGGATGTGTCATTTAATATCAAGCGACTCAATCTTATCCTTGAGGCACGAGAAAAGCTGAAAAAATCTGGTTCAAAAAGGGGACCCAAGTATATTTGGGTTCCCAAAAGTACCAAGTGATTTTTTTTGCAGGTGGAAGCGAGCGTGGAGATGGACTATGTGTACTTGGACAGAGGGTGCTCCACAACTGGAAATCCCGACAAATTCAGCTCGCTTTCATCCTACAAAGGAGGTAAGGTCACCTTTGGAAACAACAACCAAGGTGAAATCGTGGGAGTTGGCACCATAGGTAACCCCTCCAAGTTTAAGGTAGATGGAGTCCATCTGGTCACTGGACTTCAACCTAGTCTGTTAAGCATTTTTCAAATTTGTGAAAGATTCAATTTAGTACTTCTCTCATATGTTGTTTGCAAAGTTTTTGATGAACGTACAGGATCTCTAGAGCCACAGGACGTAAAAAAGGTAATATGTACAAGAAATGTCTAAATGCCATCAATTCGGACGACCAAGTCTGTCTATATGCTCGCTTTCAAGCAGCACCCAATCAGTCTTATCTCAAGGTGGTCAAGCGAATCTTTCGATACTTAAAAGGAACCAGTCAACTTCATCTATGGTACCTTCGTTCCTCTATATTACTTTATCTGGTTTTAGTGATTTTGACTGGATAGATTCTCTCCATGATCGAAAGAGTACATCTAGCAATGCAAAATTCCTTTGTCTATGCTTAGACTCTTGGTCCTCTACAAAGCAAAATTTTGCTGAGATCAAATTGGTATTTTTTGTGATAATAATTGTGCATTTAAAATCTCTGGAAACACATTGAAGAACCAAACACATTGAAATACGTTTCCATTTCTCGAAGGACTGTGTTGAGAAAAAGGTAATTCAACTTGACTTTGTTCCAATAGAGGATCAGCTAGCAGATATCTTTGCCAAGCCTCTTCCTACCACCTGATTCGAGGCACTCCGTTCAGCACTCAGAATGACTCAATCAATGGAAGACGGTAATCTCTCTTATCCCTTGGTTGTAATAATTAGTAGGTGTTGTTTGCATACTGTTTGAGTCAATCCATGTTCTCATATTGATAGACTGTGTCTGTTCTTTGTATCCCTTAGCGATTTTCATTTAAAAAAAAAGAAGAAGAAGGGAGAGGACAAAGGCAAGGTACTCCGCTAACTTGTTTCTCCTGAACCAAAACGGACCTCGTCCACTCAGTTATTAAGCCTTTAAGGGTGCTTTATCACCTAACTTCCTAAGGATGCGAAACCTGGGAAAGTTGGCCCAAAGCTGTTACATGGGTGGAGAGAAAAGTCTGGGGGATGGAGACAGTCCTTGTGTGCTCAAACTTGTTAAATATCTATGCATTGCAAATATAGAGCTATAAAGTCTTCAAAAATACAATGCAATGCAACAGGGATCATTACAAGTTATGAGTATGTGGCAATGAAAGGTTTTGTGGAATATGACAATACTTCTTGCCCCTTGTCGTCCATGAGTATGTTTGCGTTATGGATACAGTCTATTTGTTTTTTAATGTACGGATTGACTTAGACTCTATTGCAAACTTCCCTTACTGAAGACAACAAAAAGGGGGAAGTAGTGAATCCCGTCTCTCACGAATGAGTCACTCTGGTTATGTTCTGGATTGACTCTGTCTCTGTGCGACTAGGTCTTAGGTGAAGTTTGGATATTCTGTTTCGTTTTTACTCTGTTGGTACTAGATCATGTTGGTTCCAGTTTTCTTAACTTAGTCATATATTCCCTTTTCCAATCTCTCTTAGTAGGTTGTGGTTTGCCAAATTGTACTCATCGATTCAGGGGGAACTCTAACAAGAGTTACTCAATCTATGCTGTGATTAAGGGGGAACTTGGACAGGGTCGGTTCCCCAAAATACTTTTTTCCCTTGTCTTGTTTTGCAGATTGACTCATTCGGGATTCACAAAAAGAGTTTTGCTATCATCAGCAACAAGGGGGAAACTGTGGGAGTATGAAGGTGTTGCTGAGATAGTCAACCAGATCAAACGAGTCAATCACACTTCTCAAAACAAGACAGAGTCCGTCAACCTTGAAAGATTGAATGAGTCTCTGTCCTTACCGAAAGAGCGAGAGAGTCCATCCATGTGAATTCATCAATCAGTAACGAAATTCAAGGAGAAACGTCCACTAAACCATAACAGCCATCAACTATCATCCTTGGGCCGAAATTCATGCAAAATGTGAGCAAAATCCAAAGCCTTGACTTTCTGGTAATTCGAGGAGTCTGTCGGTCAGTTGCGAAAATTAAGGAGCAAGTACAGCAACTACATTGACTTACAACGGTCATCAACGTTCAGACTTGGACCAAAATTCTCTCAACATGGCACTAATCAGAAGACTTGGCTTCAACTTACGAAATATGGCTCCAGCTTCCGAAATTCAAGGAAAGAGTCATTGGTTCCTGAAATTTTGGAACTGACAGAGTCAGTCTACTACATCAGACGTGAAAGTCATAATTGAACGTTGCCAAGTCGTCCAATGGATTGGTAATTGTCCTAAAATTAAGGGCCAAGGCTTAGCAACGTTCATAAAGAAGTTAGGACCGAATTTTAAGCAACTACAACGTTCAGATGGCAGAAATTTCGGAAGCAGACTCCCTCACCGGCTCCACTATATAAGAGAGTTGTCATTTCGTTTCTTATTGCATCTTTCCAAAGAGAATCATTCAGAGCATTTGTTTAGAGAAAGCTTTGCCTATTTTAGAGAGAGAAAAAGAGAGAGAGAAGTACTAGATTCGTTTATGCATATCGATAGAGTCTTTCTAGGTAGGACCTAGTTTTCACTACACTTATCATTGAGCTGATCAGAGATTGTATTGGGTGAGTGAGTGAAAACCACGAAGTAGATCTCATATACTGAGTGGGCATTATAAGTTGTTTTGTTTTGACCAGGAAATAAAATAACTTATATTGTGTATCCTGCTGAGTTCGACAGAGTCCTCCACCTTCGAGTGTTAATCCATTTAGCTCCGCTAAGTCTATCTTACTTTACTACCTTGAGCAACTGCTTCCGCGCACTTAGTTTGACTAAGTGTTTCTACGTCTCAAGTGTTCTCACATACGAAGTTCGATTGAGTGCCTCTACATCACAGAGTGTTTCTTACTTTCAAAGACCGATTGAGTCAAACCAACTCTTAGACTCACACCTTGAGTTGGTTTGAGTCAGCCACCCGATCCTACAGCTATTAAGACCTATGAGTCTAAATGTGTGGTGTTACATAGACCTATGTGTCTAAAGGTTGTTATGTTACCCAAGACCAGTGAGTCAAAGGGGTTGTTATGTATGTGTAAATGTTGTTAAGATACCCGGACCA
Organism: Limonium bicolor; assembly: GCA_023374045.1. Lineage (NCBI taxonomy): Eukaryota > Viridiplantae > Streptophyta > Magnoliopsida > Caryophyllales > Plumbaginaceae > Limonium > Limonium bicolor. The sequence continues at coordinate 54,797,702 of CM041780.1, forward strand.
TTGAGCCCGAGGTTATCATGTGAATATGTTGTGTTATGTGTGGATGTGAATGTGTTACCCGGACCATTAAGTCCGAGGTTGTGATGTAAAGTGTGTTTGGTTATGGAAGTTTTATCTCTATAAGTAATCCCCGTATTCTAATCCAAGATGTGAGGGAAGTGTAAACTTCGAGGACGAAGTTCTTTTAAGGGGGGTAGATTGAAATACCACAAACCTTGATATGTGGTTTAAATATCAAACTATGTTATATAAAGGCTAAAAAGTGCCTTAGAAACATCAGTGAACAATTTAAACCATAGTAAATGCAATAAAACGCTAAGATACAGTTTGAGCAAAAAACATGCTCTAAGCTATGAGTGAACTTGGTTAGGACCCAAAGAGACTACCAAGACTTAATAATATTTAATTATGATTTAATAGGGCTAATTAAGTCCTTAGGAAACCTTGGTAGACATTGGAACCAAACAAAACATAAATAAATATCTTAAAGTCAATAAGAGCAAAGATGTGCTCTAAGCTTGGGATAAATTTGTATAAGACCTAATGGTCATACCTATACCTTATAAATATGTTAATGAACATATTAAATCAATTACCAAAGAAAACCAAGCTTGAAAACAAGTTAAAACACAAAAAGTGCTTTAAGGAGTCTTAAAGCACGTTTTTGAAAAATTGTCTTGTAAATGAGTTTTGAATGGCTAAATGTCCATCATTACTCTTTAATTAACATGTGTACTATATAGTATCACATTTGGAAGTCTATATCAATGGGAAATCAAAAATTTCACTTCTATGTGCCTTGTTTTTGTGAATAGTGATTTTTATAAGCTAGTTTGTAACATATGTTATCATAAGTAATTAAATTGACAAACAAAGACTAAAATACCCTTAGTGATATAAAGGGGGCCGGTTTTTGTAGTAATGAGTCACCAAACATGTTAACTTGTTAAGTAAATAAAGATGACTCATGGGTTACTATTTGCTTTTAGTTATAAATATCTTCAAAAAGCAAAACCAATCTCATTTCTCTCATTTCTTTCTTCATTTCACACGGTTCCACTCTTCTTCAACCTCTCTTCTTCTTGTTCTCTCTCGGTAATACACCAATACCACCATTAACTCCATCTTTGAACCCTTGTAAAATCTAACTCACTTATCCAAATCAAAAACAAACACCACCATTCTCTTCCTCTCATCAAGCTCTTCATTTCTATCTTCTCAAAATCCCAAGAGCTCCATTTCGGTGCCATGAGGAATCTACATGGGAGGAGCTTGAGCTCACCTTTTCACATATTATTGTTCTCCTTTGCTCCAAGGTAAGGAAACTCAAAGAAAAATCAAGTTTCGTCCATGTTTTGTTGTTGTCCGAAAATCACCATTAATGGTGCTCATTGTGTTGCTTTGTTCTAGCTCCATTTGAATCTTTCAAGGACTAGGTGGAGTCCTCTCTTCATAGATATTCAAACTCCCTTCAAAGATCAAGGTAAAACAACTACATTAATGTTTTTGAAATAATGTAAACCTAGGGTTTACAATGAGATGAAGCATAAAGCTTATATACTCATTTCAATGTTGGTATATTGTTTAGTAGTTGACAAGGAAAGAAATGCCTTACCGGTTTTAAGAGGAAACAAGAAAGAAGTTTGAGTGTAAAAGAGGTAAATATACTAACCTAATGTGGTTTAATGCATTAGGAGAAATGAGCTTATAATGCTTGTTAAAACTACCTAAAGAGCAAATGGTGAATGACTTAGTAAAGTGTTCTCAAGGAGACTAGTAAAAGAACATATGCCTTGGTGTATGTATTTGCAGGTCAAAGGCATTATTTATGTGGGAAATTCAGTGTTTAAGATTTATGTTATTTAAGGGCCTAAGAGCCATGTTATTTAAGGGCCTAAGTGCCAAGCAATTTAAGTTATGCACTATATTGTGATGTAGTGCTAAATGTGTGAAGTTTGTGTATAAAAATGTGTTTGATGGATTTAGGTGTTCTTGATTATTTAGTGGTGAAAACCATGGGTTTTGGAATGATGATGTGCTAAGAGAACCCTTGTCAAAATTTAGGAAAATGTATAAGAAGTTCAAAGTGTTTTAAAGGAATTTTGGTGAACTAGGAAGTGTTCTAGAGTGTAATATGGATTTAGGCATTATTTTGGGGTTTCAGTATATACCAAAGTCATTTTGGACTTAAGCTGAGACTTAGGCAAACTTTGGTAATTTGAGGAGAAAGTATAAGCTTGGAAAAGGAATTGTAAGAATGACATAAGGAGTTTTGATTTGTAAGGAAGGATGTTTGGATGATGATGTTTGTGTGGAAGATATGTCTTGGTGTAATGGTTAGAACAGGCATGAAACATCACTTAGGAACCTAGGGAGTAGATACTATAAGTGTTGGAGGCTTTGGAGGAAATTGGCTAAGTGTTTAAGGGCTTGGAAGTTGAGCATTTTGCCTTGTCCGAACTTCCGTCCGGACATGGAAGTTCGGACAGGCTCTGTTGGGTAAGAATCTGGCACATTCGAACTGTGTCCGAACTTGGGAAGTCCGGACACATGTTCGGACATGTGTATTTAAAAGACGGGAAAAAGTTTCTGGAATGGTCCGACCCAGTTGTGGGTCGGACGGTGGGTCGGACGACCCAGTTGTGGGTCGGACGGTGGGTCGGACGACCCAAAATTATGTAAAAAAAAAATAAGACAATGTTGTAAGGAGAATCAAAGTGATGTTTTGGTATTAGAATATACCTAAGTTCATGTATGAGGTTTGGGTAATTAATGGAGGTGGAGAGATAGTGCAACAAGGTTCGAAAAATGCAATCTTACCAAGTCTGTAGCTTTGGTCCGGGACCTAGGTCATGGTTCAAGTCCCGGACCAGGGGTGTAAAATAGGCCGAGAGTCACATAAGGATGTGGTCCGGGACTTAGACCTTGTATAAGGTCCCGGACCACCCCATTTTAAAAGGCCGAGACTTGAGTTAGCATATGGTCCGGGACTTAAGAAGAGGACCAAGTCCCGGACCACTATAAAAACATGGTTTTAGGTTATTAAAAGATGTCTAATGATGGGGATTGATGGATAATGATGTTATAAGGTTGTGTAGGACATGTCAGGTGAGTTATAGTCACAATTTGGTGGGTGAAAAGTTGAAGTAAAATGAAAGAGTGAAACATGTTAAAATGTAAAGATATTTAACTAGTAAATGGGGTTAACTATGGTCATTCGACGTTACACAAACATACTACCCCAACGTTAATGAAGGTAACCTTAATGTGCCAGTTGTTCGAGAATTGTTCGAGGAACGAAAGTGGACATGGTAAAGTGGACTCCGGTGACAGGTATGGTTTTCTTGCAACCTGTGTCCTACCGGATTACACCGGCTTGTATGCCAATGTGTTTTTTGTATGTTTGCCACGTTATAAGATAAATCATGAAACGAGTTTACAGTCGTTATTGTTGTTGTATGTTTACGTGCCGATACCGGTAACCTCAAATGCGCTTGAAAGGCTAGTTAACCTCTATTAGGTAAACGTAAGAGAACGGTATCCGGTGATAACGTTTCCGACCTAAGGAACGTTCTAACCACGACTATGCGTGAGTTAGTTATGTGATGTTTGTGTGTGATGTTTGAGTTTGATTGTATGATTCTCCCTTCCCTTGTGTGTGTCTAACAAGATTTAACCCAATGTTGTGATTGTTTAACTAAGTTCAATGAGGAACTTCTGACAAGTGCTAACGGGGGAAGTGAGGAGTCCGGTCTGTTCCGGCCACGCGTGTGAGTATGGGGGTCGTTGTCATAGCAGGTTCGATCCTCTCTGTATGTTATGGTTGTTTTCCAATTTGGTTCCCAACCTTCCCTTTAGCTTAACCAAGGTTATTACTGACTCACGTCGGGCCACAGGGGCATACTATGTTATGTTTGTTCGGTGTGCTTGGATCACTATATCTGAGACACCTTGTGCTAAGTTATCCGTTCATTTAACGAGACGGTAATGAGTTATGTAACGAGCTTATCATGAGACTGGCAACATTCTCTAGGCTCACCAGTGTATAAACAATGTTTGGGTCGGTTCCTAAAAGAACCATTCCCGTTATGTTATGTATTTTTGTTGGGATGCAATATCTATTGCGGTGTTATGTTGTGCACGTTGAAAAGTGCAAAGTGTTGTTATGTGATGTTATGTAGTGTATGTTATATGTTGTAAAATGTGGAGTATGTGGATCATGGATATGAATCCCAGTTTGAGATAAGAGGCGTTTAAGGATAACCCGATTTAAGGGTAAGTGTCGTCTATTAAGGAAGTAGCTCCATTAGAGGAGGAACACTCTAGGGATAACGAATACCTTGAGTGACTTATCAAGTAAGGAAGTATTATCCGTTTGTTGAGCCCATTGAGGCGAGATGTTATGTGTTGTGTGTTTATAGTTACATGCATGATTTAAATATAATCAACAGCATGCTAAGACGACAATTAGTTGTGCGTGGCCCGGTAGCATGTGGGCTGCGGGATTACCATACCAGCAAAGGTGCTGAGCCCCTTGGGGGCCACCCTTTCTCTTCTTTTCTTATTTCAGGTACGAAGAGCTGGAAGCCGTTCGAGAGTAGGACGGGTAGTCGTTGTACATGGGTAATCATATAAGTGTATATATACAATAGGTGTAGTAAGACCGAAATTGTTGTCGGCATCAGTTTATAAATACTCGGTATAGTTGAAAGGTGTATGTTGTTGTTGTTGTTGTTAATGGAAAGGGATAGTAATGTGTAGTCGCTCGGGAATTTATCCCATCAGACCGGTACAATGTATGTGTATTAGCCTTGTTAGCCACGTGGGTGGTTAACGGCGTGTAACACCAGCGAGTTAAGTTATTTGATGAGGTGTGTATTCCGCTGCAGATTGTTGTTATGTATTTGTTGTTGGATGGGGTGTTACAGCTGTGATAACGAGATAACTCCTATACATCATACTAAGTCCATAAACCATAAACGTCGACAAGTGAGCGTCTACCCAAATCCAAAATATACATAACCTTACCATAATACAATTCCCAGTCTGTCATCGTTATACAAATAAACTTCATGTGCGGTAGTTAAAGTAATCTCTAACTACCCTGTTCCCGCACTTTGGCTTCGACAATAATCAACAACCAGCATAATGGTGTAGTATCAGCGATAATCGCCGAGTATGTCGGGCCTGGACCCTAATGGTCACTTATTCATTTTAACCATCTTATTATTAGATTGGTTTCATGCTTTTCCATTTACAGTTATAATCAATACTGTAATATACATGTATAATATACATAATCATCCATCCAAACATTATTAAACACTTATCCATCCATCCAATTCAAACAGTCATAAAATATCACAAACAACAATTGTATAATCGAACATATCGGAATAATCACACTATAATGTACAATGTACAATCGCCGTAGCGAACGGTTTCTATATTTAATTTACCTTGGCCTTCAAGGCCCCATCCATCCAAACCATGTTAAATTATTAATTTACCAGTTGGGCGTCAAGTTAGGACAACCCGATAACCTCACATGGACAGTAGTCCTCCCGTACACACAAAGGTGCTCATTTCGCCAGAGGTTCGGAGGCCCCTGACTATTCACTTTTGTCTCGTAAGACGTCCATATAAAAGGCCGTAGCCACGTGACCCACGATCCAAATAGGGCTCGTTGGATATAAACCTGCAGCGGAACCCAATCGGGAACCCCTCAGTGATCACAAATGCGCAACCAGATAGTTCGTAGACTACACTAGATTCCTCACCTCAACTCACACCACCTCTCTCTCATAATGTTTAAGATATGCTCTTAGTCTTATGGAGAATAATTATTAGTTAGCTGCCCAATGGGTCTCACGCATACCTAGAAGTAATCTAGGTTATATTCATGTTCGAGATCCATGCTCTAGAGACCGACAATGTCGTGACTCGTTCCTAAGTGTTTTACTTAGGTTGCCATATACTTAATATTAATACTATGGTATTATATCAAGTAACCGTCTTGTTATCACAATAACGTATATGTATGTTTATATAAGTCGATCTATAGTCGACGTAGTGTTAGTCTTGTAGGACGCTCGTGCATAAATAATTAATGCAGTAGCACACAATCACATACATGTATCCAAAACACTTAACACACAAGTGATATCAACCAAATCCGAGCCCAAGGAATCCCTTAGGACAACCCGGATCAAACCCCTTTACATACCGTTCACCAAGACCTAGGATGCGCAGTGTAGACTACTAGCTCGTCAAGTGCCTCCGTCTGAAGTATAATCTAAACGGTAATAAAACTATAAGTCAGTCTCAATGACTAACTACATCTGGTATTTCCGAATAACTAGTAACCCCGACAGTTCATCCTTGGATTTCTACAGTTATTTGTTACGGGTATCTCTAAACCGGTCGGCTTTGTTACTAAAACTCGTACATCGAAATGTTTCGACTGTTAAGTTTAATTCGTTATATTTCTTTAATCTTATCCATCCCTTAGTTTAGGTATATAACCTATAGTTGCATGTATGCATGCATTGTACGTTATATTGTATTATTTTTCCACCATCCTTTATAATACATTGTATTATATAATCCATTATCTTAGCAAATTATATTTGCCTTCAAAAACTTTTGTAACTATTTTTTTGTAATAACCACCACCATTATAATATATGGTTTCCAACCATAATATATATATCCTTATATACATTTTTCTCTCAAATGTATATATATTTACCATATAGGTAAGTTTCATGAGTTATTAAACTCTTATATTATATGTTACATTTTATCATCTTATGTAACACCCCATCTCAATCCAATCGTGGCTATCACAAACTTATCACCATATATACAAACTCTGCAGCGGATTCAAATACATTCCAGGACCTTGCCACGGTCTGACTACAGAAAATACTGAACATTAGTACATACGACTCTTAGCCAAATACATATCCTTCTTACAATCCCCTCACATCCTATACATCCTACTAACTCAAATTGCCATACGAGTGTACATGCACAACTCGTAGGCCACACTTAACCCGTAACGCTCGTACCCCATCTTACTCTCGTGACAGCCGCCTCCCGACGTTCACCTGTGTAGTAAAAACAGCCCCCAAAGGGGGTCAGCACGAATGCTGGTACGATCCTCTCATGGCCCCCAAGCTAACGTGGCTACGACGACTAATTGTCGATAGCATGGAGGTTGATTAGATGCACAACATAATAGAAAGTGCAGTAAACAACAATCCAAATATGAACAATCAAAGTTCAAACATAATGAACGACTTAAATGCGTTCCCTTAATTAGAGAGTTAATTATTTAACTCCTTAAGTTATGTTTCCTCTTAATCTTAGTCCATCCTTATCTTACCTCAATCTTAGTCTTATCTTAGTCTTAGAAACAACCATCCTTTAAAAAGTAATGGATGTAGCTTATCTTAGTCTTATAATACAAACCATCCTTTAAAAAGGAATGGTTGCAAGTTATCTCAAACCTTATATTAATCTTAGAATACAAACCACTCTTTAAATAGAAATGATTGTGTCTATCTCAATGTTTATTTTTGTCGGGTCAAAAGCGACCCTAGCCAATGAGCTATTAACTCCACTGGTTGAATAAACAACATATCTTATAATTTAGGATTTAGGTGATCCTACCGCACCATCTTAATGCCTCCTACCTTGCACTGTATGTCCAATGTAGTTGAGCCGGCAACCGACCCTAGGCAACAAGTCCGAAGACAAGTCCTTAAGCGGAAGTCGGATCTGCTATAGATACCGACCCCCTTTTTCCTTAGCATGCATGACCGGAGTCAGTCCCGGGTTCGTCACTCCCCCCTTAAATTCCAGTTAGTAGAAGTCTCAAGACAATGTTTGTTGGTTAAACCTCTTTCAGTTATTAACAAACTAATATTAGGGAGCGTTCCTCAGTCTCACTCAATTCCTTACTAAACATTGGTTAGTAAGTTCTCACGGTAAGTTGTGTTAGTTTTCAAACATCACACAACAATACAATAAACATAATGTTCCGGTTGCATGCTTTATCTTGTTTAGTCGGCACACATAAACAAATAGCACACAAGCCGAGGGACACCTCGTTAGCAAGCAGGTCACAAGAAGAACTGTACCATTCACCATTGGTCGTTTGGTTGCTTACTCTCCTCCGGAGTCCAAACTCTCAAGTCCTAAAACATTGATTCAGTCTTAAGTTGTTAATCACTTAACTAAATTCAACTTAATTAACTTACTCAACCCATAATGTTTCCCCACCTAAGACCTCTTAAGTTTTACAACTTATTCTTACAACTTAACCTTAAACTTTTAAGTTTATACTCAACTTAATCCCTTAGGTCTTTATACCTCTAATCATCAATGCCCTCTTAATGGGGTACCATTAATACCACCAAACTTCCTTAGGGTTTCTTTTTTTTTTTTATCTTTAGGGCCGACCGACCTTACCCAAGGTCGGTCCATTCCAGAACATATCACCGATTGAAAATTTTACCCCGACCGACCTTGCAAGTCCGGTCCCCAAGGTCGATCCATTCCCGAGAGTTTTCCCCCGTGCAAAATTTTAGACATGACCGACCTTGTAAGTCTGGTCCCCAAGGTCGGTCCATTCCAGAGACTCTTCCCGGTAGTGTAAACTGGGCTCGACCGACCTTGCAGGTCCGGTCCCCAAGGTCGGTCTGCTCAAGACCTTTGTTTTTAGATTCCCATTTGACTCCAAACTTCTCCACAAGTTCCCCCATGTGTCCTAATACCATTTATGCACTTAAACTCACCTTTAAACATCCACTAAAACCTCCTTAGCTACTTTCTCAATTCTTACTAGGAATTCATGACACTTGTTTACACCTCTTAAGGCCTTTACAAGTCACCAAACAAGGCCTATACATCATCTAAAACCATTACCATTCAAACCCCCATCATTAGAAGCCAAAACAATTTTTTTTTCTCTTTCTCTGCACCGGTCCCAACCAGAAGCTAATTTCCTGCACGATTTGCCTAGACCTCCCCACAATTTTTTTTCTCCTCATTTTGAACTCCAAATCCACCCCAATCTTTTCCCACTCATTCCACAATCTTTCCACATGTTTCCTACATGTTTAAAAGCCTTAAAACATGCACTAAACCTACCTCAAAAATCACCAAACTTGACACTCAATTTCTTACAAAAATTCTTACACTTAGCACTTGCTTCCTTACACTTCCCTCTAGTGACTTTGCCTAAGACCTAAACTAATCATTATGTTTCTTCACCACCATCTTAACTAATCCTCAAGCATCATTTTGCACACCATTTGCTTTACTCAAACTTCTCAAAGCCATATATAATCTAGCACATGCTTACATCCTTATAAGTCATTATACCTTATTTTTCCTTCAAACTTTGTACAAGATCCCTAGCTTCCTTAACCATGGTTTTGGTGCATAAAACTCACCATTATAACCCCTTGTCCCTCTTATACATTCCTAGGTCTTCCTTGTACTCAAGAACTCCATGGTTTATCCATTTTCACCAAAATAACCCTTAGTTATCACTAGAACATCCTAGTCATAAAATCTCCTTAGAACACCTTAAATGCTTAGTTTCCTACTCAAATTTCGCAATAGTTTCTCTAGTATATTATCATGCCCAAATGCATTGTTTTCCTCATTCAACCATCTCACATACATCAAGTCCTTTCTCATCATATTTTCTCATTCAAATCAACTCATTCATAATAACTCAATATAGTGCAATAATCTTAAATTGCATAGCCCTAAGGCTCTAAATGATAGGCTCTTGGCCCTTAAATGACATAATTAACACTGAATTTCCCACATATAAAAGACGGCTTTCAACCTGCAAATACACCCTCAACTCTCATAGTAGTTATAATGCTCTTAAAATCCATCTTAACTTATCTTACACTACTCATTCCCCTTGGCTCCTTAGTCACAAGTTTCATAACACATGTTTAAGTTCTTTTTTCTTAGGTTATATAACCCATTACAAATGTAGCTCTAAGCTACATTAGTACGTACTTACCTAATCTCAATCCCTAAAACTTCACACCATGTAGTAAGCAATTTAACCCTTATTTCTCAAGCTCAGCTTAACTTCCTCCTTAGGGATTTTCTTGAATGAATCTCGGCCAAGGGCTTTAATCCTCTTGCCAATGTTCTAATCCACATTCAAATAATCTAATGAGTACTAGCTCATGCCTAAACTCATGAATCCAATCTTAGTTAAAAATGTGTTTTAAGGTCTTAAAATGAACATTTTACCTTGAAGTCTTAAGGTAGGCTTGGATATGAATCAAGAAGGACCTCCTCTAGCCCTTGGAGAATAGAAAACAAGCTAGAACAAGGCATAAAAATGAAGCCCCATCAGTATAAATTTTCGGTAATGGAGAGGAATGGTGGAAACCTAGTTTTTCTTACATATTCTTTACTTTAAGAGAATGAAGAAGCTATTGCACCCTCCAAGCTTATTTTTCCCCCTTCAGTGGAGATTTCCCATGGCTCCAAAATGAAGCTTTTCCAATTTTGTAAAGATAGAAAGCTAGAGCTTGAGCTAACTAAGTGATATATGTGTTTAGTTTTTGATTTGGAGCTAAAATGAGCAAGTTATGGACATTTGAAGATGGAGCAAGAATGGAGCTTCTTGGAACGGTTTGAGAGGATGAAGAAGGTGAAGAAAACCGTGGGATAAGAAGAGAATGAAGAAGAAGGAGAGAGGTAGGCTAATATGGTATTTTGCTTTTATAAAGCAAATAGTACTATTCTCTCTTTTTCCTCTTCTTTTCCTTTAATTTCTTGTCTTGTGGTGACTCCCCACCTCAAAAACCGGCCACCCCCTTATAGTCAAGATATTTATGGTCTTGGTTGACCATCTTATTGACTTATGTTGACTTAAGCTTAATTTGGGCACTATTTGGCACTATTCACTAATTAGTGCACATATTCGTGAAATTTTTGGTTTCCCATTGATTTAGGCTTCCTAATGTGATGCTAATTAGTACACATGTTGATTAAGGTGTAATCATGGGCATTTAGCCACTCAAAACTCAATTCTAAGACAATTTCTCAAAAAGGTGCTTCAAGGAGTCTTAAAGCACATTTTGTGTTTAAGCTTGTTTTTGAGCTTGGTTTTCTTTGGTAATTGATTTAAAATGTCCATTGACATATTACTAAGGTCTTATAATGGTATTTGGGTGCTAATCAAAGTCACTCCAAGCTTAGAGCATGTTTTTGCCCAAATTGCCCTTAAGGCATTTTCTTGTGTTTTCCTTGGTTTAAATTGTCTACCAATCTCTCTAAGGCATATTTTAGCATTAATACATCATATATTGATGTTTAATTAACATACTTAGGTTTGGGGTATTTCAATCTACCCCCCTTAAAAGAACTTTGTCCCCAAAGTTCCCATGCATCTTATCTTATTAGAATACATGTCTTAACTCATTCCATAGATCATACTTATGTATACTTAAACTCATTGGATCATTAGATCCGCCATATGCTTATACTTAAATATCACACAACATGCTTAAGCATGTATAACACTCAAAATTCTCTTTGTTTCTTTTGATGATTAAAACAATCACCTAATTTTCCAACGTATTCTCCCATGTCACCGGTCCGTAGACAATGGCTCGTTTGTCCTCGTCACCATGGGCCAGAATACAAAACACTCTGCTCTCCCCATGTCACCGGTCCGAAGACAAAGGCTCGTGCGTCCTCGACTTCATGGGCGAGACTCGGTAAAAAGGTAATCCTTTTTACGAGGTCATGTGAGGAATAATTCCTCTAATTAAAAATACAATCAACTCCAATTTCATTTTATCCTAATGCCTCTATCCTTAGCGTGATTTAACTGTGACCACTGGTAGGGAGTTTCAGGAATCATCCAACCCTGATGTGATCAGCATCAGTGTAGAACTATCCTTCCACCCCAATTTGTGTTCGGTTTCCCTTGATCCCTAGAAAATCAAGTTCCACCTCCCACGTCATTTTCAAACATCCAAATAATTCACTCATGTCCAATTTTCTATCTTTTTAGTTCTTCTAATCATAATCAATACATCTCCAAAGTGTGGACTCAGTCCATCAAACATTCCCGATTGATCTCTTAGTAATTACCTCAAGACTTAAATTCCTACTAAGTTCTATAACAGTCTCATACCAATTCTCACCATCTTATATCTCATAGCATTACTATCTTCTTCCTCATATTCATATCGAACAATATCCCATATTGTTATCTTATTCTTCTCTGACACATACTTCCATATCGACTCATATCTCATATATTCCTTGTTTCTTAAGTCTCCTTAATCCTCTTCACTAATTCTCTTAACTTGTACTCACACCGGAGTTAACAAGATAGGTACTTAATATGTATGGTATTCACATCTTCTATGTGCAATAGCCATGATTTATCTCAAAATGTTTATGTAAAACATATTCTCAAATTCTTTTGTGCTATGCACACCGTAGTTTATGTAACATACGCTAAGCGGTTTTCGCCCTACCCCCCTTAAAATGGATTACGCCCACGTAATCAACATTATATCATCCTTGAACATAAGTTCAAGATGTCAAATTCTCACCAAGCATTCTAGCTTCCATGTCATCTATCTCACCTACGATTCGATCAGAGGGCCATAACTATGCTAATGACTTAGTCTCTGCATCGAGGATTCTTAATGGTACTGATACCATATTCTTAACTTAGTTTGGTCTAACTCAAAGGTAGTGGTCTGCTAGCTTCAGCTGCGCGACTCTAATAATCTTAGGCTTAACTGCCTTTCTAATCGTTCACAGTATTGTATATCCTTCTGCCTCCTTACAGTTTAAGAATGTTGGTCTCTCAGTGGACACGTGTTATCTTTTTATATACACGGCCTTAATGAGTTGTAACTCGTCTATCCATTTTCCTTTAAGATCTTATGTTCATACTCTTAGTGTTTTCTCGAATGTCTAAATTGTTCTCTCCAACTGACCTTTGGTCTGAGGATGACCCTTAATCTGAAACTACTGTTTAGTGCTTATTGCGCTTTACAGCCTTATCCTTAACACTTAAAGACATGTCCAATGTCTGTGCTTAACAATCCGTGCTCTTCGCACTTCATAGTCCTTAATTATTTGTTCTCTGATTCCTTTGTGTTGTTGGTTCAACTGAATTCTTCTCTTCGACTGTTTGTGGTAGTAGCTGCTCTTGTCTGATCTTGCGTCGTTGTCCGTGGTATGGAGTCGACTACTTCCCGTGTTCCTTACACCACTCGTCTACATGCATGGGGTACCTTACTGGTACATTACTACTTACCCGACTAACTCATAAATGAGCGTGTCAGGCCTGCAAGCCCCTGTGGGGTGCAGTCGTCCCACGTCTCGTTTTAGTAAACTCATAGTGTCCGTCACACGTTTAGCTATTGCCAATCATGAAGTATTCTGTTGTCGATCTCCTCTTTCATCGTTCCATAATAAAACTCATTGTTCTTCTTGAACTTAATCAAGGAAAATCCATTTACTATGTTCTTGGTATTGTATGCACTAGTTCTTTCTACATTCCGTACTGATTCGGTCTCTTAGTGACTGAGGTCTCTTTCCATCGAGCCTCTTATCTTCTTTCTCATATTTGTTCTACTAGGAATGCACTTCCAGTTCCTTAAGGAATGAGTAGTGTGCTTCCTGTGAAATCTTACCTAACCAGGTCCAGACTACTGGCATCAATGCACAGTTCGTCTACCATCTTATTTCCTTACTTATATTGGTCTTAACTCGTAAATCTAATTGCCTCAGTGTCAATATTTGACGGCTCATACATAACGGTCGCTTTACCGCGCACCATGACTTAATCCCCTTATATAAATATTGTACTCACGACCACTACTACCGTGGTAGTTGGCCTTTACCATGTTGCCCATTGATGGTGCAACTACTTACTCATTTATTCTAACATCTTATCTTATATTCAATCCCTTCTTGGTGTAAACACACTGGGAGTTCTCTAATTTTGGTGTTTGGCGGTTGTCATACCGTGGTGTATAATGGTTATCTCTTAATACGAAGGTGATCTGCTTCAATCTCAGATTCGTAAGTAGGCTAATTTCTCTCGCATTCTTTCATCCTTATGATGTTGTTTACCATGTAATTTAACCGGTTACTGAAGAAGTCATCCGCTGAATCACAAGCTCTTCTGAGCATTGGTCACTTGACGTGCCATAATGTGCACTCACAATGTTTATCTCTGACGATTACTGATCCTTAAATCCTAGGTGTTGGATATGAGGTCTGTCTCTGCAGCCTTCCTTATTACTCAAGTGTATCTGGTATGTTATAAGGTAATTTCAAGGTTTACAGTTTCCATTCTCTAATAAACGTATTATTTCTCTAACAAGTGAAAGCCCTTTTTGAGGGGTTTATTCCCACTCTTGGCCTCACAACAAGGAGAGGTATCCCCACCCTAAAAGGCATGGTTCGTTCTCCGCCCCTACCAATGTACTATCTCATTATTCTCATTGGTGCCTTTTCCTGGCAACATTTTCTACAATCTAAGTTATAGGTTTGGTAACCGTTCATATCTACCCATTGTAGTTCCTTCATGGCTTGAATAAGCTCTTTTATAAATTACTACGCCTTGGGCTCTGATGTGGTTAACATCCTTGGCTCGTAGGCTCTTAGTGCTTAATGCCTCAGTTCATTACTTGTACTCTTATTCATCTGTAGGTCATCCTTATAGGTTTTTGTTTCTTTGAACACTATCCACTGTTAGGTTACATATTAAATGTAGTATCGGGTTTCATGGTAAGTTGCTGCATCCTGCTTCCTGCTATGGAAGTTTATTCAGGAGATCTGAGGTTACTTAGTGTCCTCGAAAATACTATCATTTTACTAGACTTATGTCTTTTAGCAATCAAGGTTAGGTTCGTATTAGGCGTTTGCCTTACGGTGTCCAAGTTGGATATCATCCTGTCATCTTATACATCCATCTCAACACTTCGTTCAACTTCCGTTGACTACGCCACCCGTTGATGATCAATCATACTTGGGTGTTAATGAGTTAGACAAACAGTATTAACTGTCATTCATCAGTTTGTTCGGCTCGACTATGCCCGCTCTGTGGGGGTAGTCCTCTGAGCTTTCCTTTTCCAGGGTTGTACGGCTTTAATCCTTAGTAGGTTATAGCTTACGTTTATTTCTTTTATCCTTGTTTTCTGGATTTTCCAACATCTTCATTGAAGAATGTTGTTATTGGTATTCTTAATGGTCACTCTGGGAGTCTTATCCCGTTTTCATTGGAAGTCGTTGCTTCAACAGTCTCAATCGTACCTTATAATACATCCCTTGTATGTTATTGCTTACATAGTGTTTTGCTCGGATTATTGAGCGATCTCTTAAGTTCTTCTCTTTGAGATCCGGGTTTGGTGTTCTTACTGTACTGTCGGTTGTGGTTGTCGTAGTAGGTTGTACTGTTGCTAAAATTTATATCGTTTAGTATTCTGTCTAATTCTGCTCCCTGCTGACTGGTGTATCCACTCTTCTCATCATGGTCAGGCCGTCAGGCCCTTCCAGGTCTCATTCTCCCGTTCTTATAGATTTACAATCCGGTATTAGTGTGTACTACAATTGTAGCGTTCGGTTATCTCGCCATGATGGCTTTCCGTGTAGCTTAACCGTGGTAGCACTTGCTATGGCAAGTGCGCCATGCAAGATGGGTTACCGGTGCTTTGCGCATCAGTAATGGTACTTCCTCCTAATATTTTATATCCTTGGTAGTCCTCGGGACTCCTTCGATGTTCTTTAGTTTGGATAACTGACCCTTTAGCAGTTTCCTTGCCGTTTTGATAGTGCTATCACTTATCAGGGCGTTCCTCTTTCTGAGGGAACCCCTTGTTATTTACTCCTGTCTTAGTCCTCGCTCCTGTCTCCACACATTTTGTTGTGGTTACTAAGTAATGATTCTCCTTTAGGCACTACATCGTAGTCCTATTCCGGTATACAATTTGTATGAGTTTCTACCGTCGTCCGTGTTATGTCGGCCAGGTTTGTAACCTTCTTCATTGTATGGGGTTTGGAGTTCCCGTTCCTAACTGGACTTTCCAGTAATCACAACTCTTATGCTTTATACTATCCCACTGTCTTGCTCACTCGGATCACTGTCCGGTACTCATGTCGCTTATCTCTTCCTTTCCATTGCACTCGTAGTGCTTTTCTTATCATTGGTATGGTGGGGTAACTCGACTGCGTAGCATGTCGACCCATGTTGCCGGTATTTTCCGTTCCCTTACTGGTAGAATTCCCTTGGTAGCGCCTGCTTCACCACTGCGCCCCAGTTAAAACGTTCAAGTTCTCATAAACTGTTGTTTAACAAGATGTTTCTCGTATTGCTTACTATTAACTCACTGCCAGATCGGGTTTCCCCGAGTAAGAGAAGGCTTTCTTCTCTCTGGCGTTTGTTCCTCATATTCAGGGTTAGGGATGTGGAGGGCGGGTCTAGGTACTATGGATATCCGATAAATACCGGGAAGTCCTAACTAACGCACCTCTCACTCTATCACTCAACCCTTAACCCATAACTTAACCTCAACCTCAGTATTCTCCTAAGTTCGGTAATTCTTGCCTTTAGAGCGTAACTACGCTCTGATACCACTTTTTGTAACACCCCGTCTCAATCCAATCGTGGCTATCAAAAACATATCACCATATATACAAACTCTGCAGCGGATTCAAATACATTCCAGGACCTTGCCACGGTCTGACTACAAAAAATACCGAACATTAGTACATACAACTCTTAACCAAATACATATCCTTCTTACAATCCCCTTACATCCTATACATCCTACTAACTCAAATTGTCATACGAGTGTACATGCACAACTCGTAGGCCACACTTAACCCGTAACGCTCGTACCCCATCTTACTCTCGTGATGGCCGCCTCCCGACGTTCACCTGTGTAGTAAAAACAGCCCCCAAAGGGGGTCAGCACGAATGCTGGTACGATCCTCTCATGGCCCCCAAGCTAACGTGGCTACGACGACTAATTGTCGATAGCATGGAGGTTGATTAGATGCACAACATAATAGAAAGTGCAGTAAATAACAATCCAAATATGAACAATCAAAGTTCAAACATAATGAACGACTTAAATGCGTTCCCTTAATTAGAGAGTTAATTATTTAACTCCTTAAGTTATGTTTCCTCTTAATCTTAGTCCATCATCTTACCTCAATCTTAGTCTTATCTTAGTCTTAGAAACAACCATCCTTTAAAAAGGAATGGATGTAGCTTATCTTAGTCTTATAATACCAACCATCCTTTAAAAAGGAATGGTTGCAACTTATCTCAAACCTTATCTTAATCTTAGAATACAAACCACTCTTTAAATAGAAATGATTGTGTCTATCTCAATGTTTATTTTTGTCGGGTCAAAAGCGACCCTAGCCAATGAGCTATTAACTCCACTGGTTGAATACATAACTTATCTTATAATTTAGGATTTAGGTGATCCTACCGCACCATCTTAATGCCTCCTACCTTGGACTGTATGTCCAATGTAGTTGAGCCGGCAACCGACCCTAGGCAACAAGTCCAAAGACAAGTCCTCAAGCGGAAGTCGGATCTGCTATAGATACCGACCCCCTTTTTCCTTAGCATGCATGACCAGAGTCAGTCCCGGGTTCCTCACTCCCCCCTTAAATTCCAATTAGTAGAAGTCTCAAGACAATGTTTGTTAGTTAAACCTCTTTCAGTTATTAACAAACTAATATTAGGGAGCGTTCCTCAGTCTCACTCAATTCCTTACTAAACGTTGGTTAGTAAGTTCTCACGGTAAGTTGTGTTAGTTTTCAAACATCACACAACAATACAATAAACATAATGTTCCGGTTGCATGCTTTATCTTGTTTATTCGGCACACATAAACAAATAGCACACAAGCCGAGAGACACCTCGTTAGCAAGCAGGTCACAAGAAGAACTGTACCATTCACCATTGGTCGTTTGGTTGCTTACTCTCCTCCGGAGTCCAAACTCTCAAGTCCTAAAACATTGATTCAGTCTTAAGTTGTTAATCACTTAACTAAATTCAACTTAATTAACTTACTCAACCCATAATGTTTCCCCACCTAAGACCTCTTAAGTTTTACAACTTATTCTTACAACTTAACCTTAAACTTTTAAGTTTATACTCAACTTAATCCCTTAGGTCTTTATACCTCTAATCATCAATGCCCTCTTAATGGGGTACCATTAATACCACCAAACTTCCTTAGGGTTTCTTTTTTTATCTTTAGGGCCGACCGACCTTACCCAAGGTCGGTCCATTCCAGAACATATCACCGATTGAAAATTTTACCCCGACCGACCTTGCAAGTCCGGTCCCCAAGGTCGGTCCATTCCCGAGAGTTTTCCCCCGTGCAAAATTTTAGACATGACCGACCTTGTAAGTCCGGTCCCCAAGGTCGGTCCATTCCAGAGACTCTTCCCGATAGTGTAAATTGGGCTCGACCGACCTTGCAGGTCCGGTCCCCAAGGTCGGTCTGCTCCAGACCTTTGTTTTTAGATTCCCATTTGACTCCAAACTTCTCCACAAGTTCCCCCATGTGTCCTAATACCATTTAGGCACTTAAACTCACCTTTAAACATCCACTAAAAGCTCCTTAGCTACTTTCTCAATTCTTACTAGGAATTCATGACACTTGTTTACACCTCTTAAAGCCTTTACAAGTCACCAAACAAGGCCTATACATCATCTAAAACCATTACCATTCAAACCCCCATCATTAGAAGCCAACACAATTTTTTTTTCTCTTTCTCTGCACTGGACCGCCCCAGAGGGGAGGTCCCCAGGGGCGGTCCCAACCAGAAGCTAATTTCCTGCACGATTTGCCTGGACCTCCCCACAGGGGCGGTCCCTAGGGGCGTCCACAGCAGAACCTATTTTCCAAAGTGCTTTTCTCCTCATTTTGAACTCCAAATCCACCCCAATCTTTTCCCACACATTCCACAATCTTTCCACATGTTTCCTACATGTTTAAACACCTTAAAACATGCACTAAACCTACCTCAAAAATCACCAAACTTGACACTCAATTTCTTACAAAAATTCTTACACTTAGCACTTGCTTCCTTACACTTCCCTCTAGTGACTTTACCTAAGACCTAAACTAATCATTATGTTTCTTCACCACCATCTTAACTAATCCTAAAGCATCATTTTGCACACCCATTTGCTTTACTCAAACTTCTCAAAGCCATATATAATCTAGCACATGCTTACATCCTTATAGTCATTATACCTTATTTTTTCCTTCAAACTTTGTACAGTTCCCTAGCTTCCTTAACCATGGTTTTGGTGCATAAACTCACCATTATAACCCCTTGTCCCTCTTATACATTCCTAGGTCTTCCTTGTACTCAAGAACTCCATGGTTTATCCATTTTCACCAAAATAACCCTTAGTTATCACTAGGACATCCTTAGTCATAAAATCTCCTTAGAACACCTTAAACGCTTAGTTTTCTACTCAAATTTCGCCATAGTTTCTCTAGTATATTATCATGCCCAAATGCATTGTTTTCCTCATTCAACCATCTCACATACATCAAGTCCTTTCTCATCATATTTTCTCATTCAAATCAACTAATTCTTAATAACTCAAAATAGTGCAACAATCTTAAATTGCATAGCACTAAGGCTCTTAAATGACATGGCTCTTAGGCCCTTAAATGACATGAATTTAAACACTGAATTTCCCACATATAAAAGCTTTCAACTTTCAAATACACCCATCAATCTCATAGTAGTTATAATGCTCTTAAAATCCATCTTAACTTATCTTACTAACTCATTCCCCTCGGCACCTTAGTCACAAGTTCATAAACTTGTTTAAGTTCTTTTTCTTAGGTTATATAACACATTACATAATGTAAGCTCTAAGCTACATTACTACTTATCTTAATCCCATCCCTTAAAACCTTAAACCACCATTAGGTAAGCAATTTACCTTGTTTCTCAAGCTCCTCTTAACTTCCTCCTTAGGGATTTTCTTGAATGAATCTCGGCCAAGGGCTTTAATCCTCTTGTCAATGTTCTAATCCACATTCAAATAATCTAATGAGTACTAAGCATCATGCCTAAACCCATGGAATCCAATCTTAGGTTAAAAATGTGTTTTAAGGTCTTAAAATGAACATTTTACCTTGAAGTCTTAAGGTAGGCTTGGATATGAATCAAGAAGGACCTCCTCTAGCCCTTGGAGAATTGAAAACAAGCTAGAACAAGGCATAAAAATGAAGCCCCATCAGTATAAATTTTCGGTAATGGAGAGGAATAGTGGAAACCTAGTTTTTCTTACATATTCTTTACCTTAAGAGAATGAAGAAGCTATTGCACCCTCCAAGCTTATTTTTCCCCCTTCAATGGAGATTTCCCATGGCTCCAAAATGAAGCTTTTCCAATTTTGTAAAGATGAAAGCTAGAGCTTGAGCTAACTAAGAGATATATGTGTTTAGTTTTTTGATTTGGAGCTAAAATGAGCAAGTTATGGACATTTGAAGATGGAGCAGAATGGAGCTTCTTGGAACGGTTTGAGAGGATGAAGAAGGTGAAGAAAACCGTGGGATAAGAAGAGAAATGAAGAAGAGAGGAAGAGGTATGCTAATATAAGTATTTTGCTTTTATAAAGCAAATAGTTACTATTCTCTCTTTTTCCTCTTCTTTTCCTTTATTTGCTTTGTCATGTGGTGACTCCCCACCTCAAAAACCGCCACCCCCTTATAGTCAAGATATTTATGGTCTTGGTTGACCATCTTATTGACTTATGTTGACTTAAGCATAATTTGGGCACTATTTGGCACTATTCACTAATTAGTGCACATATTCATGAAATTTTTGGTTTCCCATTGATTTAGGCTTCCTAATGTGATGCTAATTAGTACACATTTTGATTAAGGCGTAATCATGGGCATTTAGCCACTCAAAACTCAATTCTAAGACAATTTCTCAAAAAGGTGCTTTAAGGAGTCTTAAAGCACATTTTGTGTTTAAGCTTGTTTTTGAGCTTGGTTTTCTTTGGTAATTGATTTAAAATGTCCATTGACATATTACTAAGGTCTTATAATGGTATTTGGGTGCTAATCAAAGTCACTCCAAGCTTAGAGCATGTTTTTGCCTAAATTGCCCTTAAGGCATTTTCTTGTGTTTTCCTTGGTTTAAATTGTCTACCAATCTCTCTAAGGCATATTTTTGCCTTACTACATCATATATTGATGTTTAATTAACCTACTTAGGTTTGGGGTATTTCAAATTAGATAATTATTCCCATTAGTTGTATTATATTATACAACTTATATTAAGATTATTATCCTACTATTATGTTACATTTTATGTTGTATAATTTCAACTCCTAAGGTTTAATCAGTAAATACCTTAGTTTATAAATCTTATTTATTTATAGTTTGTCACATTATTTAATCTGAATATCCTTACTTATTAATTCCATTTAAACCATATAATTGTTATAACATTTACAACATTATAGACCATAGTGTAAAATTCATATTTCCAACTCCTATAATTCGGTACAGCCCTTAATTAATTTAAATCCCATTTTGACCACATAACATTATTATGTTATACCATATACTATATCATATAATATGATATTTTATTTCCTTTAATTTATAACCTATAGTTTTTATACAAAACTATATTATATTGCCGCATAGGCATATACATTTATACCTTATTCTTTCCACATCCCATAGTTTCCTTTATTTACAAAATCACCCCATTATTTATACCATGTTATATATTATCATATAATATAACATTTTTAACTTATAAAATGGTATAACCTATGGTTATATTTTTTGTAAAATTCCGAACAGACCCATGTGCTGTTCTAAATTATTTTTCTAACCCACAAAGTTTCTATAATTACCTTTTGGCCCAATTTATAACATATAGTTTTATAATATCATTAAAACTATATATTATACATATATCTTATTAAATGCTCTTATATTATTCTAAAAATCGCCAAAGTTCACCAAAGGATTATATTTACCCTTACTAACCATATACTTTCGGTATATTACATTTCCACCCCATCTTTTGTTCCAAAGTGTCATAATGACATAATAACTATATATTATACATATATAGTTTATTTTAATTCCAAAAACAATCCATTAAATTCCTAAAAATTCCTTATAGCCCATGGGTGTTTATAATACCATTATACACCCTTTATTTTCGGTAATAACATATATACCACATATGTTATAAAATTGTTACAATTAAATACTTATCTTATAATAAAACATTAAATAAGTTATTTAACTTATCTAATTTCAAAACCTACCATATGGTCAAGTTGACCACCTTATATTGCCTTGACCATTATATTCATATAATACGGTTTGTACCCATAACTTTTCAGAAATTTACCATTTAACCCCAAAACTTTATAAAATCCTATAAATTTTATTTAAACTCCTTTAAACCTCCATTTTCGGCTTTATTATTATATAGCCCCCAAATTTAATTTAATTACACTATATAACCTAAACTTAAATAAAAGCTTATAAAAATAAATTACACATAAAGCCTTATAAAATAAATTACACATAAATGCCCAAAAATGCATTAAACTCTCGGCCTTACCACCATCTTTTCATTAATTACCAATTTTCCACATTATGTCTTAAATTTGACAATTATGTTAATTAATTAGTTATAAAATTTACTAAATCATTCCTTAATCACCTAAGGTCAAAATAAGACCTTAATAAACTTGTTCACTCACGGCATATATTATAAACATATGTATAAGCACATATTAATATACCAAGTGAAGGTTTAAGTGATTTATACCTTATTTTTGCCAAGTTAAGGCCTTGTTTGGCCACGGCTGTTTGGAGATAAAGTTTCCACAGCTTAGTTTACATGTTTTCAAACAACAATTAAGGCATGATTAGTCTCCAAGCAAGATCTAACCATAAGAAGTGTTTAATGTATATTTTCAAGGTAAATTTACCTTAGAATACCCAGGCAAGTATAAGTTGTCTTTGGCCTGTTTTTACAGTAGAAAAAGAGCATCAAAAGAGCTACTAAAACCAAGCTTTAAACTGGTATAACTCAGATTAGAAGACGGCTAATTTTTACCTTGATTAAAATGCCAAAAGTGGTGTTTTTGGCTTGGATTTGGGTATACCTTGAAGCTCTTGATGTACCAACTGAATAAGTATGTTAAGAAGAAGATTATAAGCCTAGGAAACAAAGTTTCTCAACCGGATTTGAAGGGAATCAAAAGATAATTGCTTAAAGCACATTTTTATACCTTAAGAACAAGATTAGATTTCTCCACCTCCTTCCCTTGTTACAGCCGAGATTCACCCTCCTTTTAACCTCCAAAACAACCTAGAACCATGGATGGAAATGATTGTTGCTTATCTCCATGGAAAGACGAAAGAATTGTGAAGAGAATGAACATAAAATGGCTTAATAAGCTTACCTATGTCAATTGGTGTTCTCTTATGAACTTGGCATTTTCTCCACGGTTTGGAGAAGCAAAATAGAGGATGAAGGGTGCTGGTGTCGGCAGGGAAGCAAGACAAATGAGGAAGGTAATCTAAATTTGCTTTTAAGTTAATTAATTGTTACTTTATGTAATAGTAATTGGTGACTCATTATATTGGCTAGCTAATTGATTAGAGGTTGTTGATTGAGTGGGTTTGACACTTCATATGGGGCGGCAATGAATGGCTTGGTCAATGGATGACATTTGACCATGGTTAAAGGTAAGTAATTAAGTGTTATTTTTGGGTACTATTCATACTAAATTGCCCATTTTGATTTTATTTTTAAACTTTGATTTAGACTTAATAATATAGTCTATCATGTCACATTAATGTTATAAAGAATATAATTTAGTCTTTACAGTGACAAAAAGTCATTATCTTAGAGCTCATACACAAAAACGTGGTTTAAGGTATTTTAGTGCACATTTTGTGTCGCAAGGTGTTTCTGAGCTTAGTTTTCTTTGAGAACTGTTTTGTTGTGTTCCTTATATGATATTTGATCATAGGAATCCAATTTTATATAAAATAGAGGTCATTAGACCTTTAAGGTTTTCTTAGAGCACATTTTTGCCCTACTTGATTTTGAAGCATGTAAATGCTTGTTCTTTGTGTTGGAGTGTTGTCCAACAATTGTAATATGTTTAGTTATGTGTTAATATGCTTAGGACAAAGTTTTAGGTCTTAAGAAGTTCATTTGGGTATTTATTTACCCTAAACAGTCAAAGGGTGCAATATCTTGCTTTGTGTTGACCACTGTTGTTCTCAGTTGACTTTTAAGGCATGTTTAGGCCTTAATTAATGTGATTAGATGTTTAATCCATGTTTTATTAGTTTGGGGTATTTCAATATACCCCCCTTAAAAAGACTTCGTCCCGAAGTCGCTTAATCAAATAGGTACGTATATAAATATATAACTACCCATAATGTATATCTACGTGATATATCATTTACACACATCGTATTGTGCTTATACCGCACATAACCATCACTTTGTGGCATTAGTTCAATCATATATGGATATAGGTGATCCATCAGCACCATTATTTCTTATCAATTCTACAAACCCTTCAACCTCCCCGAGGTGTCCATAACATACCATCGTTCCACATTCCATATCTAATGATTCATTTCGTATCTAGGTGATGCCATATGTAATCATTCTACAAAGCAATATAAATATATATATCACAAGTATCATAAGAAAGGTATTACACACATGGGTGCAAATACAACATTCAAACAGGTATCTCATAAGATACATACATACCAGTGCACATCACACACAAACAAGCCAACAACGTACGCCCCGCGTACCAAACATAACCAACAAAACCTCGTATGCCCCGCACACCACCAATTCACTGTATTCCATGCATACGAAACAACCAAACTTAGTGCACACACGTGCACAGCCAAGAGGCTCTACCCCCCTTAAAAAGGGTTACGCCCCCGTACCCCACAAGTATACAACAGCCACTCAACAAGGAGCGCTGGATACTTGGGTCTCATAGAGTTCTCCACTCGTGGATTATCCTCATATCAGAGAGACGGGTATGACTCTAGCCCCCCCCCAGGCTCCATAATACATAAAGGGTGAGGCACAAATCTATTTGTGCTCTCTCCCGAATTCGTTCTAATGGGCCCACTCGCTCCGTACTGAGGTGCAGACCCATGAACATAGGATCAGTTTGCCTCTTTTCATTGCTGTGAATCCTCTGGTTTGGATCACTAGCGTACATGCGTGTGTCTTCTCTCACTGATATTCAGCTTGAGGTGTAATATGACATTGGCTATTGTTAGTACTTAGTGCTCTTTGCACTTGTCTTAGAATACTAAGACGTACCAGCCTACATGTCCACGGAGATGATGATTGTCATCTGTGTCGCCTGGTGCTTTTATTCCGGAGTAACACACTGTTGTAGCTCTTTGATACACACTCGTGTTGATATCCATTACATCTTCCCGTATTCGCACTAGATAAATAACTGCATGAGTGCAATACCAAAATACTCAGTCCCACAGAGTGTAGAGGCGTAAACTCTCAGCAGCTAATATCCAATGAGTCCACAGATAAGGTGAGTGAATTATCATGTGAGTGGTACATTTCAAATCCATTGTTCCTTGCTTAAGGTATCTGCTAGTATATTAGCTTTGTCTCTCATTATTGCGTAGTCACGCGTTTCTGTCCACATCATCTGGTAGATTTCCTCTGGATTGCAAGAATTCGCTCGATCCTTATGAGGATTCTACATATTATTCGTCCATAATGGGTTTTCTTGTTTCTTTCTTTTGTTTTCCTATCCTTGAACGGTTTCCTTGTCTTCACTTTATACTGTCTACTGCTCTCTGTGGAAGATTCTTGATTTCTCTAGCCCGTTGGTTTAACTGCGGCTCTTCTCGTCCATCTTCGAGGTAATCTGTATCACTGTCCTTAGTACGGAGTTGACTACTTCTCGTGTTCCTAACACTACTTGTCTACTTGCATGGGGTACCGTACTGATACATTACTACTTACCCGACTAACTCATAAATAAGTCTGTCAAGCCCACATGCTCCTATCGGAGTGCGGTCGTCCCATGTCTCGTTTGGTAAACTGGTAATGTTTGTCACACGGGTATTGTGAAGTATTCTATTGTCAATCTCCCCTTTGATGGATATCCTTTATAGCTATTTATGAGTTCATGTTATCGGTTATCTTGTAATAAGTGTTATTGCCTTACTGGCATCGGTGGTAATTCGTGCCATAAGCCGGCGTTATTCAGCTCGGGGTAAGTAAATTTGTTCAATATTTAGCAAAATTAGTTCTCTTATCTCGATCTCATTGAGTGCACACTTATTCCTTTTCTCCCTGTTTATCATGATCATATCTCATCCACAGTTCATATTTATTCCCTCATCCTTTTAATTGGATGTATTTTAGATTGCATAATAGCTTGAGCAACTTGGCTCTCCACTTCCCAACCATCCTCACTGACGGTGGTGCATCTACAAAGGGTATGCTTGTCCATAAGGACTAAACATTCATCACTGGTAGTGATTAGCATTAAATGCAGTTATACACTGATGGTGTTTGGCTAATAAGCCATGTCTAAAAATTCTCGAATGATTAAACTGGTGTGGTTTACAATCACAGTGGTTGTATAATTTCTCCAGTGCAGTGGTTTCTAATCTTGAGGTTTATACGGAAAATATGAAATTTTTTTTTGGTATATATATAATAAAAGATTTTAAAAAAGTAATAGTAGTAGTTGCAGTTGCAGCACTTGCTCTGTCAAGTGCGCAAGGCAGATGGAAATTTCAGTGGTTTACTTGTCATAGCGCTTGCAATAGCAAGTGCGCCATGCAGGTAGAAATTTTAGTTCAATAATCACCGGTCTCATTGACTCTACATCGTCGAGTATGGCTACATGATAATGTGAGCATTAACATTCTGTTCATATATATAATCCGTCAAGGTTCCAAGGTTACTCGTATCGAGTCCACATAACTAGTCTCAAAAGTCGTACACAAAAAGGCGAGTGGTCAATGACACACTCCCACATACTTATAACATAGCTCTGTCTAACATCCAAGGTAAGTACATAACATAGTAAGCAAAAGTCTTCCACCAGCGGTCTTACGGAGTTCAGGGTACTCATGCCCTAACGACTCCTTTCCCTTTCTGGGTTCCAGCATCAATAGATGTCTGGCCCTCCTGTCCGCCTCGTGGTACTCAAGATCCTCCAACTGAGGTGTTCTGAGTATTCCGTGGTGGCCTGTAATTACGGCTCTCAGGATTCAACCAGCACTCGAACTCCCGGTGGCCCTCTTTCTTGCAACACCGACACTCAACTTTGCGGCCATTGCAGTCGACCCCAGGATGGTCCTTCCCACAACGCTTGCAATAGAAATGGCGCTGGGGCTGTCCAGTGCCTAATGGTAGTATTTAGTTTATGTTAAAATCTGATGATATAAGGTTAAGGTTACAATTTAATTTAAGAGGTAGGTGTTCTCACCCTTAGGAGGTGCAGATCTCAGAGGCTGAGCATCTATAACTGGGCCGGTCAACCGAAGGACGGGCTCTTTCCCCTTCGCTCCCCGGTGACCCTGCTGCCCTTTCTTTTAAAAGAATTTCTTGTTTAAGGTTTCGGGTCAGCATTCATAAGGTATTTAATATGGTAAACAATTTAGAATGGGATAAGTCCTTACTTTCACTTCTTCTGGCCATCGCCTGGAGATGCTCCTCCACCCTCAGACTCTCCCTCAGGGTTCTTTCTCTTCTTTGTCCCGAGAGTCTCTTCCCGAGTCTGGAGCATTAGCTCTGCCCTCGAGGCAGCGTCATAACACTCCTGGAATCTCATTGGTAAGTTATCACAACGTTAATCGGTAATGTAGTAAGTACGGAATTATGGCTTTGATGTTAATACCTGGATGGTAGTGTAGAGGGTAGCACCCATCGCCATCTGGATGCGAAACAACAATCCCCCCCGGAACTTCTCGACCTTCACGGTCTCTGAGTAATCAACACCGGGGATAAAGTCCAGCAGACCAATGAATCGAGCATAATACTCATCCACGGTCAGACCTCCCTGGGATAATGTCTCGAACTCATGGCGGTTCTTCTGCTTGAGATGAGCCGGGTAGTACTTCCCCCTCAGCAACTCGACAAAGGCAGCCCACGAAAAGTCGGGTATAGCCAGGTGATGGTCCTTGACCAACCTCCACCAAGTGCTGGGTGCATCCTTCAGATGGAAAGCAGCAATGACGACCTTCTTGTCGGCAGGTACTTGCAAAGCTTCGTAGGCCTTCTCATGTTCAACAATGAAACGCTCTAAGGTTACGGGGTCTGGCTCCCCAGAATAAGTTGGTGGCCGGGTCTCGATAACTGACTTCAGCCAGTTCGTCTCCCTGGGCTGTGGCGGGTGGGCTGGTGCTCCTCCAATTTGAGTACCAAGCTGTGCGAGAACGGCAGCAATCGTCTCAGCAACTTCTGGAATCACGGGGTCACCGCCTCCACCTCTACCAGTACCACGTCCTCTAGTTCCCCCAGACATCTGTAGTACAGTATGTCACATAAATACTTGGTAATTTACCGTACACAACCAATAGATATTGAATTGCCTTTAAGGCTAATATATCACGCAATTGCGTTACTAGTCACAATATCTTTTAAGACGAGTCGTCTCGTACCTCACAAACGCTTCCCGTTATTTCCCAAGTCCTAAGCTCACTGTCTTAACTTATTTTCTCGTCATCAGAGCGGTACTCCGCTCTGATACCACTTTTATAACACCCCTCTCCTTAAACACGTAATAATCTCTCACATAGCCATAAATAAAACATCTTACAGCGGAAGAATTAATAACAATAACAATACTCACTCGGGTGTCACCCGCCATTACTCGCCCATGCGGGTAACGAAGCCAAACTATATCCAACAACCAACAAAAACAAACTGCTAACCGCTGTGATAACGAGATAACTCCTATACATCATACTAAGTCCATAAACCATAAATGTCGACAAGTGAGCGTCTGCCCAAATCCCAAATATACATAACCTTACCATAATACAATTCCCAGTCTGTCATCGTTATACAAATAAACTCCATGTGCGGTAGTTAAAGTAATCTCTAACTACCCTGTTCCCGCACTTCGGCTTCGACAATAATCAACAACCTGCAAATGGTGTAGTATCAGTGATAATCGCTGAGTATGCCGGGCCTGGACCTTAATGGTCACTTAGTCATTTTAACCATCTTATTATTAGATTAGTTTCATGCTTTTCCATTTACAATTATAATCAGTACTGTAATATACATGTATAATATACATAATCATCCATCCAAACATTATTAAACACTTATTGAAATACCCCTAAATTAATTTAAATTAATTTAGGGGATTTCTTTTATTAAACCTTTAATAATACTATTAAGTATTAAATTATTATATGGAATTATGAATATTAAATTAATATAAGGGGTTGTGAAATTTATTTAGGGGTTTTCTCCTAATTATTATATATTGTATAGTATTATGAAATTAATAATAAGATTTATAAGTCAATAAATCTTGGGAAAATTATTAAACACTCCAATATATTATAAAGATTTTAGGAAGTGTTGGAACATTGTTTTGAAATATAAAAGTCAATATAAAATTCTAGAAGCCTTAAAGCTTATTAAGCCTTGCTAGAGTTGACTTTTTGAGAATGGTCAAACCAGGTCATGAAACCTATACCAATAAATAGGTTATGAAAAACCATGAAGATCGATAAAAAGAACGTCAAAAACGGATCATCCTAGCCAAAGTTATGCTAGATTGAAGTTTTGAATCAAAATTTTAAGAAGTGCCACGTGTCACTCTGTAGTGGGTTGCCCACACTTAGCCGATTTCCTTCCTTGATTTTCGTAACCGATTTCACTTCCTAGCCCTAACTTTAGACGGCTATAACTTTCACATTACTCAATATTTTTCCATGTCGTCTTCACCACTCTCTTCTCCTTAATTCCCTCTTTACAACCGTAACTCATACAAGCCCTAAATCATTCTACATTGACGGGAAAGTTGATCCAAAGTTGTCAACTTTCGAGTTCGTAACCCAGTTTCCAGTTTCATCCGATTTCAGGTAAAGTTCGTCTTGCCATAACTTCCTCGTCTTTCAACCAAATTTCGATTTCTATAGCTCGTTGTGTAGATCTCTAATCCATCTACAACTTTTATGCCCAAGTCCAATTCGTAACCAGTTGGGAGATATAGAGGCCTAAAGTTTCGGTCTTGCCAGCACATAAAATAATACCGAAACAGAGAGGTAAACTCGTGTTTTGTGACTTCGATTTCTTTCTGTGTGATGCGAGTTAGGATTAGTGCTTGCTATCATTGTGTAGATATACAATTCTTCTTTCCAATGAGCCCTTACTCATTATCTAAACCGTCTTGTACTGCTAGTTATAGATCCTCAAAGTTGGCACCCCGAACTGTCTAAAGTTCGAGTTTTTCCAGTTTTTCCGAATCGGAATTCATCCAATTCGCACAATCCGGTGAGTCTCCGATCAAATTGCTCCGATATTGTTGTTCTTAGTCATGATTTCGACCTAATCCATGTGCCAATTTAGTCAATTTCGTGTTAGGTTAGGAGAATTTGGATGATTTGTATCCGATTTGTATTCTGTACCGAGATAAACCCTAGCTTCCAAATCGAATTCGAATCTTGATGAAATCTGCATTATAATTGGGGAAATTGATACCAATAGAACCGAAATTTGATTACGAATCCATAGAAACAAAAATCACTCGATTTCGTTCTGTAGATTAGGAGATATTCGCGAATTAGTACTCGATCTGCTCACTGAGTTCGCTGATGAACTCGCAACACAGGGGCCGTCCGATCTCGTTTTAAGAGATTGGACGGCCAAGATTAGATCTGGTAATAATAAGTTGTTAAGTTTCTATAAAAAAATCAGTAAATAGCTCTAACTTGTTAATTTTAGTTAATGGCCTTCCCGAAGGTATTTTGACTTGAAATTTTAACCATTGGTTCCTTATTTTATCTAGTTTATATTGATGTAAATTATTATGGTTTTGGAGTTTTTAAACATAAGTTATGATTTTTACAAGTTACGGGTTTTCTGGAATTATTTGGCTAAATTAAAAAGATATTTTTATGAAATAAAAATTTTATAATATGTCTAAAATGTTATAGTTACTGTATATTAAGTTTGGGAATTTTTGGGCAACGGGAAAAGGTTTTAAAAATTGTGTTTATGAGTTTTTCATAAGAATAACCTATAATATATGGTTTTTAATGTAATCAAAAATTAAAGTGTAGCTGATTAATGAACTTTATAGGTTGGGGAAAATATAATAAGACTAATTAACATTTAATACAGTATGTTTATAAATATTTTGGGTATTAACTTTAAGTGAAGTAAAAATTGTTACATATATTTATATATATGTTTATATGAGAGAAATAAATAGAAACTTATATTAAATCAAGGAATTTAACTAAACTACATTTTATTTATTATATATAATATGGAAGCTAATATGTTTAACTAAAACTAAGGGAAATACTTTATTTTATAAACCATAAATCAGTTTTGGGTATGTCTACAAGATATTAGGTATAATTAAATACAATAGAATTTCTTAAAGAGTGTTCTGGATAAATCTTAATATATGTAGGTATATGTATATATATATATAAGTACAATAAAATAGATAAAGAAATAACATTCCTTCTGAGAAATATAATAGGAAGGATATATATATACGATAAATAAATAAATAAAAGAAATAAAATACCTTATAGAAAATATAATATGAAGGAATTAATGAGTTAAAATAAAACCTCTACATAATACTAATAATAGAATACTATATGAGGTGGTATTAATTTATGGTTATGAATTGAGTTTTTAGTTACCCTTGAATTTCTAAGATTTATATAAACAGTATTAAAATACATGTATATATTTAGTCAATGTCCACAATGTAAATCTATAATTGGGTTAAGAAATTAATAAGTTGAAATTTAGGAATATTTGTAATTAGTTTACATAAAGTGTTACACAAATAGATCTTATTATATAATTGATAATAAAATGAATGAAATACTTTTACATTTAAATGTTCTTATTATATAAACAATAATAAAGTAAATGAGTTACTTTTACATCTAAATGTGAAGAGGATAAGTAAGTCTAGGTTTAATCATTTCTTAATATTTATAGTATTGAGTAATAACTTAATATTTTGGGATAAAATCGTTAAAAGGGATTATGGTATAAGACTATATTAAACTAGGATTAGGAAATTACTCTAAATAATAATCCTTAAGTTTCTTAGAATTAGTTAGCCATATAAAATACATTTATTACTAATATTCAAGATGTGAGTTTATAGATAAGTGTTGTACATAATAGTTAAAGATTTACTAAAAGGTTTATAAGTAGAAATTAGATACATAAACCTTTGAACCTTTATTTAGAGGAACTAAGTTACATAAGAGGCTATAAGGATTTACCTTTCGACACGGGAAATATTAATGTGTCATTTGAATATAAGGTATGGGGATTTTTCATAATTGATTATCTTATTAAATAATTAACAATTTCACTTACGAACCAGAATTTAATTCTTGGATAAATTCTACTTTATGTAGATATATTGTCCATCCTAAATACAATAAAGGAAATTAATTTATTAAGTTGTTCCTTTGAAACCTTTGGTCTTGTAAGTAATATAAAATGTATTTAAGACATAAATTTATTAAAATTTAGTACAAAAGGATTATACATACTCTATGGAGAGAAGTGTGTAAAAATTAAATACTTGGAAAATTAAAATGTAAGTAAGGATACATAAAAAGGGTTATCTTAAAACACCTTATTATATAGGTAATAATTAAGCTAATAATATACTTTGTGGATACTAAGTAAAAGAGTTGGAAGGGTTTGAGTTAATTAAAATATAGTTGTTTCAGGATGAAAGTAATTGAACATCTTAAGACAAGATAATTAAATGGTTATAATATTAAGTCATTCTAAAGTAGAGATAAAATAATTGAGTCTAGTAGTTGTCTCTAAATTCTAAGATCAATGAAGTTGTAATGAAATGCATCTACGACACTATGATTTCAGTATACG
This sequence comes from Limonium bicolor, assembly GCA_023374045.1. NCBI lineage: Eukaryota > Viridiplantae > Streptophyta > Magnoliopsida > Caryophyllales > Plumbaginaceae > Limonium > Limonium bicolor. The sequence goes on from CM041780.1 coordinate 54,830,933, forward strand.
GGATGTAGATCTTAATTAAGTTAAGGGGGAAAACTTAGTTATAATGGATTATCTAGTAGATATTGATAAAGATACATAGTCAATAAATTGTGAAATAATAGTATAGTATTCTAAGATAAACTCATCATTGGTCATAACACGATGTATGTCCTAAAGTAAGAATAAAGGTATTGAGCTTAAGAATTGTTATTGAAATTCTAAGATTGATTGAATAACGTATAATGCACTTATGTTATTAAGGTCTTTAATGTGAGAATTATGGTTAGGTATGGGTAAAGTGGATAAGGGTGGAACAATTAACAAGTGTTAATAAAATATATTCCTTGGTCTTACAACCTTGAGTTATACAACATTCTAGGACAAGTCAAAGGTTATTCATAGCATTTAAGTGAGGGCTTAAAAGACAATTGAGATTTTGAAATAAGAGTAAGGAGTTTATTTAAGTGTAGCATAGGCTACAAGTGTTTGATGATAGACTACTTTTAATATTCTTCAGAGTACTGTTGATTGTTTGCGCAAGTTGATTAGAACTGCTACAACGTTACCCAGGTACGATTTCTCGTACTCAGCTTGTTGTGTTTTGGACCTTATGGAATGTTTTGTACGATTTCTCGTACTCGATACTTTTGCTGATGGACTTTATGGAATGTTTTGGAACACCAACTGATCTTGAATGGATTTCAAAAGGGAAACTGTTTGGGTGACTAACTGAGCTTGCTGTGACTAACTGAGCCTGTATGTGAAACTTCCTTGGTTATTGGTTCCTCCTATCTAGTTGTTTCACTAGATATTAACTGCCTAGGGTTTACGCTTCTGCACTCTGTAGGACTGAGTGTTTTGGTATTGCTCTGGTGCAGTTAATGATCTAGTGGGGTAACTGGGAATATAGGAAAGTATCTGGTATTGGTAAATTCTTCCTTTGGACTATGGGTATTGTTTCATCCATGAGTCGAGTTTGATCAGCCTAATTGGGAATGGTTCTTTCTATTGGGTATTAATTGTTGAGGGTTTACGCCTCTGCACTCTGTAGGACTGAGTGTTTTGGTATTGCTCTTGTGTAGTTAATATCTAATGGGAATATGGGAAATGTTAATCTTGGTACTGAGTATGGATTATTTATATTAAGTGGTGCACACACTTTTCACCGATGACTGAGAACGGGTCGGTGGCAGCGGAGGTCTGCTATACTCGCCCTTTGTGGCAACTGACAGCGGAGGTCTGTCCTCGCCCTTTGTGGCAACTGAAGCGGAGGTCTGTTTACCTCTCCCTTGTGGCAACTGACTGGCGGTGGGGGCCATCTCTCCCAATTGGTATTCCACTCTTGAGTATATTTGGTCTATGGGAATCATCTTCTGAACAATGGGTTGGACATCTAAACTGTCTACCACGGGTTATGGATATTAATGTCACTCCTGGTCCTTTGTGACTACTTAAGTCTTTCCATTCTTAACCAGAATTGGTTCTAACATCAACAATGGATGCTTGCTAACTATGTGGTGTGACTACTTAAGTGGATGACTTGTTTTGGAAGTTCTCTATCTCTATCTTTGTCTTGTTTTCTTTTCTCTTTAACTTGATTGTTTTGAAGTGCTTTATCTCTGTTTTACTTTTAAGAGTTTGTTTTCATGTTACTATTTATTTTGAAGAGTTATGTTTTATAAGTTTGTTTTTGGAGAATTGTACCAGTTCCATTCCAGGGAACTGACCCGCCCCTTTTGGGGTGGGCTGCTTGGTTTCATCTTGCAGGTACGAATTGATTTACAGGTGGCCACGGAGAGAATGAGCGTTTGGGATGGGACTAGGTTTTGTGAAGAGTTAATGTGTTTTATTGTTATGTTTTGTTAAGTTTTTCTCGAGTTCAGACCGTAGCTTTTGTGGATTGTAAGTTGTAAATTGGTGAGGTTTGGTGCCGGGTGTTTGGAACCCGATGATCTGTACGCCTTTAGTATTTTATTTCCGCTGTAATTATGTTAAGTAGGGCGTTACAGAAATTGGTATCAGAGCGTAGTTACGCTCTGAACCCGAGAAAACAAGCCGAGTGAAATCCCTAGATTATAGGTGCACTTAAAACTGGGGAACTGGGGTAGAATTGGGAAGTGAGGACTCCAGTAAGGCACGACTCCTAACCCTTTTTGGAATTATGAATGATTCCTTTACACACTTTTCTTTTGTGAATGTCTGTTGAGTGTGATGTGTTGTTATACCGTCCCAACAATAAACTACAGAAAATATATATACATATATATATAAGTTTGGAACATCCTATATTAAGTACGATAAGATTTTGGTTGAGATAAACCAAATATTAAGCTATTTTTTAAAAGCATGCTCATGTAGAATACATTGCTAAAAAAAAAATGTAATCCTTTAAAAGCTAGTACACAAATTCCTGGAATTGTAAAGAATACTTTTGGTTGAAAACAATATCCAAATATAACTTTAAATAACTAAATTAGTATTGATATTATGTGAAAGTACTTCAACTCCTTTAAAGTTTGAAAATAAATCTCAAGAATTACTTGGTACAAATTGTTGCCTAAAGGTAATGTTTGGATAAATCTTAAGTCTAGAAAATTATTAAGCTAACAAGAACTAGTAGCGTATTAGAAAAGATCAACATTTGAACTTGTAAAACACATTAAAACTCTATGTTAACTTTAGAAAGAAAACACATAAACCTAACACCCTACGGGAAGTGCCTGGTGCGACGAACTCCTAGGCTGAAAGTAGTGGGGGTGCACACCCACTTCTGGAAGTTTAGGGGCTAGACAAGCCTTGTCATCTAACCGGAAATAATCATTTAAGAAGTGATGGATTGTGTTGAACTTGAGGAGGATTGGTGGTAAGACGTTACCATCATGGAATCTTGAGCTAGGCATATTTCATTACTAGCCACAATGAACAGTTCCAAACTCGTATATTAAGATCCAGTACTAAATTCATGCATGTAAAGAGTTTACCGAGTTAAATCCTTGGTGAAAAATACTTACCTATGGAGTGAAAACACAAGAGTAATACTAAACTAAATATCATTGATCCTTAAATACTTGGGTATTGAGCATCTTAAAAAAAAATGAGAGTTACTTAAAGACTGGAAGTTCTCATGTTTACTTGGAAGTTTAACATTATACATGTATAAAATTTTAAAAGACACACTAAGTGTGATATTTACTAAAAGCCACCATTGTCTAAGAGAGTACTAAGAGTTAATAATCAGAAGCACACTTACATAGAACAAACTCTAAGAAAAATAATCACCAAGAGTGAGTGAGTTTTCATTGTACTAGTACATTTGACTTAAAATATAGAGTCCCTATCTTGAAAAATAAATTTTAAGATAAAGAAATCAGATGTTGGAGCTACATTATAATTGATAAGAACTTCCTTAGATTCTCCCTTGGGTGAAATTATGTAAATATATAATAAGTAAATTTTATGAAGTAAACACTGAATGATTCGTCTAAAATATGATAGTTAATTATAAAAACAATTGAAACTTGAAAAGTCATAGGAAATATTTATTTTATAGAGTTTTAACATATGGTTGGCTATAAACCCTTGAAGATAATTTTGGAAGATTATTAAATGATCTGAAATATTATTCTAAACTACTCAAGTATGTTACACCTGATTTATAGCTTGTTAATACAATTGATATGATAAATGATCATATATGGACATATAAATTTGTATCAGACATTAAATGAATGGATAATAATCATAAGATAAAATTTTATAACCACCAAGGAAATACAAATACATAACAATCAAGAGATACATATATATATAACGATCATAGATATAATCAACGGTGTAGTAAAATTTACAACAAACCTGGTTAATAAGGTGTTGAATTCTTTGAATGTGCCATTAGTAGCGGTGCGAGGGCGTACCTTAGCTCTTTTAAGGGGGATATGCTGGCATACTCCTCCTTCGTTATCTCATCCGGATTATGCCTCGTTGCATTATTAGCAAAGGGAGAACAGTATTAGCAGAATGAGAGGTGTTTGTATGTGCTTGGTTTTTGCATTATGACTCAGTATGTGACTTTTGATTTTCATCATGTTATATCTTGGTATATCCTGATTCAGTTTGATTTTGAGTAATCTTGAGTGGAATGTTGTTATGGAAGTGGATGGAAAAAAAAGGATTGGTTTGGTATGGAACTTCATTGGAACTTTTATTGTCTCAGCACACCCGAAGCGGTGTGAGTGCTTATTAGTTGATTTTTAAACTTCGAGGCGAAGTTTCTTTTAAGGGGGATATGCTGAAATACCCCTAAATTAATTTAAATTAATTTAGGGGATTTCTTTTATTAAACCTTTAATAATACTATTAAGTATTAAATTATTATATGGAATTATGAATATTAAATTATTATATGGAATTATGAATATTAAATTAATATAAGGGGTTGTGAAATTTATTTAGGGGTTTTCTCCTAATTATTATATATTATTGTATAGTATTATGAAATTAATAATAAGATTTATAAGTCAATAAATCTTGGGAAAATTATTAAACACTCCAAATATATTATAAAGATTTTAGGAAGTGTTGGAACATTGTTTTGAAATATAAAAGTCAATATAAAATTCTAGAAGCCTTAAAGCTTATTAAGCCTTGCTAGAGTTGACTTTTTGAGAATGGTCAAACCAGGTCATGAAACCTATACCAATAAATAGGTTATGAAAAACCATGAAGATCGATAAAAAGAACGTCAAAAACGGATCATCCTAGCCAAAGTTATGCTAGATTGAAGTTTTGAATCAAAATTTTAAGAAGTGCCACGTGTCACTCTGTAGTGGGTCGCCCACACTTAGCCGATTTCCTTCCCTGATTTTCGTAACCGATTTCACTTCCTAGCCCTAACTTTAGACGGCTATAACTTTCACATTACTCAATATTTTTCCATGCCGTCTTCACCACTCTCTTCTCCTTAATTCCCTCTTTACAACCGTAACTCATACAAGCCCTAAATCATTCTACATCGACGGGAAAGTTGATCCAAAGTTGTCAACTTTCGAGTTCGTAACCCAGTTTCCAGTTTCATCCGATTTCAGGTAAAGTTCGTCTTGCCATAACTTCCTCGTCTTTCAACCAAATTTCGATTTCTATAGCTCGTTGTGTAGATCTCTAATCCATCTACAACTTTCATGTTTATGCCCAAGTCCAATTCGTAACCAGTTGGGAGATATAGAGGCCTAAAGTTTCGGTCTTGCCAGCACATAAAATAATACCGAAACAGAGAGGTAAACTCGTGTTTTGTGACTTCGATTTCTTTCTGTGTGATGCGAGTTAGGATTAGTGCTTGCTATCATTGTGTAGATATACAATTCTTTCTTTCCAATGAGCCCTTCATTATCTAAACTGTCTTGTACTGCTAGTTATAGATCCTCAAAGTTGGCACCCCGAACTGTCTAAAGTTCGAGTTTTTCCAGTTTTTCCGAATCGGAATTCATCCAATTCGCACAATCCGGTGAGTCTCCGATCAAATTGCTCCGATATTGTTGTTCTTAGTCATGATTTCGACCTAATCCATGTGCCAATTTAGTCAATTTCGTGTTAGGTTAGGAGAATTTGGATGATTTGTATCCGATTTGTATTCTGTACCGAGATAAACCCTAGCTTCCAAATCGAATTCGAATCTTGATGAAATCTGCATTATAATTGGGGAAATTGATACCAATAGAACCGAAATTTGATTACGAATCCATAGAAACAAAAATCACTCGATTTCGTTCTGTAGATTAGGAGATATTCGCGAATTAGTACTCGATCTGCTCACTGAGTTCGCTGATGAACTCGCAACACAGGGGCCGTCCGATCTCGTTTTAAGAGATTGGACGGCCAAGATTAGATCTGGTAATAATAAGTTGTTAAGTTTCTATAAAAAAATCAGTAAATAGCTCTAACTTGTTAATTTTAGTTAATGGCCTTCCCGAAGGTATTTTGACTTGAAATTTTAACCATAGGTTCCTTATTTTATCTAGTTTATATTGATGTAAATTATTATGGTTTTGGAGTTTTTAAACATAAGTTATGATTTTTACAAGTTACGGGTTTTCTGGAATTATTTGGCTAAATTAAAAAGATATTTTTATGAAATAAAAATTTTATAATATGTCTAAAATGTTATAGTTACTGTATATTAAGTTTGGGAATTTTTGGGCAACGGGAAAAGGTTTTAAAAATTGTGTTTATGAGTTTTTCATAAGAATAACCTATAATATATGGTTTTTAATGTAATCAAAAATTAAAGTGTAGCTGATTAATGAACTTTATAGGTTGGGGAAAATATAATAAGACTAATTAACATTTAATACAGTATGTTTATAAATATTTTGGGTATTAACTTTAAGTGAAGTAAAAATTGTTACATATATTTATATATGTTTATATGAGAGAAATAAATAGAAACTTATATTAAATCAAGGAATTTAACTAAACTACATTTTATTTATTATATATAATATGGAAGCTAATATGTTTAACTAAAACTAAGGGAAATACTTTATTTTATAAACCATAAATCAGTTTTGGGTATGTCTACAAGATATTAGGTATAATTAAATACAATAGAATTTCTTAAAGAGTGTTCTGGATAAATCTTAATATATGTAGGTATATGTATATATATATATAAGTACAATAAAAATAGATAAAGGAAATAACATTCCTTCTGAGAAATATAATAGGAAGGATATATATATACGATAAATAAATAAATAAAAGAAATAAAATACCTTATAGAAAATATAATATGAAGGAATTAATGAGTTAAAATAAAACCTCTACATAATACTAATAATAGAATACTATATGAGGTGGTATTAATTTATGGTTATGAATTGAGTTTTTAGTTACCCTTGAATTTCTAAGATTTATATAACAGTATTAAAATACATGTATATATTTAGTCAATGTCCACAATGTAAATCTATAATTGGGTTAAGAAATTAATAAGTTGAAATTTAGGAATATTTGTAATTAGTTTACATAAAGTGTTACACAAATAGATCTTATTATATAATTGATAATAAAATGAATGAAATACTTTTACATTTAAATGTTCTTATTATATAAACAATAATAAAGTAAATGAGTTACTTTTACATCTAAATGTGAAGAGGATAAGTAAGTCTAGGTTTAATCATTTCTTAATATTTATAGTATTGAGTAATAACTTAATATTTTGGGATAAAATCGTTAAAAGGGATTATGGTATAAGACTATATTAAACTAGGATTAGGAAATTACTCTAAATAATAATCCTTAAGTTTCTTAGAATTAGTTAGCCATATAAAATACATTTATTACTAATATTCAAGATGTGAGTTTATAGATAAGTGTTGTACATAATAGTTAAAGATTTACTAAAAGGTTTATAAGTAGAAATTAGATACATAAACCTTTGAACCTTTATTTAGAGGAACTAAGTTACATAAGAGGCTATAAGGATTTACCTTTCGACACGGGAAATATTAATGTGTCATTTGAATATAAGGTATGGGGATTTTTCATAATAGATTATCTTATTAAATAATTAACAATTTCACTTACGAACCAGAATTTAATTCTTGGATAAATTCTACTTTATGTAGATTATTGTCCATCCTAAATACAATAAAGGAAATTAATTTATTAAGTTGTTCCTTTGAAACCTTTGGTCTTGTAAGTAATATAAAATGTATTTAAGACATAAATTTATTAAAATTTAGTACAAAAGGATTATACATACTCTATGGAGAGAATGTGTGTAAAAATTAAATACTTGGAAAATTAAAATGTAAGTAAGGATACATAAAAAGGGTTATCTTAAAACACCTTATTATATAGGTAATAATTAAGCTAATAATATACTTTGTGGATACTAAGTAAAAGAGTTGGAAGGGTTTGAGTTAATTAAAATATAGTTGTTTCAGGATGAAAGTAATTGAACATCTTAAGACAAGATAATTAAATGGTTATAATATTAAGTCATTCTAAAGTAGAGATAAAATAATTGAGTCTAGTAGTTGTCTCTAAATTCTAAGATCAATGAAGTTGTAATGAAATGCATCTACGACACTATGATTTCAGTATACGGGATGTAGATCTTAATTAAGTTAAGGGGGAAACTTAGTTATAATGGATTATCTAGTAGATATTGATAAAGATACATAGTCAATAAATTGTGAAATAATAGTATAGTATTCTAAGATAAACTCATCATTGGTCATAACACGATGTATGTCCTAAAGTAAGAATAAAGGTATTGAGCTTAAGAATTGTTATTGAAATTCTAAGATTGATTGAATAACGTATAATGCACTTATGTTATTAAGGTCTTTAATGTGAGAATTATGGTTAGGTATGGGTAAAGTGGATAAGGGTGGAACAATTAACAAGTGTTAATAAATATATTCCTTGGTCTTACAACCTTGAGTTATACAACATTCTAGGACAAGTCAAAGGTTATTCATAGCATTTAAGTGAGGGCTTAAAAGACAATTGAGATTTTGAAATAAGAGTAAGGAGTTTATTTAAGTGTAGCATAGGCTACAAGTGTTTGATGATAGACTACTTTTAATATTCTTCAGAGTACTGTTGATTGTTTGCGCAAGTTGATTAGAACTGCTACAACGTTACCCAGGTACGATTTCTCGTACTCAGCTTGTTGTGTTTTGGACCTTATGGAATGTTTTGTACGATTTCTCGTACTCGATACTTTTGCTGATGGACTTTATGGAATGTTTTGGAACACCAACTGATCTTGAATGGATTTCAAAAGGGAAACTTTGGGTGACTAACTGAGCTTGCTGTGACTAACTGAGCCTGTATGTGAAACTTCCTTGGTTATTGGTTCCTCCTATCTAGTTGTTTCACTAGATATTAACTGCCTAGGGTTTACGCTTCTGCACTCTGTAGGACTGAGTGTTTTGGTATTGCTCTGGTGCAGTTAATGATCTAGTGGGGTAACTGGGAATATAGGAAAGTATCTGGTATTGGTAAATTCTTCCTTTGGACTATGGGTATTGTTTCATCCATGAGTCGAGTTTGATCAGCCTAATTGGGAATGGATTCTTTCTATTGGGTATTAATTGTTGAGGGTTTACGCCTCTGCACTGTAGGACTGAGTGTTTTGGTATTGCTCTTGTGCAGTTAATAATCTAATGGGAATATGGGAAATGTTAATCTTGGTACTGAGTATGGATTATTTATATTAAGTGGTGCACACACTTTTCACCGATGACTGAGAACGGGTCGGTGGCAGCGGAGGTCTGCTATACCTCGCCCTTTGTGGCAACTGACAGCGGAGGTCTGTTTACCTCGCCCTTTGTGGCAACTGACAGCGGAGGTCTGTTTACCTCGCCCTTGTGGCAACTGACTGGCGGTGGGGGCCATCTCTCCCAATTGGTATTCCACTCTTGAGTATATTTGGTCTGTGGGAATCATCTTCTGAAATGGTGGAGACATAAACTGTCTACCACGGGTTATGGATATTAATGTCACTCCTGGTCCTTTGTGACTACTTAAGTCTTTCCCTTCTTAACCAGAATTGGTTCTAACATCAACAATGGATGCTTGCTAACTATGTGGTGTGACTACTTAAGTGGATGACTTGTTTTGGAAGTTCTCTATCTCTATCTTTGTCTTGTTTTCTTTTCTCTTTAACTTGATTGTTTTGAAGTGCTTTATCTCTGTTTTACTTTTAAGAGTTTGTTTTCATGTTACTATTTATTTTGAAGAGTTATGTTTTATAAGTTTGTTTTTGGAGAATTGTACCAGTTCCATTCCAGGGAACTGACCCGCCCCTTTTGGGGTGGGCTGCTTGGTTTCATCTTGCAGGTACGAATTGATTTACAGGTGGCCACGGAGAGAATGAGCGTTTGGGATGGGACTAGGTTTTGTGAAGAGTTAATGTGTTTTATTGTTATGTTTTGTTAAGTTTTTCTCGAGTTCAGACCGTAGCTTTTGTGGATTGTAAGTTGTAAATTGGTGAGGTTTGGTGCCGGGTGTTTGGAACCCGATGATCTGTACGCCTTTAGTATTTTATTTCCGCTGTAATTATGTTAAGTAGGGGCGTTACACTTATCCATCCATCCAATTCAAACAGTCATAAAATATCACAAACAACAATTTTATAATCGAACATATCGAAATAATCACAGTATAATGTACAATGTACAATTGCCGTAGCGAACGGTTTCTATATTTAATTTACCTTGGCCTTCAAGGCCCCATCCATCCAAACCATGTTAAATTATTAATTTACCAGTTGGGCGTCAAGTTAGGACAACCCGATAACCTCACATGGACAGTAGTCCTCCCGTACACACAAAGGTGCTCATTTCGCCAGAGGTCCGGAGGCCCCTGACTATTCACTTTTGTCTCGTAAGACGTCCATATAAAAGGCCGTAGCCACCTGACCCACGATCCAAATAGGGCTCGTTGGGTATAAACATGGAGCGGAACCCAATCGGGAACCCCTCAGTGATCACAAATGCGCAACCGGATAGTTCGTAAACTACACTGGATTCCTCACCTCAACTCACACCACCTCTCTCTCATAATGTTTAAGATATGCTCTTAGTCTTATGGAGAATAATTATTAGTTAGCTGCCCAATGGGTCTCACACATACCTAGAAGTAATCTAGGTTATATTCATGTTCGAGATCCATGCTCTAGAGACCGACAATGTCGTGACTCGTTCCTAAGTGTTTTACTTAGGTTGCCATATACTTAATATTAATACTATGGTATTATATCAAGTAACCGTCTTGTTATCACAATAACGTATATGTATGTTTATATAAGCCGATCTATAGTCGACGTAGTGTTAGTCCCATAGGACGCTCGTGCATAAATAATTAATGCAGTAGCACACAATCACATACATGTATCCAAAACACTTAACACACAAGTGATATCAACCAAATCCGAGCCCAAGAAATCCCTTAGGACAACCCGGATCAAACCCCTTTACATACCGTTCACCAAGACCTAGGATGCGTAGTGTAGACTACTAGCTCGTCAAGCGCCTCCGTCTGAAGTATAATCTAAACGGTAATAAAACTATAAGTCAGTCTCCATGACTAACTACATCCGGTATTTCCGAATAACTAGTAACCCCGACAGTTCATCCCCGGATTTCTACAGTTATTTGTTACGGGTTTCCCTAAACCGGTCGGCTTTGTTACTAAAACTCGTATATCGAATTGTTTCGACTGTTAAGTTTAATTCGTTCTATTTCTTTAATCTTATTCATCCCTTAGTTTAGGTATATAACCTATAGTTGCATGTATGCATGCATTGTATGTTATATTGTATTATTTTTCCACCATCCTTTATAATACATTGTATTATATAATCCATTATCTTAGCAAATTATATTTGCCTTCAAAAACTTATAACACATAGTTTGTAACTATTTTGTTGTAATAACTACCACCATTATATTATATGGTTTCCAACCACAATATATATCTATCCTTATATACATTTTTCTCTCATATGTATATATATTTACCATATAGGTAAGTTTCATGAGTTATTAAACTCTTATATTATATGTTACATTTTATCATCTTATTAGATGATTATTCCCATTAGTTGTATTATATTATACAACTTATATTAAGATTATTATCCTACTATTATGTAACATTTTATGTTGTATAATTTCAACTCCTAAGGTTTAATCAATAAATACCTTAGTTTATAAATCTTATTTATTTATAGTTTGTCACATTATTTAATGTGAATATCCTTACTTATTAATTCCATTTAAACCATATAATTGTTATAACATTTACAACATTATAGACCATAGTCTAAAATTCATATTTCCAACTCCTATAATTCGGTACAGCCCTTTAATTAATTTAAATCCCATTTTGACCACATAACATTATGTAATGTTATACCATATACTAATATCATATAATATGATATTTTATTTCCTTTAATTTATAACCTATAGTTTTTATACAAAACTATATTATATTGCCGCATAGGCATATACATTTATACCTTATTCTTTCCACATCCCATAGTTTCCTTTATTTACAAAATCACCCCATTATTTATACCATGTTATATATATCATATAATATAACATTTTTAACTTATAAAATGGTATAACCTATGGTTATATTTTTTGTAAAATTCCGAACAGATCCATGTGCTGTTCTAAATTATTTTTCTAACCCACCAAGTTTCTATAATTGCCTTTTGGCCCAATTTATAACATATAGTTTTATAATATCATTAAAACTATATATTATACATATATCTTATTAAATACTCTTATATTATTCTAAAAATCGCCAAATTTCACCAAAGGATTATATTTACCTTTACTAACCATATACTTTCGGTATATTACATTTCCACCCCATCTTTTGTTCCAAAGTGTCATAATGACATAATAACTATATATTATACATATATAGTTTATTTTAATTCCAAAAACAACCCAATAAATTCCTTATAGCCCATGGGTGTTTATAATACCATTATACACCCTTTATCTTCGGTAATAACATGTATACCACATATGTTATAAAATTGTTACAATTAAATACTTATCTTATAATAAAACATTAAATAAGTTATTTAACTTATCTAATTTGGTCAAAACCTACCATATGGTCAAGGTTGACCACCTTAATATTGCCTTGACCATTAATTTCCATATAATACGGTTTGTACCCATAACTTTTCAGAAATTACCATTTAACCCCACAACTTTATAAAATCTTATAATTTTTATTTAAACTCCTTTAAACCTCCAATTTTCGGCTTTATTATTATATAGCCCCCAAATTTAATTTAATTTCACTATATACCCCATTTCCTTGCGGTAATATATATATATATATTACCTAAACTTAAATAAAAGCTTATAAATACATAAATAAAATGGCCTAAAGTACATGGCCTTATTACAAACATTAGCTTATAAAATAAATTACACATAAATGCCCAAAAATGCATTAAACTCTCGGCCTTACCACCATCTTTTCATTAATTACCAATTTTCCACATAATGTCTTAAATTTGAAAATTATGTTAATTGATTAGTTATAAAATTTACTAAACCATTCCTTAATCACCTAAGGTCAAAATAAGACCTTAATAAACTTGTTCACTCACGGCATATATTATAAACATATGTATAAGCACATATTAATATACCAAGTGAAGGTTTAAGTGATTTATACCTTATTTTTGCCAAGTTAAGGCCTTGTTTGACCACGGCTGTTTGGAGATAAAGTTTCCACAGCTTAGTTTACATGTTTTCAAACAGCAATTAAGGCATGATTAGTCTCCAAGCAAGATCTAACCATAAGAAGTGTTTAATGTATATTTTCAAGGTAAATTTACCTTAGAATACCAAGGCAAGTATAAGTTGTCTTCGGCCTGTTTTACAGTAGAACAAGAGAATCAAAAGAGCTACTAAAACCAAGCTTTAAACTGGTATAACTCAGATTAGAAGATGGCTAATTGTTACCTTGATTAAAATGCCAAAATGGTGTTTTTGGCTTGGATTTGGCTATACCTTGAAGCTCTTGATGTACCAACTGAATAAGTATGTTAAGAAGAAGATTATAAGCCTAGGAAACAAAGTTTCTCAACCGGATTTGAAGGGAATCAAAAGATAAGTGCTTAAAGCACATTTTTATACCTTAAGAACAAGATTAGATTTCTCCACCTCCTTCCCTTGTTCCAGCTGAGATTCACCCTCCTTTTAACCTCCAAAACAACCTAGAACCATGGATGGAAATGATTGTTGCTTAGCTCCATGGAAGGAGGAAAGAATTGTGAAGAGAATGAACATAAAATGGCTTAATAAGCTTACCTATGTCAATTGGTGTTCTCTTCTGAACTTGGCATGTTCTACACGGTTTGGAGAAGCAAAATAGAGGATGAAGGGTGCTGGTGTCAGCAGGGAAGCAAGACAAATGAGGAAGGTAAGCTAAATTTGCTTTTAAGTTAATTAATGGTTACTTTATGTAATAGTAATTGGTGACTAATTAGATTGGCTAGCTAATTGATTAGAGGTTGCTGATTGAGTGGGTTTGACAGCTCATATGGGGCGGCAATGCATGGCTTGGTCAATGGATGACATTTGACCATGGTTAAAGGTAAGTAATTAAGTGTTATTTTTGGGTACTATTCATACTAAATTGCCCATTTTGATTTTACTTTTAAACTTTTATTTAGACTTTATAATATAGTATATCATGTCACATTAATGTTATAAAGAATATAATTTAGTCTTTACAGTGACAAAAAGTCATTATCTTAGAGCTCATACACAAAAACGTGTTTTAAGGTATTTCAGTGCACATTTTGTGTCGCAAGGTGTTTCTAAGCTTAGTTTTATTTGAGAACAGTTTTTTTGTGTTCCTTATATGATATTGGATCATAGGAATCCAATTTTATATAACATAGAGGTCATTAGACCTTTAAGGTTTTCTTAGAGCACATTTTTGCCCTACTTGACCTTGAAGCATGTAAATGCTTGTTCTTTGTGTTGGAGTGTTTTCCAACGATTGTAATATGTTTAGTTATGTGTTAATATGCTTAGGACAAAGTTTTAGGTCCTAAGAAGTTCCTTTGGGTATTTATTTACCCTAAACTGTCAAAGGGTGCAATATCTTGCTTTGTGTTGACCACTGTTGTTCTCAGTTGACTTTTAAGGAATGTTTAGGCCTTAATTAATGTGATTAGATGTTTAATCCATGTTTTATTAGTTTGTGGTATTTCAATACAAGTCAACCATACATACTTACCTTTACAGAAATACGCTTACACAATACATACACAATGCTTGTTAGCTTCTTTTACCCACCCGGGTTAATCGGGTGGTCATTACTCCTTTACTCAAGGTCAATGACTTACACCAGCCAAGACCGTTACTCATACAATACTTTACTTACTTACTTACTCAAGTTAAGTCGTAGTGACCTCCGGGCAGGGACTACACCATCCCACCACCGGGCTTTAGGTGGCTCACCAATCTAGGATGCTACCCATTTAAGGGGTTTGGTCTATAGAAAGGATTCGGACTTCTACTCATTCCAATTTACTCATACTTAAGTTAGGAGTTAGGTAGTTAGAAATTAGTAGAAGTCAACACATCCACCCCAAGGAAATAATACACTACACGCATCCACATCCATACCAAGGTATAATACATTACACAAGTACACTACAAGGTACATATACACTTCATTCTGATCCATTCATTTCATGAATTATACAAACTAAATGTTCAAGACAATATAACAAGAACAAATATAATACAAGAACAAGTAAGTGCATTAAAGTCCGATTCGTGCATTTATATTATTTAGGTGATCAAATAAGCACACAAATCGGGGTAACCAGGTTAGGATACAGAGCATGAAGAAATCATACCGTTCACCGTTGACTTTGGACTCACCGACTCCTCTTCGGTGTTTGACTATTCGAATCCAACCACATACATACAGTGGGGTGGTTGATTATCTATAATCAACCTTACTCATTACTTCCCTAATGTTTCCCGGTTTATACTTACTAACTCATTGTTGTTCAAATCCATTTAATTAAATCACTTACTTTAAATTACTTTTAAGCTTGTTTATAGCTTTAATGACCATTAAACATCATTAATCAAGTCTTAATTACCTTATAATTTCAAGACCATTCAATTCCCCACCTTTAACTTGCTTAAAACACTTTCTAGACACTTTTTAGCCTGGTCCGGGTTTGTGTCCGGGGTTACGAACCCGCACCGAACTCTCGAATGACTTTCTGCCAAGTTTTTATGGCTGAAATACCCCAAACCTTGATATGTTGTTAAACATTTAAACTATGGTATGTGAAGGCTAAAAAGTGCCTTAGAAATATCAGTGAACAATTTAAACCATAGTAAAATGCAATAAAGCACTAAGACACAGTTTGAGCAAAAACATGCTCTAAGCTTGGAGTGAACTTGGTTAGGACCCAAAGAGCCTACCAAGACTTAATAATATTCAATTATGATTTAATAAGGCTAATTAAGTCCTTAGGAAACCTTGGTAGACAATTAAACCAAACAAAACACAAATAAATGCCTTAAAGTCAATATGGGCAAAAATGTGCTCTAAGCTTGGGATAAATTTGTATAAGACCGAAAGGTCATACCTATACCTTATAAATATGTTAATGAACATATTAAATCAATTACTAAAGAAAACTAAGCTTGAAAACAAGTTAAAACACAAAATGTGCTTTAAGGAGTCTTAAAGCACATTTTTGAAAAATTGTCTTGTAAATGAGTTTTGAATGGCTAAATGTCCATCATTACTCTTTAATTAATATGTGTACTACTTAGTATCACATTTGGAAGTCTAGGTCAATGGGAAATCAAAAATTTCACATCTATGTGCCTTGTTTTAGTGAATAGTAACTATTATAAGCTAGTTTGTAACATATGTTATTATAAGTAATTTAATTGGTCAACTAAGACCAAAACACCCCTAAGTAACAAAAGGGGGCCGGTTTTCATGGTGTGAGTCACCACCCTTGCTAGCACTTATCAAGTAAATACATAAAGGATAAAGCAAGTTACTATTTGCTTTTAACAAACAAATATCTAAAGCTAGCTAATTACCTTCTCATTCTCTTATTCTTCTTCATTTCACACGATTTCTTCATCTCTCCCAAGCTCCATTCTCGGTTTGCTACAGCACCATCTCATTCTTCATCTTCTTTCACTTGTAACTTATGATTCCATGCTCCAAAATCAATTTCAAGACTACCTTTGTCTTAGTTAGATCAAGCTCCTCATTTCCCTCTTTTCAAATCTTCAAGAACTCAATTTTGGTGCCATGGAGATTCACCATTGAAGGAGCTTGAGCTCATATTTTCATGCCTTGTCATTCTCTTATGCTTCAAGGTAAGGAAAATCAAAGAAAAACCATGTTTCCTCTCATTTTGGTACATGTCCGAAAATTCACCTCACAATGGTGTCTTTACCTTGCTTGTTTTAGCTTCATTTGAATCTTCCAAGGGTTAGGAGGAGTCCTCTCTTGATACTTATACAAGCTCTCTTCCAATTCCAAGGTAAAACAATTACCTTAATGTGTTAAGACAATATATATAACCTAGGGTTTGTAAATGAGTTTAAGCATGAAGCTTGAATGCTCATTGGTGTTACTTGTATATTGATTAGAACATTGACAAGTAACCAAGTCCTCTTGCCGATTTCCAAACAAGGAAGAACAAGAGTGTTCAAGTAAAAATCTTGAAGAAAAGAGGTAAATGTGCTAACCTAATGTAATTTATTCCTAAGGAAAAATGAGCTTGATTTGCTTAATAAAATACCTAAGGAGCCAATGGTGAATGACCTAGTAAAATGCTCTCAAGGAAATATATTATGTGGGAAATTCAGTGTTTAAGGTTTATGCAATTTAAGGGCCTAAGAGCCATGTTATTTAAGGGCCTAAGTGCCAAGCAATTTGATTATGCACTATATTGTGATGTAGTGTAAATTTGGTGAAGTTTTGTGTGTGAGAATATTCTTGATGGATTTAGGTGTTCTTGAATGTTTTATGGTGAAAAACAATGTGTTTTGGTATGACATTGTGCTAAGAGAACCTATGGCAAAATTTGGGTAATGTGTAAGGAGATTTAAGTGTTTAAATGAGTTTTGGTGAACTAGGAAGTGTTAAAGGTGAACAAGTGTTTTACTAGGGAAGAAAGCATGATTAAGGTGATTTAGAGTGATACAAGGATTAGATATAATCTTGGAAGTTCTAGAAACCCAATGGGTGTTTGTGGGATGTCTAAAGTCTTGGAGAAGTTTGTTTAAGGTTAAAGAATGTTGATGTACAAGGAATGAATGATGTTTAGGTAAGGATTGAGAAGGAATTTTAAGAAGGTGTGAACAAGGAAATTAGTTAGTAAGATGCTGGGAGATGATGTTAAGGTGTAGAGGAAACATCTTGGTATAGTGGTCATTATAGGTGAATACCACTTAGAAAACCAAAAGAGAAATGTTACAAGTGTTAAGAGATTTATAAGAAAAATGAGTGACAAGCTGGACAATGTTTTAAGGTGAATCAAAGTGATATTTTGGTATTAGAATATGCCTAAGTTCATGTGTGAAGTTTGGGTAATCAATGGATGAAGAAAGTAGATGAAACAAGACTTGAAAATGTCAATTTGGGAATTCTGTTACAGTGGTCCGGGACCCAAGTATTGGATGATGTCCCGGACCCTACACAAAAAAAGGGCGAGAGTTTTACAAGTGCTTTGGTCCGGGACTTGGGGTCAGTACAAGGTCCCGGACCACCCTATTAATTCACCCGAGAGATTCCTTAAGTGTTGGTCCGGGACTTAGGGTAAGGACCAAGTCCCGGACCACTCTAAAAATGTTGTTTAAGGTATGAAAATGAGGTGTAATGATGGGGATTGATAAGTAATGATGTTATAAAGTGTTAGGGACATGTTAGGTGAGATATATGACAATTAAGTGAGTGAAAAGTTGTAGTAAAATGTGAGAGTAAAACAAGTTAAAAATGTGAAGTTATTTAACTAGTTAACGGTTGTTAACCATGGTCGTTCAATGTTACACAAACATGTTACCCCCAATGTTAATGAAGGCAACTTTAATGTTACCAGTTGTTCGTGAATTGTTCGAGGAGGAACATAAGTGGACATGATAGAGTGGACTCCGGTGACAGGTATGGTTTTCTTGCAACCTGTGTCCTACCGGATTACACCGGCTTGTATGCCAATGTGTTTTTTCTGTATGTTTGCCACGTTATAAGATGAATCATGAAACGAGTTTACAGTCGTTAATGTTGTTGTGTGTTTACGTGCCGATACCGGTAACCTCGAATGCGCATGAAGGGCTAGTTGACCACTATTAGGTAAACGTAAGAGAACGGTATCGGTGATAACGTTTCCGACCTAAGGAACGTTCTAACCACGGCTATGCGTGAGTTAGTCATGTGATGTTTGTGTGTGATGTTTGAGTGTGAATGTATGACTCTCTCTTCCCTTGTGTGTGTCTAACAAGACTTAACCCAATGTCTGTGATTATTTATTAAGTTCAATGTTGAACTTCTAACAAGTGCTAACGGGGGAGGTGAGGAGTCTGGTCTGTTCCGGCCACGCGTGTTAGTGTGGGGGTCGTTGTCATATCAGGTTCGATCCACTCTATATGTTATGGTTGTTTCCAATTTGGTTTCCAACCTTTCCTTTAGCTTAACACCAAGGCTATTTTTACTAACTCACGTCGGGCCACAGGGGCATACTAGTTTATGTTTGTTCGGTGTGCTTGGATCACTATATCCGAGACACCTTGTGTTAAGTTATCCGTTCATTTAACGAGCCGGTAACGAGTTATGTAATGAGCTTATCATGAGACTGGCAACATTCTCTAGGCTACAAGTGAATGACTATGTTGGGCCGGTCATAAAGGGAACCGTACCCGTTATGTATCGTTGTTATGCTGCAATTCTTATTGCGATGATGTGATATGTTGTAAGATGTGGAGTATGTGGATTACGGATATGAATTCCAGTTATTGTAAGAGGCGTTTAAGGATAACCCGATGGTGGGTATGTGTCGTCTATTGAGGAAATAGCTCCGCTAAAGGAGAAACACTCTAGGGGTTAAAGATCACAATGAGTGATTTGTTAAGTGTAGTGTATTGGCTGTTTAATGAGCCATTGTTGTTGCAGTGCAATGTGTTGTGTATTTGTAGTTTACATGCATGATTCTGATATAATCGGACCGCATGCTAAGACGACAAATAGTCGTGGCGTGCGTGGCCGGTAGCATGCGGGCTGTGGATTACCATACCAGCAAAGGTGTGAGGCCCCTTGGGGGCCACCCTTTTCTCTTCTTTTCCTATTTCAGGTACAAAGAGCTGGAGGCCGTTCGAGAGTAGGACGGGGTAGTCGTTGTACATGGGTAATCATTTTAAGTTGTATATATACAGTAGGTGTAGTAAGACCGAAATTGTTATCAGCATCAGTTTGTTTGTAAATACTCGTTACAATGGAAGGTATGTGTATGTTTTGTTGTTAATGGAAAGGGATTATAATGTGTAGTCGCTCGGGAATCTAGTCCATCAGACCGGTACAATGTATATGTAATAGCCTTGTTAGCCACGTGGGTGGTTACGGCGTGTAACACCAACGAGTTAAGTAATGTGATGAAGCTTGTTTCCGCTGCAGTTTGTTATAAGTTGGTAAGTGTGGATGGGTGTTACAAAAAGTGGTATCAGAGCGAAGTATCGCTCTGATGACTGAATTACCGAGCTTAGGAAGTACCGAGTTGGGGTTTTAGTCTTTGGGTAAGGGTTGAGTGGATGAGTGATAGCGAGAGAGATACGCTAGTTAGGTACTACCAGTGTGTACAGGAACCTACAAATACTTCCCGCCATCCACATTCCCTGTTTAAACTTGGGAAAGAAGCCAGAGAGATGGAAGTCCTCTCTTACTCGGGAATACCCGATCTGGCTGTTATAAACACTCTAAGGTACGGAGAACTGTCATACGTTAGATCCCGAAACTGGGAATCCCGGAGACGGTTCCCATCTAAACAATGTAACCGCATTTCATAGCAAAGAGTGAAGATCAGTGTATAGAAGAACAGAATTTCCGGCAACCTGGGTCGACATGCTAAGCAGTCGAGGAATAATTAGCTTGTAACGCATGACCGTCGACAAAGGCAAGAAGTGAAGTAATGGAACCCGAGACAAGTGTAGGAACCACAGTTGTTAAGTGATACACCAACGGATACAACCAGATAAGGAGCCACAACGTAGTGCCCAAACAGAGAAAAGTCTCAGTAACCACGACAATGCGTGGAACGGGCTACAAAAGAGGAAACAATACAAAAAAAAGGGGGTCTCCAGAATAGGCAAAACACCCTAGTTAATGATTATGGTGAATACGGGAAGAGTCACTAGAGAAGTTGTTATCAAGAACAGTAAGATCAAGTGAGGGCCAACAAGGCCACTGATGACAATGGGGTGTTAAATGAACCGCAACCAGTGTGTGGTTTTAAACCGATAGCCAGTTAGCATGGCGCACTTGCTATAGCAAGTGCTGCTATAACAGGGTTGTTCGGGGAAGCTAACAAACACGCAGTCTTAGGAAAGTACCACGAAGTTAATGTGATAATCAAACTGTGGAAGGGCTTAACAACCTAACCTCTGTATGGAAGTACGCCAGTCAGCAAGAAGCTAATTGGTTAAAGCAAGAAGAAGGCATTGTAAACCATAAGAATTTTCTTTCAACTCAGATTTATTGCAAACTTTTTCTTTCAAAACCGATTTTCTTTCACCCAAATAATTTTTTCAACCTTCTTCTAAGCCAAACGGTAAACCCACGGGTAACAACCCAAGGGAATGGATTGAGTTCACATGGTAAACAACAGTGGATAGACTTTCCCTCGATTAAGTTCGGGAGCAGGAATGTATTGGAAGGGACAATATAAGGGAGTTGACAACAGAATACTTCACCTAGGCGTGTGACAGACACTACGAGTGTACCAACTGTAATGTGGGATGACCGCACTCCGATAGGAGCTTGTGGGACTGACAGACCTGTTTATGGGTTAGTTGGGTAAGTAGTAATGTATCAGTATGGTACCCCACATATGTATACGAGTAGAGTCCGAAACACGGGAAGTAGTCGACTCCGTACTACGGTCAGCAGTATAAGTCAAACAAGAGCTAATGTAACACCCCATCCAACATTAACACACTTACAATAAACTGCAGCGGAAAAACAACCTCATCACATTACTTAACTCGTTGGTGCTACACGCCGTTAGCCACCCACGTGGCTAACAAGGCTAATACATACACATTGTACCGGTCTGATGGGCTAAATTCCCGAGCGTCTACACATTACTATCCCTTTCCATTAACACAACAACAACATACACCTTCCAACTATACCGAGTATTTATAAACTGATGCCGACAACAATTTCGGTCTTACTACACCTACTGTATGCATACACTTAAATGATTACCCATGTACAACGACTACCCATCCTACTCTCGAACGGCTTCCAGCACTTCGTACCTGAAATAGGAAAAGAAGAGAAAGGGTGGCCCCCAAGGGGCTCAGCACCTTTGCTGGTATGGTAATCCCGCAGCCCACATGCTACCGGGCCACGCACAACTAATTGTCGTCTTAGCATGCGGTTGATTATTTTTAAATCATGCATGCAACTGTAAACACACAACACATAATCATTTCGCCTCAACGGGCTCAACAAGCGGATAATATATCCTTACTTAATAAGTCACTCAAGGTATTCAATATCCCTAGAGTGTTCCTCCTCTAATGGAGCTACTTCCTTAACAGACGACACTTACCCTTAAATCGGGTTATCCTTAAACGCCTCTTTTCTCAAACTGGGACTCATATCCATGATCCACATACTCCACATTTTACAACATATAACATACACTACATAACAACACTTAACAACACTTTGCACGTTTCCACATGCACAACATAACACCGCAATAGATATTGCATCACAACAAAGATACATAACATAACGGAATGGTCCTCTTAGGGACCGACCCAAACATTGCTAATACACTGGTGAGCCTAGAGAATGTTGCCAGTCTCATGATAAGCTCGTTACATAACTCGTTAACGTCTCGTTAAATGAACGGTTAACTTAACACAAGGTGTCTCGGATATAGTGATCCAAGCACACCGAAACAAACATAACAATAGTATGCCCCTGTGGCCCGACGTGAGTCAGTAATAGCCTTGGTTAAGCTAAAGGGAAGGTTGGGAACCAAATTGGAAAACAACCATAACATACGGAGTGGATCGAACCTGCTATGACAACGACCCCCATACTCACACGCGTGGCCGGAACAGACCGGACTCCTCACTCCCCCCGTTAGCACTTGTCAGAAGTTCATCATTGAACTTAGTTAAACAATCACAACATTGGGTTAAGTCTTGTTAGACACACACAAGGGAAGGGAGAGTCATACATTCATACACCAACATCACACACAAACATTACATAACTAACTCACGCATAGCCGTGGTTAGAACGTTCCTTAGGTCGGAAACGTTATCACCGGATACCGTTCTCCTACGTTTACCTAATAGTGGTCAACTAGCCCTTCAAGCGCATTCGAGGTTACCGGTATCGGCACGTAAACATACAATAACAATAACGACTGTAAACTCGTTTCATGATTTATCTCATAACGTGGCAAACATACAGAAAAACACATTGGCATACAAGCCGGTGTAATCCGGTAGGACACAGGTTGCAAGAAAACCATACCTGTCACCGGAGTCCACCTTATCATGTCCACTTATGTTCCTCGAGCAATTCTCGAACAACTGTTAACATTACATGTGTTTTTATTAACATCGGGGTTGCTTGATTATTTAATGTATAATGCTTATAATTTTTCCCCGTTAACTTAGTTACATAACTTCACTTTTTAACTTGTTTTACTTTCACATTTTATTACAACTTTCCACCCACTTAATTGTCATTAAAACTCACCTAACATGTCCTTAACAACCTCATAACATCATTAACCATCAATCCCCATCATTAGACATCATTTTCCAACCTTAAACAACATTTTTAGAGTGGTCCGGGACTTGGTCCTTACCTTAAGTCCCGGACCAACACATTAGAAAACTCTCGGGCGGTTTTAATAGGGTGGTCCGGGACCTTGTACTCACCCCAAGTCCCGGACCAAAACCTTGTTCGACTCTCGGCCCTTTTTAATGCCTGGTCCGGGACATTACCCATGACCTAGGTCCCGGACCAAAGCTACAGAATTGTCAAAATTGCATTTCCATGTCTTGTTGCATTAGTTCTCCACCTCCTTTAATTGTATAAACTTCCCAAATGATCTTAGGTATATTCTAATGCCAAAATATCATCTCAAACACACCTAGTTCCATGTTTGACTTGTTACTCAATTTCCACCCAAAATCTCATAACACTTGTAACATTTACATTTGGTTTCCTATGTGGTGTTTCACCCATAATAACCTCTATACCAAAATGTTTCCTCACCATCATAACATCATCTCCCAAGCATCTTCTCTTACTAACCAAACCTTCTTTTTCACAACTCCTCAAAGTTCCTTTCTCAAAACCTTACCTAAACATTATTCCCACCTTGCACATTATCATAACCTAAACCTTAAACAAACTTCTCCAAGACTTTTAATACATCCTAAAAATACTCATTGGATTTCTAGAACTTCCAAGATAATGCCTAAATCCTTGTAGCACCTTAGAACACCTTAATGCATGTTTTCTTCCTTAATGAAGCATGTATCCATTCCTAACAATTCCTAGTTCACCCAAGTTCATTTAAGCACTTAAACTCCTTATACATTTTCCCAAATTTGGCCATAGCTTCCCTTGTATATACTCACATCCAAACACTTAGGTTTTTACCTTATTTCATTCAAGAACTCCTAAAATCCATCAAGAACATTTTTACACACAAACTTCACACATTAAGCACTACATCACAATATAGTGCATAACTTAAATTGCTTGGCACTTAGGCCCTTAAATAACATGGCTCTTAGGCCCTTAAATTGCATAAACCTTAAACACTGAATTTCCCACATAAGTAATGCCTTTGACCTGCAAATACACCCAACAATACATATGCCCTTAATAAACTCCTTGAGAGCATTTTACTAGCTCATTTGCCATTGGCTCCTTAGGTATTTTATTAAGCAAATCAAGCTCATTTTCCTAAGGCATTTAAACTACATTGAGATAGCTTGTTTACCTCTTTTCCTCACAAACTTCTTTCTTGTTTCCTTGTAAAACCGGTGGGGTGTTTGGTTGTTTGTCAACTTCTAAACAATGTACAAATAATAGAATGAGTATTCAAGCATTATGCTTCATCTCATTGTAAACCCTAGTTACACATATTGTTTTAACACATTAAGGTAATTGTTTTACCTTGGAATTGGAAGAGAACTTGAATAAGTATCAAGAGAGGACTCCTCCTAGCCCTTGGAAGATTCAATGAAGCTAAAACAAGCAAGGTAAAGACACCATGGTGAGGTGAATTTTCGGCCATGTACTAAAAGGAGAGGAAACTTGATTTTTCTTTGAGATTCCTTACCTAGAAGCAAAGGAGATCAATAATATGTGGAAAGACAAGCTCAAGCTCCATCAATGGTGGAACTCCATGGCACCGAAATGGTGATCTTGAAATTTTGAGAAGATAGGAATGAAGAGCTTGATGAGAGGAAGAGAATGGTGGTGTTTGTTTTTTTGATTTGGTTAAGTGAGCTAGGTTTTACAAGGGTTCAAAGGTGGACTTCCATGGTGTGGTGCTGTATGAACGTGAGAACAGAGAGAAGAGAGGTAGAAGAGAGCTTGGATACGTGGGAAATGAAGAAGAAGGAAATGAGAGAATGAGATAAGTTTTGCTTTTTGGAAGATATTTGTACTTAAAAAGCAAATAGTACTTAAGTTAGTCATTCTTTATTTCCTTAGCATGTTAACAAGGGTGGTGAGTCACCACACCTTAAAAACCGGCCCCCAATAGTACCTAGGGGTATTTTAGACTTTATTAATCAATTGTCTCACTTATAATAACATATGTTACAAAATAGCTTATAAAAATCACTATTCACAAAAACAAGGCACATTGTTGTGAAATTTTTGATTTCCCATTGATATAGACTTCCAAATGTGATACTATATAGTACACATGTTAATTAAAGAGTAATGATGAACATTTAGCCATTCAAAACTCATTTACAAGACAATTTTTCAAAAACGTGCTTTAAGACTCCTTAAAGCACATTTTGTGTTTTAACTTGTTTTCAAGCTTGGTTTTCTTTGGTAATTGATTTAATATGTTCATTAACATATTTATAAAGTATAGGTATGACCATTAGGTCTTATACACATTTATCCCAAGCTTAGAGCACATTTTTGCTCATATTGACTTTAAGGTATTTTCTTGTGTTTATTTGGTTTAACTGTCCACCAAAGTTTCCTAAGGACTTATTTAGCCCTATCAAATCATAATTAAATGTTATCAAGTCTTGGTAGGCTCTTTGGGTCCTAACCAAGTTCACTCATAGCTTAGAGCATGTTTTTGCTCAAACTGTGTCTTAGTGCTTTATTGTGTTTTACTATGGTTTAAGTTGTACACTAACGTTTCTAAGGCACTTTTAGCCTTTATATAACATAGTTTGATATTTAAACCACATATCAAGGTTTGGGGTATTTCAGCTAAGGATTACCATGAATGGTTGAAGTAAAGGAACCTAGTTAAGTTAACGAGACCAAAGGAATTAGTGAATTCATTTCGAGGAAATGTTTAAGAGTCAGGAGGTGCAAAGTGCACTAACTGTTATGTAAAGACGTCACATATGTCTTAAGAATCCCGAGGGGTAAACATGATAGCTGGAATGGTGACCCAGCCTGTGCATGGCAAACAGATGCCTAATGTGGACACATTAGTGTGCAATGAACGGGATGAAACTCCCAGAATGAGTACCTACACTACCAGGAAATGTTGATCTTCACAGAAGAAGATAATAAGCCAGTTAAGAACGCAAACGGCGTGGCTAACTGAATATACCAATAAGTGCGAACCAGATGTAATGGCATAACTTAGCAACACCCAGGAGCAATCCTTGAAGGGTGTTCGCATCAACAATTGTTGCACGAAATAACGTGACAGAAACAAGAGGGTTGAAACTAACACCCAGTTTAGACATAAGTTGTCAGGAGACGGACTGACAATCCTAAGGGGCATCCCATGAAAGGAAACGGAATGCAACGACCTTGTCATGGAGCTCAATATGATATCCAACCATGTAATGATATACAGAGAAGTAAATGTGTATGAGTAGCCTACAATGAGCAGAGCTCGAGGCAGTAAGGCTCATAAGCCACAAATAAAATGTGTTATGTAAATTGGATCGATTATAGAAGTTTATGTTGTATAAGTAAATAGAGTTGAGAACGAACCACTGCTTTATGAGTGGGGATACCTCTCGATATTATAAACCGTGCAAGCGGTAGTAATGTGAACCAAGTTCAAGAAATATGTTAAGGATTGATCATGTTGATATTGCGAGAGAACAGTTAGTTTAGTAGCATGTGAAGCACCCGGTTGAATAACAACGGCTTGTAACTCGAGTGAGCGACGCTCAAGGAGCATTCAGTAGTCATCCAAATGAATGGTGAACCATAATACGAAGGATGTAAGTATATGTGTGGAAGTTAATGTGACAGTAAATAGGCCATGTAAGTTAGTGTTATACAAGGAGCACGGTACGCAGTAAGCGACCGTTGTATAAGTATTGTTAAACGACAATATGGCAGATAAGACCAGTTACGAGTTAAACTCAGTGGAGATGCACAATAAGTGATACCAAACAACCGGGCAGTAAGCCGGTAGCTAGAACTATGAGATTAGAATCACAGTGAAACACAGTGTAAATTCCTATTGCAATCACATAAGAGATTTACTGCCAAGAGTTTACGCCTCTGCACTCTGTATGACTGAGTGTTTTGGTATTGCATTTGCGCAGTAATGATCGAGTGCGATAGCTAGGACTTGGGAAATGTTAATGCTGGTGGAAGTAGAAAGAGACTTATAACGCTATAATGGCCGATGCATAGGAAATGCAAGGCCGCACCAATGAAAGAATACATGTACAAAACCAAATGTGGAGGCATGATTAGCAATAAGTAACTACAATAGCACTAAATACCAAATACCGGTATGGGATGTACCTCAAGTGTGGGAAATAACTGAGAGAGCACTACACATTGGGTAGTAGCTCAACCTCAACTGACAGTAAGTCGGAAGGAAACAAGTCAATCATTGTGAAATACATAGTTGTATACACAGTAAGTTATTAGAGAAGTGGATGGAAAGTCTTGAAACTCGCCGAATTCGCTCACGGTAAGAGATACCACGCATCGGTTGAGAAACCGTTATTACCAAGATAAAGGTGATAATAGGAAAAGTATAATACAGTAAGAATAACGAATGGGGCAAACTAAGCCCTACAGTTATTAGAGTTTCGCAGCAGAAACTAGTGAGCCAGTAATTCAAGTGTTGAATGTGCATGGTGAACATGAGTGAACGGCTAATTATTTAAGCCTAGAAGCCTCACAGGCCAGAACCAAAACCAGTTAAGAGTTAAAGCAAACTCCAATGAGAATTCTTGGTTTAGGGACTAAACCGCTAATATGGTTAAGATCCTCTAATCAGAATCCATTGTATATTAGACCGCGTGGAGGTTAAAACACTTCACGACGGCAGAACATTTTAAGCAAATGTTTAGTGATTGATTACGTGGGCGTAATCCCCTTTAAGGGGGGTAGAGCGCAAAACCACTTAGTGTGTATTACCGTACAAGTGTACGTGACTTATGTTGTGCATAGCACAAAATAATTTGTTTTGATGATTGGTGTGTGTGTTACGTAAACATACGCATTCATTCATGGTTTAATTGTGGTAATTGCGCACAGAAGATGCGAATACCATTGTGATAAGTGTGTGTATTTGTTAACAATTGTGTGTGATAGTACAAGTGTGGGGAGTAGAGAAACTCCCGGGGAACTAAAACCCCGACAGTGTATAAATGTGAAATTGTGTGTGGTATTTTGATAAAAGGAAAATTACATCCCCCACCCATGGGGTTTGACATAATTTCACAAACCACCCATGTGGTTTACATATTTAAAATGCCCACCCATCAAGTTTTTCCCGTTTGACACCCGTCAACTTTTACTCATTTCTGTTACTTTTGTCTATTGTGGCATCCACGTGGCCTCATTTAATTGGTTTCTTCACCACGATTATAATAATACAGTACTTTCGTCTTCACCACCGATATCACAACATCGACTACCTTCATACTCACGCCACAGAGATTCACGCCATCAGGTCGCACCATTCACCACCTTCTTCATCCCATCATCACCGGCCACAGACCATTCACCCGCCTTCGCATCACACCACTGTTGTCTTCACGCCATCACCATCACGACCACATACTCTCCAGCTCCGCCCACACCACGAGATCCGCCACCACACTACCATCGACCGTCATCCCATCTAGACACCACATCGGTCTTCTTCATCGTCACGCATCGAGGTTGAGGACCGGAAAAACCACCCCCAATAAAACAAAAAACAAAACGCAACTCTTCATTCTCGCTCACCAATTAATCTCCAGAAATTTTGCAACCAGAATTGACGAACAAGGAGAGGAAAGCGTCTTCTTCATTCTCTTCACTAACCGTCATCTTCAATCTGGTGACTTCATCTTCAGCCACAATAATTTGTTCGCAGATTTGAATTCCTTATCAGTCACAATAATTTCACGGTAATCTTCAACTTCGTCACGGTCATCTTCACTCACAGGGTCTTCATCTCGTCACTCACTGTAATTTTCCAACCCTAACTGGCGAACAAGGGGAGCTATTCACTACCGTCATCATCCACCGCCAACCTCGTTTCCTTTCGTCGTCGACTGTACTAGGAGAGCGAGCGGCGTGAGGAGGCGAAGGCGAGAATCGGTGAAGGCGAGAGTTCTAGAACCGTCGGTGAAGGAATAACAGAGGCGAAACGACGAGAAGAGGAACAACCGCTAAACCAAGCATGATTCTCCAGTTGAGATTAATTGGTAATCCCCGAGAAAGTCGAGCCGATAAAGAAAGTCGAGGCGGCGAGGACGATTGGTAATCCCCAAGTTTAGGATTCCCGTCAGGATTTCTTGTTGGGTTCCGGTGAGCTTTAGGTCGTCTGTGATGTACAAAGCAGCTCCGCTGATGACTCCAATATCTGAAAGAAGGAATTGGTGTGAATGGGCGTGATGTGGTGAAGAAACCAATTAAATGAGGCCACGTGGATGCCACAATAGACAAAAGTAACAGAAATGAGTAAAAGTTGACGGTGTCAAACGAAGGGAAAAACTTGATGGGTGGGCATTTTAAATATGTTGTAACACCCCATCCAACAACAAACACATAATAACAGTCTGCAGCGGAAACTCAACTCATCACATTACTTATTCCAATGGTGTTACACGCCGTTAACCACCCACGTGGCTAACAAGGCTAATACATGTACATTTGTATCGGTCTGATGGACTAGATTCCCGAGCAACTACACAATACAATCCACACTCCATCTTTCACATTTATTATATACATAAACTCCCCCTGTACCGAGTACTTACAAACTACTGCCGATAACAACTTCGGTCTTACTACACCTATCATACTCACGCCATTTAAGTGGCTACCCATGTATAAACATCTGCCCCGTCCTACTCTCGAACGGCTTCCAGCTCCTTGTACCTGAAATAGAAAAGGAGAGAAAGGGTGGCCCCCAAGGGGCTCAGCACCTTTGCTGGTATGGTAATCCCGCAGCCCACATGCTACCGGGCCACGCACAACTAATTGTCGTCTTAGCATGCAGTTGATTATAATTAAATCATGCATACAAGCCATAACCATACAACACATAGCATTTCGCCTCAATGGGCTCATCCTATAACCAAAACATCCACACTTAACCAACCATCCAATGATTCCTTAAACCCTAGAGTGGCTCTCCTCTAAACGGAGCTACTTCCTTAACGAACGACGTGTACCCATCAATCGGGTTATCCTTAAACGCCTCTTGTCACAAGCTGGGATTCATTTCCATGATCCACACATTCCATATCATACAACCTATCTCATTTCTCACATAATAAAACATAATAACACCTTTCTTGTTTCAACGTACATATGATGACATCGCATTCATTTAAAACATCGAATATATATATATATACCATAGCATAGCAAGGGAATTTGCATAGCACCATAACATTACATAACACCATAAAATCGGTTCTCACAAGGAACCTTCCATCATAGTTAGTATACCATGTGAGCCTAGGAATTTTTGCCAATCCCATGTTAAGCTCGTTACCAACCTCGTTACCGTCCAGTTATATAGAACGGTTAACTTATACCCAAGGTGTGTCGGATATAGTAATCCCAAGCACACCGAAATAACATAACCATAAGTATGCCCCCGTGGCCCGACGTGAGTCAGTAATATAGCTTTGGTTAAGCTAAAAGGGAAGGTTGGAAACCCAATGGGAAAACAACCATAACATACACAGAGGGTCGAACCTATAATGGCACGACCCCCATCCTCACACGCGTGGCCGGAACAGACCGGACTCCTCACCCCCCATTAGTACACATACATTTAATATTAAGTGGTTAGAGATCCATTATGGAGCCTACCACATCCACAACCATACGGTATCATAACCGAGTTAAGCACACAAGGGAGGTTCACACACTTGCATACAACAACAATGTCCAACTAACTCACACATAGCCGTGGTTAGCACGTTCCCAAGGTTTGGGTCGTTAACTCCGAATACCGATCACTCATGTGTTCCTAGATTTGGTTAGCTAAGGTTTAACACATATTTGAGGTTAAATGGTATCGGAGGCCAATTCGCCACATAAATGAATTACTATAAACTCATTACATGTTTTAATCTTACAAGGTGGCAAACACTCAAGAAAACATATTGGCATACAAGCCGGTGTAATCCGTTAGGACACAGGTTGCAAGAAAACCATACCTGTCACCGGGGTCCACTTTACCACGTCCACTTATGTTCCTCGAGCAATTCTCGAACAACTGTTGACATGACATGTTCTTTTATTAACATTGGGGTAACATGTTTGTTTTAAAGTCTAATGCTTATAACTTTCCCCGTTAACTTGGTTAAATAGCTTTACATTTTTAACACGTTTTACTCTCGCAACTTAATACAACCTTTAGCCCACTTTATTGTCATTAAAACTCACCTAACATGTCCTTAACATCCTTATAACATCATTACCTACCAATCCATCATCACATATGATTTCATAACCTTAAACCATGTTTTTGGTCCGACCGACCTACCGTCCGACCCACAACTGGGTCGGTCCATTACAGAACCCTTTTACTTCCTTACAAACATGCCCGTCCGACCCACGTCCGACCCACCATTCTGGGTCGGTCCATGTGCGAACATTTTCCTTCCTTTGAAACTTAACCGACCGCCCATGTCCGACCCACCCTTTTGGGTCGGACCTTCACCGAACACTTCCCTAACATCTAACAGAGGCTCGACCGACCCAAAAACTGGGTCGGCCCCTGGGTCGGTCGCCTTCTAATCTTACCCAAACTTTGCCAATCTTCACCAAACTTCTCCTAAGGCCTCTTAATGCTTCCTAGCAACATTTGGTAACCTTATATCCACATACAACATCCATGAAACTCATTTTCTAATCCTTAAGCCTTCACTTATTTCCTTGTAAAATTCCTTAACACTTTCAACATTTGTACTAGGTTCCTAAATGGTGTTTCTCACCTATTATAACTACTATCCCAAAACACTTTCTCCTCATCTTAACATCATCTCTCAAGCATCCTTTTCTTACTAAAAAATCTCCTTTTTACATCTTACCAAACATCACTTATTCCTTGAATATCAACATTACCTAAACCTTAAACAAACTCCTTCAAGACTTAAATACATCTTAAGAACACCCATAGATTTCTAAAACTTCCAAGATAATGCCTAAATCCTTGCATCACTCTAAATCACCTTAATACATGTTTCTTCTCAAGTAAACATTCATTCACCTTTAATCCTTCCTAGTTCACCAAAACTCACTCACCACACTTAGAACTTCTTACACATTTCCCAAATTTGGCCATAGCTCTCTCTAGTATATACCCACATCCAAACACTTAGGTTTCTACCTTATTTCATCCAAGAACACCTAAAATCCATCAAACACATTTATACACAAACTTCACACATTAAGCACTACATCACAATATAGTGCATAACTTAAATTGCTTGGCACTTAGGCCCTTAAATGCATGGCTCTTAGGCCCTTAAATTGCATAAACCTTAAACACTGAATTTCCCACATAATAATGCCTTTGACCTGCAAATACATACACCAATACATATGCCCTTAATAACCTCCTTGAGAGCATTTTTACTAGCTCATTCACCATTGGCTCTTTAGGTAGTTTTAACAAGCATTATAAGCTTATTTCTCCTAAGGCATTAAACCACATTGAGATAGCTTGTTTACCTCTTTTCCTCACAAATTTCTTTCTTGTTTCCTTGTAAAACCGGTAGGGCATTTGGTTCCTTGCCAACAACTAAACAATATACCAACATTGAAATGAGTATATAAGCTTTAAGCTTTATCTCATTGCAAACCCTAGTTACATATATTATCTTAAGGTATTAACATGATTGTTTTACCTTGGAATGGAAAGAGAGCTTGAATACTTATCAAGAGGGGACTCCACCAAGCCCTTGGAAGATTCAAATGAAGCTAAAACAAGACAAGAGAAGACACCATTACAAGGTGTATTTTCGGTCAACACCAAAAGTGAAGGAAATGAAGTTTTCTTTGGTTTTTCCTTACCTTGAAGCAAAGGTGATCAACAAGGCATAAAAATATTAGCTCAAGCTCCTTCCATGGAAGTTCTCCTTGGCACCGAAAGGGTGGTTTTGATGATTTGAAAAGATAGGAATGAAGAGCTTGCTCCAACTAAGAGAACGGTAGTCTCGGAATTAAATTCGGAGCATGGAGTCATAAGTTACAAGTGAAGAAGGGTGAAGATTGACATGGTTCTGTTTGGAACCGTTGGAGAGGAGGAAGAAGATGGCCAACGTGGGAAATGAGAGGAAAGAAGAGAATGAAGAGATAAGTTTGCTTTGTTAAGATATTTATCCTTTAAAGCAAATAGTATAAATTAGTCATTCTTTCTTTTCTTTGTAAACTAACAAGGTGGTGAGTCACAACACCAAAAACCGGCCCCAAATAGTACCTAGGGGTACTTTAGACTTTATTATTCAATTGTCTCACTTATAACATATATGTTACAAACTAGTTATAAAAAATCACTATTCACCAAAACAAGGCACATAGAAGTGAAATTTTTGATTTCCCATTGATATATCCACCCAAATGTGATACTATATAGTACACATGTTAATTAAAGAGTAATGATGGACATTTAGCCATTCAAAACTCATTACAAGACAATTTTTCAAAAACGTGCTTTAAGACTTCTTAAAGCACATTTTGTGTTTTAACTTGTTTTCAAGCTTGGTTTTCTTTAGTAATTGATTTAATATGTTCATTAACATATTTATAAGGTATAGGGGTGACCATTAGGTCTTATACACATTTATCCCAAGTTAGAGCACATTTTTGCTCATATTGACCTTAAGGTATTTATTTGTGTTTGTTTGGTTCAACTGTCCACCAAAGCTTCCTAAGGACTTATTTAGCCTTATTAAATCATAATTTAATATTATTAAGCCTTGGTAGGCTCTTGGGTCCTAACCAAGTTCACTCTAGCTTAGAGCATGTTTTGCTCAAACTGTGTCTTAGTGCTTTATTGCACTTACTGGTTTAAATGGTTCATTCATGTTTCTAAGGCACTTTTTAGCCTTTAAATACCATAGTTAAACATTTACACAACATATCAAGGTTTGGGGTATTTCAATGTAAACCACATGGGTGGTTTGTGAAATTATGCCAAACCCTATGGGTGGGGGATGTAATTTTCCCTTTGATAAAATATATGTGTATATATATACTATAGAGTGATTCATGAAAGGGTATGAAACCGACATAGAACCTAGTGAGGATAAGATTCCCTAGGTAACAACATTAAGGTGAATGGAGGTAACTGATAGACGGAGTTCTATCCCTTGGAGATGTATGGTCATGATTAGAATGATTAAAAAGATAGAAAATTGGAAATGAGTGATTTACTTGATACTTGAAATTGAAGTGGGAGGTGGAACTTGATTTGCATGCGATCAAGGGAAGCCGAACACAAATTGGGGTGGAAGGATAGTTCAACACTGATGCTAATCACATCAGGGTTGGATGACTCTTGAAGCTCCCTATAAGTGGTCACAAATAACCACGCTAAGAAAGAAGTAAAGAGCATAAGTTGGACTTGGAGTTGTATGTGTTTTCAAAAGGATTTCGAATTGGTATTTATAAAACGTCGATAGATGCTTTACATAATTAAAGTTCTCTTACTTAACCTCACAAGGAAAAAATTTTAAATTTAAGTGATTGCTTTGATCTCCCAAAGGAACGGGGACGGAAGGTGTCCATCGTGACCGGGTTCTGCGGGATCACAGTGTATATCAAAGATATTTTTTTTATTGTTATACATGCTGTGACATGTTGTGTGGTATGTGTAATAAATATTATTTTGACCTTGGGTTCCAAAAGTGTATGTTAATAAGACCTATGAGTCTAAATGTGTTGTGTTACATAGACCTGTGTGTCTAAAGGCTGTTGTGTTATCAAGACCTATGGGTCTAAATGTTGCTATGTTACCCAGACCCAAGAGTTTAAGGGTTGTTATGTATGTGCAAACGTTTTTAAGACACCCGGACCATTGAGTCCGAGGTTATCATGTAAGTATGTTATGTTATGTTATGTTATGTTATGTATGCATGTGAATATGTTACCCGGACCACTAAGTCCGAGGTTGTGATGTCAAGTACGTTTGGTTATGGAAGTTCTATTTTGTGAGTTATTCCCGTGTTCTAAACTATGATGTGTGGGAAGTGTGAACTTCGAGGATGAAGTTCTTTTAAGGGGGGTAGATTGAAATACCCCAAACCTTGATATGTTGTTAAACATTTAAACTATGGTATGTGAAGGCTAAAAAGTGCCTTAGAAATATCAGTGAACAATTTAAACTATAGTAAAATGCAATAAAGCACTAAGACACAGTTTGAGCAAAAACATGCTCTAAGCTTGGAGTGAACTTGGTTAGGACCCAAAGAGCCTACCAAGACTTAATAATATTCAATTATGATTTAATAAGGCTAATTAAGTCCTTAGGAAACCTTGGTAGACAATTAAACCAAACAAAACACAAATAAATGCCTTAAAGTCAATATGGGCAAAAATGTGCTCTAAGCTTGGGATAAATTTGTATAAGACCGAAAGGTCATACTATACCTTATAAATATGTTAATGAACATATTAAATCAATTACTAAAGAAAACCAAGCTTGAAAACAAGTTAAAACACAAAATGTGCTTTAAGGAGTCTTAAAGCACATTTTTGAAAAATTGTCTTGTAAATGAGTTTTGAATGGCTAAATGTCCATCATTACTCTTTAATTAATATGTGTAATACTTAGTATCACATTTGGAAGTCTAGGTCAATGGGAAATCAAAAATTTCACATCTATGTGCCTTGTTTTAGTGAATAGTAACTATTATAAGCTAGTTTGTAACATATGTTATTATAAGTAATTTAATTGGTCAACTAAGACCAAAACACCCCTAAGTAACAAAAGGGGGCCGGTTTTCATGGTGTGAGTCACCACCCTTGCTAGCACTTATCAAGTAAATACATAAAGGATAAAGCAAGTTACTATTTGCTTTTAACAAACAAATATCTAAAGTTAGCTACTTACCTTCTCATTCTCTTATTCTTCTTCATTTCACACGATTTCTTCATCTCTCCCAAGCTCCATTCTCGGTTTGCTACAGCACCATCTCATTCTTCATCTTCTTTCACTTGTAACTTATGATTCCATGCTCCAAAATCAATTTCAAGACTACCTTTGTCTTAGTTAGATCAAGCTCCTCATTTCCCTCTTTTCAAATCTTCAAGAACTCAATTTTGGTGCCATGGAGATTCACCATTGAAGGAGCTTGAGCTCATATTTTCATGCCTTGTCATTCTCTTATGCTTCAAGGTAAGGAAAATCAAAGAAAAACCATGTTTCCTCTCATTTTGGTACATGTCCGAAAATTCACCTCACAATGGTGTCTTTACCTTGCTTGTTTTAGCTTCATTTGAATCTTCCAAGGGCTAGGAGGAGTCCTCTCTTGATACTAATACAAGCTCTCTTCCAATTCCAAGGTAAAACAATTACCTTAATGTGTTAAGACAATATATATAACCTAGGGTTTGTAAATGAGTTTAAGCATGAAGCTTGAATGCTCATTGGTGTTACTTGTATATTGATTAGAACATTGACAAGTAACCAAGTCCTCTTGCCGATTTCCAAACAAGGAAGAATAAGAGTGTTCAAGTAAAAATCTTGAAGAAAAGAGGTAAATGTGCTAACCTAATGTAATTTATTCCTAAGGAAATGAGCTTGATTTGCTTAATAAAATACCTAAGGAGCCAATGGTGAATGACCTAGTAAAATGCTCTCAAGGAAACTATTAAGGAGCATATGTGATGTTGAGTGTATTTGCAGGTTAAAGGCAATATATTATGTGGGAAATTCAGTGTTTAAGGTTTATGCAATTTAAGGGCCTAAGAGCCATGTTATTTAAGGGCCTAAGAGTCATGTTATTTAAGGGCCTAAGTGCCAAACAATTTGATTATGCACTATATTGTGATGTAGTGTAAATTTGGTGAAGTTTTGTGTGTGAGAATATTCTTGATGGATTTAGGTGTTCTTGAACGTTTTATGGTGAAAAACAATGTGTTTTGGTATGACATTGTGCTAAGAGAACCTATTGCAAAATTTGGGTAATGTGTAAGGAGATTTAAGTGTTTAAATGAGTTTTGGTGAACTAGGAAGTGTTAAAGGTGAACAAGTGTTTTACTAGGGAAGAAAGCATGTATTAAGGTGATTTAGAGTGATACAAGGATTTAGGTATAATCTTGGAAGTTCTAGAAAACCAATGGGTGTTTGTGGGATGTACTAAAGTCTTGGAGAAGTTTGTTTAAGGTTAAAGAATGTTGATGTACAAGGAATGAATGATGTTTAGGTAAGGATTGAGAAAGGAATTTTAAGAAGGTGTGAACAAGGAAATTAGTTAGTAAGAAAAGATGCTTGGGAGATGATGTTAAGGTGTAGAGGAAACATCTTGGTATAGTGGTCATTATAGGTGAAATACCACTTAGAAAACCAAAAGAGAAATGTTACAAGTGTTAAGAGATTTATAAGAAAAATGAGTGACAAGCTAGACAATGTTTTAAGGTGAATCAAAGTGATATTTTGGTATTAGAATATGCCTAAGTTCATGTGTGAAGTTTGGGTAATCAATGGATGAAGAAAGTAGATGAAACAAGACTTGAAAATGTCAATTTGGGAATTCTGTTACAGTGGTCCGGGACCTAAGAATTGGATGATGTCCCGGACCCTACACAAAAAAGGGCCGAGAGTTTTACAAGTGCTTTGGTCCGGGACTTGGGGTCAGTACAAGGTCCCGGACCACCCTATTAAAATCACCCGAGAGATTCCTTAAGTGTTGGTCCGGGACTTAGGGTAAGGACCAAGTCCCGGACCACTCTAAAAATGTTGTTTAAGGTATGAAAATGATGTGTAATGATGGGGATTGATAAGTAATGATGTTATACAGTTGTTAGGGACATGTTAGGTGAGATATAATGACAATTAAGTGAGTGAAAAGTTGTAGTAAAATGTGAGAGTAAAACAAGTTAAAAATGTGAAGTTATTTAACTAGTTAACGGTGTTAACCATGGTCGTTCAACGTTACACAAACATGTTACCCCCAATGTTAATGAAGGCAACTTTAATGTTACCAGTTGTTCGTGAATTGTTCGAGGAACATAAGTGGACATGATAGAGTGGACTCCGGTGACAGGTATGGTTTTCTTGCAACCTGTGTCCTACCGGATTACACCGGCTTGTATGCCAATGTGTTTTTCTGTATGTTTGCCACGTTATAAGATGAATCATGAAACGAGTTTACAGTCGTTAATGTTGTTGTGTGTTTACGTGCCGATACCGGTAACCTTGAATGCGCATGAAGGGCTAGTTGACCACTATTAGGTAAACGTAAGAGAACGGTATCCGGTGATAACGTTTCCGACCTAAGGAACGTTCTAACCACGGCTATGCGTGAGTTAGTCATGTGATGTTTGTGTGTGATGTTTGAGTGTGAATGTATGACTCTCTCTTCCCTTGTGTGTGTCTAACAAGACTTAACCCAATGTCTGTGATTATTTATTAAGTTCAATGTTGAACTTCTAACAAGTGCTAACGGGGGAAGTGAGGAGTCCGGTCTGTGCCGGCCACGCGTGTGAGTATGGGGGCCGTTGTCATATCAGGTTCGATCCTCTCTGTATGTTATGGTTGTTTTCCAATTTGGTTTCCAACCTTCCCTTTAGCTTAACCAAGGCTATTTTACTGACTCACGTCGGGCCATAGGGGCATACTATGTTTATGTTTGTTCGGTGTGCTTGGATCAATATATCCGAGACACCTTGTGTTAAGTTATCCGTTCATTTAACGAGACGGTAACGAGTTATGTAATGAGCTTATCATGAGACTGGCAACATTCTCTAGGCTACAAGTGAACTGACTATGTTTGGGCCGGTTCATAAAGGGAACCGTACCCGTTATGTATCGTTGTTATGCTGCAATTATTATTGCGATGTGATGTGATATGTTGTTAAGATGTGGAGTATGTGGATTATGGATATGAATTCCAGTTTATTGTAAGAGGCGTTTAAAGATAACCCGATTGGTGGGTATGTGTCGTCTATTGAGGAAATAGCTCCGCTAAAGGAGAACACTCTAGGGGTTAAAGATCACAATGAGTGATTTGTTAAGTGTAGTTGTATTGGTTGTTTTAATGAGCCATTGTTGTTGCAGTGCAATGTGTTGTGTATTTGTAGTTTACATGCATGATTCTGATATAATCGACCACATGCTAAGACGACAAATAGTCGTGCGTGGCCCGGTAGCATGCGGGCTGCCGGATTACCATACCAGCAAAGGTGCTGAGCCCCTTGGGGGCCACTCTTTCTCTTCTTTTCCTATTTCAGGTACAAAGAGTTGGAAGCCGTTCGAGAGTAGGACGGGGTAGTCGTTGTACATGGGTAATCATTTAAGTTGTATATATACAGTAGGTGTAGTAAGACCGAAATTGTTATCGGCATCAGTTTGTAAATACTCGGTACAATTGGAAGGTATGTGTATGTTTTGTTGTTAATGGAAAGGGATTATAATGTGTAGTCGCTCGGGAATCTAGTCCATCAGACCGGTAAAATGTATATGTAATAGCCTTGTTAGCCACGTGGGTGGTTAACGGCGTGTAACACCAACGAGTTAAGTAATGTGATGAAGCTTGTTTTCCGCTGCAGTTTGTTATTAAGTGTGTAAGTGTTGGATGGGGTGTTACAATGGTGGTCCAGGTTTGTGTACCAGTTTACAAACCCGGACCATCTCTTCAGAGACGTTTCTGTCAAGTTTTTAAGGTGGTCCGAGTTTGTGTACTTGCTTGCAAACCCAGACCATCCTTTCTGCGTACTTGTTTGCGTACTTGTTTGTGTACTTGTTTGCAAATAAGTACAAATTAAGTCCGTTGTAAATTTACATTTTTTAAGCTTTGTTCTTGATTATGTTTCAACTCCAGACTTCTAGCAACCTCTTCCCCAATGTTCCTACAAAAATCCTAGGGTGTTTTACCCTAATTAAGCAATTAAAACTAACCTAATCCATCTCTATACAAATCTGTTACTTAACATATTCCACTGTCAGTTTTCCTCCTCTGTTACAGTTTTTCTTCTTCAACTAATGCTACAGATTTTCCCTTTCTTCTTCCCACTAGCTAAATGATTCCCAATCTAGCATAACTTGGTTAAACACTTCCCATTACACCATTTCCAATTCCACTCAGCTACACCTCTTCCTCCTAAATACAAACCAAAGTGAAAATTTCATATTTTCTTCTCTGTACATCTCCCTTTCCTTTCCTGTCAAACAACACTCAAGTCCACTCAGTTTCTAACCAAAATTTGACAGAGTTTCCCTACATTTCTAAGTATTCTCCCAAGCATCCTTTGCTTGTTCAACTCAATTCACATCCCTGTTTATTCACATACATACTCAACACAAATCTCAAGTATTATCCCCACACTTGATTCAAGCATTTACACATTCGTTCACTTAGCTCCACCATCCCTACTCATTAATACATACACTTGGCTCAAGAGCCTCTACCCATCCATATACACATTACTAACTACTCCATTTCATACTCACCATTTCTCATTTACTTGTAGTAATTTACAATACTCAAACGGTATCAAAACTTATACAAACACCAAAATTTGTACAAGGTAAGTTAGTTACCTTGGTGTTTTAACTTCTTGTTTTTCTTTCTTCCTTTCTCCTTCTTTATTTCTTCTTTTCTTTTCCTTGTTCTTGGTTCACCAATTATGCAATGCTACAGCCCATATCCAAGACACTAATGAGTATCTAATTTAACAGTTAAACCCTAGAAATTTACCTTAGAACTTTGGAGCATATATTTAGGGTTTAGGAGTGACTTTACCTTTCACTCACTATATAGAGTTCTTGCTTATCAAGAAGGCAATATTTCCAACTCCAAGAGGAAGCCAAACCGGCTGGAACAACAAGGAACAAAAGCTCACATTTTTAGGAATTCTTAAAATGCAATTAGGAGCTAGAAAGGAGAGATTTTCGGATCTCTTTTTACCTCAAACCAACAAGATGAAGGAGAGGCTTCCAATGGTGGTTTCAAATCTTCGAATGAGGAATACCCATGGAGATGGAATGGGAGGTTTTTGATTTTTGAACAGAGGAGAATGTTCTCCTTGATAAGAGGATTCCAACGGTACAAATTTTGTGATTTTTGAAGGAGATTTGAGTGGTCAAAGATAGAGAAGAAGATGGAGTCTTGTTTGGCTTTCCAAATCGCCATGGCTGGAGCTCCAAGAGGAAGAAGAGAAATCAGAGAATAAGGGGGAGTAGTACGTGAGAGAGTAGAGAATGGGTAGGAGAGAGAATCTCCAAAAGTAAGGTAAGTAGTACTTTTCTACTTTTTCTTATTTTATTTCTTTTTTTTGTCTTTTGTGTATTAGAGTGTGTGAGAGAGAGGTGGGAACCGAGACACACACACACACACACACACACACACACACACACACACACATTCAGATTTTATTTCCTTATTTGCAAAATGGGACACATTAGTTTGTTCTTAAAACAGTTTACACCCCATAATTTCCCATTTTTGAAGTTTTTACTATTTTCTCGTTTAATTGATTTTATTGGTTCTAGACCTTCATTAATGTTTATTATTGACTATTTGGTTGAACAAAATTGTTACGAGTCTATTTGACCCGCTTAAAGTCATGTTTTCCCGGTTTCCTCGAAAAACACGCTTTAAGGTTCGTTTGTGGTTTTAATCCATTTTATGGATCCGTTTTCTTCAGGAATTTTTCTACATACTATTTAGGCATAAATAAGCCTTAGGAATCCATATAATACGCTAACCAATGTCTCATACCTCCTATGTTTATTTAACGCTTATTTAGCGTTTTTCGCTTTTTAAGCGTTTCTTCATTTCTTTTGGATTTATTTTTCCTTACCAATATTACTTAGGCGTTATTAGGCCCTTAAATATGTATACGGATAATCTTAATCCCTATATTTTAGTTCGGGGTATTTCACTAGGAGAGCAAAGGTACCGCCTCCGACTACCTTCCAATATATACCAATTGAACAATAACATCTAATATGACATGTCATGTAATTAAAACTGGTTAAAACCAGACCATAATAAAGGCTTCCATAAAAAGAAGAGAACATGAGTTTTCACCATGAAATCCGGAACTACACCAAATGATGTAACCCAAAGACATGGTAAGGTTAGAAGGACTATAATACGCACCACAAATAACGTGTATAACCTACTAACTAATAAACAAGGTCATGAAATAATGAACAAGGGCCAAACCGCGCACATGGTAACCAGATAACTATAATTTGAGATTAACACATAAGTAACTCCAATAAAGGATTTACAAAGTAATGTGACAACAATACTCATCAATACTTGTGGTCGTAAATTCTCTTAAAACATCAATGAACCCATGTCAATAACTTAACCAATGGCAGAGGAGAAAAATCACCTCGTACCATTACAATGTAAACCCCACCGTTATGGCGAAAGATCACAAACACATGTTGAATGAAAGATGTGTGATCATACCCATTGGGTAGGGGACCCAGGGAACCAAAAATTTCCCCAGGACACACCCCCATACCCAGTGAAAGGGAGATTGACAACAAAATACTTCATGAACGCGTGAGGAACACCACAAGTATACACAACGAGATATGGGATGACCGCACTCCATAGGAGCTTGTGAGCTTGACAGACTTATTTATAAGTTAGTCAAGTAAGTAGCAATGTACCAGTAAGGTACCCCATATATGTCGACAAGTATTGTAGGCAACGCAAGAAGTAGTCAACTCCATACCAAGGACAAAGATGTAAATCCAGACCTGTGCAAATAACTACCTCAGTAAATTAACGAGAAGAGCTCTAGTTAAACCAACGAGATTACCGGAACCAAACCTTGAAAATAACACGACTAAGTCGTAACCCCGCAAAGGAACTGTTAACACAATAACATTAAGAAAACCTCTCGAATGAGGAGAGAGTTGATAGTCAACCTAATGACAAGCATGTAAAACCCATTGAATGGGTGATTAAACATAAATAGAACCCTCATAAGGTTCAATAACTGCTCACACCAACACAATACTAGCACCTAAAAGAACCTACTTAATAATGGAAATTGCCACCCGTAAGAGGGACATAAAGAGATTTACTCTCCAATAGAGAACACAAGACAATATCGAATGATGTAACAATCTCATATGCCCAGACTAAAGGCAACAGTACGTTCTCACCCGGCAACGGGCTGAATATAAGTACACTAATATACAATAAAAGAATGGCAAGCTGGCACGCTAGTAGATGCCAAGCTATTAATCAAACATCACAATAACATAACTGTCGAATCGACTAAAATATAGGGCGCATAGAAGCGACCATTATAATAGCCATT
Organism: Limonium bicolor; assembly: GCA_023374045.1. Classification (NCBI taxonomy): domain Eukaryota; kingdom Viridiplantae; phylum Streptophyta; class Magnoliopsida; order Caryophyllales; family Plumbaginaceae; genus Limonium; species Limonium bicolor. Next base: position 54,874,889 of record CM041780.1, read on the forward strand.
AGAATGGATACATTGGCAAACGCAGATGAGTGAAACTCGTGTAGAACTCAAATGATGAGAAACAAAAATTGAAGGCAGGTTACACAATGGCCTAGGCCGTTCAAAGATACACTTCAAAATAAATACGACGTTCAACGCTATAATCCACACAAGAACTCATAAACATACAATTACATTCCTATTGAACAACATTAATAGAAAGGATATAGAATATACTAGAGGGAAAATGCCTCAATTGCCAAAGAGCATACCATACGGGATGCCGAAAGATGTAAGGCTCAATATGAACACAGCAATGGATTTCACTAGCAAAAGCGGGGCGAATCATACAAATATTGGCGAAAGACCAATATATGAAAAACATAATATACAACAACATGAAGCACATAACAAATATTACAATTAATGTGTTACTCTGGAACAAAATAACCTGGAGATAATAGATGACAAGAATTATCTCCGTGAATTCATAAGCTAATACATCCAAAATTTCAAAGACTAGTGCAAGAGCACTAATAACAAACAATAGCCAATTTTATACTTCACCTCAACTACAAACAAATGAGTGAAGATAATAACAATTCAAAATATATTCCGCGCTAGTAATCCAAAACATCTAGATATGACTTAGACCTAATCGTGCACATGTATAAGTAACGATACTGCACCGATTGAGATACCTCTGTTCCCAAATTAAGAAAAGACCGTGAATGACACTGTCATATTGGAACGAGGTCAGCAATAACTTGCTGCTAATAAATCATCTATAATATATCTTTAGAAACAAAAAGGGCAAACCAAGCGCTATATACGTGGGTTTGCAACTCATTAAGGAGCGAGAAGCGTGGTGGACCCAATAGAACGTGTTTGGGAGAGTGAACAAATATTCTACACCTTGACCAAAAGAATACGTGCCTCACCCTTCGCATATCCTATTTTAGAGCCGAATGACTAGAGATCAACCCGTCTTTCAATATGAGAAGACTCCACTCCAAAATTTCAATGCGGAAACGAGGGAGTCCAAGAACAAGACCATTAAAAGAGTCAAAGTCTGTTGGTTAAACCATGAGGTGAAAAAGGCCACATGGGAGTTGAAGAACTCTCTGAAAGCCAAGTATCTAGCGCTCTTCTGATAGCGACTGTTAGACACTTTTAGTGTCATGGGGCGTAACCCTTTTTAAGGGGGGTAGAGCCTCTTGGCATATTTAGTTGTTGTATTGTCTTTGTTGTGGTTGTGTTGTTTTGTGGCATGTATGTGCTTCATGCACTGGTATTATGTTTTTGTATGCACGTGATTTAAGCACTTGTGAGATATTCTGATTATGTGGATGTGCTTTTAAGCACTTGAATAATGATGTACTTATGTCCTTCGGGACTTGTGTTATATACATAATGATTTGGACTGTAAAGAGTTGTAGATGAATGGAACTGATAACACTTAGGGGAAGTGTCCAGACCTTAGAATTGATAGGCCAAATTGGTAGATATCATTGAGGTCACATTGGGTAGTTACATTACTTATTTGATTTAGATGACTTTGGGACGAAGTCCTTTTAAGGGGGGTAGACTGAAATACCCCAAGTATTTATTACCTTAATTAATAAAGATTAATTTAAATCTTGACAATAATTGATATAAATATCATTGTATAATATATAGTCCAAAAAGGACACTAAACCATATATTAAATCTCTAATCAAAGAGAGAATATTATTAAGGAGAAATCAACTCCTAAATTTAATATCACATGTAACATATTAGTACATGTATTAAACATCACAAATACCACTCATTAAACTATATGAAATATTTTATATAGTTAAAACAAATTGTTAGGGATATATACACTTATATATACACATTAGAAACAAGAAATAAAACATGTTACCACCTAATATATAATTAAGTCAATTATACACATTAATGTACAAAAATCAAAATATTTCCCCCCATTTATGCATGGTCTCGGCAAGCACCTAGCAAGGAAAAAAATGAGTTAGAAAAGCAAAAATGGGGAAAATAAACAAGTACAAATTTAATATGAAAATGAGATAATCACTTGTAATTACCTTATTACTTCCCATCATCTCTCACCTCCACCTTCCCTTGCACTCTCGAATTATTATGCTCCAGCCCCTACTTTTGCTACTGCTGTTACGGACAAGAGAAGAAGAAAAGCAAAAAATAAATATATATCACGAAGCTAGACAACAAGTACAAATCAACAAAAAGTAAACTACCTCATCTCCCACCTTTTCCTTGTTCTCTCAGTAAACAAAGGAATTCAAGAAGAACAAAAACAAATAAGTAGATTAGACATTGAGCTAGGAACTACAAGCTAAATTGTTAAAAAATTAGATGCCTACACCTACCCTTCACTTCCTTTCATCCACTTCCAAATGCTGTTGGAAAAAGAGGATCAAATGCAATGCTGGAAAACAAATCAAAAGAACAAGCTAGGGACTAGCTATTGTGAAATACCCCAAACCTAAGTATGCTAAGTAAACATCAATTTATGAGGTAATAAGGCTAAAACATGCCTTATAAAGATTGGTAGACAATTTAATCCAAGGAAAACACAAGAAAACGCCTTAAGAGCAATTTAGGCAAAAATGTGCTCTAAGCTTGGAGTGACTTTGATTAGCACCCAAATAACATTATAAGACTTTATTAACATGCTAATGGACATTTTAAATCAATTAACAAAGAAAACCAAGCTCAAAACCAAGCTTAAACACAAAATGTGCTTTAAGACTCCTTAAAGCACGTTTTTGAGAAATTGTCATAGAAATAGGTTTTGAGTGGCTAAATGCCCATGATTACACCTTAATCAACATGTGTACTAATTAGTATCACATTAGGAAGCCTAAATCAATGGGAAATCAAAAATTTCACAAATTTGTGCACTAATTTGTGAATAGTGCCAAATAGTGCCCAAAATGAGTCAAATGACTTCTTAAGTGGTCAATGGTCAAAACACTCCCTAAATATCAAAGGGGGCACGGTTTTTAAGTGGCGAGTCATCACCAAAGGGAGCCAGCACTTTAAGAAAAGAGGAAGGAGGGTAGAAGTTCACTATTTGCTTTATAAAGACAATATACTTACTTTAGCTTACCTCTCTCCTCTCTTCTTCATTTCTCTTCTTCCCCACTGATTTTTCTTCTTCTTCTCTGTTCTAAAACCGTCCAAGCAGCACCCATGGCACCACCATCTTCAAATGTCCACCAAATACTCATTTTAGCTCCAAATCAAAAACTAAGCTTAGATTTCTCTTAGTTAGACCAAGGCCTTGCTTCCTATCTTTACAAAATTCGAAAAGCTTCATTTTGGAGCCATGGGAAAACGCTATTGAAGGGGGAAAACTAGCTTGAGGTGTTCATTGCCTTCTCCATTCACTCCAGGTAAGGAAAATGTAAGAAAACCCAAGTTTCCATCACTTTCCCTTAATAACCGAAATTCATCTCTTCGTGGGACCTTGTTTATCTCTTGTTCTAGCTTGATTCTATTCTCCAGAGACTTGAGGAGGTCTTGCCTTGCTTCATTATGAAAGCCATTCCAAAATTCAAAGGTAAACATACACTTTTAAGCTTTAAAACACATATTTTAACCTAAGGATGAATTCTATGAGTTTAGGCATATTGCTTAGTGCTCATTAGATTATTTGAATGTGGATTAGAACATTGGCAAGAGGATTGAAGTCCTTGCTGAAATTCAATCAAGAAAACCTAAGGAGGGAAGTAAGAGAAGCTTGAGGAAAAACAAGGTAAATTGCTTACCTAATGGTGGTTTAAGGTTTTAAGGGATGAGATGTGGATAAGTACCAATGTAGCTTAAAGCTTACATTAATTAATGGGTTATATAACCTAGTAAAAAGGAATTTAAACAAGCTTGTGAACTTGTGACTAAGGAGCCAATGGGAATGAGTTAGTAAGATAAGTTTAAGATGGATTTTAAGAGCATTATAACTACTATGAGGTTGATGGGTGTAATTGCAGGTTGAAAGCTATTACATGTGGGAAATTCAGTGTTTAAATTCATGTCATTTAAGGGCCTAAGAGCCATGTCATTTAAGGGCCTAAGAGCCATGTCATTTAAGAGCCTTAGTGCTATGCAATTTAAGATTATTGCACTATATTGAGTTTATTATGAATAAGTTGATTTGGGTGAGAATTATGATGAGAAAAAGGTTTGATGTGTGTGAGATGATTGAATGAGAAAAACCATGCATATGGGCATGATAATATACTAGAGGAGCTATGGCAAAATTTGAATGAAAATAAGTTAACAACGGTGTTCTTGAGGATTAGAACGACCTAGAGTTGTTTTGGAAGAATTAGAGGTTAGAAGGGTGTGATATGTGTACTAAGATCGTGTACTAAGGATTTGAGTGTTCATGATTGTATTAAGGGTGAGAAACTAAACGTTGGGTGTAGTAATATACTAAGGAAGCCATGTCAAAATTTGGAGAGGAAACTAAGTGTTTAAGGTGTTCTAAGAAGATTTTATGACTAAGGATGTTCTAGTAAACATTAAGGGTTGTTTTGGTGAAAATGGATAAACTATGGAGTTCTTGAGTACTAGGAAGACCTAGGGATGTCTAAGAGGGACTAGGGGTTATAATGGTGAGTTTTATGCAGCAAAACCATGGTTAAGGAAGCTAGGAAACTTGTACAAAGTTTTAAGGAAAAATAAGGTATGATGACTTATAAGGATGTAAGCATGTGCTAGATTATATATAGCTTTAAGAAGTTTGAGTAAGCAAATGGGTATGCATAATGATGCTTGAGGAGTAGTTAAGATGGTTGTGAAGAAACATAATGATTAGTTGAGGTCTTAGGCAAAAGTCACAAGAGGGAAGTGTAAGGAATCAAGTGTTAAGTGTAAGAATTTTGTAAGAAATTGAGTGTCAAGTTTGGTGAAGTTTGAGGAAGGTTTAGTGCATGTTTTAAGGTGTTTAAACATGTAGGAAACATGTGGAAAGATTGTGGAATGAGTGGGAAAAGATTGGGGTGAATTTGGAGTCTAGAATGAGAAGAAAAACACTTTGAAAAATGGGTTCTGCTGTGGACCGCCCCTGTGGGGAGGTCCAGGCGAATTCTGCAGGAAAACTAGCTTCTGGTTGGGACCGCCCCTGGGACCGCCCCAGAGGGGCGGTCCAGTGCAGAGAAAAAGAAAAAAATTTGTTTTTGGCTTCTAATGATGGGGGATTGAATGGTAATGGTTTTAGATGATGTTTAGGCCTTGTTTGGTGACATGTAAGGCCTTAAGAGGTGTAAACAAGTATGAGGTGTAATGAGAAGTGATTAACTTATATGATTGAGTTTAAATTGCAATGACTTAGTGGACCAACATTAGAGAAGTGATGATGATTAGAAAGATAAGCATATAATGACTTTAGAGGTTAAGTTAAGTAAAATGGTTTTAAGTGTTTAAGGTTAAGTTAGTAAGAATTTAAGAGGTGCTAGATGGGGATCGATATGTAATGATAATATAAGGTTGTTTAAGACATGTTTAGTGAGTAACAATGATGATTGAGTGGGTGAATAGGTATAAGGAATGAGGAGAAGTGATTCACTTAAGATTAAGTTTATAAGAACTTAAGTGGTATTTAGTTGGAAATCATTAGTTATTAAGTAAGCTGGGTTAATTAAAAGTAATTAACCACCAAATTCGATGAATGTTTTAGGACTTGGGAATTTGGACTCCGAAGGAGAGTAAGCAACCGAAACGACCAACGGTGAACGGCACAGTTTTTCTTGTGACCTGCTTGCTAACGAGGTGTCCCTCGGCTTGTGTGCTATCTGTTTATGTGTGCCGGCTAAACAAGATAAAGCATGCAACCGGAATATTATGTTTAATGTATTGTTGTGTGATGTTTGAAAACTAACACAACTTACCGTGAGAACTTACTAACCAACGTTTAGTAAGGAATTGTGTGAGACTAAGGAACGCTCCCTAATATTAGTTTGTTAATAACCGAAAGAGGTTTAACCAACAAACATTGTCTTGAGACTTCTACTAACTGGAACTTGGGGGGAGTGAGGAATCCGGGACTGACTCCGGTCATGCATGTTAAGGAAAGGGGGTCGGTATCTAAAGCAGATCCGACTTCCGCTTAAGGACTTGTCTTCGGACTTGTTGCCTAGGGTCGGTTGCCGGCTCAGCTACATTGGACGTCCAGTCCAAGGTAGGAGGCATTAAGATGGTGCGGTAGGATCACCTAAATCCTAAATTTTAAGATAAGTTGTTTATTCAACCAATGGAGTTAATAGCTCATTGGCTAGGGTTGCTTTTGACCCGACAAAAATAAACATTGAGATAATATACAATCACACTAGTACAAAAAAAGCCTATTTCGGTGGTTGTACTCGCAACCGCCGAAATAGGGCCCCGAAAAATTCTCTGTGTAAAAAAAACCACCTATTTCGGCGGTTCCTAGCTAGGAACCGCCGAAATAGGGTCGCCCCGAAATACGCGCTTTCAATTTTTCACAAACCCGGTTTTTTTTAGTCTATTTCGGTGGTTCCTAGCTAAGAACCGCCGAAATAGATAAAATTTTTTAAAAATTGCGCTGTCTCCGCCTTTTTTTCTCACGTTTCCTCTCTCTCTCTTTATTTTCTTCATGTCTGTGCCTCCGCTCCCCCTCTATTCTCTTCTTGCGTCTGCTCCTCTGCCTCCCCCCTTCATTCTCTTCTTCTTCTGCTCCTCTGCCTCCCCTTCATTCTCTTCTTGTGCTACATCTCGCTCAACAGATTGATGACGGGGCTGTTATTCATCCCGAACCGGTAATATACTCGAACTTAATTATTAATGCATACATGCTTTGTGCGTTTTCATTCTGTTGTTTATGTCTGCGAATATATTCATTCTCTTCACTATAGGTAATTTTGCAACTGGAGAACAAGGAAACATGCTCTGCGCCTCATGGTAATTCTGCAACCTGAACTGGCGAAAAAGGAACATGCTCTGCACCTACAATCTCTTTACTCATGGTAATTTTGCAACTGGAGAACAAGGAACATGCTATGTGCGCCTCTCTTCTCTGCGCCTCTCTAATTTTGCAACCGAAACTGGCGAATGGAACATCTTTGTGCCTCTGAAAATTTGCAACCCTAATTAGCGAGGTTGAAGACGGGGCTACAGTAACAATTTTTTTTTAAATTACACCTATTTTGGCGGTTGTTAGCTAGGAACCGCCGAAACAGGTGTTTTTTTTGTTCTGAAAACAGGCCTATTTCGGCGGTTGTTAGCTAGGAACCGCCGAAATAGGTTTGCACACCTATTTTGGCGGCCTCCATTTCGGCGGTTCAGAACTGCCGAAATAGGCCTGTTTTCTACTAGTGTCATTTCTATTTAAAAGAGTGGTTTATATTCTAAGATTAATATAAAGTTTGCCATAAGTTGCAACCATTTCTATTTAAAGGATGGTTTGTATTCTAAGACTGAGATAAGCTACATCCATTTCTATTAAAGAATGGTTTGTTTTCTAAGACTAAGATAAGGACTAAGATAAGGTTGGACTGAGATTAAGAGGAAACATAACCTAAGGAGTTAAATAATTAACTCACTAGTTAAGGGAACGCATTTAAGTCGTTCATTGTGATTGAACATTGATTGTTCATATTTGGATTGTTGTTTATTGCACTTTCTATTATGTTGTGCATCTAATCAACCTCCAAGCTATCGACAATTAGTCGTCGTAGCCACGTGAAATACCCCGAACTTAAATATGGTGATTAGAATATTTTAATATAGTATTTAAGTGCCTAATAGTGCCTAAGTAATTTTGGTAAGGAAAATAAATCCAAAAGAAATGAGAAAAATGCTTGGAAAGCGGAAAACGCTAAAACAAGCGTTAAATAACCATAGGAGGTACGGGACCTCGGTTATAGTATCATAAGGATTCCTAAGGCTTATTCATGCCTAATTAGTATACGGGAACGATTCCCGAAGAAAACGGATCCAAGAAATGTATTAAAACTCTAATAGAGCTTTAGCGCACGTTTTTCGAGGAAACCCGAAAACGTGATTTTAAGTGGTCAAACGAACCCGTAAAAATTATAGTCCATTAAATAACTATAAATAAACATTAATGGAAGCTTAATGTCCATTAAAATTAAAGAAACGAGAAATTCCGGAAAACGGGCCCGGTTAGTGAATAGTAACTAAACCGGGTAAAATAACGAGCGTTTTCTGTAAAAGATGAAAAACGCTCCAGCTAGTATAACAGTGGGGGCCGATTTTTACTGTTGTAGACAGCTCTCTCTCACACGCACACACAAGTAACAAGTAAGTAAATCAAAAAGCAATAAAGTAATAAAGCAAAAAGTAACTTATACTACTTTTACACTCTCTCACCTCTCATTCTCACTTTACCCTCATCTCTCTCCTCCCTTCTCCTCTCCCAGCGATTTCTCCTTCTCTCTCCATGGGGGCTGGTGATTTTTAGAAGCTTCAACACCTCCCATGGCTTCTCTTCTTTCTCCTCATGCTCTAGCTCCATTTGAGCTCCAAATGTAAAATAAAATACATATTTGAACTCCCCTCTTCATCCTCTACATTTCTATCTTTTCAAAATCCGAAAATGAGCAACTTCATCTCCATGGGTTTTCCCCATTTGAAGAGAAAAGCACACCATTGTGAAGCTTGGAGTCTCCTCTTTCAAACAAGGTAAAAATCTCCATGAAAGACCTCACTTTTCTCCATCTCCTTGGTGGCCAATTTTGTCTCTCTCTCTCTCTTACCTTGTTTTCCTCTTGTTTTGGAGCTTTGCTTCAACCCTCCAATGGTGGTGAGAACACCTTCTTGAACCAAGGGCTAAAACCCCTCCTAAAGCACTCCAAGGTAAAACCCTAACTAATGGTAATTTAAACCCTTCATTGAATTAGTGAAGTTTGAGAGATTAGAAGTTTAATTATATTCTCTTTGTGTAATTTGGGTGTTGGGATGGAGTTTGGTAACTCCATCCCCCACAAAATCGATTTGAACAAGAAAGAGAGGAAGGAGGAGAAATGGAAAAGAAATGAAGGAAACGAAAGCTCAAGGTAAGAGCTCCTTCTCAATGCTTAATTTAATGCATTAGCGTAATGGGAATGGGTAAACAAATAAAAGAACCTAAACTATTGTACTTAGAATTGTAGTATTGGAAGTTTGAGAACTTGTGAACAAGTATGTGAATGGTAGGCCTTGGAGCCAAGTGTAATGAGTATGTGTATTGGTATTGTGAATGATGGGTATTGATGTATTAAGATTGCTTAGTATGTGTGCTGGTAGAACCCTTGTGGTTTGGCTAGAATAGGGATGAAGCTGATGAGAAAAGATGTGTGCGGATAAGTAAGAATTATAGGTGAGCTATGGCAAAATTTTGGTAGGAATTGTGCATTAAAGAATGACTTGGTGAATGGGAGAACCAAGGTATGTATTGGGGTTAGTAGAGATGTGTAATGACCATGGATTGGTAATTGGAGGATGAGGATAAAGTATATAAAAATCTGTAGCAAGAAGTGATAGAAATGTATTGGAGAAGCTAGGAAAAATTAGAGTGCAAGATGTAGTGGAATGGATGTTGGACTTGGGTATAGACATGGTGATTGCTTGGAATTGTATTTGGGATGCTAGTAATGGTGTTGGTAGTAGAATTATTGGATGTGGGGATTGAGTTATAAAATCTGTAGCATAAGTGTAACAAAAACTGTTACAAGTGTTGAAGGGAGTGAGGAAAAATTGTGTATATGAATTTAGAAGTGAGTAAGGTATTTGGGGGATGAACCAAGGCAATTTTGAGGGCCTAAGTAGTGTTAAAACATGTGGGATTACATGTAGGAAGATTGGGGAAGCAGTGGGTAAAGTATAGAACTGAAAACAGAATTTAAAACTGAAGTACTGGGCCGGACCGACCTTGGGACCGAACTTGCAGGTTGGTCGAGCCTAGAATTACAAAGACGGGAAACCTTCTGGAATGGACCGAACTTGCGACCGAACTTGCAAGTTCGGTCGGACCAGAAAATTCTCCCGTCTGAAACCTTCTGGAATGGACCGAACTTGCGACCGGACTTGCAAGTTCGGTCGGCCAGAAAAATTCCCGTAATGCAAGCTACTAAAATGGACCGACCTTGCGACCGGACTTGCAAGGTCGGTCGGGCTAAAATTTTCAAGTACGAAACTTACTGGAATGGACCGACCTTGGGACCGGACTTGCAAGGTCGGTCGAGCCTGGAATTTTGCCGATAAGTAACTTACTGACTTGGACCGAACTTGCGACCGGACTTACAAGTTCGGTCGAGTCAAAACAAAAAAAAATGTATGATTATAGTTATCATATGTACACACATATATATATATATATATATATGCCTATACGCATATGTATACGTAAGTGTAGTAGTACATCATTAATGGAATGGAATGGTGAAGGAATACACATGTGAGTAAGGAAACAAGATAAGGAAGTTGTAAGTATAAGAACATTAAGTACATCGGGATAACGGGGTAAGTAAGGGAGTAGTAATTATTTGAATATCGTACGAGCATAGTATTAATAACAATGTTGGAAACATTATCAGTGGAACAAGTGTGAACCAAGGAACAAGGGAACACACGGTAGAGCTAACTCCGGTGAAAGGTATGATTTTCTCATGCCCCGTATGCTAACCGAGTTACGTTGATTTGTATGCTGTATGCCGGCTAATCAAGACTAAAGCATGAAAATGGTTTATTGCCTTCATTGTATGTCTTGATGTATGTTGTGTGAGCTAACCCTTCTTGATTGATTGTGCGGCTTCATTTAGTGCGTAGTCGACCCGTAGATGAGTCTTGTTTTGTAGTGGCTCGTAGTAAGAGTCCCGTTGTGAACTAATGGAAACGCGGCAACGCACTAAACTATCGAATCAGTAAACGATAACGCAACCCAATGAACTCACTAGAATGTGAGGGAGTGTACGGGAGTAATAACCTCCCGATAACGATAGGAGAACCGAAATGAATAATCCACAATTAATAAGTAGTGGAAGTATATAAGTAACCCCTATTAGAGGAATTAATCTTGGTGCAAGACATGAACCATGAGAGTAGTAAAGAATGATGAGGGATCTCCAAACCCCTTAGTAATTAGTTGACCCATTATTAGAGGGCCCGACTGATGTAAGTATGTCCCGAACATGATAGTATTCGATACGTTGGGGAAACCCTTAAATCTGAGGATACTAGTCGGTTGTAATTCCCTAAGCTAGTGGAGGTTATCAAGAGAGATACTTCTAGGCTAATCCATGAGATTGTAATATACTCTGAGTGAAGAGTGTTGGGAATTTGAGTAGTCCGGTAAAAACGAACAATTGAGTATTTGAGGAGCTAAGCGTATAGCTCTCGTATTGTAGGCCCGGTGGCGAGTCTTGTGTATGACTCTGCCCAGAGGCCAAGTAATGAGTATTGAGTATTGCGTACGTATGAGTAAAGTAACGAGTATTGAGTAAGAAGCGAGTATGAGTATGTAATGAGTACCAAGTATCGAGTATGTATAAGTAAGTAGTGGGTATTGAGTACGTATGAGTAAGTATGGAGAAGTGAGTGGTGAGTATGCACAAGTATAGCAACGAGTACAGAGTAAGGATCATGTACGAGTAAGGCATTGAACATGGAGTGAAGAGTATGCAAGAGTAAGGAGTAGGTATGAGTAGAGTAGCGAATATCGAACACAGTACGAGGAGTAATGAATGAATAACAAATACGATTGGTTGACTATCGATTGTCTTCCTTAGTAATTATTGAACTTGTATGTGTATGTAGGTATTTTTGAGTGTATTGTTGTAGCATGATTATGTATGTATGCATGTAAAATGAACTCCATGTATATCCGACCTAAAGTAGTCGGCGTACCGCGGTTAGCACGTGGTATATGCGAATTTCATATGCAGCGTAGCTGACCCCCTAGGGGGACCGTTTTTAGTGTGCAGGTACCCGAAGCTGACCACCGTTCGAGAGAGTAGGACGGGGACTGCTATGTAAGCATGGGTAGTTGTGTAATAGGGATTGTATTTGTAATGTATTGGGAAATTGGGAGTTCCAAACTGTATCGGTAATTTAAGGATTGTAGTAGACTCGGTATAGCATTGTATTGGAGTCGTATTTGAATTATGGTGGAGTATGCAAGGGAAAGTAATGTAACGTGTAGAGTACTCGGTATGTTCAATTCATCAGACCGATAGTATGTAGTATTGTAACTCGCCTTGTTAGTCACGTGGGTGACTAACGGCATTGTACACCCGCCGTTGTGTACGGAGTATCCGCTGCGAAGGTAAGTATTGTACAGTAATGATGGTATTAGCGGTAGGGGTGTTACAAAAAGTGGTATCAGAGCGAAGTATCGCTCTGATGGATGAAATACCGAGTTTAGGAAAATTCCGAGCTAGGAATTAGAGACTTAGGGCTAAGGGTTGAGTGTTAGCGTGTGAGGACGCTAGATAGGAATTTCCAGTGTGATCTGGATACCTACAGTAACCATACCCGCCCTCCGCGTCCCCCGTTGTAAAGCTGGGACGAGAACGCCAGTGAGTTGGAAAGACCTCTCACACTCGGGTAACACCCGATCTGGCAGTTGCAAGTAAACCTTATTATAAAAAGAACCTGTCATACGGTAGAGTCCAAGAACTGGAAGTCCCGAAGACGGTTCCCGTTGGATGACGATGACCGCACTTAATGGCGGAGAAGTGAAGATCCTAGACACAAGGATAAGGGAATTTATGGCACCATGGGGCGACATGCTTCGCAGTCACAAGAACCGTGAGTAGCCAACAAGAAGAGAAGCACAATCGCGCAATGAAACGAGGAAGATAGAGTAGCAAGCCCGAGACAAGAAAGTCTACGGACTGTAATGTTCGATAATACCAACGACGGTATGCAAACCGACTAAGGAATTAGTCGAGGTGGGATTAACACCAAACCTACCCGCCAATAGGCAGTAATAACCGAACAACATAGTCCAGACGACTATGAAAGTATCCATAAACATACACCTATAGGACCACAATATGGTTCCTAAGGATAAGTCAAGTCTCGTTAACCACACTCAAGGTGTGAGACACCCGGATGGACGACAACCATGTCAAGTATCTTGAGAAACGACTCAGAGAAGAGCGATCACCAAGATCAAAAGATCAAAGGAAGATCTAATAATACCACCAAATATGGATGGAAACGATACCGTAGCTGGTATACGTTAACCGAAAAACAACCTACCCGCGCACTTGCCCAGGGCAAGTGCAGCAACTACAAGACGGTTGGGAGACTTTTAACAACCCGCAAATACTTGCTAAGGTACCGCTATGACGAATGGAGCAAATATAGGATCACCAATCCTAAGTACTTAAATAATGAAACCATGGAAAGGCCTAACGGCCCGACCATTGTATTAAGAGTATACCGGTCAGCAAGAAGCTGAACTAGGTCAAGACCTAAATCATGGCAACGCCATGGAGAATCTCTTTTAACACCGAACCGTCATTTCAAAACCCAAAATTTTTCTTTCAAAACTATGATCCCTTCTTTTAAACATTGGATTTTTAAAACCAAACCAACGGAATTACGGTGAGTGTCATAGAATGATACAAGAGGAGTTGACAATAGAATACTTCACCTAGGCGTGTGACGAACACTACGAGTGTACCCAAATACGGGATGTGGGATGACCGCACTCCGAAGGAGCTTGCGGGCCTGACATGTAGCTAGGTAAGTGGTAACGTGCCAAGACGGTACCCCACGTATGTATACATGTAGTGTACGAAACACGGGAAGTAGTCAACTCTGTTCTACGGACCATAAGTAAATTTAAAACGGAACAGCTGGTTACCTCAACCGAACAAGGGAAACTCAGATAAGCTACAAGCTAAGGAGTCAGAAACGCATTTCAGGAGAACCATTAAGAGTTGAAAGTGCAAGAAGCACTAACAACATGATAAGACATTGGATATGCCTTGAAGATATCTAAGTAAAGCATGACAACTGGAAGGAATACCCAGTCTAAGCACAGTAAGGCAAATGCCTAACATTAACACATCAGTGTTCAATGAGCGGGATAGAATTCCCAGAACAACTGCCACAAACACACAGGGTGATGTTATAAGATACTAGACATACCATTCATCACCGGAAGGGATATCAAATCCGGTATAACACAAGGAAAAACACCAATGGTCTACCCTACGAACGGGAGACGTTACAACCCTCAACGGATAACTCAGATCCAGAACCGCAAGGTAGGACAACAAACTGAAAATACTCATACATGTCAGATGCTACCATATAATCGGTACTACCCAGGAGAAATCCATAAAGGGGTATCAAGTCAACACAGTTAAATGAGATGTCGTGCTAAGAACACCACAATCGGAACGAACATCCGGTTGGAACACCGGAGGGATCCCACTTGATAGGGGATATCCCAACTTAACAAATGGTATCGATCAATACCAAGATGCAAAAGGGTCTCCAACAAACGGAAGTGTGATGCGACAATCTTATCATGGAGCCCAGTATCACCTTTAAACCCAGCAATGTCTTGTGGAGAAGTAACCACTTGGGAACAGCCTATGATGAGTAGAGCTCTAGGCAATATGGCTAGTACGCCATGAAACTGTTATCACACAACCCAACGGTTGCAAAACCAATGTGAACTATATGGAAAGTGGTCAAGGATGACACCGATAAAAGAGTAACAACCAATAATGGAGGATCCCCTCACAAATGTGAGACCGCAAGAGCGGTGAACACATGGATCCCAAGAAGGGGATACCATAAGTAATTGTCGGGAAATATACCCCTCTCAGAACTACTAATGTAGTCAAGCTTGAGCATACAATTATTGTCAAGCAATGTGAAATAAGCTTCAACAGCAATTGTTGACAACCAAGGAGTAACCGGTTATAAAGCCAATGATGCTCAGGGAGCTCAGGAAAATAAAGGAATACCATATTCTGCATTTGCCAAATACATGGGGAACCATTGTATAAATGATGGAGATGTATGAGCTGAAGCTAGCAACAGTGGATGCCATGTAAACCAATACTGTAACCCAGTAAGAACACGGTGCGCAGCATGCGACCAGTTTAGGTGAATAATCACCCAAATACCACGGAGTTGTTAATACAAGATGGTAAACAGACCGGGCAACAAGCTAGAAGTCTGCACCAAATGGTGAAGCACCACCTGGAAGAGTAAGGATCAGTCCTATTGCGATCTCATAAGAAAGTTACTGCCAAGGGTTCACGCCTCTGCACTCTGTGGGACTGAGTGTTTTGGTATTGCACTTGTGTAGTCAATGATCTAGTGGGATAGCTAGGAATATGGAAAATATAAGTAGTGGTAAATTCTTCGTTTCACCAATGAACATGGCATAAGCCAGTTAAGCGAAAGCTTAGAAACAAACTGTGCGGCCCAAGGCCAAAGAAGCACGAAGAGGGTGAAACACACCAATAATCACAAGATGTGAATTCCATCGGAATAAAAGTGAAAGGCGACTTAAGAAAGTCACAAGGACCGACGCATTGAAAATGCAAGGTCATACAAGTAAAGAACACTTGTAATGAACCAGAGAAACTGGCATAATTCAGAAGCTACTAACAGTAGAGGAAGCACTACAACTAAGTAGTGACTTAACCTCAACCGACAATAAGTCGGAGGAACCAAGTGACTGATCACTACAAACACAACAGTATGTATATAAATTGCCAGAGAACTGGTTACAAATCTAAAATTCATCGAGTTCGAGCACGGTAAAGGAATACCACACTTGGTTAATAACCTTGTTCCCACAACAAGAGGGATAAAAAGGGTGATGTGTAACACGTTAAGGATAACGAGAAGGGCGAATAACCCAAGTTATCAAGGTCGCGCAGTAGAAGCTAGTGGGCCCAAAATTCTAAGGAAAGACACCTAGTGAATAAAAGGGTAATCATCAATGCCTCAAAGCCATTTAGGCTAGAACCGAATCCAGTTAAGAGTTGAATAACTCCGATGAAAATTCTGGATGCAGGGACAAACCGGTAATACGGTTAGGACCCATTGATCAAGGAACATCATATAATAGACCGTATGGAAGCTGAACCACTCCATGACGGCTGAATGCCTTCGACCAATGTCCAGTGTTGACACATGGTAGATTACGTGGGCGTAATCCCTTTTAAGGGGGGTAGAGCAAAAACCGTGAAACGTATGTTTTACGTGATAGGTGCGTAAACTACAATGCGCATAGCGCAAAAGGATTGTTTTGATGATTGATACTTATGTTATATAAACATTTGTATTCACTCATTGTGTAATTGTAGTAATTTGAGAAGCAAGTATAGGAGAAAGGAGTAGAGAAGCTCCAGGGGAATGAGAACCCCATTGGTAATAGTATGAGGAATGAGTATGTATGGGAGACTTGCGGAGTATAAATCGGTATAGAACCGATGTATGTAATGAGTATAAATCGGTATACAACCGATGTATTTTATGAGTATAAATTGGAGTATAGCAAATTAATGGGATATTATACCCATGAATTCTTAAGTATAGTAGTTGGTGAAGATGTAGTAGTGATTAATGAGATGATTAGTAAATAAGTAAGTGAATCATATAAATGGGAAAATGTATGTGCGTGATTATGAGTAGCAAGATTAAAAAGATAGAAAACGAAATAATGTTTGACAATCTGTCTGTTTGTATTGAGGTGGGAAGTGGAACGTGATTTGCTAGTGATCAAGGGAAGCCGAACACAAATTGGGGTGGAAGGATAATTCAACACCAATGCTGATAACATTGGGGTTGAAGGACTCTGGAAGCTCCCTTAAGTGGCCACAATAATAACACTAGTAATAGGAATAATCATCAGAAATTGAAATTGGGAGATGTATGCAAGTTTTCAAAACGAATTTCAAAACTAATTTGGTACAATGTTTCTTCAAACTTGAGAATGAGGATCGGTTTTAAAACCGCTCCCACGGGCGCTAGTGGATCTTCCATGCCTAGGCACGGGTATCCGGTCGAAACCATAGAAGGTGAAGCTAGTTTTGAGTCCGTGGAAGTGTAGAGTAGTTTGAAACCACTACACCGTTCGTGCGGTGACAGTGTGTGTTTTGTATTTTTCCAAAGGCACTGGGGCAGCGTAGTCCCGAGTAAGTATGTGTAAAGTATGAGTAAGTAAGTATGAGTAAGTGCCTGAGGATCTCTATATGTGCAAATGAATTTGATCAGAACCAAAGGACCGTGGAGCCAGAAAGTGTAAGTGCTCAAGTCATGACGGACGTGAACCAGAAAGCGTAAGTTTTCAAACGTGACCGGTACCTGAGGGATCACTCACCATTGGGGGAGGATTGTACCTAATTGTCTGCGGATGGACCCCCTTGGAGAGAAGTAAAACGCATATTTTTGATTGCTATGCATGCAGTGACATGCTGTTTGGATGCGTAGTATGCATCATGTCAGACATTTGGAGTTTGACAAGTTATATGTAGAGGTCATAACCTTAGCATAGATATGTACGAGTAACAGTATTAGATTCACCAACTTTGAGCGCAAAGTTCTTTAAGGGGGGTAGATTGAAATACCCCAAACTTAAATATGGTGATTAGAATATTTTAATATAGTATTTAAGGGCCTAATAGTGCCTAAGTAATTTTGGTAAGGAAAATAAATCCAAAAGAAATGAGAAAAACGCTTGGAAAGCGGAAAACGCTAAAACAATGGTTAAATAACCATAGGAGGTACGGGACCTCGGTTATAGTATCGTAAGGATTCCTAAGGCTTATTCATGCCTAATTAGTATACGGGAACGATTCCCGAAGAAAACGGATCCAAGAAATGTATTAAAACTCTAATAGAGCTTTAGCGCATGTTTTTCGAGGAAACCCGAAAATGTGATTTTAAGTGGTCAAACAAACCCGTAAAAATTATAGTCCATTAAATAACTATAAATAAACATTAATGGAAGCTTAATGTCCATTAAAATTAAAGAAACAAGAAATTCCGGAAAACGGGCCCGGTTAGTGAATAGTAACTAAACCGGGTAAAATAACGAGCGTTTTCTGTAAAAGATGAAAAACGCTCCAGCTAGTATAACAGTGGGGGCCGATTTTTACTGTTGTAGACAGCTCTCTCTCACACGCACACACAAGTAACAAGTAAGTAAATCAAAAAGCAATAAAGTAATAAAGCAAAAAGTAACTTATACTACTTTAACACTCTCTCACCTCTCATTCTCACTTTACCCTCATCTCTCTCCTCCCTTCTCCTCACCCAGCAATTTCTCCCTCTCTCTCCATGGGGGCTGGCGATTTTGAGAAGCTTCAACACCTCCCATGGCTTCTCTTCTTTCTCCTCATGCTCTAGCTCCATTTGAGCTCCAAATGTAAAATAAAATACATATTTGAACTCCCCTCTTCATCCTCTACATTTCTATCTTTTCAAAATCCGAAAATGAGCAACTTCATCTCCATGGGTTTTCCCCATTTGAAGAGAAAAGCACACCATTGTGAAGCTTGGAGTCTCCTCTTTCAAACAAGGTAAAAATCTCCATGAAAGACCTCACTTTTCTCCATCTCCTTGGTGGCCGATTTTGTCTCTCTCTCTCTCTTACCTTGTTTTCCTCTTGTTTTGGAGTTTGCTTCAACCCTCCAATGGTGGTGAGAACACCTTCTTGAACCAAGGGCTAAAACCCCTCCTAAAGCATTCCAAGGTAAAAACCCTAACTAATGGTAATTTAAACCCTTCATTGAATTAGTGAAGTTTTGAGAGATTAGAAGTTTAATTATATTCTCTTTGTGTAATTTGGGTGTTGGGATGGAGTTTGGTAACTCCATCCCCCACAAAATTGATTTGAACAAGAAAGACAGGAAGGAGGAGAAATGGAAAAGAAATGATGGAAACGAAAGCTCAAGGTAAGAGCTCCTTCTCAATGCTTAATTTAATGCATTAGCGTAATGGGAATGGGTAAACAAATAAAAGAATCTAAACTATTGTACTTAGAATTGTAGTATTGGAAGTTTGAGAACTTGTGAACAAGTATGTGAATGGTAGGCCTTGGAGCCAAGTGTAATGAGTATGTGTATTGGTATTGTGATTGATGGGTAATGATGTATTAAGATTGCTTAGTATGTGTGCTGGTAGAACCCTTGTGGTTTGGCTAGAATAGGGATGAAGCTGATGAGAAAAGATGTGTGTGGATAAGTAAGAATTATAGGTGAGCTATGGCAAAATTTTGGTAGGAATTGTGCATTAAAGAATGACTTGGTGAATGGGAGAACCAAGGTATGTATTGGGGTTAGTAGAGATGTGTAATGACCATGGATTGGTAATTGGAGGATGAGGATAAAGTATATAAAAATCTGTAGCAAGAAGTGATAGAAATGTATTAGAGAAGCTAGGAAAAATTAGAGTGCAAGATGTAGTGGAATGGATGTTGGACTTGGGTATAGACATGGTGATTGCTTGGAATTGTATTTGGGATGCTAGTAATGGTGTTGGTAGTAGAATTATTGGATGTGGGGATTGAGTTATAAAATCTGTAGCATAAGTGTAACAAAAACTGTTACAAGTGTTGAAGGGAGTGAGGAAAAATTGTGTATATGAATTTAGAAGTGAGTAAGGTATTTGGGGGATGAACCAAGGCAATTTTGAGGGCCTAAGTAGTGTTAAAACATGTGGGATTACATGTAGGAAGATTGGGGAAGCAGTGGGTAAAGTATAGAACTGAAAACAGAATTTAAAACTGAAGTACTGGGCCGGACCGACCTTGGGACCGAACTTGCAAGGTTGGTCGAGCCTAGAATTACAAAGACGGGAAACCTTCTGGAATGGACCGAACTTGCGACCGAACTTGCAAGTTCGGTCGGACCAGAAAATTCTCCCGTCTGAAACCTTCTGGAATGGACCGAACTTGCGACCGGACTTGCAAGTTCGGTCGGCCAGAAAAATTCCCGTAATGCAAGCTACTAAAATGGACCGACCTTGCGACCGGACTTGCAAGGTCGGTCGGGCTAAAATTTTCAAGTACGAAACTTACTGGAATGGACCGACCTTGGGACCGGACTTGCAAGGTCGGTCGAGCCTGGAATTTTGCCGATAAGTAACTTACTGACTTGGAGCGAACTTGCGACCGGACTTGCAAGTTCGGTCGAGTCAAAAAAAAATGTATGATTATAGTTATCATATGTACATATATATATATATGCCTATACGCATATGTATACGTAAGTGTAGTAGTACATCATTAATGGAATGGAATGGTGATGGAATACACATGTGAGTAAGGAAACAAGATAAGGAAGTTGTAAGTATAAGAACATTAAGTACACCGGGATAACGGGGTAAGTAAGGGAGTAGTAATTATTTGAATATCGTACGAGCATAGTATTAATAACAATGTTGGAAACATTATCAGTGGAACAAGTGTGAACCAAGGAACAAGGGAACACACGGTAGAGCTAACTCCGGTGAAAGGTATGATTTTCTCATGCCCCGTATCCTAACCGAGTTACGTTGATTTGTATGCTGTATGCCGGCTAATCAAGACTAAAGCATGAAAATGGTTTTTTGCCTTCATTGTACGTCTTAATGTATGTTGTGTGAGCTAACCTTTCTTGATTGATTGTGCGGCTTCATTTAGTGCGTAGTACGACCCGTAGATGAGTCTTGTTTTGTAGTGGCTCATAGTAAGAGTCCCGTTGTGAACTAATGGAAACGTAGCAACGCACTAAACTATCGAATCAGTAAACGATAACACAACCCAATGAACTCACTAGAATGTGAGGGAGTGTACGGGAGTAATAACCTCCCGATAACGATAGGAGAACCGAAATGAATAATCCACAATTAATAAGTAGTGGAAGTATATATGTAACCCCTATTAGAGGAATTAATCTTGGTGCAAGACATGAACCATGAGAGTAGTAAAGAATGATGCGGGATCTCTAAACCCCTTAGTAATTAGTCGACCCATTATGAGAGGGCCCGACTGATGTAAGTATGTCCCGAACATGATAGTATTCGATACGTTGGGGAAACCCTTAAATCTGAGGATACTAGTCGGTTGTAATTCCCTAAGCTAGTGGAGGTTATCAAGAGAGATACTTCTAGGCTAATCCATGAGATTGTAATATACTCTGAGTGAAGAGTGTTGGGAATTTGAGTAGTCCGGTAAAAACGGACAATTGAGTATTTGAGGAGCTAAGCGTATAGCTCTCGTATTGTAGGCTGGTGGCGAGTCTTGTGTATGACTCTGCCCAGAGGCCAAGTAATGAGTATTGAGTATTGCGTACGTATGAGTAAAGTAACGAGTATTGAGTAAGAAGCGAGTATGAGTATGTAATGAGTACCAAGTATCGAGTATGTATAAGTAAGCAGTGGGTATTGAGTACGTATAAGTAAGTATGGAGAAGTGAGTGGTGAGTATGCACAAGTATAGCAACGATTACAGAGTAAGGATCATGTACAAGTAAGGCATTGAACATGGAGTGAAGAGTATGCAAGAGTAAGGAGTAGGTATGAGTAGAGTAGCGAATATCGAACACAGTACGAGGAGTAATGAATGAATAACAAATACGATTGGTTGACTATTGATTGTCTTCCTTAGTAATTATTGAACTTGTATGTGTATGTAGGTATTGTTGAGTGTATTGTTGTAGCATGAGTATGTATGTATGCATGTAAAATGAACTCCATGTATATCCGACCTAAAGTAGTCGGCATACCGCGGTTAGCATGCGGTATATGCGAATTTCATATGCAGCGTAAGCTGACCCCCTAGGGGGACCGTTTTTAGTGTGCAGGTACCCGAAGCTGACCACCGTTCGAGAGAGTAGGACGGGGAATGCTATGTAAGTATGGGTAGTTGTGTAATAGGGATTGTATTTGTAATGTATTGGGAAATTGGGAGTTCCAAACTGTATCGGTAATTTAAGGATTGTAGTAAACTCGGTATAGCATTGTATTGGAGTCGTATTTGAATTATGGTGGAGTATGCAAGGGAAAGTAATGTAACGTGTAGAGTACTCGGTATGTTCAATTCATTAGACCGATAGTATGTAGTATTGTAACTCGCCTTGTTAGTCACGTGGGTGACTAACGGCATTGTACACCCGCCGTTGTGTACGGAGTATCCGCTGCGAAGGTAAGTATTGTACAGTAATGATGGTATAAGCGGTAGGGGTGTTACACCACGTTAGCTTGGGGGCCATGAGAGGATCGTACCAGCAATTTTGCTGACCCCCTTTGGGGGCTGTTTTTACTACGCAGGTGAACGTCAGAAGGCGCCCGTCATGAGAGTAAGAAGGGGGTAGACGTGTTACGGGTTAAGTGTGGCCTACGAGTTGTGCATGTACACTCGTATGGTATTTTGAGTCAGTAAGTTGTATAGGATGTGAGGGGATTGTAAGAATGATTTGTATTTGGTTAAGACTTGTAAGTACTAATGTTCTGTATATTCTATTAGTCAGACCGTGACAAGGTCCTGGAATGTATTTGAATCCGCTGCAACGTTTGTATATATGGTGATAAGGTTGAGATAACCACGATTGGATTGAGATGGGGTGTTACAAAAAGTGGTATCCGAGCGTAGTTACGCTCTGAAGACAAGAATTACCGAACTTAGGAGAATACTGAGGTTGAGGTTGAGTTATGGGTTAAGGGTTGAGAGATAGAGTGAGAGGTGCGTTAGTTAGGACTTCCCGGTGTTTACCGGATATCCATAGTACCTAAACCCGCCCTCCGCGTCCCGTGCTTGAGTTACGGGGAACAAACGCCAGAGAGAAGAAAGCCTTCTCTTACTCGGGAAAAACCCGATCTGGCAGTTAGTTAATAGTAACAATACGAGAAACATCTTGTTGAACAACAGTTTATGAGAACTTGAACGTTTTAATGGAGCGCACAGTGAAACAGGCACTACTACCAATAGAATTCTATCAGAAGAGAGAAATTACCGGCAACATGGGTCGACATGCTACGCAGGTCGAAATAACCCGTCATACCAATGATAAGGAAAACAATACGAGTGTAATGGATAGGAAAGAAAGCGACATGAATACCGGGGGCAGTGGTCCGAATGAGCATAACAGTGGGATAATACATAATACGAGAGTCAAGATTACTGGAAAGTCCAGTTAGAAACGGGAACTCCAAACCCCATATAATGAGGAAGGTTACAAACCTGGCCGACATAGCGCAGAGGACGGTAAAAACTCATACAGATTGTATACCGAGTTAGGACTACAACGTAGTGCCTAAAGGAGAATTGTTACTCAGAAAACCACGACAAAATGTGTGGAAACGGGGAGCGAGGAGGTAAGGCATAAGAAAATAACAAGGGGTTCCCTCAGAAAGAGGAACACCCTGGCAAATGACAGTATTGTCAAACCAACCAGGAAACTGTCGGATGGTCAGTTATCCAAAACGAAAGAACATCGAAGGAGTCCTGAGGACTACCAATTACATGGGAAACTTAGGAGGAAGCATCACTACCAATGTACCTTGTACCAAAGCCCATCCTGCATGGGTGCACTTGCCATAGCAAGTGCTACCACGGTTAAGCTAACAGAAAGCCATCATGACGAGATAGGTAGAAACGTACAACTGTAGTACATTTTAATACCGGATTATAAATTCATAGGAACGGGAGAATGAGACCTTGGAAAGGCCTGACTGCCTGACCATGACGAGCAGATTCGACACATAGTCAGCAGAGAGCTGAACTTGGACAGCATACTAAACGATTTATAAATATTAGAGACGGTACAACCTACTACAGTAACAAAGACAATACGGTAAGAACACTAAAACCCGGATCTCAAAGAGAAGAACCTAAGAGATCACTCGTAATCGAGCAAAACAATACGAAGTAACAACATACAAGGAAGGTATAAGAGATACAATGAAGGCAGTCGACAGAACGACTTCCAACAGGAACGGGATAGAACTCCCGAGATGACATTAAGAATACCAATAACAACAATTCGTTGAATATGTTAGTAAACCCCGAAATAGGGATAGAGGAAATGAACTTAAGCTATAACCTACTAAGGGTTAAGGACATACAATTCCGATAGAGGAAAGCTCAGAGGACTACCCCCACAGAGCGGGCATAGTCGAGCCGAACAAACTGATAAATGAAAGTTAGTATTGTTGCCTGACTCATTAACACCCAAGTATGATTAATCATCAACGGGTGGCGTAGTTAACGATAGTTGAATGAAGCATTGAGATGGAAGCACATGATCACCTGAACAAATATCCAACTTAGACACCGTAAGGCAGATGCCTAAAACGAACCGGTCCATAATTATTTAAAAATGTGCAAGTCTATGAAATGACAGTATTGTCAAGGACACTAAGTAACCTCAGATCACCTGAATAAACTTCCATAGCAGGAAGCAGGATGCTACAACTTTCCATGAGACCCGGTACTACATTTAATATGTAACCTAATGGTGGATAGTGTTCAAAAAAACCCGAAACGTATGAGGATAACCTACATATGAGTAAGAGTACAAGTAGTGAACTGAGACATTAAGCACTAAGAGCCTACGAGCCAAGGATGTTAACCACATTAGAGCCGAGGCGCAGTAAGTTATAAGAGAGCTTATTTAAGCCACGAAGGTACTATAACCCGTAGATATGAACGGTTACAACACCTATAACTTAGATTGTGGGAGAATTGCTAGGAAAGGGCACCAATGAGAATATTGAGACAATGCTATTGGTAGGGGCGGAGAATGAACCATGCCTTTTAGGGTGGGGACACCTCTCCTTGTTGTGAGGCCATGAGTGGGAATAAACCCCTCAATAAGGGCTTTCACTTGTTAGAGATATAATACGCTTTTATTAGAGAATGGAAACTATAAACCTTGAGATTACCTTAGAATGTACCAAGTACACTTGAGTAATAAGGAACGCTATAGAGATAGACCTCATATCCAACACCCAGGATGTAAGAATCAGTAATCGTCAGAGATAAACATGGCGAGTGCACAAATGGCACGTCAAATGACCAACACTCAGTAGAGCTTGTGATTAAACAAATGACTTCTTCAGTAACCGGTTAAATTACATGGTAAATAACATCATAAGGGATGCAAGGACGTGAGAGAGACTGGCCTACATATGAACCCGAGATTGAAGCAGAACACCTTCATATTAAGAGATAACAATATTACAACACGGTACGACAACCGCTATACATCGAATTAGAGAATTCCCAGGGTGTTTACACCAAGAAGAGATGGAGTATAAGATAATATATTAAAGGGAATGATTGAGAAGTAGCACCATCAATGGGCAACAGAGTAAAGGCCCACTGCCACGTTAGTAGTGGTCGTGAGTACAATATTTATATAAGGGGATTAAGTCATGGTGCGCAGTAAGCGACCATTAAGTGTAAGCCATCAAATATTGACACCGAGGCAACTAGATTTGTGAGCAGAAACCAAAGTGAGTAAGGAAATAAGATGGTAGACGAACTGTGCATTGATGCTAGTAGTCTAGACCTGGCGAGGTAAGATTTCACAGGAAGCACACTACCCATTCCTTAAGGAAAGAAACCTCAGTTACTAAGAGACCAAGTCAGTATGGAATACAGAAAGGAACTAGAGCATACCATACTTAAGAACACAGTAAATGGATTTCCCTTGATTAAGTTCAAGAAGAACAATAAATGTTATCATGGAATGATGAAGAGGAGATCGACAACAGAATACTTCATAATTAGCAATAGCTAAACGTGTGACGGACACTACGAGTTTACTAAAACGAGACGTGGGACGACTACACCCCACAGGGGCTTGCAGGCCTGACGGACTCATTTATGAGTTAGTCAGGTAAGTAGTAATGTACCAGTAAGGTACCCCATGCATGTAGATGAGTGGTGTAAGGAACACGGGAAGTAGTCGACTCCGTACCACGGACAACGACGCAAGATCAGACAAGAGCAGCTACTACCGCAAACAGTCGAAGAGAAGAATTCAGTTGAACCAACAACACAAAGGAATCAGAGAACAAATAATTAAGGACTATGAAGTGCGAAGAGCACGGATTGTTAAGCACAGACAATGGACATGTCTTAAGACGTAAGAGATTAAACTGTAAAGCGCAATAAGCACTAAACAGTAGTTTCAGATTAAGGGTCATCCTCAGACCAAAGGTCAGTTGGAAAGAACGATTTAGACACTTGAGAAAACACTAAGAGTATGAACATTAGATTTTCATAGAGAATGGATAGACGAGTTACAACTCATTAAGGTCGTGTATATATAAAGTTAACATGCGTCCATTGAGAGACCAATATTTCTAAACCTTAAGGAGGCACAAGGATATACAGTACAATGAAGGGTAAGAAAGCCAATTAGGCCTAAGATTATCAGAGTCGCGCAGCGGAAGCTAGCAGATCAGTACCTTTGAGTTAAGACCAAACTAAGTTAAGGAAATGGTATAAGCACCGTTAAGAATCCTCGATACAGAGACTAAGCCATTAACATAGTTATGACCCTCTGATCGAATTATAAGTGAGATAGACGACATGGAAGCTAGAATGCTTGGTAAGAATTAGACATCTTGAACCTATGCTCAAGGATGATATAATGTTGATTACGTGGGCGTAATCCATTTTAAGGGGGGTAGAGCGAAAACCGCTTAGCGTATGTTTATATACTTAGTACGTAAACTACGGTGTGCATAGCATAAAATAAATTGAGAATTTGTTCTACATAAACATTTTGAGATTAATCATGGTTATTGCGCACATAAGATGCGAATACCATACGTATTAAGTACCTATCTTGTTAACTCCGGTGTGAGTACAAGTTAAGAGAATTAGTGAAGAGGATTAAGGAGACTTAAGGAATAAGGAATATATGAGATATAAGTTGATATGGAAGTATGTGTGAGATAAGAATAAGATAACACTATGAGATATTATTTGATATGAGTATGGGTTAGGAAATAGTAGTGCTATGTGGTATAAGACGGTGAGAGTTGGTATGAGACTGATATAGAACTTAGTAGGAATGAGAACCCTGAGGTAAGTACTAAGACATGAATTGGGAATGTACATGGACTGAGTCTACACCTTGGAGATGTAATGATTACGACTAGAATCACTAAAAGATAGAAAATTAGACATGAGTGAATTATTTGATGTTTGAAAATGACGTGTGTTATACCCAAAATTTCAACCCCCCCGGGAAGAGATTATCTACTAGTAGGCTAGTTTGGTCAAGTAGCGAGGGCTCCCAGTTCGATCGGCACATTTCAGAGTACTAGGGACAGCTTAGTCATCTCCAGGGGTGTTTTCGTAATTTTTCAAGGCTCCTAAGCCCCCTATAAGCTTTCTCTCTCCTCCTAAGAAGGGTCAAATCAATTCGAAATGCTTTGAAATTTTAACCCATGATAGAGGATGACGTTCTAAGCATAATGGCGTTGAAATTTTGATTTTTCGAGTTTCCAATAATTTTCTAGCAATTTCTGACTGAATCTGACGAGAAATTCAATTTAAAAATATTCCAACATTTAAAAAATCCGATTCCACTTCAGAAATTCATAATTGCCATCCTTGACATGTGGTTAAAATTTCACAGCAAAATTCCATTGGGAAGTCATTTAATTAAAATGCCAAAAAAATCTTACTTTTACTAGATTTTCTTTATCTTTAAGAAAGTCTATATAAAGGGATAGGTTTTAGGATAAGGGGAGAATCTCATATGTTCAAGAACCCTAGGAAGACAGAAAGCACAGCCTCCTCTCTCTCTCTCACGTTTTTCAACACCCGGCCACCCGAATCATACCAAAAATCCCCCGAAATCACCGTCAAAACACGTTTTCCAATCCCCAAAGCACCAATAATCATCAAAACCTCTCAAAAACACTTCCAAAACGTGAAGAACAGCAAGAACAACCAGCAACCAGAAGCTTGGTTCGAAATCCCTTCGGGCCTGCCATCAACGGAGCACTCGACGACTCCCGGTGTGAAGAATCATCGTAAATCCGAAGGTAGAACAGGTAGAAATCTCACTTTCCTAACTCCCCACGACATTATCAGTCTTGCCTCAAACTTTGGGCTTAAACAAACTCTTTTTCGCTTCTGTATCATTAATTGTTTCAGCTACTGCCTTGTTACTTGTTTGCTAAGTTTCGTATTAATTTTGATGTCAAATTGAGTTCTTTCAGTTACTAACGTGTTTAAAATCTTTCAGGCTACACACCCATAAAATTTGAGCTCTAAACACCCTCGGGAACCTTAAAAAACCCCTGTCCGGGGGTGGTCCGTGACCTCGGACCTATGGTCCGGGACCACGGACGGGTTGTCCGTGGCCACGGACACCCACGGACGGCGGCGGGATTTTTAAATTTCAAAATTTAGGTTTTTTCTAAATAATGTCCGGGCCCACGGACATCTTGTCCGTGGCCCCGAACTTTTCAAAATTTTGCTTTCTGTTTAATTCGACTTTTATGTTCACATAGGTTAACTAGGGTCCGTGGGTTCGGACACTAGGTCCGTAGCCACAGACGGAAACAAAATTTGACCTAATTCTGCCTCCGAAACCCTAGTTTAGGAATCTTTAATTTTATTTTAATTTTCTGTCAAAAAAATGCTAAAAAACCAAAAAAAACAGAAGCTTGTGCACTTAGGTTAAAACGACCCGTAATAAGCCGTAATTAAACTAAGTAGAGGAAAAACGACTTCAAGGGGTAATGAAAGTAATTTGAACCCTAAATAAGTTGAATACCAAGCCCCCGAACCCGAACTCTACCTTTCCTGATTTATTCTAGGTTAAAATTAGGTGGCGACTCATAATAGGTTCCAGTGAGCTAGCTTAGGTTTTAATAATTATTGTTATATGACATAGTTATTAATCTTAGGTTATAAGTGGACCTAAAACCCGATTAGATCCTAATCAACTTAATCCACATAGGATAGGGTTTAAAATCGAGGCTCACAGACTGGCGACTCTGTTGGGGACAAACTTCTTAATTTTAACTTGTTTTAATTTTAAGAAAGAGGGCTTAACTCGAAAATGTTGTTTATTTATGGCTTTATTACGCTGTTTGTTTACTTTCATGCGCACTTTTATTTTCTGCACCTTTGCATCATATGAGAGCGAGGGTCCACGCAAACCGATTTCACCCCGGGACCCGTTTGAGGGTCCCCTGTCAGGGACTCACACCTTTTAGGTGATGTGAATAAGCGGGGTAAAAGAGGAGGGTGTCGTCTAACCACACCCCCTTAATACCTGGGCCTTAGCCCCAAGCGTTTTCCTAGCAGTGGCCTTACCTAGCCCATGGTTTGGTCAGTCAAAGACCCGACCGTAGACGCACGCCTTCAGGTGATGTGAAAAAAGTGGGGAAGCCCAAAGAGAATAGCGTGCAAGCCCTACTCCTTTGTGGTAACCTGGGCCCGCGCCCCAAGCACCTCTCCGGATCGATCCATACCCGTTTTGATTTAAACGTCTAGTGAGGACATGTTGAATTTGGGTGGGCTTTGTTTGCTTGTATGATCGGCCCACTACCCAGCCTAGAAATTGATAGGAGCTTTTCCTACATCAACCTAGCCCAACCCGAATTGGCAGCCCTGTTTGTTTACGGGCCAAAGGCCCTGTCTGGTTTGATATGTGAGTCATTTGGGCTTCAGCCCAAAAGTTTAGACTTAGGTGATCTCTCCCTCTTTTCGGCCCAATTTGAATTATCAATTTAGTTCTAGGCCCACGAAAAGCAAATCCACCTAAAGCAATCCATGAAAATCCACCAGGCCTTTCCACTTCATGGCCCGTTCTAGTCTGAGAAAACTTTTCACTCGGGCTTTGGCCCAAAACCCCAGACACATGCATTATCCTTTAGGCTCAATCAAGGTTACTCGGTCCAAATTCCAATTCACATCTAGAACATGGTTTAGAATCATTTTGGCCCATGCGTCTTACCTCTAGCCCAAACACATTTCAACCCAAGTGCCCAATTCTCAGAACATTCCAGCCCAGGAGGAAATTTTTTTAGAACATTTCAACCTAGGTGCCTCTCTTCTAGTTCATTTAGGCCTTAGCGTCTACCCACGATCTTCAAGACTTTCCACCTCATGTACTGTTCCTGCTGCCCGAACAAGTTTTAACCTAAGGCATCTTCACGACCTAGAATTTCAGTTCTGTCCTCTTTTGTTTTCTAGCAGATGGCGCTTCGGAAACAGGTAAATCCAAATCCTAGGATTGGTGAAGGAGGAAATCCGATCAACATGGATGTCCATCTCGCGGCTTTGGAACAAAAGTACATGGACACCATTAATGCCATGGAGCAGAGACATAGTGCCGTCAGGAACGCCATGGAGTCTAACTACATTGCCACAATTGAAGGATTGAAAACGAAGACCCTTTCCCTTGAGGCCGGACGTCAAGTCCAAAATGAACTAGTGAACAGGCTCTTAGCTCTCTTCACAACTGCATTGAAGTTAGCTTATTAGGGCCCAAGGTTCACAAGGGAATACCGAGGAAATTGCCGTAGAACTCGAGAGGGTGAGTAGACAACCAGAAGAAACTCCCAAGATGACCAGTTTAAATACTGAGATATGCACTAAGTCGGGATTATCAACACCGCCCTAGGCGAGAGTTTCATGTGCCCGCAAACCTACAGTGCCAGGTTACAAGTAGGACAGCTCAAAGCTCGGGGAGTGGACAACAAGACTTTGAAGGCAAAGCCAGTTGTAGCAATCCCAGTTTCAAAACAGAAAACCAAAGCATCAACTCGACCTAGGCGTTTCTCTACACCGAGATAGTTTAGCAGCATTGGCCGACCTCTCAGTCAAGCTCTCATTGTACTGCCGGAACTGAATCTACTATGGCCTATTGCATCTCATCCCGGGGTTATTCAAGCAGGGGAACACCTCAATCAATTCTGCCAATTTCACAAGCTACCAGGACATAGCACCAATAATTGCAGGAATCTGAGGCATAAAATTCAAGATCTTATCGACCGAGGCTTCCGATTCCCATGAAGACAACAACTTCTACATGAATCCTATGTTCGGGCAATGTTAGATATTGTTCAGTTCTTATGTTTTCCTTTAATTACTGTTTTCAACTTTCTCAGTAGTTCAATTTTATCTCTCTAGATAGTCCTTGTCTTTTGAAATTACAGTTAACTTTGTTATTTGCATTTAATCATGAAATGAGGGTTTTCATTCCGTGTAAGTTCTCATTTATGCATGCATTTAGTCATTCATAAATTCAACAATAAAAAAACAAAAAGAAGTATCCCCTTGCGACCACCATGAGCAAGCTTTGCCACATCCATAGTCGTCACTCACACCATGAACAAGATCGACTCCTCACTTCACCTACGTTTACCACAATCCACCAGTTCACCCAAAGCAAAAGCAAGAAAACTCCAGAAAAAGATATATTGGTCAGTCACCACATCATCCATCATTCCCTCACAAGATCACCCCATCACCACTCACCATCATTATTCCACACAACCACCTTCCACAAATAACCTGGGTACTAGAAAGGCTTGTCGAAAAACCCCACAATAATACTGGGGGCAATCTGAGTTAAGGAACGATAATGTTTATTTCTTTTGTTTAAATGTGCAAACAAGTCCCTGAGTGTACACTTCGCGAGAGTGCCTTGAGCGGTAAAACCAAGAGTGAAAGAGCGTGTCATTTTTACACGACTCCAGAGAGGTCACATTCAAAGGTAAGGCAAACGGCATGACTCCAATCATAAGAGATAATTTGTAAATTTACGCTTAAACCTATAAAAAGTAACAAAGAACGGATACACAACTATTAGGGATGACGAAGCACCTAGGTACAGTACTACACAGCCAAAAGCTTATGAACCCTGACATTAAACCCTAGGCACCCCCGCTGAGCTTTTCGTATACATCCTCTTTTACAACGCTACAAGCTCCACAAAATAGGCCAGCCAATGATGAACAACCGACCCGGTGACCAAAGGAGGCAAGGAGCCCGGCTTCCGAACAGCAACTTCACAAGTCCAAAGAAGCAGAACTGCTGCCAACATGACGAAATGATCCGTAAATGGCCCCAAAGTGGCACAGGATCCCACTGAGATAACATCAAAAACAGCTCTCAAAGTTCAAAACCGGGAAACACAAGAACCCTGAAGGAAAAGAGATTCAAAGAAAGGCAAACCTAAAAAGCCTTGAAGAAATCCAGAATTGGAGGAAGGAGAAAAGGTGCAAGGAACACTCGAAAATCCAGAGTTCCAAGCTCATAAGCGAAGTCATCACGAAGTAGCCAAACAACTTCAAGACAAAGAAGGCAAATCCGAGAGACGGTGCAAGTTGCAGCTTTGGTCACCCTTATAGCTCCACGTATCCTAAACATTCCTCCATTGTCCTGTTGTCACTCATCACACCCCGTAGCCACGTTATATGCTTAAAAGACTTCCGACTTAGTAGTTGTGTATCCACTCACGTGAAGGTAACAGGTTGAACGCGTAAATCGAACAAATGTCAAATTCAATGGTTGAGATGTCTGGACCCAAAAGGAGAGCATGACTGCAAACGTTAAACACTTTGAGTGTAGGACAGAAAGCACCACATCAAGATCAACCTTGACCTTGTGAGAATGGGACTTGTTTTGCGCAATTAATCAAAAAATACTGGGGGCAATTGATCGTTCCGATCGATTGCCACAAATCCTAAAAAAACTCAAATTGCCTTAAGGAAAAATATTGGGGGCAATTGTTGGTCCCAACAATTGCAACAACGACACCGATTGAGGCCTAAAAGTCTAGAGCCCAAAGGATCAAACTCTCCTAATGTCACACAGGCCCGTCCTAAGCCCTACCTCCACATCAAATTTCTACCTCCACATTCAAACATCCACAGGCTCGTCTTGAGCCCTAATCCTTCTACATCCTTTTGGACCTATCATACACTTGGCTCACTTTCACCTAGATCCAACCTTTGGGCTCGTCATAAGACCTAGAACCATCACTTAGGCTCGTCATAAGACCTAGATCCCACCTTTAGGCTCATCATAAGACCTAGAACCATCCTTTAGGCTCGTCATAAGACCTAGATCCCACCTTTAGGCTCGTCATAAGACCTAGAACCATCCCTTAGGCCCGTCATAAGACCTAGATCCCAACTTTAGGCTCGTCATAAGACCTAGATCCAACCTTTAGGCTCGTCATAAGACCTAGAACCATCCTTTAGGCTCGTCATAAGACCTAGTTGCATTCCTTTAGGCTCGTAGTAAGACCTAGCATTACCTTTTAGCTTACCCACTCTCATCAAACACATTGCATTCATCTCATTCATATAGGCTCGTCATAAGACCTAGTTGCATTATCCAGGCGCGTCACAAGACCTGGCGACAGAAAGTTGGCGAGGTGATGGCAATAAATCCTTCTTTTGCGATGTCAACTTATTTTTGGGATCAACGAATGGTGGGCAAAGGCAATAAGTCCCCAGGGTTTTTACCAGGAGTTATCCCTACACACCGGCTTGGGGGGAGATGGCAATAAGTCCACATTGGGTCCAGCCAGGAGCATTGGCACGGGTTTCGGTCCCTAGAAGCATCCGAGCATCGTCAACATCATCAGCATCAGCATCATCAACATCATCAGCATCAACATCATTAGCATCCTCAGCATTTCAGCATTCTTGCATTTGCATACCATCCATTTTTCACATCCTAGGTAGTCAACGCCTTAGAATCACTTGACATTGCATCATTTCTGCGCCTTAGAATGGTTTGACGTCATTGTAGGTAGTCAACGCCTTAGAATCGCTTGACATTATTTCGTTTTCGTCACCAAGGTAGTCAGCGCCTTAGAATAGCTTGATCAATTAGGTAGTCAGCGCCTTAGAATAGCTCGACAACATCTCGTTCATCATAGGTAGTCAACGCCTTAGAATAGCTTGACATCATATCATCAATATAGGTAGTTGGCGCCTTCGAATAGTTCAACAACACCTACTTCTCCTTCAGGTAGTCAGCGCCTTAGAACAGTTCAACACAATTTATCAGTCTTTCGATAACATGCAGGGCTTGGAAAAAATCTGGAATTTTGGGGTATCACTCAAGCATCAACTAGCCTTTTCACTTTCATTACAAAGTCTAGTTGACGGGGGGCAATCTGTTATACACAAAATTTCGACCCCCCCGGGAAGAGATTATCTACTAGTAGGCTAGTTTGGTCAAGTAGCGAGGGTTCCCAGTTCGATCGGCACATTTCAGAGTACTAGGGACAGCTTAGTCATCTCCAGGGGTGTTTTCGTAAATTTTCAAGGCTCCTGAGCCCCCTATAAGCTTTCTCTCTCCTCCTAAGAAGGGTCCAATCAATTCGAAATGCTTTGAAATTTTAACCCATGATAGAGGATGACGTTCTAAGCATAATGGCGTTGAAAATTTGATTTTTCGAGTTTCCAATAATTTTCTAGCAATTTCTGACTGAATCTGACGAGAAATTCAATTTAAAAATATTCCAACACTTAAAAAATGCAATTCCACTTCAGAAAATTCATAATTGCCATCCTTGACATGTGGTTAAAATTTCACAGCAAAATTCCTTTGGGAAGTCATTTAATTAAAATGCCAAAAAAATCTTACTTTTACTAGATTTTCTTTATCTTTAAGAAAGTCTATATAAGGGGATAGGTTTTAGGATAAGGGGAGAATCTCATATGTTCAAGAACCCTAGGAAGACAGAAAGCACAGCCTCCTTTCTCTCTCTCTCACGTTTTTCAACACCCGGCCACCCGAATCATACCGAAAATCCCCCGAAATCACCGTCAAAACACGTTTTCCAATCCCCAAAGCACCAATAATCATCAAAACCTCTCAAAAACACTTCCAAAACGTGAAGAACAGCAAGAACAACCAGCAACCAGAAGCTTGGTTCGAAATCCCTTCGGGCCTGCCATCAACGGAGCACTCGACGACTCCCGGTGTGAAGAATCATCGTGAATCTGAAGGTAGAACTGGTAGAAATCTCACTTTCCTAACTCCCCACGACATTATCAGTCTTGCCTCAAAATTTGGGCTTAAACAAACTCTTTTTCGCTTCTATATCGTTAATTGTTTCAGCTACTGCCTTGTTACTTGTTTGCTATGTTTCGTATTAATTTTGATGTCAAATTGAGTTCTTTCAGTTACTAACGTGTTTAAAATCTTTCAGGCTACACACCCATAAAATTTGAGCTCAAAACACCCTCGGGAACCTTCAGAAAACCCCTGTCCGTGGGTGGTCCGTGACATCGGACCTATGGTCCAGGACCACAGACGGGTTGTTCGTGGCCACGGACACCCACGGACGGCGGCGGGATTTTTAAATTTCAAAATTTAGGTTTTTCTAAATAATGTCCGGGCCCACGGACATCCTGTCCGTGGCCCCGGACTTTTCAAAATTTTGCTTTCTGTTTAATTCGACTTTTATGTTCACATAGGTTAACTAGGCTCCGTGGGTTCGGACACTAGGTCCGTAGCCACGGACGGAAACAAAATTTGACCTAATTCTGCCTCTGAAACCTTGTTTAGGAATCTTTAATTTTATTTTAATTTTCTGTAAAAAATGCTAAAAAACAAAAAAAAAACAGAAGCTTGTGCACTTAGGTTAAAACGACCCGTAATAAGCCGTAATTAAACTAAGTAGAGGAAAAACGACTTCAAGGGGTAATGAAAGTTATTT
Organism: Limonium bicolor; assembly: GCA_023374045.1. NCBI lineage: Eukaryota > Viridiplantae > Streptophyta > Magnoliopsida > Caryophyllales > Plumbaginaceae > Limonium > Limonium bicolor. The sequence goes on from CM041780.1 coordinate 54,910,546, forward strand.
GAACCCTAAATAAGTCGAATACCAAGCCCCCGAACCCGAACTCTACCTTTCCTGATTTATTCTATGTTAAAATTAGGTGGCGACTCATAATAGGTTCCAGTGAGCTAGCTTAGGTTTTAATAATTATTGTTATATGACATAGTTATTAATCTTAGGTTATAAGTGGACCTAAAACCCGATTAGATCCTAATCAACTTAATCCACATAGGATAGGGTTTAAAATCGAGGCTCACAGACTCGCGACTCTGCTGGGGACAAACTTCTTAATTTTAACTTGTTTTAATTTTAAGAAAGAGGGCTTAACTCGAAAATGTTGTTTATTTATGGCTTTATTACCCTGTTTGTTTACTTTCATGCGCACTTTTATTTTCTGCACCTTTGCATCATATGAGAGCGAGGGTCCACGCAAACCGATTTCACCCCGGGACCTGTTTGAGGGTCCCTGTCTGGCACTCACACCTTTTAGGTGATGTGAATAAGCGGGGTAAAAGAGGAGGGTGTCGTCTAACCGCACCCCCTTAATAACTGGGCCTTAGCCCCAAGCGTTTTCCTGGCAGTGGCCTTACCTAGCCCATGGTTCGGTCAGTCAAAGACCCGACCGTAGACGCATGCCTTCAGGTGATGTGAAAAAAGTGGGGAAGCCCAAAGAGAATAGCGTGCAAGCCCTACTCCTTTGTGGTAACCTGGGCCCGCGCCCCAAGCACCTCTCCGGATCGATCCATACCCGTTTTGATTTAAACATCTAGTGAGGACATGTTGAATTTGGGTGGGCTTTGTTTGCTTGTATGATCGGCCCACTACCCAGCCTAGAAATTGATAGGAGCTTTTCCTACATCAACCTAGCCCAACCCGAATTGGCAGCCCTGTTTGTTTACGGGCCAAAGGCCCTGTCTGGTTTGATATGTGAGTCATTTGGGCTTCAGCCCAAAAGTTTAGACTTAGGTGATCTCTCCCTCTTTTCGGCCCAATTTGAATTATCAATTTAGTTCTAGGCCCACGAAAAGCAAATCCACCTAAAGCAATCCATGAAAATCCACCAGGCCTTTCCACTTCATGGCCTGTTCTAGTCTGAGAAAACTTTTCACTCGGGCTTTGGCCCAAAACCCCAGACACATGCATTATCCTTTAGGCCCAATCAGGGTTACTAGGTCCAAATTCCAATTCACATCTAGAACATGGTTTAGAAATCATTTTGGCCCATGCGTCTTACCTCTAGCCTAAACACATTTCGACCCAAGTGCCCAATTCTCAGAACATTCCAGCCCAGGAGGAAATTTTTTTAGAACATTTCAACCTAGGTGCCTCTCTTCTAGTTCATTTAGGCCTTAGCGTCTACCCACGATCTTCAAGACTTTCCAGCTCATGTACTGTTCCTGCGGCCCGAACAAGTTTTAACCTAAGGCATCTTCACGACCTAGAATTTCAGTTCTGTCCTCTTTTGTTTTCTAGCAGATGGCGCTTCGGAAACAGCTAAATCCAAATCCTAGGATTGGTGAAGGAGGAAATCCGATCAACATGGATGTCCATCTCGCGGCTTTGGAACAAAAGTACATGGACACCATTAATGCCATGGAGCAGAGACATAGTGCCGTCAGGAACGCCATGGAGTCTAACTACATTGCCACAATTGAAGGATTGAAAACGAAGACCCTTTCCCTTGAGGCCGGACGTCAAGTCCAAAATGAACTAGTGAACAGGCTTCTTAGCTCTCTTCACAACTGCATTGAAGTTAGCTTTATTAGGGCCCAAGGTTCACAAGGGAATACCGAGGAAATTGCCGTAGAACTCGAGAGGGTGAGTAGACAACCAGAAGAAACTCCCAAGATGACCAGTTTAAATTCCTTGAGATCTTGCACTAAGTCGGGATTATCAACACCCGCCCTAGGCGAGAGTTTCATGTGCCCGCAAACCTACAGTGCCAGGTTACAAGTAGGACAGCTCAAAGCTCGGGGAGTGGACAACAAGACTTTGAAGGCAAAGCCAGTTGTAGCAATCCCAGTTTCAAAACAGAAAATCAAAGCATCAACTCGACCTAGGCGTTTCTCTACACCGAGAAAGTTTAGCAGCATTGGCCGACCTCTCAGTCAAGCTCTCATGGTACTGCAGGAACTGAATCTACTATGGCCTATTGCATCTCATCCTGGGGTTATTCAAGCAGGGGAACACCTCAATCAATTCTGCCAATTTCACAAGCTACCAGGACATAGCACCAATAATTGCAGGAATCTGAGGCATAAAATTCAAGATCTTATCGACCGAGGCTTCCGATTCCCATGAAGACAACAACTTCTACATGAATCCTATGTTCGGGCATTGTTAGATATTGTTCAGTTCTTATGTTTTCCTTTAATTACTGTTTTCAACTTTCTCAGTAGTTCAATTTTATCTCTCTAGATAGTCCTTGTCTTTTGAAATTACAGTTAACTTTGTTATTTGCATTTAATCATGAAATGAGGGCTTTCATTCCGTGTAAGTTCTCATTTATGCATGCATTTAGTCATTCATAAATTCAACAATAAAAAAACAAAAAGAAGTATCCCCTTGCGACCACCATGAGCAAGCTTTGCCACATCCATAGTCGTCACTCACACCATGAACAAGATCGACTCCTCACTTCACCTACGTTTACCACAATCCACCAGTTCACCCAAAGCAAAAGCAAGAAAACTCCAGAAAAAGATATATTGGTCAGTCACCACATCATCCATCATTCCCTCACAAGATCACCCCATCACCACTCACCATCATTATTCCACACAACCACCTTCCACAAATAACCTGGGTACTAAAAAGGCTTGTCGAAAAACCCCACAATAATACTGGGGGCAATCTGAGTTAAGGAACGATAATGTTTATTTCTTTTGTTTAAATTTGCAAACAAGTCCCTGAGTGTACACTTTGCGAGAGTGCCTTGAGCGGTAAAACCAAGAGTGAAAGAGCGTGTCATTTTTACACGACTCCAGAGAGGTCACATTCAAAGGTAAGGCAAACGGCATGACTCCAATCGAAAGAGATAATTTGTAAATTTACGCTTAAACCTTTGAAAAGTAACAAAGAACGGGTACACAACTATTAGGGATGACGAAGCACCTAGGTACAGTACCACACAGCCAAAAGCTTATGAACCCTGACATTAAACCCTAGGCACCCCCGCTGAGCTTTTCGTATACATCCTCTTTTACAACGCTACAAGCTCCACAAAATAGGCCAGCCAATGATGAACAACCGACCCGGTGACCAAAGGAGGCAAGGAGCCCGGCTTCCGAACAGCAACTTCACAAGTCCAAAGAAGCAGAACTACTGCCAGCATGACGAAATGATCCGTAAATGGCCCCAAAGTGGCACAGGATCCCACTGAGATAACATCAAAAACAGCTCTCAAAGTTCAAAACCGGGAAACACAAGAACCCCGAAGGAAAAGAGATTCAAAGAAAGGCAAACCTAAAAAGCCTTGAAGAAATCCAAAATTGGAGGAAGGAGAAAAGGTGCAAGGAACACTCGAAAATCCAGAGTTCCACGCTCATAAGCGAAGTCATCACGAAGTAGCCAAACAACTTCAAGACAAAGAAGGCAAATCCGAGAGACGGTGCAAGTTGCAGCTTTGGTCACCCTTATAGCTCCATGTATCCTAAACATTCCTCCATTGTCCTGTTGTCACTCATCACACCCCGTAGCCACGTTATAAGCTTAAAAGACTTTCGAATTAGTAGTTGTGTATCAACTCACGTGAAGGTAACAGGTTGAACGCGTAAATCGAACAAATGTCAAATTCAATGGTTGAGATGTCTGGACCCAAAAGGAGAGCACGACTACAAACGTTAAACACTTTAAGTGTAGGACAGAAAGCACCACATCAAGATCAACCTTGACCTTGTGAGAATGGGACTTGTTTTGCGCAATTAATCAAAAAATACTGGGGGCAACCGATCGTTCCGATCGATTGCCACAAATCCTAAAAAAACTCAAATTGCCTTAAGGAAAAATATTGGGGCAATTGTTGGTCCCAACAATTGCAACAACGACACCGATTGAGGCCTAAAAGTCCAGAGCCCAAAGGATCAAACTCTCCTCATGTCACACAGGCCCGTCCTAAGCCCTACCTCCACATCAAATTTCTACCTCCACATTCAAACATCCACAGGCTCGTCTTGAGCCCTAATCCTTCTACATCCTTTTGAACCTATCATACACTTGGGTCACTTTCACCTAGATCCAACCTTTAGGCTCGTCATAAGACCTAGAACCATCCATTAGGCCCGTCATAAGACCTAGATCCCACCTTTAGGCTCGTCATAAGACGTAGAACCATCCTTTAGGCTCGTCATAAGACCTAGATCCCACCTTTAGGCTCGTCATAAGACCTAGAACCATCCCTTAGGCCCGTCATAAGACCTAGATCCCAACTTTAGGCTCGTCATAAGACCTAGATCCAACCTTTAGGCTCGTCATAAGACCTAGAACCATCCTTTAGGCTCGTCATAAGACCTAGTTGCATTCCCTTAGGCTCGTAGTAAGACCTAGCATTACCTTTTAGCTTACCCACTCTCATCAAACACATTGCATTCATCTCATTCATATAGGCTCGTCATAAGACCTAGTTGCATTATCCAGGCGCGTCACAAGACCTGGCGACAGAAAGTTGGCGAGGTGATGGCAATAAATCCTCCTTTTGCGATGTCAACTTATTTTTGGGATCAACGAATGGTGGGCAAAGGCAATAAGTCCCCAGGGTTTTTACCAGGAGTCATCCCTGCACACCGGCTTGGGGGGCGATGGCAATAAGTCCACATTGGGTCCAGCCAGGAGCATTGGCACGGGTTTCGGTCCCCAGAAGCATCCGAGCATCATCAACATCATCAGCATCAGCATCATCAACATCATCAGCATTATCATCAGCATCAGCATCATTAGCATCCACAGCATTTCAGCATTCTTGCATTTGCATACCATCCAGTTTTCACATCCTAGGTAGTCAACGCCTTAGAATCGCTTGACATTGCATCATTTCATTCAGTGCCTTAGAATGGTTTGACGTCATTGTAGGTAGTCAACGCCTTAGAATCGCTTGACATTATTTCATTTTCGTCACCAAGGTAGTCAGCGCCTTAGAATAGCTTGATCAATTAGGTAGTCAGCGCCTTAGAATAGCTCGACAACATCTCGTTCATCATAGGTAGTCAACGCCTTAGAATAGCTTGACATCATATCATCATTATAGGTAGTTGGCGCCTTCGAATAGTTCAACAACACCTACTTCTCCTTCAGGTAGTCAGCGCCTTAGCACAGTTCGACACAATTTATCAGTCTTTCGATAACATGCAGGGCTTGGAAAAAATCTGGAATTTGGGGTATCACTCAAGCATCAACTAGCCTTTTCACTTTCATTACAAAGTCTAGTTGACGGGGGGCAATCTGTTATACCCAAAATTTCAACCCCCCGGGAAGAGATTATCTACTAGTAGGCTAGTTTGGTCAAGTAGCGAGGGTTCCCAGTTCGATCGGCACATTTCAGAGTACTAGGGACAGCTTAGTCATCTCTAGGGGTGTTTTCATAATTTTTCAAGGGTCCTAAGCCCCCTATAAGCTTTCTCTCTCCTCCTAAGAAGGGTCAAATCAATTCGAAATGCTTTGAAATTTTAACCCATGATAGAGGATGACGTTCTAAGCATAATGGCGTTGAAATTTTGATTTTTCGAGTTTCCAATAATTTTCTAGCAATTTCTGACTGAATCTGACGAGAAATTCAATTTAAAAATATTCCAACATTTAAAAAATCCGATTCCACTTCAGAAAATTCATAATTGCCATCCTTGACATGTGGTTAAAATTTCACAGCAAAATTCCTTTGGGAAGTAATTTAATTAAAATGCCAAAAAAATCTTACTTTTACTAGATTTTCTTTATCTTTAAGAAAGTCTATATAAGGGGATAGGTTTTAGGATAAGGGGAGAATCTCATAGGAAAACAGAAAGCACAGCCTCCTCTCTCTCTCTCACGTTTTTCAACACCCGGCCACCCGAATCATACCGAAAATCCCCCGAAATCACCGTCAAAACACGTTTTCCAATCCCCAAAGCACCAATAATCATCAAAACCTCTCAAAAACACTTCCAAAACGTGAAGAACAGCAAGAATAACCAGCAACCAGAAGCTTGGTTCAAAATCCCTTCAGGCCTGCCATCAACGGAGCACTCGACGACTCCCGGTGTGAAGAATCATCGTGAATCCGAAGGTAGAACAGGTAGAAATCTCACTTTCCTAACTCCCCACGACATTATCAGTCTTGCCTCAAAATTTGGGCTTAAACAAACTCTTTTCCGCTTCTGTATCGTTAATTGTTTCAGCTACTGCCTTGTTACTTGTTTGCTAAGTTTCGTATTAATTTTGATGTAAAATTGAGTTCTTTAAGTTACTAACGTGTTTAAAATATTTCAGGCTACACACCCATAAAATTTGAGCTCAAAACACCCTCGGGAACCTTCAGAAAACCCCTGTCCGTGGGTGGTCCGTGACCTCGGACCTATGGTCCGAGACCACGGACGGGTTATCCGTGGCCACGGACACCCACGGACGGCGGCGGGATTTTTAAATTTCAAAATTTAGGTTTTTTCTAAATAATGTCCAGGCCCACGGACATCTTGTCCGTGGCCCCGGACATTTCAAAATTTTGCTTTCTGTTTAATTCGACTTTTATGTTCACATAGGTTAACTAGGGTCCGTGGGTTCGGACACTAGGTCCGTAGCCACGGACGGAAACAAATTTGACCTAATTCTGCCTCCGAAACCCTAGTTTAGGAATCTTTAATTTTATTTTAATTTTCTGTCAAAAAATGCTAAAAAACAAAAAAAAACAGAAGCTTGTGCACTTAGGTTAAAACGACCCGTAATAAGCCGTAATTAAACTAAGTAGAGGAAAAACGACTTCAAGGGGTAATGAAAGTAATTTGAACCCTAAATAAGTCGAATACCCAGCCCCCGAACCCGAACTCTACCTTTCCTGATTTATTCTAGGTTAAAATTAGGTGGCGACTCATAATAGGTTCCAGTGAGCTAGCTTAGGTTTTAATAATTATTGTTATATGACATAGTTATTAATCTTAGGTTATAAGTGGACCTAAAACCCGATTAGATCCTAATCAACTTAATCCACATAGGATAGGGTTTAAAATCGAGGCTCACAACGTGGGAGGTGGAACTTCATTTTCTAGGGATCAAGGGAAACCGAACACAAATTGGGGTGGAAGGATAGTTCAACACTGTTGCTGATCACATCAGGGTTGGATGATTCCTGAAACTCCCTACCAGTGGTCACAATTAAATCACACTAAGGATAGAGGCGTTAGTATAAAACGAAATTGGAGTTGATTGTATTTTTAATTAGAGGAATTATTCCTCACATGACCTCGTAAAAAGGATTTCCTTTTTACTGAGTCTCGCCCATGAAGTCGAGGACGCATGAGCCTTTGTCTTCGGACCGGTGACATGAGGAGAGCAGAGTTGTTTTGTATTCTGGCCCATGGTGACAAGGACGAATGAGCCTTTGTCTACGGACCGGTGACATGGGAGAATACGATGAAAATTATGTGATTGTTTTAATCATCAAAAGGAACAAAAGGAATTTTGAGTGCTATACATGCTTAAGCATGTTGTGTGATATTTGAGTATAAGAATATGATGGACATAATGATTCAATAATATTAAGTACATATAAGTGTGATCTATATGATCTATAGAAGGAGGTAAGACATGTATTCTAATAAGATAAGATGCATGGGAACTTTGGGGACAAAGTTCTTTTAAGGGGGGTAGATTGAAATACCCCAAACCTAAGTATGCTAAGTAAACATCAATTTATGAGGTAATAAGGCTAAAACATGCCTTATAAAGATTGGTAGACAATTTAAACCAAGGAAAACACAAGAAAAAGCCTTAAGGGCAATTTAGGCAAAAATGTGCTCTAAGCTTGGGGTGACTTTGATTAGCACCCAAATAACATTATAAGACTTTATTAACATGCTAATGGACATGTTAAATCAATTAACAAAGAAAACCAAGCTCAAAAACAAGCTTAAACACAAAATGTGCTTTAAGACTCCTTAAAGCACCTTTTTGAAAAATTGTCTTAGAAATAGGTTTTGAGTGGCTAAATGCCCATGATTACACCTTAATCAACATGTGTACTAATTAGTATCACATTAGGAAGCCTAAATCAATGGGAAATAAAAAATTTCACAAATTTGTGCACTAATTTGTGAATAGTGCCCAAAATGAGTCAAATGACTTCTTAAGTGGTCAATGGTCAAAACACTCCCTAAATATCAAAGGGGGCCCGGTTTTTAAGTGGTGAGTCATCACCAAAGGGAGCCAGCACTTTAAGAAAAGAGGAAGGAGGGTAGAAGTTCACTATTTGCTTTATAAAGACAATATACTTACTTTAGCTTACCTCTCTCCTCTCTTCTTCATTTCTCTTCTTCCCCACTGATTTTTCTTCTTCTTCTCTGTTCTAAAACCGTCCAAGCAGCACCCATGGCACCACCATCTTCAAATGTCCACCAAATACTCATTTTAGCTCCAAATCAAAAACTAAGCATAGATTTCTCTTAGTTAGACCAAGGCCTTGCTTCCTATCTTTTCAAAATTCGAAAAGATTCATTTTGGAGCCATGGGAAAACGCCATTGAAGGGGGAAAACTAGCTTGAGGTGTTCATTGCCTTCTCCATTCACTCCAGGTAAGGAAAATGTAAGAAAAACCAAGTTTCCATCACTTTCCCTTCATAACCGAAATTCATCTCTTCATGGGACCTTGTTTTATCTCTTGTTCTAGCTTGATTCTATTCTCCAAAGACTTGAGGAGGTCTTGCCTTGCTTCATTATGAAAGCCATTCCAAAATTCAATGGTAAACATACACTTTTAAGCTTTAAAACACATATTTTAACCTAAGGATGAATTCTATGAGTTTAGGCATATTGCTTAGTGCTCATTAGATTATTTGAATGTGGATTAGAACATTGGCAATAGGATTGAAGTCCTTGCCGAAATTCAATCAAGAAAACCTAAGGAGGGAAGTAAGAGAAGCTTGAGGAAAAACAAGGTAAATTGCTTACCTAATGGTGGTTTAAGGTTTTAAGGGATGAGATGTGGATAAGTACCAATGTAGCTTAAAGCTTACGTTAATTAATGGGTTATATAACCTAGGAAAAAGGAATTTAAACAAGCTTGTGAACTTGTGACTAAGGAGCCAATGAGAATGAGTTAGTAAGATAAGTTTAAGATGGATTTTAAGAGCATTATAACTACTATGAGGTTGATGGGTGTAATTGCAGGGTGAAAGCTATTACATGTGGGAAATTCAGTGTTTAAATTCATGTCATTTAAGGGCTTAAGAGCCATGTCATTTAAGGGCCTAAGAGCCATGTCATTTAAGAGCCTTAGTGCTATGCAATTTAAGATTATTGCACTATATTGAGTTTATTATGAATGAGTTGATTTGGGTGAGAATTATGATGAGAAAAAGGTTTGATGTGTGTGAGATGATTGAATGAGAAAAACCATGCATATGGGCATGATAATATACTAGAGGAGCTATGGCAAAATTTGAATGAAAATAAGTTAACAACGGTGTTCTTGAGGATTAGAACGACCTAGAGTTGTTTAGGAAGAATTAGAGGTTAGAAGGGTGTGATATGTGTACTAAGATCGTGTACTAAGGATTTGAGTGTTCATGATTGTATTAAGGGTGAGAAACTAAACGTTGGGTGTAGTAATATACTAAGGAAGCCATGTCAAAATTTGGAGAGGAAACTAAGTGTTTAAGGTGTTCTAAGGAGATTTTATGACTAAGGATGTTCTAGTAAACATTAAGGGTTATTTTGGTGAAAATGGATAAATAATGGAGTTCTTGAGTACTAGGAAGACATAGGGATGTCTAAGAGGGACTAGGGGTTATAATGGTGAGTTTTATGCAGCAAAACCATGGTTAAGGAAGCTAGGAAACTTGTACAAAGTTTTAAGGAAAAATAAGGTATGATGACTTATAAGGATTTAAGCATGTGCTAGATTATATATAGCTTTAAGAAGTTTGAGTAAGCAAATGGGTATGCATAATGATGCTTGAGGAGTAGTTAAGATGGTTGTGAAGAAACATAATGATTAGTTGAGGTCTTAGGCAAAAGTCACAAGAGGGAAGTGTAAGGAATCAAGTGTTAAGTGTAAGAATTTTGTAAGAAATTGAGTGTCAAGTTTGGTGAAGTTTGAGGAAGGTTTAGTGCATGTTTTAAGGTGTTTAAACATGTAGGAAACATGTGGAAAGATTGTGGAATGAGTGGGAAAAGATTGGGGTGAATTTGGAGTCCAGAATGAGAAGAAAAACACTTTGAAAAATGGGTTCTGCTGTGGACCGCCCCTAGGGACCGCCCCTGTGAGGAGGTCCAGGCAAATTCTGCAGGAAAACTAGCTTCTGGTTGGGACCGCCCCTGGGACCGCCCCAGAGAGGCGGTCCAGTGCAGAGAAAAAGAAAAAATTTGTTTTTGGCTTCTAATGATGGGGGATTGAATGGTAATGGTTTTAGATGATGTTTAGGCCTTGTTTGGTGACATGTAAGGCCTTAAGAGGTGTAAACAAGTATGAGGTGTAATGAGAAGTGATTAACTTATATGATTGAGTTTAAATTGCAATGACTTAGTGGACCAACATTAGAGAAGTGATGATGATTAGAAAGATAAGCATATAATGACTTAAGAGGTTAAGTTAAGTAAAATGGTTTTAAGTGTTTAAGGTTAAGTTAGTAAGAATTTAAAAGGTGCTAGATGGGGATCAATATTGTAACACCCCAACTACAAACACCATACTTAACAACATTTAGCAGCGGAATTACAACTCAACACTTAACTTAATCCATGGGTGTTACACGCCGTTAGCCACCCACGTGGCTAACAAGGCTAATACATACATAGTGTACCGGTCTGATGGACAAGATTACCGAGCGTGACACTTTACATTACCAACCGTTTCCAAACTGAAATACATACATTTACATTACAACTGTACCGAGTCTATACTTTCAGCTACCGATTATCAAACTTCGGTGTTACATCCCTTTCAACTACATAAACAACCTAATAACTATCCAAGTATAAACAGCTACCCCGTCCTACTCTCGAACGGCTGTCAGCTCCATTGTACCTGAAAAGTATTGGGGCCCCCCAAAGGGGGTCAGCACCTTTGCTGGTATGGTAATCGAGCAGCCCGCATACTACTGGGCCATGCACAACTATTTGTCGTCTGAGCATGCGGTTACTTTTATTTAAAACATGCATGAAACTATACACACATAAAATGCTTATAAATCACACATCCAATGAATAGGATACAAACATAAGATTAGCACATCACATTGGTTAGATCACATTGTTGTGTTCTTTGGCCCTTGAGGGTTCTACCCTAATGGAGGTATTCCTTGCTACACGACGCATTCCCATTTAATCGGGTTATACTTAATTACCCCCTTATATTTGTACGGGGTTGATTTCGGAGATCAACGTACACAACATAACAACATACTTCACATAATAACATGTATACAACTTAATACCGTTCTTCTTAGAGAACGTACACTTTACTTAGGATGTGCCGGAGGAAATATAGGCCCGAGCACATCATACACATTTACTTCACTTACATGTGTCGGCCGTAATATAGGACCGATCACACCATACACAATTTCCCCCTAGCTCCAATAATGATGAGTTAGGTAAGCCTTGGTTAAGCTTGTGGGTGGTTGTAATCTAAGGAAAGAAAACAACCATAACATAACAGTATTCCCCCTAGCCCAAGTAATAACGAGGTAGGTAAGCCTTGGTTAAGCTTGTGGGTGATTGTAATCCAAGAAGGAAAAACAACCATAACATAACAGAGTGGGAGTTAATTCAATATATACATCAACTCCCAAACAACGCGCGCGACCGGAACGACCGGATTCCTCACCCCCCATAATATATATACATATTAGTTAGAAATTCCTTTATGGAACTTATCACATACATGCACCATTTGGTGTTACAAGTTTGGTTAATCACACACAAGGGAGGTAACATCCCATTCAACAACATGGACAACAACATTCATTAAATGACAACATACTAAACGAAGTCACACACATCACACACAACCATAACATATACTAACGCACGGATAGCCGTAGTTAGAACGGTCCCGTAGGTTGGGACGTTTAATCCGAATACTGATCTCTTATGTGATCCTAGGGACGGTTAGCTACGGTTTAGCACATAATTAAGGTTAAACGGTATTGGAATTATTTACGCCACATTAATGAATTACTATAAACTCATTTCATGCTTTATCTTCGCAAGGTGGCGAACACACAGAAAAACAAGTTAGCATACAAGCCGGTGTAATCCGGTAGGACACAGGTTGCAAGAAAACCATACCTGTCACCAAGGTCCACTCTATTGTGTCCTATGTTCCTCGAACAATCCTTGAACAACTGGTAACAATACAATTACTTTCATTAACATTGGGGTAATATGTTGTTTAACGTCTATTGCGCCCATAGTTAACCCCGTCATCCCGTTATACTTAATTCACTCTTGTGATCTTAAGTTTACAACTCTCACACCAAACCTAACACTTGTTTACCCACTTTAAGGCCTTTACATGTCACCAAACAAGGCCTAAACATCACCTAAAACCATTACCATTCAATACCCCATCATTAGGAGCCTTAAACAAATTTTTTTGTGTTTCTCTGGTATGGACCGCCCCTCTGGGGCGGTCCACAACAGAAGCTACCCGTTTTTTCGTTTTCTGCATTTCTGCGCACTGGACCTCGCCACAGGGGCGGTCCCTAGGGGCGGTCTAGAACAGAACCCATTTTAAAAACCGTTTTTCTACACATTCTGAGCTCCAAATTCATCCAAATTTTTTTCCACTTATTCCACAATCTCTCCACATGCTTCCTACATGTTTAAAAACCTTAAAACATGCATTAAACCTCTCCAAATCATTGGTTAAACCCTTACTCCAATTCTTGCTCAAATCCACAAATCAAACTATCACATTTTGCATTCTTTACATTATTTTGCATTTCTTACTTCCTCTTGCTTGTTTCTACCTCTCATTAAACTTACCAAATCACTCAATGGCCATACTAATTCATTCATAGACCATGCATCTCTAAAATCCCACGTTCACTCCTTGTTTCACAAGTTACAAACACAAGCTCTTCTTCTTGAAACTCCAAGTTACCAAGCATCATTATGCTACAGATTTTACACTCTCTTATCTCCATTCTCTATCTACCATTATAAGGCCATCAATCCCCTCTACTCAACACTATAACACCAAGGTTCTCACATTTACTAAGCCATCATCAAAACACACATTTTCTACCAAAATTTCGCCATAACCTCCCCATAATTTTAACATGTTCCCACACATTACTTAGCTCACCAAAGCACTCCAACCATCAACTCATTCAAGGCTACACATCAATTCCATAATTTTAACAATGATCACCTCAATGTACATAACTTTAAAAGCTTGGCTCTTAGGCCCTTAAACAACATAAAATTTAAACACTGAATTTTCTCATATTATTAGCAACACCTGCACTACACTCAACATTTATAATTGCACCAAAACAACAAAATTTCCTTAAAACGCCACATAAGCTTAAGGTGAGTTATTTATTTTGGATTTTCTTCCAAAATTTCCCCATCCCTAGTTCTACAATAACCAAGATAGTTATTAAGGTAGTTCTCTTACCTTAAATTCACAAGTCTCTCATTAATTCTCATCTTGCTCCCCATCTCCTCAAATCGGTCATGAGGGAATGGAGTTTCAAAACTCCATCCCAACATTCAAGAAACACAAAATACATTCCATTAATTATCTAAACCCTTAGGAAATTTTAATTCAATCAAAGGGCTTAAACATAAGATTAGGGTTTACCTTTCTAGCCTTTTAAGAGGGATTTTCACCCTTGAACCAAGAAGGCATTTACTCCACCATTGGAGGGTTGAATCAAAGCTCAAAATCAAGAAGAAAACAAGGTGTTACAAAGAGCAAAAATCGGTCAAGAGAGAAAGGTGAAGAAAAATGAATTTTCTTTGGAACTTTTTACCTAAAAAGAAAGAGGAGGCTCCAAGCTACAAGGTGGTGCCATTTTCTCTTCAAATGGGCAAAACCCACGAAAATGAAACTCATCCTTTTCGAATTTTGAAAAGAGAGAAGTGTAGAGCTTGGTGAGAGGATCACAAATATGTAATTATTTTTGTGATTTAAGCTTGGAGCTAGCTTGGACAAGGAGAAGAAGTGGAGGAAGACATGGAGGCTCCATTTTCGTTCAGCAACAGAGAGAGAGAGGAGAAAATTGCTGGAGGAAGAAGGAAGAGGAAAGAGGGGCTGTTGTACGTGAGTGATGAGAGGAAATGAGGGGAGTAGAGAGATATAATAAATTAAGAGGTTACTTTATTAGTTTGTCCACTAGTGCATTATGATAAATTAAAGAGTGAGAGAGAGCATATAAAATCGGCCCCCTCACTTCCTACAGATTTTTGATTTTTATTTCTAATAGTGGACACACTAGTTTAGTTTATTTACACTCTCACCCCACAACTTCCCATTTTTGACAGTTTTTACTAATTTCTCGTTTTCTTGATTTTATTGGTTCTAAAGCTTCACTACTATTTATTAGTGACTATTTAGTTGACCAAAATTGTTACGAGTCTATTTGACCCGCTTAAAGTCACGTTTTCCCGGTTTATACACTATTCACTAATCCGGGCCCGTTTTCCGGATTTTCCTCGTTTCTTTAATTTTAATGGTTATTATACTCCCATTAGTGTTTATTTATAGTTATATGGTCAACTATAATTTTTACGGGGTCATTTGACCGTTTAAAGTCATGTTTTCGGGTTTCCTCGAAAAATGCGCTTTAAGACTCCGTTAGCGTTTTAACGCATTATTTGGATCCGTTTTCTTCAGGAATTTTTTCCACATGTTCTTGGTGTGTAATTAAGGTATAAAAATATATTTATAACCCTTGTGAAGGTTATATACCTCCTAAAATAATTAAATACGCATTTTCACGTTTTGTGACTTTTACGCATTTTCTTTTTCTTTTTTTTTATTTCTTCACCAATGATCTTAAGGACTTAATTAGCCTTAGAAAACCACAATTACATAATTAATTAACATATTAAGGTTTGGGGTATTTCAATCTACCCCCCTTAAAAGAACTTCGTCCTCGAAGTTCACACTTCCCAAGCATCATTTGAATTAGAGCACGGGGATTACTTGCAAATAGAACTTTGGTAACCCAAACATACTTTACATCACAACCTCGGACTTAACGGTCCGGGTAGCATATCCACATCCACACATGACATACTTACATAATAACTCGGACTCAACGGTCCGGGTAACATAACAACATTTGTACTTACATAACAACCCTTAGACTCTCAGGTCTAGGTCATATAACAACATTCAGACTTTAAAGTTTGGATAGCATATCACTTTCAGGCTCATAGGCCTGAATAACATCTACCACACATATCACACAACATGTCTTAGCATGTATAACAAACAAAAATACCTTTTCCATCTCTTCATGGGCTCGGTTCTAAGACTACAGGACGTTACAGTCCTCGAGTCCCATGTCGAGTACATATACACTGTGATCCCGCAGAACCCGGTCGCGATGGACACCTTCTGGTCCCCGTTCCTTTGGGAGATCAAAACAATTACATACATTTTTAAAATATACTTCTCATGTCACCGGTCAGAAGACAAAGGCTCATACGTCCTCAGCTCGTGAGCAAGTAATACGAAAATATTCCTTATGAGGTTCAGTGGAATGAAATCCTTTATTGGAAAGTACTCATTGAAAATCCTTTTTACAAGGTCAAGTAAAGAAATCCTTCCTTTGAAAATACCATTTAAGAATCTTGGAAATAATAATTGAAGTCTTGAAATTACCAATTGGAAATTTGAAGACACCAATTTAAAATTCTTTTTGAAAATACAATACAACTCCAAGTCCAATTTATGCTAATTGCATCTTATTCTTAACGTGATTATTTGTGACCACTTATAGGGAGTTTCAAGAGTCATCCAACCCTGATGTGATCGGCATCAGTGTTGAACTATCTTTCCACCCCAATTTGTGTTCGGCTTCCCTTGATCTCATGATAATCAAGTTTCACCTCCCACTTCATTTTCAAACAGCAACTACTTCAAGCATGTACCATTTTCTATCTTTTCAACCATTCCAGTAATAATCATTACATCTCCAAGGGATAGAACTCCGTCTATCTGTTATCTCCATTCACTTTTAATCAAGTTACCTAGGGAATTTAATTCCCACTAGGTTCTATGTTTGTTTCATTCCTCTTCATATATCACAATACTATACATATATATATATATATTATCAAATACAATACACCGTGTTACATTTAGTATTATACGAACACATACTGTTGGGGTTTTAGTTCCCCCAGGAGTTTATTTACTCCCTTATACTTGTACTAACACACAACAATTAACAAGGTAGTCACACTTATCACAATGGTATTTCGCATCTTCTGCGCAAAATTACCACAATTAAACCATGAATGAATGCGTATCCAAACAAATTATTTTGTGCTATGCACAACATAGTTCACGTACACTTGTACGGTAAAACAAACTAAACGGTTTTGCGCTCTACCCCCCTTAAAAGGGATTACGCCCACGTAATCAATCACTGAACATTGGATTGAATGTTCTGCTGGCGTGAAGTATTTTAACTTCCATGCGGTCTGTTATACAATGCGTTCTGGTTAGAGGATCTTAACCATATTGGCGGTTTAGTCCCTAAACCAAGAATTCTCATTTGAGTCTGTTTTAACTCTTAACTGGTTTCGGTTCTGGCCTGTGAGGCTTCTAGGAATTTCTAATTAGCCATTCACTCATGTTCACTATGCACATTCAACACTTGAATCGCTGGCTCACTAGTTTCTGTTGCGCAACTCTAATAACTTTAGAGCTTAGTTTGCTCCATTCGTTATTATTACTGTATTATACATCTCCGATTTATCACCTTTATCTTGGTGATAATGGTTTCTCAACCGACATGTGGTATCTCTTACCGTGAGCGAATTCGATGAGTTATAAACTTTCTATCCACTTCTGTGATAGTTCGCTATGTATACCGCTATGTATTTCTCAATGTTTGACTTAATTTCTTCTGACTTACTGTTGGTTGAGATTGAGCTAGTGCTCTCTCGGTTATTTCCCACACTTGAGGTATATTCCATACCAATATTTGGTTTTTCGTGTTACTGTAGTCACTTATTGCTATTCATGCCACCACAATTGGTTCTGTACCAATAATATTTCATTGGTACGACCTTGCATTTCCTATGCCTCGATCTTATGACGTTATAAGTCTTTTGTTGTTCTACCACAATTAAAATCTTCCCAATTCCTAGCTATCTCACTCGATCATTACCGCGCAAGCGCAATACCAAAACACTCAGTCATACAGAGTGCAGAGGCGTAAACTCTTGCCAGTGAATCTCTTATGCGATTGCAATAGGAATTCATACTATGTTTCACTAAGATTCTTATCACATAATACTGGTTACTGGCTTACTGCTTAGTCTATTTGTTATCACTTACCACTGTATCTCCACTAAGTCTAACTCATAACTCTGCTTATTTGGCATACTATCATTTAACAATACTTATACAACGGTCGCTTACTGCGCACCGTGCTCTTTATAACACTGACTTACATGGCATCCACTGTCATATTAGCTTCCGCTCATATACTTTCATCCTTAGTATCCTGGTTCATCCTTCATTTGAATGACTACTGAATACAATATTCCTCAAGTCTTTATGCTCATGGAGCGTTGTTCACCCAACATTTAGCATCACACCTATAGTGGTTGCTATTTGACTTATTACTCTTCCGGTCTCCACAACCGGTACAAACATTTCTTCTCATATTATTCTTATTCAAATCACCCTGGGTAATAACAACTTTGTCAATCTTTAACATATTTCTTGAACTTGGTTCACATAACTACCGCTCCCGCGGTTTCACAATATCGAGAGGTATCCCCACTCTTAAAGCAGTGGTTCGTTCTCCGCTCCATTCACTCGTACAACATAAACTTCCACAATCGATTAAATTTACATAACACATTTTATTTGTGGCTTATAAGCCTTATTGCCTCGAGCTCTACTCATTGTAGGCTGTTCACAGACATTTACTTTTTTGTACAACCTTACATGGGTTGGAGGTTGTATTGGGCTTCATGACAAGGTCGTTGCATCACGCTTCCTTTCATGGGACGCCCCTTAGGAATGTCAGTTTACCTGCTGACGACTTATGTTTTACTGAGTGTAAGTTTCAGCCCTCGTGTTCCTATCACGACACTTCGATCAACAACTGTTGACCCAAACGCCCTTCAGGACGGCTCCTGGGTGTTACTAGGTTATGCCATTACATCTGGCTCGTACACGTTTAGTTAAGTACATCGATTTGCGTTCTTTACTGGGTTTACTATCCTCTTCTATGAAGATCTACATTCCCTGGTAGTCTGGGTGATCATTCCGGGAGTTTCGTCCCGTTCGTTGTACATTAACGTGTCCATATTAGGCATTGGCCTTACTATGTATAGACTGGGTATTTGGCCCAGCTATCATGTTTTATTCCTCAGGATTGTTGAGACATATGTAATGTCTTTACTCACTAGTCAGTGCGCTCCACACTTCTTGACTCATAAACATTTCCTTGAAATGTATTCACTAATTCTTTTAGTGTCGTTAACTTAACTGGGTTCCTTTACTTCAACCATTCTTGGCAATTCGTTGCTCTTGTTTAACTTTTATTGCTGACCGTAGTATGGAGTCGACTACTTCCCGTGCTCCTGACTCCACTCGTATGCATATGTGGGGTACCGTACTGATACATTGCTACTTACCCGACTAACCCATAAGAAGGTTTGTCAGGCCCACAAGCTCCCATTGGAGTGCAGTCGTCCCACAATTCAGTTCGTACACTCGTAGTGTCCGTCACACGCTTAGGTGGAGTATTCTGTTGTCAACTCCCTCATATCGTCCTATGATAATATGCATTCCGTGCTTCCTGAATTTAAACAAGGGAAATTTGTCCACTGTCTGTATCTAGTATGAATTGCATCCCTTCCCTCGGGTTAATACCCTCGGGTTATAGGATTGTTCTAAAGTTGCTCGAAAGCAAGTGGGTACAACTTACCTACTGTGTGGTGTTGAGGCCGGTGTAGGTCTTATGGTTTTGATTTTTAAGGAAATTATGAAGTTTGAGAAAAATTTTGGGCTTAAAAGGAAGTTTGAGATACTTATGAGTTGGAAGAAAATCTGGGTGTGAAAACGGTTTGAAATAAATATGGGTTTAGAAGGAAAACTGGGTCATAATAAAATTCTTCCCGGTATTTAAAATGTCTTTACGCTTTGACCAAGTCTAGCTTCCCGCTGACTGGTATATCTTTACATACAACGGTTAGGCTGCTAAGCCCTTCTAGGTTTCACTCTTCAAATTCTTCGATTCTTGATTCTATAATCACTTCTTTCAACAATACGGTGCCTTACTAGGCACTTTGTAGTCATTAAAACTTTCCCGAATAGCCCCGTTATAGCAGCACTTACAATAGCAAGTGCGCCATGCTGGCTGGCTATCGGTTGAACATGTGCTGGTTGCGATACTGCTTGTATCACTACCGTATTCGGTAGCCTTGTTGGCTCTTCCTTTGACCTTACAGTTTTGATAATAGAACATTCGAGCGACTCTCAATGGTCTTGACATGGTAGTCGTTAACTAGGGTGCCTCTCCGTTCACTTAACTCTGTGTTCTTCCTTAATGTTCGTCCCCACGCATTTGCCGTGGTTACCGAGACTTGATTCTTGTTCAGGTACTACGTCGTAGTCCTATTGAAGTATGTTTCACTCATATTCCCATCGTTGTCTAAACCATGATAATCGGGTATTACAGTCTCTTTGGCGCTGTAGGTTTGGAATCATCCAACCTTGACTAGTTCCTTAGTCTGTTACTATACCATTGTCGGTATTGTTTAACAATTGTGGTCTCGTAGACATTCTGCTTCACTGTACGGTTAGTGCGTTCCATCCTGATGGTTAATCATGGTTCTCTCGACTGCCAAGCATGTCGACCCATGCTGCCGGAAATTCCATCCTCCTGTAGATAGGATTGTTAATCTTCCGCTATTAAGTGCGGGTAAAGGTGTTCAAACAGGATCCGTCTCTGGGATTCTCAATTCTTGGAATCTACCGTATGACTGGTTCTTGTTTTGTGGTAATACTTTACAACAGCCAGATCGGGTTTTCCCGAGTATGAGAGGACTTTCCATCCCTCTGGCGTTCTTTCCCGAGTTATAAAATAGGGATTGTGGAGGGCGGGAAGGATGTTGTAGGTTTCCAGTACTCACTGGAAATTCCTAACTAGCGTATTTCTCACGCTATCACTCAACCCTTACCTCAAAGTACTAAAATCCTAACTCGGTACTTCCTAAGCTCGGTATTTCCAGTCATCAGAGCGATACTTCGCTCTGATACCACTTTTTGTAACACCCCAACTACAAACACCATACTTAACAACATTTAGCAGTGGAATTACAACTCAACACTTAACTTAATCCATGGGTGTTACACGCCGTTAGCCACCCACGTGGCTAACAAGGCTAATACATACATAGTGTACCGGTCTGATGGACAAGATTACCGAGCGTGACACTTTACATTACCAACCGTTTCCAAACTGAAATACATATTTACATTACAACTGTACCGAGTCTATACTTTCAGCTACCGATTATCAAACTTCGGTGTTACATCCCTTTCAACTACATAAACAACCTAATAACTATCCAAGTATAAACAGCTACCCCGTCCTACTCTCGAATGGCTGTCAGCTCCATTGTACCTGAAAAGTATGGGGGCCCCCCAAAGGGGGTCAGCACCTTTGCTAGTATGGTAATCGAGCAGCCCGCATACTACCGGGCCACGCACAACTATTTGTCGTCTGAGCATGCGGTTACTTTTATTTAAAACATGCATGAAACTATACACACATAAAATGCTTATAAATCACACATCCAATGAATAGGATACAAACATAAGATTAGCACATCACATTGGTTAGATCACATTATTGTATTCTTTGGCCCTTGAGGGTTCTACCCTAATGGAGGTATTCCTTGCTAGACGACGCATTCCCATTTAATCGGGTTATACTTAATTACCCCCTTATATTTGTACGGGGTTGATTTCGGAGATCAACGTACACAACATAAACATCATAACTTCCATAATAACATGTATACAACTTAATACCGTTCTTCTTAGAGAACGTACACTTTACTTAGGATGTGTCGGAGGAAATAATAGGCCCGAGCCATCATAACACATTTACTTCACCTTAGATGTGTCGGCCGTAATATAGGACCGATCACCATACACAATTTCCCCTAGCTCCAATAATGATGATTAGGTAAGCCTTGTTAAGCTTGTGGGTGGTTAATAATCTAAGGAAAAAACAACCTAACATAACAGTATTCCCCCTAGCCCTAGTAATAACGAGGTAGGTAAGCCTTGTTAAGCTTGTGGTGATTGTAATCAAGAAGGAAAAACAACCATAACATAACATAGTGGGGTTAATTCAATATATCATCAACTCCCAAACACGCGTGCGACCGGAACGACCGGATTCCTCACCCCCCATAATATATATACATATTAGTTAGAAATTCCTTTATGGAACTTATCACATACATGCACCATTTGGTGTTACAAATTTGGTTAATCACACACAAGGAGTAACATCCCATTCACAACATGGACAACAACATTCATTAAATGACAACATACTAAACGAAGTCCACCACACACAACCATAACATACACTAACGCACGGATAGCCGTAGTTAGAACGTTCCCGTAGGTTGGGACGTTTAATCCGAATACCGATCTCTTATGTGATCCTTGGGACGGTTAGCTACGGTTTAGCACATAATTAAGGTTAAACGGTATCGGAATTATTTACGCCACATTAATGAATTACTATAAACTCATTTCATGCTTTATCTTCGCAAGGTGGCAAACACACAGAAAAACAAGTTGGCATACAAGCCGGTGTAATCCGGTAGGACACAGGTTGCAAGAAAACCATACCTGTCACCAAGGTCCACTCTATTGTGTCCTCCTATGTTCCTCGAACAATCCTTGAACAACTAGTAACAATACAATTACTTTCATTAACATTGGGGTAATATGTTGTTTAACGTCTATTGCGCCCATAGTTAACCCCGTCATCCCGTTATACTTAATTTACTCTTGTGATCTTAAGTTTACAACTCTCACGCCAAACCTAACACTTGTTTACCCACTTTAAGGCCTTTACATGTCACCAAACAAGGCCTAAACATCACCTAAAACCATTACCATTCAATCCCCCATCATTAGGAGCCTTAAACAATTTTTTTTGTGTTTCTCTGGTATGGACCGCCCCAGAGGGGCGGTCCACAACAGAAGCTACCCATTTTTTCGTTTTCTGCATTTCTGCACACTGGACCTCCCCACAGGGGCGGTCCCTAGGGGCGGTCCAGAACAGAACCCATTTTAAAAACCGTTTTTCTACACATTCTGAGCTCCAAATTCATCCAAATTTTTTTCCACTTATTCCACAATCTTTCCACATGCTTCCTACATGTTTAAACACCTTAAAACATGCATTAAACCTCTCCAAACCATTGGTTAAACCCTTACTCCAATTCTTGCTCAAATCCACAAATCAAACTATCACATTTTGCATTCTTTACATTATTTTGCATTTCTTACTTCCTCTTGCTTGTTTCTACCTCTCATTAAACTTACCAAATCACTCAATGGCCATACTAATTCATTCCTAGACCATGCATCTCTAAAATCCCGCGTTCACTCCTTGTTTCACAAGTTACAAACACAAGCTCTCTTCTTGAAACTCCAAGTTACAAAGCATCATTATGCTACAGATTTTCACTCTCCATCTCATCTACCATTATAAGGCCATCAATCCCCTCTACTCAACATAACCCAAGGTTCTCCCATTTACTAAGCCATCATCAAAACACACATTTTCTACCAAAATTTCGCCATAACCTCCCCATAATTTTAACATGCTCCCACATTACTTAGCTCACCAAAGCACTCCAACCATCAACTCATTCAAGGCCACACATAAATTCCATCATTTTAACAATGATCACCTCAATGTACATAACTTTAAAAGCTTGGCTCTTAGGCCCTTAAACAACATTAAATTTAAACACTGAATTTCCTCATATTATTAGCAACACCTGCACTACACTCAACATTTATAATTGCACCAAAAACAACAAAATTTCCTTAAAACACCACATAAGCTTAAGGTGAGTTATTTATTTTGGATTTTCTTCCAAAATTTCCCCATCCCAAGTTCTACAATAACCAAGATAGTTATTAAGGTAGTTCTCTTACCTTAAATTCACAATCTCTATTAATTCTCCTCTTGCTCCAATCTCCTCAAAATCGGTCATGAGGGAATGGAGTTTCAAAACTCCATCCCAACATTCAAGAAACACAAAATACATTCCATTAATTATCTAAACCCTTAGGAAATTTTAATTCAATCAAAGAGCTTAAACATAAGGTTAGGGTTTACCTTTCTAGCCTTTTAAGAGGGATTTTCACCCTTGAACCAAGAAGGCATTTACTCCACCATTGGAGGGTTGAATCAAAGCTCAAAATCAAGAAGAAAACAAGGTGTTACAAAGAGCAAAAATCGGTCAAGAGAGAAAGGTGAAGAAAAATGAATTTTCTTTGGAACTTTTTACCTTAGAAGAAAGAGGAGGCTCCAAGCTACAAGGTGGTGCCCTTTTCTCTTCAAATAGGCAAAACCCATGATAATGAAACTCATCCTTTTCGAATTTTGAAAAGAGAGAAGTGTAGAGCTTGGTGAGAGGATCATAAATTTGTAATTATTTTAGTGATTTAAGCTTGGAGCTAGCTTGGACAATGAGAAGAAGTGGTGGAAGACATGGAGGCTCCATTTTCGTTCAGCAACAAAGAGAGAGAGGAGAAAATTGCTGGAGGAAGAAGGAAGAGGAAAGAGAGGGCTGTTGTACGTGAGTGATGAGAGGAAATGAGGGGAGTAGGAGAGAGAGTATAATAAATTAAGAGGTTACTTTATTAGTTTGTCCACTAGTGCATTAGGATAAATTAAAAGAGTGAGAGAGAGCATATAAAATCGGCCCCCTCATCACTTCCTACAGATTTTTGATTTTTATTTCTAATAGTGGACACACTAGTTTAGTTTATTTACACTCTCACCCCACAACTTCCCATTTTTGACAGTTTTTACTAATTTCTCGTTTTCTTGATTTTATTGGTTCTAAAGATTCACTACTATTTATTAGTGACTATTTAGTTGACCAAAATTGTTACGAGTCTATTTGACCCGCTTAAAGTCACGTTTTCCCGGTTTATACACTATTCACTAATCCGGGCCCGTTTTCCGGATTTTCCTCGTTTCTTTAATTTTAATGGTTATTATACTCCCATTAGTGTTTATTTATAGTTATATGGTCAACTACAATTTTTACGGGGTCATTTGACCGTTTAAAGTCACGTTTTCGGGTTTCCTCGAAAAACGCGCTTTAAGACTTCGTTAGCGTTTTAACGCATTATTTGGATCTGTTTTCTTCGGGAATTTTTTCCACATGTTCTTGGTGTGTAATTAAGGTATAAAAATATATTTATAACCCTTTTTAAGGTTATATACCTCCTAAAATAATTAAATACGCATTTTCACGTTTTGTGACTTTTACGCATTTTTTTCTTTTTTTTTATTTTTATTTCTTCACCAATGATCTTAAGGACTTAATTAGCCTTAGAAAACCACAATTACATAATTAATTAACATATTAAGGTTTGGGGTATTTCAGATATGTAATGATAATATAAGGTTGTTTAAGACATGTTTAGTGAGTAACAATGATGATTGAGTGGGTGAATAGGTATAAGGAATGAGGAGAAGTGATTTACTTAAGATTAAGTTTATAAGAACTTAAGTGGTATTTAGTTGGAAATCATTAGTGATTAAGTAAGCTGGGTTAATTAAAAGTAATTAACCACCAAATTCGATGAATGTTTTAGGACTTGGGAATTTGGACTCCGGAGGAGAGTAAGCAGCCGAAACGACCAACGGTGAACGGTACAGTTCTTCTTGTGGCCTGCTTGCTAACGAGGTGTCCCTCGGCTTGTGTGCTATCTGTTTATGTGTGCCGGCTAAACAAGATAAATCATGCAACCGGAATATTATGTTTAATGTAGTGTTGTCTGATGTTTGAAAACTAACACAACTTACCGTGAGAACTTACTAACCAACGTTTAGTAAGGAATTGTGTGAGACTAAGGAACGCTCCCTAATATTAGTTTGTTAATAACCGAAAGAGGTTTAACCAACAAACATTGTCTTGAGACTTCTACTAACTGAAACTTGGGGGAGTGAGGAATCCGGGACTGACTCCGGTCATGCATGTTAAGGAAAGGGGGTCGGTATCTAAAGCAGATCCGACTTCCGCTTAAGGACTTGTCTTCAGACTTGTTGCCTAGGGTCGGTTTCCGGCTCAGCTACATTGGACATCCAGTCCAGGTAGGAGGCATTAAGATGGTGCGGTAGGATCACCTAAATCCTAAATTTTAAGATAAGTTGTTTATTCAACCAATGAAGTTAATAGCTCATTGGCTAGGGTTGCTTTTGACCCGACAAAAATAAACATTGAGATAAGATACAATCATTTCTATTTAAAAGAGTGGTTTGTATTCTAAGATTAAGATAAAGTTTGAGATAAGTTGCAACCATTTCTATTTAAAGGATGGTTTGTATTCTAAGACTGAGATAAGCTACATCCATTTCTATTAAAGAATGGTTTGTTTTCTAAAACTAAGATAAGGACTAAGATTGAGGTAAGATATGGTTGGAGTGAGATTAAGAGGAAACATAACCTAAGCAGTTAAATAATTAACTCACTAATTAAGGGAACACATTTAAGTCGTTCATTGTGATTGAACTTTGATTGTTCATATTTGGATTGTTGTTTATTGCACTTTCTATTATGTTGTGCATCTAATCAACCTCTATCGACAATTAGTCGTCGTAGCCACGTTAGCTTGGGGGCCATGAGAGGATCGTACCAGCAATTTTGCTGACCCCCTTTGGGGGTTGTTTTTACTACGCAGGTGAACGTTAGAAGGCGCCCGTCATGAGAGTAAGAAGGGGGTAGACGTGTTACGGGTTAAGTGTGGCCTACGAGTTGTGCATGTACACTCGTATGGTATTTTGAGTCAGTAAGTTGTATAGGATGTGAGGGGATTGTAAGAATGATTTGTATTTGGTTAAGACTTGTAAGTACTAATGTTCGGTATATTCTGTTAGTCAGACCGTGGCAAGGTCCTAGAATGTATTTGAATCCGCTGCAACGTTTGTATATATGGTGATAAGGTTGAGATAACCACGATTGGATTGAGATGGGGTGTTACATATTGACTTTCCTCTTCTCTTTTCCTTCTTGCCAACCGATGGAAGCCCCATTCCAGCCAGTACACTCGAGTACCTTACTTGGGAAAGGAGAACAAGGAAATAAACAAGAATAAGGGAGTTAGCCAAGTACAACCTAGATCCATTTGAAGATTCCCTCCTCTACTAATACTCCCACTTAACAATACTTTTTCTTGCCCATGCCACTCTCTCGGCAACCCCATCTTTCTCCCAACTGAACAACAACAAAAAAAATATAGAAACATCGTCTCCTTCCACTTTGTTCAGCTGTATACAACTATACTAACAACACTTTCATCCTTAAAACAACCATGGAAGCTTAGTGCTTTTACCACTCATATTAATTACCCTCTCTACTACCCTTCTTTTTCTTTCTTTTCAAACATAAACAGCAGCTAAAGAAACTCTCCATTCCAACTGGAAGCACCATACAACAACAACAGAAATAAACCTCTCATATAACCCCATTTCCCCAACATTGATATCCCCATGCTACTGCTGCAAACCAGCACAAATTCCCTCTTCATTGCAACCACAAACTCCTTGAGAATAGGCCATTAAGGAGCTGCAAAACATGGGAGAAAAAAAATAAACATAAATAAGTGTTCCAGCCCTCTACACAGAACCAAGGGGCTGCTCAAAACACCAAGAGAAGTTCTCCACATGAAGATGACCAAAAAAAATCCTGCTTGAAACTCCTTCAAACAGCAAGGTAGTACCATCCTCTTGAAGTTCAAAAACCATACTACAAACTCCTTAGAATGCTTACTTGGAGAAATAGCTAATCAAGTTTTGTTTTTGCACATGTGCTATCCGATTGGGGCTGCTATCATACTCTAATTACCGTGACACTGATGGGCTTATTCCAAGAAGAAAAAAGACAAAGTTTAAGAGTCGTGAGGAAGTTGCTCGGCCCAGGAGTTGGTGAAAAGAAAATCCTCTGTAACTCACCAAGGTAATCACACTCATTACCTTATTTTTATACCTTAAAAATTATCATCTGGATGATGTTGTATAGAGCCGAAGATATGTGAATGTACAATACATGTTTTTAAACCATGGTGATGTGTAGAAGATAATGGATATATAAATAAGTCTAGATGATCATGGTTGGTTTAAGCAAAGTTATGAACTAATAATGAAAGAAAAATATTTTTAAATGCTTATTACTCTTATTATCCTAAATGTTATTTGTCTTGAAAAGAACTAAATAAAACGGTGAATAGATGTGTGTGTATAGACTGTTTTGATCCTAAATATAGGGAAGAAATTAAGGATTAAGTATTTGGTTATTGAAATTAGGTGCTAATGACTTATTAAAGTCAAGTATACAAATTCTTAATGAAAGCAAATGATTTAAAGAAATTAAACATAAATCTGTACGACAACCGAGAGCATATGTGCGTATGTATGCTAGTTAAGTCCTAAATGTGTGTAGAAAATTAAGGGCTAAATATTGGAGTAGTGAAACTAAGTGATAATGACCTACTTAAGTTAATTTTTATAAGTGAATAATGAAGAAAAAAACTAATTTAATGGTGTTAAAAATAAAATCTGCATAAGCTGTGAGTTAGTATGTGGGTTTAGAAATTTTAATGTTTTTTTAAATTTAATATTATGTTATGTTTAAGACCATGTATTTAGGCTATTTTTATTATGCTTATTTAAAGCTTGAAATAATTATTATTGAGTTTTAGAGTAATTTAAGTAGTTATATAAAATTCTGGTGCAATAATGTGATTTTAGAGAACAAGATCACTTAGGAATATCTTAGAGGAATAATAGTGAATTAAGGTGTTACTTAAATTAAGTAAATATTATAATATGATTTAAATAAACTTTATAAATATATAAGTAGACAAAGGACCATTTATGGGGTCAAAATGGAATTTAGTAAAACTATGAGGTGCTACAACAAATTAAAGCCGGGAATGAATATTCTAAGGATTTTAGAAAATATAAAATACAATTTTACGAAGTAAAAGTGTTAAATGTAAAACTAGGGAAATAAAATGGGTATTTTCGTAATTATGTTAAATACTGGTCAAATGGAGTATTTGGGTGGTCAAACTTGACCACCTGTGATGTTTGACCAAGTTAGAAAAATAAATAAAATTATTTGGTAGTTTAATGAAGTATTAAGTTAAAAATGGAGTTGATAAAACCAGATGGGGTGTTTATGTAATTACCAAAAATTATACAGTTGGAATATAAATATTAAGACCCTAGAGGTCTATTCGTAAATTAATAGAATTTTTGGGTTAGTTTTAATGATTAAATTAATTAATGATTATAGTATATAGTTTAAGTATTAAATTACAATAATTATGAAACTTACGGGGCTATATTGTAATTACCGAAAACTATGGGTTAAAAATGAGATTTAATAAAGTTAAAAGGCTGTTCAGAAATTTGGATAGATTATGGGTTGATTTTGATGAATTAATAAATCAAGGATTTTAATATATAGTTTAAGTATGTAAATGTAACATTTACAAAATCTATGGGGTTATTATGTAGATAACCGAAGTTTGGGGATGAAAAAAAAAACTATTTTAAAACAGCCTAGTGGTTGTTCGGTATGTTAGAAAATTATTATGGAAGTTTTGAAATCAAATAAGCTAATATGTACAATATAAAATTTTAGGTATTAAATTGAAAGTTTATGAAATAAAGAAGGATATATAAATTCCGAAATTCTAATGGGCCGGTTATAAATTTTAAAAGATATGGGCAGCTTATATTATAAAGTTGAAGATGATATCATGTGACATTTTATTAAATTATAAGAGAATATATCATTAAGGAATTAACATGGTATAAATCTACCTTGTAAACAGTTACATACAATGATGAGTCTAAATTGAGAATCATAGGGAGTATAAAACATAGTAGAAACCTTATATTATAAGGACCATGACAATGTATAAAAGTATATTGTATAATCGTGAAATAAAGTTTCAATAAGAAACGTAAGAAATAACGACATAAAGAGCAATATACACTTTAAAAGGAATGGAGAAGAAATTTAGTATGAACAACTATATAATTCATACAATATGGAATCTTGATATGGGATGGAAAATAATATGTGATGTTGTAAATACATATGTACATATAGATGGTATGTAATATTTGTGAGGAGAAAATATAACCAAGGACGTATATCATAATGTGGCTTGAACTATAGTGAACACAACTACGGAAACGTATAAGTGTTACGCGCATGTGCATGCATAGACGTACAAGAATCAGATTTAGACAAATAACGTTGATCATTAAGTAATTACCATCTTGTAATGCGTAACAATATGACTATGCACTAGTAGAAAAACAGTCTATTTCGGCGGTTCTAAATAGCCTATTTCGGCGGTTGTGAACCGCCGAAATGGAGTGCGCCGAGATAGGTGTGCAATCCTATCTCGGCGGTTGTTAGCTAAAAACCGCCGAGATAGGCGCGTTTTAGAACAAAAAAAACACACCTATTTCGGCGGTTCCTAGCTAACAACCGCCGAAATAGGTCTTTTTTTAAAAAAAAAAATCGATTTTTGCTTCGTCTTCAACCTCGCGACAGCAATTCCAGACGGAGACGCAAACACAAGAATGAATAGAGGCGCAGAGATGTATGCAGTTCCAGTTATTTTCAACATAGAGGCGCAGACACAAGATTAATAAGATAAATTCGAGTATATTACCGGTTTGACAGAGAGAATAGGATAAGTTCGAGTATATTACCATGAGTCAAGAGATTGCTAGCGGCGGCGCAGAGCATGTTTGATTCCTTGTTCGCCAGTTAGGGTTGCAAAATCAACGTGAGGCGCAGAGCAAGTTGTTGCTCGCCAGTTAGGGTTGCAAAATTACAGTGAGAGGCGCAGAGAATGAAAATTTGCGAGCATGTATGTTCCTTGTTTTACAGAGAAAAAAAATATAAGTTCAAGTATATTACTGCTTTTGGAAGGAACAGCTTCAGCCCCGTCTTCAATCTGGTGAGCGAGATGCAACAATTCGACGAGCAGACACAAGAAAAGAAAGAAGGCGAAGGCGCAGAGCCTTGTGAAATTACACTGTGTGAAGAGAATGTAGAGAGAGAGAGAAGCGAAAGGTCGGTAAAAGAATGCGGAGGGGCGGCAATTTGAAAAATAGACAAAAAAAACCGGGAATGCGAAAATAGAACTGGAAAATTGCTCTATTTCGGCGGTTCCTAGCTAAGAACCGCCGAAATAGGTGTCATTATTTAGACACGGAGATTTTCATCGACCCTATTTGGGCGGTTGTTAGCTAGGAACCGCCGAAATAGGTATCTTTTGACCCTATTTCGGCGGTTCCAAGCTAACAACCGCCGAAATAGGGGTCTTTTTTTTAGATACAAAATTTTTAGGACCCTATTTCGGCGGTTGGACTTACAACCGCCGAAATAGGGGCGCCGAAATAGGCCTTTTTTGTACTAGTGATGAGTATTACATATACGCACGTACGAGTCTATAACCATACATAAATATAGATATGTATACATAAACATGTGAGTATTAATACATACATATAAATGTAAATATATGTAAATTACGAGAACAAATAACCGTGTTGGATATCATGATAACCGAGAATCCAACCTCTACGTAGTGAATAAAATACGGTATTGTATAATACGTATTCATAAGTTAAACCGTCCGACAAACTATAAATCCGAGGACGTGGATACTGATACTAGTTACATTTCTCAGTAGATCGGATTGCGGGATTCGAACTCCGGGAACGTAGAGGATAGACATGCGCTCATTTCGCTAGCTTTGCTCGTCGGTGTACGGTATGTTGATTGTGTGGTCCGAACCTCTGAGGGAAGCCTTGGTTTGGGTATTGATTAACTATGTGACAAGAGCGAAATGTTTGCTATACATGATTGTGTGGATTATTTATAAGGTTGGTAAGCGATTATTATTGCGCGCGACATCTTTGGACAATATTACTATGATTTTTATGCGGTTAGAATACTA
The DNA here is from genome assembly GCA_023374045.1 of Limonium bicolor. NCBI lineage: Eukaryota > Viridiplantae > Streptophyta > Magnoliopsida > Caryophyllales > Plumbaginaceae > Limonium > Limonium bicolor. Next base: position 54,942,182 of record CM041780.1, read on the forward strand.
ATGCTCGGGAACTTTATCCCTAACCGACCTAAGTAAAACACTTAGGAACGAGACTCGGGATCCCCAGCCTCTAGAGCTTGATACTCAAACATGACTATAACCTAGACTATGTCTAGGGAAGTACATAAGACTTCAAAGGTAATAATGGTAAAGATTTCTTCAAGACCTAAGTATTTACTTAGGGTAGTTGATTAAGGATTAATCATACATTGGAGAGTGTTGGTTATGGTAAATGGTATGGGAATCCAATTAGTTTCGACTAGTTGGTTGCGCATTGGTGATCACCGGAGTATAACGTCCGTATCGGACCGACTCCCTCTATATTCCAACGGGCCTAGATAGACTGTTGGACTAGGGTGCCGACTTTAGCACACGGCTTCGGCCATTCATGGACGCCTTTATTAGGCAAGTGGAAGCCCCGGGATCGAATGATCCTTGGCAATGAGCACTTCGTGTGTACGGGAGGACTACTATCTACTAAGGTTTTTCCGGGTTGTCCTAACATGACGCCCAATGGTAAGGAGAGTAAGACTAAATGGTGATTAACATAATTTAAAGGAAAAACTACTAACATCTCGATGGAAGTACCTACGCGTTTGTATGAATGTTTATAGTACATGGTATTCGGTATGTCGTGGATTGTATGTAATGCATGGATTGTCACTTTGATGGATTACTGTATGCTTATGCATGTTTTTTACTGCTGTTATATAAACTGTAAAATGAACCAGCATGTAATCAACCTCATGTTCAGATGACTAACTTACCTAAAGGGGTCTAGGATTACACTTTAGCATACCAGCATATAGTTTGTTGAGCCCCTTTTGGGGCCAACACATTTCAGGTTATGGATCGGGACGTGAAGCCGGAGTGTGGGAATATGGGTAGACGACCTCGACTTATTTATCGCATGTTTAATAATAAATCGGTTAGCATGTTGAAATTCTGGGAACTCTTTAAATGCTCACTTGTCATAGGTATTGGTTTGTATATAGGATAATGTAATAAATATCTCGTTCATCACTGCGGTTAGATGTTGTTGTTCATTGTTAGATTACGGTTATGCTTCTTTATTCGCATGGGCGAGTAATGGCATGTGACACCCAAGTGAGGATTAATGTAGTTTAACTTTCGTTGTAAGATGTCTCTAATTATGCTACGTGAGTGATTATTACGAGTATCGAGTGGGGTGTTACATTAATCTTTTCCATGGACCAAACCCCTTAAATGGGTAGCATCCTGGATTAGTGAGCCACCCTAAAGCCCGGTGGTGGGATATAGTAGTCCCTGCTCGGAGGTTATACCTACTAGACTTGAGTAAGTAAGTAAGTAAAGTATTTGTATGAGTAATGGTCTTGGCTAGTGTAAGTCATTCACCATGAGTAAAAGAGTAAAGTACACCCGATTAACCCAGGTGAGTAAAGAAGCTAACAAGCCTTGTGTATGCATTGGAGAAGTGTATCTCCGTATGCCGGTAAGTATGAATGGTTGACTTGTATTGTCTTCCTTGTGCGTATTGAATGAATGTATGTATGCTTTGTAATGTAATTGTAATATTGTGTATAAAAGCATGTATGTATGTATGTATGAATAAACTCATGATTTTGAATAGACTTGTAGAGTTGGAATGTAATTCATATACTTTAAAATACTCGGTAATCAAGGTATTAAGTAAGTATTTGGAATTGTAATGTAAGTATTTAAGTTGCTCGGTATATCTTAAGCTTCAGACCGTTACTGTATGTAGTAGAAGCCTTGTTAGTCTTGGAATGGCTAATGGCGTTGTATCACCCGCCGGGAGTATGTAAGTATCCGCCGCATGTAGCGTAAGTGTAACACCCCTACCGTTAATACTGTCATTACCGTCTAATGTCCTCGTACTTCCCGATTCATGCAGCGGTACATATTTACACACGGTGGGTGATACAATGCCGTTAGTCACCCACGTGACTAACAAAGCTACTACTACTACATTAAGCATCGGTCTGATAGACCGGAATCCCGAGTACTTCACATATACAATACATACTCCATTTACTAATCATATACTACTATGCTCCATTCAACACATTACTCCATTACAATACCATACGATACAATGTACATAACCGAGTTTACTAAGTTCCAAATACAAATACAATACTCCTTCTAAGTTCATATATACTCATCAAGAGTCTACAACTACCCATTCCTCACAACTACATACAAGTCTCCAAGCCTTTTACGATTCTCTACTAACTACAGTTCATCCTAGCTATCCAAGTGTAGTCGCCGATCTCTTACCGTGATCATGTCTGCCTCCGATACCTGCGCACTAAAAACGTTCCCCCTAGGGGGTCAGCTTACGCTGAATATGACTTCCGCATACCCCGGGTACTAGCGAGGGTACGCCGACTACTTAGGTCGAATACATGCGGTTCATTTTACAACACATACATACATACATACATACATACATACATACATACATACATACATACATACATACATACATACATACATACATACATACATACATACATACATACATACATACATACATACATACATACATACATACATACATACATACATACATACATACATACATACTTTCTTTCACAATACTACGATACTACGTAAGGTATACATACATACGCACAGTACATTACATACCTGGAAGACAATACAAGTCAACCGATACCTACATACCATCTTCCGGAATACACATACACAATACATACACATCACATTCTCAATACGCAACACGGAGATACCCTTCTCCAAATCATACAAAGGTCTTGTTAGCTTCATTACACACCCGGGTTAATCGGGTGTTCAATACTCTTTTACTCAAGGTCAAAGACTTACGATAGTTAAGACCGATACACATACCATACTTACTTCTTACTTACTTTACTCAAGTTAAGTCGGTATGACCTCCGGGCAGGGATTACTACATCCCACCACCGGGCTTTAGGGTGGCCCACTAATCCAGGATGCTACCCATTCGAGGGATTTGGTCTATGGAAAAGATTACAGCCAGGATTCGGATCCAACCTCTTGTGTTTCCTTATCCTCACGCGTGGCCGAAACTATATCGGACTTCTACTCATTCCATTTTACTCATTACTCATGTTAGGAGTTAGAAGGTTAGGAATTAGTAGAAGTCATTACTTCCATACCATACATGGATACACTACTCAAGTACACATACTTACTCATACACATCATTCTCATCCATGCATTTCATGAATTATACAAACTAGATGTTCAAGAGCATACAACAAGAACAACATAGTTTGAACACGATTAAGTGCAATAAAAGTCCGATTCGTGCATTTATCTTATTTGAGTGATCACATAAGCACACAAATCGGGGTAACCAAGTTAGGATACAGAGCATGAAGAGATCATACCTTGTTCTGGAATTTACTTTACCGGGTGTCTCCTTGTTCCTTAGTCCTAGTCTCGAACCAATGACTACATGCCAAATGGTTCAATTAATACTAAGTATTACAATACATGCATAGTTGCTACTCCCACTCTTACCCCGTTATCCCGTTGTTTCGGTTTAACTTAGTGTTCTTGTACTCTCTACTTTCTTAATTTGTCTTCTTACTCACATGTGTATTCCCTTACTATTTCATTCCATTAATGATGTACTACTGCATACACATATACATATGGGTATAGGCATATATATATACATATGATAACTATAATCATATTATTATTATTATTATTTTTTTGTTTTGACTCGACCGACCTTACCCAGGGTCGGACCCAAGGTCGGTTGAAGTCAGTAAGTTTCGTTAAGACAAAATTCCAGGCCCGACCGACCTTATAAGTCCAGTCCCAAGGTCGGTCCGTTCCAGTATGTTCTGGGTTCGAGTTTTCCGGACTCGACCGACCTTGCCCAAGTTCGGTCCCAAGGTCGGTCCATTCCAGTAGACCCCTGGCCTTCACAATTTATGACTCGACCGACCTTGTAAGTTCGGTCGCCAAGGTCGGTCAAAGTCAGAAGACTTCCCGTCTGTGTATTTTAAGGCACGACCGACCTTACGGGCTCGGTCCCAAGGTCGGTCCGGCCCAGTACTTCAGTTTTAAAATCTGTTTTCAGTTCTATAATTTGCCCATTGCTTCCCCAATCTTCCTACATGTAATCCCACATGTTTTAACACTACTTAGGCCCTCAAAATTGCCTTAGTTTATCCTCCAACCTCATTACTCATTCTTAAATCCCCTTACACAATTCTCTCATTTCTTTTCAACACTTACAACAGTTTTTCATTTCCCCCAATGCTACAGAATTTGTTCTAACCTTTACCATTCAATACTCCCTCAACCAATGTTACTCCTAGCATTCAAAATGCATTGCTTTACATCCTAGTTCTTCTCATTACCTAAATCCTTTTCAATTTGCTTCCAAGGTATTAAACACTCACCTTAAGTCCTCCAAATACACTTAATTCCTCCTAGTTTCTCCAATGCATCCTAGCACTCTTTGCTACAGATTTTGCATCCTTATATCCTCATACTACACTACCATTCCATGGTTACTAAATATCTCTACTAACTCCAATACACACCTTGGTTCTCCCATTCACCAAGTCATTCTTAAATACATAATTCCTACCAAAATTTTGCCATAGTTTACCTACTTTTCTTACTTCTCCACATACACACTTTTCATCAAATTCATTCTTAATCTAGCCACACCCATACAAGGGTCCTACCAACAACCAATACAATACCAATTCATCAATACTTCCTCAATCCACATTACTAATACTCATACACAATTATTTGGCTCCAAGGCCTACAATCCACATTCTAATTCACAAATACTCAAACTTCCACAACTACAATACAAGTACAATAGTTTAGGTTCTTTTATTTGTTTACCCATTCCCATTACACTAATGCATTAAATCAAGCATTAAGAAGGAGCTCTTACCTTGAGCTTTTAATTCCTTCATTATTTTTCCATTTCTCCTCTTCCTCTCTTTCTTGCACAAATTGATTTTGTGGGGAATGGAGTTGCCAAACTCCATTCCCATCACCCAATGAACACAAAACAATTGCAATTAATATACTAACCGTTAAATTAATGCTAGTTCATTGAAATGTTTAAAGCAAGATTTCTAGGGTTTACCTTTGGAGTATTTTAGGAGGGGTTTTAGCCCTTGGTTCAAGAAGGGGAACCCACCACCATTGCAAGGTGAAATTGATGCTCAAAAGAGAGAGAGAAGTACCAAGAGATAGTTATAAATGATTTGAGTTAGGTTATGGTTGGAAACAGTACAGTATTTATACCAAGAGCTGACCCTGATTCTGAATTCTTTAGATGTCTTCCGGAAGACGATCAGCTGGCAGAGGCAGGGGAGGTGGTGGAAGAGGCGACGGGCCTGGAGGAGGACCTCTTGAGGCCCCAGCCGTGGGCGTTGCTGAGACGGTAGCGGCCGTCTTTGCTCAGCTAGCCCTGATGGGAGGTGTCCAGATAGGAGCACCACCAGTAGTCCCACCCGTACCCGCACCTAGAGAGCCTAATTGGCTGAAGAGTGTCGCTGACATAAGAGTACCTACTTATGACAGGGTAGCTGACCCCACCGTCCTTGAGAGATACATCATTGAGCATGAGAAGGCCTTTGACGCCATTCACGTGCCTGCTGAGCCCTGGGTCGGCATAGCGGCCTTTCACTTGAGGGACGCCGCCAGCACTTGGTGGAGGTCCGTGAAGGCGCATTACCTTGCTACTGAGGGTTTTGGATGGACATGTTTTGTGGAACTGTTGAGAGGGAAGTACTATCCTGCTCATTTGAAGCAGAGAAAGAGCGAAGAGTTTGAGGCCTTGAGGCAGGGTAGCATGACTGTAGATTAGTACTACTCTTCCTTTATTGGGCTCTTGGACTTTGTCCCAGGAGTTGTTTATTCGGATGCTGTGAAGGTTGAGAAGTTTAGAGGCGGGTTGAGATATGCGATCAAGGCCGCCATGGGCGCTGCCTTATATCCTACGATACAGGTAAAAATTAGTTGACAGATTATATCTTATAACTCAGTTTGAATTATTACAAGTTGGGGAACTCATTGATGCATTGTAGGAATGCTACGAGGCTGCTTCCCGGACGGAGCTATTAGTGAACAGCCAGGAGGACGGCCAGGGGCAGAAGCGTAAGGCCCCAGAGAAGGAGACGGAGGTTGCGGCTGGAAGCGGGAGTGGCAAGAGTTGGAAGTAAGATCCACCCTTAAATTATTTAACCCATTTAAATTACTTACTTGCTGCCTGCTTTTATACCTGCTATTCCTGACACTTTGAGGATCCCAGGAAGAAGAAGTTCTCCTGGAAGGAGAAGAAGAAGGAGCAGGCCAGCCAAAAGGGCAAAGAAAAGGTCCCGATGCTGACCGGGCCTACCTATGATGCCCAGCCTCTCAGATCTGTACCCCCTAAGGGTAAGCGATCTAACCTTGTGAATGAGTTGATTATTATACTATCCATTACCATCCATGTGTTAATCTGAGTGTGATATGATAATAGGTTCTGCACCCCAGCGCCACTTTCACTGCAAGCGCTGTGGTAAGGACCACCCGGGTGTGGACTGCACCGGGCAAGCTGTGGACTGTCACCACTGCGGGAAGAAGGGTCACAGGTCGTTTGAGTGCTTCTCGAACCCGGAGAGCCGAGCGTACCGCCCGCCGAAGGGGACTCAGGGCGCACCTACTGGAGGAGATGGAGCCCGAGGTGGCCAGAGGGGGCCGGCGCCTCAAGCCCAGAGGGGGCAGCAGCAGCAGCAGCCGCAGCAGCAGAACTAGAGGAACCGGCCGGGCAACCGCGTGCTGAATGCAGCGGGAGCATCGGGCGCTGGTACTAGCACCCAGCGCGGTGAAGGTTAGCATTTGAAACCTTAACCATTGTGTGAAAGCATGACTGTGTGTTAAATGTTTTACCTTAGTATGAATGCGTGTTTTAATTACCGCCTTAGATAAACAACTTATCTAGGAAACCAGTTACCTCCTAGGAGACTTCGAAATCTGCTATCCCACACTTATAAGACAGAGATCACCTAGACCCATGGAGGAAAGACGGGAGTACCCTAGTGAGTTGTGTCATGTAGTCAGACCGGGCATGATACTTCTCAGAGAGTTCCTAACCCTAGATGAGCAAATCACTATAGTGAATGAGTGTAGAGCTTTGGGTAAGGGCATAGGAGGATTCTATACCCCTGTATTTAATAATGGTTCTAGAATGAAGCTGCACATGATGTGCTTAGGGAAAGATTGGGATCCACAAGCTAGGGTTTATCGAGAGGTGAGGATGGTAGGTGGCGTACCTATACCTAGGATACCTGAGAGTTTCCTAACCTTGGTGGGAAACGCAATGGATATTGCTCAAGACTGTGAGACTTACCCATTACCCGCATGACACCTGACGTTTGCATCATCAACTACTACGAGCAAGGAGGAAAACTTGGAATGCACCAGGACCGTGATGAGACGACCGAGTCCATCACCAGAGGAATACCGGTTGTGTCATTCTCCATCGGTGATGATGCTGAGTTCATCTATGGAGACCAGAAGAGGATGGATCTAGCAAGCAAGATCACCCTCAAGTCTGGGGATGTGTTGGTATTTGGTGGAGAGTCGAGACTTGTATACCATGGTATTAAGAGCATTAAGCTCAATACCGCACCACCAACTCTAGTGAATGATACCCACATCCGACCTGGCCGTTTAAATTTGACTTTCAGACAGTACTGATGTAATAGCAGTAGCTAAGTGTGTAACCTTGTACAATACAGTTGAATGAATGAAATAAGAGTTTTATGCCTTCAAGCATATGTGTTCAGTTATTTGATACCGTTGATTCATAACTTCAGGCTACGAAAATGGAAAGGAGGGTACCATCTGCATCTTAGATATGGCGCAAGCCAAGGAGTCCGGTAATGTCATCACAGGTATGACGATTACAACAGACAGTAGATTACTGATTTATTGGGACTCGATGCTAATACGAGAGATGATCTCAGGTACCTTTCCTATTGATGGTGTTAGTGCTTTCGTATTGTTCGACTCAGGGGCTCCGCATTCTTTCATTTCCTCGGCATTTGCTATAAAGCTGGGGGCTGCCCCCGAACAGCTTTCAGACTTTTCAGTCACCCTTCCATCGAAGGAGAAAGTAGGTTGCACCAGGCAATACTTAGGGTCGGAGATCAGTATTATGAATGAGACCTTTCCCATTGATTTGATTGAGTTTAAGAACTTGGGCTTTGACATTATAGTGGGTATGGATTGGCTACAGAAGCATAAGGGCCGCCTTCATTGTGCAGAGCATCGACTACTACTGAAGGGGCCGAGCGGCAAGACAGTGTCGTACCGCAGTGTGAGGAGAGAGCCGACTGTCAAGATCGTGTCAGCATTGTCCCTGATGAAGGATGTTAGGAAGGGCCGACAAGCCTTCCTCTGTTATGTACAAGACACGAGACAGTGCGACGAGATGGATGTAGACATTCCAGTCGTGGCAGACTTTCCAGATGTGTTTCCTGATGAGTTGCCAGGCATGCCGCCTGTGCGTGAGGTTGAGTTCACCGTTGACTTATTGCCAGGTACGGGCCCCATTGCTAAGGCACCCTACCGTATGGCACCAGCTGAGATGAGGGAGTTAAAGGTACAACTGGAGGACCTCCTCGACAAGGGATTCATTCGACCGAGTGTTTATCCTTGGGGTGCTCCAGTATTATTTGTCAAGAAGAAGGACGGCAGTATGCGACTCTGCATCGACTACCACGAGCTTAATGCGGTCACGGTCAAGAACAAGTACCCGTTACCACAGATTGATGACTTATTTGACCAGCTGAGAGGGGCCAGTGTGTTCTCGAAGATAGATCTCAGATCTGGCTACGATCAGATTAGGATTGCAGAGGGTGACATCGAGAAGACAGCTTTCAGGACACGGTATGGACACTACGAGTTCACCGTTATGCCATTCGGACTGACGAATGCGCCAGCCATATTCATGGATTTGATGAACCGTCTCTTCAGAGAACAGCTCGATAGTTCAGTTGTGGTGTTCATCGATGATATTTTGATCTATTCGAAGACCAAGGAAGTTCATGAGTTACATCTGAGACAGGTATTGAGTATCATGATGAAGAATCAGCTGTACGCCAAGCTCTCGAAGTGTGAGTTCTGGTTAGACAGCGTGTCATTTCTGGGACACATCATATCAGCAGATGGGATATCTGTAGATCCTGCTAAGATTGAGGCAGTGAAGAGTTGGCCAAGGCCAAAGACAGTTACAGACGTCCGCAGCTTTCTAGGTTTGGCTGGTTACTATAGAAGGTTCGTGAAGGACTTCTCCAAAGAGGCCAAACCAATGACTAATCTCATGAAGAAGGAATCCCAGTTCTTATGGTCTGCAGAGTGTGAGAAGTCCTTTCAGACACTGAAGGATCTCCTGACATCGGCGCCCGTTCTTACTATTCCTGAGGGCACCGATGGGTTCGAGGTATACTGTGATGCCTCTGGAACCGGTCTAGGCTGTGTGCTTATGCAGCACGGGAAGGTAGTTGCCTACGCATCCGGACAGCTGAAGAAGCATGAGGTGAATTACCCCACACACGACCTTGAGTTAGGCGTAGTAGTCTTCGCTTTGAAGATCTGACGAATATCTTTACGGTGTGGTGTGACAGTCACTATCTACTCTGATCACAAGAGTTTACAGCATCTATTCTCTCAGAAGGAGCTGAACATGCGACAGAGAAGATGGGTCGAATTCTTGAAGGACTACGACATAGACCTGAGGTATAAGGAGGGCAAGGTGAATGTAGTAGCTGACGCCTTGAGCCGCAGAGCTCATTCATTATTTACATTGTTAGCGAGCAACAGTATGATTGATGAGATACGAGCTGCACAAGAGAGTGATCAGTATATGGAGAGCATCAAGCAAAATGTTGGAGGGTTGTTTGAGAGTCAGAAGTATGACTTCGAAACTGTGTGATGATGGCATGATTCGACTGAATCCGTTTGTGTATTCCGGAGTCTTCTCTGACCTGAAGGAGAAGATACTCCAGGAGGCTCATAGCTCATCCTTATCCGTCCACCCGGTTCTTCGAAGATGTATAAGGATTTGAAGGTTCATTTCTGGTGGAGCGGGATGAAGAAGGATGTAGTTGACTACGTGACTAGATGCTTGACCTGTCAAAAGGTTAAGTTTGAGCATAGGAGACCCGGAGGTTTAGTGCAGTCTATGCCTATTCCTTCCTGGAAGTTCGAGGATATCTCGATGGATTTCGTTGTTGGTCTCCCACCGACTAAGGGAGGACTGAACACGATATGGGTCATTGTAGACCGTCTGACGAAGGTGGCTAAGTTTGTTTCGATGAAGGATACCTGGAAGGTCCCGAAATTAGCGGACTTGTTCCAGAAGGAGGTGATCCGGCACCATGGTGTGCCAAAGACTATTGTTTCTGATAGGGACACTCGATTTTTGTCCAGATTCTGGGGACAGGTTTAGGAAGCCTTGGGTACGAAGTTGAAGCTTAGTACGACATTCCATCCACAGACCGACGGTGAGTGAGAGGACCATCCAGACATTGGGAGGACATGCTTAGAGCATGTGCCTTAGACTTTCGGGGAGTGGAGTTGGTTAGAGCGACTACATCTGATAGAGTCGCCTACAACAAACAGTACCACACTTCGATACAGATGCCACCGTTTCAGGCAATATGGTAGACCATGTAGGACTCCTCTATGCTAGGATGAGGCCAGCAAAAATACACTTCTAGGACCGGAGTACCTAGAGAGATTAAGGAGGAGTCCTACAGATTAGGAAGAACATGAAGGCAGCTCAGGACCGGCAGAAATGAATTCATATGCAGACACCAAGAGGAGGGACGTTGAGTTCATACCGACGATATGGTACTTAGAGTGTCACCCATGAAGGGGATATTCCGGTTTGGGCAGAAGGAAAGTTGAGCCCGAAAATATGTTGGACCTTATGCGATTAGGGAGCGAGTGGGGCCCATTAGCCTACAGACTGGATTGCCAGCAGAGCTCGGGAGGGTGCACGACGTATTTTCACGTCTCACAGTTGAAGAAGTATGTGCCCCACCCATCGCACGTTTTGCAGCCAGGAGACTTTAGAGTGGGACCCCACTCTACGATATGAGGAAGTACCACTCCGCATTCTCGATACGAAGACGAGACAGACTAGGAACAAGACCGTTAGCATGGTCAAGGTTTTCTGTCGAACCATGAGGTGGAGGAGGCTACATGGGAGTTAGAGGACTCCATGAGAGCGAAGTACCCGCACTCTTCGAGTAGTAGCTGTGATAATTGTACGGGTTCGTGGTCAAACCCTTTTTAAGGGGGGTAGACACCACTTGGCTTGCGCATATGTTATGCATTAGGTCTGGTTTTGGGTGGTGTGTTTGTGGTATGCTGCGTCATACTGGTTTGGATGATTGTATGTTGAATACATTTTATGTATGTGCTTAGTGCACCTGTTTGAGAATATATATATAGTACCGCTGAGTACTCCTGTTGATGAATTGGTTGTGCACCTTTTAGTGCTATGAAATAAATGAGTATATACCATGTGGTTTGGCTATTTGAATATGTGTATGTATAGACTAGGTTTTGAACCTAGTGGGAGTTACTCCCTAGCGATGGACTGTTTGGTTACTTAGTGGAACTTGATTCCTTAGGTGAACTGTAGAGGATTAAGGACTTCGGGAACGAAGCCTTTTTAAGGGGGGTAGACTGAAATACCCCTAACCTTTAAAATATAATTAATATCAGTATTAATGATCTAAGATGGTTAATAAACATCTAAATATTACTGGGGAACAATCTAAAGATCTCAACAAGGCAAACATGCCTTAAGATCGGTAAAGCCAAAAAGGTGCTTTAAGACACCATAAGATTGTATGACCTCAGATAGGATCCAAAAAGTGGATTCCTAAGTATTATAAGAAGTAAGGAAACACCAAAAAAACCATTATCAAAGAAACTAAGCTCAGAGAAACACCTTGCAACACAAAAATGTGCACTAAAACTCCTTTTAAAGCACATTTTTGTGAAATTGCCTTCTAAATTGGTTTTTTTAATGAGCTTAAAGGTTATAATTACCTTAATATGATATTATATCACATTATATCAATTTAGGAATTTAATTACAAATGTACAAATTTTTACAAATTAATATTAAAAATATTAATAAAACCCTAAGAGGGGGCCCGTAGGAGTCATATTGACTAAGATGGTCAGATGTCAAAGTTGACCCCTTAGACCATGTAGTCGACATTTACAGCAAGAGAGGCTCCATTTAGCCACATGTACACACAATAAACAACACACCAACATATCTCCATAATTTAGGGGTACTTTTGCCTTTTATTAGTTTATACACCACCTTTACTCCATTATTGATTCAAATTGCACAAATTCGTGGGAGCCTCTCCTTTCTCTTCAATCAGCCGACTCCTTGCCCCCTCCTTATCCCCTTGATGAGTCACCTCCAATTATGAGACATAAAAACTAATATAAAGACATTTTAAACCTAATAATACCAATTCTAGCCACTCTCTCTCTCCTAGCTGCATTAAATTCGGTGAAGCAGCTCCTCCAAGCTCTCCCAAGCTCTCTCAACCGAACTTCTACAGTTGGGAAGGTAAACCTAACTTCTAAGCTTCTAATTAATGGTTTAAGGCTTGTTTTTGGCTCTTTTTCTTCATCTCTTCACCACCTATGCTTAGATCTCGTGACTAATCAGTTCCTATGGCTTATTCTCAGTGTTCTAAGGTTAAAAAATCAATCAAATTCGAATGAAACAAGTTTAGAGACCAAGGTTGCTCTAAATCTCATTTTAAGGTAAAAACATACCTTAAGCTTCTCTACTCTTCATCCGATTTTCTTCCTCTGATTTTTGTGAGTTTATACACTCATAATCTTCATATTTACATGTTCAATCAGTTGGTTAGCCATTTGGAGCAAGGGTGGCCGAGATCCAAAGGAAATACCCTCTTTTAAGGCATTTTTCCAAGGTAAAACCTAATAACAAGAGAGCTTGTTGTGATCTAGCTATTTCCTATGTCAATATGGTGGATCTAACACCTTGTGGTGTGTTTGATTCAGGTCGAAACCATCTTGAACTCTCCTTGCATTTTTAAGGTGATTTTTGCCTTAAATCTTACTTTAATTATTCCTTATGGTTAAGCTCAAGCTTGGAGTGTAACCATATCTTGTTTTTGTGTATTAAACATGTCTAAATCATTTGGTGATTTTTCCTAGAAGAGGCCGAGTACATACAAGGGCAAATAAAGGTATAAACACCTTAAATCTATGATTTTTATAAATTCTAAGCTTATATATATATTGCCGAGAGTGAAATATTAAATAAAGGTCATATTGACCTAAAAATGGAAAAAAATGACTAAGAGAAATTAAGCTAGTCATTTAAGAGATTTAATTAACATAATGGTCAAATTATGACATTATGTGGAAAATTAATCAAATACAAGTGAGGCCGTGAGCATGTATTATATTTTGAGACATTTATTGTGTAATTTATTTTGCAAGTTCAAGGTTGTAATAAGGCCATGTCATTAGGCCATTTTTATTTAAGTTTATAAGCTTATTTAGTTTTATTTATGCTTATAATTAAATTTGGGGCCAAACGGTAATTACTAACTAAATATTAGCCCGAGAGCTTAATATAGAGGAATTTAGGGTTTTTAAATGAATTTAATAAAAATTATAACATTTTATAAAGTTTTGCGTCAAAATGGTAAAAATAGAAAAGTATAGGTTAAGTTTGGTAATTACCGAAAGAGTTGGTTCCAATTTGGTATTAGAAGTCAAAGTTGACTATATAGGAGACTTTGACCAAGTTTGGAGAATTTTAGAAATTAAAATACAACCTTGAATTAAGATAAGTGTTAATTTGTAAAAGATTTATAAGAGATGGGGCTAAAGTGTGATTTCCGAAAACTAGGGGTACTAAATGGAGTTTAGTACAAACCTTAGGTTATTAGGAATTTTTAGAAATTTAATTGGCTAAATTTGGAGTTTATATGAATTATATAAGTATAATATAAGATATTTTATGACATTGTTACAAATGGGTAACATATGTGGTCAAACCGAGATTTTGAGAAATATAAGGTTAGGAATAATGTTTATAACCTTTTGGTATAGTTTGGTGATTTTTGAAGTAATATATAGGTTTTATACAGACATATGTATAATGGTTTTGACTTGCTGATCTTCGAAACCCTCTCTGTTATCCGCGAGCGCATTTTGGTGCCTCTGCAAGTTAAGCGTGGTGGCCCGCTCCTCTCCTCAGTGTTCGGCTTCTTTCCCCCCCCTCCCCCTCGGTTCTGCTTCTTTTCCGGCTTCAGGGTCTCCTCTCCGGTCTCTCTCCGTGTCCCCCTGCCTCTTCTTTGGGCTTGCTTTGTGCTTTCTCGCCGTTTCGTGGTTTTTTGGCCCCCCCCTATCCCGGGGTTGGTTTGGTATTTTACAACAATTTACAACTATATGTTATAATTGTTTTAATGACTTAAATGTCATAACATAAGTTATATAACTATAATGTAACATTACATTAATTATGTGGTGATTTTTTGTAAATATCTAAGAACATAAGTGCTGTTCGAAAATGTTGACACTTTAAAATGGAATTTATAATATGGTTTTTATGTTATAAGAGTTATAACATTTATAATATAAGAGGTATTCATTAAAAAGAATGAATATATGTTATAAGACTTACCATATAAGAAATAGTTCCATAATACATGATTATAAGTAAGTATATGTTATGGTGGAAAATATAACATGGTTTAATGACCATGTATTTTCATAATTAAAATGACTTATGATAAAAGGAAAAAAATTACAATCATTGGGTATGGGATTCTAATGTTAAGAGAGCACATGTGATAATAAGGATTCATGTAATTAAAAGTATTGTTTACAAACGAATTATACCACATTGGTTTTTTTTTAAAAAAAGAGAGACAAACCTTAGAAAAATACAATACTAAGATGAGATGCATAGTGCATGACAAAGGATCACACATGCAATAATGAAACAAACTATACGACATACAAGGGTATGTTAAGTCACATGCGATAATAAGTTCAACAATAACTATATTAATATACAAGACAAGACTACGCATGTAACATAACACTTTTCCCAATCTCGAGTTAAACCTAAAACCCGACAAACATTGACAGTTTATAACGGGGGGTTAACCGGGAGTTGTTAGTGACGGTACGGGGTACCGTAGGATTGTGTTGTTATACAGTATGCTAATCAGTAGCATTATGTATTGTTTAGACTGTTAGAGACGGCACAAGGAGCATAGGATCTTGCTGATTCATACTCCACCGTAATACATCAGGGTGAACGGTATGTTGTTATGTGTCTCTGATTGTCTCTGAGGGCTTCCTCAGTTCAGACTTCTGTGTGATCTGTGATAAGATTGTTTGTCTGAATGTGTTAATTAATATGCATGAATTGTATATTTATAGCTGCTTATTATTTACTGTTGTTGAGTTAACAGTATTGGTTCGTATATATGAACCTATATATATAAAACGAACTAGCGGCTATGGTGCTATCTTATGTGAAATATAAGGAACGTAAGTGAAACGTTGTAGCACTAGGATAATAATATATATATTATCCAAGACTTTTATACGGAGCATTGGCCTTTCTATACGCCGCTCTCGTATCTAACACTGGATCCCGGGTTTACAAACTCCGGATTGGACTAATGTTCTTAGTCTGTTGTGTTAGGAAAAAAATGGTAATGCAATGCGATGGTATAATTTATTAATGGAAAGTTAGTAAAGCCAAGAGGATGTGGCTCTTGGTGCGCGCTGTGATCACAAAAACGATACCAGGATGTCCGCGTACGGGTCCGCAAGTATCAAGAAAATTTCCCGTGAGCTAGAATGGCTCGTTGGTCGGAGACTCTACCATTGGAGTGGCTACTGCCGTGGGTGACCCGCCATAATATATGGGTAACTAGAGACATGTCGTTTTAACGAGGCATTGTCACTAGGTATAACTGAACAATTAAAACAATTGAGACTTATACAGTGGCTAACAATATTGGTTTCTATACCATGGACGAGACTTAGTACTTGTTTATTATTCTCGTTGTTTCGCTTGTTGTTCATTGGTTATACTTGTGGTTATTTTATTGTGTGTTGATGGTTGTGTTATTGTATGGATATTGATGTTATTTGATTTATAGTTTTAAATATTAAAACGGTATTGCATGTAACGAACCTCATGCTCTCGACCAAATAATTGAGGGGTCTTTGGGGGCATGACGGGGCATGTGATGACATACTCAGCGGGGGCTGATTCCATACCACAAACCATTTTTATTTCAGGAGAGTAGCTGGTGGTCGACGCGAGGCGCGACGGTTGTAATATATTGTGGTTGTTTAAGACTTGGTACAGTTTGATACTGACGACGTTTTGACTCGGGTTGTGTAACCGAGGTGGATTTGTTTAGATGCTCACGAGTACGGTCTGTAATAGTTGGTTATGGTTGGTTTGTTTTAAATTGTTTAAAGTTCTACTATCTATCTCTTGTGGTCACTGCGGGAATACGTTTCGCATGTTGATTATCAGGTAACTCGTTATCGCCCGTATGGGCGAGTGATAACTGTGACACCATAGGAGCGACAGTCTGTTATTTACCGCTGCGATATATTTATTATGTGCGACTTTTATAGGATTATTAGGAGCCGAATTAGTAGGGGTGTTACAAACGAGACTTGACCAATTATTGTGAATTGTTTATTGAGTTCAATGTTGAACTACTAACAAGTGCTAACGGGGGAAGTGAGGAGTCCGGTCTGTTCCGGCCACGCGTGTGAGTATGGGAGTCGATGTCATAACCGGTTCGATTCTCTTTGTATGTTATGGTTGTTTTCCAATTTGGTTTTCAACCTTCCCTTTAGCTTAACCAAGGCTATTTTACTGACTCACGTCGGGCCACAGGGGCGTACTATGTGTTGTTTCGGTGTGCTTGGATCACTATATCCGAGGCATCTTGTGTAAAGTTATTCGTTCAATCTAACAGGACGGTAACGAGTTATGTAACGAGCTTAGCATGAGCATGGCAACATTCTCTAGGCTCACCATGGGAACTAATTGTATTGGTTCACTTCCTAAAAGGAATTGTTCTTGTGTGTTATGTGTGATGTTGTGTACAATACTCATGTTGCGATATATGTATGTGTTGTGTGTTTTAAAAAGAATGCCATGTCATCATGACAATTAGTTGCGCGTATCCCGGTAGCCGATGGGCTGCGCGTTAACCATACCAGCCAAGGGTTGCTGACCCCCCTCGGGGGCTCCATATTTCTTTTAGTGCAGGATGAGGATCGAAAAAGCAGAATGGCTCTAGATTCTAGGATGCAGGATTACTTTTGATTATTTTTGGATGTTGGGCCCGGGATGCGCCTGTGCTCCCGTGGCGATATATATTTTGGTTGTGAACAGTTTGCAGTGATGGTTTACAGTAAAGGATGTAAGTAAATACTCGGTATTGTGTTTATGTATATATGGTTATTAGTTCTATGCTCGGGAGTCTGATCATCAGACCGATACACTTGTATTTATTCAGCCTTGTTAACCACGTGGGTGGTTGACGGCGTTGTAGCACCAATCGTTTAGTTATTGTTTAGTTGTTTATTTTCCGCTGCGACTCCAGTTAATAGTAAGTGCGTAGTAGGGGTGTTACATGGTCCGTAGAACGGAGTTGACTACTTCCCGTGTTCCGTACACTACATGTATACATACGTGGGGTACCTTATTGATACGTTACCACTTACCCGACTATCTGTCAGGCCCACAAGCTCCTTCGGAGTGCGGTTGCCCCACATCCCGTAATTGGGTACACTCGTAGTGTTCGTTACACGCCTAGGTGAAGTATTCTATTGTCGGCTCCTCTTGTATCATTCTATGATACTCACCGTAATTCTGTTGGTCTAGTTTTAAAATCCAAGGTTTTGAAAGAAAGGTTGTGGTTTTGAAAGAAACGTTTGGGTTTTAAAAACAACAGTTCGGTGATAAAAGAATCTTATCATGGCATGGCCATGTCCGAGGTTTTGACCAAGTCCAGCTTCTCGCTGATTGGCATGTTCTAATTACATTGGTCGGGCCGTCAGGCCCTCCCAAGGTTTCATGCTTCTAGTTTTCAGGATTTGTGATCCTATAGTTATTTCACTGCTGTCACGGTACATTACTAGGTACCTGTGGTGTGTTAGAGTTTCCCTACATATCCCTGCTCTTACTGCACTTGCCGTGGCAAGTGCGTGGTACCGTTGGTTTTTCGGTGATCCTATACCTATCTTGGTATGGTTTCCCCTTATATTTAATGGTCTTGTTGACTCTTCCCTTGATCTTATTGATCTAGGATTGGGAATAATTGCTCTTCCAGGTAACTTCTCATTGGTTTTGACATGATTATCCTTGACCGGGGTACTTCTCCAATCCTTGGAGATCCCCATTTATTCGTCTTATGTTTTCCCTTGTTGCTCGTTCCCACTAGTTTACCGTGGTGATTGAGCCTTAGCTTATTTAGGCACTACTCTAGTAGTCCTGTCGGATTGTATCCCGTGAACGTCCTTGTAGCTGCCTGAGCTATGTTGGCCAG
This sequence comes from Limonium bicolor, assembly GCA_023374045.1. NCBI lineage: Eukaryota > Viridiplantae > Streptophyta > Magnoliopsida > Caryophyllales > Plumbaginaceae > Limonium > Limonium bicolor. The sequence goes on from CM041780.1 coordinate 54,960,847, forward strand.
GTATTATAACCTCCTGGCGTTATAGTTTGGTGTTAATCACTCCTGACTATGTCCTTAGTCAGTTGGTATAAAATTGGTGGTATTATTTAGCTACTGCTGTCCCGCAGACTTGTGTCTCGGGTTCCATTGCTGTTCCTTTTCCATTTTGTTGCACGGTTAGTGCTTCTTTTCCTGCTGTTGGTTGTCTAGCCAGGTTTCGCGACTGCTAAGCACGTCACCCCATGCTGTTGTAAGTTGTAGCCTCCTTATGGTTGGAGTTCTCATTCAACCGCTATTGAGTGCGGGTATTATTGTTTAACCGGGATCCATCTTCGGGTCTTCCAATCCTTGGAATCTACCGTATGTCGGTCCTTGTTTACTGTGTGATTGTTTCACAACTGCCAGATCGGGTTTCCCCAAATATGAGAGGACTTTCCTTCTTTCTGGCTTTCTTTCCAAAGTTATACAATGGGTTTGCGGAGGGCGGGTCTGGTATTGTAGGTATCCGGTACTCACCGGGAGTTCCTATCTAGCATGTCTCTAATGCCAACACTCAGCCCTTAGCCCCAAGCTTCCGATTCTTAACTCGGTATTTCCTAAGCTCGGTATTTCCAGTCATCAGAGCGATAATTCGCTCTGATACCACTTTTTGAAACACCCCTACCGTTAATACTGTCATTACCGTCTAATGTCCTCGTACTTCCCGATTCACGCAGCGGTACATATTTACACACGGTGGGTGATACAATGCCGTTAGTCACCCACGTGACTAACAAAGCTACTACTACTACATTCAGCATCTGTCTGATGGACCGGAATCCCGAGTACAACACATATACAATACATACTCCATTTACTAATCATATACTACTATGCTCCATTCAACACATTACTCCATTACAATACCATACGATACAATGTACATAACCGAGTTTACTAAGTTCCAAATACAAATACAATACTCCTTCTAAGTTCATATATACTCATCAAGAGTCTACAACTACCCATTCCTCACAACTACATACAAGGCTCCAAGCCTTTTACAATTCTCTACTAACTACAGTTCATCCTAGATATCCAAGTGTAGTCGCCGATCTCTTACCATGATCATGTCTGCCTCCGGTACCTGCGCACTAAAAACGTTCCCCCTAGGGGGTCAGCTTACGCTGAATATGACTTCTGCATACCCCGCGTACTAGCGAGGGTACGCCGACTACTTAGGTCAAATACATGTGGTTCATTTTACAACACATACATACATACATACTTTCTTTCACAATACTATGATACTACGCAAGGTATACATACATACGCACAGTACATTACATACCTGGAAGACAATACAAGTCAACCGATACCTACTTACCATCTTCCGGAATACACATACACAATACATACACATCACATTCTCAATACGCAACATGGAGATACCCTTCTCCAAATCATACAAAGGTCTTGTTAGCTTCATTACACACCCGGGTTAATCGGGTGTTCAATACTCTTTTACTCAAGGTCAAAGACTTACGATAGTCAAGACCGATACACATACCATACTTACTTCTTACTTACTTTACTCAAGTTAAGTCGCTATGACCTCCGGGCAGGGATTACTACATCCCACCACCGGGCTTTAGGGTGGCCCACTAATCCAGGATGCTACCCATTCGATGGATTTGGTCCATGGAAAAGATTACAGCCAGGATTCGGATCCAACCTCTTGTGTTTCCTTATCCTCACACGTGGCCGAAACTATATCGGACTTCTACTCATTCCATTTTACTCATTACTCATGTTAGGAGTTAGATGGTTAGGAATTAGTAGAAGTCATTACTTCCATACCATACATCGATACACTACTCAAGTACACATACTTACTCATACACATCATTCTCATCCATGCATTTCATGAATTATACAAACTAGATGTTCAAGAGCATACAACAAGAACAACATAGTTCGAACACGATTAAGTGCAATAAAAGTCCGATTCGTGCATTTATCTTATTTGAGTGATCACATAAGCACACAAATCGGGGTAACCAAGTTAGGATACAGAGCATGAAGAGATCATACCTTGTTCTGGAATTTACTTTACCGGGTGTCTCCTTATTCCTTAGTCCTAGTCTCGAACCAATGACTACATGCCAAATGGTTCAATTAATACTAAGTATTACAATACATGCATAGTTGCTACTCCCACTCTTACCCCGTTATCCCGTTGTTTCGGTTTAACTTAGTGTTCTTGTACTCTCTACTGTCTTAATTTGTCTTCTTACTCACATGTGTATTCCCTTACTATTTCATTCCATTAATGATGTACTACTGCATATACATATACATATGGGTATAGGCATATATATATACATATGATAACTATAATCATATTATTATTATTATTTTTGTTTTGACTCGACCGACCTTACCCAAGGTCGGACCCAAGGTCGGTCGAAGTCAGTAAGTTTCGTTAAGACAAAATTCCAGGCTCGACCGACCTTGCAAATCCGGTCCCAAAGTCGGTCCATTCCAGTGAGTTACTTACATGAAAATTTCAGGCCCGACCGACCTTGTAAGTCTGGTCCCAAGGTCGGTCCGTTCCAGTATGTTCTGGGTTCGAGTTTTCTGGACTCGACCGACCTTGCCCAAGTTCGGTCCCAAGGTCGGTCCATTCCAGTAGACCCCTAGCCTTCACAATTTACGACTCGAACAACCTTGTAAGTTCGGTCCCCAAGGTCGGTCAAAGTCAGAAGACTTCCCGTCTGTGTATTTTAAGGCGCGACCGACCTTGCGGTTCGGTCCCAAGGTCGGTCCGGCCCAGTACTTCAGTTTTAAAATCTGTTTTCAGTTCTATAATTTGCCCATTGCTTCCCCAATCTTCCTTCATGTAATCCCACAAGTTTTAACACTACTTAGGCCCTCCAAATTGCCTTAGTTTATCCTCCAACCTCATTACTCATTCTTAAATCCCCTTACACAATTCCCTCATTTCTTTTCAACACTTACAACAGTTTTTCATTTCCCCCAATGCTACAGATTTTTGTTCTAACCTTTACCATTCAATACTCCCTCAACCAATGTTACTCCTAGCATTCAAAATGCATTGCTTAACATCCTAGTTCTTCTCATTACCTAAATCCTTTTCAATTTGCTTCCAAGGTATTAAACACTCACCTTAAGTCCTCCAAATACACTTAATTCCTCATAGTTTCTCCAATGCATCCTAGCACTCTTTGCTACAGATTTTGCATCCTTATATCCTCATACTACACTACCATTCCATGGTTACTAATATCTCTACTAACTCCAATACACACCTTGGTTCTCCCATTCACCAAGTCATTCTTAAATACATAATTCCTACCAAAATTTTGCCATAGTTTACCTACTTTTCTTACTTCTCCACATACACACTTTTCATCAAATTCATTCCTAATCTAGCCACACCCATACAAGGGTCCTACCAGCAACCAATACAATACCAATTCATCAATACTTCCTCAATCCACATTACTAATACTCATACACAATTATTTGGCTCCAAGGCCTACAATCCACATACTAATTCACAAATACTCAAACTTCCACAACTACAATACAAGTACAATAGTTTAGGTTCTTTTATTTGTGTACCCATTCCCATTACACTGATGCATTAAATCAAGCATTAAGAAGGAGCTCTTACATTGAGCTTTTAATTCCTTCATTTCTTTTCCATTTCTCATCTTCCTCTCTTTCTTGCACAAATAGATTTTGTGGGGAATGGAGTTGCCGAACTCCATTCCCATCACCCAATGAACACAAAACAATTACAATTAATATACTAACCCTTAAATTAATGCTACTTCATTGAAATGTTTAAAGCAAGATTTCTAGGGTTTACCTTTGGAGTATTTTAGGAGGGGTTTTAGCCCTTGGTTCAAGAAGGGGAACCCACCACCATTGCAAGGTGAAATTGATGCTCAAAAGAGAGAGAGAAAACAAGGCATTACAAAGGGTAAAAATCGGTTATGAAAGGAGATGGTGAAAACATGAGTTTTTCATGTAGATTTTTACCTTAATGGAGAGAGGGGACTCCAAGCTACACATTGATGCTATTTTCTTCACCAATGGGGTATACCCACGAAAATAAACTTCCTCATTTTTGGATTTTGAAAAGAGGGAAGTGTAGAGAATGATGATGGGAGTTCAAATATGTAATTTGTGTTTGATTTGGAGCTTTTATAAAGCTTGGGCAAGCTTGAGAAAGTGAAGTAGCCATGGTTGTCTCCTTGGAGCTTCCAAAATCACCAACAGAGGAGGGAGAAGAGAGGAGGTCGGCTGGGTGAGAAAAAACGGAAGAGAGAGAGTAGAGAATGAGAGAGTGAGGTGAGAGGGAAGGTAAAGCCCTTTTACCTTTTTCCCTTTTTACTTTTTAATTAACCCATTAAAAACTGGCCCCCACATGTATTACTAGCTGGAGCGTTTTTCGTCTTTTACCGAAAACGCTCGTTATTTTACCCGGTTTCGGTACTATTCACTAACCGGGCCCGTTCTCTGGAATTTCCTCGTTTCTTTCTTTTTATTGGTTATTAAGCTTCCATTAATGCTTAATAATTGTTATTTAATGACTTATAATTTTTACGAGTTTGTTTGACCACTTAAAGTCGCGTTTTCGCGTTCTCTCGAAAAACGTGCGCTAAAACTCTATTAGCGTTTTAATACATTATTTGGATCTGTTTTCTTCCGGAGTTGTTCCCATATATTATTTAGGCCTTATTAAGCCTTTAAAATCCATATAATACGCTAACTGAGGTCTCATACCTCATATGGTTATTTAACGCTTATTTAGCGTTTTTCACTTTTTAAGCGTTTCTTTATTTCTTTTGGATTTATTTTCCCTTACGAATATTACTTAAGCATTATTAGGCTCTTAAATACCTATTAGGATAATTTTAATCACCATATTTAAGTTTGGGGTATTTCAGTAAGTTAGGATTAGCGGTTAGGGTGTTACACTATATAACATAAATGCTAAAACTAATTTTGAGCATGTACCTAAGGGAGTTGGGGGGCCAAACAGCCACTTGCCCCCCTTGTCTCTGCCTCTGTATACAAGTGTCGGAGGGAGATGGTCGCTATTGTCTTGTTGACTTGCTTTAGAAGAAGAGATGATGGAAGTGAGACTACTAGTTGAGCTTGAGAGCCGAGAAAATGTTCAATGTTTGATTAGACTTCACCTTGTAACAAAAACAAATCAATTACTTTACTTTTTTTTTTGCTGGTAGTCATGTGACTTTGATGATTTGAAGTAAAATTCCTCATCTTTGGCTTCAACAACCATGTGCTATTGTGCATCAATTACAGTAATATGCCTATTTTCAGGATAATTTGATTTTAGTTATATAATTTTGGTTTCATTTTTTTTCGGTTTATGTCGGTATTCGGTTAAATCAGTTAAATCGATGGCCAATCAAAAATAAATTCGGTGCGGTTATTGGTTATGCGGTCATCCAAAATTTTGGTTTTCGGTTAAATCGGTTTTTGGTTAGTTCGGTTATTAGGATGTAATTTGGTTATAACCAAATTATGTGAAAAAGTGAACGGTTTTTAACAATTCGGTTTCGGTTAACCGAATAAACTGAATGGACAACTCTACCGGAAGCATGTTACACAGTGTTTCCAGTTGTATAGTAGACGCTTTGGACGTCAAATGAAACTATATTTTTGGTTACATGAAATGCCACTAAAAAAAGAAAGTCACAAAATATCACTATATTTTTGTAAAACTCCATGAAATGTCACTATAGTTATTGACCAGATCGAAAAAGACAATAATACTCCTACTAGTTAACAAAGTACTTTTAAAGTTCATAATGTGCCCTTAAGTGTTAAAAAATTTACAAAATTCACAAAAATATCAAAATACAATAAAAATATAAAGAGAATTATTAAAATTTATAAAAATTAAAAAGAGTAAATTACTCAGAACCCCCTTGAGGATTGGGTATAATACAGTTAACCCCATTGTGTTTATCATAATATTGGTAACCAACTTGATGTTACGGTATCTCTGACTATAAGCCCCTAAACTATAACTCCATTATCAAAATGTTAACTACGTGCTGACCCATAAGGTTAACCATATTAGTAATGACATGCTGAACAAAAAAAACTCCTTAATCAACATTCTTATTGTCCGAAAAACGTCAGCCATACCTCGAAAATACATCTAAATTAGGATGAGAGAGAGTTAGACAATGTTGATTAAGCAATTTTGTTGTCCGAGTTGGTATTAATAATGTGATTAAGCTGATGGATCAGCATGTAGTTAACGTTTTGATAACGAAGTTATAGTTCGGGGGCTCATAGTCAGAGATACCGTAACCTCAAAGTGCTTATGCAAACGGGAAAAGTGAAGACAAATAGAAATAACTAAGAAAATTGTCCTAGAAAATCTATAAATCTAAAAATGCCCACGAGTTGCAAAAATAAATCCCGGTCAAAGAGTATAATGAACTAGAAGCTACACGGGTCGAATGCACGGGGAATTAGTTATTAAATCTAATCCTAGAAAATAACAAATTAAGAGGGTTGTCGTTTGTTTTGGTTTAAAAACTAAAAGTAGCAAGTGAGGAAATTAAATAAAATTGTGTAAAAAGATGAATGAAGCGGAACCTTGGGTTCCGGGGAATTATTTGCTAGCTAGATTATATAATTAATCACCGGTTAATCGAGATTTGGATTGGTAAATTCTTTTTATCTCTTTAAGACTAAGTCCTAGTCAAATTAAGCTCTTCTATCTGTAACACATTTGGCCAAATCACGAACTAATGCCATACAAATAAAAGGATCAAGTGCGAGAATTATTCTTTGCATCTAAAGGTCAAATTAATTAATCTAATAAGTTTTTCCACAGATTAACAGGTTGATATGACCTTTTTATCACTCACCGGTCAGATCCTGACAGAAATTCGCAAAGCTAATAATAAAAATCTGCAGTTTTTATTAAAATGATTAATAAAAACAGCAACTTGAACAATCCAAATAATTATCCCAATCAACCGGTAAGATAATCATATTATCAGTCTAACTACGAATTCCCCATCACCCAAGATTTAATCCTTTAGCCGAACATAATTAAAGAAATAACATAAGAATGAAGGGTAAAAATCATCTTGCTATTAGTTCTGAAATTTGCCAGATGAAACGTTGAACAGATTGATGAATTTGAAGCAAAAAAACTTCTTCTCCTGTGCTGAAATGGTCACGCGTAGAGCAGAGAGTGCAGAGCCTGTTCGTGCATATATTTATGTCTGCAAAAATGTTTCTCCCCCGCGCGCCGTCTTTCTTCCTTTTTTATTTTTTTTTCCTTATTTTCGTCTTCCCGTGCGTTCTCCCTCCCCCTCTTTCTTTTTTTCTTTTTCCTTGTTCTGCGCGTCTGGCTCCCTCTCTTTCTTCTTTCCTAATTCCTTTTCTTTTCTCCGCTCTCCCGTCAAACACATTCTTTTTTTTTCTTTTTTTCTTTTACATTTTTCTTCTGCACAATTTTGTACTCTCTGCAAACATCTTTTCTTTTCTTTTTTGTCTTTTATTATTTTCCCAACCCCCACTTTCTTGTATATTTCCATTCTGCCCCTTCTTCTTCTCTATCCTTTCACAGCAGTCTTGTAAAAATATATATACACACTTTGCAGATACAACTTCAGCAGGATCTAAATTCTTCATATGAGCTTCGATTTATTCCCCGTTTGTGACGTTGGAAAGCTCGTGAGGGAATCTATGCATTTCTACCATCATTTCCTGCTTTAAACATATAAATTGGCATCTGTTCTTGCCCAAAGTAAGAGTCATGAAAAGCATATGATAAGTGCGAAAAAGTGCATAAATAATAATTTAGCATCTATAAAACCCTATCAATTTCACACCTATCAGCTTACCAATAATTATGATACACACCAGGGGGTTAACTATATTATGCCAAATCCACAAGGGGGTTCAGAGTAATTTACTCAATTAAAAAATATACTTTTAACAATGTATGTTTAAAGTTCACAATATGTCCTTATGTGTTAAAAAATTAACAAAAAATTAAGAATAAAAATTAAAAAATATTAAAATTGAAAAAAATGAAAATATCATAACATATTAAAACAAATAAATGTTTCATTTTTAAAATTTATTCAGTAGCATAAAAAATAATACTGTGTTCTAAACAAATAATTTATACCAATTTTTCTACCAATATATATCAATTAAGTACCATAATTTTTGCCATACATTTTTTAAATATTATTTTCTACCAATTTAAATTATTTCTTAAAATTAAATTTTTGTATTTAGAAATTTTAATTTTTAAAATTTATCAACAGAATAAACATAAAAATCTTTTGAAGACATAACTTTCAATTTGTTGAAAAATAATTACCCATGTGTTCTAAAATTTATGGTAAAATTATAGTATTTCATTGGTATAAATTGGTAGAAAAATTGGTATAAATTATTTGTTTAGAACACAATATTATTTTTATGGTATTGAATAAATTTTAAAAATGAAATATTTATTAATTTTAATATTTTATGATATTTTCTTTTTTTGCAATTTTATATTTTTCAATTTTTTGTAATATTTTTAAATTTTATAATATTTTTGTAATATTTTTCAATTTTTATTAATTTTTTTATTTTTATAAACATTTTAAAGTTTATAAAATTTTTAATTATTATAATTTTTTTAAAACAATTTTATAAAATGTTTTTATATTTTATAAAATTAAAATATTTTTGTGAATTTTTGTAATTTTTTTAACACTTAGGGGGATATTGTAAACTATATAAGTACTTTGTTAACTAGTAGGGTATTTTTGTCTTTTTTCAATCTGATCCATGACTATAGTGGCATTTCATGTAGTTTTACGAAAATATAGTGGTATTTTGTGACTTTCTTATTTTTAGTGGCATTTTATGAATTTGCCAAAAAATATAGTGGCATTTCATGAGATTTCCCTATAATTTCGGTTTCATTTTTTTAAATTCGTGTGGTTATTCGGTTAAATTGGTAAATTTGATGGCTAAATAACTGAAAATAAATTTGGTTCGGTTATTGGTCATGCGGTCATCTAAAATTTTGGTTTTCGGTAAAATCGGTTATTAGGATGTAAATTGGTTATAACCGAATTAACTGAAAAACTGAATGGACATACCTACCGAAAGCACACTGCACCGTGCTTTCAGTTGTATAGTAGATGCTTTGGGCGTGAAGAGTCTCACTAATCCTGAAGGTAAAACAGGTTAGAATCGTATTTTTCTGATTCTCTACGATTTCATTAGTCTTTTTTCAAGTTTTGAGTGTAAACTAACGTTTTACAGTTTCTGAATTGTCCTTTGTTTTAGCTTCTGTCAAATTACTTGTTTGCTCATTTTTGCATTAAATTTGATTTCAAACTGAGTTCTTTTAATCACTAACATACTTAGAATCTTTCAGGCTATGCACCCATAAAATTTGAGTGAAAAACAACACCGGGGACAGCCCAAACGCCACCGTCTAAGGGTGGTACGCACCCACGGACGCCATGTTCGGGGTCCCGGACGCCCTGTCCGTAAGCACGGACGCTCTCGGATGGTGGCGGGATTTTATGTTTTTTCAACATTAGGGTTTCTGCAAAACATGTCCCAGCCCACGGACGCCCTGTCCGTGACCCCGACTTTTCAAAATTTTGTTTCCCGTTCTTTCGACTTTTCTGACTAGTTAGGATAATTAGGTTCCACGGTTTTGGACATTAGGTCTGTGGCCACGTATGAAATGAAAATTTGACCTAATTCTACCTCTGAAACCCAAGTTTAGGCAATTTCAATTTTACACTAATTTTGTGTCAAGAAATGTCAAAAATCCCAAAAAAACATAAACATGCACACTTAGGTTAAAACGATCTTGTGATAAGCCATAAATAATCTGAGTAAAGGAAGAATGACCTAGAGGGGTAATGAAAGGAATTTAAACCTTGAATAAGTCGAATACTAAGCCCCTAAACCCGAACTCTACCTTTCCTAATTTTCCCTAGGTAAAAATTAGGTTTCGACTCTAAATAGGTTCCAGTGAGCTAACTTAGGTTTTAATAATTAGAGTTTGTGACATAGTTATTAAACTTAGGTTATAAGTGGACCTAGTTACTAATCAGATCCTAATCAACCCTAATAAACATAGGATAGTGGTTCAAAAATCGAGGCTCACGTCTCATTTCATTTATGAGTTTGTTAATCTTGACCTTCTTGGTCAATTGAGTTGATTAGGTCAATGTAGTTGACTTGACCAAAGTATTCGCTTACATTTCTATATAATTCATCAATTTGATCCCTTGAATTATATAATTATTTTATCTATCCAATCCTTCATACTTTAATGTTAAACCTCCTTGCCTAATGTTTTATAATGTGATTCCCACATGTATTAAACTTCCCTTTTATTTATTCAATTCAAAAATTTATTATATAATTGTAATACTCCACATACTCTCACGATTTCATGTGAACTTCTAAGTTCCCTTAACTTATACTAACTTCACTTAGTCAATATTAAACCTTATCTTTGTGGTCACATCGTGACATTCTCAATCATATACTAAATTTCATTCCTAACTTCTATATTCTCGCATTTATTCCTCTATTTTCCAAATGTTACACTCTTTCCACAATATCTTTTATAGCATTACAACTTTACTCCAAATGTCATATATTATCACATTTCCACTCTTATTAACTTATAACCTAAAATTTTCACCAATATAATAGTCAACCGAACAGACCCTTTTACTTTCCAGTTTTATCTCTCTCACCACAATCTTTTATGTATTTACAAATTGACCTCATTTCTTGTAAACTTTACAATTCCATCCTTAAACCTTATATTATACAATCTTACTAGTTAAATTCCAAATCAACTCAAATTTTTCCACTATAACAGAACAGACTCCAAGTTTGTTTGAATTGTATTTCCACCTCAAAACATTTAGATTTTACACTTTGGCCCCATAAGTTTTCCAAAATTTACAAGTAACTCCTAAACATCATTTAAATTCCTATTTTAATTATTTCTTCACCTAACTTGGTCAATGCTCTTTCCTTAATCAAGATTGACCACTAAAGTACTGCCTTGACCATAACTTCTCAAAAATTATGATTTAACCCCAATTTTTTCCTAAGGTTTTCGTTTAAGTCCTTAACTTTTCCAAAAGTCATATTTTGCATTTCTAATTCAAACAAAGCCTAAATCTCGGCTTTATTACACTTTAACACTCCATAATATTTTTTTACACTCAACTACTCAACTTTGCCGATTTGTTTACTAGAACATCATTTAAGTTCTTATGCACTTTTAATGTCAATTTTGACATTGAACTACTAAATACTACCTAGTCCTTAGGTATTTTTATCTCAACCTTCTTAGGTGATTTAATACTCCAAATTAACTTTTAACACCAGATTTCCTCACCAAGTTTAACACCAAAAAAATGCTTAACTTTTAAAGCATTAAAAGTACTTAAATACTAATAAACTTGGCCTAAACACATGGCCTTATTACAAACCTCAATCATAAATCAAAATGACATAAAATAACCTCACTAACATTATTAAGTCTCGATTGTTAAATGTTTTACCCCATAATTTTCTGTAATTTAACATTTAAGTCATTAATCCACTTAGTCAATCCATCCAAAGGTATTCATATTATTTCCAATTCATCTTAGGTCAATGTTGATCATTTCCTCATAATACTCTTGGCCATGTTTGGCTACACACTTAAAGTTGCCTTAAAGCATAAAAAAGTGTTTTAAGAGTTACTTACAAGTTTGAAGTACCAAACTATATTTTTCTTGATACCAATATTGGACCTATATCCCAATATAGAGTTAAGTTATATTTTTACATAAATCTATAGCTTAATTGATGATTAAGGAGTTCTAGGATTTATACTAATCACTTACCCTTCACAGGTTGATTTTTACCTTTGATTTTCCTCTTAAGCTCAGCCTCTTTGAAGTTTTTTCAACAAAACTTTCATACATGGTTTGAACAAAGACAACGGAATCAAGTTAGGGTCTAGTAATGAGCTAAACATAAGGAGGAAGCTTAAAGCATCAAAATGAGCTCTAAGGGCATCCACAATGGTTTTAAGTTTCTTAACACATTCCTAGGTGCCATGTCATCTAAAAATTATATTTTATTACTTATGAAACTTTATTCATTCCATTAATAAAGTTTCTTAATCTTCTTTCTCTTAGTGAACAACCAATAAACTATCACTATTTAGATGTGAGATAAAATATGAAAGAGAGAGATACACATAGGTGGGTCTAATATGTCATAAAAAGTGGGGTTCTTATTTAAGAACCTTGGAGAGAGAAAATGGGTGGAATCTACACCATTGTAGAACATTTCACATATGTAACCGTGTCAAGAACCCCTATTATGGATGCCCTAAGGAGAAGGTTTTACCTTTAGCTTTCTATGAAGAAATGCTTGCTCATTCTAGGCTAACTAAAGGACCACATTATAAGAGTTAGATCTCTTGTAGATCTTTAGAAATAAAGTGGGTTAAGATACTTAGAAACCTCAAATTTTGACTTACCCTTGAAGTCTCCTTTGGAGTTGATTTCTTGTTGAAATTGGCCAACAAAAGAGAGCTATGAATAGCTCAATATTGAAAATGAAAGAGTAATTACTCCAAGGTTTTGGTCGTATATGGGTCCAAGGGAAAGGTAGAAGTTTAAAGCATCATTTTTACCTTTGATTAGCTTAGTTCTTCCTTTGCTTCATACTTGATTATTTCTAAATTTTTGCTCTAAAAACCTCTTGATTTGGTGTTATAAGAGAGTGGAGTTGAGTTTTTTGTGTTCTCTTTGTTTTATTGATGAAAAGAAGAAGAAGATTCAAGGTAGATGAAGACGTGGGTTCACTTTGTGTTCTTGGTGTTCTTCATGATCAAGAACAAAAAAAGATAAATAAGGGAGAAGGAGAGAGTCTCGACAATGAGGAGGGAATGAGAGAATGACCAACTTTGTCTTACATTGTTAAATGATGAAGGGATAGCTTATGAGTAGTATTTGGTGACTATGAACTTTAAGTAGATATTTTGATTCAAAATATGTAAGGTGGAAAGAGTGGGTGAGGAGTTTACCGCACCCAAACTCTCCTTAGGGGGTGTTTGGTTTCAATTTGTATTTTTGTGTATTAAGGTGTCTTATGATGTTCTAGGCTTATATGGTGTACACTTGGGCTTTTATCATATGTTATTTTGTGCCCAACATGACTTCTTTATCCAAAAGTGTAACACCCCGTCCTAAGCCAATCGTGGTTATCGCAAACTTAACAACATAATTACATCGTCGCATCGGAATTAAACCAACACCAGGACCTTGCTACGGTCTGAACAACAGAATATACCGAACTTTAGACATTTACAACCGCTAATCCAAAATATACATACCAACCAAAATATTCACCAACCGAGTTATAGTATCTCAATTAACAACATATCTTCCACAAGTCTTAATATCTACCGACGAATGCACAGGCGCAACCCGTACTCAAAATAACGACCCTACCTAAGTCTAACCGCCCCTACTCTCAAGGTGAGCCTTCATGGGACGCTTACCTGAAAAATATAAACAACAGCCCCCGAGGGGGTCAGCAAATTTGCTGGTACGATTCTCTCATAGCCCCCAAGCTAACGGGGCTACGATGACTAATTGTCTGATAGCGTGGAGATTGATTAGATACACAATCATAATATGAAGTGCAATAAAACAACAGTCCACAAATGAACAAGCATAGTTCACGCACAATGAACGACTTAAAAGCGTTCTATTAACAGATGAGTTAATCAGTTAACTCCTCAAGTTCCAATTCCACTTAACCTCAGTCCATCTTAATTTACCTCAAGCTTAATCCTTATCTCAGTCTTAGAATACAAATCGTTCTTTAAATAGAAATGGTTGTATCTTATCTCAATGTTTATTTTGACGGGTCAAAAGCAACCCTAGCCAATGAGCTATTAAGTCCATTGGTTGAATAAACATCTTATCTTAAAATTTAGGATTTAGGTGATCCTACCACACCATCTTAAACTGCCTCCTACCTTAGACTGAAAAACCAATGTAGCCGAGTCGACATTCGACCCTAGGCAACAAGTCCAAAGACAAGTCCTCAAGCGGAAGTCAGATCTGATTCAGAAACCGACCCCTTTCCTTAACATGCATGACCGGAGTCAGTCCCGAATTCCTCACTCCCCTTAAGTTACAGTTAGTGAAAATCTTATAAACCAAGTGTTAGTTAAACCTTCACAGGTATTAACCAACCGTTACAAAAGTGTAATTCCTCATTTCATTCCAATGTGTACTAAACTTAGTTAGTAGCTAATCTCAAGTCACGTGTGCTAGTGTAACGAAAATGCACACACAATAACTGCAATAAAAGCGGTTGTATGCTTTATCTTGTTTAGTTGGCATACACATAAACAAATAGCACACAAGCCGAGGGAGACCTCGTTAGCAAACAGGTCACAAGAAAACCATACAGTTCACCGTCGGTTGTCCCGGTTGTTTAATTCTTTTCGGGTTCCAAACTTTCAAGTCCTAAAACATTCATCCAACTTAGATTATTAATTACTTATACATTACTTAACTTCCTTAACCCTTAATGATCCCCACTTAACCTTATAAACTTAACCTTAAACATTTAAAACCTCAACTTAACTTAACCTCTTAAGTCCTTATATGCTTACATTCTTAATCATCATTACCCTCTTAATGGTGGACTAACATCACCTCTTATCATTCTTAAAATTTCTTTTTTTTACAGCTTAAGGGTCGACCGACCAACCCACTGACCGACCCAACCCCTGGGTCGGTCCATCCAAGTAACTTTCCCGTTCTCTAAAACTTATCCGACCGACCCACGACTGACCCAAGGCCCTCTGGGTCGATCCATTCCATAAACTTTTTGTTCATTAAAATTTGCCCGACCGACCCAAGGCCAGCCCGATCGACCCAAGACCCTCTGGGTCGGTCGATTCCAAAAACATCTCGGCTGGTTTAACAAGGTCCGACCGACCCAGACAGGGTCAGTCCCCTGGGTCGGTCCAGTGCAGAACTTTCCCAAAAATTGTCTAATTGTCCCCAAACTTTTCCACAAGTTCCCCCATGTGTCCTAACATCATTTAGGCACTTAAACTCACCTTAAAAGATCCACTAAACTCATTAATTCACCCACCAAAGATTCTCTTAACCATTTACTCAATCCTTACAAAAACTCCTAACACTTAACATTTAATTCCTTACACTCTTAACATGTAATTTACCTAGAACTTCATGTAACCAAGGTGTTCCCTCCTTAATAATTTGACCACTCCATAAACATCATTATTCATCCTCATTTCATTTATCAAAACTTCCTCAAGGTCATATACTTTAGTTCATACCTAAGTCATTTCAAGACTTGCACCTTATTTCCTTAAAACTTTGAACAAGTTTCCTAACTTCTCTTCTCATGGTTTTGGTGCCTAAAATTCACCATTCTAACCCCTAGTTCCTCCTAGACATACCTAGGTCATCCTAATTCTCAAGAACACCTTAAACTCATTCTTTTTCATCAAAAAAACTCCTAATGTTTACTAGTACTCCCTTAGTCATAAAATCTCCTTAGAGCATCTCAAACACCAAGTTTCTTCACCAAATTTTGACATGGCTGTTCTAGTATATTACTACACCCAAACACTTAGGTTTTCACCATTAAACAATTATGAACACTCAAATCCTTGATACACATTCTCTACACACAAATCACACCCAACTACACTACATCACAATATAGTGCATAAACTTAAATTGCTTGGCACTTAGGCCCTTAAATAACTTGGTTCTTAGGCCCTTAAATGCATAAATCTTAAACACTGAATTTCTCACATAATAATAGCTTTTGACCTGCAAATACACACAACAAGGCTCCCATTGCAATATAAATGTTCTTATAGTTAACCTTAACATTGTTTAACTATCTCCTTTCTTATTTGCTCCTTAGTCACAAGTTCTCAATATGATCATGTTCTTTCTCCTAAGTTTTATAACCCTTAGATAATGTAAACTCTAACCTAAGCTTATCATATAACTAAATCCCATTCCCTTAACAATAAAACACCTTAAGGTAAGACATTTACCTTGTTCATTTACAAGCTTCACAACTTTTCTCCTTAGGCTTTTTCCTTGGGCAATCTTGGCCACCAACTTAATTCTCCTTGCCAATGTTCTAATCAATATCCAATGACTCCAATGAGTGCTAAATAATACACTAACCTTAAGGAATCATACCTAGGTTAAAAATGTGTTTTAAGGTATTAAAATGAATGTTTTACCTTGGAGTCTTAAGACAAGCTTGGATATGAATCAAGAAGGACCTCCTCTATTCCTTGGAGAATAGAAACAAGCTAAAACAAGGGATAAAACATGCTCCCATGAGAAGGTGATTTTCGGTAATGGAAGAAAAGTGATGGAAAAATGATTTTTCTTGCATTTTCCTTACCTTAAAAGAATGGAGAAGCTAATGAAGTCTTCAAGCTTGTTTTCCTCCTTTAATGGTGGTTTGCCTTGGCACCAAAATGGAGCTTTTGGATATTTGGAAAGATAGAAAGCAAGAGCTTGAGCTAACTAAGAATAATATGTGTTTAGTTTTGGTTTTGGAGCTAAAATGAGCAAGTTATGGGCAAGGCAAGATGGAGCTAGCATGGGGGCTGTTCTTGCGTGAATGAAGAAGAGAGGAGGCAGATGAAATCGGTGGGATGAAGAAAGAAATGAAAAAAAGGAGGAGAGAGGTACGTTAAAAGGGATATTTTCCTTAAAAGCAAATAGTAAACACTTTACTTTTCCCTCTTCTTTTACAATCTTGGCTGCCACACTTGGGTGACTAACCACCTTAAAAACCGGCCCCCTTCTTAATTTTGAGATATTTGTGGTCTTGGTTGACCAACTAATTGACTTATGTTGACTTAATGCTAAACTAGCCTTATTTGGGCACGATTCACAAATTAGTGCACATATTTATGAAATTTTTGATTTCCCATTGATTTAGACTTCCTAATATGATACTAAGTACTACACAAGTTAATTAAGGTATAATTATGGGCATTTAGCCACTTAAAATCTCTTTTAAAGACAATTTTTCAAAAATGTGCTTTAAGAGTCCTTAAAGCACAATTTGTGTTTTAACTTGTTTTTGAGCTTGGTTTTCTTTGGTAATTGGTTTAACATGTCCATTAGCATGTTACTAAAGTCTAAGAATGGTATTTTGGTGCTAAACCAAGTTACTCCAAGCTTAGAGCATGTTTTTGCTTAAATTGCTCTTATGGTGTTTCCTTGTGTTTTCTTTAGTTTAAATTGTTTCCTAATGTTTCTAAGGCATTATTTAGCCTTCTTATATCTTATTTTATCATCTAAACACCATATCTAGGTTTGGGGTATTTCAATCTACCCCCCTTAACAGAACTTTGTCCCCAAAGTTCACATATGTACTTAATAATTCACGATACTCAATTTCATAATCTTAATATCATATCTTGTATTCACATTCACACTCAAGACTTAAAGGTCTTCCACAAGTACAATACATAAGTACTATACATATCTTAAACTTACCACAAGTGTAATAACTTACACAACCATATCTTATACCAACAAAACAACGACAAACATGTTCCTTTACTAACTCAAAAGCGAGGAAGCTCTACCCCCCTTAAAAAGGGGTACGCCTCGTACCCTATACAGAAAATCTAGTCAGTAAACAATGAAGGGTACTTCGACCTCATCTTATCCTCTAATTCCCACGTGGCCTCTTCGACATCCTGGTTAGACCAGAGAACCTTCACCAGTCGCACTGACTTATGGCGAGTGTCCTTAGTTTTACTATCCAAGATTCTCTGAGGAACCTCCACTCATCTCATATTCGGTTCTAACGTCAACCTCTCAGGCATTAACACATGGGAGGGGCGGTGCATGTACTTCTTCAGCTGTGAAACATGAAAGACGTCATGCACTTTACCCAGCTCAGCAGGTAAATTTAACCTGTAAGAAACTGGGCCCACCCGCTCCGTAATCTCATAAGGACCAACAAATTTCGGGCTTAGTTTGCCCTTTTGCCCAAATCTAAACACACCCTTCATCGGTGAGACTCGCAGAAATACCCGGTCACCCACTGCGAACTCCAGGTGAAATACCCCAAACTAATAAAACATGGATTAAACATCTAATCAATTTAATTAAGGCCTAAGCATGCCTTAAAAGTCAATTGAGAACAACAATGGTCAACACAAAGCAAGAATTGCACCCTTTGACCGTTTAGGGTAAATACATACCCAAATGAACTCTTTAGGACCTAAAATTTTGTCCTAAGCATATTAACACATATAGGAATGTACTACAATTATTTGACAACACTCCAACACAAAGAACAAGCATTAACATGCTTAAAGGTCAAGTAGGGCAAAAATGTGCTCTAAGAAACCTTAAAGGTCTTATGACCTCTATTTGATATAAAATTGGATTCCTAAAATCAATTACCATGTAAGGAACACAATGAAACAGTTCTCAAAGAAAACAAAGCTCAAAAACACCTCGTGACACAAAATGTGCACTAAAACACCTTAAAGCAAGTTTTTGTGTATGAGCTCTAAGATATTGACTTTTTGTCACTTTAAAGACTAGATTACATTCTTTATATCGTTAATGTGGCATGATAGACTATATTATAAAGTCTAAATCAAAGTTTAAAAATAAAATCAAAATGGGTGATTTTGGGTGAATGGTACCCAAAATAACATTTAATTACTTAACTTAACCATGGTCAATGGTCATCTTTTGGTTTGACCATCCATTGCCACCCACTTAATGAGTCATCCTCATCCATTAGCCAACAACAAATATCTCCTAATGAGTCATCTATTAATATGCATTAAAGTAGCATTAAATGACATAAAAAGCAAAACTAGTTTTCTTTTCTCATTACCTTCCTTCCCAGCCGACTCCAACAAGCTTCATTCTCTCTTTTCTTCCTGCATTGACGCCTGCTGCTGTCCAAGTTCAAAGAACAACACAAATTGACCTAGGTAAGCTTATAAAGCCATTTTTTGTTCATTCTCTACACTTTTCTTTCCTCTTTCCATGGAGCTAAACATCAACCATTTCCATCCATGGTTCTAGGTTTTTTTGGAGGTTAAAATAAAAGTGATTCTTGGCTGTAAAAAGGGAAGAAGGAGCGAAGTTCTAATCTTGATCTTTTAAGGTAAAAATGTGCTTTAAGCACTTATCTCTTCATTTCTTTCATTTCCGGTTGGAAAACCTGATTTCCTAGGCTTATAATCTTCTTCTTAACATGCTTATTCAGTTTGTATATCAAGAACTTCAAGGAATAGCCAAATCCATGCCAAAAACAGAATTTTTGGCATCTTAATCAAGGTGAAAATTAGCCATCTTCTTATCTGAGTTATACCGGTTTTAAACTTGGTTTTAGTAGCTCTTTTGATGCTCTTTTTGTTCTGTAAAAATAGGCCGAAGATCAACTTGCTTGCCTTTGGAATTCTAAGGTAAATATAACCTTGAAATAATACCTTAAAACACTTCTTATGGTTAGCTCTTGCTTGGAGACTAATCATGCATAAATTGCTGTTTGAAAACATGTAAATGAAGCTGTGGAAAAATTATCCCTAAGCAGCCGTGGCCAAACAAGGCCTAATCTTGGCAAAAATAAGGTATAAATCACTTAAACCTTCACTTGGTATATTAATATGTGTTTAAACATATGTATATGTATTACCGTGAGTGAATAAGGTTTATTAAGGTCATATTTTGACCTTAGGTGGTTAAGGAATGATTTAGTAAATTAATATAAGTTGTAACACCCCATCCAACATTAACACACTCACAATAAACTGCAGCGGAAAAACAGACTTCATCACATTACTTAACTCGTTGGTGTTACACGCCGTTAACCACCCACGTGGCCAACAAGGCTATTACATATACATTGTACCGGTCTGATGGACTAGATTCCCGAGCGACTACACATTACTGACCCTTCCATTAACAATAGAAACAACATACACCTTCCAACTGTACCGAGTATTCACAAACTAATGCCGATAACAATTTCGGTCTTACTACACCTACTGTATATATACAACTTAAACGATTACCCATGTACAACGACTACCCCGTCCTACTCTCGAACGGCTTCCAGCTCCTTGTACCTAAAATAGGAAAAAGAAGAGAAAGGGTGGCCCCCAAGGGGCTCAGCACCTTTGCTGGTATGGTAATCCCGCAGCCCACATGCTACCGGGCCACGCACAACTAATTGTCGTCTTAGCATGCGGTTGATTATATTTAAATCATGCATGTAACTATAAACACACAACACATAACATTTCGCCTCAATGGGCTCAACAAACAGATAACACATCCCTACTTGATAAGTCACTCATGGTGTTCATTAACCCTAGAGTGTTTCTCCTCTAATGGAGCTACTTCCTTAATAGACGACACTTACCCATTAATTGGGTTATCCTTAACGCCTCTTATCACAAACTGGGATTCATATCCATGATCCACATACTCCACAATTACAACGTATAACATACATCACATAACAACACATAACAACACTTTACACGTTTCAACGTGCACATAACAATATCGCAATAGAAATTGCATTACATCAACAACACATAACATAACGGGTGCGGTCCTCTTAGGAGCCGACCCAAACATAGTTAATTCACTGGTGAGCCTAGAGAATGATGTCACCCTCATGATAAACTCGTTATACAACACTCATTACCGTCCTAATAGTCGGACGAGTAACTTAAGTTAAGATGGTTCGGGTTTTGTGGCCCGAACACACCACACGAACACATGTTCCCCTTAAACCGATCATAAGTCAGAATAGCTAAGCTTTGGAATAAGCTAATGGGAGATCATAACCCGTGAGGGAAACAACCATAACAGAGAGAAGGGTAAGGCTAAAAAGGATACCCACTCCCAAACAACGCGCGACCGGCCAAACCGGATTCCTCACCACTGTTAGTACATACTTACTTTTAGATATTAGTTAGAACCCCACTATGGAGTCTATCACATCTACAACCATACAGTATTACAACTGGGTTAAACACACAAGGGAGATCCCTACATTCACATAAACATATCACACAATTAACACACGCATAGCCGTGGTTAGAACGTCCCATGGTCCGGGTCGTTTAATCCGAATACCGAACTCTAATGTGATCCTAGACTCAGTTAACTAAGGTTAACACTTCCGAGGTTAAATGGTTCGGAGTTGAACACGCCACATAAATGAATTACTGTAAACTCATTACATGTTTTATCTTACAACGTGACAAACATACAGAAAAACACATTGGCATACAAGCCGGTGTAATCCGGTAGGACACAGGTTGCAAGAAAACCATACCTGTCACCGGAGTCCACTTTATCATGTCCACTTATGTTCCTCGAGCAATTCTCGAACAACTGATAACATTACATGTATTTTTATTAACATCGGGGTAGCATGATTGTTCAAAGTCTAATGCTTATAATTTTTTCCCCGTTAACTTAATTACATAACTTCACTTTTTAACTTGTTTTACTTTTACATTTTAATACACCTTTTCCCCCACTAAATTGTCATTATAACCCACCTAACATGTCTTAAACAACCTTATAACATCATTACTAGTCAATCCCCATCATTACATATCATTTTATAACCTTAAACAATGTTTTTGGTCCGACCGACCCTACCGACCGACCCTACCCTTGGGTCGGTCTTTAACAGAGACATTTACCGTCTTTTCTTCCTATCCGACCGACCCAGACAGGGTCGGTCCCCTGGGTCGGTCTCTAACAGAAGCATTTTTACCCTGCTATTTACAGTACGACCGACCCTGCCAGGTTCGGTCCCCCGGGTCAGTCTACTGTAGAAACTTCCTAAGAATTGTCCAAATTGTTCCAAACTTTTCCTTAAGTCTCCCAATGTGTTGCAACACCATATGGCACACTAAATACTTCATATAACATCCATTAAACTCAAGTTCTAACTCATTTCTAAACTCTTCAAACATCTACTCATTTCCTTGTAAAATTCCTTAACACTTATAACATTTTCCCCTAAGTTCCTAAGTGGTGGTTTATACTTATGATAACAACTAACTAAAATGTTTTCTCACCACCATCACATCTACTCCAAGCATCATTCCTCACAAACACCTCCATTACACAACTCCTTCTATATCCTCAAGTTTACACTTAGACCTTCACAAGGCATTACTTTTCCTTTGTTTACCTAAACTTTAACAAGACCTAATACTTCACATATCATAACCTTGGTGTGTATAAAACACTCATTTGATTTCTAAATCCTCCAAGATTGTGCCAAGGCATCTTAACACTTAAGAACACCTTAATTCACCATCTTCACACTCAACCATTCCTAGCACCTTCTAGGTCATAAAATCTCATTACAACACATGAACTCCTTTGTTCATCAACTAAATTTTGCCATAGCTTCTCTTGTATATTCTCACATCCAAACACTTAGGTTTTTTTTTACCTTATTCCATTCAAGAACTTTCTCACACACAAAACTTCACCAAATTTACACTACATCACAATATAGTGCATAAACTTAAATTGCTTGGCACTTAGGCCCTTAAAGTGCATAAATCTTAAACACTGAATTTCCATATATATGCCTTTGACCTGCAAATACACATCAACAACATATGCCTTTTAATAATATTTTGAGAACATTTTACTTAGTCATTCACCATTGGCTCCTTAGATCATTTTAACAAGCAATATAAGCTCATTTCTCCTAAGACATTAAACTACCTTGAGATAGCATATTTACCTCTTTTCCTCACAAACTTCTTTCTTGTTTCCTTGTTTAAAATCGGCTAAGCTTAGTTGCTTATCAACTTCTAAACATTATACAAACAATGTAATGAGTATTCAAGCTCCAAGCTTAATCTCATTATAAACCCTAGGTTTAACATTGTTCAAGAAGCATTAAGATAGTTGTTTACCTTGGCATTTGAAGAGAGTTTGAATATCTATCAAGAGAGGACTCCACCAAGTCCTTGGAGGATTCAAATGGAGCTAGTACAAAGCAACACAAGGAGCACCATTAATGGTGATTCTCGGTCAAGACAAAAACATGGAGGAAACATGATTTTTATTTGAGATTCCTTACCTAGATGCAAAGGAGAGCAATAGTATGTAGAAATATAAGCTCAAGCTCCTCCCATGGAGATTCCTCTTGGCACCTAAATGGAGCTCTTGGAATTTTGAAAAGATAGAAGTGAAGAACTTGCTCCAACTAGAAGAAAGGTGGTCTTGAAATTAAATTTGGATCATGGAGCTAGAAGTTACAAGTGAAGGAAGATGGAGAATGGTATGGTTTGCTGTAGCAAAACCGGTGGAGTTTGGGAGAAGATGAAGAAGGCTACGGTGGGTGTGAGTGGGAAAGAAAGAATGAAGATTGGAATTGCTTTTGGAAGATATTTACATGTTATAAAGGTAACTTCTACTTTTCACTTACTTTTCCTTCTTTCTTTAATTTTTACTAGCTCGTGGTGGTGAGTCACAACATAATAAAACCGGCCCCCATATTATACTAAGGGGTATTTTAGTCTTTGTTGACCAATTGTCACACTTATAATGACATATGTTACAAACTTGCTTATTTTAGTTACTATTCACTAAAACAAGGCACATAGAAGTGAAATTTTTGATTTCCCATTGATATAGACTTCCAAATGTGATACTATATAGTACAATGTTAATTAAAGAGTAATGATGGACATTTAGCCACTCAAAACTCATTTACAAGACAATTTTTCAAAAACGTGCTTTAAGACTACTTAAAGCACTTTTTGTGTTTTAACTTGTTTTCAAGCTTGGTTTTCTTTAGTAATTGATTTAATATGTTCATTAACATATTTATAAGGTATAGGTATGACCATTAGGTCTTATACAAATTTATCCCAAGCTTAGAGCACATTTTTGCTCATATTGACTTTAAGGTATTTTCTTGTATTCTGTTTGGTTTAATTGTCTACCAAGGTTTCCTAAGGACTTAATTTGCCTTATTTAATCATAATTGAATATTATTAAGTCTTGGTAGGCTCTTTGGGTCCTAACCAAGTTCACTCCAAGCTTAAAGCATGTTTTTGCTCAAACTGTATCTTAGTGCTTTATTGCATTTTACTATGGTTTAAATTGTTCACTGATGTTCCTAAGGCACTTTTTAGCCTTTACATACCATAGTTTAATATTTAAACCACATATCAAGGTCTGGGGTATTTCAATCTACCCCCCTTAAAAGAACTTCGTCCTCGAAGTTTACACTTCCCACACATCTTGGATTAGAATACGGGGATTACTTATAGAAATAAAACTTCCATAACCAAGCATATTTTACAACACACCCTCGGACTTGATGGTCCGGGTAACACATTCACATCCATACATAACATAACATATTCACTTGATAACCTCGGACTCAATGGACCGGGTATCTTAACAACATTTTCACACACATAACAACCCTTAGACTCTCTGGTCTTGGGTAACATAACAACATTTAGACACATAGGTCTTGATAACATAACAGCCTTTAGACACATAGGTCTATGTAACACAACACATTTAGACTCATAGGTCTTAATAGCATACACTTTAAGAACTCAAGGTCAAAATAATATTTATTACACATACCACACAACATGTCATAGCATGTATAGCAATCAAAAATATCTTTGATATACACTGTGATCCCGCAGAACCCGGTCGCGATGGACACCTTCCGTCCCCGTGCCTTTGGGAGATCAAAACAATCTCTTAAATTTGAAAAAAAAAATTTTGTGAGGTTAAGTAAGAAAACTTTAATTATGTAGAGTATTTATCGACGCTTTATAAATACCAATCCAAAATCCTTTTTGAAAACACACACAACTCCAAGTCCAACTTATGCTCTTTGCTTCTTTTCTTAGCGTGGTTATTTGTGACCACTAATAGGGAGCTTCAACAATCATCCAACCCTGATGTGATCAGCATCAGTGTTGAACTATCCTTCCACCCTAATTTGTGTTCGGCTTCCCTTGATCGCATGCAAATCAAGTTCCACCTCCCACTTCATTTTCAAGCATCAATTAAATCACTCATTTCCAATTTTCTATCTTTTTAATCATTCTAATCACGATCATACATCTCCAAGGGATAGAACTCCGTCTATCAGTTATCTCCATTCACTTTAATCCCGTTGCCTATGGAATCTTATTCTCATTAGGTTTTATATCGGTCTCATACCCTTTCATGAATCACTATATAGTATATATACACATATATCTTATCAAAATACAACACACAGTTTCACATTTATACATTGTCGGGGTTTTGTTCCCCGAAAGTTTCTCTACTCCCCACACTTGTACTATCACACACAACTGTTAATAAATCAACACACTTATCACAATGGTATTCGCATCTTCTGTGCGCAATTACCACAATTAAACCATGAATGAAGAATGAATGCGTATGTTTACATAACACACACACCAATCATCAAAACAAATTATTCTGTGCTATGCACAACATAAATCACGTACACTTGTACGGTAATACACTATTCACAACATAAATTTGTGCTATGCACAACATAAATCACGTACACTTGTACGGTAATACACGCTAAGTGGTTTTGCGCTCTACCCCCCTTAAAAGGGATTACGCCCACGTAATCAATCACTTAAAATGTCCTGCCATCGTGAAGTGTTTTAACTTCCACGCGGTCTATTACACAATGGATTCTGATTAGAGGATCTTAACCATATTAGCGGTTTAGTTCCTAAACCAAGAATTCTCATTGGAGTTTGTTTAAACTCTTAGTTGGTTTCGATTCTGGCCTGTTAGGCTTCTAGGCGTTAATAATTAGCCATGCACTCATATTCGTTATTCACGTTGTACATTTGAATCACTGGTTCACTAGCGTCTGCTGCGCAACTCTGACAACTGTAGGGCTTAGTTGCCCCATTTGTTATTCTTACTGTAGCGTACATCCCCAATTGTCACCTTCATCTTGGTAACAATGGTTTCTCAACCGACGCGTGATATCTCTTACCGTTAGCGAATTCGGTGAGTTATAAACTTTCTATCTACCTCCATAATAATTGACTGTATATACTGTTACGTATTTCACACTGATTGACTTGTTTCCTTCCAACTTACTGTCAGTTGAGGTTGAGCTACTACCTAGTGTGTAGTGCTCTCTCAGTTATTACCCAACATTTGGGGTATATTCTATACCAATATTTGGTATTCAGTGCTACTGTAGTCCCTTATTCTTAATCATGCCTCCACATTTGGTTTTGTACAAGTACCCTTTCATGGTATGTCTTTGCATTTCCTATGCATCAATCACTATGGCATTATAAGCCGTTTTCTGTTTCCACCACAATTAACGTTTCCAAAACCCCTTCCATCGCACTCGATCATTACTGTTCAAATGCAATACCAAAACACTCAGTCATACAGAGTGCAGAGGCGTAAACTCTTGACAGTAAATCCCATATGCGACTCGCCATGGAATTGACACTGAGTTCCTCATCACACAGTACCTACCACTGGCTTATTGCCCAGTCTGTTTAATATCACTTACTTTGCATCTCTACTAAGTTTAACTCATAACTGGTCTTATCTGCCACATTATCATTCAACAACACTTATACAACGGTCGCTTGCTGCGCACCGTGCTCTTTGTATAACATAACACTAACTTGCATGGTCTATTTACTGTCACATTAACTTCCACACATATATTTACATCCTTTGTATTATGGTTCGTCATTCATTTGGATGACTACAGAATGTTCCTTGAGCGTTGCTCACTCGAGTCACAAACTGGCGTTACTTAGCTCGGTGCTTCACTTTATACACACATACTACTAAACTAACTGCTCTCAAATAATAATAATATTGTCCACAGCATATTTCTTGAGCTTGGTACACATAACTACCGCTCCTGCGGTCTCACAATATCGAGAGGTATCCCCACTCTTAATGCAGTGGTTCGTTTACCACTCTATTCACTTATACAACATAAACTTCTGCAATCAATCTAAGTTATATAACATATCTTGCTTATGGCTTAAAGCCTTATTTGCTTGAGCTGCGCTCATTATAGGCTGTCCACACACATGTACTTCTCTAACAATATTACATGGTTAGAGGTTGTATTGGCCTCCATGACAAGGTTGTGCATCACGTTTCCTTTCATGGGATGCCCTTAGGATGTCAGTCCGTCTCTCTAACAATTATGTCTAAGCTGGGTGTTAGTTCCAACCCTTATGTTTCTGTCACGTTATTTCGTGCAACAATTGTTGATGTGAACACCCTTTAAGGATTGCTCCTGGGTGTTGCTAGTCATGCCATTATGTCTGGTTCGCACTTATTGGAATATTCAGTTAGCCACGCCGTTGCGTTCTTAACTGGCTTATTATCTCCTTCTGTGAAGATCAACATTTCCTGGTAGTGTAGGTACTCATTCTGGGAGTTTCATCCCGTCATTGCACATTAATGTGTCCATCGGCATCTGCTTAGCCATGGACAGGCTAGGTACCGTTCCAGCTAACATGTTTATCCCTGAGGATCTTAAGACGTATACGATGTCTTTACATTACAGTTAGTGCACTTCGCACCTCCTGACTCTTAAGCATTTCGTTGAAAGGAATTCACTAATTCCTTTAGTCTCGTTAACTTAACTGAGTTCCTTAACTTCAACCATTCATGGTAATCCTTAGTTCTTGTTTGACTTATACTGCTGACCGTAGTACGGAGTCGACTACTTCCCGTGTTTCGGACTCTACTTGTAACACCCCTCTCAATAATCACGATATAATCTCTCACGTAGCAATAAATAAAACGTCTCGCAGCGGAAAAACAAATAACCATTACAAAACTCACTCGGGTGTCACCGGCCGTTACTCGCCCATGCGAGCAACGCAGCCAAACTACATCCAACTTCCAATACAAATAAACTGCTAACCGCAGTCATAACGAGAAACTCCTATACATCATACTAAGTCCATAAACCATAAACGTCGACAAGTGAGCGTCTACCCAATCCTGAAAAATACATGACCTTACCATAAGACCATACACCATCTTCATTACTATACAACATCTCCAATTACCCTGTTCCTGCTCTTCAGCTCCGACAATGATCAACAACCTGAAATGGTGTAGTATCAGCGATAGACGCTGAGTATGCCGGGCCTGGACCCTAATGGTCACTTGTCATTTTAACCATCTTATTATTAGATTGGTTTCATGCTTTTCCTTTTTACAGTTATAATCAAAACTGAAGCATAAATGTATAATATACATAAACAACCATCCAAATATCCATAAACATTAGTCATCCATCCAAACCAAACATTCATAGAATATTTCAAATAACATTTGTATATCGAACGTATCGAGCAATAACAATTTAATGTACCATGTACATTCGCCGTAGCGTACAGTTTTCATATTTAATTTACCTTAGCCTTGTAGGCTCCATCCAACCATCAACACACAACAAAATAACCACAAGTATAACCAATGAACAACAAAGCGAAACAACGAGAATAATAAACAAGTATTAAGTCTCGTCCATGGTATTGTTCGCCACTGTATAAGTCTCAATTGTTTTAGTTGTTCAGTTATACCTAGTGACAATGTCTCGTTAAAACGACATGTCTCTAGTTACCCATATATTATGGCGGGTCACCCACGGCAGTAGCCACTCCAACGGTAGAGTCTCCGACCAACGAGCCATTCTAGCTCACGGGAAATTTTCTTGATACTTACGGACCCGTACGCGGACATCCTGGTATCGTTTTTGTGATCACAGCGCGCACCAAGAGCCACATCCTCTTGGCTTTACTTCCATTCCATTAATTAATTAATTATACCATCACATCACATTACCAAAATTTCTAACACAGCAGACTAAGGTCATTAGTCCAATCCGGAGTCTGTAAACTCGGGATCTAGTGTTAGATACGAGAGCGGCGTATAGAAAGGCCAATGCTTCGTATAAAAGTCTCAGATAATATGTATATCTTATTATCTTAGCGCTACAACGTTTTTCTGACGTTCCTTATATTTCATATAAGATAGCACCATAGCCGCTAGTTCGTTTTATATATATAGGTTCATATATACGAACCAATACTGTTAACTCAACAACAGTAAATAATAAGCAGCTATAAATATACAGTTCATGCATATTAATTAACACATTCAGACATACAATCTTATCACAGATCACACAGAAGTCTGAACTGAGGAAGCCCTCAGAGACAATCCGAGACACATAACAATATACAAGTTATATCAACCAAATCCGAGCCCAAGGAGCAACCTTAGGACAACTCGGATCAAACCCCTTTACATACCGTTCACCCTGACTGTATTACGGTGGAGTATGAATCAGCAAGATCCTACGCTCCGTGTAGTCCGTTAGCTCGTCAAGCGTCCTTGTCAGAAGTATACTCTAAACGGTAATAAAACTATAAGTCAGTCTCCATGACTAACTACATCCGGTATTTCCGAATAATAAGTAACCCCGACAGTTCACCCCTGTTTTCTACAGTTGTTCGTTACGGGTTTCTCTAAAACAGTCGATTTTGTTACTTAAACTCGTATGTCAACTATTTCAACTATTAAGCTTAATTCATTATTTCCTTTTAATCTTATCCACCAATTAATTTTAGGTACGTAACCTATAGTTGCATGTATTCATGCATGATTGTATTATATTATTATTTTTTGTATTGTATCCAAAACTCATAACTTATAGTTCATAACTATATATTTTTTTTTTAAAATAACCACCACCACTAAATCATATGGTTTCCAACCAAAATGTATATATCCACCTTATATACATTATTCTTGTGTATGTATATATTTTTTTTTACCACGTAGGTAATTCTCATGAGTTGCATAAACTCTTATATTTTATGTTACATTTCATCATCTTTTATTAGGTGATTATTCCCATTAGTTGTATTGTATCGTACAACTTATATTAAGATTGTTATCCTAATATTATGTAACATTTTATGTTGTACATTTACAACTCCTAAGGTTTATACCATAAGTACCTTAGTTTATAAATCCCATTCATTTATAGTTTATCACACCTTTTAATGTGAATACCTTATTTGTATTAATTTCATTAAACCACCTTAATACCAAATAATTGTTATAACATTTATAACATTATAGACCTTAGTCTAAAATTCATTTTCCAAACTCTATCAATTCGGTAAAGCCCTTGAATTTATTTAAATTCTATTTTGACCACATAACATTATGTAATGCTATTCCATATGCTAATATCATTTGACATGGTATTCTTATTTCCTTTAATTAATAACCCATGGTTTCTATACCAAACTATTTATTATTGCCGCATGGGCACCATATCAAAACCATATTCTTTTTCACAAACCATAGTTTCCTTAATTTACAAAATCACCCCTTTCTTTTTACCATGTCATATATTCCATTTAATATAACATTTCTAACTTATAAAAAAGGGTATAACCTATGGTTATTTTTTTTGTAAATTCCGAACAGCCCTTGTGCTGTTTTATAATTGCCATTTGGCCCTATTTATAACATATAGTCTTACCATATCATTAAAACCATATCTTATACACATATCTTAACAAATACTCTTATATAATTCTAAAAACCTCCAAATTCCACCAAAGGGTTATGAATATCCTTATTAACCCATATACTTCCAATATTTACCATTCCACCATTTATTTTTCTCCAAAGTGTCATAATGACATTATAACTATATATTATACATATATAGTTTATTTTAATTCCAAAAACATTCCAATAAATTCCTAAAAATTCCTAATAGCCCATGGGTGTTTAAAATACCATTTTACACCCTTAATTTTCGGTAATAACATATTCACCATATATGTTATAAAAATATTACCATTAAATACATAACTTATTATAAACCTTAAATAAGTTATCTAACTTATTTATTTTGGTCAAAACCTAGCACATGGTCAATGTTGACCTCCTTAATATTTCCTTGACCACCAATTCCTTATAATTACGGTTTGCACCCAAACATTGTAGAAATCACCATTTGACCCCAAAACTTTATAAAATCTTATAAACTTTATTTTAACTCCTTTTTAACTCTAATTTTCGGCTTTATTTTTCTAAAGTCCCTAAATTTAATTTAATTACACTATAACCCCTTATTCATTTCGGTAATAATTATATACCACCTAAACTTAAATAAAAGCTTGTAAATGCATAAATAAAATGGCTTCAAATACATGGCCTTATTACAAACATTGTCTTGCAAAATAAATTACACATAAATGTCCCAAAATACACATAAACTTTCGGCCTCACCATATAATTTTTATTTAATTACCAAACTTCCACATAATGTCTTAAATTTGACAATTATGTTAATTAAATCTCTTAAATGACTAGCTTAATTTATCTTAGTCATTTTTTTCCATTTCTAGGTCAATATAACCCATATTTATCATTTCACTCACGGCCATGTTTATATATAAGCTTAGAAATTATAAAAATCATAGATTTAAGGTGTTTATACCTTGATTATTCCTTGTATGAGCTCGGTCACTTGTAGGAAAATTAACCACTTGATTTAGACATGTTTAATACACAAAAACAAGATATGGTTACACTCCAAGCTTGAGCTTAACCATAAGGAATAATTAATGTAAGATTTAAGGCAAAAATCACCTTAAAAATGCAAGGGAAGTTCTAAGTGGTTTCGACCTGAACCAAACACACCACAAGGTGTTATATCCACCACATTGACATAGGAAATAGTTAGATCTCGAAGTGCTACCTTGTTATTAGGTTTTAGCTTGGAAAAATGCCTTAAAAGAGAGTATTTCCTTTGGATCTCGGCCACCCTTGCGCCAAATGGCTAACCAACTGATTCCACATGAAAAGGAGAAGAAAATAAGGCTATGACCAAAGTTTCACAGCGGAACTTGAAGGGAATCAAAAGTTATGAGCTTAAAGCACATTTTTACCTTAAAATGTAGATTTGAACAACCTTGGTCCCTCTACTGGTATCAACCGAGTTTAGCTCTTGTTATAACCTTAGAACACTGAGAATAAGCCATAGGAATATATGAGCCACGAAATCTAGGTGTTGGTAGTGAAGAGATGAAGAAAAAGAGCTAAAAATGACATTAAAAGCTTACCTTAAGAGCTTAAGGGTATGAACTGCCTTCCTAACTCAAGAACCAGACTTGAGAGCTTCAAGGAAGGGAGGGAGCTCGGTTGGAATGAAGAGAATCGGACAAGAGGAAGGGGGAAGCTTGGAAATGAGCTTAATTATTGAAAAAGGTAAGAAAAGTAACCTTTTTACTATTCTTGGTTGTATTAGGTAGCATTATTGTCAATCAAAGACTTATGCTGTCTTCCCACCTCCTTGCCAGCCGATTTCCACAAGGGCAAATGGGTCATTAACTGCCCATTGACCAAACTTGGTCATTTTGACTCATGCGGGCCCCACTTCAGGGTTTTATTAATATTTTAATATTAATTTTGTAAAAATTCGTAAATTTCTGGAATTAATTTTCTAATATCATATAATATGATATTTTATTATATTTAAAGGTATTTATAACCTTTTAGCCCATTTAAAACCAATTTAAAAGACAATTTCACAAAAACGTGCTTTAAGGAGTTTTAGCGCACATTTTGTGTTGCCTGGTGTTTCTGAGCTTGGTTTTCTTTGACAACGGTTTTGTTGTGCTCCTTACATGATATTTGATCATGGTATTCGATTTTATATCATTTAAAGGTCATTTGATTTTTAAGGTTTCCTAGAGCACCTTTTTGCCCTTTTTGACCTTGAAGCATGTAAATGCTTTTTCTTTGTGTTGGAGTGTTGTCCAATGGTTATAATATGTTTAGTAATGTGTTAATATGCTTAGGACAAATTTTTAGGTCCTCAGTAGTTCATTTGGGTATTTATTTACCCTTAGCAGTCAAAGGGTGCAACATCTTGATTTGTGTTGACCACTATTATTCTCAGTTGACTTTTAAGGCATGTTTAGGCCTTAATTAATGTGATTAAATATTTAATCCATGCTTTAATAATTTGGGGTATTTCACTACTTGTATACATATGTGGGGTACCATACTGATACATTACTACTTACCCAACTAACCCATAAGTAGGTCTGTCAGGCCCACAAGCTCCTATCGGAGTGCGGTCGTCCCACAATTCAGTTGGTACACTCGTAGTCTCCGTCACACGCCTAGGTGAAGTATTCTGTTGTCAACTCCCTTATATTGTCCCGTGACAATATTCATTCCATGCTTCCCGAGCTTAATCGAGGGAAAGTTTATCCACTGTTGTATCTTTATCAACTGCCTTTGGTTTTACTGGTTTGGTTTAGAAGAAGGTTAGAAAGAAGTATTGGTTTGAAAGAAAATCTGGTTTTGAAAGGAAAGAGTTTGAATAAATCTTAGTTTGAAAGAAAATTTTCATGGTTTCACAACATCTTCTTACCTTAACCAAGTCTAGCTTCTTGCTGACTGGTGTACTTACAATTACAGAGGTTAGGCTAACAGGCCCTTCCACTGTTATGACGATCACATTTAACTTTATGGTACTTTACCAAGTACTTTGTAGTGGTTATAAATTTCCCGAACAGCCCTGTTATAGCAACACTTGCTATGGCAAGTGCGCCATGCTAACTGGCTATCGGTTTAACACATACCGGTTGTGGTATTGTTTTTACCCGCACTGTCATCAGTGGCCTTGTTGGCCCTCACTGATCTTAGTGTCTTGACAATAAATCCTCTGGGTGACTTCTCACTGTCTTCACATGATAATCATCAACTAGGGTGTTTCCCATTCTGGGAGACCCCCTTTTCTTTTGTATTGTTTCCTCTTCGTAGCCCGTTCCACGTATTTGTCGTGGTTACTGAGACTTGTCTCTTGTTTGGGCACTACGTTGTAGTTCCTTTGTCGGTTGGTATACCGTTGGTGTATTATTTATCAACTGTGGTCCCGTAGACACTCGTCTCGGGTGTCATTAATCCATTTCTTGCCCGTTGCACTGCTGGTTGTTCTCGACTGCTCGGCATGTCAACCCAGGTTGCCGGAAATTCTATTCTTCTATACACTGATTCTTCACTCTTCGCTATGAAATGCGGTTAACATTGTTTATATGGGAACCGTCTCCGGGGTTCCCAGTTTTCGGGATCTTCCGTATGACAGGTTCTCCCGTACTTTAATGATATTTAATAACAGCCAGATCGGGTATTCCCGAGTAAGAGTGGACTTCCATCTCTCTGGTGTTGTTTCCCAAGTTATATAACAGGGATTGTGGAGGGCGGGAAGGATATAATAGGTTTCCAGTACACGCTGGTAATTCCTAACTGGCGTATCTCTCACGCTATCACTCAACCCTTAACCCAAAGTACTAAAATCCTAACTCGGTACTTCCTAAGCTCGGTAATTCAGTCATCAGAGCGATACTTTGCTCTGATACCACTTTTGTAACACCCCATCCAACATTAACACACTCACAATAAACTGCAGCGGAAAAACAGACTTCATCACATTACTTAACTCGTTGGTGTTACACGCCGTTAACCACCCACATGGCTAACAAGGCTATTACATATACATTGTACCGGTCTGATGGACTAGATTCCCGAGCGACTACACATTACTGACCCTTCCATTAACAATAGAAACAACATACACCTTCCAACTGTACCGAGTATTCACAAACTAATGCCGATAACAATTTCGGTCTTACTACACCTACTGTATATATACAACTTAAACGATTACCCATGTACAACGACTACCCCGTCCTACTCTCGAACGGCTTCCAGCTCCTTGTACCCGAAATAGGAAAAAGAAGAGAAAGTGTGGCCCCCAAGGGGCTCAGCACCTTTGCTGGTATGGTAATCCCGCAGCCCACATGCTACCGGGCCACGCACAACTAATTGTCGTCTTAGCATGCGGTTGATTATATTTAAATCATGCATGTAACTATAAACACACAACACATAACATTTCGCCTCAATGGGCTCAACAAATAGATAACACATCCCTACTTGATAAGTCACTCATGGTGTTCATTAACCCTAGAGTGTTTCTCCTCTAATGGAGCGACTTCCTTAATAGACGACACTTACCCATTAATTGGGTTATCCTTAACGCCTCTTATCACAAACTGGGATTCATATCCATGATCCACATACTCCACAATTACAACGTATAACATACATCACATAACAACACATAACAACACTTTTCACGTTTCAACGTGCACATAACAATATCGCAATAGAAATTGCATTACATCAACAACACATAACATAACGGGTGCGGTCCTCTTAGGAGCCGACCCAAACATAGTTAATTCACTGGTGAGCCTAGAGAATGATGTCACCCTCATCATAAACTCGTTATACAACACTCATTATCGTCCTAATAGTCGGACGAGTAACTTAAGTTAAGATGGTTCGGGTTTTGTGGCCCGAACACACCACACGAACACATGTTCCCCCTAAACCGATCATAAGTCAGAATAGCTAAGCTTTGGAATAAGCTAATGGGAGATCATAACCCGTGAGGGAAACAACCATAACAGAGAGAAGGGTAAGGCTAAAAAGGATACCCACTCCCAAACAACGCGCGACCGGCCAAACCGGATTCCTCACCACTGTTAGTACATACTTACTTTTAGATATTAGTTAGAACCCCACTATGGAGTCTATCACATCTACAACCATACAGTATTACAACTGGGTTAAACACACAAGGGAGATCCCTACATTCACATACACATATCACACAATTAACACACGCATAGCCGTGGTTAGAACGTCCCATGGTCCGGGTCGTATAATCCGAATACCGAACTCTCATGTGATCCTAGACTCAGTTAACTAAGGTTAACACTTCCGAGGTTAAATGGTATCGGAGTTGAACACGCCACATAAATGAATTACTGTAAACTCATTACACGTTTTATCTTACAACGTGGCAAACATACAGAAAAAGACATTGGCATACAAGCCGGTGTAATCCGGTAGGACACAGGTTGCAAGAAAACCATACCTGTCACCGGAGTCCACTTTATCATGTCCACTTATGTTCCTCGAGCAATTCTCGAACAATTGATAACATTACATGTATTTTTATTAACATCGGGGTAGCATGATTGTTCAAAGTCTAATGCTTATAATTTTTTCCCCGTTAACTTAATTACATAACTTCACTTTTTAACTTGTTTTACTTTTACATTTTAATACACCTTTTCCCCCACTAAATTGTCATTATAACCCACCTAACATGTCTTAAACAACCTTATAACATCATTACTAGTCAATCCCCATCATTACATATCATTTTATAACCTTAAACAATGTTTTTGGTCCGACCGACCCTACCGACCGACCCTACCCTTGGGTCGGTCTTTAACAGAGACATTTACCGTCTTTTCTTCCTATCCGACCGACCCAGACAGGGTCGGTCCCCTGGGTCGGTCTCTAACAGAAGCATTTTTACCCTGCTATTTACAGTACGACCGACCCTGCCAGGTTCGGTCCCCCGGGTCGGTCTACTGCAGAAACTTCCTAAGAATTGTCCAAATTGTTCCAAACTTTTCCTTAAGTCTCTCAATGTGTTGCAACACCATATGGCACACTAAATACTTCATATAACATCCATTAAACTCAAGTTCTAACTCATTTCTAAACTCTTCAAACATCTACTCATTTCCTTGTAAAATTCCTTAACATTTATAACATTTTTCCCTAAGTTCCTAAGTGGTGGTTTATACTTATGATAACAACTAACTAAAATGTTTTCTCACCACCATCACATCTACTCCAAGCATCATTCCTCACAAACACCTCCATTACACAACTCCTTCTATATCCTCAAGTTTACACTTAGACCTTCACAAGGCATTACTTTTCCTTTGTTTACCTAAACTTTAACAAGACCTAATACTTCACATATCATAACCTTGGTGTGTATAAACAACTCATTTGATTTCTAAATCCTTCAAGATTGTGCCCAAGGCATCTTAACACTTAAGAACCCCTTAATTCACCATCTTCACACTCAACCATTCCTAGCACCTTCTAGGTCATAAAATCTCATTACAACACATGAACTCCTTTGTTCATCAACTAAATTTCGCCATAGCTTCTCATTTATATTCTCACATCCAAACACTTAGGTTTTTTTTTACCTTATTCCATTCAAGAACTTTCTCACACACAAAACTTCACCAAATTTACACTACATCACAATATAGTGCATAAACTTAAATTGCTTGGCACTTAGGCCCTTAAAGTGCATAAATCTTAAACACTGAATTTCCACAATATATATGCCTTTGACCTGCAATTACACTCATCAACACATATGCCTTTTAATAAGCTTTTGAGAACATTTTACTAAGTCATTCACCATTGGCTCCTTAGATCATTTTAACAAGCAATATAAGCTCATTTCTCCTAAGACATTAAACTACCTTGAGATAGCATATTTACCACTTTTCCTCACAAACTTCTTTCTTGTTTCCTTGTTTAAAATCGGCTAAGCTTAGTTGCTTATCAACTTCTAAACATTATACAAACAATGTAATGAGTATTCAAGCTCCAAGCTTAATCTCATTATAAACCCTAGGTTTAACATTGTTCAAGAAGCATTAAGATAGTTGTTTACCTTGGCATTTGAAGAGAGTTTGAATATCTATCAAGAGAGGACTCCACCAAGTCCTTGGAGGATTCAAATGGAGCTAGTACAAAGCAACACAAGGAGC
This sequence comes from Limonium bicolor, assembly GCA_023374045.1. Lineage (NCBI taxonomy): Eukaryota > Viridiplantae > Streptophyta > Magnoliopsida > Caryophyllales > Plumbaginaceae > Limonium > Limonium bicolor. Next base: position 54,998,789 of record CM041780.1, read on the forward strand.
AGCATTAATGGTGATTCTCGGTCAAGACAAAAACATGGAGGAAACATGATTTTTATTTGAGATTCCTTACCTAGAAGCAAAGGAGAGCAATAGTATGTAGAAATATAAGCTCAAGCTCCTCCCATGGAGATTCCTCTTGGCACCGAAATGGAGCTCTTGGAATTTTGAAAAGATAGAAGTGAAGAGCTTGCTCCAACTAGAAGAAAGGTGGTCTTGAAATTAAATTTGGATCATGGAGCTAGAAGTTACAAGTGAAGGAAGATGGAGAATGGTATGGTTTGCTGTAGCAAAACCGGTGGAGTTTGGGAGAAGATGAAGAAGGCTACGGTGGGTGTGAGTGGGAAAGAAAGAATGAAGATTGGAATTGCTTTTGGAAGATTTACATGTTATAAAGGTAACTTCTACTTTTCACTTACTTTTCCTTCTTTCTTTAATTTTTACTAGCTCATGGTGGTGAGTCACCACATAATAAAACCGGCCCCCATATTATACTAAGGGGTATTTTAGTCTTTGTTGACCAATTGTCACACTTATAATGACATATGTTACAAACTTGCTTATTTTAGTTACTATTCACTAAAACAAGGCACATAGAAGTGAAATTTTTGATTTCCCATTGATATAGACTTCCAAATGTGATACTATATAGTACACATGTTAATTAAAGAGTAATGATAGGACATTTAGCCACTCAAAACTCATTTACAAGACAATTTTTCAAAAACGTGCTTTAAGACTCCTTAAAGCACTTTTTGTGTTTAACTTGTTTTCAAGCTTGGTTTTCTTTAGTAATTGATTTAATATGTTCATTAACATATTTATAAGGTATAGGTATGACCATTAGGTCTTATACAAATTTATCCCAAGCTTAGAGCACATTTTTGCTCATATTGACTTTAAGGTATTTTCTTGTGTTCTGTTTGGTTTAATTGTCTACCAAGGTTTCCTAAGGACTTAATTTGCCTTATTTAATCATAATTGAATATTATTAAGTCTTGGTAGGCTCTTTGGGTCCAAACCAAGTTCACTCCAAGCTTAAAGCATGTTTTTGCTCAAACTGTATCTTAGTGCTTTATTGCATTTTACTATGGTTTAAATTGTTCACTGATGTTCCTAAGGCACTTTTTAGCCTTTACATACCATAGTTTAATATTTAAACCACATATCAAGGTCTGGGGTATTTCATAAGTAATTAAGTAACATAAAGGTCAAATTAAGACTTTATGTGGAAAATTGGTAATTAATGAAAAATACTAGGTGAGGCCAAGAGTTTAATGCATTTTTGGGCATTTATGTGTAATTTATTTTATAAGCTAATGTTTGTAATAAGGCCATGTACTTTAGGCCATTTTATTTATGTATTTATATGGTTTTAATTAAGTTTAGGTAACATATTGAAATACCCCGTAATTATAAATAGTGATTAATTAGGCTAATAAATAATTTTAGAAGCTTAATTAAGTCCAAATAAATATTAGGGAACAAATCTCAAAGAAAACGGATCCTTAAAATGGATTAAAAACAATACGAACCTTAAAGCGCGTTTTTCGAGGTAACTGGGAAAACGTGACTTTAAGCGGGTCAAATAGACTCGTAACAATGTTGGTCAACTAAATAATCATTAATAAATATTAGTGAAGCTTTAGAACCAATAAAATCAATAAAACGAGAAATTAGTAAAAACTGTCAAAACGGGAAGTTGTGGGGTAGAAAACATAAATAACACAAACTTTGGTGTCCACTTTTGAAAATAAAAATGTGAAACCTGTGTGTGTGCAGTGGGGGTCCGATTTTTAAGGCCTCTCACACTCTCTCACACACTCACTTACTCATTTACAAAACAACAAAATAATAAAGTAACTCACATTACTACTTTACTCTCACACTCTCACACTCTCTCCTACTCTCATTTCTTCCTCCACGTACAGACCCCATCTCCCTCCTCTCTGAATTCCTTCCTTCTCCAACCGGCAACCATGGAGAATTGAAGAGCTCCACAAAATACCACCTTCTCTCTTCTTGCTACTGTAACACCCCTACCGCTAATACCATCATTACTGTACGATTACTTACCTTCGCAGCGGATACTCCTTACACAACGGCGGGTGTACAATGCCGTTAGTCACCCACGTGACTAACAAGGCGAGTTACAATACTACATACTATCGGTCTGATGAACATGAACATACCGAGTACTCTACACAATACAATACTTCCCATTGCATACTCATCCATAATCCAATTACAACTCCAATACATTACTATACCGAGTATACTACAATCCTTAAAATTACCGATACAGTCTAAACATCCAAATTCTTACTACGTTAACACATACAATTCCCTTTACTCAACTACCCATGCTTATGTAGCAGTCCCCGTCCTACTCTCTCGAACGGTGGACAGCTTCGGTACCTGCACACTAAAAAAAGTCCCCCGAGGGGGTCAGCTTACGCTGCATATGAAATCCGCATATACCGCGTGCTAACCGCAGTACGCCGACTACTTTGGGTCGGATATACATGGAGTTCATTTTACATGCATACATACATACTCATGTTGCAACAATACAATCAAGGATACCTACATAAGTACACTAGTTCAATACATACCAAGGAAGATAACTCAATAGTCAACCATTTGTATTTGTTATACATTCATTACTCTCCGTACTGAGTTCGGTGTTCGTTACTCTACCCATACTTACTCCTTACTCCTACATACTCATCACTCCATGTTCAATACCTTACTCGTTCACGATCCTTACTCTGCACTCGTTACTATACTAGTGCTTACTCACTACTCCATTCTCCATACTTACTCTTACACGCTCAATACTCGATACTTACTCATACATACTCAATACTCAATACTTACTCATACATACTCAATACTCGGTACTCCTTACATACTCATACTTCTTACTCGATCATTACCTCACTCATACATACGCAATACTCATTACTTTGGTCTCTGGGCGGAGTATACTCAAGACTCGCCCCGGACCTACATACTAGGGCTATCGCTTAGCTTCCTCAACTACTCAAATGCCCGTTCTACCGGACTACACGAATTCCCAACACTCTTCTCTCAGAGCACAATACAACCTCATGGGTTAGCCTAGAAGTATCTCTCTCAATAACCTCTGTTAGCTTAGGGAATTACCACCGTCTAGTATCCTCAGATTTAAGGGTTTCCCCAACATATCGAATACTCTCTCGTACTCGGGGGCACATACACCTTACATCAGTCGGGTCCTCTCATACGGGTTCGCCTAATTAACTAAGGGTTGGAGATCAATCATCATTCGTTACTACTCTCATGGTTCATGTTTCTGCAACCCAACGATTAGTTCCTCTAATAGAGGTTACTTATATACTTCACTATGTTCGTTTGGGGATTACTCATTTCGTTTCTCCTACGTTACGGGAGGTTATTACTCCCGTACACTCTCTCTCATACTGGTGAGTTCATTTGATTTACGTTATCGTTTATTGTTTCGTGGTTTAGTGCGTTGCTACGGTTTCCATTGGTTTCACAATGACTCTACCACGAGTATATACACAATAAGACTCATCTATGAGTCGGTCTACGCACTAAGTGAGGCCACACAATCAATCAAGAAAGGTTAGCTCAATCAACATACAACAAGACATGCAACAAAAGGCAATAAAAACCGTTTCATGCTTTAGTCTTGATTAGCCGGCATACAGCACACAAATCAACGTACTCGGTTAGCATACGGGGCATGAGGAAATCATACTTTCACTGGAGTTAGCTCTACCGTGTGTTCCCTTGTTCCTTGGTTCACCTTGTTCCACTGATTAATGTTTCAATATTATCATTAATACTACACTCTTCGATACACAAATAATTGTTACTCCCGTACTTACCCCGTTATCCGGTTTTGTGTCTTACTGTTCTCATACTCTCAAACTTGCTAGTTACTTTTCACTTGTTTTCAACTCATATACTTACTCTCTTACCTTTATTATTTTCAATTGTAGTGACTACTATATGCATATATATATATATATATATATATATATATATATATATATATATTATATATATATAAATATATACCATATGATATCATAATCATATAGTAAAACCTATTTTTTATTTTTATTTTTATTTTTATTTTTTTTTTTGACTCGACCGGACTTGCGACCGACCTTGCAAGTCCGGTCCATTCCAGTAGCTACCAGTACGGGAAATTTTCTGGCTCGACCCGAACTTGCAAGTCCGGTCGCAAGTTCGGTCCATTCCAGTAGCTTGCATACGGAAATTTCTGGTCGACCGAACTTGCAAGTCCGGTCGCAAGTCCGGTCCGGCCCAGTACTTCAGTTTTAAATTCTGTTTTCAGCTCTATACTTTGCCCATTGTTTCCCAATCTTCCTACATGTAATCCCACATGTTTTAACACTACTTAGGCCCCCAAATTGCCTTAATTCATCCACCAAATCCATCACTAAATCCATCCAATAACTTACACAATTCCCTCACTTCTTTTCCAACACTTGTAACAGTTTTTGTTACACTTATGCTACAGATTTTACAATTCAATTCTCCCATCCAATTCTTCCTCAACCAATGCCATTCCTAGCATTCTAAAATACTCTCCTTATCAACCAATTCATTTCCAAGCCATTGTACTACCTATACCCAAGTTCTAACACTTATCTTACCAAGATCCTGCACATTAAATTCTCCTAACTTCTCCAATGTGTTCTTATACACTTTGCTACAGATTTTACACTCCTTATTCCTCATACTACAATTACCATTCCAAGGGACATTAAAACATCTCTACTATCCTCAATACATACCTTGGTTCTCCCACTCACCAAGTCATTCTTAAATACATATTCCTACTAAAATTTGCCATAGTTCATCTACTTTCCTTACTTACTCACACACATCCTTTCTCATCAAATTCATCCCTATTCTAGCCAAACCACAAGGGTTCTACCAGCACACACATAAAAATCCCAATACACCAATATTTCCTCAATCCACAATACAAATACTCATATACAATTATTTGGCTCTAAGGCCTACAATCCACAAACTTGCTCTTAAATACTCAAACTTCACAATACTCAATACTAGTACAGGTTTTGGGTTCTTTAAATATTTGCCCATTCCCATTACTCTAATGCATAGAATTTTCACTAGGAAGAGCTCTTACCTTGAGCTTATACTTCATTCTTTCTTTTCCATTTCTTCTTCCCCCTTTCTTGCATAAATCAATCACATGGGGAATGGAGTTGCCAAACTCCATTCCAATCACCCAAAGCACATCAAGACAAGTATAATTAATACAAGCCCTTAGATTTATGCTAGTTCATTGAAGTGTTCAAAATACAAATTCTAGGGTTTACCTTTGGAGTGCTTTAGGAGGGGTTTAGCCCTTGGTTCAAGAAGGTGTTCTCACCACCATTGGAGGGTTGAAGCAAAGCTCCAAAACAAGAGGAAAAAAAGGTAAGAAAGAGAGACCCAAAATCGGCCATGCCAAGAGATGGAGAAAAGTGAGGTCTTTCATGGAGATTTTTACCTTGTTGGAAAGAGGAGACTCCAAGCTCCACAATGGTGTGCTTTTCTCTTCAAATGGGGAAAACCCATGGAGATGAAACTCCTCCTTTTCGAATTTTGAAAAGAGGGAATTATAGAGGAGGATGAGGGGAGTTCAAATATGTATTTGTTTTTGATTTGGAGCTTACATGTGGAGGGAGCATTGAGTTGAAGTGGAGTTGCCATGGAAGCCATGGGAGGCTTCAAAATCGGTGCCCAAATCAGAGAGATAGGAGGGAGAAAACGATGGAGAAGGAAGGAGGGAAGGAGAGAGAAGAGAGAAGTGAGGGGAGAGGGAAAGGTAAGTTACTTTTTACTTTTATTCTCTTTTGCTTTTTGACTCATTATTTGCTAGCTAGTTACATGTGTATAAGAGAGTATTAATACCTATAGAACCGGCCCCCCTTTTACTGTTAAGCTGGAGCAGTTTTTCGTCTTTTACAGAAAACGCTCGTTATTTTACCCGGTTTTGATACTATTCACTAACCGGGCCCGTTTTCCGGAATTTTCTCGTTTCTTTATTTTCATTGGCTATTAAGCTTCCATAAATGCTTAATAATTATTATTTAATGATTTATAATTTTTACGGGTCTGTTTGACCACTTAAAGTCACGTTTTCGGGTTTCCTCAAAAAACGTGCGCTAAAGCTCTTTTAGCGTTTTAATACCTTTCTTGGTTCCGTTTTCTTCGGGAATCACTCCCGTATACTACTTAGGCATGCATAAGCCTTAGGAATCTTACGATACTATAACCGAGGTTCGTACCTCCTATGGTTATTTAACGCTGTTTTAGCGATTTCCGCTTTCTAAGCGTTTTTCTCATTTCTTTGGATTTATTTTCTTTACCAAAAATTACTTAGGCACTATTAGGCCCTTAAATACCATATTAGAATAATATAATCACCATATTTAAGTTCGGGGTATTTCAATCTACCCCCCTTAAAGAACTTTGCCCTCAAAGTTGGTGAATCTAATACTGTTACTCGTACCAATACTCTATGCTAAGGTTATGACCTCTACATATGCCTTGTCAAACTCCAAATGTCTGACATGATGCATACTACGCATCCAAACAGCATGTCACTGCATGCATAGCAATCAAAAAATATCCGTTTTACTCCTCTCCAAGGGGTCCATCCGCAGACAATTAGGTACAATCCTCCCCAATGGAGAGTGATCCCTCAGGTACCAGTCACGTTTGAACACTAACGCTTTCTGGTTCACGGCCGTCATGACTTGAGCACTTACGCTTTCTGGCTCTACGGTCCTTTGGTTCTGATCAATTCATTTGCACATATAGAGATCCTCAGGCACTTACTCATACTTACTTACTCATACTTTACTCATACTTACTCATACTACTCGGGACTACACTGCCCCAGTGCCCTTGGAAAAATACAAAACACACACTGTTACCGTACACCCGGTGTAGTGGTTTCAAACTACTCTACACTTCCACAGACTCAAAACTAGCTTCACCTCCTATGGTTTCGACCGGATACCCGTGCCTAGGCATGGAAGATCCACTAGCGCCCGTGGGAGCGGTTTTAAACCGATCCTCATTCTCGAGTTTGAAGAAAACATCGTACCAAATTAGTTTTGGAAATTCATTTTAAACTTTGCACACATCTCCCAATTTCAATTTATGATGATTATTCCTATTACTAGTGTTATTATTGTGGCCACTTAGGGGAGCTTCCAGAGTCCTTCAACCCCAATGTGATCAGCATTGGTGTTGAATTATCCTTCCACCCCAATTTGTGTTCGGCTTCCCTTGATCGCTAGCAAATCAAGTTCCACTTCCCACCTCAATACAAACAGACAGATTGTCAAACATTATTTCGTTTTCTACCTTTTAATCTTGCTACTCATAATCATACACATACATTTTCCAATTCATATGATTCACTTACTTACTTACTAATCATTTCATCAATTATTGCTACATCTTCTCCAACTGCTATACTTTAAGAATTCAAGGGTATAATATCCCATTAATTTGCTATACTCCAATTTATACTCATAAAATACATCGGTTGTACACCGATTCATACTTATTACATACGTCGGTTGTATACCGATTTATACTCATTACATACATCGGTTCCGTACCGATTTATACTCCTCAAGTCTCAATACATACTCATTCTTCATACTATTACCAATCGGGTTCTCATTACCCTGGAGTTTCTCTACTCCTTTTCCTATGCTTACTTCCCAAAACCACAATTACACGATGAGTGAATACAAATGTTTATGTAACATAAGTATCAACCATCAAAACAAATTCTCTTGCGCTATGCGCATTGTAGTTTACGCACCTATCACGTAAAACATACATTTCGCGGTTTTCGCTCTACCCCCTTAAAAGGGATTACGCCCACGTAATCTACATGTGTTAACATTGGACATTGGTCGAAGGCATTCAGCCGTCATGGAGTGGTTCAGTTTCCATGCGGTCTATTATACAATGTTCCTTGATCAACGGGTCTTAACCGTACTATCGGTTAGTCCCTGCATCAAGAATTTCCATCGGAGTTATTCAACTCTTAACCGGATTCGGTTCTAGCCTAAATGGCTTTGAGGCATTGTGATTAGCCTTTTATTCACTAGGTGTATTTCGCTTAGAATTCTGGGTCCACTAGCTTCTGCTGCGCGACCCTGATAACTTGGGTTATTCGCCCTTCTGTTATCTTGAATGTGTTACACATCACCTTTTTATCCCTCTTGTGTGGGAACAAGGTTATTAGCCAAGTGTGGTATTCTCTTACCGTGCTCGAACTCGATGAGTTTTAGATTCATAACCAGCTCTCTGGCAATCTGTATGTACACTGTTGTGTTTGTAGTGATCATTCACTTGGTCCCTCCGACTTATTGTCGGTTGAGGTTACGTCACTACTTGCTTGTAGTGCTTCCTCTACTGTTAGTAGCTTCTGAATTATACCAGTTTCTCTGGTTCATTACAAGTGTTCTTTACTTGTATGACCTTGCATTTCAATGCGTCGGTCCTTGTGACTTTCTTAAGTCTCCTTTCACCTTTATTCCTGTGGAATTCACATCTTGTGATTGTTGGTGTGTTTCACACTCTCCGTGTTTCTTTCGCCTTAGGCCTCACGGTTGTTTCTAAGCCTTTGCTTAACTGGTTTATGCCATGTTTACTGGTGAAAGGAAGGATTTACCACAATTTACATTTACTCATATTCCTAGCTATCCCACTCGATCGTTAACTGCACAAGTGCAATACCAAAACACTCAGTCATACAGAGTGCAGAGGCGTAAAATCTTGGCAGTAAGTCTCTTATGAGGTCGCAATAGGACTGGTCGTTACTCTTTCTGGTGGTGTTTCATCATTTGGTGCAGACTTCTGGCTTGTTGCCCGATCTGTTACCATCTTGTATTGACAACTCCATAGTATGGGTGATTATTCTCATACATTGGTCGCCTGATGCGCACCATGTTCTTACTGATTCTCTAGTATTGGTTCACATGGCATCCGCTGTTGCTAGCTTCAGCTCGCGCATTCTGTCGCCTATACAATGGTCCCCATGTATTTGGCAAATACAGAATATGGTATTCTTTTATTTTTCTGAGCTCCCCGAGCATCATTGGTTTTATAACTGGTTATTCCTTGGTTGTCGACAGTTGCTGTTGAAGCTTATTTCACATTGCTTGGCAATAATTTGTAAGCTCAAGCTTGACTACATTAGTAGTTCTGAAAGGGATATATTTCCCGACAGTTATTGATGGTATCCCCTTCTTGGGATCCATGTGTTCTCCACTCTTGTGGTCTCACATTATGAGGGGCATCCTCAATTATTGGTTATTACTCTTTTATCGGTGTCATCCTTGACCACTTTCATATAGTTCACATTGGTTTTGCAACCGTTGGTTTGTGTGTGGTAATAGTTTCATGGCCTACTAGCCATATTGCCTAGAGCTCTGCTCATCATAGGTTGTTTCCGAGTGATTATTTCTCCATAAGCTATTGCTACGTGGAGGAGGTGATACTGGGCTCCATGATAAGATCGTCGCATCACGCTTCCGTATGTTGGAGACCCTTTTTGTATCTCGGTATTGATCGATATCATCTATTAATCTGGGGTATCCCCTGTCAAGTGGGATCCCTTCGGTGTTCTTCAACCGAACTGGTTCGTTCCAATTGTGTGTTGTCTTATCCTTGACTTTTCATCCAACGTGTTGACTTGATACCCTTACGGATTGCTCCTGGGTGTTATTGATTATGCTATCGCATCTGGCTGATATTTATACGCATGTTCAGTTCGTCATCCTACCTTGCGGTTCAGGATCTTAGTTATCCCGTTAAGGGTTATAAAGTCTCCCGTTCTTAGGGTAGACCTTTGGTGTTTTCTTTGTGTTATAACGGATTTGATATCCCTTCCGGTGATGAATGGTAGTTCTGGTACCTTATAACATCACCCTATGTGTTGTGGTAGTTGATCTGGGAATTCTATCCCGTTCATTGAACACTGATGTGTTAGTGTTAGGCATTTGCCATACTATGCTTAGACTGGGTATTCCTTCCAGTTATCATGCTTCACTTAGCTATATTCGAGACATATCCAATGTCTTATCCTGTTGTTGGTGCTTCTTGCACTTTCAACTCTTAATGTTTCTCCTAAGGTGAGTTTCTGACTCCTTAGCTTGTAGCTTATCTGAGTTTCCCTTGTTCAGTTGAGGTAACCAGTTGTTCTATTTAAATTTACTTATGGTCCGTAGAACAGAGTTGACTACTTCCCGTGTTTCATACACCACATGTGTACATACGTGGGGTACCGTCTTGGCACGTTACCACTTACCTAACTACATGTCAGGCCCGCAAGCTCCTTCGGAGTGCGGTCGTCCCACATCCCGTATTTGGGTACACTCGTAGTGTTCGTCACACACCTAGGTGAAGTATTCTATTGTCAACTCCCTTGTATCATTCTATGATACTCACCGTAATTCCGTCTGTTTGGTTTTAAAATCCAAGGTTTAAAAGAAGAGTTGTGATTTTGAAAGAAAAATTTGGGTTTTGAAATAACAGTTCAGTGTTAAAGAGGAATTTCATGGCGTTGCCATGTTTGCGGTCTTGACCAAGTTCAGCTTCTTGCTGATTGGTATGTCCTTAATACAATGCTCGTGCCGTTAGGCCTTCCCGAGGGTTCGTTATTTAACATCCTTAGGATTGGTGATCCTATATTTGCTCCATTCGTCATAGCGGTACTTTGACAAGTATCTGCGGGTTGTTAGAAGTATTCAATCGTCTTGTAGTTGCTGCACTTGCCCTAGGCAAGTGCGCGGGTAGGTTGTTTTTTGGTTAACGCATACCGGTGGCGGTATCGTTTCCATCCATAATTGGTGGTTTTATTAGGTCTTCATTTGATCCTTTGATCTTGGTGATCGATCCCCTGAGTCGCTTCTCAGTGTACTTGACGTGGTTGTCGTCCATCCGGGTGTCTCACACCTTCAGTGTGGTTAACAAGACCTGACTTATCCTTAGGAACCAGGTTGTGGTCCTATAGGTGTATGTGTTATGATTTCTTTCATAGTATCTGAACTATGTTGTTCGGTTATTACAGCCTCTTGGCATGTAGGTTTGGTGTTAATCCAACCTCGACTAACTCCTTAGTCGGTTTGTATCCGTTGTTGGTATCATCAAAGATTACGGTCCGTAGACTCTCTTGCTTGTCTCGGCTTACTCCATTTTCCTTGCTTCATTGCACGACCGTGCTTCTCTTCTTGCTGGCTACACATGGTTCTCGCGACTGCGAAGCATGTCGCCCCATGGTGCCATAAATTCCATTACCCTTGTGTTTAGGATCTTCATTCCTCCGCCATTAAGTGCGGTCCTTGTCATTCAACGGGAACCGTCTTCGGGACTTCCAGTTCTTGGACTCTACCGTAAGACATGTTCTTTTCTAATAAGGTTTGTTTTGTAATGCCAGATCGGGTTTTACCCGAGTGTGAGAGGTCTTTCCATCTCTCTGGCGTTATTATTCCAACTTTACTTACCGGGGGTTGGGAGGGCGGGTATGGTTGTTGTAGGTTTCCGTTTCATACGGAAGTTCCTAACTAGCGTCCTCACACCAGCACTCAACCCTTAGCCCTAAGTCTCTACTTCCTAACTCGGTATTTACCTAAACTCGGTATTATTTCATCCATCAAGCGATACTCGCTCTGATACCACTTTTTGTAACACCCCTACCGCTAATACCATCATTACTGTACGATTACTTACCTTCGCAGCGGATACTCCTTACACAACGGCGGGTGTACAATGCCGTTAGTCACCCACGTGACTAACAAGGCGAGTTACAATACTACATACTATCGGTCTGATGAACATGAACATACCGAGTACTCTACACAATACAATACTTCCCATTGCATACTCATCCATAATCCAATTACAACTCCAATACATTACTATACCGAGTATACTACAATCCTCAAAATTACCGATACAGTCTAAACATCCAAATTCTTACTATGTTAACACATACAATTCCCTTTACTCAACTACCCATGCTTATGTAGCAGTCCCCGTCCTACTCTCTCGAACGGTGGACAGCTTCGGTACCTGCACACTAAAAAAAGTCCCCCGAGGGTGTCAGCTTACGCTGCATATGAAATCCGCATATACCGCGTGCTAACCGCGGTACGCCGACTACTTTGGGTCGGATATACATGGAGTTCATTTTACATGCATACATACATACTCATGTTGCAACAATACAATCAAGGATACCTACATAAGTACACTAGTTCAATACATACCAAGGAAGATAACTCAATAGTCAACCATTTGTATTTGTTATACATTCATTACTCTCCGTACTGAGTTCGGTGTTCGTTACTCTACCCATACTTACTCCTTACTCCTACATACTCATCACTCCATGTTCAATACCTTACTCGTTCACGATCCTTACTCTGCACTCGTTACTATACTAGTGCTTACTCACTACTCCATTCTCCATACTTACTCTTACACGCTCAATACTCGATACTTACTCATACATACTCAATACTCAATACTTACTCATACATACTCAATACTCGGTACTCCTTACATACTCATACTTGCTTCTTACTCGATACTCATTACCTCACTCATACATACGCAATACTCATTACTTTGGCCTCTGGGCGGAGTCATACTCAAGACTCGCCACCGGACCTACAATACGAGGGCTATACGCTTAGCTCCTCAAATACTCAAATGCCCGTTCTACCGGACTACACGAATTCCAACACTCTTCTCTCAGAGCACAATACAACCTCATGGGTTAGCCTAGAAGTATCTCTCTCAATAACCTCTGTTAGCTTAGGGAATTACCACCGTCTAGTATCCTCAGATTTAAGGGTTTCCCCAACATATCGGATACTCTCTCGTTCAGGGCATACTTACATCAGTCGGGTCCTCTCATAATGGGTCGACTAATTACTAAGGGGTTTGGAGATCCCTCATCATTCTTTACTACTCTCATGGTTCATGTTTTGCACCAACATTAGTTCCTCTAATAGAGGTTACTTATATACTTCCACTACTGTTCGTTTGTGGATTACTCATTTCGTTTCTCCTACCGTTATCGGGAGGTTATTACTCCCGTACACTCTCTCACATACTGGTGAGTTCATTGATTTACGTTATCGTTTATTGTTTCGTTGGTTTAGTGCGTTGCTACGGTTCAATTGGTTCACACATGACTCTTACCACGAGTCTATACACAATAAGACTCATCTATGAGTCGGTCTACGCACTAAGTGAGGCCACACAATCAATCAAGAAAGGTTAGCTCAATCAACATACAACAAGACATGCAACGAAAGGCAATAAACCGTTTTCATGCTTTAGTCTTGATTAGCCGGCATACAGCACACAAATCAACGTAACTCGGTTAGCATACGGGGCATGAGGAAATCATACCTTTCACCGGAGTTAGCTCTACCGTGTGTTCCCTTGTTCCTTGGTTCACACTTGTTCCACTGATAATGTTTCAATATTATCATTAATACTACACTCTTGCGATACACAAATAATTGTTACTCCCGTACTTACCCCGTTATCCCGGTGTACTTACTGTTCTCATACTCTCAACTTGCTTAGTTACTTTTTCACTTGTTTTCATACTCATTTACTTACTCTCTTACCTATTATTTCAATTGTAGTGTACTATACATATATGCATATATGTGTATAGGCTATATATATATATATATATATATATATATATATATATATACACATATGATTATCATAATCATATAGTAAAAATATTTTTTATTTATTTATTTATTTTTTTTTACTCGACCGGACTTGCGACCGACCTTGCAAGTCCGGTCCATTCCAGTAGCTACCAGTACGGGAAATTTTCTGGCTCGACCGAACTTGCAAGTCCGGTCGCAAGTTCGGTCCATTCCAGTAGCTTGCATTACGGGAATTTTTCTGGCCGACCGAACTTACAAGTCCGGTCGCAAGTCCGGTCGATTCCAGAAGGTTTCCCGTCTTTGTAAAGCTGGGCTCGACCGAACTTGCAAGTCCGGTCGCAAGTCCGGTCCGGCCCAGTACTTCAGTTTTAAATTCTGTTTTCAGCTCTATACTTTGCCCATTGTTTCCCCAATCTTCCTACATGTAATCCCACATGTTTTAACACTACTTAGGCCCTCCAAATTGCCTTAATTCATCCACCAAATCCATCACTAAATCCATCCAATAACTTACACAATTCCCTCACTTCTTTTCCAACACTTGTAACAGTTTTTGTTACACTTATGCTACAGATTTTACAATTCAATTCTCCCATCCAATTCTTCCTCAACCAATGCCATTCCTAGCATTCTAAATACCTCTCCTTACCATACCCATTCATTTCAAAGCCATTGTACTACCTATACCCAAGTTCTAACACTTATCTTACCAAGATCCTGCACATTAAATTCTCCTAACTTCTCCAATGTGTTCTTATACACTTTGCTACAAATTTTACACTCCTTATTCCTCATACTACAATTACCATTCCAATGGTCATTAAACATCTCTACTATCCTCAATACATACCTTGGTTCTCCCACTCACCAAGTCATTCTTAAATACATAATTCCTACTAAAATTTTGCCATAGTTCATCTACTTTTCTTACTTACTCACACACATCCTTTCTCATCAAATTCATCCCTATTCTAGCCAAACCACAAGGGTTCTACCAGCACACACACAAAAATCCCAATACACCAATATTTCCTCAATCCACAATACAAATACTCATATACAATTATTTGGCTCTAAGGCCTACAATCCACATACTTGCTCTTAAATACTCAAACTTCACAATACTCAATACTAGTACAAGGTTTTGGGTTCTTTAAATATTTTGCCCATTCCCATTACTCTAATGCAATAGAATTTTCACTAGGAAAGAGCTCTTACCTTGAGCTTATACTTCATTCTTCTTTTCCATTTCTTCTTCCCCCTTTCTTGCATAAATCGATCACATGGGGAATGGAGTTGCCAAACTCCATTCCCATCACCCAAAGCACATCAAAACAAGTATAATTAATACACTAGCCCTTAGATTTATGCTATTTCATTGAAGTGTTCAAAATACAAATTTCTAGGGTTTACCTTTGGAGTGCTTTAGGAGGGGTTTTAGCCCTTGGTTCAAGAAGGTGTTCTCACCACCATTGGAGGGTTGAAGCAAAGCTCCAAAACAAGAGGAAAAACAAGGTAAGAAAGAGAGACCAAAATCGGCCATGCCAAGAGATGGAGAAAAGTGAGGTCTTTCATGGAGATTTTTACCTTGTTGGAAAGTGGAGACTCCAAGCTCCACAATGGTGTGCTTTTCTCTTCAAATGGGGAAAACCCATGGAGATGAAACTCCTCCTTTTCGAATTTTGAAAAGAGGGAATTATAGAGGAGGATGAGGGGAGTTCAAATATGTATTTTGTTTTTGATTTGGAGCTTACATGTGGAGGGAGCATGAGGTTGAAGTTGGAGTTGCCATGGAAGCCATGGGAGGCTTCAAAATTGGTGCCCAAATCAGAGAGAGAGGAGGGAGAAAACGATGGAGAAGGAAGGAGGGAAGGAGAGAGAAGAGAGAAGTGAGGGGAGAGAGGAAAGGTAAGTTACTTTTTACCTTTTATTCCTCTTTTGCTTTTTGACTCATTACTTTGCGAGCTAGTTACAATTGTATAAGAGAGAATTAATGACGCTATAGACAACCGCCCCCTTTTATTGTGAAGCTAGAGCAGTTTTGCTCTTTTACAGAAAACGCTCGTTGATGTTTTACCTACCCCGGTTTTGATACTATTCACTAACCGGGCCCGTTTTCCGGAATTTTCTCGTTTCTTTATTTTTCATTGGCTATTAAGCTTCCATAAATGCTTAATAATTATTATTTAATGTTTTATAATTTTTACGGGTCGTGTTTGACCACTTAAAGTCACGTTTTCGGGTTTCCTCGAAAAACGTGCGCTAAAGCTCTTTTAGCGTTTTAATACCTTTCTTGTTTCCGTTTTCTTCGGAATCACTCCCTATACTACTTAGGCATGCATAGCCTTAGGAATCCTTACAATACTATAACCGAGGTTTCGTACCTCCTATGTTATTTAACGCTTGTTTTAGCGTTTTCCGCTTTTTTTCTAAGCGTTTTTCTCTCATTTCTTTGGATTTATTTTCTTTACCAAAAATTACTTAGGCACTATTAGGCCCTTAAATACCATATTAGAATAATATATCACCATATTTAAGTTCGGGGTATTTCAGTTACTCTCTTAAGCCTCCTCCAAAAATTGTAAAAATTACACCATTGTCTTCCTCTCACCAAGTAGAGCATTCCTATCTTTTCAAAATTCGAAAAGGCAAATTTCATCTCCATGGGTATGGAGCCTTTGGAGCTTCAAGACCACCATTAGAACCACCTCATTCTCCTTGTTCTTTTGAGGTAAAATATTCTCAAAACTCCATCTTTTTCTAGCCCTTGTGGGCAAAACGAAATTAAGCTAAAACCTTGTTTGGTGTTTGATACTCTAAGCCGATTTTGGTCTTGTTGGAGGAGTGCGAAACATTGTTCTTGTGCTATCCTAAGCTTCATCTACTCCCTTGGAAGGTAATATACTCCTAAACCCTAAAAACTTACATTAAGCTTGAATATGTTTAGGGTTAGTTTAGTGTATTAACGCGTGTAAATATGTTGGCTGTAGTGTAAGGATTTGATTTGCAAACCGGTGGAAAGAAAGAAGGAAGCAAGAGAGAAGGAGAAAGAAAAACTAGAAGAACAAGGTAAGGATGCTCATTGTGTAACCTTATATATGTATGTGTAACAGATTTTAAAAGTAAAATTACATTGTTAAATGGTAATGTATTGGTAGTGTAATGTGTAAAGCAACCCAAGAGGTTTGAAGCTTTAAAGACATATAAAACTGTCACAAACTAGATGGGAATTAATAGTGCAGTGCAGGAATTTTAAGAATGTTTTGTGTTTGGTAATTGTGTATGAGAGCTTGCATATTGGTGATTGTTCAAAACAGGTGAAATAAATGATAATTAGAGTAAACAATGTGGTGAGTGTAGAATTGTAGAGGAGGTTATGGCAAAATTTACATAGGAAAAAACACTTAGTGAACTAGGAACTGGTGGATAATTAGTTGTAGCAGATTTTGATAGAGAAAGATAGAGGGTATATTAGGAGAGATAGTTAATGTAGTGGTAATGTATTAGAGGTTCGAAATGACATTAGAAGAGGGAACCAAAGATGGGGAGTGTTAGAGTAAAAATCGGTAGCAAAATGCATCAAGGAAGAAACTATGTAAGTGTTGAATTGAAATTAGGAGAATTATTTTGTAAGTTAGTATCGGATTTGTGTAATGAATTAAGAAATGGATTAGCATGGTATAGAGTGTTTAAATAGTACTAAAACATGTTAGGATGTATGTAGGAAGATGGGGAAACCGTGGGTGAAATTGGGAAAGAAAAATAAGGTCTGTAGCAATGTTCTGCTACCGTCCGACCCAGAGTCTGGATAGGACTATGGGTCGGACATGGCTTAAACAACGAAATGTAAACATTCTGGAATGGTCCAACCCAGGAGCCGTGAGTCGGACGTGGGTCGGACAGGCAAAAAAATTCTGTTGTCGAAGTTTCTGACTCCGTCCGACCCAGAGGGTGAGTCGGGCATGGGTCGGACGCAGCCTGGACAACAGAACCGAAATATTCTGGAATGGTCCGACCCAGAGGTGTATGGGTCAGACGGAACAGTGCTGGGTCGGACGGGAAGAATTTCAGAGGACGAAAATCTACTGGAATGGTCCGACCCAGGGCTTGGGTCGGACGACCCATGACTTACAAAAAAAACTATATGATTATAACTAGTATGTATATATATATATATATATGTATACCCACCTATACATATGTATGTATATATGTAAGTAAACCATGGATGAGTAATGAAAAGTAAGTAAATGAAAGATAAGTGTAAAAGGTAAAGACTTAGTAAGTATGAGTTAGGAAACATAAGAGTAATCGAATTAAGTTAATGATAGTTAGATTAATCATTCGATTGTATGTATCATAGGATTTGATTTGTGACACCCGGAGGAACGTTTGGAAACACGTACAACGTGAACGGTATGAATTCCTCATGCCCCGTATGCTATCTTGGTTACTCTGATTTGTGTGTTGTGTGCTAATTGATCACCAAATAAGGTAAATGCATGAATCGGAGTTACTATGCATACTTGTGATTATGTAGTGTTGTATGTTGTGAATATTTTTCTTAAATCTTAGTTTGTATAATTCATGAAATGTATGGATGAATATGAATGTGTGTATGTATGATATATTGTATTGTGACCGAATGTGTTGACTTTGGACTTCTAACTTATTCCTAACAAGCTAACCATTCTAACTCAAATTGGTAATTAAATTGGAATGAGTAGAAGTCCGATATAGTTTCGGTCACACGTGAGGATGCAGAGTCACGAGAGGTTGGCTCCAATTCCCGACTCTTAAACTGGTCCGTGGCCCAAATCCCTTAAGTGGGTAGCATCCCGGATTGGTGAGTCAAGTAAATCCCGGTGGAGGGACGGTGTAGTCCCCGGGCCGGAGGTCATATCGACTTAACTTGAGTATAAGTAAGTAAGTAAGAATGAGTAAGTAAAGTAAGTGAAAGTAAGTAAGTGCAAGTAAGGGAAAGTAAGTGAAATGAGTAAAAGAGTAAACAACATTCCGATTAACCCGGATGCGTAACTTGGCTAACATCGTGAGGGTAAGTACTGTATGCACTATTGTATTGATGCCTTTAATTGTGTAATGAATTGTATGTGCATGTATGTTGTATGCGAAGCATGTATGTATGAAATTAATGAACCACATCTTTAGTGGACGTCAAATAGTCGGCGTGCCCTAGCTAGCACGCGGTATATGCAGAGTTTATGCGCAGCTTTTGCTGAGCCCCTTGGGGCGATGTTTTTACTACACGCACATACAAGAGCAGGATGAAGGCTGTGAAGTGTTGAAGCTTGTTTATTTTGATTCTTTTTTGGATTGTAAACATTGAATGTGAATGGTGTACTAAGTAGTACATGGCTGTAGTTTTTGATTAGCCGGTGTACCATGGGGTACACCTTTTGGATAATGGAAGGATGGAGCATTGGTATAGATGAGTAGTTGTTAAACTCATTCTTTTGGTAGATTGGAAAGGGGAATGTAATTGAACATACTTTAAATACTCGTGATCCAGAATGTAAGTGTGATACCTTTTATAATCAGTAAGTAATTGTAGTAGCTCGGTACACTTAGGCATCATACCGTCACTGTAAGTAGTAATAGCCTTGCTAGCCGTATGGGCGGTTAGCGGCGTTGTACCACCCGCCGTAGTAATAGTAGATTTTCCGCTGTGAACTGATAGGATTAACAGGACGATTAGACGGTAAGCATAGGATTAACGGTAGGGGTGTTACAAAAAGTGGTATCAGAGCAAAGTGTTGCTCTGATGTCCTTAGTTACCGAGCATAGGGGATTACCGAGTTAGGATTTCAACCGTCTTGATACGGATACTTAGAAACCTAACTAGGAACTACCGTTATTAATAACGGATACCCTTGACGTTCTTAGGAACGATACCTTGTTTAAATTCCAAGACCTTTGAGTCATATCTTGCGGAGCTTAATGTAATTGCTAAATGTTCAGATGTCAGGACGAGGTCGAGGTCGACCTAGGGGGGAGACATCTGACGGACCCGGCACGTAGACGATAGCTGAGATCGTCGCTGCCATGGTAGCGTAGATGCTACCCCAAGTAATCAATGCGATGCAGCAAAACCAACTAAACCAACAGAACCAAGCGGGACCAATCCCTCCCCCTCCACCCAGAGAAGCGAACTGGGTAAAAGCTGTAGCGGAACTCCGCCCCCCTTGCTTTAGGGGCGAGAGTGATCCGGCTAAGCTGGAAGCCTACATCTCCGAGATGGAGACAACCTTCGAAACCCTCGAAGCTCCTGCTGGAGTTCGAGTCAGAGTTGCTGCTTACTACCTGAAAGATGCCATGGATTGGTGGAAGCTAGTCAAGCACGAGCACGTCAATGACCCCACATTCGACTGGGAGTCCTTTGCATCCCTCATCCGATCCAAATACTACCCAGAGCACGTGAAAACAAAGAAAAGGCTAGAGCTGGATGCCTTGAAGATGACAAACAAGATGTCTGTGGATGAGTACTACCGCACTTTCACTTCTATCCTCCGTCTCCTACCCTACCGACCTTGGGTACACCGGCCAGGTGTTGGTCGATCGCTTCTATGGCGGTCTGAGCCATCGCCTTCGGTACAGTATGGGCTACACTCGATTTACCTCCCTTCTGGTAAATATCGGTTAACCCTTAGTACCATTTCAATTCCTTAAATTCCTTGAATTCCTTGAATCTTGAATCTCTTCCTTATCCTTTCTTAAATGAGAATCCCGGCTAATACCTGAAACTTCAGGAGTGTTATCACGCGGCTTCTCGTGTTGAGATCACTTGCCAATTAAGGGATGAAGAAACCGCGCTGAAGCGCAAAGCCAACAACAAAACACCAATGGCGAGGAGCAGAACCAGGGTAAAAGCTGGAAAAAGAAGAGGGAAATTTCATTCAGCAATCCCAAAAGAAATATCTAAGTGAGAGCAGTGCCCATGCTGAGCAGGGCAAACCAGTTGAGTTGCTTCAGCTTGGTTCATCTGCACCGGTGGCTGCGAAGCCACTGAGATCACACCCACCTAAGGGTAAAATTCTATTCATAAATCGCAATCGTATAAGTACCATATCTAGTATATACCACGCACACATGTGCTAACCCTCTAAACCTCAGGTTCTGGCTCCGGTTTCACCAAAACCTTCTCCGACGGGCCGCACCTATGTGTGCAGGAAATGCAACCAAGACCATCCCGGCAAGGACTGCTCTGGGAGAAAATCAAGTGCTACAACTGCCAAACCAAGACACACGGCCAACAGATGCCCAGAGAATGCCAAACAAAAAGGGAACTTCCAAAGCTACAAGCAGAGGGAAGGCAAGGAGGTTGCATCTGGCGATGCACCAGCCCAGCAGGCACCACAGGGACAGGGATCCCGGGGTCCTCAGAGGGGCGCACCCCAGAGGCAGCCTGTCCTTCATGTTATCGTCCGTGATGGGTCCGGTTCTAAGTCCGGCCCAGGTAATTATCCGAACCTTTAATCCTTGGGAAGCATGACTAAGTATTGCAGTAACTGTCTGAATGAATGCATGAGTGAATGAATCGAAGTATGTATTGAGCATGAAATGAAGTAGTTGACACTAGTACTCACCGTAGATAAAATGTGTAACCATAGGAAGCTTTAGTATCTGTTATCCGATACCGGTAAACCTGAATCAAGAGGAGACCGACATCACCAACCACTACTACACCAAATGAACAGTGTCAGGTCATCCGTCCAGGTATGATCTTATTAAGGGGATACCTGACACGCGAAGCGCAAATCTCAATCATTCGACGGTGCAACGAGCTAGGAACGGGTCAAGGAGGATTTTACACACCCGAATTCCCCGGTGGAGCGAAGATGAAACTGAAGATGATGTGCTTGGGAAAGGATTGGAATCCTTACACCAAGACATACCAGGAGACACGAACACCAGATGGAGCAACGCCACCGACAATACCTCCAGAGTTTCAGACACTTGTCACACAAGCAGTAGAACTTGCACAACAATGTGAACATGATCCGATCCCCGCACTGAAAGCGGACCTCTGTATCGTCAACTTCTATGAGAAAGAAGGACGACTTGGGTTACACCAAAAGACAAGGAGAGACAGCAGAATCTCTTGAACAAGGAGTGCCCGTAGTGTCTTGGTCCATTGGTGATGACGCCATCTTTATGTATAGCGAGCAGAAGCGTGCGGACCTCGCACAGAAACTGGTATTGAGATCAGGAGATGTCCTAATCATGGGTGGAAACTCTAGGATGCTGTATCACGGGATCAACAAGATCAAGTTGAATATGGAACCGCCGGCAATAATCAATGCCATACACATGAAACCAGGACGCCTGAACCTTACCTTAGAAAGTATTAAATTCATAGTATCATATAATGTATTAGTAACGTGTATTAGAGACACGGTATGTATGATGGTTGGTTTATCAATAAAGAGCAGTGTTGATTTAAATTCCACTTGTGCCCACCATCAATACTTAACCACTTGTAAATCCATAGGTTGTGGACTTGGTACCAAAGGTAACCTGAGTATCCTCACCGAAGCACAAGCCGGCGGAAGCGGCACCATCTTAACGGGAACATTCCCAGTGAATGGCATTGAAGCCAATGTGCTATTCAACTCCGGCGCCTCTCCCACTTTCATATCGCCATCTTTTGTGAAGAGGTTGGAGCTAGATGCGGATGAGCTAACCGAATTTTATGGTTACTCTCCCATCGAAGGAGCGAGTAAAGTGCACCAAATACTACCAATCAGCCACCATAGAAATCAAAAACGAAGTGTTTTTCCATCTCCTTCATCGAGTTTAATGGATTGGGATTCGACTTAATCATCAGAATGAATTGGTTGGAGCGGCACAAGGGTAGAATCCTCTACGCCGAGCATCGATTACTGCTCAAGAGTCCTTCTGGGGTTACTGTATCTTACCGCCAGAGACCGAGAGAGCCTTTGACCACACTTATATCCGCTATGGCCATGTACTAGGAGCTCAGAAAGGGCCAAGAAGTGTATTTGTTATGTACAAGACCTGGAGAGAGATCCAGAGTTCAGTGATGAAGTACCCATCGTATCCGAATTTCCAGATGTATTCCCCAAGGAGCAACCCAGCATGCCACCTCAGAGAGCGGTAGAATTTGAAATTGATCTTTTGCCAGGTTCCGGTCCCATTGCTAGGGCACCGTACCGCATGGCACCTGCTGAAATGATAGAATTGAAAGAGCAATTACGAGACCTTCTCGACAAAGGGTTTATACGCCCGAGCGTATCACCCTGGGGAGCACCGTTTCTCTTCGTGAAGAAGAAGGACGGTAAACTCCGACTTTGCATTGACTACCGTGAGCTGAATGCGGTCACAGTAAAAAATAAATACCTATACCACGCATCGGCAACCTATTTGATCAGCTAAAAGAGCCTCAGTCTTCTCCAAGACTGACCTCCGTTCTGGGTATCATCAGATTGCCATCAAAGAGCAAGATATTGAGAAAACGGCATTCCGTACCAGATATGGCCACTACGAATTCACAGTGATGCCATTCGGTTTGTCAAATGCACCAGCAAAATTCATGAACCTCATGAATCGACTATTCAGTGAGCAGTTGGACACTTCAGTTGTTGTCTTCATCGACGACATACTTGTATACTCCAAATCAGCTGAGGAACATGAAATCCATTTGAGGAAAGTGCTTGAGACACTGCGCGAGAACCAGCTGTATGCGAAGTTCTCTAAATGCGAGTTCTGGCTAGATCAGTGTCATTCCTCGGTCATGTCATCTCGAGCGCAGGTATCTCAGTTGACCCTTCAAAGATAGAAGTAGTACGATCATGGCCTAGACCTAAGACTGTTACCGACATTCGGAGCTTTCTTGGTCTAGCCGTTACTACCGGAGATTTGTAAAGGACTTCTCGAAAGTCGCCAAGCCCATGACTACATTGATGAAGAAGGATGCACCGTTTGTATGGACAGACGAGTGCGAAGTATCGTTTCAGAGCCTTAAAGACTGAAATACCCCCAAACTTTAGTATGTTGTTTAAACATTAAATATGGTATATTAAGACTAAAAAGAGTCTTAGAAGCATTAGTAAACAAATCTAAACAATAGAAAACACAAAATGTGCTTTAAGGTCAATAAGGCCAAAATGTGCTCTAAGCTTGGGATGAGCTTGGTTAAGACCTAATGAACTTACCAAGACCTTATTTATATACTAATGAACATATTAAACCAATTACCAAAGAAAACGAAGCTTGAAAACAAGTTAAAACACAAAATATGCTTTAAGGAGTCTTAAAGCACATTTTTGAAAAATTGTCTTGTATATGAGTTTTGAATGGCTAAATGTCCATCATTACTCTTTAATTAACATGTGTACTATATAGTATCACATTTGGAAGTTTATATCAATGGGAAATCAAAAATTTCACTTCTATGTGCCTTGTTTTTATGAATAGTGACTTTAATAAGCTAGTTTGTAATATATGTTGTTATAAGTAATTAAATGAGTCATCAAAGACTAAAATACCCTTGTTATAATAATAGGGGCCGTTTTTAAAGTGTGGTGACTCACCACTCTTGTAACTTGTTAGTAAATAAAGATGACTCTTAAGTTACTATTTGCTTTAAGGTATAAATATCTTCTAAAAAGCAAAACAAACTCACTTATCTCATTCTCTCATTTCCCTTCTTCATTTCCCACGGTTCCAAGTCTTCTTCAACCTCTCTTCTTTCCTTCATTCACGATTTGCAATAGTACCACACACAATTCCATCTTGACCACTTGTAATTCCTAGCGCACTTAACCAAATCAAAAACAAACACCACCATTCTCTTCCTCTCATCAAGCTCTTCATTTCTATCTTCTCAAACTTCAAGACCACCATTTCGGTGCCATGGAGTTCCACCATTGAAGGAGCTTGAGCTTATATTTCTACATATTATTGATCTCCTTTGCTTCTAGGTAAGGAATCTCAAAGAAAAATGATGTTTCCTCCATGTTTTTATCTTGACCGAAAATCACTCTTAATGGAGTCCTTATGTTGCTTTGTTCTAGCTTCATTCCAACCTATCAAGGACTAGGTGGAGTCCTCTCTTGATATATATTCAAACTCTCTTCAAGTTCTAAGGTAAACAACTATCTTAATGCTTTTGAAACAATGTGAATCTAGGGTTTACAATGAGATGAAGCTTAAAGCTTGTATACTCATTTCATTACTTGTACATTGTTTAGAAGTTGATAAACAACCAAACATCCTTACCGGTTTTACAAGGAAACAAGAAAGAAGTTGTGAGGAAAAGAGGTAAATGTGCTAACCTAATGTGGTTTAAAGTCTTAGGAGAAATGAGCTTGTGTTGCTTATGAAAATGATTTAAGGAGCCAATGGTGAATGACTTAGAAAATGTTCTCAAGGGCTTAGTAAGAGGCATATGTATTGTTGAGTGTATTTGCATGTCAAAGGCAATATAATGTGGGAAATTCAGTGTTTATGATTTATGCATTTTAAGGGCCTAAGTGCCATGCAATTTAATTATGCACAATATTGTGATGTAGTTCTATATGTGTGAAGTTTGTGTATAAGAATGTGTTTGATGGATTTTTAGTGTTCTTGGTTGGTTGATGTAGAGCATCCGGCCGCCTTAGCCGGATGAAATGGGACTTAAGCAAAGCAAAACGTCACTCGACCGGCCGCTTGTGGTCGGTCAAAGATACAAAAGAGGGGGTAGAACTGTACTTAAGCATGTAAAATACAGGCTGGCACCAAAGGGACCAGGCCCAAAAACTATAAATAAGGGTGTACCCCCATGAAATAAGACACGGTTTTTGGGGCAACCAAACACACATCCGATTCTAATAGAGGCTCTCTTTCTCTCTCTACTCTCACAAAGATTCTGGGTTCGAGATCAGGTAATGTAGGACCGAATGTCAGACCAGGCCATTTTAGGATAGATACACTGTTACATTGGGATCAAGGTCGGATCCTGTTAGGATAAATGCACTATTTCAATCATCACCGCCATGGCTATGTGTCGTGAACTACGACGAGGGAGTGATGTATACCTCTGCTATGTCCAGGACATAGAGAGAGATCCAGAGTTTAGTTCTGATGTGCCGGTAGTGTCGGAGTTTCCTGGTGTATTTCCTAAGGAACTGCTGCCGGGCATGCCGCCAGCACGGGAAGTAGAGTTTGAGATCGAATTGGTTCGGGGCACCGGACCAATTGCGAAGGCGCCCTATCGTATGGCTCCAGCAGATGACATAGCTCAAGGAGCAGCTGAGAGACCTACTCGACAAGGGATTTATCCGCCCTAGCGTTTCACCATGGGGAGCGCCGGTCCTCTTCGTGAAGAAGAAGGACGGTAGTCTCCGCCTGTGTATTGACTATCGAGAACTAAATGCAGTTACGGTGAAGAACCGTTACCCTTTACCACGCATCGACGACTTATTTGATCAGTTGAGGGGAGCATCAGTAATTCTCCAAGATAGATCTACGATCCGGATACCATCAGATTGCTATTCGTGACAGTGATATTGAGAAGACAGCATTCAGAACTAGGTATGGACACTATGAGTTTACGGTTATGCTGTTTGGTTTATCCAATGCACCAGCAAAGTTCATGGACTTAATGAACCGCTTGTTCCAAGATCAGTTGGACAAGTCAGTGGTAGTCTTCATCGACGATATTCTTGTGTACTTGAAATCGAGAGGTGAGCACGAAAGCCACCTGAGAAATGTGTTACAAACATTGAGGAGGAATCAGTTGTATGCTAAATTTTCAAAGTGTGAGTTTTGGCTGAACCAAGTATCCTTCCTTGGACATGTAATTTCTGAAGCCGGGATCGCTGTTGATCCGACAAAGATTGATGCAGTACGCACCTGGCCTAGGCCGAAGACAGTTACCGATATCAGGAGATTCCTCGTCTGGCAGGTTATTACAGGAGGTTTGGGAAGGACTTCTCCAGTGTCTCGAAGCCGATGACTTCCTTGATGAAGAAGGATGCACCATTCGAGTGGACAGTCGACTGTGAGAGTTCTTTTCAGAGTCTCAAGGATGCTCTGACATCTGCACCAGTCCTGACTATACTAGATGGTCCAGATGGTTTTGAGGTTTATTGCGACGCATCAGGCAGAGGTATGGGTTGTGTGTTGATGCAACACGGGAAGGTCGTAGCTTACGCCTCCCGACAGCTGAAGAAGCATGAGGAGAACTACCCTACCCACGATTTAGAACTGGGTGCCATTGTCTTCGCACTGAAGATATGGCGACATTATTTGTATGGGGTAAGTGTGACAATTTATTCGGACCACAAAAGTTTAAAGTACTTGTTCACTAAGAAGGAGTTGAACATGAGGCAAAGAAGGTGGGTTGAGTTTCTAAACGACTACG
The DNA here is from genome assembly GCA_023374045.1 of Limonium bicolor. Taxonomy (NCBI): domain Eukaryota; kingdom Viridiplantae; phylum Streptophyta; class Magnoliopsida; order Caryophyllales; family Plumbaginaceae; genus Limonium; species Limonium bicolor. Next base: position 55,025,963 of record CM041780.1, read on the forward strand.
ACATTAATCTACAGTACAAAGAGGGTAAGGAAAATGTAGTAGCTGACGCATTGAGTCGCCGAGCACACTCTCTCCATTCGCTAGTCTCTCATACTGGCTTGGTTGAAGAGGTGCGGAGTGCTCAGATGACGGATCAGTATATGATGGAGGTCAGGCAGAAGCTTATTGATGGCACATTCGAGGGTCAGAAGTACGACTTCAGACTCCACGATGATGACCTGATTAGGCTGAATGGCCGACTGTGTATTCCGAGGAGTAGCGCTGAGCTAAAGGAGCACATACTGAGTAAATCCCACTGTTCTACGACTTCGATTCACCCTGGAGCTTCTAAGATGTATAAGGGTATGAAACGTTATTTTTGGTGGACTGTAATGAAAAAGGATGTGAATGACTATGTGTTGAGGTGTCTCACTTGTCAGAAGGTCATGTTTGAGCACCGTCGGCCTGGTGGTATGGTACAGCCAATGCCAGTGCCTGAATGGAAGTTCCATGATATTTCTATGGACTTCGTAGTAGGCTTCCGCCTACAAGGGGAGGTCTGAATATGATTTGGGTTATTGTTGACCGACTGACCAAGGTGGCTCGATTCATACCGATGAAGGACACCTGGAAAGTGGCTAAGCTTGCAGAGCTCTTCGACAGAGAGATTGTAAGACATCATGGGATACCGAAAACGATTGTATCTGACAGAGATACCAGATTCTTATTGAGGTATTGGAAGTCTACACGAGAAGCACTGGGTACTGAACTGAAATTGAGTACAACGTTTCACCCACAGACTGATGGTCAGAGTGAGCGCACCATCCAGACACTTGAGGATATGTTACGTGCATGTGCACTTGACTTTCAGACCAGCTGGATTGACAAGTTACATCTGATCGAGTTTAGCTACAACAACAGTTACCATGCTTCGATCAAGATGTCTCTTTCCAGGCTTTGTACGGTAGACCATGCCGCACGCCATTATGCTGGGATGAGTCGAGTGAGACGGTCATTATAGGACCAGAGTATCTAGAACAAGTTCAGGCAGAAGTTCGCCAGATCCGGGCTAACATGAAGGTAGCTCAGGATAGACAGAAGTCGTACGCAGATGTACGCAGACGTGACCTGGAGTTCGCCGTGGGCGATCAGGTATTTCTCAGAGTATCCCCCATGAAGGGAGTATTTCGTTTTGGCCAGAAAGGCAAGTTGAGCCCAAAATATGTGGGGCCTTATGTTGTGACGGAGCGGATCGGCCCGGTAGCTTACAACTTGATCTACCCGCCGAGCTGGGCAAGGTACATGATGTATTTCATGTGTCCCAGTTGAAGAAGTATATGTCTCATCCGTCTCATGTGCTTCAGCCTGAAAGGTTAACCTTAGAGCCGACCATGCGATCAGTGGAGACTCCGGTATGGATTCTGGATACTAAGACTCGAGACACTCGCCATAAGTCTGTGAGACTGGAAGGTTCTTTGGTCTAACCAGGACATTGAGGAGGCCACTTGGGAGCTGGAAGATAAGATGAAGGTGAAGTACCCGTCGTTGTTTACTTCTTAGTGTTTATGTGTATAGGGTACGGGGCGTACCCCTTTTTACAGGGGGTAGAGCCATTTTGGTTATGTGTGTACGATGTGTATTTAAATACATCGTCTATGTTATGTTATCATGTTACAGACCGTTGTGTCAGAATGATGTTGATGATGTTGTGTATGTTGTATGGACCTTGTGTCCGATGTTATGTTGTATGGACCTTGTGTCCGATGTTATGTTGTATAGACCTTGTGTCTAATGTTACGTAAGTGTGTTGTTAATGTTGTATGGAAATATTGTTATATGTGTTCCTGTGTTCTAATATTTAGGATATGTGGAAGTGTGAACTTTGGGGACAAAGTTCTTTTAAGGGGGGTAGATTGAAATACCCCAAACCTTAGTATGTTGTTTAAACATTAAATATGGTATATTAAGACTAAAAAGAGTCTTAGAAGCATTAGTAAACAAATCTAAACAATAGAAAACACAAAATGTGCTTTAAGGTCAAAAAAGGCCAAAATGTGCTCTAAGCTTGGGATGAGCTTGGTTAAGACCTAATGAACTTACCAAGACCTTATCTATATACTAATGAACATATTAAACCAATTACCAAAGAAAACGAAGCTTGAAAACAAGTTAAAACACAAAATGTGCTTTAAGGAGTCTTAAAGCACATTTTTGAAAATTGTCTTGTAAATGAGTTTTGAATGGCTAAATGTCCATCATTACTCTTTAATTAACATGTGTACTATATAGTACACATTTGGAAGTCTATATCAATGGGAAATCAAAAATTTCACTTCTATGTGCCTTGTTTTTATGATTAGTGACTTTAATTAGCTAGTTTGTAATATATGTTGTTATAAGTAATTAAATGAGTCATCAAAGACTAAAATACCCTTGTTATAATAATAGGGGCCGGTTTTTAAGTGTGGTGACTCACCACTCTTGTAACTTGTTAAGTAAATAAAGATGACTCTTAAGTTACTATTTGCTTTAAGGTATAAATATCTTCTAAAAAGCAAAACAAACTCACTTATCTCATTCTCTCATTTCCCTTCTTCATTTCCCACGGTTCCAAGTTGATAAGTGTGAAATTGATATAATTTATAGGTGTTAAATTCTTATTTTATGTAGCATTTTTATGCGCTTTCTCACACTTATCGTATGTTTTTCATGACTCTTACTTTATGTAAAATCTGATGCAAATTTATATTTTAAAAGCAGGAAATGATGGTGAAAATGCATAGATCTCCTCACAAGCTTTCCAACGCCACAAACGGGGAACAAATCGGAGCTCATATGAAGAATTTAGACCTTGTCAAAGTTGTGTCCGATGTGATATATTTATATATATATATATTTACGAGACTGCCGTGAAAGGATTCAGAAGAAGAAGGGGTGAGATTGGAAATATAAAAGAAAGGAACTCCAAAGGTTTCCAAGAGTTTGAGATGTGAAAGGTCTTCATTTTTTCGAGAAACTGAAGGGAATTAAAATAATATCATCAATGAGCTAAGTGAAGGGCCTTGAATTTAACCTATAAATATGGAGGACTTTACAAAGAAACTCATCCACTCATCCCCATCCACTCATCCACAATTCACGATTCAGGATTCAACATTTAGATTTCAAGACGAGGCATTTGGAAGACTAGCGCAGCGCCCGTGAACCCTCTTCAACATCAAGAAGAGATTTTCTGCTCCGTTTTCACCAGTCCATTCAACCTGACTTCTAGCAAATCTTGAGATTAATTTGGAGATGACTTCTAAACCTCTCTCTCATTTTATTTCTTCTCTAGATATGCTAGCTAAGGGATTTTTCTCTGGGGGATGGTAGTTGTAAATAGTTAAACTTTACAGAATTATTATCACTTGATTTGGGATTTATATTGGGTTTGTTTCAGATTATAAATTTTCTATGAGCTATTAATAAAAATTGCTAATTTATTTATAGCCTAGCGAAATCTGTCAAGAACTGATCGGTAATTGATAGATAGGTCAAATAATCTGTTAGTCTGTGGAAAAAACTTTATCTGATTAATGAGTTTAGCCTTCAGATGCGATTAAAATTCTTGTGCTTATTCTCTCTGCATTTGTAGTGATAGGTTCATGATTTAATTTATCGCGTTCTATGCGGAGGAGTTCTAATTGGCTAGGATTTAGTCATATAGAAATTGTAAGAATTTGCCGAACCCTTTTCCCGAATCAACTGGGAATAAAACTGTAGGATTTAACTAGGATCCATTACCTGAACCCGGAGTTTCCGCTTTTATTATTTGAATATCAGTTTGATTTTCTCTTGTTCTTTATTTTATTAATCGACAATTTTCCCCCAACTACAGCTTTCGCTAGGATTAGACTAGTTCGATTAGTCCCTTGGTTCGACATCCCGGTAGCTTATTTTACTTTACTACTACGACCGGGATTTGTTTTGCAACCCGTAGGTTTATTTTATTTACTAAATTCTAGATTATTTTCATAGTTTTAGTAGATCAAAAATTCCGTTTGCAAATTGGCGCCGCTGCCGGGGACTAGATTTCTGTCTTCCTTAGCCTTGGTTGTTAATTGTTTTAATTTCTTTTATTTGATTTTTTTTTGTTTAGTTCATATTATTTTAAGTTATTTCTTTATGTTGTTTTTACTTAATTATTTAGTATTATTTTTAGTTATTGTTCTAATTTTATATTACTATTTTCTTATTTTAGTATTCGGTTTTTAGTATATTTTGTTATTAGCAATTTCACTAATTTTGTTAATTTATTTCTCTTGTTTTAATTTAGCTATAACTTTAATTTTGTGTTTTGCTTAACATTGTTAGTTTATTTTTATTTTTTTGTTTATTGTTTTTTTTAATTTGTTTTTTTTTCCTTTTTTGTTTTCCTTCTGTTTATTTTAATTTATCTTTAGCTTAATTTCATTTTCTTTATTTCGGTATTTTTCATATATTACTTTTTTATCCTTTATTTTATTTTCAGTTCTAATCCTTTTTAGTTTGTGTTTGTGTTGTTTCTTTTTGTGACCTTTTGCAGGTAGTTGATGGCATATCGCTCTCGGTCAGACTACTATTGATTTAAATAAGGTTTTGGACCCAGAGATTGAGCGTACTTTTCAGCGAGCTAGACGCCAACAGAAGTTCCAAAGACAATTAGAAATGGGCGGCTCCTGTAATGGTGCTCAGGCGATGAGGCACTTTAATCGACCTGAAGCTGTGCCTAGAAGAAGTCCGGTAGTCCTCCCTGTGCTCACACCTGCACTCACAGAGGAGTGGAAGGGCCTGAAACCTTTCCACCAGTCCAAGGTTTTCGGGAGCTACCTGGAGGCACATTCAATGGTACTAATCCCAATGACGCTCTGGATCATGTAAATCGCTTCCTTATTCACATTGATCAGATTGGGTGTTCTAAAGGTTTGTTGGAATTTGTTCGGTTGAGTCTCTTTCCTAATACCCTATCTGGTGAGGCTGTTAATTGGTTTTATCGTCTTCCTTCTGGTATTATCACGACATGGGAGCAGATGACTACCAGGTTCTATGATAAATATTATCCTATTTCCAGAACTATTGACTTGGTAGCTGCTTTGCTTGCTTTTAAACAGACAGGAACTGAGACGATATGTAGGCTGCATGGGATAGATTTAAGGAGATGCTTCGCCAGTGCCCACACCATGGCCAAGACATGACCTGCATTGCTATGACGTTCTTCCACGGGCTCCACCTATACATAAGGCTGAGGTACGATCTGCTTTGGGTGGTGACATCCTCAACAGGTCTGGTACTAACTTCATGGCAGCCATGGAGACTTATATTGATAGGAGCGCCAGTGGGATCAAAGGTAGTAGGTCTATGACAGTTGGGTAAAGGGTGCAAATCTTGATCCTTGGATGGCACACATGGAGGAGACCCAAGCACAACAAACTACTCTGGTAAGCTCTCTGGTTAAAAGATTTGATGATTTTATGATTATCAACAACCAGTGCAGGCAGGTGAAGAGGATAGCTACCAGCTCATCAGACCCACTTTGTTGTCAATGTGGGGGCGCTCATGTTTTTGAGATGTGCCCACAATTGGAGGAGATGAGACAAGCTGAGGAAGCTCACTTTGTGGGGCAGGGGAATTACCAACCTTGGAACAAAAATCAACATCCAAATCTCAGGTATGGTAATCCCAACAATGCTTTGAATTCTAACCTTTTGCAGGGCAACCAGCAGGGACCACCTGGGTTCTCTCGGCCTTCTTATAACCAAGCCCGCCCACAAAGCCAGTTTCAGCAGGGCCAGAGCTCCTATCAGCCAGTTGTACCTCAACAACCTGTTAAATCCTCCTCTGATGCAAAGATGGACCAACTTCAGGAGTTGATTGCATCCATGGCGAGTACTCAGAAGACTCACACTGAGACGCAGAACAATATCAATCAATCCTTGATGGCTGGTCAGAAAAGTTTAGAGAATTCGGTTCAGAGTATGCAGCAACAGATGAATCAGATGAACCAGATACTCCTTAATCAACAGCAACAACGACAACCTGGCACATTTCCTTCCCAACCTCATCCAAACCCGAAGGAATCAGCTAAGGCGTTGATTGTTTGTAAAGAGGTAATATCTCCTGTGGTTGATCTTGAAGATGATACCGTATCTGCTGCAGTAACTTTGAGGAGTGGAAGGCAGTTGGAAGATAAGCAGAAAGAACAAGTGGCTGAAGATCAAACTAGTGAAGAGATCAACCCTTCTATTGTTGATGTACCATCAGGGTCTTCAGTCCCTCCTGTGGTAAATTCTGAGGAGATCCAGGCTCCTATTCTTCCTACTCCATCTCCTTCTCGCATTACTATTGATGTCTCTTCTTCCTCTCCTAAGCGTGTTGAGCTTCCATTTCCTAATAGGATGAAGAAGAAACATCTAGATGAACAATTTGCTAAATTTCTGAGCATTTTTAAGAAGCTAACACTTGATATTCCTTTGATTGATGCTTTGCAGGAGATGCCTAATTATGCTAAATTCTTGAAGGATCTCCTGACAAAGAAAAAGAAGAAAGAGGATAAAGAAACAGTCCACCTGACAGAGGAGTGCTCTGCTGCTCTTCTTCGAGCACTTCCTCCTAAGCAAAAGGATCCAGGCAATCCCATTGTCCCTTGTTTTATTGGTGATGTAGACTGCGGTAGTGGCTTGTGTGACTTGGGTGCTAGCATCAACATCATGCCCTATGCCACCTTCTTGAAGGTAAGAGGTGGAGAGTTGCAACCAGTCCCCTTCAAGCTCCAGCTAGCCGACAGATCTGAGATTAAACCAATGGGTATTGTTCGAGATTTAGTAGTTGGGGTGGACCGTTTCATTTTTCCTGCTGATTTTGTTGTTTTAGATATGGATGATGATGTGGAAGTTCCTCTTATTTTGGGTCGACCTTTTCTGAGTACTGCTAAAGCTGTAATTGATGTGCATGATGGTAAGATTACTTTGCGGTACGAGGACGAAAAGATTGAGTTTGACATGAAAAAGATGATGAGGTCAACTTCTAATTCTGTTCATTCTGTGATGTCGATAAGTCTGGTAAATGATGATGGAGAAGATTGTGATTTGTTAGATAATGATGACATTTGCTTTTACTTCTTTTTCACTTACTGATTCTGAGCCATTGGAGCAAGTTCTTGTTGCTTCTTTGGAGGAAAAGACTACCAATCTTGAGGTGAATGCAGCGCTTGCTCATATGGAGAGAGGAAGGGTTGGTTTTCATGCTTATCGCCCTCCGTTGGAGAGGCTTGATAGAGAGGTTCAGAGGCCCATTCCTTCTGTTGAGCAGCCACCTACACTTGAGCTTAAGGAGCTCCCTTCTAACCTTAAGTATTCTTTTCTTGCTGATAATAATTGCTTGCCTGTCATTGTTCTTCTTTGACTTCTGGGCAGGAAGGCAAGTTACTTGAGGTTTTGAAGAGGCGCAAGAGAGCGATTGGGTGGACGTTAGCTGACATTAAGGGCATTGACCCGGCCTTCTGCACACATCATATCTACATGGAGGAAGATTACAAGCCTGTCAGACAGCCACAGCGTCGGCTTAACCCCAACATGCAAGAAGTTGTCAAGAAAGAGGTGTTGAAGCTTCTCGATGCTGGGATCATCTACCCCATTTCTGACAGTACATGGGTGAGTCCAGTACAGGTAGTTCCTAAGAAAGGTGGGTTTGAGGCTGTTCTGAACGACAAAGGTGAGTCAATTCCTCAAAGAAAGATCACTGGTTGGCGCATGTGTATAGACTATAGGCGTTTGAATTCTGCCACCAGGAAAGATCATTTCCCTCTCCCTTTTATTGATCAAATGCTTGAGAGGTTGGCTGGGCAAGAGTATTATTGCTTTTTAGATGGTTTTTCAGGGTACTTTCAGATTCCCATTGCGCCAGAGGACCAAGACAAGACCACTTTCACTTGTCCTTATGGTACCTTTGCGTATAGAAGAATGCCCTTTGGACTGTGCAATGCTCCTGCCACCTTTCAGCGTTGTATGCAGGCAATCTTTGCTGATTTCATCGAGCAGAGCATTGAGGTATTTATGGATGATTTTTCTGTTTATGGCTCTAGCTTTGATGTTTGTTTGGAGCAACTTGATCGAATCCTAGGCCGATGTGAGGAGACAAATCTGGTTCTCAACTGGGAGAAGTGTCACTTCATGGTCAAGGATGGGATTGTGCTAGGCCACAAAGTGTCTGCTAAGGGGATTGAGGTTGATCAAGCGAAGGTAGAGGTAATTGAGAAATTGCCAACACCTACTTGTGTGAAAGAGGTAAGAGCTTTCTTAGGGCATGCAGGTTTTTATAGACGGTTTATTCAGGATTTCTCTAAAATTGCAAAACCGTTGACTGACCTGCTTCTGAAAGATGCCCCATTTGTCTTTTCTAATGATTGCGTATCTGCTTTTGATTTGATTAAGCAAAAATTGGTAGCTGCACCCATTGTTGTTTCACCTGACTGGTCATTACCTTTTGAGATTATGTGTGATGCCAGTGATTATGCAGTGGGGGCAGCTCTGTGCCAAAGGAAGGACAAAATTCTCAGGGTCATTGCTTATGCAAGCAAAACATTGAATGATGCCCAGAGGAACTACACCACCACTGAAAAAGAGCTTCTGGCTGTGGTATTTTCCCTAGATAAGTTTAGATCATATCTTTGGGGAAGTAAAGTAATTGTTCATACTGACCACACTGCTCTTAGATATTTATTTGCTAAGAAAGAGGCCAAGCCTCGCTTGCTTCGTTGGATTCTCTTGTTACAGGAATTTGACATTGAAGTGAGAGATAAAAGTGGTAAATTGAATGTCGTGGCTGACCATCTTTCTCGGTTGGTAGTTCCTGATGATGGTGTACCAATTAATGAATTTTTCCCTGATGAGACTGTTTTTGTTTTGCATAAGGTGCATGAGCCATGGTACGCTGACCTGGCCAATTATCTTGTTTCTGGGGTGGTACCTTATGACTTTTCCTATGCTCAAAAGAAGAAATTTTTATCTGACGCTAAGCATTATATCTGGGAAGACCCCTATCTCTTTCGAGTTTGTGCAGATGGTTTAATTCGCAGGTGTCTTCCAGATGATGAGGTTGCTAGTGTCATAGAGTTCTGTCACTCCAGAGAGGCGGGAGGTCACCATGGTTCCCACAGGACACTGCAAAAGTTTTGGAGTCTGGTTTTATTGGCCTACTCTTCATAAGGATTGCCAAGCCTTTGTAGCCAAGTGTGATAGTTGTCAAAGGCTAGGCAACACTTCTAGACGGCACGAGATGCCTCAGCACGGTATTTTAGAAGTTGAATTGTTTGATTGCTGGGGTATTGACTTTATGGGCCCTTTTCCTTCTTCTCAGGGTTACCAGTATATTCTCGTCGCCGTTGACTACGTGTCAAAGTGGGTAGAGGCTATTCCTTGCCAGCATGCTGATTCCAAAACAGTGGTTAAATTTCTGAAGAAGCACATCTTTACTCGCTTCGGGGTTCCAAGGGCGATCATTAGTGATGGAGGATCACATTTTTGTAATCGTTCCTTCGATGCCCTGATGGCTAAGTATGGAGTGCGCCACAAGGTTGCTTTGCCCTACCATCCACAGACAAATGGACAAGCTGAAGTGTCCAATCGAGAGCTCAAGTGGATTCTCCAAAAGACCGTCAGTTCTTCCAGAAAGGATTGGTCTCAGAAGCTCGATGACGCTCTATGGGCCTACAGAACTGCATTCAAGACTCCCATCGGGATGTCTCCTTTCAGGTTAGTGTATGGTAAGTCTTGTCATTTGCCAGTGGAGTTAGAACACAAGGCATACTGGGCACTTAAGGCCCTGAACTTTGATATTCATGCTGCTGGTGAAAGAAGGAAGTTTCAGCTCTCAGAGCTAGAAGAGCTCAGGGATGAAGCTTACAACAGTGCGAAAATTTATAAAGAGCGCACCAAGAAGCTCCATGATCAGATGATTCAGAGAAGGGACTTCAAAGTTGGAGATTGGGTGCTGCTCTACAATTCTAGATTGAAGCTTTTCCCTGGGAAGCTTAAGTCCCATTGGGCCGGTCCTTTCAAAGTTGTTGGTATCACTTCCTATGGAGCCTACGAGCTTGAGAATAAAAAGGGTGAAGTGTTTAAAGTCAATGGGGCTCGCTTGAAAAAGTACTTTGGTATAGTTGATGCTAACATTGATTTGCATGCAGTTCTTTTGTGCTGGATCAGCCGGCTGCCCCAGATGCTTCAAGTCTCTCGAAGTCGAAAGATAAAAGAATAAAATTCCTTGGAGGCTTCGATATGCATTTAGGAAGCTTCGAAAGCTTGCTCTAGGAAGTTGTGGTATTCCCAGCCACACTTCCTCTTCTTCTGATCAATAGCTTGGGAAGTCTAGCCAGAGACTTTAAATCTGGGCAGCTTGGTGGGAGGCAACCCACCGGTTTGCATCTTTTCATTTTTTTAGTTAATTGTTTGTTTTTTTCCTTCTCTTTTAGCTTGTGGTATGTTGACTGGTGCTATTACTGCAAGAGCCTTGGCTCTTCTTATTTTTCTGCTGATGGTTTTGTCTGGTTCCACTTGAGTTCTCCTGGCTTTGCAGATTATATTTCTCATCTTGCTTACTTTGTCGCTTAGCTGAACTCAAGTGTGGGGTTGGACTAGCTACACACCCTGAGCGGACTCTGGGGAGTATTCTTACCTTTTCTTCTCTTAATTTTTTTTCATGCTCCCTTGTGATCTGCTGTGTATGATTTTGTTTCCCCGTTGGATTGCTTGCACAATGTTAATTCTTCCTAAGCAATGAGGACATTGCTTCACTCTAAGTGTGGGGTGGGGTAAGCTCCTTCGCCGCTTGTTTTTGTGCGTCTCTGAGCTCTTTTCTCTTGCATTTGTTAAAGTCTTGCTGTGATTGCTCAACTTGGAAGGAAGTCATAGAGGAAGTATAGTTGATTAGCTGATCTTGGGGTGAAAAATTTTGAAATTTTATGGTTTTTAATTGCTAAATTGAAGTCTTTGTTCTAGAAATGCTTAAATAAATGAGAATATTCTCCATCTGAACTTTGTTCTTAGCTTTGAGCCTTGGAATGAATTGGATTGAAATGGTTGAAAAAGAACAAGGCAAGGTACTCCGCTGATCCTAAGCATGCTAATTTTAATTCTGATCCAAATCAGGCCTCGTCCACTTGGTTATTAAGTCCTTTGGGGTGCTTCATCACCTAGCTACCTAAGGTCCTTGTGATCTGGGATAGTTGACCCAAAGCCGCTACATGGGTGGAGAGAAAAGTCTGTGGTGAAAGAAATTGAAAGCGCTTTAATTGAAATATTTATGCACATGCTATGCTGAATTTAGATTATTTTCTTTTATGGATCAAGAGTATGTGGCATTGAAAGGTACGATGGAATATGATCTTACTTCATGCCCCTTGTCGTTTCCGTGGTTTGTGAAGGAAAAAGGTGGATTGGCTCAAGGTTAAAGACAAGGCTCTTATGGTTTTGTTTCTCATTTGTTAGCTTTGAATGACTTAATGTTTATGGAAAGAATGAATTATTTTGAATAGTTTGAATTGCCCCCTTGATTGGTAAAGCTAGCAATTCCTTTCTTCTGTGCTCTTCCTTTCCTGTTGAGTTCCAATAGCTTGGCATTACATGTGCTTGAGAGTTTTGCTTGAGGACAAGCAAAAGGCTAAGTGTGGGGTGATTTGATAAGTGTGAAATTGATATGATTTATAGGTGTTAAATTATTTTATGTAGCATTTTTATGCGCTTTCTCACACTTATCGTATTTTTCATGACTCTTACTTTGGGTAAAATCTGATGCAAATTATATTTTAAAAGCAGGAAATGATGGTGAAAATGCATAGATCTCCTCACAAGCTTTCCAACGCCGCAAACGGGGAACAAATCGGAGCTCATATGAAGAATTTAGACCCTGTCAAAGTTGTGTCCGATGTGATATATTATATATATATATTTACGAGACTGCCGTGAAAGGATTCAGAAGAAGAAGGGGTGAGATTGGAAATATAAAAGAAAGGAACTCCAAAGGTTTCCAAGAGTTTGAGATGTGAAAGGTCTTCATTTATTTCGAGAAACTGAAGGGAATTAAAATAATATCATCAATGAGCTAAGTGAAGGGCCTTGAATTTAACCTATAAATATGGAGGACTTTTGCAAAGAAACATCACATCCACTCATCCACTCATCCACAATTCACGATTCAGGATTCAACATTCAGATTTCAAGACGAGGCATTTGGAAGACTAGCGCAGCGCCGTGAACCCTCTTCAACATCAAGAAGAGATTTTCTGCTCCGTTTTCACAGTCCATTCAACCTGACTTCTAGCAAATCTTGAGATTAATTTGGAGATGACTTCTAAACCTCTCTCTCCTTTTATTTCTTCTCTAGATATGCTAGGCTAAGGGATTTTTCTCTGGGGGATGGTAGTTGTAAATAGTTAAACTTTACAGAATTATTATCAGTTGATTTGGGATTATATTGGGTTTGTTTCAGATTATAAATTTTCTATGAGCTATTAATAAAAATTGCTAATTTATTTATAGCCTTGCGAAATCTGTCAAGAACTGATCGGTAATTGATAGATAGGTCAAATAATCTGTTAGTCTGTGGAAAAAACTTTATCTGATTAATGAGTTTAGCCTTCAGATGCGATTAAAATTCTTGTGCTTATTCTCTCTGCATTTGTAGTGATAGGTTCATGATTTAATTTATCGCGTTCTATGCGGAGGAGTTCTAATTGGCTAGGATTTAGTCATATAGAAATTGTAAGAATTTGCCGAACCCTTTTCCCGAATCAACTGGGAATAAAACTGTAGGATTTAACTAGGATCCACTACCTGAACCCGGAGTTCCGCTTTTATTATTTGAATATCAGTTTGATTTTCTCTTGTTCTTTATTTTATTAATCGACAATTTTCCCCCAAACTACAGCTTTCGCTAGGATTAGACTAGTTCGTTTAGTCCCTTGGTTCGACATCCCGGTAGCTTATTTTACTTTACTACTACGACCGGGATTGTTTTGCAACCCGTAGGTTTTTTATTTACTAAATTCTAGATTATTTTCATAGTTTTAGTAGATCAAAAAATTCCATTTGCACCAGTCTCTTCAACCTCTCTTCTTTCCTTCATTCATGATTTGCAATAGTACCCACACAATTCCATTTTTGACCACTTGTAATTCCTAGCTCACTTAACCAATCAAAACAAACACCACCATTCTCTTCCTCTCATCAAGCTCTCATTTCTATCTTCTCAAAACTTCAAGACCACCATTTCGGTGCCATGGAGTTCACCATTGAGGAGCTTGAGCTTATATTTCTACATAGGATGATCTCCTTTGCTTCTAGGTAAGGAATCTCAAACAAAATGATGTTTCCTCCATGTTTTATCTTGACCGAAAATCACTCTTAATGGATCCTTATGTTGCTTTGTTCTAGCTTCATTCCAACCTTTCAAGGACTAGTGGGTCCTCCTTGATATATATTCAAACTCTCTTCAAGTTCTAAGGTAAAACAACTATCTTAATGCTTTTGAAACATGTGAATAGGGTTTACAATGAGATGAAGCTTAAACTTGTATACTCATTCATTACTTGTTTACATTGTTGTAGAAGTTTGATAAACAACCAACATCCTTACCGGTTTTACAGGTAACAAGAAAAAAGTTGTGAGGAAAAGAGGTAAATGTGCTAACCTAATGTGGTTTAAAGTCTTAGGAGAAATGAGCTTGTGTTGCTTATGAAAATGATTTAAGGAGCCAATGGTGATGACTTAGATAATGTTCTCAAGGGCTTAGTAAGAGGCATATGTAGTTGAGTGTATTTGCATGTCAAAGGCAAATAAATGTGGGAAATTCAGTGTTTATGATTTATGCATTTAAGGGCCTAAGTGCCATGCAATTAATTATGCATATTGTGATGTAGGCTATGTGTGAAGTTTGTGTATAAGAATGTGTTTGATGGATTTTTAGTGTTCTTGGTTGGTTGATGGTGACAACAATGTGTTTTGGTTTAGTAATGTTCTAGGAGAACCTATGTCAAAATTTAGGTAACAAACAAGAAGTTCTAAGGATTTAAAATGAGTTTGATAAGTTAATAAATGTTTAGAATGGTTAAGTGCTTTCCTAGTGAAAGAAACATGCATTAAGGTGTTTAAAGATGTAAAAAGGGCTTAGGTAATGTTCTAGAGGTTTTAGAATGCAAGAGAATGTTTTGGGACATTTCAAGATTCATGGTGAGATTGTATTTAGGACTTGTGTATTGTTGGTGAAAAAGGGATGGAGTGAATTGTTACATGAGAAGCTATAAACTTGTGAAGATGTATAAGAAATTGTTTAGAAAGAAAAGATGTTTGGGAGATGATGTAGTAGTGGCGAGGAAAACATATTGGCATAGGGTGGTCATAGGTATGAAACACCACTTAGAGAACCAAGGAGAAAATATCATAAGTGTTAGGAATTTCGGTATGGAATGAGTAAGTGTTAAGGAGATAGATAATGAATTTTATGGATGTTGTATGAGGGTTTGAGGGTACCAAATGATGTTAGGAAACATTAAGAGGCTTTAGGAGAAGTTTGGTGAGGATTTGACAAAGTTTTTGGGCAAGTTTTGGTGGCGTCCGACCCAGGGGTCCGACCCAAGTTGGGTCGGACAGCCTCTGAAGACGTCGGTAAATGTTCTGGAACGGTCCGACCCAGAGGACCTTGGGTGGACATGGGTCGGACGGTCGTGGTTTAAAGGACGGTAAATGTTCCGGAATGGTCCGACCCAGTCGAGTGAGTCGGACATGGGTCGGACATGGTTGTTTTGTAAGGCGGTAGATGTTCTGTAATGGTCCGACCTAGTCGAGTGAGTCGGACATGGGTTGGACGTGTATGTTCAAAGGTCAAAGAAATCTCTGGAATGGTCCGACCCAGATGGTTGGGTCGGACATGGTCGGACAAGATTAAGTTTTTCAAATAGAAAATCAAGGAAGGTCCGACCCAGTTGTGGGTTGGACGGTGGGTCGGACAGACCAAAATTTATAAAAAAAAAAACAGTAAAGAATGTGACAAATGTAGTTAACCCTAGGGGGTATAATGTAGGTAATGAAGGATTAGTTGGGCATTAAGAACATGTCATACAATCATGTTAAACGTTTAGTAAGTTTGAAGTTAAGTAAATAATTAACCGACATTCTTAAACATGTATAGGAGTGACCTACGGTGGAAATCAATCGAAGCAAGGACCAAGGTATGGTTTTCTTGCTGTCTGTTGCCTACCGGTTTACCCCGGCTTGTGTGTTGTTTGTTTTTCTGTGTGTTTATGACGTTATAAGACTTAAACATGTAATGAGTTTACCGTTGTTCATATTATTGTGATGTTATGATGTGACTCATTTCCCTTGTGTGTGTCTAACATGACTTACCACCTGTTGTGTATTGTTTGTTAAGTTCCACCGTGAACTTCTAACAAGTGCTAACTGGGAAGTGAGGAATCCGGTTGTCCGGTCATGCATGTAAGTTAAGAGTAGATATCTGAATCAGATTCGACTCTTATGTTGTGAAGATTGTTCTCCTTAATTTGGCGTTCGATCTCCCGCTAGTTTCCTCCAAAGCTTACCTATTCTAACTTATGATCGGTTTAGTGGGAACATGTTTTTGTGTGGTGTGTTCGGGTCACTATATCCGAACCATCTGTGACTTAAGTTACTCGTTCGAATAACAGAACGGTAATGAGTGTGTGTAACGAGCTTAACATGAGAGTGAATCATTCTCTAGGCTTCTTATGTTGTTTAACCTTCTTGGTTTGTTATTGTGGAAAGAGTATCCACTGTGTATGTGATGTTGTGCTACACAATAATGATGCCATGCCACATATTATGTTTTGTTATGTTGTGTTTAAAATGAATGCCATGTTATCATGACAAGTAGTTGCGCGTATCCGGTAGCCGATGGGCTGCGCGTTAACCATACCAGCCAAGGGTTGCTGACCCCCTCGGGGGCTCCATATTTTTACTGCAGGATGAGGATCGAGGAAGCAGAGTGGCTGTAGGTTCTAGGCTGCAGTTGTACTTTTGGTTATTTTGGATGTTGAGCCCGGGATGCGCCTGTGCTCTCGCGGCATTATATTTTTGATTCCGTTGATACTACTGTGGCGGTATATTTGCAGTATACAGTGAAGGAATGTAATTAAATACTCAGTATTGTATATGATGTAATTATGGTTTTAGTTCTATGCTCGGGAGTCTGATCATCAGACCGGTACACTTGTATTTATTCTGCCTTGTTAACCACGTGGGTGGTTGACGGCGTTGTAGCACCGAAGCGTTTAGTTATTGTTTAGTTATTTAATTCCGCTGCGATTCCATTTAGTTGTGAAGTTCGATGTAGGGGTGTTACAAAGACTCATTGACCTCAGCGCCCATCCTTACTCTTCCAGAGGGCACAGAGGGATTTGAGGTATATTGTGACGCATCAGGCAAAGGAATGGGATGCGTACTCATGCAGCATGGCAAGGTTGTAGCTTATGCCTCCCGCCAGCTGAAAAAGCATGAGGAGAATTACCCGACACACGACTTAGAGTTAGGAGCCATTGTCTTCGCCTTGAAGATATGGCGACACTATCTCTATGGGGTAAGCATCACCATCTACTCCGACCACAAGAGCTTACAGTATGTATTCACTCAGAAAGAACTGAATCTGAGACAGAGAAGGTGGATGGAGTTTCTCTCTGACTACGACATCGACCTACAGTATAAGGAATGGAAGGCAAACATTGTAGCCGACGCCCTGAGCCGTCGAGCACACTCGCTCCGTTCGCTACTCGCTTCTTCTAGCTTGGTTGACGAGGTGCGAGACGCTCAGTTGAGTGACCCTTACCAAACCGAAATCAGACAAAAGATTGAAAATGGTACATTTGAGAAGAAGAAGTATGACTTCAAGCTACACGAAGATGGTTTGATTCGGTTGAATGGCAGGCTATGCGTTCCCCGAAGCTATGCTGAGCTAAAGGATCGCATCCTGCGAGAGTCACACAGTTCCATATTGTCAGTCCATCCAGGAGCCTCCAAGATGTACAAAGACATGAAGAGGTACTTCTGGTAGTCTAGAATGAAATCAGATGTGACAGAATTTGTACTGAGATGCTTAACATGCCAAAAGGTTAAATTCAAACATTGTAGACCAGGCGGAATGGTACAATCGATGCCAGTTCCGGAGTGGAAATTTCATGATATCTCCATGGATTTTGTTGTAGGACTCCCACCTGCCAGGGGAGGACTCAACATGATCTGGGTTGTAGTCGATCGCCTTACCAAGGTTGCCAGATTCATACCAATGAAGGACACCTAGAAGGTAGTGAAGCTAGCTGAGCTATTCGACAAGGAGATTATCAGACATCACGGAGTCCTGAAAACAATTGTATCTGACCGTGACACCAGATTTCTTTCGAGATACTGGAGAGCCACACGGGAAGCGCTGGGTACAGAATTGAAATTGAGTACCGCCTTCCATCCTCAGACCGACGGTCAGACAGAAAGGACCATCCAGACACTGGAGGACATGCTTCGGGCATGTGCCTTAGATTTTCAGGGGAGTTGGTTATATAAGCTTTCATTATCGAGTTTTCTTACAAAATAGCTATCATGCTCGATTAAGATTGTCGCCTTTCCAAGCCCTATACGGTAAGACCTTGCCGTTACACCCCTTGTGTTGGGATGAGTCAAGCGAAGCGGTCATCATAGGACCGGAGTACCTTGAGCAAGTGGCAAGCGGAGTTCAGCATTCGAGGAATATGAAGGCAGCCCAAGATAGATAGAAATCCTATGAGGATGTGCGACGACGCGACCTTGAGTTCGCCGTGGGCGACCAAGTGTTCTTGCTTGTTCCCCTATGAAGGGTGTTTTCCGTATTTGGCCAGAAGGGCAAACTGAGCCCAAAGTTTGTAGGGCCGTATGCTATCACCGAAAGAGTTAGAGCCGTAGCCTACAGGTTAGCACTACCTGAGGACTTGGGACGTGTACATGATGTCTTTCATGTGTCACAACTCAAGAAGTATATCGCTGATCCTTCTCACGTTCTAGAGCCCGAGCACTTATCCATTGAGCCGACTATGAGATACGTGGAAACCCCAGTGAGAATCCTTGATAGGAATACCAGAGACACTCGCCATAAGTCTATACGAATGGTGAAAGTCCTATGGTCAAACCATGATGTCGAAGAAGCGACATGGGAATTGGAAGATGCCATGAAGGCTAAGTACCCACAGTTGTTCATAGACTAGAGAGTCTAGCATCTAGTAATACGGGTACGGGGCGTACCCCTTTTAAGGGGGGTAGAGCCTTTTTGCTTCACATTGCTTCAGGGTAAGCATTGCATAGTGTGTAGGTGTTGTAATAGATTTTTGGTATGGCACATGTAGTGCAAGTGAATTTGGTATGTGAATGTATGTATGTGTAATGTGTAGCGTATGGATGTGTATGTATGATGGATGATGTAAGTGTAATGTGTAATGTGAATTGCATCGATGTATTGTGTGTGAATACGTATTGTGCTTGTATGGTGTATGCTTGCAATGTGGAATGAAGTAAACACCTCATAGGTGGTAGTAAGACACATTCTGGCAATTGGTTTGCATAATGAGTAGAATTATAAAACTATTAAACCTCGAGCAACTTTGAGGGCAAGTTTCTTAAGGGGGTAGATTGAAATACCCCGTAATTAAAAATAGTGATTAATTAGGCTAATAAATAATTTTATAAGCTTAATTAAGTCCAAATAAATATTAGGGAACAAATCCCGAGAAAAGGATCCTTAAAATGGATTAAAAACACTAACGAACCTTAAAGCGCGTTTTTCGAGGTAACCGGGAAAACATGACTTTAAGCGGGTCAATAGACTCGTAACAATGTTGGTCACTAAAATAATCATTAATAAATATTAGTGTAACACCCCTACTATTAACATCATTAACGTCCAATCTCCTTACTCATCAGATACTCGCAGCGGATATATACTTACATACAATGGGTGATACAATGCCGTTAGTCACCCCACGTGACTACAGGCTAGGCTACTGATTCTACATACAGCATCGGTCTGATGGACCGGAATCCCGAGTACTACAAATCTACAATACATTCTCCACTTACCAATTACTACTACAACTCGCATTCAATACAATACTCCAAGTACCATACAATATAATCTACATACCGAGTTTACTAGGTTCCTTATACAAGTATAATACCTCTTCAAGTTCATACATACTCACTAACTAAGAGACTACTTACTACCCATTCCTCACTACATTACTTTCTAAATACAAGGGTGTGCTAGTTAATACACCTCTACCTTCTGCTACTACTATCCAATGTAGTCGCCGGTCTCGTGCCTTGACCACATACGCTTCGGGTACCTGCACACTAAAAAAATGTCCCCCGAAGGGTCAGCTTTCGCTGAGCATATACCGCATACCCCGCGTATAGTGAGGGTACGCCGACCACTTGGTCGAATACATGCGGTTCATTTTCATACAACATACATGCATACATGCTCTTATACACAATACAAGAATACTTACGTAAGCATACACACATACACTTCATTACATACATGAAGTACCATATAGCCATAAATACTACTTACCTTCTTCCGAATTCATATACCCAATACATACACAATTTACAATACGGTTAGCTTCATTGGTCCACCCGGGTTAATCGGGTGGAGATTACTCTTTTACTCATTACTTCATACATACGCATACATACTCATTCTCATACTCATACATACTTACTTACTCTTACTCTTACTCATGTTAAGTCGTCGGGACCTCCGGCCCGGGGACTACTCCGTCCCACCACCGGGATTTACTTGGTTCACTAATCCAGGATGCTACCCATTGAAGGGATTTGGGCCGTGGACCAGCTTACGAACCAGGAATCGGATCCAACCTCTTGTGTCACCTCATCCTCACGCGTGGCCGAAGCTATATCGGACTTGTACTCATTCCAATTTACTCACTTAAGTTAGGAGTTAGATAGTTAGGAATTAGCACAAGTCAACATTCAAGCCACATTTACAAATACAATGCCCAATATACATTCATACTAAATACAATACAATACATAAGTACAATACAAGATTCATTTACGCCATATCATCATCCATTCATTTCATGAATTATACAAACTATGGTTCAAGAGAAATATACCAAGAACAATATACACAAACACAAGTAAGTGCAATATAGTCCGATTCGTGCATTTATCTTATTAGGTGATCACGTAAGCACACAAATCGGGGTAACCAGATTAGGATACAGGGCATGAAGAAATCATACCTTTCACCGTTGTACATGTATCCCAACGTTCCTCCGGTGTTCACAAAACAATTCCTATTATATACATGCAATTGAATGATTAAATCTAACTATCATTATCTTAACTCAATTGCTCTTAGTATGTTTACTAATTCATACTTACTTTGTCCTTATGCTTCCTACACTTACACATTACGTACTTATTTTCATTACCTTAAGTTTTACTTTCTTACTTAACTTAGGTTTACTTTCTTACGTGTACATGTATATGTGGATATACATACATATACATATATACATACACACATATATATATATATATATATTATCATCACTATTAAAATTTTTTTTTAAATTAAATTTTTTTTTTTTTTGTCAGGACCGGACTTGCGACCGACCTTGCAAGTCCGGTCCATTCCAGTAGCTACCAGTACCGAAAATTTCTGGCCCGACCGAACTTGCAAGTCCGGTCGCAAGTTCGGTCGATTCCAGTAGCTATCCTCGGGAAATTTTTCTGGACCGACCGAACTTGCATGTCCGGTCGCAAGTCCGGTCGATTCCTGTAGCTTACACGATGGAAATTTTTCTGGCCGACCGAACTTGCATGTCCGGTCGCAAGTCCGGTCGATTCCAGTAGGTTACAGACGGGGAAAATTTCTGGTCCGACCGAACTTGCAAGTCCGGTCGCAAGTCCGGTCGATTCCAGTAGCTCACCCGTCTTTGTAAATCTGGGCTCGACCGAACTTGCAAGTCCGGTCGCAAGTTCGGTCCGGCCCAGTATTTGCATTTTAATTTCTGTTTTCAGTTCTCTCTTTTACCCACTTGTGGGCGTGGGTTTTGAACCCTTAAGTATTGAGCTTAAGGCTTCAAGGTTCGATTTGCAGTTAAGACAACTAAACTGAAATTATAAAATTAAAGCTTAATTATCCTAACAGGCCCACACAAACCTAAATAGAGTCGCCACCTAAGTTTTAACCTTCTAAACTTGGAAAGGAAATGTCACTACGATTTTTAGAGTTATGGGTCCGGGGGCTTGGTATGAAATTTATAAGGGTTCAGATTCCTTCATTACCCTTAGAAATTACTTTTCCTCTATTGTTATAATTTTAAAGCTAACTTGTTACAACATTATCCTTTTTGTTGTAAGACTCTAATCCTCGTAGACATTATTGGAATAATAACAAAATTCTCCCCCTTCTTTTGGCTACCTAAATTCATTTTTTCCTTTTTCTTGTTTTCCCTTCTTTTGGCTACCTAAATTCATTTTTTCCTTTTTCTTGTTTTTCTAACTTTACATAGATCTGGTTGGTAATTTTTTAAGGCATCAATAATTCTTTTTCCCTTAATCAAATAGTACATCCGTAAACAAAATTCCATAACATGCTATCTTTGTTAACCTGACCATGAATAAAATAATCATAAAAAAAAAAAAAAAAAAAACTAGACACCCAAATCATATCTACATTAATATCACGTCAAATTTACATCTCTTCCATCAATGACCCGTGTTGCTAAACTGATAAGAATGCAGAATTAACACACATAATAATTAGTTATTCATGCGCTACCGCCTAAACGTGAGCTAATTTATTCAATAAAAATAAAAGACTGAAAAGATGAATAAACGTTCTCAAAACAACATACCTGTTCCCGACCTCACAGCAGCATGACATTTTTCTCTTTTCGGTTCGAGACTCCAGCACAGAACTCAATGAATGCAGCGGCGACGATGCTAATTATGATGAATGCGAAGACCATGACGATGTCAATCCTTGAGCCGTAATGAGTTGGAACAACCGCATGGCATGACGGTAATGCTCAGATGATGATGATGATAGTCATGTTTAGTGCTGCTATGGGTGAACAATTTCTCCGTTCTCTTCTAGTTTGGACACTGGCTAAGATTGACGAACAACAACAACTTTAACTCAGTTAGCTCTTCGTCCAAGGCTACAACCTTCCCGCTGTTTTCTTCTTTGTCGTGGTACTGGCTTGTTTGCGGTGATCAGCTGCTTGAGCCAGGTTCACGACTGGTAGTCATTGCCACAGCTTGGGCGGTTTGGAGTAGACGTTGATGAGGATGCAGGTGGTGCTACCGTCACACATGAATGGTTGCTATTGGATCAAGCCCTCTGGTGACGAGGCTATGTTTGAACAGTGTGGATATGCAATGTACCTGCGGTGTATCTCATTGTTGACGATGACCGATGGAACAATACGATTGCAGTGGCTGACGTGGTAGGTTTGGAAGGGGTCATTGGTGGAGATGGAAGATTATAGACGGAAATGATGTGAAAAAAGAAAAAATAAACGATGCTCCTTAATTTTTGCAACAGGATGGGATACAGATGAGCAAAAAAGCAACGTATGGAGTTTATTGTGCTGAAGGTGTAGCGTCAATGGAACATGGAAGACAACAGTCGGGTGAAGGTTTTTAGATCATGTATGCTTGAATGTCCCCCACTGACCCCTGTTGTGTGTAGCAATTGCTCATTATATAGAAAACTATTAAGCCAGATAAAGAGGCAACGATAAAACAAACTTTTGAATTTTAAAATCAGCAAATTAGAAATAAGGCATAAAATTAAACAGAAAGTAAAAAACTTACCTAAAATAAAGGGTTAGTAACTAAAAGGCCTAAAGAAAAATATAGCAGCTAAAAAAATAAATAAATAAATAAAATTTCTTCTAAATTTGAAACCAATGAAGGAAGATTCTAACAACCATCTTTTTATTTTTTTATTTTTTCAGTAATCACGCTAAAAAAATTGTGGGAAATAAGGAAAATAAAATCACTAAAAAAAAAGAATTATTTTGTTATTGTATGTGAAACAAACTAGGTTTAAAAAAAAAGAAAAAAAAAAGAAGAACAAACAAATTAAGTAAGATTAAACTACATAATTATTTTGTGTTTTCGGTTTTCATCTCAACAAATTAAATAAACTAGCTAAGGAAAAAAAAAATGCCAGCGACAAAAAGGGAACTTGATTTTTTTAGAGATTTTGTTTTTTCTTTTCTTTTTTTTTTGAATTTTGAAAATAACAAACAGTTAGTTAAGAGAAATCAAAGGATAAGGATGAAGATTGACAACAAGAATTATTTAAAACAAAAGGAATGGATAATCATAAAAAGAAAATGGAAAATGAGTACCGAAAATAAAAGTCTCTTTTTTTTAATGACGATTCAAAAGTTATTTTTTTTGTTTTTTTGGATTTTTACTTTGCTAATAAAATGTTATTTTGAAAATTAGTAATAAAAAAGGAAAGAGAAAGGAAGAAGAATTAAATAGAAAACGAAAACTACAAAAGTTATTTATCATTAGTCTCAAACCTTTGACCTCTTGCATCTTCTCTATAAACCTTACCACTGTGCTACTGTGACTTCCTGTCACTTATGCCTCCTTTTCAGTTTTCACGGTATCACAACTCACATACCCAGAGAACTTCTTTTTTTCACTTCAATAAGGGTAAAGATTTTGGGGATAACAGATTGCCCCCCATCAACTTGATTTTGGAATGTCAATGAAAAGTCAAGTTGATGCTTGATAATACCCAAAATCTTTACTAACCTTGTCTCACCTTGCTCGTCCCTTTTTGTGTTCAGAGGTGTTGACTACCTTGAAAAGATGTTAGAGCTTACCGAGCATGTCATTGTACCAATGCACTTTTAGGGGCCTGAACCTATCCAAATGAGAAAATACAAGCAAAGCATAGTGTATCCAGGTGCTTTTGAGAACCGGAGCCCGTGATCTTATGTGCAAAATATGTCATGTGATTCGATGCTTTTGAGAACCAAAACTCGTTCAAAATGAATTCCAAGATGTGTGAGGTGGTTCGGATGCTTATGGGGACCGAAACTTGTTCAAAAGAAAATAACTCGGATGCCTCTGGGGACCGAAACCCATTCAAAAAAAGAAAATAACTCGGATGCCTCTGGGGACCGAAACCCATTCAAAAAGAAAAATAACTCGGATGCCTCTAGGGACCGAAACCCATTCAAAAAGAAAATAACTCGGATGCCTCTGGGGACCGAAACCCATTCAAAATTAACTCGGATGCCTCTGGGGACCGAAACCCATTCAAAAAGAAAATAACTCGGATGCCTCTGGGGACCGAAACCCATTCAAAATTAACTCGGATGCCTCTGGGGACCGAAACCCATTCAAAAAGAAAATAACTCGGATGCCTCTGGGGACCGAAACCCATTCAAAATTAACTCGGATGCCTCTGGGGACCGAAACCCATTCAAAAATGCTCCATGTTGGTTTTCCAAGGGGACTTATTGCCATCGCCCGCCAACTGGGTTGCTGGGATGAACTTCTGGTTATCACAGGGGACTTATTGCCATCGCCCGCCAGTTGTTATCCAAAAAGTTGACATAGAAATGAGGACTTATTGCCATCGCCCCGTCAACTTGTACATATTGGCCAGTATACACCCTGCTTCGATTCAACGGGCAGCATACCTCCACCTGTACTCATACACATTGGCCAGTATACACCCTGCTTCAATTCAACGGGCAGCATACCTCCACCTGTACTTAACCACTCGTACACATAGGTCAGTATACACCCTGCTTCAATTCAACGGGCAGCATACCTCCACCTGTACTTAACCACTCATACACATTGGCCAGTATACACCCTGCTTCAATTCAACGGGCAGCATACCTCCACCTGTACTCAATCATTATCATACTTACCAACTTGGTATCACAAAATAGCGTTGACTCTGCTATCAACAAAGATTAAAAAGATTTGTTAAGTTTTCAGAAACGGGGTTGACTCGGTGTCAAGACAAGATTGATTCAGTTTTCAAAAAATGTGGTTGACTCGATGTCAAAATAAGATTGATTCAATACTAAAAAATATGGGTGACATGGTGTCAAGATTGGTGTTGACTCTGTTGACAAAAATCTGATGCATAAGCAAATACTTCTTTTTAACTAAAATTCATGGAACTCTCATTTTCAGGAATGGACTTCAAAACCAAAATTTTGATCCTTCAAAACTGAACATGCTTTCGGGTTTTATGATTTTCTCAGGTTATGGAGCTTGAGGTTTTGAGATGGGGTGCTTAAGGCTTATGACTTGCTTAAGGCTTTGGGATTGCAGCATCGGAACATGGTGCTTAAGGCTTATGAAGTGCTTAAGGCTTGAGATTTTGGGGTATGGTGCTGAGAGCTCATGATGAGCCTAAGACTTTGGGATTGCTTTATGTCATCTGTGGAAATTGTTGGAGACAATTGACCCTAGTATTTCTTTGAGCTATCTGAGTTAGAAATTATAGAAATCGATCGAAACGATCGATTGCCCCCAGTATTATCTTTGATTAAACATGTGAACAATTCTCATCCTCACAGGGTTAAGCTTTGCTTTGATGTGGTGTTTTTCTACCTACACTTGATGTGTTTAGCATTTGCACTCATTCCTCACTTACAGTCATAACTTCAAGACTTTTGAATTCGATATTTGATGGACTTACGCCTTCGATCTGTTACTTTCACTTGATTTAGACACATAACTATCAAGTCGGAAGTCTTTGAGGCTTATAATTGGGCCATTGGGTATGATGAATGTCAAAGGGACCATAAAGAATACTTTTGGTTTTGTGGAGCTTAAAGGTGACCAAAGTTGTGACTTGACCTTCTCTCGGATTCGCCTTCCCATCCTAATGTGTGAAGTTATCTTACTACTGGGTGTGGATTTGCCTTCGGGCTCTGGACTTTGACACTGTCTTTGCTGTTGCTTTGTTGTTGTTGTTTGGAAACTTGAGGCTTTCAAATTGCCTATACATCTTTGGGGTTCTTGTGTCTCCCAATTTTGGAGCTCCTGGAGCCACTTTGACTCATCTTCGGGGTTCTTGTGTATCCCGATCTTGGAGCTCTTAAAGCTGTTCTAAATCGTCTTCGGGGTTCTTGTGTTTCCCGATCTTGAAGCTCATGCAGTTGCTTTGACTCGTCTTCGGGGATCTTGTGTTCCCTGAACTTTTGGAGCTGCTTTCGTTCAAGCGCTTGAATCCTGGGACGCTTTGTGCCGTTGCGGATTTCATCATGTTTGTGGTAGTTCGTCTTCCCATTTCAGACTTGGGTGCCTCCTCCGAGAGTTGGGCTCCTCGCTTCCTTTAGTCACCAGGGTATGTAATCATCATGAGCTGGCTTTTTGTGAAGCTTTGGATAAAAGAGGATACATATGAAAGGCTCAGCAGGGGTGCCTAGGTTTGATTTCAGGGTTTCACAAGCTTTTTGGCAATGTGGTGGTTTACCTAAGTGCTTCGTCATTCCTGATAGTTATGTGTCCGTTCTTGTTACTTTTCACAGGTCTTAGTATAAATTTACAAGCTATCTCCTTCAGTCAGAGTTATGCTGCTTACCTCACATGTATGTGGCCTCACCGCGTGTAAAGTGACACAACTTTTCTCTCATTGGTTTTTTCCACTCAACACGCTCGCACTCTTTTGCTCAGAGAGTTTTATTCACACACATTTGATGGAAGAAGTTTGGAATAAATGATTCTAACTCAGATTGCCCCCAGTATTGTGTCAGGGATTTCAACAATTGTTTGATGACCATGTGCTCTACTAACCATTATGTGGGTTGCTTTGGTGTTTTGGTATGTGTCTTGGTACTTGGGAAAGCATGTTCATCTTCTTGGAAACAAACAAGTCTTTGGTTCCACTGTAAAAAAAAAAAAAAAACGGTCGTTTCACAAACCTTAATTTCGAGAGATATTTGTTTAGCAGAAACGGATGTTCCTTGCAAAGAAAGCTCTCATGAATTTTTCTTTTCAGCTTGGAAAAGTTTTGGACTTGAAAAATTCATTTGCTTGTGAATATGAAGAAGTTGATTTAACAAAACCAATGCTTCTTATTGTTGATGTCAAGAAATGTTCATTCAAAACAGTCCTTGCTTGAAAACTTCTGAACTTAGATTTCACAAAATATTTGTTTACTAACACATTTGAAAGATGAATGACAATTTATAGCAACATTTTATGCATGTGAACCCTGATCTCCTTTATGAACTCAAATACCGCCAATCTGCATGATGTCGGCGCACAGAAGACTCGAGCTTTCAACCATGATGTACCTTTGGGAGGAAGTAGAAATGTCTGTGATCCTTTTTTCTTTTTTTTTTGAAGTCAACAAAAGAAAAAGAGCTAACGAATGACAAACGTCCTAAAAATTTGTAAACCTACTAAAACGGTAAAATTCCTACGTAAACCTAAGAAAACACAACAATGAAATCTAATGTATTATGAGAGGGCTCTTGGGCTGAAAAATCTAGACTAGGAATGTCCCTTAACTGTGAATGGGCCCTTAGGCCGGAATGCTCTTTGGGCTGTGGATAGGCGCTCGGGCCTGAAACTCTTGAACGTGAAGTGAGACACATGGGCCGGGATGCTCTTAGATTGTGGATAGGCACTTGGGCCTAAATATCTGTGGACTGAAAGTGAGGCACATGAGACTGGATGCATTTGGACTATGGCTCGCGCATGGGCCTTAATATCAGTGAACTAAAAGAGAGGTACATGGGCCTAGATATCATTGGACTAAAAGTGAGGCACATGGGCCGGGATGCATTTGGACTGTGGATAGGCGATGGGCCTGGATCTCTTTGAACTGAAAATGAGGCACATGGGCCGAAACAATGTCATGATTGTGAATAAGCGCTTGGGTCTAACAGATCTGAATTGTGAGTGAGGCACTTGGCCCAAAGCACTTTAAGAATGAGGCCCTTGGGCCGAAATAATTTCTAACTGTAGATTGGCGCATAGGCCGAAATGTTTCAGACATTGAGTGGAGTGCTTGGTCCGAAATGTCATTTGAAATGTGAATTAGTGCTTGAGCCTGAACATCTTGAATTGAAAGTGGCATACATGAACCGGAAGAAATTGTATGGAATATGAATGGGTTACTGGATCGAAAGAGTTTTCATTGTTCAAGTGAAAGACCTAATCTCAGTTCCTGATGGGCCTTTGGGCCGGAATGTAAGCATGATCCATAGATTCATTTTCAAGTCTTGTGAATTATTGCAAATTTAAATGGATTTTTTTATGGGCCTAAACCTAAGTGGATCAAATGGATGTTTCTGATTTAGACACTTTTGGGCCAAAAGAGACCACCTTGATCTAAGATTTCTAGGCCAAAGCCCAAACAAATAGTTCACCTAGACTAGAATGGGTCTTTGGGCTGAAAGGTAAAGATCTAATTAAAGATGATTTATTTCAGCTGCTAACCACACACAATCAAGCTTATCACAGAAGCATGGAATCACGAATATATAAACAGAAAATATGCATGTCCTCACTATGCAAATTTCATCAAATGGGTATGGGTACATCCGGAGAGTGCTTGGGGCTTTGGGCCCAGGTAGTGAAGGGATGAGGCTTGCACGTCATCCTCTCCATTTCCCCCACCTTTACACATAACCCTAAGGTGTGTGTCTCAGGACGGGTCATGTCTTGGCATGACCGCAATTTGGTTTTTGGGTAAGGGTACGTTCGGAGAGGTGCTTGGGGCTTTGGGCCCAGGTAGTGAAGGGATGGGGCTTGCACGCCATCCTCCTCATTTCCCCCACTTTTACACATCACCCTACGGTGTGTGTCTCAGAACGGGCCATGTCTAAGCATGACCAATGATTGGTTTATTTGGACCCTCGTCCCTCGTATGCACAAAATAATAAAAATGCACAAGCTAAAAAGGATAATATCATAAAAAAGTAAGCCTTAAAGATTATAAGTTCAAGTTAAGCCCCCTTTCCTAAGTTTAGAATTTTAAAACTTAGGTGGTAGTCCCCAGCAGAGTCGCCAGTCTGTGGGCGTGGGTTTTGAACCCTTAAGTATTGAGCTTAAGGCTTCAAGGTTCGATTTGCAGTTAAGACAACTAAACTGAAATTATAAAATTAAAGCTTAATTATCCTAACAGGCCCACACAAACCTAAATAGAGTCGCCACCTAAGTTTTAACCTTCTAAACTTGGAAAGGAAATGTCACTACGATTTTTAGAGTTATGGGTCCGGGGGCTTGGTATGAAATTTATAAGGGTTCAGATTCCTTCATTACCCTTAGAAATTACTTTTCCTCTATTGTTATAATTTTAAAGCTAACTTGTTACAACATTATCCTTTTTGTTGTAAGACTCTAATCCTCGTAGACATTATTGGAATAATAACAAAATTCTCCCCCTTCTTTTGGCTACCTAAATTCATTTTTTCCTTTTTCTTGTTTTCCCTTCTTTTGGCTACCTAAATTCATTTTTTCCTTTTTCTTGTTTTTCTAACTTTACATAGATCTGGTTGGTAATTTTTTAAGGCATCAATAATTCTTTTTCCCTTAATCAAATAGTACATCCGTAAACAAAATTCCATAACATGCTATCTTTGTTAACCTGACCATGAATAAAATAATCATAAAAAAAAAAAAAAAAAAAAAACTAGACACCCAAATCATATCTACATTAATATCACGTCAAATTTACATCTCTTCCATCAATGACCCGTGTTGCTAAACTGATAAGAATGCAGAATTAACACACATAATAATTAGTTATTCATGCGCTACCGCCTAAACGTGAGCTAATTTATTCAATAAAAATAAAGACTGAAAAGATGAATAAACGTTCTCAAAACAACATACCTGTTCCCGACCTCACAGCAGCATGACATTTTTCTCTTTTCGGTTCGAGACTCCAGCACAGAACTCAATGAATGCAGCGGCGACGATGCTAATTATGATGAATGCGAAGACCATGACGATGTCAATCCTTGAGCCGTAATGAGTTGGAACAACCGCATGGCATGACGGTAATGCTCAGATGATGATGATGATAGTCATGTTTAGTGCTGCTATGGGTGAACAATTTCTCCGTTCTCTTCTAGTTTGGACACTGGCTAAGATTGACGAACAACAACAACTTTAACTCAGTTAGCTCTTCGTCCAAGGCTACAACCTTCCCGCTGTTTTCTTCTTTGTCGTGGTACTGTTGTTTGCGGTGATCAGCTGCTTGAGCCAGGTTCACGACTGGTAGTCATTGCCACAGCTTGGGCGGTTTGGAGTAGACGTTGATGAGGATGCAGGTGGTGCTACCGTCACACATGAATGGTTGCTATTGGATCAAGCCCTCTGGTGACGAGGCTATGTTTGAACAGTGTGGATATGCAATGTACCTGCGGTGTATCTCATTGTTGACGATGACCGATGGAACAATACGATTGCAGTGGCTGACGTGGTAGGTTTGGAAGGGGTCATTGGTGGAGATGGAAGATTATAGACGGAAATGATGTGAAAAAAAGAAAAAATAAACGATGCTCCTTAATTTTTGCAACAGGATGGGATACAGATGAGCAAAAAAGCAACGTATGGAGTTTATTGTGCTGAAGGTGTAGCGTCAATGGAACATGGAAGACAACAGTCGGGTGAAGGTTTTTAGATCATGTATGCTTGAATGTCCCCCACTGACCCCTGTTGTGTGTAGCAATTGCTCATTATATAGAAAACTATTAAGCCAGATAAAGAGGCAACGATAAAACAAACTTTTGAATTTTAAAATCAGCAAATTAGAAATAAGGCATAAAATTAAACAGAAAGTAAAAAACTTACCTAAAATAAAGGGTTAGTAACTAAAAGGCCTAAAGAAAATATAGCAGCTAAAAAAAAATAAATAATAAATAAATAAAATTTCTTCTAAATTTGAAACCAATGAAGGAAGATTCTAACAACCATCTTTTT
Organism: Limonium bicolor; assembly: GCA_023374045.1. Taxonomy (NCBI): domain Eukaryota; kingdom Viridiplantae; phylum Streptophyta; class Magnoliopsida; order Caryophyllales; family Plumbaginaceae; genus Limonium; species Limonium bicolor. Next base: position 55,056,976 of record CM041780.1, read on the forward strand.
ATTTTGTTTTTTTTTCAGTAATCACGCTAAAAAAATTGTGGGAAATAAGGAAAATAAAATCACTAAAAAAAAAAGAATTATTTTGTTATTGTATGTGAAACAAACTAGGTTTAAAAAAAAAGAAAAAAAAAGAAGAACAAACAAATTAAGTAAGATTAAACTACATAATTATTTTGTGTTTTCGGTTTTCATCTCAACAAATTAAATAAACTAGCTAAGGAAAAAAAAAATGCCAGCGACAAAAAGGGAACTTGATTTTTTTTAGAGATTTTGTTTTTTCTTTTCTTTTTTTTTTGAATTTTGAAAATAACAAACAGTTAGTTAAGAGAAATCAAAGGATAAGGATGAAGATTGACAACAAGAATTATTTAAAACAAAAGGAATGGATAATCATAAAAAGAAAATGGAAAATGAGTACCGAAAATAAAAGTCTCTTTTTTTTAATGACGATTCAAAAGTTATTTTTTTTGTTTTTTTGGATTTTTACTTTGCTAATAAAATGTTATTTTGAAAATTAGTAATAAAAAAGGAAAGAGAAAGGAAGAAGAATTAAATAGAAAACGAAAACTACAAAAGTTATTTATCATTAGTCTCAAACCTTTGACCTCTTGCATCTTCTCTATAAACCTTACCACTGTGCTACTGTGACTTCCTGTCACTTATGCCTCCTTTTCAGTTTTCACGGTATCACAACTCACATACCCAGAGAACTTCTTTTTTTCAATTCAATAAGGGTAAAGATTTTGGGGATAACAGATTGCCCCCCATCAACTTGATTTTGGAATGTCAATGAAAAGTCAAGTTGATGCTTGATAATACCCAAAATCTTTACTAACCTTGTCTCACCTTGCTCGTCCCTTTTTGTGTTCAGAGGTGTTGACTACCTTGAAAAGATGTTAGAGCTTACCGAGCATGTCATTGTACCAATGCACTTTTAGGGGCCTGAACCTATCCAAATGAGAAAATACAAGCAAAGCATAGTGTATCCAGGTGCTTTTGAGAACTGGAGCCCGTGATCTTATGTGCAAAATATGTCATGTGATTCGATGCTTTTGAGAACCAAAACTCGTTCAAAATGAATTCCAAGATGTGTGAGGTGGTTCGGATGCTTATGGGGACCGAAACTTGTTCAAAAGAAAATAACTCGGATGCCTCTGGGGACCGAAACCCATTCAAAAAAAGAAAATAACTCGGATGCCTCTGGGGACCGAAACCCATTCAAAAGAAAAATAACTCGGATGCCTCTAGGGACCGAAACCCATTCAAAAAGAAATAACTCGGATGCCTCTGGGGACCGAAACCCATTCAAAATTAACTCGGATGCCTCTGGGGACCGAAACCCATTCAAAAAGAAAATAACTCGGATGCCTCTGGGGACCGAAACCCATTCAAAATTAACTCGGATGCCTCTGGGGACCGAAACCCATTCAAAAAGAAAATAACTCGGATGCCTCTGGGGACCGAAACCCATTCAAAATTAACTCGGATGCCTCTGGGGACCGAAACCCATTCAAAAATGCTCCATGTTGGTTTTCCAAGGGGACTTATTGCCATCGCCCGCCAACTGGGTTGCTGGGATGAACTTCTGGTTATCACAGGGGACTTATTGCCATCGCCCGCCAGTTGTTATCCAAAAAGTTGACATAGAAATGAGGACTTATTGCCATCGCCCCGTCAACTTGTACATATTGGCCAGTACACCCTGCTTCGATTCAACGGGCAGCATACCTCCACCTGTACTCATACACATTGGCCAGTATACACCCTGCTTCAATTCAACGGGCAGCATACCTCCACCTGTACTTAACCACTCGTACACATAGGTCAGTATACACCCTGCTTCAATTCAACGGGCAGCATACCTCCACCTGTACTTAACCACTCATACACATTGGCCAGTATACACCCTGCTTCAATTCAACGGGCAGCATACCTCCACCTGTACTCAATCATTATCATACTTACCAACTTGGTATCACAAAATAGCGTTGACTCTGCTATCAACAAAGATTAAAAAGATTTGTTAAGTTTTCAGAAACGGGGTTGACTCGGTGTCAAGACAAGATTGATTCAGTTTTCAAAAAATGTGGTTGACTCGATGTCAAAATAAGATTGATTCAATACTAAAAAATATGGGTGACATGGTGTCAAGATTGGTGTTGACTCTGTTGACAAAAATCTGATGCATAAGCAAATACTTCTTTTTAACTAAACTATTCATGGAACTCTCATTTTCAGGAATGGACTTCAAAACCAAAATTTTGATCCTTCAAAACTGAACATGCTTTCGGGTTTTATGATTTTCTCAGGTTATGGAGCTTGAGGTTTTGAGATGGGGTGCTTAAGGCTTATGACTTGCTTAAGGCTTTGGGATTGCAGCATCGGAACATGGTGCTTAAGGCTTATGAAGTGCTTAAGGCTTGAGATTTTGGGGTATGGTGCTGAGAGCTCATGATGAGCCTAAGACTTTGGGATTGCTTTATGTCATCTGTGGAAATTGTTGGAGACAATTGACCCTAGTATTTCTTTGAGCTATCTGAGTTAGAAATTATAGAAATCGATCGAAACGATCGATTGCCCCCAGTATTATCTTTGATTAAACATGTGAACAATTCTCATCCTCACAGGGTTAAGCTTTGCTTTGATGTGGTGCTTTTTCTACCTACACTTGATGTGTTTAGCATTTGCACTCATTCCTCACTTACAGTCATAACTTCAAGACTTTTGAATTCGATATTTGATGGACTTACGCCTTCGATCTGTTACTTTCACTTGATTTAGACACATAACTATCAAGTCGGAAGTCTTTGAGGCTTATAATTGGGCCATTGGGTATGATGAATGTCAAAGGGACCATAAAGAATACTTTTGGTTTTGTGGAGCTTAAAGGTGACCAAAGTTGTGACTTGACCTTCTCTCGGATTCGCCTTCCCATCCTAATGTGTGAAGTTATCTTACTACTGGGTGTGGATTTGCCTTCGGGCTCTGGACTTTGACACTGTCTTTGCTGTTGCTTTGTTGTTGTTGTTTGGAAACTTGAGGCTTTCAAATTGCCTATACATCTTTGGGGTTCTTGTGTCTCCCAATTTTGGAGCTCCTGGAGCCACTTTGACTCATCTTCGGGGTTCTTGTGTATCCCGATCTTGGAGCTCTTAAAGCTGTTCTAAATCGTCTTCGGGGTTCTTGTGTTTCCCGATCTTGAAGCTCATGCAGTTGCTTTGACTCGTCTTCGGGGATCTTGTGTTCCCTGAACTTTTGGAGCTGCTTTCGTTCAAGCTCTTGAATCCTGGGACGCTTTGTGACCGTTTGCGGATTTTCATCATGTTTGTGGTAGTGTCGCTTCCCATTTCAGACTTGGGGTGTCCTCATCCGAGAGTTGGGCTCCTCGCTTCCTTTAGTCACCAGGGTATGTAATCATCATGAGCTGGCTTTTTGAAGCTTTATGGATAAAAGAGGATACATATGAAAGGCTCAGCAGGGGTGCCTAGGGTTTGATTTCAGGGTTTCACAAGCTTTTTGGCAATGTGGTGGTTTACCTAAGTGCTTCGTCATTCCTGATAGTTATGTGTCCGTTCTTGTTACTTTTCACAGGTCTTAGTATAAATTTACAAGCTATCTCCTTCAGTCAGAGTTATGCTGCTTACCTCACATGTATGTGGCCTCACCGCGTGTAAAGATGACACAACTTTTCTCTCATTGGTTTTTTCCACTCAAGACACGCTCGCACTCTTTTGCTCAGAGAGTTTTATTCACACATTTGATGGAAGAAGTTTGGAATAAATGATTCTAACTCAGATTGCCCCCAGTATTGTGTCAGGGATTTCAACAATTGTTTGATGACCATGTGCTCTACTAACCATTATGTGGGTTGCTTTGGTGTTTTGGTATGTGTCTTGGTACTTGGGAAAGCATGTTCATCTTCTTGGAAACAAAACAAGTCTTTGTGTTCCACTGTAAAAAAAAAAAAAAACGGTCGTTTCACAAACCTTAATTTCGAGAGATATTTGTTTAGCAGAAACGGATGTTCCTTGCAAAGAAAGCTCCTCATGAATTTTTCTTTTCAGCTTGGAAAAGTTTTGGACTTGAAAAATTCATTTGCTTGTGAATATGAAGAAGTTGATTTAACAAAACCAATGCTTCTTATTGTTGATGTCAAGAAATGTTCATTCAAAACAGTCCTTGCTTGAAAACTTCTGAACTTAGATTTCACAAAATATTTGTTTACTAACACATTTGAAAGATGAATGACAATTTATAGCAACATTTTATGCATGTGAACCCTGATCTCCTTTATGAACTCAAATACCGCCAATCTGCATGATGTCGGCGCACAGAAGACTCGAGCTTTCAACCATGATGTACCTTTGGGAGAAGTAAAATGTCTGTGATCCTTTTTTCTTTTTTTTTTGAAGTCAACAAAAGAAAAAGAGCTAACGAATGACAAAACGTCCTAAAAATTTGTAAACCTACTAAACGGTAAAATTCCTACGTAAACCTAAGAAAACACAACAATGAAATCTAATGTATTATGAGAGGGCTCTTGGGCTGAACAATCTAGACTAGGAATGTCCTTAACTGTGAATGAGGCCCTTAGGCCGGAATGCTCTTGGGCTGTGGATAGGCGCTCCGGGCCTGAAAGCTCTTGAACGTGAAGTGAGACACATGGGCCGGGATGCTCTTAGATTGTGGATAGGCACTTGGGCCTAAATATCTGTGGACTGAAAGTGAGGCACATGAGACTGGATGCATTTGGACTATGGCTCGCGCATGGGCCTTAATATCAGTGAACTAAAAGAGAGGTACATGGGCCTAGATATCATTGGACTAAAAGTGAGGCACATGGGCCGGGATGCATTTGGACTGTGGATAGGCGATGGGCCTGGATCTCTTTGAACTGAAAATGAGGCACATGGGCCGAAACAATGTCATGATTGTGAATAAGCGCTTGGGTCTAACAGATCTGAATTGTTAGTGAGGCACTTGGCCCAAAGCACTTTAAGAATGAGGCCCTTGGGCCGAAATAATTTCTAACTGTAGATTGGCGCATAGGCCGAAATGTTTCAGACATTGAGTGGAGTGCTTGGTCCGAATGTCATTTGAAATGTGAATTAGTGCTTGAGCCTGAACATCTTGAATTGAAAGTGGCATACATGAACCGGAAGAAATTGTATGGAATATGAATGGGTTACTGGATCGAAAGAGTTTTCATTGTTCAAGTGAAAGCCTAATCTCAGTTCCTGATGGGCCTTTGGGCCGGAATGTAAGCATGATCCATAGATTCATTTTCAAGTCTTGTGAATTATTGCAAATTCAAATGGATTTTTTTATGGGCCTAAACCTAAGTGGATCAAATGGATGTTTTCTGATTTAGACACTTTTGGGCCAAAAGAGACCACCTTGATCTAAGATTTCTAGGCCAAAGCCCAAACAAATAGTTCACCTAGACTAGAATGGGTCTTTGGGCTGAAGGTAAAGATCTAATTAAAGATGATTTATTTCAGCTGCTAACCACACACAATCAAGCTTATCACAGAAGCATGGAATCACGAATATATAAACAGAAAATATGCATGTCCTCACTATGCAAATTTCATCAAATGGGTATGGGTACATCCGGAGAGTGCTTGGGGCTTTGGGCCCAGGTAGTGAAGGGATGAGGCTTGCACGTCATCCTCTCCATTTCCCCCACCTTTACACATAACCCTAAGGTGTTGTCTCAGGACGGGTCATGTCTTGGCATGACCGCAATTTGGTTTTTGGGTAAGGGTACGTTCGGAGAGGTGCTTGGGGCTTTGGGCCCAGGTAGTGAAGGGATGGGGCTTGCACGCCATCCTCCTCATTTCCCCCACTTTTACACATCACCCTACGGTGTGTCTCAGAACGGGCCATGTCTAAGCATGACCAATGATTGGTTTATTTGGACCCTCGTCCCTCGTATGCACAAAATAATAAAAATGCACAAGCTAAAAAGGATAATATCATAAAAAGTAAGCCTTAAAGATTATAAGTTCAAGTTAAGCCCTCTTTCCTAAGTTTAGAATTTTAAAACTTAGGTGGTAGTCCCCAGCAGAGTCGCCAGTCTGTGGGCGTGGGTTTTGAACCCTTAAGTATTGAGCTTAAGGCTTCAAGGTTCGATTTGCAGTTAAGACAACTAAACTGAAATTATAAAATTAAAGCTTAATTATCCTAACAGGCCCACACAAACCTAAATAGAGTCGCCACCTAAGTTTTAACCTTCTAAACTTGGAAAGGAAATGTCACTACGATTTTTAGAGTTATGGGTCCGGGGGCTTGGTATGAAATTTATAAGGGTTCAGATTCCTTCATTACCCTTAGAAATTACTTTTCCTCTATTGTTATAATTTTAAAGCTAACTTGTTACAACATTATCCTTTTTGTTGTAAGACTCTAATCCTCGTAGACATTATTGGAATAATAACAAAATTCTCCCCCTTCTTTTGGCTACCTAAATTCATTTTTTCCTTTTTCTTGTTTTCCCTTCTTTTGGCTACCTAAATTCATTTTTTCCTTTTTCTTGTTTTTCTAACTTTACATAGATCTGGTTGGTAATTTTTTAAGGCATCAATAATTCTTTTTCCCTTAATCAAATAGTACATCCGTAAACAAATTCCATAACATGCTATCTTTTTAACCTGACCATGAATAAAATAATCATAAAAAAAAAAAAAAAAAACTAGACACCCAAATCATATCTACATTTATCACGTCAAATTTACATCTCTTCCATCAATGACCCGTGTTGCTAAACTGATAAGAATGCAGAATTAACACACATAATAATTAGTTATTCATGCGCTAAAACCCGCCTAAACGTGAGCTAATTTATTCAATAAAAATAAAAACTGAAAAGATGAATAAACGTTCTCAAAACAACATACCTGTTCCCGACCTCACAGCAGCATGACATTTTTTCTCTTTTCGGTTCGAGACTCCAGCACAGAACTCAATGAATGCAGCGGCGACGATGCTAATTATGATGAATGCGAAGACCATGACGATGTCAATCCTTGAGCCGTAATGAGTTGGAACAACCGCATGGCATGACGGTAATGCTCAGATGATGATGATGATAGTCATGTTTAGTGCTGCTGGGTGAACAATTTCTCCGTTCTCTTCTAGTTTGGACACTGGCTAAGATTGACGAACAACACAACTTTAACTCAGTTAGCTCTTCGTCCAAGGCTACAACCTTCCCGCTGTTTTCTTCTTTGTCGTGGTACTGGCTTGTTTGCGGTGATCAGCTGCTTGAGCCAGGTTCACGACTGGTAGTCATTGCCACACTTGGGCGGTTTGGAGTAGACGTTGATGAGGATGCAGGTGGTGCTACCGTCACACATGAATGGTTGCTATTGGATCAAGCCCTCTGGTGACGAGGCTATGTTTGAACAGTGTGGATATGCAATGTACCTGCGTGTATCTCATTGTTGACGATGACCGATGGAACAATACGATTGCAGTGGCTGACGTGGTAGGTTTGGAAGGGGTCATTGGTGGAGATGGAAGATTATAGACGGAAATGATGTGAAAAAAAGAAAAAATAACGATGCTCCTTAATTTTTGCAACAGATGGGATACAGATGAGCAAAAAAGCAACGTATGGAGTTTATTGTGCTGAAGGTGTAGCGTCAATGGAACATGGAAGACAACAGTCGGGTGAAGGTTTTTAGATCATGTATGCTTGAATGTCCCCCACTGACCCCTGTTGTGTGTAGCAATTGCTCATTATATAGAAAACTATTAAGCCAGATAAAGAGGCAACGATAAAACAAACTTTTGAATTTAAAATCAGCAAATTAGAAATAAGGCATAAAATTAAACAGAAAGTAAAAAACTTACCTAAAATAAAGGGTTAGTACTAAAGGCCTAAAGAAAATATAGCAGCTAAAAAAAAAAAATAATAAATAAATAAAATTTCTTCTAACTTTGAAACCAATGAAGGAAGATTCTAACAACCATCTTTTTATTTTGTTTTTTTTCAGTAATCACCCTAAAAAAATTGTGGGAAATAAGGAAAATAAAATCACTAAAAAAAAAAAGAATTATTTTATTATTGTATGTGAAACAAACTAGGTTTAAAAAAGAAGAAAAAAAAAAAGAAAACAAATTAAGTAAGATTAAACTACATAATTATTTTGTGTTTCGGTTTTCATCTCAACAAATTAAATAAACTAGCTAAGGAAAAAAAAAAATGCCAGCGACAAAAAGGGAACTTGATTTTTTTTTAGAGATTTTGTTTTTTCTTTTCTTTTTTTTTGAATTTTGAAAATAACAAACAGTTAGTTAAGAGAAATCAAAGGATAAGGATGAAGATTGACAACAAGAATTATTTAAAACAAAGGAATGGATAATCATAAAAGAAAAATGGAAAATGAGTACCGAAAATAAAAGTCTCTTTTTTTAATGACGATTCAAAGTTATTTTTTTGTTTTTTTGGATTTTTTACTTTGCAAAAAATGTTATTTTGAAAATTAGTAATAAAAAGGAAAAGAAAGGAAGAAGAATTAAATAGAAAACGAAAACTACAAAGTTTTTATCATTAGTCTCAAACCTTTGACCTCTTGCATCTTCTCTATAACCTTACCACTGTGCTACTGTGACTTCCTGTCACTTATGCCTCCTTTTCAGTTTTCACGGTATCACAACTCACATACCCAGAGAACTTCTTTTTTTCACTTCAATAAGGGTAAAGATTTTGGGGATAACACCACTACTTCCCCATTGTTCCTACACTTAATCCCACATGTTATTGCACTAATTAAACCTCCTAATACTCCTTAGTTCATTCACCAAATCCATTACTAAATCCATCAAACAACTTACACAATTCCTTACTTCCTTTCAACACTTGCAATAGTTTCTCCAAGTAGTTTTTGCTACAGATTTTGGGTTCTTATTTCCTCCATGCATAGTTCCCTCTCCTAATGCCATCTTACCATTCCAATTCATTTCCAAGCAACTACAATATCTATACCCAAGTCCAACTCTCCATTTCACCAAATCTTGTACACTCATTCCTCCTAGTTTCCACAATGCACTTAAATACTTTTCGCTACAGATTTTGTCATTTACACTCCTCTTCTATATCTCCCTCTTCTATCGACATTTCTAACATTCCTAATGCATTTAGAATACATTACCCATCTCTCTCAACTTACCCTCTATTTTCCTTAATCAAAATCTGTTACACACACACCTTAATCACCTAGTTTCTAACACACTAAGTGTTCCATTCCTAGGTAAATTTTGCCATCCTCCCCTATATTTTACACTCTCACCACATTCTTTCACATTCAATCTTATTCACCTGTTTCAATAACATCAATATACAAGCTCCCATACCTTATACCAATACTAAACAATCACTTAAAATTCCTGCACTTAACACTCAATTCCCAATCTGTTTTGACAGTTTTAAATGTCTCTTAAGCTTTAAAATACTTCCTCTTTTACACCATTATACTACTACATTACCATTTCCAATACTCATTTCAATCCTCTAACTGTTACATACTACATATACAAGTACACAAAAGAGCATCTTACCTTGTTTTTCTCTAGCTTTTCTTTCTCTTCTTCTTCTTCTCTTCTTCTCTCTACCGATTTTGAATTCTCAATCCACTAGCACTACAACCATTCACATACACCATTCAATACTAAGACTAACCCTAACCATTAATCAAGTTTCAATCTAGGTTTTAGGGTTTAGAAAATTTATTACCTTCCAAGAGTTTATGAAATACTTGGAGTAGCTCAAGAATGATTTTCCCACCTTTCAAAATGCCAAAACCGGCTGGGCACAAGAGGAGCAAGCAAGGGTTTAGTTCACATTTTCGTTTTGCCATTTAGGCTAGAAAAGATGGAGCTTTTGAAGATATTTTTACCTTAATAGAACAAGGAGAAAGGGCCTTCTAATGGTGGTGTTGAAGCTCCAAATGCTCCATACCCATGGAGATGAAAGTTGTTGTTTTTGATTTTTGAAAAGATAGAAAGGTAGCTCTTGAGGAGAGGATTCCAATGGTACAATTTTTATAATTTTTGGAAGGGTCTAGAGGGAGTTACAAAGGAGAGAAGGTGTGTTTTTGTGGGTTTCTCTTCTTTCACACCATGGAAATCGCATGGGTTGAGGAAGAAGAAGAAAAGAGAGGGTGAGGGTGAGTGGCATTACGTGAGTGAGGAGAATGAATTGGAGGAGAGAGTAAAAATGAGTGGGGTTATTTTTATATTTTTGTCTTTTGTTAATAGTGAGTGAGTGTGTGAGAGAGTGTGAGAGGGGGGGGGTAAAGCCCATCGGCTGCACCCCACACACACACATTAAATTTTCCTTTTTATTTTAAAGTGGACACATAAGTTTGTGTTAATTATGTTTCTACCCCACCCCTTCCCGTTTTTGACAGTTTTTACTAATTCCTCGTTTTCTCGTTTTTTTTCCTACAGCTTCACTAATATGTATTAATGAATATTTAGTTGACCAAAATTGTTACGAGCCTATTTGACCCGCTTAAAGACACGTTTTCCCGGTTACCTCGAAAAACGCGCTTTAAGGTTCGTTAGTGATTTTAATCCATTTTAAGGATCCGTTTTCTTCGGGATTTGTTCCCTCTTATTTATTTAGACTTAATTAAGCCTTTAGAATCCTTATAATACGCTAACCGAGGTCTCATACCTCCTATGGTTATTTAACGCTTATTTAGCGTTTTTCGCTTTTTAAGCATTTCTTCATTTCTTTTGGATTTATTTTTCCTTACCAATATTATTTAAGCATTATTAGGCTCTTAATTACATATTAGGATAATTTAATTGCCATATTTAAGGTCGGGGTATTTCAATCTACCCCCCTTAAGAACTTTGTCCTCAAAGTTGTTCGAGGTTATGGGTTTACACTGCTTACTCATTCTTACGTGTCTAATACCGCGGTCATACATGCTTCTTCCTTACTAATTCCTAAATCCATTACTCAAGGTTTCTCCTTTCCCTGTCATACCTATGTACAATACTTACTCCCATCCATATTACTATCAACCGTCCGGTTCCTCATTACAACCCTTATACATACATACAATGCAAAGCTATTCCCAAAGCAATGCAATACACAATACAATTCCGCAGGCATTCAGGTCATCTCGACACGGGACTCCTCTATGTCCCGCTGCCCTTGGAATAATACCACATGCTACCTTACTATCTTCTCCGGTACCTATTTCTAGTAGATCCTCATTCTCCATACTAAAGGGAATTCTCTCACTACTACCAATTATAATTTTTCTAAAACATACGACTCCAAATTCCAATTTATATTCATTACTTCTATCCTAAGTGATTCTTGTGACCACTTAAGGGGAGCTTCAAGAATCATTCGACCCTGATGTGATCAGCATCAGTGTTGAACTATCTTTCCACCCCAATTTGTGTTCGGTTTCCCTTGATCTGATCAGGATCAAGTTCGACTTCCCACATCAGTTTCAAACAAGCAAATAATTCAATTATTTTCATGTTTTATCTTTTTACTCTTCCTAGTCATTCATACATCTCCAAGGATGGAATCAGTCCATCAATCATCCTCACTCTACTTCCCAAATGCTTTACTCCATGGTTCAGTCCTAATGCTCATTTCATCAACCTTCATCCATTACTCACCATCATCTCCTATATTCTAACTACGGAATACTACACTTATAAGATTTAGTTGGTTTCAATTGTTTTCACATATTTTACTTACGATCCCACTACTCATAAACTTCATTCATCTACTATCCTCATTCATTTCGTACTACTTCTTCAATGGTTACAATACTTGTGGAGCTCCGTCCACTACTCATTACTTTTCTTTACCAATACTCTTACACTGGTGTTACACGATGGGTACATTCACCCTATGGTATTTGCATGTCTAATGCTTAGTTACCACAATTCAATATGAATGAATACGTATGTTTATATAACGTAGGTACCACTCATCGAATAATTTCTCATTTGTGCTATGCACATTATAGTTTTATGTGTTTTATTTATAAAACTTGCATTAAGCGGTTTTCGCTCTACCCCCCTTAAAAGGGATTACGCCCACGTAATCTACCATATGTTATTATTATTAAACATTGGTTTAATCAATTTGGGCAAACTGAAGCGTTTAGCTTCACTACGGTATACTATAGAATATGCTCCGGTCAAAGGGTCTTAACCATACCAACGGTTTAGTCTTTGCACCAAGGATTCCTATATGAGTTTATTTAACTCATAATTAATTTGGTTCCAGCCTATTAGGCTTCAAGGCATTAATAGCCATTCTATTATACTTACTAGGTATCTTGTCTCCTAGCTAGGGCCCACTAGCTTCTGCTGCGCGACCCTGATAACTCGGGTTACTTACCCTTCGTGTTATCCTTAATGTGCTATACATCACCTTTTTATCCGTCATTATAGGAATAAGGTTTACTAAACAATCGCGGTATTCTTTTACCGTGTTTGAACTATAATTAGTTTTAGATTGTAACCAGCTCTCTGGTAGTCTACTGCACATGCTATTCGTGCTTCCACGATTTTTCATTAAGCTCCGACTTATTGTCGGGCGAGGTTAAGTCACTACTTAGTTGTAGTGCTTCCTCTGGTGTCAGCTTCTGAATCTACCAGTTTCGGTTCAGTACAAGTGTCTTTACTTGTATGACCTTGCCTTTATGCGTCGGTCCTAATGACTTTCTTAAGTCTCCTTTCACTCTCATTCCATGGAATTCACATCTTTGATTGTTAGTGTATTACACTCTTCGTGCTTCTTTGGCCTTAGGCCCACGGTTTGTTGCTAAGCTTCTCTTACTGGCTATGCCATGTTTGTTGGTGAAAAGAAAGGTTTACTACGGTTTACATTCTCCATATCCCTAGCCATCTCATTAGATCATTAGCTGCACAAGTGCAATACCAAAACACTCAGTCATACAGAGTGCAGAGGCGTAAACGCTTGACAGTAAGTCACTTATGTGATGGGAAAGAATATTTCTGCCTGTTATTTCGTACTTATACTCCGTGTCATTATCTGTTACTTCCTCATATTGGTCGCTTGTTGCGCACCGTATTCTACTCATTATACAACATTGTTTTTACTGTTTCCGTTACTGTGATAGTTTCTCTTTACTCATTGCCATTGTCATTGGCACCATTCCCTTATGGTATGAATACCCTGGGGTTTCCCATGTTCGTGTGTATGACGGTTGTCGTAGCATACCGCACTACTACTATCTTCCCATAGTGGGGATGTTTTATTTCAGTTTAGGTTTCATGTGTAGGTTGGCTTACCTCACATCATTTTCATTATTGTGATACAATTCACCAAGTATCTTGGTTGACCAAGGATGAGATAACTCATCGGGTCATAAGCTCTCTTGAGCGTTAATCATTCATGGTGTTCAGTGTGCGTTCACATTAACTGCTTTGTTAATTATTGCCTTTCGGTGCTGAGCATTGGTTTAGGCTCTGGCTGTGTAGTTTTGCTTGTATGTATTTTACCAGGACATCCCGTGAAACTCAAGGGTTTCCTGGTCCCGTTCTATCATTGGTAAATGAAGTTCTGGTTGAGAGGTTGTTGCCACTCATAGGTCTCATGACAAGGTTTACCATGTGAGTATTTATGTAATGGTTCACCACATGCTTGGGTGCATGAGGAGTATACTTACTCCCTTAAGTCGTAATGGTTTGGAAATCTCATTTCCTGATTCCATCGCCTCTTGGCAATATCTATATGCGTAGGCTTTACTGTTATAATAGATGGAAACCTTTCTAAGGATTCACATCTTCACCACCTTGGTGGTCTTCGGTTAACGAGGGGTACTTTCCCTTGGGTTCTCGTAGTGTCCAAGTGTGGACTAGGCCATTGTTGGCATTATCATGATTCTTATGCCTCTGTGTACAATTGCTACAGAAGGCATGAGGGGTATTTAACTCCGTCAACTGTATACTAGACTGGTGCTCTAGTGACAGTGACACTGAGGTGGCCATTACTACAAGCCACTCAGGATGTTGGGTTGGATTTATGGTCCAGTTGTTGATTTCTTGTCGTATGAGGCAATATCTCTTGTAGGTCTTGTTAACAATTGGTGCCGGTTTTGCAACCGTTTAAGTTTATATAACGTATCTGGTTTACGACTTCTGAGCCGTATTGCTGCAAGCTATGCTCTTTGCAAGCGGCTTATACATGTTTCCACCACTCCACGTATACCGTCATAGGTTGGAGGTATTATTGGGCTCCATGGTAAGTCGTGGCATCACGCTTCCGTTCATAGGAGACCCTTTATGCAATCAGGTGTTAATAGGTGCCTCTCAGTATTTTAGGGCATTTCCTGTAAAGTGAAATCCCTTCGGTGTCCTAACCGAGTGTTCGTTTTAGCTCCCGTGCTCATGTCGTTACGGTTGCTCGACTGTTATTAACGCAGACACCCTTCAAGGATCGCTCCTGGGTGTTGGTGGCTGTGCCGCTACATCCGGCTAATGTTTATAACGTGTGTCGTCCTCTATACCGTCTTATGGTATTGTAGCTGAGTCGTCCCCTTTTGGGTTGTAACGTCTCCCGTTCTTGGGTAGACTGTTTACACTTGCTCCTAGTGCTTAGGACTAGGTTTGATATCCCCTTCAATGATGGAGTGTACTTGTGGTAATCTTGGGGTTGCTCTTGGGAGTTCTGTCCCGTTTGTTGAGCATTGTTAGGTTCACATTAGGCATTCGCCTTCATGTGTTTAGGCTGGGCATTCCATCCAGCTGTCAGGTAATTGCTTAGATTATTTGAGACATATCCAATGTCTATACTGTTTAGTCTGTGCCTTTTGCACTTCCTAGTTCTTACTCCTTATCTTCAGATGGGTCTTCTGAGTTCCTTTATGCTGAATTGTCTGAGGTGTCCAGTTGTTCTGGTTTGAACTCACTGATGGTCCGTAGAACGGAGCTGACTACTTCCCGTGTGTCGTACACTACACGTGCACATACGTGGGGTACCATGTTGATACGTTGCCACTTACCCAACTATATGTCGGGCCCGCAAGCTCCTTCGGAGTGCGGTTGTCCCACATCCCGTAACGGGTACACTCGTAGCGTTCGTCACACGCCTAGGTGAAGTATTCTATTGTCAACTCCTCTTGTATCAATCTATGATACTCACCATAATCATGTTGGTTCGGTTTTAAAATCCAAGGTTTTTAAAAGAGGTTTGAGGTTTTGAAAAGAAAATTTTGGGTTTTAAAACAGTGGTTCGGTGTTAAAAGAATCTCTCATGGCATAGCCACGTTTGAGGTCTTGACCAAGTCTAGCCTCTCGCTGACTGGTATGTTCTAAATACAGTGGTCGGGCCGTTAGGCCTTACAAGGTTCCATTCTTTCAATTTCAAGATTTGTGATCCCATAGTTGTTTCATTGTAGTCACGTACATTACTATGTACTGTGGTGTGTTAGAGTTTCTTTACGTACTTCTGTCCTTACTGCACTTGCCGTGGCAAGTGCGTGGTACTGGTGGTTTTTGGGTAATCCTATACCATCACGGTATGGTTTCCATTAGTATTTGATAGTCCTGTCGACTCTTCCCTTGATCTCATTGACCTATAGTTGGTATACTCATCCTTTAGGTAGCTTCTCAATGCTTTGACGTGATTGTTGATAATCGGGATGTTTCTCCAATCCTTGGAGACTCCCATTCTATTTGGTTTAATGTCGTCCCTTGTGGCTCGTTCCCACAATTTATGGTGTTTACTGAGCCTACCTTGTTTAGGCACTACTCCTGTAGCTATCGGATTATATCCCGTAGATGTTCTTGTAGCTGTGTAAGCTATGCTGGCCAGGTATTGTAACCTCATTGGCGTTGTGGTTTTGGAGTTAACCGTTCCTGACTATGCCCTTAGTCAGCTGGCATGCCGTTGGTGGTATTATTCAAGTATACTATCCCGTAGACTTGTGTCTCGGGTTCTGTCATTACTCCTTTTTCCATTTCATTGCATGGTTAGTGCTTCTTTCCTACTGCTGGTTGTCTAGCTAGGTCTCGCGACTGCTAGCACGTCGCCCCCATGCTGTCGTAAGTTGCAGCCTCCTCGTGGTTGAGTGCTCGTTCCACCGCTATGGAGTGCGGGTATTGCGGTTAACCGGGATCCATCTCCGGGCTTCCAATCCCTGGAATTTACTATATGTCGGTTCTTGTTTACAGTGTGATTGCTTCACAACTGCCAGATCGGGTTTCCCCGAGTATGAGAGGACTTTCCTTCTCTCTGGCGTCCTTTCCCAAGTTATACAATGGGGTTCGCGGCGGGCGGGACTGGTATTGTAGGTATCCGGTACTCACCGGGGATTCCTAACTAGCACATCTCTAATGCTAACACTCAGCCCTTAGCCCTAAGCTTCTAATTCCTAACTCGGTATTCCTAAGCTCGGTATTTCCATTCATCAGAGCGATACTTCGCTCTGATACCACTTTTTGTAACACCCCTACTATTAATAATCATTAACGTCCAATCTCCTTACTCATCAGATACTCGCAGCGGATATATACTTACATACAATGGGTGATCAATGCCGTTAGTCACCCACGTGACTAACAAGGCTACTGATTCTACATACAGCATCGGTCTGATGGACCGGAATCCCGAGTACTACAAATCTACAATACATTCTCCACTTACCAATTACTACTACAATCTGCATTCAATACAATACTCCAAGTACCATACAATATAATCTACATACCGAGTTTACTAGGTTCCTTATACAAGTATAATACCTCTCAAGTTCATACATACTCACTAAGAGACTACTTACTACCCTTCCTCACTACTACATTACTTTCTAAATACAAGGGGTGTGCTAATTAATACACTCTACTTCTGCTACTACTATCCAATGTAGTCGCCGGTCTCGTGCCTTGACCACATACGCTTCGGGTACCTGCACACTAAAAAAATGTCCCCCGAAGGGGTCAGCTTTCGCTGAGCATGATAACCGCATACCCGCCGTACTAGTGAGGGTACGCCGACCACTTGGTCGAATACATGGCGGTTCATTTTCATACAACATACATGCATACAATGCTCTTATACACAATACAGAATACTTACGCAAGCATACACACATACACTTCATTACATACCATGGAGTACCATATAGCCATAAATACATACTTACCTTCTTCCGAATACATATACCCAATACATACACAATTTACAATACGGTTAGCTTCATTGGTCCCCCGTTAATCGGGTGGAGATTACTCTTTTTACTCATTCTTCATACATACGCATACATACTCCTTCTCATACTCATACATACTTACTCACTCTTACTCTTACTCATGTTAAGTCGTCGGGACCTCCGGCCCGGGGACTACTCCGTCCCACCACCGGGATTTACTTGGTTCACTAATCCAGGATGCTACCCATTGAAGGGATTTTGGGCCGTGGACCAGCTTACGAACCAGGAATCGGATCCAACCTCTTGTGTCACCTCATCCTCACGCGTGGGCCGAAGCTATATCGGACTTGTACTCATTCCAATTTACTCACTCATTAAGTAGGAGTTAGATAGTTTAGGAATTAGCACAAGTCAACATTCAAGCCACATTTACAAATAATGCCAATACATTCATACTAAATACAATACATAAAGTACATACAAGATTCATTTACGCCATATCATCATCCATTCATTTCATGAATTATACAAACTATGGTTCAAGAGATATACCAAGACAATATACACAAACACAACTAAGTGCAATATAGTCCGATTCGTGCAGTTGACTATTAGGTGATCACGTAAGCACACAAATCGGGGTAACCAGATTAGGATACAGGGCATGAAGAAATCATACCTTTCACCGGTTGTACATGTATCCCAACGTTCCTCCGTGTCACAAACAATTCCTATTTATACATGCAATTGAATGATTAAATCTAACTATCATTATCTTAACTCAATGCTCTTAGTATGTTTACTAATTCATACTTACTTTGTCCTTATGCTTCCTACACTTACACATTACGTACTTATTTTCATTACCTTAAGTTTTTTCTTACTTAACTTTACTTTTTACGTGTACATGTATATGTGGATATACATACATATACATATATACATACACATATATATATATATATATATATCATCACTATTAAAATTTTTTTTTAAATTAAATTTTTTTTTTTTTTGTCAGGGACCGGACTTTGCGACCGACCTTGCAAGTCCGGTCCATTCCAGTAGCACCAGTACCGAAAATTCTGGCCCGACCGAACTGCAAGTCCGGTCGCAGTTCGGTCGATTTCCAGTAGCTATCCTCGGGAAATTTTCTGGACCGACCGAACTTGCATGTCGGTGCAAGTCCGGTCGATTCCAGTAGCTTACACGATGGAAATTTTTTCTGGCCGACCGAACTTGCATGTCGGTCGCAAGTCCGGTCGATTCAGTAGGTTACAGACGGGGAAAATTTCTGGTCCGACCGAACTTGCAAGTCGGTCCGCAGTCCGGTCATTCCAGTAGCTCACCCTCTTTGTAAATCTGGGCTCGACCGAACTTGCAAGTCCGGTCGCAAGTTCGGTCCGCCAGTATTTGCATTTTAATTTCTGTTTTCAGTTCTCTCTTTTACCCACTACTTCCCCATTGTTCCTACACTTAATCCCACATGTTATTGCACTAATTAAACCTCCTAATACTCCTTAGTTCATTCACCAAATCCATTACTAAATCCATCAAACAACTTACACAATTCCTTACTTCCTTTCAACCTTGCAATAGTTTCTCCAAGTAGTTTTTGCTACAGATTTTGGGTTCTTATTTCCTCCATGCATAGTTCCCTCTCCTAATGCCATCTTACCATTCCAATTCATTTCCAAGCAACTACAATATCTCTACCCATCCAACTCTCCATTTCACACAAATCTTGTACACTCATTCCTCCTAGTTTCCACAATGCACTTAAATACTTTTCGCTACAGATTTTGTCATTTACACTCCTCTTCTATATCTCCCTCTTCTATCGACATTTCTAACATTCCTAATGCATTTAGAATACATTACCCATCTCTCTCAACTTACCCTCTATTTCCTTAATCAAAATCTGTTACACAACACACCTTAATCACCTAGTTTCTAACACACTAAGTGTTCCATTCCTAGGTAAATTTTGCCATAACCTCCCTATAATTTTACACTCTCACCACACATTCTAATTCACATTGCAATGCTTATTCCACCTGTTGCAATAGACATCAATATACAAGCTCCCATACCTTATACCAATACTAAACAATCACTTAAAAATTCCTGCACTTGAACACTCAATTCCCAATCTGTTTTGACAGTTTTAAAATGTCTCTTAAGGTTTAAAATACTTGCACTCTTTTACACATTATACTACTAATGCATTACCATTTCCAATACTCATTTCAATCCTCTAAAAACTGTTACATACATACATATATCAAGCTACACAAAAGAGCAATCTTACCTTGCTTTTCTCTAGCTTTTCTTTCTCTTCTTCCTTCTTCTTTCTCTACCGATTTTGAATTCTCAATCCACTAGCACTACAACCATTCACATACACCTTTCAATACTATGAACTAACCCTAACCATTAATCAAGTTTCAATCTAGGTTTTAGGGTTTAGAAAATTTATTACCTTCCAAGAGTTTATGAAATACTTGGAGTAGCTCAAGAATGATTTTCCCACCTTTCAAAATGCCAAAACCGGCTGGGCACAAGAGGAGCAAGCAAGGGTTTAGTTCACATTTTCGTTTTGCCATTTAGGCTAGAAAAAGATGGAGCTTTTGAAGATATTTTTACCTTAATAGAACAAGGAGAATGAGGGCCTTCTAATGGTGGTGTTGAAGCTCCAAATGCTCCATACCCATGGAGATGAAAGTTGTTGTTTTGATTTTTGAAAAGATAGAAAGGTAGCTCTTGAGGAGAGGATTCCAATGGTACAATTTTTATAATTTTTGGAAGGGTCTAGAGGGAGTTACAAAGGAGAGAAGGTGGTGTTTTTGTGGGTTTCTCTTCTTTCACCATGGAATCGCATGGGTTGAGGAAGAAGAAGAAAAGAGGGTGAGGGTGAGTGGCATTACGTGAGTGAGGAGAATGAATTGGAGGAGAGAGAGTAAAAAGGTGAGTGGGGTTATTTTATGATTTTGTCTTTTGTTAATAGTGAGTGAGTGTGTGAGAGATGTGAGAGGGGGGGAATAAAGCCCATCGGCTGCACCCCACACACACACATTAAATTTTCCTTTTTATTTTAAAAGTGGACACAAAGTTTGTGTTAATTATGTTTCTACCCCACAACTTCCCGTTTTTGACAGTTTTTACTAATTCCTCGTTTTCTCGTTTTTATTGGTCCTACAGCTTCACTAATATGTATTAATGAATATTTAGTTGACCAAAATTGTTACGAGCCTATTTGACCCGCTTAAAGACACGTTTTCCCGGTTACCTCGAAAAACACGCTTTAAGGTTCGTTAGTGATTTTAATCCATTTTAAGGATCCGTTTTCTTCGGGATTTGTTCCCTCTTATTTATTTAGACTTAATTAAGCCTTTAGAATCCTTATAATACGCTAACCGAGGTCTCATACCTCCTATGGTTATTTAACGCTTATTTAGCGTTTTTCGCTTTTTAAGCATTTCTTCATTTCTTTTGGATTTATTTTTCCCTACCAATATTATTTAAGCATTATTAGGCTCTTAATTACATATTAGGATAATTTAATTGCCATATTTAAGGTCGGGGTATTTCAATTAGTGAAGCTTTAGAACCAATAAAATCAATAAAACGAGAAATTAGTAAAAACTGTCAAAACGGGAAGTTGTGGGGTAGAAAACATAAATAACACAAACTTTGGTGTCCACTTTTGAAAATAAAAATGTGAAACCTGTGTGTGTGCAGTGGGGGTCCGATTTTTAAGGCCTCTCACACTCTCTCACACACTCACTTACTCATTTACAAAACAACAAAATAATAAAGTAACTCACATTACTACTTTACTCTCACACTCTCTCTCCTACTCTCATTTCTTCCTCCACGTACAGACCCCATCTCCCTCCTCTCTGAATTCCTTCCTTCTCCAATCGGCAACCATGGAGAATTGAAGAGCTCCACAAAATACCACCTTCTCTCTTCTTGTTACTCCCTTAAACCTCCTCCAAAAATTGTAAAAATTACACCATTGTCTTCCTCTCACCAAGTAGAGCATTCCTATCTTTTCAAAATTCGAAAAGGGCAACTTTCATCTCCATGGGTATGGAGCATTTGGAGCTTCAAGACCACCATTAGAACCACCTCATTCTCCTTGTTCTTTTAAGGTAAAAATATTCTCAAAACTCCATCTTTTTCTAGCTCTTGTGGGCAAAACGAAATTAAGCTAAAACCTTGTTTGGTGTTTTTATACTCTAGCCGATTTTGGTCTTGTTGGAGGAGTGGGAAACATTGTTCTTGAGCTATCCTAAGCTTCATCTACTCCCTTGGAAGGTAATATACTCCTAAACCCTAAAAACTTACATTAAGCTTAAATAATGTTTAGGGTTAGTTTAGTGTATTAAAACGGCGTGTAAATATGTGGGCTGTAGTGTAAGGATTTGATTTGCAAACCGGTGGAAAGAAAGAAGGAAGAAGCAAGAGAGAAGGAGAAAGAAAAACGAGAAGAAAACAAGGTAAGGATGCTCATTGTGTAACCTTATATATGTATGTGTAACAGATTTTAAAAGAGTAAAATTACATTGTTAAATGGTAATGTATTGGTAGTGTAATGTTTAAGCAAAACCAAGAGGTTTGAAGCTTTAAAAGACATATAAAAACTGTCACAAACTAGATGGGAATTAAATAGTGCAGTGCAGGAATTTTAAGAATGTTTTGTGTTTGGTAATTGTGTATGAGAGCTTGCATATTGGTGATTGTCCAAAACAGGTGAAATAAATGATAATTAGAGTGTAAAAAATGTGGTGAGAGTGTAGAATTGTAGGGGAGGTTATGGCAAAATTTACATAGGAAAAGAACACTTAGTGAACTAGGAACTAGGTGGATAATGTAGTTGTAGCAGATTTTGATAGAGAAAGATAGAGGGTATATTAGGGGAGATAGTTAATGTAGTGGTAATGTATTAGAGGTGCTAGAAATGACATTAGAAGAGGGAACCAAAGATGGGGAGTGTTAGAGTAAAAATCGGTAGCAAAATGCATCAAGGGAAAACAATGTAAGTGTTGAATTGAAACTAGGAGAATTATTTGTGTAAGTTAGTATAGGATTTGTGTAATGAATTAAGAAATGGATTAGCATGGTTCAGAGTGTTTAAATAGTACTAAAACATGTTAGGATGTATGTAGGAAGATTGGGGAAACCATGGGTGAAATTGGGAAAGAAAAATAAGGGTCTGTAGCAATGTTCTCTACCGTCCGACCTAGAGTCTGGATCGACCGTGGGTCGGACATGGCTTAAACAACGAAATGTAAACATTTGGAATGGTCCGACCCAGGAGCCGTGAGTCGGAGTGGGTCGGAAGGACAAGCAAAAAAATTCTGTTGTCGAAGTTTTGACTCCGTCCGACCCAGAGGGTGAGTCGGACGTGGGTCGGACGCAGCCTGAACAACAGAACCGAAACATTCTGGAATGGTCCGACCCAGAGGTGTATAGGTTGGACGGAACAGTGCTGGGTCGGATGGGAAGAATTTCAGAGGACGAAAATCTACTGGAATGGTCCGACCCAGGGCTTGGGTCGGACGCTGGGTCGGACGACCCATAACTTACAAAAAAAAAAACTATAGATTATAACTAGTATGTATATATATATGTGTGTGTATACCCACCTATACATATGTATGTATATATGTAAGTAAACCATGGATGAGTAATGAAAAGTAAGTAAATGAAAGATAAGTGTAAAGAAGGTAAAGACTTAGTAAGTATGAGTTAGGAAACGTAAGAGTAATCGAATTAAGTTAATGATAGTAAGATTAATCATTCGATTGTATGTATATCATAGGATTTGATTTGTGACACCGGAGGAACGTTCGGAAACACGTACAACGGTGAACGGTATGAATTCCTCATGCCCTGTATGCTATCTTGGTTACTCTGATTTGTGTGTTGTGTGTTAATTGATCACCAAATAAGGTAAATGCACGAATCGGAGTTACTATGCATACTTGTGATTATGTAGTGTTGTATGTTGTGAATATTTTTCATAAATCTTAGTTTGTATAATTCATGAAATGTATGGATCAATATGAATGTGTGTATGTATGATATATTGTATTGTGACCGAATGTGTTGACTTTGGACTTCTAACTTATTCCTAACAAGCTAACCATTCTAACTCAAATTGGTATTTAAATTGGAATGAGTAAAAGTCCGATATAGTTTCGGCCACGCGTGAGGATGCGGAGTCACGAGAGGTTGGCTCCAATTCCTGACTCTTAAACTGGTGCGTGGCCCAAATCCCTTAAGTGGGTAGCATCCCAGATTGGTGAGTCAAGTAAATCCCGGTGGTGGGACGGTGTAGTCCCTGGGCCGGAGGTCATACCGACTTAAATTGAGTATAAGTAAGTAAGTAAGAATGAGTATGTAAAGTAAGTGAAAGTAAGTAAGTGCAAGTAAGTGAAATGAGTAAAAGAGTAAACAGCATTCCGATTAACCCGGATGCGTAACTTGGCTAACATCGTGAAGGTAAGTATTGTATGCACTATTGTATTGACGCCTTGAATTGTGTAATGAATTGTATGTGCATGTATGTTGTATGCGAAGCATGTATGTATGAAATTAATGAACCGCATGTTTAGTGGACGTCAAATAGTCGGCGTGCCCTAGCTAGCACGCGGTTTATACAGAGTTTATGCGCAGCTTTTGCTGAGCCCCTTGGGGCGATGTTTTTACTACACGCAGGTACAAGAGAAGGATGAAGGCTGTGAAGTGTTGAAGCTTGTTTATTTTGATTTCTTTTTGGATTGTAAACATTGAATGGTGAATGGTGTACTAAGTAGTACACGGCTGTAGTTTTTGATTAGCCGGTGTACCATGGGGTACACCTTTTTGGATAATGGAAGGATGGAGCATTGGTATAGATGAGTAGTTGTTAAACTCATTCTTTTGGTAGATTGGAAAGGGGAATGTAATTGAACATACTTTAAATACTCGGTGATCCAGGAATGTAAGTGTGATACCTTTTATAATCAGTAAGTAATTGTAGTAGCTCGGTACACTTAGGCATCAGACCGTCACTGTAAGTAGTAATAGCCTTGCTAGCCGTATGGGCGGTTAGCGGCGTTGTACCACCCGCCGTAGTAATAGTAGATTTTCCGCTGCGAACTGATAGGATTAACAGGACGATTAGACGGTAAGCATAGGATTAACGGTAGGGGTGTTACACATATATATATATATATGTATTACCGCAAGGAATTAGGTGTTATACCATAATTCAATTAAATTTGGGGGCTATATATTAATAAAGCCGAAAATTAGAGGCTAAAAGATTTTATAAAGTTTTGGGGTTAAATGGTAATTTCGGAAAAATATGGGTACAAAATGTAATTAATGGGAATTGATGGTCAAGGAAATATTAAGGAGGTCAACCTTGACCATATGGTAGGCTTTGACCAGATTAGATAAGTTAAATAACTTATTTAAGGTTTTATAATAAGATAAGTATTTAATGGTAACATTTTTATAACATATGGGGTATATATGTTATTACCGATAGTTAGGGTGTAAAATGGTATTAAACACCCATGGGCTATTAGGAATTTTTAGGAATTTATTGGGTTGATTTTGGAATTAAAATAAACTATATATGTATAATATATAGTTATTATGTCATTGTTACACTTTGGAATAGTAGATGGGGTGGAAATGTAAAAACCGAGAGTATATGGGTTAGTAATGGTATTTATCACCCTTGGGTGGAATTTGGTGATTTTTGGAATTATATAAGAGTATTTAATAAAATAGGTGTATGATTTATAGTTTTAATGATATTATAAAACTATATGTTATAAATTGGGTCAAATTGCAATTATAGAAAGTTGGTGGGCTAAAAAATAATATATAACAGATATATGGTCTGTTCGCATATTTAAAAATATTATATAACCATAGGTTATATAATATAAGGCTTAATGTTATATTATATATATTAAGGCTTAAAATGTTATAATATATGATATATATATGACATAACATTATATATGTGGTCAATTTGTAAATTTGGAAAGTTAAAGGGGTTGGAAAATAAATATGAACAAGACATGGTCTGTTCGGTTATTAAACAAAAATAACCATAGGTTATACCTTTTTATAAAGTTAAAAATGTTATATTATATGGTATATATAACATGGTATAAATAATGGGGTGATTTTGTAATAAACATAAAGATATGGAAAGGTAATAATATTGGATTACATGGATGGGCCTATTCGGCAATATAAAATAGTTTTGTATAAAAACAATAGGTTATAAGTTAAAGGAAATAAAAATATCATATTATATGATATTAGTATATGGTATAACATTACATAATGTTATGGGGTTAAAATGAAATTAAAGGGAAGTTTAGTGCTGTACCGAAAATAAAAAGATTGGAAAATGAATTTTAGAATATGGTTACAATGTTATAAATGTTATAACAATTATATGGTGTTAATGTGGTTTAAATGGAATTAATATAAGTAAGGATATTCACAATAAATAATGTGACAAACTATAAATAATTAAGATTTCTAAACTAAGGTATATATTGAATAAACCTTAGAGGTTGTATATTATACAACATAAAATGTTACATAATATTAGGATAAAGATCTTAATATAAGTTGCATAATATAATACAATTATTGGGAATGATCATCTAATATAAGATGATAAAAATGTAACATATAATATAAGAGTTTTACAACTCATGAAACTTACCTATATTGGTAAATATATACATATGCGAGAATAATGTATATAAGGATGGATATATATTATGGTTGGAAACCATATAATATAATGGTGGAGGTTATTACATGAATATAGTTTACAACTATGTTACAAGTTTTTGAATTCAATTATAGTTTACTAAAAGATTAATGGATTATAATACAAAGTATTATAATGGATGGTGGGAAAATAATACAATATAATAAATCATGCATGTATTCATGCAACTATAGGTTATATACCTAAATTCAATGTTGGACAAGATTAAAGAATATAATGAATTAAACTTAATAGTCGAAACATTTCGACCTACGAGTTTTAGTAACAAAGCCGACTGGTTTAGAGAAACCCGCAACAATTAACTGTAGAAATCCGGGGATGATTTGTCGGGGTTACTTGTTATTCGGAAATACCGGATTTAGTTATTCATGGAGACTGACTTATAGTTTTATTACAGTTTAGATCGCCTTTCAGACGTGCGCGCCTGACGAGCTAGTGGACTACACTGCGCATCCTAGGTCTGAGGTGTACAGTATGTAAAGAGGTTTGATCCGGGTTGTCCTGAGGAATTCCTTGGGCTCGGATTTGGTTGATATAACTTGTGTGTTATGTGTGTGGATACGTGTATGTGATTATGTGTGTTACTGCATTAATTGTTTATGCACGAGTGTCCTACGGGACTAACACTACGTCGACTATAGATCGACTTATATAAACATACATATGCGTTTAATGTGATGACATGACGGTTACTTAATATAATACCATTAGTATTAATATTAAGTATATGGTAACCTAAGTAAAACACTTAGTCACGAGTCACGACATTGTCAGTCTCTAGAGCATGGATCTCGAACATGAATATAACCTAGATTACTTCTAGGTATGCATGAGACCCATTGGACAGCTAATTAATAAATTGTATTCTCCATAAAACTAAGAGCATATCTTAAACATTATGAGAGAGAGTTGGTATGAGTTGACGGGAGGAATCCCGGTAGTTTACGAACTACTTGGTTGCGCATTTGTGATCACTGAGGGGTACCCGATCGGGTTCCGCTCTAGGTATATACCCAACCAGCCCTATTTGGATAGTGGGTCAGGTGGCTACGGCCTTTATATGGACGCCTTACGAGGCAAAGTGAATAGTCAGGGGCCTCCGGACCTCTGGAGAAATGAGCACCTTTGTGTGTACGGGAGGACTACTGTCCATTGTTGAGGTTATCGGGTTGTCCCAACATGACGCCCAACTGGTAATTAATTAAACATTGTTTGGATGGATGGGGCCTTGAAGGCCAAATTAAATTAATTAAGGAAGACCTTCGCTATGGCGTTTATACAGTATTATAATTCGATACGCTCGTTTATACAACTGTTGTTTGTGATATTTATGAATGTTGGATTAGATGGATGGTTATGTATTTATACATGTTTATTACACTATTAATTATATTTGTAAAATGGTAAAGCATGAAACCAATCTAATAATAAGATGGTTAAAATGACTAAGTGACCAGTAGGGTCCAGGCCCGGCATATTCAGCGTTTATCGCTGAGACTACACTCATTGTGCAGATTGATGATCATTGTCGAAGCCGAAGTGCGGGATCAGGGTAGTTAGAGATTATTTTAATTACCGCACATGGAGTTTATTTGTATAACGATGTAAGACTGTGGATTGTATTATGGTACGGTTATGTATATTCGGGATTGGGTAGACGCTCACTTGTCGACGTTTATGGTTTATGGACTTAGTATGATGTATAGGAGTTATCTCGTTATCACAGCGGTTAGCAGTTTGTTTATTTTGGTTATTGGATATAGTTATGCTTCGTTACTCGCATGGGCGAGCAATGGCAGGTGACACCCGAGTGAGTATTGTTGTTATTATTTATTCTTCCGCTGTAAGACGTTTTATTTATTGCTACGTGAGGGATTATTACGTGTTTTTGGAGAGGGGTGTTACACCAGGTCTCGTCGTCGAACATCAGCATACGACTTCTGCCTATCTTGAGCAGCTTTCATATTCTCCCTAATTTGCTGAACTTCAGCCTGAACTTGTTCTAAGTATTCTGGTCCTATGATGACTGTCTCACTCGACTCATCCCAGCAGAGCGGTGTACGACATGGTCTACCGTACAACGCTTGGAAAGGCGCCATCTTGATCAAAGCGTGATAGCTATTGTTGTATGAAAACTCGATCAGATGCAACTTGTCAATCCAACTGCCCTGAAAGTCCAAGGCACATGCTCTCAGCATGTCCTCGAGTGTCTGAATTGTACGCTCAGTCTGACCATCTGTCTGAGGATGGAACGCGGTACTCAACTTCAATTCTGTACCCAACGCTTCTCTCGTAGCTCTCCAGTACCTCGAAAGGAATCTGCTATCTCTATCTGACACTATGGTCTTCTATACCCCATCGTATCTCATGATCTCCTTATCAAACAACTCAGCTAGCTTAGCTACCTTCCAAGTATCCTTCATCGGTATGAATTGGGCTACCTTGGTAAGGTGATCCACTACAACCCATATCATGTTCAGACCTCCCCTGGTAGGTGGGAGTCTGACCACGAAGTCCGTTGAGATGTTATGAAACTTCCACTCCAGAACTGGCATCGACTGTACCATTTCGCCCGGTCGTCAGTGCTCGAATTTTACCTTCTGGCATGTGAGACACCTCAAAACGAAATCGGTAACATCTGTCTTCATCCCCGACCACCAGAAGTATCTCTTCATGTCTTTATACATCTTAGAGGCTCCCGGATGGATGGAAACTGAAGAACAGTGTGATTCTCTAAGTATACGGTCTTTCAGATCCGTGTTGCCTCGTGGTATGCATAACCGGCCCTTAAGTCTGATCAGATCATCATCATGAAGTCTGAAGTCATATTTCTGACTCTCAAAGGTACCCTCTGTCAGCTTCTGTCTGACTTCCCTCATATACTCATCGGTCCTCTGAGCCTCTCGCACCTCATCAACCAAGCTTGAGAAAGAAACTAGCGAATGGAGTGAGTGTGCTCGACGGCTCAGGGCATCAGTTACAACATTGGCCTTCCTTTCTTTGTATTGGAGGTCAATATCATAGTCCTTCAAAAATGCTAACCATCTCCTCTGTCGAAGATTCAACTCCTTCTAAGTGAATATATATTTCAAGCTCTTGTGATCGGTGTAGATCGTCACACTAACCCCGTACAAGTATTGGCGCCATATCTTCAAAGCGAAGACTACAGCTCCCAACTCCAAGTCGTGAGTGGGGTAGTTCTCCTCATGTTTCTTCAGCTGGCGTGAGGCAAATGCCACCACCTTGCCATGCTGCATGAGCACGCAACCCAGCCCTCTGCCGGATGCATCACAATATACCTCAAAGCCCTCCACACCGTCTGGAATAGTCAGAACCGGTGCAGTGGTCAGTGAGTCCTTCAAACGATGAAACAAACTCTCACAATCAGTCGTCCATACGAACGGTGCATCTTTCTTCATCAGACTAGTCATCGGCTTCGCGACCTTGCTGAAGTCCCTAACAAACCTCCGATATTAACCTGCCAAACCAAGAAAGCTCCGAATGTCGGTAACTGTCTTCAGTCTCGGCCAGGTACGCACGACATCAATCTTTGCTGGATCCACCGAGATCCCAGCGTCTGAGATGATATGACCCAGGAAAGAGACCTGGTCAAGCCAAAACTCACATTTGGAGAACTTAGCGTAAAGCTGGTTCTCCCTCGGTATCTCTAATACCTTCCTCAAATGTTCCTCATGCTCAATCCTCGACTTTGAATATATCAGTATGTCGTTGATGAACACCACAACCGACTTGTCCAACTGTTCCCGGAACAAGCGGTTCATCAGATCCATAAACTTCGCCGGTGTGTTCGACAAACCGAATAGCATCACTGTAAATTCGTAGTGGCCGTATCATGTCCGGAATGCCATCTTCTCAATGTCTCCCTCCTTAATGGCTATCTGATGATACCTCGATCAGAGATCAATTTTGGAAAACACGGATTCCCCCTTCAACTTATCGAACAGATAATCAATGCGAGGTAGTGGGTACTTATTCTTGACAGTCACTGCATTCAACTCTCTTTAGTCGATGCAGAGGTGGAGACTGCCATCCTTCTTCTTCACGAAGAGAACTGGCACTCCCCACGGTGATACACTTGGTCTTATGAATCCTTTGTCTAACAAATCTTTCAACTGATCCTTTAACTCATTCATTTCTGCCGGAGCCATACGGTATGGTGCCTTGGCTATCGGTCCAGTTCCAGGTAGCAGCTCGATGGTGAACTCTACCTCCCGAGTGGTTGGCATGCCGGGCAGTTCCCGTGGAAAAAGATCGGGAAACTCCGACACTACTGGTAAGTCGGGGTCGAACTCGGGGTCTCTCTCTATGTCCTGGACATAGCAGAGGTACACTTCTTCCTTCCTCCTCAACTCCTTATACATTTCCATAGCGGAGATGATCTTGGTCGAAGGCTCTCTGGGCCTCTAGTGGTATGATATTGTTACCCCAGACGGACTCCTGAGCAGTAGTCGATGCTCGGCGCAGAGCATACGACCCTTGCGCCACTCCAACCTATTCATCACAAAGATAACATCAAATCCCAACTCTTTGAACTCAATAAAATTGACTAAAAAGTCTTCCCCCTTAATTCTGATGGTGGCTCCTCGGTAGTAGCGAATGCAACTGTAACACCCCATCTCGATCGAATCGTGGTTATCACAAACTTATCACCATATATATAAACACTGGAGCGGATTCAAATACATTCCAGGACCTTGCCACGGTCTGATTAACAGAATATACCGAACTTTAGTACTTACAGGTCTTAACCAAATACATATCATTCTTACAATCCCCTCACATCCTATACAACTTACTAACTCAAAATACCATACGGGTGTACATGCACAACTCGTAGGTCACACTTAAACCCGTAATACATCTACCCCATCTTACTCTCATGACGGCCGCCTTCTAACGTTCACCTGTGTAGTAAAAACATCCCCCAAAGGGGGGTCAGCAAGAATGCTGGTATGATCCCCTCATGGCCCCCAAGCTAACGTGGCTACGACGAGTAATTGTCGATAGCATGGAGGTTGATTAGATGCACAACATAATAGAAAGTGCAATAAACAACAAACCAATTATGAACAATCAAAGTTCAAACACAATGAACGACTTAAATGCGTTCCCTTAATTAGTGAATCAATTATTTAACTCCTTAAGTTATGTTTCCTCTTAATCTCAGTCCAATCTTACTTTACCTCAATCTTAATCCTTATCTCAATCTTAGAATACAAACCGTTCTTTAAATCGAAATGGTTGTATCTTATCTCAAACCTTATCTCATATATGCCAACCGTTCTATCATTAGAACTGGTTAACCCTTAGTACGTTGTTAATTTTGTAGGGCTTGGTTAATCCTAGCCAGCAGCAGGACACTTACCGGCAATAAACAACATTCTTAAATTGTTGGGGATGTAGGCTAGATCCCCCCACGCCATCTTAGTATGCCTCCCTCCTAGAACAAGTAGTCCGAGGAGGCAGAGTCTATATGTCGACTCTAGGCGACGAGCCCGAAGACAAGTCATATTTGGAAGTCGGTATCTGATAAGGATACCGACCTCCCCCAATACACATGTGCCGGTACCATTCCGGATTTCTCACTCCCCCCAAGTTAAAGTTAGTAGAAGTCTCAATGCAATGCTTGTTTGTTAAACCTCTTTCGGTTATTAACAAACTAATATTAGGGAGTGTTCCTTAGTGTCACTCGATTTCTTACTAAACGTTAGTTAGTAGGTTCTCACGGTAAGTTGTGTTAGTTTTCAAACATCACACTACAATACAATAAACATAATGTTCCGGTTGCGTGCTTTATCTTGTTTAGTGAGCACACAAAAACAAATAGCACACAAGCCGAGGGACACCTCGTTAACTAGCAGGTCACAAGAAGACTGTACCGTTCACCGTTGGTCGTTCGGTTGCTTACTCTCCTCCGGAGTCCAAATTCTCAAACCCTAAAACATTGATTGAATTGGGTGGTTAATCACTTTTAAGTAACCTCGCTTACTTAATCACTAATGATTTCCAACTAAGAACCACTAAGTCATTGTAGTTTAACCTTAACCACTTATGTTACTTACTTCTCATTTTAACTCACACTTGTTCACACCTCCAATGGCCTTACAACTCCACCAAACAACTCTTAACAACCTTATAATAACATTACGCAACAAGCCCCCTCCATTCACCATTTAAAAACCACATTTTCTTTGTAAATTGCCCTGGTCCGGGACATGGTCCGGACCTAAGGTCCCGGACCAATGTCTGTCCTTAATCTCGGCCTTATTTTAGCTATGGTCCGGGACTTGGTACTTACCCAAGGTCCCGGACCAACCCCTGGGTACATTCTCGACCTGTTTTTAGTGCTGGTCCGGGACTTTATCCAAGGACTAAGTCCCGGACCACATCTTAAACTGTCAAATTTTACAGTTTTGGACCTCTTTCCACACTTGTTCTTTTGTCCAATCTTCTTCTACTCTTTCCCCATGTATTAACACATGTTCCAACACCATTTTAGCACTTAAAATCCTCCTAACTCATGGATCAACTCACCTCTAAATTCCTTGATCATTATTCAAGTTCTTACTAAACTCTTAACACTTATAACTTAATTCCTTACATTTCCAACATGTAAACTTTGTCTAAAACTTCAACTAACAAAAGTGTTTCTTCACAACCATCTTAACTACTCCTCAAGCATCATCATGCACAACCCATTTGCTTTACTCACACTTCTCAAAGCTATATATAAACTAGCACATGCTTACATCCTTACAAGTCATTATACCTTATTTTTCCTTCAAACTTTGTACACGTTTCCTAGCTTCCTTCACCATGGTTTTGGTGCCTTAATTTCACCATTGGATCCCCTAGTCCCTCTTAGACATCTACATCTCTTTTACTCAACTTACCCACCATTCTCATGATCATACCCTCTTATACATTCCTAATCATTTCCTTGACGGTTTACAACATTCTCCTACTATTTTCACTTCCATCACCTAAGTCCACTCATTACCATCTAAACTAAAACCTTATTAGTCCACTACTAGCATCATCACCTCTTACACAAGCTTCCCAAAACTCTCATTGTTATATTCCCTAGTTCATACCTAAATCATCTTAAAGCATTATACACCTTTTTCCCTCCAAATTTTTGCACAAGTCCTACCATTCCTCACACCATGTCTTTGGTGTGTTCAATACACCCACTAATCCTCTCATTCATCCTAGACAACTCTAGGCCATTCTAAACCTCAAGAACTCCTTAGTTAACTCATTTTCACTCAAATTTCCTTTAATGACTCATAGTAAATCCTAGGTCATATCAACTCACAACCACCACTTAGACACTTTGTTTTCTACTCAAATTTCACCATAGCTCCTCTAGTATATTATCATGCCCTAATGCATTGTTTTTCTCACTCAATAATCTCACACACACCAAGTCTTTCTCATCATACTTTCTCACCCAAATCAACTCATTCACAACAAACTCAATATAATTCAATAATCTTAAATTGCATAGCACTAAGGCTCTTAAATGACATGGCTCTTAGGCCCTTAAATGACTTAAACTTAAACACTGAATTTCCTCATTAATAGCTTTCAACCTGCAAATACACATAACAATGCTCCCATGGCAATATAAGTGTTTTCATAACTCACCTTATACTTATCTTACTATCTCATTCCCATTGGCTCCTTAGTCACAAGTTCACAAGCTTGTTTACATACTTTTTCCTAGGTTATATAACCCATTACATAATGTAAGCTTTAAGCTACATTAGCACTTATCTAAATCTCATCCCTTAAAACCTTAAACCACCATTAGGTAAGCAATTTACCTTATTTTTCTCAAGCTTTTCACACTTTCCTCCTTGGTTTTCCTTGCTTGTCTTTCGGTAATGAACTTTAATTCCCTTGCCCATATTCTAATTCACATTCAAATAATCTAATGAGCACTAAGAAATATGCCTAAACTCATTGAATTCATTCTTAGGTTAAAATATGTGTTTTAAAGCTTAAAAGTTGATGATTACCTTTGAAGTCTCAAAATAGACTTGGGTATGAATCAAAGAGGACCTCCACTAGTCCTTGGTGAATGAAAATAAGCTAGTTCAAGGTGAAAAACAAAGCCCCCATGAGAAGAAATTTTCGGCAATGGAGAAGAAGTGGTGGAAACATAATTTTTCTTACATTTTCATTACCTTGGATGAATGAAGAACCAAAAGAGCTCTTAAAACTTGATTTTCCTCCATCAATGGAGTTTTCTCATGGCACCAAACTTGAGCTTTGAAGGATTTGAAAAGATAGAAAGGTAGGTCTTTCTCCAACTAAGAATAATCTATGCTCACTTTTTGATTTGGAGCTAAAATGAGTGTTTGGTGAGTAATTGAACATGGAGGTGCCATGGATGAAGCTCTCACGGTTTTGGAGCAGAGAAAAGGAATTAAAATCGGTGGTGAAGAGGAGAAATGAAGAAGAGAAGAGAGAGAAGAGGTAAAGGTGATATGTTTAACTTAAAAAGCAAATAGTTCTTTTTCACTTTATTTCTTCTTCTTTTCTTATTGGATGAAGCCTATGGTGACTCATCCCCTTAAAAACCGTCCCCCCCTTAGTATTTAACATGCATAAGGCCTTGTTTGGCTATTTAGCTAATTAAAGTTGACTTAAGTCAAAAACTAGCACTATTTGAGCACTATTCACTAATTAGTGCACATATTCATGAAATTTTTGGTTTCCCATTGATTTAGACTTCCCAATGTGATACTAATTAGCACACATGTTGATTAAGATGTAATCATAGGCATTTAGCCACTCAAAACCCATTTCTAAGACAATTTCTCAAAAAGGTGCTTTAAGGAGTCTTAAAGCACATTTTGTGTTTAAGCTTGTTTTTGAGCTTGGTTTTCTTTGGTAATTGATTTAACATGTCCATTCTATGTTAATAAAGTCTTATAATGGTATTTGGGTGCTAATCAAAGTCACTCCAAGCTTAGAGCACATTTTTGCCTTAATTGCCCTTAAGGCATTTTCTTGTGTTTTCCTTGATTTAAATTTTCTACCAATCTTTCTAAGGCATATTTTAGCCTTACTAAATCATAACTTGATGTTTACTTAGCATACTTAGGTTTGGGGTATTTCAATCTACCCCCTTAAAAGAACTTTGTCCTCAAAGTTCCCATGCATCTTATCTTATTAGAATACATGTCTTACATCATTCCATAGATCATATAGATCACACCTGTACATTCTTAAAATTATTGACCCATTAGTTCTATCATATTCTTATACTCGAATATCACACAACATGCTTAAGCATGTATAGCATTCAAAATTCCCCTTGTTCCTTTTGATGATTAATACATTCATATAATTTGCATCGTATTCTCCCATGTCACCGGTTTGTAGACAATGGCTCGTTCGTCCTCGTCACCATGGGCCAGAATAAAAAACAACTCTATTCTCCCCATGTCACCGGTCCGAAGACAAAGGCTCATGCGTCCTCGACTTCATGGGCGAGACTCAGTAAAAAGGAAATCCTTTTTTACGAGGTCAAGTGAGGGATAGTTCCCTCTATTTGAAAATACAATCAACTCCAATTTCGTTTTATCCTAAAGCCTCTATCCATAGCGTGATTTAACTGTGACCACTAGTAGGGAGTTTCAGGAATCATCCAACCCTGATGTGATCAGCACCAGTGTAGAACTATCCTTTCACCCCAATTTGTGTTCGGTTTTCCTTGATCCCTAGAAAATCAAGTTCCACCTCCCACGTCATTTTCAACATCAAATAATTCACTCATTTCCAATTTTCTATCTTTTTGTTCTTCTAATCATAATCAATACATCTCCAAGGTGTGGACTTAGTCCATCAAACATTCCCAATTCATCTCTTAATACTTGCCTCAGGACTTAAATTCCTACTAAGTTCTATATCAGTCTCATACCAACTCTTACCATCTTATACTTCATAGCATTACTATTTCCTACCTCATACTGTAACACCCCTACTACGCACATCACATTACTTGGAATCGCAGCGGAATATAAACAACTAAACAGTAACTAAACGATTGGTGCTACAACGCCGTCAACCACCCACGTGGTTAACAAGGCTGAATAAATACAAGTGTACCGGTCTGATGATCAGACTCCCGAGCATAGAACTAATAACCATATATATACATCAACAAAATACCGAGTGTTTACATAAATCCTTCACTGTATACTGTCACTGTAAACCGTCATAACCAAATATATAACACGCCACGGGAGCACAGGCGCATCCCGGGCCAACATCCAAAAGTACTCAAGTAAACTACAACCTAGGATCTAGAGCCACTCCGCTTCTTCGATCCTCATCCTGCAGTAAAGAAATATGGATCCCCCGAGGGGTCAGCAACCCTTGGCTGGTATGGTTAACGCGCAGCCCATCGGCTACCGGGATGCGCGCAAACTATTTGTCATGATGACATGGCATTTATTTTAAAACACTCAACTTATACATATATAACATAACGTGGGTATTGTACACAACATCACATACATCACACAAGAACAATTCCTTACAGGAAGAGAACCAACACAGTTAGTCCCCATTGAGAGCCTAGAGAATGTTGCCATGCTCATGCTTAGCTCGTTACATAACTCGTTACCGTCCGGTTAGATTGAACGGTTAACTTAACACAAGGTGCCTCAGATATAGTGATCCAAGCACACCAAAATAACACATAGTATGCCCCTGTGGCCCGACGTGAGTCAGTAAGATAGCCTTGGTTAAGCTAAAGGGAAGGTTGGAAACCAAATTGGAAACACAACCATAACATACAGAGAGAATCGAACCGGTTATGACATCGACTCCCATACTCACACGCGTGGCCGGAACAGACCGGACTCCTCACTTCCCCCGTTAGCCCTTGTTAGTAGTTCATCATTGAACTCAACAAACAATTCACAATAATAAGTCGAGTCTTGTTAGACACACACAAGGGAGAAGAGAGTCATACTTAACAACATAATAATATTAACAACTGTAAACTCTTTACATGGTTTAATCTTACAAGGTCATAAACACACAGAAAAAAAACACAACACACGCCAGTGTAAACCGGTAGGCAACAGACTGCAGAAAACCATACCTTGGTCCTTGCCTTGATTTTTTTCCACCGTAGGTCACTCCTATACATGATTCAAGAATGTCGGTTAATTAACTTACTTAACCTCCAAATTTACTAAGTGTTGAACATGATTATTTGACATGTTTAAATGTCTAACTTACCCTAGGTTACATTCGTTATACACCCTAGGGTTAACTACATAAGTCACATTCTTTTCTGTTTTTTTTTTAAAAAGTTTTTGGTATGTCCGACCCACCGTCCGACCACAACTAGGTCGACCCTTCCAGTGGTTTTCGGGTCTGAAGAACCTTACCTTGTCCGACCCATGTCCGACCCAACCTTCTGGGTCGGACCATTCCAGGACATGTCCGACCCACGTCCGACTCACTCGACTGGGTCGGACCATTACAGAGAATTTCATCGACCTCAGAACATGCATGTCCGACCCATGTCCGACCCACCCTTCTGGGTCGGACCATTACAGAACATTTTACCGCCTTACAAACATGCCCGTCCGACCCACGTCCGACTCACTCGACTGGGTCGGACCATTCCAGAACATTTTCCCTCCTTTGAAACTTGACCGTCCGACCCATGTCTGACCCCCCTTCTGGGTCGGACCATTCCAGAACAATTTCCAGACGTCTAACAGAGGCTGTCCGACCCAAACTGGGTCGGACCCCTGGGTCGGACGTCCTCTAAACTTACCCAAACTTTGTCAAATCTTCACCAAACTTCTCCTAAAGCCTCTTAATGTTCCCTAACAACATTTGGTACCCTTATATCCACATACAACATCCATGAAACTCATTTTCTAATTCCTTAAGTCTTTACTTATTTCCTTGTAAAATTCCTTAACACTTATGACATTTTACACTAGGTTTCTAAATGGTGTTTCTCACCTATGATGGCTACTTCCCAAAATGCTTTCTCCTCATCTTAACATCATCTTTTAAGTATTATTTCTCACAACTAACTCCTTATGTCATTCTTGAAATCCTTTTCCAAGTTTACACTTTCTCCTTATTTTACCAAAGTTTTCCTAAGTCTTTACCTAAGTCCAAAATGACTTTGGTACATACTAAAATCTCAAGATCATGCCTAAGTCCTTGTTACACTCTAGAACACTTCCTAGTTCATCAAAATTCCTTTAAAACATCTTGAACTCTTTATACATTTCCTAAATTTCGACATAGGTTCTCCTAGCATTTTGTTACACCAAAGCACATTGTTTTCACCAACAAATAACCAAGAATACTAACAATCCATCAAACACTTTATTATACACAAACTTCACTCATAAAGCACTACATCACAATATAGTGCATAATTTAAATTGCATGGCACTTAGGCCCTTAAAATGCATGGCTCTTAGGGCCTTAAAGTGCATAATCCTTAAACACTGAATTTCCACAATATATTTGCCTTAGACCTGCAAATACACTCAACACACATATGGCTTTTACTAATCTCTTGAGAACACTTTACTAAGTCATTCACCATTTGCTCTTTAGGTAGTTTTAATAAGCATTTATAAGCTCATTTCTCCTAAGGCATTAAACAACATTAGGTTAGTAGATTTACCTCTTTTCCAAACAACTCCTTTTCTTGTTTCACTATAAGACCGGTAGGGTATTTGATTCCTTGTCAAGTTCTAAACAATATACAAACATTATAATGAGTATTCAAGCTTTAAGCTTTATCTCATTGTAAACCCTAATTTCTCATTGTTTCAAAAACATTAATGTAGTTGTTTTACCTTGATCTTTGAAGAGAGTTTGAATATATAACAAGAGAGGACTCCACCTAGTCCATGAAGAGTTGGAATGAAGCTAGAACAAAGTCACACAAAGAGCTCCATCAATAGGTATTTTCGGTCACAACAAAAACATGGAGGAAATATGGTTTTTATTTGAGATTCCTTACCTAGAAGCAAAGGAGAGTAATAATATGTCAAAATACAAGCTCAAGCTCCTTCAATGGTGGAACTCCTTGGCACCGAAATGGGGCTCTTGAAGTTTTGAGAAGATAGGAATGTAGAGCTTGATGAGAAGAAGAGATTGGTGGTGTTTGTTTTTGATTTGGAAAAGTGAGCTAGATTTTACAAGAGATCAAAGAAGAGGTTTAATGGTGGTGGTGTGGTATTTGTAGTAATAAAGTAAAAAGTAAGTTTAATTAGTTTTCTTTATTTACTTAATATGTTAACAAGAGAGTGGTGAGTCACCACACTTAAGAAAACCGGCCCCCCATTAGTACCTAGGGGTATTTTAGTCTTTATTTGTCAATTTAATTACTTATACAAACATATGTTACAAAATAGCTTATTAAAATCACTATTCACAAAAACAAGGCACTTAGAAGTGAAATTTTTGATTTCCCATTAATATAGACATCCAAATGTGATATTATATAGTACACATATATATTTAAGAGTAATGATGGACATTTAGCCATTCAAAACTCATTTACAAGACAATTTTTCAAAAATGTGCTTTAAGACTCCTTAAAGCACATTTTGTGTTTTAACATGTTTTCAAGCTTGGTTTTCTTTGGTAAATGATTTAATATGTTCATTAATATATAAATGAGGTCTTGGTAAGTTCATTAGGTCTTAACCAAGTTTATCCCAAGCTTAGAGCACATTTTGGCTCTTATTGACTTTAAAGCACATTTTGTGTTTTCTTTTGTTTAAATTAGTTTACTAATGTTTCTGAGACTCTTTTTAGTCTTAGTACACCATATTTAGGTGTTTAAAAAACATAACTAGGTTTCGGGTATTTCAATCTACCCCCCTTAAAAGAACTTTGTCCCCAAAGTTCATACTTCCACATAACCTAAATATTAGAACATGAGAACACATATCAACAACACTTCCATATCACATGAACAACATCTTTACATCATATCGGACACATGGTCCAAACAATAAAACATCACAACATCATTCAGACTCAGCGGTCTGTAACATAACATAGACAATGTATACATATACATGTCGCACACAACCATAACCGAAACGGCTCTACCCCCCTTAAATAGGGGTACGCCCCGTACCCTATACATACAAACACTAAGAAGTAAACAATGACGGGTACTTCGTCTTCATCTTATCTTCCAGCTCCCAAGTGGCCTCCTCGACGTCCTGGTTAGACCAGAGGACCTTCACCAGTCACACAGACTTATGGCGAGTGTCTCGAGTCTTAGTATCCAGAATCTGTACGGGAGTCTCCACTGATCGCATGGTCGGCTCTAAGGTTAGCCTTTCAGGCTGAAGCACATGAGACGGATGAGACATATTCTTCTTCAACTGGGACACATGAAATACATCATGTACCTTGCCCAGCTCGGCGGGTAAATCAAGTCTATAAGCTACCGGGCCGATCCGCTCCGTCACAACATAAGGCCCCACATATTTTGGGCTCAACTTGCCTTTCTGGCCAAAACGAAATACTCCCTTCATGGGGGATACCTTCAAAAATACCTGATCGCCCACGGCGAACTCCAGGTCGCGTCGGCGCACATCTGCGTACGACTTCTGTCTATCCTGAGCTGCTTTCATATTAGCCCGGATCTGGCGAACTTCTGCCTGAACTTGCTCAAGATACTGTGGTCCTATAATGACCGTCTCACTCGACTCATCCCAGCATAATGGCGTGCGGCATGGTCTACCGTACAAGGCCTGGAAGGGAGACATCTTGATCGAAGCATGGTAACTGTTGTTGTAACTAAACTCGATCAGATGTAACTTATCAATCCAGCTGGTCTGAAAGTCAAGTGCACATGCGCGTAGCATATCCTCAAGTGTCTGAATGGTGCGCTCACTCTGACCATCGGTCTGTGGGTGAAACACTGTACTCAATTTTAGTTCAGTACCCAATGCCTCTCGTGTAGACTTCCAATATCTGGATAAGAATCTGGTATCTCTGTCAGATACAATCGTTTTCGGTACACCATGATGTCTTACAATTTCCTTATCAAAGAGTTCTGCCAATTTTGCCACTTTCCAGGTGTCCTTCATCGGAATGAATCGGGCCACCTTGGTCAGTCGGTCAACAATAACCCAAATCATATTCAGACCTCCCCTTGTAGGTGGAAGCCCTACTACGAAGTCCATAGATATGTCATGGAACTTCCACTCCGGCACTGGCATTGGCTGTACCATACCACCAGGCCGTCGGTGCTCAAACTTGACCTTCTGACAAGTGAGACACCTCAACACATAGTCATTCACATCCTTTTTCATTCCAGTCCACCAAAAATATCTTTTCATACCTTATACATCTTTGAAGCTCCGGGGTGAATCGAAGTAGTAGAACAATGGGATTCACTCAATATGCGCTCCTTCAACTCAGCGCTACTCCTGGGTATACACAGTCGGCCATTAAGCCTAATCAGGTCATCATTGTGGAGTCTGAAGTCGTACTTCTGACCCTCGAATGTGCCATCAATAAGCTTCTGTCTAATCTCCATCATGTACTGATCCGTCATCTGAGCACTCCGCACCACTTCAACCAAGCCAGTATGAGAGACTAGCGAATGGAGAGAGTGTGCTCGGCGACTCAATGCGTCAGCTACCACGTTTGCCTTACCTTCCTTATACTGTAAATTGGTGTCATAGTCATTCAGAAATTCAACCCACCTTCTTTGCCTCATGTTCAACTCCTTCTGAGTGAACAAGTACTTTAAACTCTTGTGGTCAGAATAAATCGTCACACTTACCCCACACAAGTGATGTCGCCATATCTTCAGTGAGAAGACAATGGCCCCCAATTCTAAGTCGTGGGTAGGGTAGTTCTCCTCATGCTTCTTCAGCTGTCGGGAGGCGTAAGCTACGACCTTCCCGTGTTGCATCAACACACAACCCATACCCCTGCCTGATGCGTCGCAATAGACCTCAAAACCATCTGGACCGTCTGGTAATGTCAGAACCGGTGCAGATGTCAGAGCATCCTTGAGACTCGCGAAAGAACTCTCACAGTCGACTGTCCACTCGAATGGTGCATCCTTTTTCATCAAGGAAGTCATCGGCTTCGAGACACTGGAGAAGTTCTTCACAAACCTCCTATAATAACCTGCCAGACCGAGGAAGCTCCTGATGTCGGTAACTGTCTTCGGCCTAGGCCAGGTGCGCACTGCATCTATCTTTGCCGGATCAACAGCGATCCCGGCCTCAGAAATCACATGTCCAAGGAAGGATACTTGGTTCAACCAAAATTCACACTTTGAAAACTTTGCATACAATTGATTCCTCCTCAATGTTTGTAACACACCTCTCAGGTGGCTTTCGTGCTCACCTCTCGATTTTGAGTACACTAGAATATCATCGATGAAGACTACCACTGACTTGTCCAACTGATCTTGGAACAAGCGGTTCATTAAGTCCATGAACTTAGCTGGTGCATTTGATAAGCCAAACGGCATAACTGTGAACTCATAGTGCCCATACCTAGTTCTGAATGCTGTCTTTTCGATATCACTGTCACGGATGGCAATCTGATGGTATCCGGAACGTAGGTCTATCTTGGAGAATACTGATGCTCCCCTCAGCTGATCAAATAGATCGTCGATGTGTGGTAAAGGGTAACGGTTTTTCACCGTAACAGCATTCAGCTCCCGATAATCAATACACAGACGGAGGCTACCGTCCTTCTTCTTCACGAAGAGGACCGGCGCTCCCCATGGTGAAGCACTAGGGCGGATAAAGCCCTTGTCGAGTAGGTCTCTCAGCTGCTCCTTGAGCTCTGTCATCTCTGCTGGAGCCATACGATAAGGTGCTTTCGCAATGGGTCCGGTGCCCGGAACTAAGTCAATCTCAAACTCCACTTCCCGTGCTGGCGGCATGCCCGGCAGTTCCTTAGGAAATACATCAGGAAACTCCGACACTACCAGCACATCTGGGCTAAACTCAGGGTCTCTCTCTATGTCCTGGACATAGCAGAGGTATACATCACTCCCTCGTCGTAACTCATGATACATAGCCATGGCGGTGATGATCTGAGTCGAAGGCTCCCTGGGCCTCTGGCGGTAAGATACGGTAACCCCAGATGGAATTCGAAGAAGCAGTCGATGCTCGGCACACAGGATTCTGCCCTTGTACCGCTCCAACCAGTTCATCCCGACAATCACATCAAAGCCTAGTCCGTCGAACTCTATCAAGTCGATCGGAAACTTTTCACCCCTGATTCTCACAATGACATCTCGGTGGTAGCGGGTACACCTGATCCGCTCTTTCGATGGGAGAGTGACCAAGAAGTCTGGCATCTCATCGCCATCTAACCCCAGCCTCTTCGCAAATGATAGCGAAATAAATGTGTGTGAGGCTCCGGAGTCGAACAAGATCGATGCATCCACGCCATTCACTGGAAAGGTCACCGGGAGGATTGTGGTCCCGCTCTTTGCCGGCTTCTGCCTCATTGCAGACACTCAGTATACCTCCGTTCCGAGTGCACAGCCTAATTCATTGGCAAACTAAAGTACTGGGTAACAACCACGGTTTATATTGCTTCAAACAACTCCACTTTATTCATTAACACCCTCTTTTACAACATCATTGCTTCATACACTGTCGTTATGATTTACACTTACACACCCTTAATACCCCACTGGTTTTATCACTTCACATAATTCTACAAGGCTTAAAACTGTCTGAAGTCAATTCAACGTCCAGGTGTTCATGTGTGTGCATTGATCATGCCGACGTGCGGTATTCAGTTTGCTCTTTCTGATGCCATGGTATAGCATCCTGATTGCCCACCCTGATTATACATCTCCCGATTCACAGTAGCTTCTTTGCGAGGTCGCACGCTTCTGCTCGCCACACACAAACATGTCGGTACCACCATGACCAAGACACCACGGGTTACTCCCTTACTTGAGACTCGGTGACTCGTCCTTGTCTTGGTGTAATACCTAACCGTCCACCTTTCTGGTAGAAGTTCACAATACATAGATCTGCTTTCACACTTGAATTGAATTATTTTCAACTTTGTTCAGCAATTCCCACGGCGTGGGTTAACGACCGCATGAACTCCTCTGGTATTCGTGCACGGTTACTCCTCTCCGTCTTCGGCTCGCATTTCCTGATAGTCGTGGTGTAAGGGTTCCAGTCCTTACCCATGCACATCATCTTTAATTGCATTCTTGATCCGTTCGGGTATTCGGTGTGTAGAACCCTCCTGGTTTTGCTCCAATTCGTCGCATCG
Source organism: Limonium bicolor (assembly GCA_023374045.1). Taxonomy (NCBI): domain Eukaryota; kingdom Viridiplantae; phylum Streptophyta; class Magnoliopsida; order Caryophyllales; family Plumbaginaceae; genus Limonium; species Limonium bicolor. The sequence continues at coordinate 55,101,292 of CM041780.1, forward strand.
TCTGATTATATTTTGTGCTTCCGGTGTCAGGTATCCATTTAAGAGTATCTACCTTGCTGGATAACCTGACTTGCTCCAATGGAAAGTCGTGATGTTGATGTGGTTTCTCTGTTTGGGTGTTGGTTGGGATTTGGATAACATATAATTAGGTTCCTTTAATGTTAGAGTACTCTAATTAGGTAAATCTCACTCTATACTTTACTCATTTACTCTATGGTTGTTTACTTAAACTCTCTCACACACATTGCATGGAATGCTGTATGCAAACACTTATTACATTCAACAGTTTAGGCGGTACCTGGGTCTAGAAAGAAGGCCCTGGCACCTCAGACCGGTCCCCACATTCAGGGTGGCCTTGTTGGACCCGACCCCCTTCCCCTTCTAGACTCTGTGTACCTCTGATCTGGGGGTGGCTGGTTCGCCGTCTTCTGGCCATCGGTGGTCATAGTGGCCTTACCCTTCCATTGCCCCTTGGCCTGTAGTTCCTACTGTTTGGGTTCTGCCAGCACTCGTGATCGCGTGACCCATCTTCTTACAGTATCGGCACTGAACATCGTTACCCTTGCAGTCTTGCCGGGGTGGTCGCCGTTGCACCACTTGCAGTAAATAGTGGCGCTCCGGTCCAGAGCCCGTGCTAGCTGCTATCATAACACACAATCAATACTTGTCTCTCAACTTATCAACATATACTCTAACTTATCACACAGGATTATATTACCCTTAGGTGGGTAGAACGTAGGGGCTTGGCCGCATACGCATATAGTGAGCTGCAGAGGCTCCCTCAGCATGTGGTCTGGGTCTGGCCCTTGCCACCCTGTTGCTGTCCTTTCTGGGACTGGGGGTATGACTTCTTTTCTTCCCTCCCCACTGCCCTTGCGTGCCTTGGCCCTCGTTCAGAGCTTACGCTTGAGCGCACTCTCCTCGTCCCTTAGACAACGGTGATCTCCACAATTGCAGCGGCATGATAGCACCTCCTATATTTACGGTGTCAGTTATGCCCCGCCAATAAATTCACAACACATTAACAACATCGTACACACTTTTTCACTTACACTGTAGTTCCATTACCTGCAAAGTGGGTATATCCAGTAGGCCCCATGCCGTAGCGTAGGCGATAGTTTCAGTCCGTTGTAGAAACGGTTCACAAGGATCCGGTTTGAGTAACCCAGATCCGGTAGCAGGTGGATAGTCCGATGAAGGTTGAGTAGTACTCATCTACCGTCATCTTATCCCCTGCCTCAAACTGTCCAGCTCCAGGCGCTTGGCCTCTTGCACATGTATAGGGTAGTACTTGGCTCGCAGCAGAGCCGTGTACTCCTCCATAGAAAAGTCGGGTCAGCAACTCTGCCCTCTCGCACAAGCTTCCACCAGCTCTGTGCCGAGCCCTTCAAGTAATAAGCAGCAAGTCGTACCTTGACCTGCTCAGGTACTGCTAGGGTTTCGAAGGCGGTCTCCATTTCGGAGATGTACGCCTCGAGCTTACGGGGATCGGTCTCCCCACTGAATGAGGGTAGCCTCAAATCAGCCAACGCCTTGACCCAGTTGGTCTCTCGTGGCGGTGGCGGTGGTGGTAGTTGAACTCTGGGCGTCTGCCCCTGCTGAATCGCAGCCACAAGCTGGGGTACCATTTGGGCTACGGCGGCTGCTACTGCCTCAGCCATAATCTGAGCCGTAGGGTTTTCACCCTGGTCACCCACATTACCAGTACTGCTTCCGCGGCCTCTACCTCGCGGTCTACCTGCCATCTGAATTCACATGAATATTTATTAGCAATATGCTTGCACACTTATCGGTCCAACGATTGTAACACTTCCCGATAATAAGGTATCTCCACACTTAGTTAGTGGTTAACCTTTCCATAGCTGTTCACTTAGGTATCTGTAGTTAGGTTTCCTAACTCGGTATATCCCTAAGCTCGGTATTCTAGTCATCAGAGCGATACTTCGCTCTGATACCACTTTTTGTAACACCCCTACTACGCACATCACATTACTTGGAATCGCAGCGGAATATAAACAACTAAACAGTAACTAAACGATTGGTGCTACAACGCCGTCAACCACCCACGTGGTTAACAAGGCTGAATAAATACAAGTGTACCGGTCTGATGATCAGACTCCCGGGCATAGAACTAATAACCATATATATACATCAACAAAATACCGAGTGTTTACATAAATCCTTCACTGTATACTGTCACTGTAAACCGTCATAACCAAATATAAACCCCACGGGAGCACAGGCGCATCCCGGGCCAACATCCAAAGTACTCAAAGTAAACTACAACCTAGGATAGAGCCACTCCGCTTCTTCGATCCTCATCCTGCAGTAAAAGAAATATGGATCCCCCGAGGGGGTCAGCAACCCTTGGCTGGTATGGTTAACGCGCAGCCCATCGGCTACCGGGATGCGCGCAAACTATTTGTCATGATGACATGACATTTATTTTAAAACACACAACTTATACATATATAACATAACGTGGGTATTGTACACAACATCACATACATCACACAAGAACAATTCCTTACAGGAAGAGAACCAACACAGTTAGTCCCCATTGAGAGCCTAGAGAATGTTGCCATGCTCATGCTTAGCTCGTTACATAACTCGTTACCGTCCGGTTAGATTGAACGGTTAACTTAACACAAGGTGCCTCGGATATAGTGATCCAAGCACACCGAAATAACACATAGTATGCCCCTGTGGCCCGACGTGAGTCAGTAAGATAGCCTTGGTTAAGCTAAAGGGAAGGTTGGAAACCAAATTGGAAACACAACCATAACATACAAGAGAATCGAACCGGTTATGACATCGACTCCCATACTCACACGCGTGGCCGGAACAGACCGGACTCCTCACTTCCCCCGTTAGCCCTTGTTAGTAGTTCATCATTGAACTCAACAAACAATTCACAATAATAAGTCGAGTCTTGTTAGACACACACAAGGGAAGAGAGAGTCATACTTAACAACATAATAATATTTAACAACTGTAAACTCTTTACATGGTTTAATCTTACAAGGTCATAAACACACAGAAAAACAAACAACACACAAGCCGGTGTAAACCGGTAGGCAACAGACTGCAAGAAAACCATACCTTGGTCCTTGCCTTGATTTGTTTCCACCGTAGGTCACTCCTATACATGATTCAAGAATGTCGGTTAATTAACTTACTTAACCTCCAAATTTACTAAGTGTTGAACATGATTATTTGACATGTTTAAATGTCTAACTTACCCTAGGTTACCTTCGTTATACACCCTAGGGTTAACTACATAAGTCACATTCTTTTCTGTTTTTTTTTTAACTTTTTGGTATGTCCGACCCACCGTCCGACCCACAACTGGGTCGGACCCTTCCAGTGGTTTTCGGGTCTGAAGAACCTTACCTTGTCCGACCCATGTCCGACCCAACCTTCTGGGTCGGACCATTCCAGAGACATGTCCGACCCACGTCCGACTCACTCGACTGGGTCGGACCATTACAGAGAATTTCATCGACCTCAGAACATGCATGTCCGACCCATGTCCGACCCACCCTTCTGGGTCGGACCATTACAGAACATTTTACCGCCTTACAAACATGCCCGTCCGACCCACGTCCGACTCACTCGACTGGGTCGGACCATTCCAGAACATTTTCCCTCCTTTGAAACTTGACCGTCCGACCCATGTCCGACCCACCCTTCTGGGTCGGACCATTCCAGAACAATTTCCAGACGTCTAACAGGCTGTCCGACCCAAACTTGGGTCGGACCCCTGGGTCGGACGTCCTCTAAACTTACCCAAACTTTGTCAAATCTTCACCAAACTTCTCCTAAAGCCTCTTAATGTTCCCTAACAACATTTGGTACCCTTATATCCACATACACATCCATGAAACTCATTTTCTAATTCCTTAAGTCTTTACTTATTTCCTTGTAAAATTCCTTAACACTTATGACATTTTACACTAGGTTTCTAAATGGTGTTTCTCACCTATGATGGCTACTTCCCAAAATGCTTTCTCCTCATATTAACATCATCTTTTAAGTATTATTTCTCACAACTAACTCCTTATGTCATTCTTGAAATCCTTTTCCAAGTTTACACTTTCTCCTTATTTTACCAAAGTTTGCCTAAGTCTTTACCTAAGTCCAAAATGACTTTGGTACATACTAAAATCTCAAGATCATGCCTAAGTCCTTGTTACACTCTAGAACACTTCCTAGTTCATCAAAATTCCTTTAAAACATCTTGAACTCTTTATACATTTTTATAAATTTCGACATAGGTTCTCCTAGCATTTTGTTACACCAAAGCACATTGTTTTCACCAACAAATAACCAAGAATACTAACAATCCATCAAACACTTTATTATACACAAACTTCACTCATAAAGCACTACATCACAATATAGTGCATAATTTTAAATTGCATGGCACTTAGGCCCTTAAAATGCATGGCTCTTAGGCCCTTAAAGTGCATAATCCTTAAACACTGAATTTCCACAATATATTTGCCTTAGACCTGCAAATACACTCAACACACATATGCCTTTTACTAATCTCTTGAGAACACTTACTAAGTCATTCACCATTTGCTCTTTAGGTAGTTTTAATAAGCATTTATAAGCTCATTTCTCTAAGGCATTAAACAACATTAGGTTAGTAGATTTACCTCTTTTCCAAACAACTCTTTTCTTGTTTCACTATAAGACCGGTAGGGTATTTGATTCCTTGTCAAGTTCTAAACAATATACACACATTATAAGAGTATTCAAGCTATAAGCTTCATCTCATTGTAAACCCTAATTTTTCATTGTTTCAAAAACATTAATGTAGTTGTTTTACCTTGATCTTTGAAGAGAGTTTGAATATATAACAAGAGAGGACTCCACCTAGTCCATGAAGAGTTGGAATGAAGCTAGAACAAAGTCACACAAAGAGCTCCATCAATAGGTATTTTCGGTCACAACAAAAACATGGAGGAAATGTGGTTTTTATTTGAGATTCCTTACCTAGAAGCAAAGGAGTAATAATATGTCAAAATACAAGCTCAAGCTCCTTCAATGGTGGAACTCCTTGGCACCGAAATGGGGCTCTTGAAGTTTTGAGAAGATAGGAATGAAGAGCTTGATGAGAGGAAGAGATTGGTGGTGTTTGTTTTGATTTGGACAAGTGAGCTAGATTTTACAAGAGATCAAAGAAGAGGTTTAATGGTGGTGGGTGGTATTACCGTGGAAGAGGAAGAAGAGAGGTTGAAGAGAGTGTGGAGCCGTGTGAATACAAGGGAGAAATGAGAGAAAGAGATAGACTTACTTTTTGAAGATATTTGTAGTAATAAAGTAAAAAGTAAGTTTAATTAGTTTTCTTTATTTACTTAATATGTTAACAAGAGAGTGGTGAGTCACCACACTTAAGAAAACCGGCCCCCCATTAGTACCTAGGGGTATTTTAGTCTTTATTTGTCATTTAATTACTTATACAAACATATGTTACAAAATAGCTTATTAAAATCACTATTCACAAAAACAAGGCACTTAGAAGTGAAATTTTTGATTTCCCATTAATATAGACATCCAAATGTGATATTATATAGTACACATATATATTTAAGAGTAATGATGGACATTTAGCCATTCAAAACTCATTTACAAGACAATTTTTCAAAAATGTGCTTTAAGACTCCTTAAAGCACATTTTGTGTTTTAACTTGTTTTCAAGCTTTGTTTTCTTTGGTAAATGATTTAATATGTTCATTAATATATAAATGAGGTCTTGGTAAGTTCATTAGGTCTTAACCAAGTTTATCCCAAGCTTAGAGCACATTTTGGCTCTTATTGACTTTAAAGCACATTTTGTGTTTTCTTTTGTTTAAATTAGTTTACTAATGTTTCTGAGACTCTTTTTAGTCTTAGTACACCATATTTAGGTGTTTAAACAACATAACTAGGTTTGGGGTATTTCACATACTCATATCAAATAATATCTCATATATTCCTTAAGTCTCCTTAATCCTCTTCCTTAATTCTCTTAACTTGTACTCACACCGGAGTTAACAAGATAGGTACTTAATATGTATGGTATTCACATGTTCTGTGCGTAATAACCATAATTTATCTCAAAATGTTTATGTAAAACATATTCTCAAATTCTTTTATGCTATGCACACCGTAGTTTATGTACTCAGTACACAAACATACGCTAAGCGGTTTTCGCTCTACCCCCCCTTAAAATGGATTACGCCCACGTAATCAACATTATATCATCCTTGAACATAGGTTCAAGATGTCTAATTCTCACCAAGCATTCTAGCTTCCATGTCATTTATCTCACTTATGATTCAATCAGAGGGTTTCGACCATATTACTGGCTTAGTCTCTGTATCGAGGATTCTTAACGGTAATTATACCATTTTCTTAACTTATTTTGGTCTTATCTCAAAGGTTCTAAGGCAATCAGTTGATAAGTCTTATATTTGTTCCATTGGAAGATGTGTGGTATATCATTCCCTTTCCGGTTCATCAGGTATGTGAAACCTCTTTAAGTTACCGGTCCGCTAGCTTCCGCTGCGCGACTCTGATAGTCTTAGGCTTAACTGCCTTTCTTATCCATCATAGTATTGTATATCCTCATCCTGCATGCTTATGATTTAGTACTAAAGATCTCTTAATGGACACGTGTTATCTTTATATATACACGGCCTTGATGAGTAGTAGCTTGTCTATCCAGTCTCTCTAGAGATCTAATGTACATATTCTTAGCGTTCTCTTAAGTGTCTAAATCGTTCTTTTCAATTGACCTTTGGTCAGAGGATGATTCTTAATCTGAGACTACTATTTAGTGCTTATTGCGCTATACAGTTTATCCTTAACTTCTTAAGACATGTCCAATGTCTGTACTTAACAATCCGTGCTTCTCGCACTTCATAGTTTTTAATTATTTGTTCTCTGGTTCCTTTGTGTTGTTGGTTCAACTGAATTCTTTTTCTTCAACTGTTTGTGGTAGTAGCTGCTCTTGTCTGATCTTGCGTCGTTATCCGTGGTACGGAGTCGACTACTTCCCGTGTTCCTTACACCACTCATCCACATGCATGGGGTACCTTACTGGTACATTACTACTTACCCGACTAACTCATAAATGAGTGTGTCAGGCCTACAAGCTCCTGTGGGGTGCAGTCGTCCCACATCTCATTTTAGTAAACTCGTAGTGTCCGTCACACGTTTAGCTATTGCTAATCATGAGGTATTCTGTTGTCGATCTCCTCTTTCATCGTTCCATAATAACACTTATTGTTCTTCTTGAATTTAATCAAGGGAAATCCATTACTGTGTTCTTGGGTATGGTATGCTCTAGCACTTTTATGTTTTCCGTACTAATTCGATCTCTTAGTAACTGAGGTCTCTTTCCATAGAGCCTTTTATCTTGTTTCTCATGTTTATTCTACTATGCTTGTAACACCCCTCTCCATAAACACGATATAGTCTCTCACGTAGCAATAAATAAAACGTCTCGCAGCGGAAAACAAATAACAATAATAATACTCACTCGGGTGTCACCGGCCATTACTCGCCCATGCGAGCAACGAAGCCAACTATCTCCAATAACCAACACAAACAAATTACTAACCGCCGTGATAACGAGAAAACTCCTATACATCATACTAAGTCCATAAACCATAAACATCGACAAGTGAGCGTCTACCCAAACCTGAATAAACATAACCTTACCATAATACAATTCACCATCTTCATTGCTATATAGACAACCTCCATGTGCAGTAATAATCAAGGTAAAACTCCAATTACCCTGCTCTCGCTCTTCGGCTTCGACAATAATCAACAACCTGTAATGGTGTAGTATCAGCGATAGACGCTGAGTATGCCGGGCCTGGACCCTAATGGTCACTTGTCATTTTAACCATCTTATTATTAGATCGGTTTCATGCTTTACCATTTTACAGTTATAATCAGTACTGTAATAAACATGTATAATATACATAATCATCCATCCAAATATTCATAAACATTTAACCATCCATCCAATCCAAACATTCATTTAATATCCCAAACAACATTTGTATTTCGAACGTATCGAGTAATAACAACATAATGTACAATGTACAATCGTCGTAGCGTTCACCATCCTTTATTAATTTAATTTAACCTGACCTTCAAGGCCCCATCCATATATACAATGTACAATCGCCATAGCGTACAGTTTCCATAATTAACTTAATTTGGCCTTTAAGGCCCCATCCAAACCATGTTTAATTATTAATACCAGTTGGGCGTCATGTTAGGACAACCCGATAACCTCACCATGGACAGTAGTCCTCCCGTACACACAAAGGTGCTGAAATACCCCGAACTTAAATATAGGAATTTAAAATTAGTCTAATACGTATTTAAGGACCTAATGGTACCTAATTAATACTAGTAAGGAAAAACAAATCCAAAAGAATAAATAAACTCTTAAAAAGCGGAAAACGCTAAATAAGCATTAAATAACCATAGGAGGTATGAGACCTTGGTTAGAGTATTATATGGATTCTAAAGGTTTAATAAGACCTAAATAATATATGCGAACAACTCTCGAAGAAAACGGATCCAAATAATGAATTAAAACGCTAATAGAGCTTTAGAGCACGTTTTTCGAGAAAACCCGAAAACGTGACTTTAAGTGGTCAAACGGACCCGTAAAAATTATAAATCATTAAACAATAATTATTAAGCATTTATGGGAGCTTAATAGTTAATAAAAATAAAGAAACGAGAAAATTCCGGAAAACGGGCCCGGTTAGTGAACAGTACCTAAACCGGGTAAAATAACGAGCGTTTCTGTAAAAGACGAAAAATGCTCCAGCTAGTATAACTGTAGGGGGCCGGTTTTTATCAGTCAAATAACTCCCTCACACACACATGTAACTAGCTAACTAAATAAGAGAGCCAAAAAGCAAAAAGCAATAAAGTAAAAGCTACTTTATTCCCTTCCCTCTCACCTCTCTCTCACATTTTCACTCACCTCTCTCTTTCCTCTTCCCCCTCCATCGTACTCTCCCTCTTCCTCCTCCCTTGGGCTGCGATTTTGGAGCTCCCCACAACAACCATGGCTACTCCATCTTCTTCCTCATGCTCCATCCTCATGTAAGCTCCAAATCGAAAACAAATTACATATTTGAACTCCCCTCATCATCCTCTATCATTCCCTCTTTTAAAAATTCGAAAAGGATGAATTTCATCTCCATGGGTTTTCCCCATTTGAAGAGAAAAGCACACCATTATGGAGCTTGGAGTCTCCTCTCTCCAACAAGGTAAAAATCTACATGAAAAACTCATGTTTTCTTCACCTTCCTTCATAACTGATTTTTGCTCCATTTGTAATGCTCTATTTTTCTCTCTCTTTGGAGCATAATATCAACCTTGCAATGGTGGTGGATTCACCTCCTTGAACCAAGGGCTAAAACCTCTTCTAAAACTCTCCAAAGGTAAACCCTAGAAATTTCATTTCAAACACTTCAATGAATTGGCATTAATTTAAGGGTTAGTATATTAATTGTAGTGTTTTGTGTTCATTGGGTGATGGGAATGGGGTTTGGCAACTCCATTCCCCACATGGCCGATTTGGGCAAGAAAGGAAGAAGAGAGAGAAATGAGAAAGAAAGAAGGAATTATAAGCTCAAGGTAAGAGCTCTTTACTAATGTTAAATTTTAGTGCATTAGAGTAATGGGAATGGGTAAACCAATCTAAAGAACCCAAATAATGTATTAGTAATGTAATTGTGGAAGTTTGAGTAATTGTGCAATAGTATGTGAGTTGTAGGCCTTGGAGCGAAATGGTTGTGTATGAGTATTAGTATTGACGTTTGATGGAGTATTGGTGTATTGGGACGGATTTATATTTGCTTAATTGCTGGTAGGACCCTTGTATGGGTGTGGCTAGTTTAGGAATGAATTTGGTGACATTAGGTATGTGTGGCCAAGTAAGAAAAGTAGATGAACTATGGCCAAATTTTGATAGGAATATGTATATGTATGGATGACTTGGTAAATGGGAAAACCAAGGTGTGTATTGGAGTTAGTAGAGATGTTTAGTAGCTATAGAATGGTAGTGGTAGTATGAGAAGTAAGAAGTACAAAATCTGTAGCAAGGTGTATTAATATGCATTGGAGAAGTTAGGATAGATTAGTGTGCAAGAATTGGTAAAAAGAGTGTTGGACTTGGGTATAGGTATTACAATGGCTTGGAAATGTATTTGGAATGCTAATGGTGGCATTGGTTGAGAAGTAATGGATGGTAGAATGGAGTATGAAAATCTGTAGCATAAGAGGAGAGAAAACTATTGTAAGTGTTGAAAGAAAGTGAGAGAAATTGTGTATGTGGATTTAGAAATAAGGAATTTGGGGAACGAACTAAGGCAATTTGGAGGGCCTAAGTAGTGTCTAAACATGTGGGATAATATGTAGGAAGATTGGGGAAGCAATGGGTAAAGTTTAGAACTGAAAACAGAAATTAAAATGCAAATACTGGGCCGGACCGACCTTAGGACCGAACTTGCAAGGTCGGTCGAGCCCAGATTTACAAAGACGGAAACCTTCTGGAATGGACCGACCTTGGGACCGGACATGCAAGGTCGGTCGGCCAGAAGAATTTCCCGTAATGCAACCTACTGGAATGGACCGACCTTGCGACCGGACTTGCAAGGTCGGTCGACTCAAAATTTTTCCGTCTTGTAAGCTACTGGAATGGACCGACCTTGCGACCGGACTTGCAAGGTCGGTCGGGCCAAAAATTTCATCAGGTAACTCACTGGAATGGACCTACCTTGGGACCGGACTTGCAAGTTCGGTCGGCCCTGTAATTCTCCAGCGTAATTCCCTACTGACTTCGACCGACCTTGGGGACCGGACTTGTAAGGTCGGTCTAGTCATACAAAAAAAAATTAAATTAAATTAAATTAAATAATTGTATATATATATATGTATACCCACCTATACATATGTGCATATATGTGTAAGTATACCATTGTTAAGTAATGAAACGTAAGTAAATAAAATGTAAGTATAGGGATGTAAAGACTTAGTAAGTATGAATTAGGAAACGTAAGGATAATCGAATTAAATTGATGATAGTTAGATTAATTATTCGATTGTATGAATATCATAGGATTTGATTTGTGAACACCGGATGGACGTTGGGATACAAGTACAACGGTGAAAGGTATGATTTCTTCATGCCTTGTATCCTAATCTGGTTACCCCGATTTGTGTGCTTATGTGATCACCTAAATAAGATAAATGCATGAATCGGACAATATTGCACTTACCCGTGCTTGACTTATGTTGTTCTTGATATTTATTGTCTTGAGCACTAGTTTGTATAGTTCATGAAATATATGAATGATGATGAATGGTATTCGAATCTTGTATTGTACTTAAGTATTGTATCGTATCTTGTATAAATGAGCATTGAGCATTGTAATTGTGTATGTGGCTTGTATGAATGACTTCTGCTAATTCCTAACTACCTAACTCCTAACTTAAGTGAGTAAACTGGAATGAGTAGAAGTCCGATATAGCTTCGGCCATGCGTGAGGATGAGGAGACACAAGAGGTTGGATCCGATTCCTGGTTCGTATCCTGGTCCACGGCCCAAATCCCTTAAGTGGGTAGCATCCTGGACTGGTGAACCAAGTAAATCCCGGTGGTGGGACGGAGTAGTCCCCGGGCCGGAGGTCCCGACGACTTAACAAGAGTAAGAGTAAGAGTAAGTAAGTATGTATGACTATGAGTATGAGTATGAGTATGTATGCGTATGTATGAAGTAACGAGTAAAAGAGTAATCTCCGACCGATTAACCCGGGTGGACCAATGAAGCTAACAAGTATTGTATACTGTGTATGCAATGAGTATGTGCATTCGGAAGAAGGTAAGTATGTATTGGATGGTTATATTGTATTCCTTGTATGTAATGAAGTGTATGTATGTATGCCTTGCGTAAGTATTATTGTATTGTATGTAAGAGCATGTATGCATGTATGTTTGTATGAAAATGAACTGCATGTATTCGACCAAGTGGTCGGCATACCCTCACTAGTACGCGGGGTATGCGGTTATCATGCGCAGCGAAAGCTGACCCCCTAGGGGGAACGTTTTTAGTGTGCAGGTACCGAAGCGGATGTGGTCAAGGTAAGAGACCGGTGGCTACACTTGGATAGCTAAAAGTAGGATGTAGAGGTGCACTAAATGGCACACCCTAGTACTTGGAAAGTAAGTAGTTTGTGAGGAATGGGTAGATGTAGACTCTTAGTGAGTATGTAAGAACTTGGAAGAGGTATAGTATTTGTATTGGGAACCTAGTAGACTCGGTTATGTATATTGTATTGAATGGTATTGTAAAGGAGCAAAGTATTGAATGGAGCAATGTAGTATTTAGTTGGTAAATGGAGTATGTAATGCAATGTATAGTACTCGGGATTCCGGTCCATCAGACCGATGCTGTATATAGAAGTAGTAGCCTTGTTAGTCACGTGGCTGACTAACGGCATTGTATCACCCATTGTATGTAAGTATGTATCCGCTGCATGACGCTGAAAGTACGAGGAGATTGGACGGTAATGACAGCATTAATGGTAGGGGTGTTACAAAAAGTGGTATCCGAAGTATCGCTCTGATGACTGGAAATACTGAGCTTAGGAAATACCGAGTTAGGAACTAGAAGCTTAGGGCTAAGGGCTGAGTGTTAGCATTAGAGATATGCTAGTTATGAACCACCGGTGAGTACCGGATACCTACAATACCAGTCCCGCCCACCGCAAACCCCATTGTATAACTTGGGAAAGGACGCCAGAGAGAAGAAAAGCCTTCTCATACTCGGGGAAAACCCGATCTGGCAGTTGTGAAGCAATCACGGTAAACAAGAACCGACATATGGTAGATTCCAAGAACTTGAAGTCCCGGAGATGGATCCCGGTTGCACCACAACACCGCACGTAATAGCGGTAGGATGAACACTCCAACCACGAGGAGGCTACAACTTACAACAGCATGGGGCGACGTTCTTAGCAGTCGCGAAACCTAGCTAGTCAACCAACAACAGGAAAGAAGCACTCACCGTGCAACGGAATGGAAAAGGGAGCAGTAACGGAACCCGAGACACAAGTCTACGGGATAGTAATACTTGAATAATACCACCAACGGTATGCTAGCTGACTAAGGGCATAGTTGGAAGCGGTTAACTCCAAAACTACGACGCCATTAAGGTTGCAATACCTGGCCAGTATAGCTCAGACAACTACAAGAACAACCATGAGATATAATCCAATAGGACTACAAGAGTAGTGCCTAAACAAGGAAGACTCAGTAACCACCACAAATGTGTGGGAACGAGCCACAACGAACGACACTAAACCAAATAGAACGGGAACCTCTAAGGAGTGGAGAAGTACCCAGATCCACGACAGCCATGTCTAGACCACCAAGAAGCTACCTAAGGGATTGAGTATACCAATTATAGATCTATAAGATCGAGGGAAGAGTCAACAAGACTAACAAATACGAGTGGAAACCATACCATGATCGGTATAGGATTACTCAAAAACCACCAGTACCACGCACTTGCCACGGCAAGTGCAGTAAGAACATGAAAATGTGAAGGAACTCTAACACGTCGCAAGTACATAGTAATGTACTGTGACAACGATGAAGCAATTACTGGAGCACAAAACCTGACACTGAGAGAATGGAACCTTGGAAAGGCCTAACGGCCCGACCACTGTATTTAGAACATACCGGTCAGCGAGAAGCTGGACTTGGTCAAGATTTCGAACATGGCTATGCCATGGAGAACTTCTTTTAACACCAGACCATAATTTTCAAACCAAGTTTTCTTTCAAAACCACAAACCTTCTTTTAAAACCTTGGATTTTTAAAAACTGAACCAACATAATTACGGTGAGTATCATAGAATGATACAAGAGGAGTTGGCAACAGAATACTTCACCTAGGCGTGTGATGAACACTACGAGTGTACCCAATTATGGGATGTGGGACAACCATACTCCGAAGGAGCTTGCGGGCCTGACATATAGTTGGGTAAGTGGTAACGTATCAACAAGGTACCCCACGTATGTATACATGTAGTGTGCAACACACAGGAAGTAGTCAACTCCGTTCTACGGACCATGAGTGAGTTTAAATCGGAACAACTGGACACCTTGGACGACCAAGTATAAAGGAACTCAGAGAGTCCATCTGAAGATGAGGAATGAGAACTAGGAAGTGCAAAGAGCACATACTAGTAAGTATAGACATTGGATATGTCTCAAATAATCTAAGCAACTGCCTGACAGCTGGATGGAATACCCAGCCTAAATACCGTAAGGCGAATGCCTAACGTGAACCTAACAATGCTCAACAAACGGGGCGGAATTCCCAAGAGCAACCCCAAGATTACCACAAGTATACTCCATCATTGAAGGGGATATCAAACCTAGTCTTAAGCACTAGGAGCAAGTGTAAATAGTCTACCCAAGAACGGGAGACACTATAACCCACAAGGGGATAACTCAAAATACAATACCACAAGGCGGTATAGTAGACACGACATGTTATAAACATTAGCCGGATGTAACGGCGTAACCTAACAACACCCAGGAGCAACCCTTGATGGGTGTCTGAATTGCAACAGTCGAACAATAGCGACATGATAAAAGCACAGAAGCTAGAACGAACACTCAGTTAAGACTCCGAAGGGATTTCACTTAACAGGAAATACCCTAAACTACAAGAAAGCACTGATTAGCACCAGATTGCCAGAAGGGTCTCCTATGAACGGAAGCGTGATGCCACGACTTACCATGGAGCCCAGCAATACCTCCAACCTATGAGGTATACAATGAGTGGGAAACATGTATCAGCAGCTTGCAAATAGCATAGCTCGCAGCAATTCGGCTTAAAAGCCACAAACCGACTACGTTATGTAACTTAAAGGGTTGTAAAACCCACACCATTTGATAACAAGACTTACAAGAGATATTGTCTCATACGACAAGAAATCAACAACTGGACCATCAATTCAAACCCAACATCCTGGGTGGCTTAGAGTAATGGCCAACTCAGTGTCACTGTCACTAGAGCATCAGTCTAGTATACAGTTGACAAGCTTTTAATTACCTTCATGCCTTCTATAGCAATGGTAGCACAGAGGCATAAGAATCATGATAATGCCAACATTGGCCTAGTCCACACTTGGACACTACAAGAAAACCAAGGGAAGGTACCCCTCGTTAGCCAAAGACCACCAATGTGGTGAGATGTGAACCCTTAGAAAGGCTTCCACATATTATAACAGAAAAGCCTACGCATATAGATATTGCCAAGGGGCGATGGAATAAGGAAATGGGATCTCCAAACCATTATGACTTAAGGAGTAAGCATACTCCGTATGCACCCAAGCATGTGGTGAACCATTGTATAAACACCAACATGGTAAACCTTGTCATGAGGTCTATGAGTGGAAACAAGCCTCTCAACAAGAACTTCATTTATCAATGATAGAACGGGACCAGAAAACCCTTGAAGTTTCTTGGGATGTCCCGGTGATGTACATACAAGTAGAACTACACAGCTAGAGCCTATACCCAATGCTCAGCACGGAAAGACAATAATTGTCAAAACAATCAACAGGAATGCACATTGCACACCATGAATGACCAGCGCTCAAGGGAGCTTGCGACCCGATAAATTACTTTATCCCTGGTCAACCAAGAAAATTGGTAAATGGTATCATAAATGATGGAAATAATGTGAGGTAAGCTAACCTACACATGAAACTTATATTGCAATAAAACATCTCCACATTGGGAAGATAATAACATTGCGGTATGCTACGACAACCGTCATACACACGAACATTGGAAACCCTCAGTGTATTCACACCATAAGGAAATGGTGCCAACGACAATGGCAATGAGTAAAGAGAAGCTACCATAGTAACAAAGACCGTAAGAATGATATTGCATAGCAAGTAAGAATACGGTGCGCAACAAGCGACCGCTATGAGGTAGTAGTTAGTCAATGACACGAAGTATAAGAATGAGATGACAGGCATAAATATTCTTTCCTATCACATAAGTGACTTACTGTAACGATCTAATGGGATGGCTAGGGATATGGAGAATGTAAACCGTAGTAAACCCTTCTTTTCACCAACAAACAGGGCATAAGCCAGTTAAGAAAGCCTAGCAGCAAACCGTACGGCCTAAGGCCAAAGAAGCATGAAGAGTTTAACACACACTAACAATCACAAGATGTGAATTCCATCGGAATAAAAGGTGAAAGAATGTGTAAGAAAGTCACTAGGACCGACACATAGAAAATGCAAGGTCATACAAGTAAAGAACACTTGTACTGAACCAGAAAAACTGGTATAATTTAGAAACAACTGACAACAGAGGAAGCACTACAGTTAAGTGGTGACTTGACCTCACCCGACAATAAGTCAGAGGAACTTAGCGAAAAATCGTGGGAGTACGAATAGTATGTATGATAGATTACCAGAGAGCTGGTTATAATCTAAACTCATTGAGTTTAAACACGGTAAAAGAATACCGCACATACTAGTAGACCTTATTTCCACAATAGAGGGATAAAAGGTGATGTATAGCACATTAAGGATAACAAGAAGGGTGAATAACCCGAGTTATCAGGGTCGCGCAGCAGAAGCTAGTGGGCCCTAGCTAGGATATTAATGTACCTTGTGAGTAAAATACAATGGCTATTAAGGCCTTGAAGCCGATTAGGCTAGAACAGAATTACATATGAGTTAAATAAACTCATATAGGAACTCTTGGTGCAAAGACTAAACCATTGGTATGGTTAAGACCCTGTTGACCAGAGCATATTATATAGTATACCGTGGTGAAGCTAAACGCTTCAGTTTACCCAAACTGATTAAACCAATGTTTAATAATAATAACATATGGTAGATTATGTGGGCGTAATCCCTTTTAAGGGGGGTAGAGTGAAAACCGCTTAATATAAGTTTTGTGAATAAAACACATAAACTATAATGTGCATAGCACAAATAAGAACCAAATTGATGATTGATACTATGTTAAATAAACATAAGTACTCATTCATATTATAACTATGGTAACTAGGCATTAGACATGCAAATACCATAGGAGGAATATACCCATCTTGCAACACCAATGTAAGAGTATTAGTAAAAGAAAAGTAATTAGTAGTGGACGGAGCTCCACAAGTATTGTAGCCTTTGAAGAAGTAGTACGAAATGAATGAGGATAGTAAATGAACGAAGTTTATGAGTAGAGGAATCGTAAGTAAATTATTTGAAGCAATTGAAGTCAACTAAACCTTATAAGTATAGTATTCCTTAGTTAGAATATTGGAGATGATGGTGAGTAATGGATGGAAGTAGTGAAGGTTGATGAAATGAGCATTAGGTATTGAACCATGGAGTAAAGCATTCGGGAAGTAGAGTGAGGATGATCGATGGAGTGATTCCATCCTTTGGAGATGTATGAATTCGTATCACGACTAGAAGGAATAAAAAGATAGAAAATGAAAACAATTAAATTATTTGTTTGTTTGAAACTGACGTGGGAAGTCGAACTTGATCCTGATCAGATCAAGGGAAACCGAACACAAATTGGGGTGGAAGGATAGTTCAACACTGGTGCTGATCACACCAGGGTCGAATGATTCTTGAAGCTCCCCTCAAGTGGTCACAAGAATCACACATAGGATATAAGTAATGAATACAAATTGGAATTTGGAGTTGTATGCTTCAGAAAGATTTCTAATTAGTAGTTGTAAAAGGATTTTCCTTAGACTGGAGAGTAAGTAATTGTTGGAAGCTTATACCGGAGAATGACGGTAGGTAGCATATTGTATTATTCCAAGGGAAGCGGGACATAGAGAAGTCCTGTGTCGAGATGACCTGAGTGCCTGCGGGATTGTGATGTGTATTGCATTGCTTTAGGGTCGACCGACCTTACCGACCGACCTTACCCAAGGTCGGTCCATTCCAGAACTTATTACCGTTTGAAAATTTTACCCCGACCGACCTTGCAAGTCCGGTCCCCAAGGTCGGTCCATTCCCGAGAGTTTTTCCCGTGGAAAATTTAAGCCCGACCGACCTTGCCAAGGTTGGTCCCAAGTTCGGTCGATTCTAGAGACTCAATTCGTACACAAAATACAAGCCCGACCGAACTTGTAAGTCCGGTACCCAAGTTCGGTCGATTCCAGAAACTCTTCCCGGTAGTGTAAACTGAGCTCGACCGACCTTGCAGGTCCGGTCCCTAAGGTCGGTCGGCTCCAGAACCTTGTTTCTAAATTCCCATTTGACTCCAAACTTCTCCACAAGTTCCCCCATGTGTCCTAATACCACTTAGGCACTTAAACTCACCTTAGAACTTCCACCAAACTCTCCAAAACAATTTCCAAAGATTTTCTTAAACATTCACTCAATCCTTTTAAAACTCCTAACACTTAGGACTTATTTCCTTACATTTCCAACTTGTAACCTTACCAAAACTTCAACCAACCCAAGTGTACCCTCCTTAACAGTTCGAGCACTTCATAAACATCATTTTCCATCTTCAGTTCATTTACCAAAACTTCCTCAAGTCCTTTTGCGTATCCATGCACAAATTCCTCTCTTTTCCATTTGTTACTCATCATTCCTAAACTCTTGGACATACCTAAACATTTCTTCCCATCCTCTTAGCACCTTAACCTTGTTCTTCTTTACCTTGACCTTCCTACACCCTCCTTAGACACCTACATCCCTTTTACTCAATTTACTCACCATCCTTGTGATCTTACTCTCTTATACATTCCTAGTCGATTTCCTCGACAATCGACAACATTCTCCTTCAATCTTCACTCCCATCACCTAAGTCCACTCATTACCATCTAAACTAAAACCTTATTGTTATATTCTCAAGTTCATACCTAGATCACCTCAAAACATTATACTTTATTTCCTCAAGTCTTAACATTCCTCATACCATGATTTTGGTGTATTTAATACACCCACCAATCCTCTAATTCCTCCTAGACATCTCTAGGCCATACTAAACCTCAAGAACTACTTAGTTAACTCATTTCCACTCAAATTCCTCTTAATCATCCCTAGTTACCCTAGGGCATATTAACTCACCACTACCTCTTAAACACTCTGTTTTCTACTCAAATTTCGCCATAGCTTCCCTAGTATTATTTCATGCCCAAATGCATTGTTTTCCTCATTCAACCAACTCACACACATCTAGTCCTTTCTCATCTTGTTTTCTCACCCAAAACAACTCATTCATAACAAACTCAATATAATGCAATAATCTTAAATTGCATAGCACTAAGGCTCTTAAATGACATGGCTCTTAGGCCCTTAAATAACTTAAACTTAAACACTGAATTTTCCATATATAAAAGCTTTGCAACCTGCAAATACACCCATCAATCTCATAGTAGTTATAATGCTCTTAAAATCCATCTTAAACTTATATTGTCAACTCATTCTCATTGGCTCCTTAGTCACAAGTCATAAGCTTGTTTAAACTCTTTTTCCTAGGTTATATAACCCATTACCTAATGTAAGCTTAAAGCTACATTAGTACTCACCTAAAACTTATCCCTTAAAACTTAAACCACCATTAGGTAAGCAATTTACCTTGTTTTTCTCAAGTTTCTCCTTAGGCTTCTTCCCTTGGGAATCTCGGCCACCATTCTAATTTCCTTTGCCAATGTTCTAATCAATATACAATGACTCTCATGAGTGCTAGATAATGCACTAACCTAAAGGAATTATTCCTAGGTTAAAAATGTGTTTTAAGGTATTAAATTGAATACTTTACCTTGGATTCTCAAAACAAGCTTGATATGAATCAAGAAGGACCTCCTCTAGCCCTTGGAGAATAGAATCAAGCTAGAACAATGGATAAAACAAGGCTCCATGAGAAGGTAATTTTCGGTCATGAAGAAGAAATGGTGGAAACATGGTTTTTCTTACATTTTTATTACCTTGAATGAATGGAGAACCAAATGGGCTCTTCAAACTTGATCATCCTCCATCAATGGAGTTTTCCCTTGGCACCGAAATGGAGCTTTGAAGGATTTGAAAAGATAGAAAGGAAGGCCTTGACTTAACTAAGACAAATCTATGCTTATTTTTGGATTTGGAGCTAAAATGAAGGTTTGGTGAGCATTTGAAGATGGAGCACCCATGGAGGCAGCCCTCTCGGTCTTGGAGCAGGAGAGGAGAAGAATAAACCGTGGGTGAAGTTGGGAAATGAAGAAGAGAGGAGAGAAGGTAGGCTAGTATAGATATTTTGCTTTATAAAAGCAAATAGTAGCTTCTTTTACTTTACTCTTCTTTTCCTTTCTTATTTGATGAAGTCTATGGTGAATCATCCCTTAGAAAACCAGCCCCCTCTTAAATAAGGCTAGTCATGGTCTTTGTTGACCAACTTATTAGACTTAGTTGATTAAAGACTAAACTAGGCACTATTTGATTACTATTCACAAACTAGTGCGCATAATTGTGAAATTTTTGATTTCCCATTGATTTAGACTTCCTAATGTGATACTAAGTAGTACAAAAGTTAATTAAAGAGTAATGACGGACATTTAGCCACTCAAAAACCATTCACAAGACAATTTTTCAAAAATGTGCTTTAAGACTTCTTAAAGCACATTTTGTGTTTTAACTTGTTTTCAAGCTTAGTTTTCATTGGTAATTGGTTTAAGATTACCATTAGGATATTACTAAGGTCTTATCATGATATTTGGGTACTCACCCAAGTCTCTCCAAGCTTAGAGCACATTTTTGCCTTAATTGCCCTTAAGGCACTTTCTTGAGTTTTCCATGGTTTAAATTGTCTACCAATCTTTCTAAGGCATATTTTAGCCTTAATACATCATATATTGATGTTTACTTAACATACTTAGGTTTGGGGTATTTCAATCTACCCCCCTTAAAAGAACTTTGTCCCCAAAGTTCCCATGCACCTTATCTTATTAGAATACATGTCTTACCTCATTCCATAGATCATATAGATCATACTTATGTATACTTAAACTCATTGAAACATTAGATCCGCCATATGCTTATACTTAAATATCACACAACATGCTTAAGCATGCATAGCACTCAAAATTCCCTTTGTTCCTTTTGATGATTAAAACATTCACATAATTTCCAACGTATTCTCCCATGTCACCGGTCCGTAGACAATGGCTTGTTCATCCTCGTCACCATGGGCCAGAATACAAAACAACTCTGCTCTCCCCATGTCACCGGTCCGAAGACAAAGGCTCGTGCGTCCTCGACTTCATGGGCGAGACTCAGTAAAAAGGTAATCCTTTTTACGAGGTCATGTGAGGAATAATTCCTCTAATTAAAAATACAATCAACTCCAATTTCGTTTTATCCTAAAGCCTCTATCAATAATGTGATTTAATTGTGACCACTGGTAGGGAGTTTCAGGAATCATCCAACCCTGATGTGATCAGCATCAGTGTAGAACTATCCTTCCACTCAAATTTGTGTTCGGTTTCGCTTGATCCCTAGAAAATCAAGTTCCACCTCCCACGTCATTTTCAAACATCAAATAATTCACTCATTCCCAATTTTCTATCTTTTTAGTCTTTCTAATCGTAATCAATACATCTCCAAAGTGTGGACTCAGTCCATCGAACATTCCCGATTCATCTCTTAGTAATTACCTCAAGACTTAAATTCCTACTAAGTTCTATAACCGTCTCGTACCAATTCTTACCATCTTATATCTCATAGCATTACTATCTTCTTCCTCATATTCATATCGAACAATATCTCATAGTGTTATCTTATTCTTATCTCACACATAGTCTCATATAGACTCATACCTCATATATTCCATATTCCTTAAGTCTCCTTAATCCTCTTCCTTAATTCTCTAAACTTGTACTCACACCGGAGTTAACAAGATAGGTACTTAATATGCATGGTATTCACATCTTCTGTGCGTAATAACCATAATTTATCTCAAAATGTTTATGTAAAACATATTCTTAAATTCTTTTATGCTATGCACACCGTAGTTTATGTACTCAGTACACAAACATACGCTAAGCGGTTTTCGCTCTACCCCCCTTAAAATGGATTACGCCCACGTAATCAACATTATATCATCCTTGAACATTAGTTCAAGATGTCTAATTCTCACCAAGCATTCTAGCTTCCATGTCATCTATCTCACTTACGATTCGATCAGAGGGTCATAACTATGCTAATGACTTAGTCTCTGCATCGAGGATTCTTAACGGTACTTATACCATTTTCTTAACTTAGTTTGGTCTAACCTCAAAGGTACTGATCTGCTAGCTTCCGCTGCACAACTCTGATAGTCTTAGGCGCCGTTTGCCTTTCTTATCGTTCATAGTATTGTATATCCTTATGCCTCCTTACAGTTTAGGAATATTGGTCTCTCAGTGGACACGTGTTATCTTTTTATATACACGATCTTATGTTCATACTCTTATTGTTTTCTCGAATGTCTAAATTGTTCTCTCCAACTGACCTTTGGTCTGAGGATGACCCTTAATCTGAAACTACTGTTTAGTGCTTATTGCGCTTTACAGCCTTATCCTTAACACTTTAAGACATGTCTAATGTCTGTGCTTAACAATCCGTGCTCTTCGCACTTCATAGTCCTTAATTATTTGTTCTCTGATTCCTTTGTGTTGTTGGTTCAACTAATTTTTTTTTTCTTCGACTATTTGTGGTAGTAGCTGCTCTCGTCTGATCTTGTGTTGTTGTCCGGGGTACGGAGCCGACTACTTCCCGTGTTCCTTACACCACTCGTCTACATGCATGGGGTACCTTACTGGTACATTACTACTTACCCAACTAACTCATAAATGAGCGTGTTAGGCCTGCAAGCCCGTGTGGGGTGCAGTCGTCCCACGTCTCGTTTTAGTAAACTCATAGTGTCCGTCACACGTTTAGCTATTACTAATTATGAAGTATTCTGTTGTCGATCTCCTCTTCATCGTTCCATAATAACATTTATTGTTCTTCTTGAATTTAATCAAGGGAGATCCATTTACTATGTTCTTGGGTATTGTATGCTCTAGTTCTTTCTGTATTTCGTACTGATTCGGTCTCTTAGTGACCGAGGTCTCTTTCCATAGAGCCTCTTATCTTCTTTCTCATATTTGTTCTACTAGGAATGCACTTCAAGTTCCTTAAGGAGTGGGTAGTGTGCTTCCTGTGAAATCTTACCTAACCAGGTCCAGACTACTGGCATCAATGCACAGTTCGTCTACCATCTTATTTCCTTACTCATATTGGTTTCTGCTCACAGATCTAGTTGCCTCGGTGTCAATATTTGACGGCTTATACATAATGGTCGCTTTACTGCGCACCATGACTTAATCCCCTTATATAAATATTGTACTCACGACCCCTACTACAGTGGTAGCTAGCCTTTACCATGTTGCCCATCGATGGCGCAACTACTTACTCATTTACTCTAACATCTTATCTTACATTCAATCCCTTCTTGGTGTAAACACACTGGGGGTTCTCTCATTTCGCTGTATAGCGAATGCCGTATCGTGTTGTAAAATGGTCATCTCTTAATATGAAGGCGTTATACTTCAATTTTAGGTTCATAAGTAGGCTATTTTTTTTTCTCACATTCTTTCATCCTTTATGATGTTATTTACCATGTAATCTAACCGGTTACTGAAGAAGTCATCCGTTGATCCCAAGCTCTTCTGAGCGTTGGTTACTTGACGTGCCATTCTATGCACTCACCATGTTTATCTTTGTCGAATACTGATTCTTAAATCCTGGGTGTTGGATATGAGGTCTGTCTCTGCAGCCTTCATTATTACTCAAGTGTATATGGTATGTTCTAAGGTAATCTCAAGGTTTACAGTTTCCATTATCTAACAAACGTATTATTTCTCTAATATGTGAAAGCCCTTTTTGAGGGGTTTATTCCCACTCTTGGCCTCACAACAAGGAGAGGTATCCCCACCCTAAAAGGCATGGTTCGTTCTCCGCCCCTGCCAATGTACTATCTCATTATTCTCATTGGTGCCTTTTCCTCGCAATATTTTCCATAATCTAAGTTATAGGTTTGGTAACCGTTCATATCTACGAATTGTAGTTCCTTCATGGCTTAAATAAGCTCTCTTTCAACTTACTGCACCTCGGGCTCTGATGTGGTTAACATCCTTGGCTAGTAGGCTCTTAGTGCTTAATGCCTCAATTCATTACTTGTACTCTTATTCATCTGTAGGTCATCCTCATAGGTTTTTGTTTCTTTGAACACTATCCACCATTAGGTTACATATTAAATGTAATATCGGGTTTCATGGTAAGTTGCTGCATCCTGCTTCCTGCTATGGAAGTTTATTCAAGTGATCTGAGGTTACTTAGTGTCCTCGAATATACTGTCATTTTACTAGACTTATGTCTTTTAGCAATCAAGGTTAGGTTCGTATTAGGCGTTTGCCTCATGGTGTCCAAGTTGGATATCATCCTGTCATCTTATAGTTCCATCTCAACGCTTAGTTCAACTTCCGTTGACTACGCCACCCGTTGATGATCAATCGTACTCGGGTGTTAATGAGTTAGACAAACAGTATTAACTGTCATTCATCAGTTTGTTCGGCTTGACTATGCCTGCTCTGTGGGGGTAGTCTTCTGAGCTTTCCTTTTCCAGAGTTGTACGTCTTTAATCCTTAGTAGGTTATATCTTACGTTCATTTCTTTTATCCTTGTTTTCTGGGTTTTCCAACATCTTCATTGAAGAATGTTTATTACTCGTATTCTCAATGATCACCTCGGGAGTCTTATCCCGTTCTTGTTGAAGGTTTTTATGTCGACGGTCTCCATTGTATTCCGTAATGCATTCCTTGTATGTTATCACTTACGTAGTGTTTTGCTCGCATTACTGAGCGATCTCTTATGTTTTCCTCTCGGGGTTTAGGTTTGATGTTCTTACCGCACTGTCGGTTGTTGTTGTAGTGGATTGTACCGTTGCTAATATTTATATCTTTTAGTATTTTGTCCAAGTTCTGCTCCCTGTTGACTGGTGTATCCACTCTTCTCATCATGGTCAGGCCGTCAGGCCCTTCCAAGGTCTCATTCTCCCGTTCTTATATATTTACAATCTGGTATTAGTGTGTACTACAATTGTAGCGTTCGGTTATCTTGCCATGATGGCTTTGCGTGTAGCTTAACCGTGGTAGCACTTGCTATGACAAGTGTGCCATGCAAGATGAGCTTCCGGTACCGTGTGCGTCGATAGTGGTACTTCCACCTAGTTTCCATATCTTTGGTAGTCCTCGGGACTCCTTCGACGTTCTCTTATTTAGGATAACTAGCCATCCGGCAGTTTCCTGGTTGTTTTGACAGTACTATCATTTGTCAGGGTGTTCCTCTTTTTTGAGGGAACCCCTCGTTACTTACTTATGTCTTAATCCTCGCTCCCGTCTTCACGTATTTTGTCATGATTACTAAGTAATGGTTCTCCCTTAGGCACTACATCGTAGTCCTATTCCGGTATACAGTAGTACACGTTCTTATTGTCGCCTGCACTATGTCGGCCAGGTTTTATAACATTCCTCATTGTATGGGGTTTGGAGTTCCCGCTTCTAACTAGTCCTTCCAGTAATCTTAACTCTCATGCTTGGTATTATCCCCCTGTTATGCTCATTCGGACCACTGTCCGGTACTCACGTCACTTATCTTTTCTTACCCATTGCACCTTTAGTGCTTTTCTTATCATTGGTATTACGGTGTAACTCGACTGCGTAGCATGTCGACCCATGTTGCCGGTAATTACCGTTCCCTTATTGATAGAATTCCATAGGTAGCGCCTGTTTCTCTGTTGCGCTCCATTAAAAACCTCCTAGTTCTCCGTAACTGTTGTGCAACAAGATGTTTCTCGTATTGCTTACTGTTAACTAACTGCAAGATCGGGTTTCCCCGAGTAAGAGAAGGTTTTCTTCTCTCTGGCGTTTGTTCCACATATTCAGGGTTAGGGATGTGGAGGGCGGGTCTAGGTACTATGGATATCCGGTAAATACCGGGAAGTCCTAACTAACGCACCTCTCACTCTATCACTCAACCCTTAGCCCATAACTCAAACTCAACCTTTGTATTCACCTAACTTCGGTATTTCTTGTCTTCAGAGCGTAACTACGCTCTGATACAACTTTTTGTAACATCCCATCTCTATCCAATCATGGTTATCACAAACGTATCACTATATATACAAACTCTGCAGCGGATTCAAATACATTCCAGGACCTTGCCACGGTCTGACTACAGAATATACCGAACATTAGTAGACACAAATCTTAACCAAATACGTATCCTCCTTACAATCCCCTCACATCCTATACATCTTACTAACTCAGTTTTCCATACGAGTGTACATGCACAACTCGTAGGCCACACTTAACCCGTAACGCTTGTACCCCATCTTACTCTCGTGACGGCCGCCTCCTGACGTTCACCTGTGTAGTAAAAGCAGCCCCCAAAGGGGGTCAGCACGAATGCTGGTACGATCCTCTCATGGCCCCCAAGCTAACGTGGCTACGACGACTAATTGTCGATAGCATGGAGGTTGATTAGATGCACAACATAATAGAAAGTGCAGTAAACAACAATCCAAATATGAACAATCAAAGTTCAAACATGATGAACGACTTAAATATGTTCCCTTAATTAGAGAGTTAATTATTTAACTCCTTAAGTTATGTTTCCTCTTAATCTTAGTCCATCCTTTTCTTACCTCAATCTTAGTCTTAGAAACAACCATCCTTTAAAAAGGAATGGATGTAGCTTATCTTAGTCTTATAATACAAACCATCCTTTAAAAAGGAATGGTTGCAACTTATCTCAAACCTTATCTTAATCTTAGAATACAAACCACTCTTTAAAACAGAAATGGTTGTATCTTACCTCAATGTTTATTTTTGTCGGGTCAAAAGCAACCCTAGCCAATGAGCTATCAACTCCATTGGTTGAATAAACAACTTATCTTATAATTTAGGATTTAGGTGATCCTACCGCACCATCTTAATGCCTCCTACCTTGGACTGTATGTCCAATGTAGCTGAGCCGGCAACCGACCCTAGGCAACAAGTCCGAAGACAAGTCCTTAAGCGGAAGTCGGATCTACTTTAGATACCAACCCCCTTATTCCTTAGCATGCATGACCAGAGTCAGTCCCGGGTTCCTCACTCGCCCCTTAAGTTCCATTTAGTAGAAGTCTCAAGACAATGTTTGTTGGTTAAAGACTAAACTAGGCACTATTTGATTACTATTCACAAACTAGTGCGCATAATTGTGAAATTTTTGATTTCCCATTGATTTAGACTTCCTAATGTGATACTAAGTAGTACACAAGTTAATTAAAGAGTAATGATGGAAATTTAGCCACTCAAAACCCATTCACAAGACAATTTTTCAAAAATGTGCTTTAAGACTTCTTAAAGCACATTTTGTGTTTTAACTTGTTTTCAAGCTTAGTTTTCGTTGGTAAGTGGTTTAAGATGACCATTAGGATATTACTAAGGTCTTATCATGATATTTGGGTACTAACCCAAGTCTCTCCCAGCTTAGAGCACATTTTTGCCTTAATTGCCCTTAAGGCACTTTCTTGAGTTTTCCTTGGTTTAAATTGTCTACCAATCTTTCTAAGGCATATTTTAGCCTTACTACATCATATATTAATGTTTACTTAACATACTTAGGTTTGGGGTATTTCAGTTCTTCTCTTTAAGATCCAGGTTTGGTGTTCTTACCGTACTGTCGGTTGTTGTTGTTGTAGTAGGTTGTACTGTGGTTAAATTTTTTTTTCCTTTAATATTCCTTTAAGTTCAGCTCCCTGCTGACTGTGTGTCGACTCATCTTATCATGGTCAGGCCGTCCGGCCTTTCCAAGGTCTCATCTTCCCGTTTTTATGGATTTACTATCCGGTATTACTACAACTGTAGCGTTCTACTATCTCGCCATGTTGGCGTTCCGTGTAGCTTAACCGTGGTAGCACTTGCTATGGCATGTGCGCCATGCAAGATGAGCTACCGGTGCCGAGCGCGTCGGTAGGGGTACTTCCACTTAATTTCTATATATTTGGTAGTCCTCGGGACTCCTTCGACATTCTCTTATTTAGGATAACTAGCCATCTGGCAATTTCCTTGTTGTCTTGCCAGTACTGTCGTTTGTCAGGGTGTTCCTCTTTTTTGAGGGAACCCCTCGTTACTTACTTATGTCTTAATCCTCGCTCCCGTCTTCACGTATTTTGGCATGGTTACTAAGTAATGGTTCTCCCTAAGGCACTACATCGTAGTCCTATTCCGGTATACAGTTTGTACCCGTCTCATTGTCGCCTGCGCTATGTCAGCCATGTTGTAACCTTTCTCATTGTATGGGGTTTGGAGTTCCCGCTTCTAACTGGACCCTTCGGTAGTCTTAATTCTCATGCTTTGTACTATCCCACTGTCATGCTCATTCGGACCACTGTCTGGTACTCATGTCGCTTATCTTTCCTTATCCATTGCACTTGTAGTGCTTTTCTTACCATTGGTATGGCGGGTTATTTCGACTGCGTAGCATGTCGACCCATGTTGCCCGTAATTCCGTTCTCTTGCTGGTAAAATTCCATTGGTAGCGCCTGCTTCACTGTTACACCCCATTAAAAACCTCCATGTTTTTGTAAACTATTGTACAACAAGATGTTTCTCGTATTGCTTTCTGTTAACTAACTACCAGATCGGGTTTTCCCGAGTAAGAGAAGGCTTTCTTCTCTCTGGCGTTTGTTCCCCGTAACTCAAGCAAGGGACGCGGAGGGCGGGTTTAGGTACTATGGATATCCGGTAAACACTGGGAAGTCCTAACTAACGCACCTCTCACTCTATCTCTCAACCCTTAACCCATAACTCAACCTCAACCTCAGTATTCTCCTAAGTTCGGTAATTCTTGTCTTCAGAGCGTAACTACGCTCTGATACCACTTTTTGTAACACCCCATCTCGATCCAATCGTGGTTATCACAAACTTATCACCATATATACAAACACTGCAGCGGATTCAAATACATTCAAGGACCTTGCCACGGTTTGATTAACAGAATATACCGAACGTTAGTACTTACAGGTCTTAACCAAATACATATCATTCTTACAATCCCCTCACATCCTATACAACTTACTAACTCAAAATACCATACGAGTGTACATGCACAACTCGTAGGTCACACTTAAACCCGTAATACATCTACCCCATCTTACTCTCATGACGGCCGCCTTCTGACGTTCACCTGCGTAGTAAAAGCAGCCCCCAAAGGGGGGTCAGCAAGAATGCTGGTACGATCCCCTCATGGCCCCCAAGCTAACGTGGCTACGACGACTAATTGTCGATAGCATGAAGGTTGATTAGATGCACAACATAATAGAAAGTGCAATAAACAACAAACCAATTATGAACAATCAAAGTTCAAACACAATGAACGACTTAAATGCGTTCCCTTAATTAGTGAGTCAATTATTTAACTCCTTAAGTTATGTTTCCTCTTAATCTCAGTCCAATCTTACTTTACCTCAATCTTAATCCTTATCTCAATCTTAGAATACAAACCGTTCTTTAAATCGAAATGGTTGTATCTTATCTCAAACCTTATCTCATATATGCCAACCGTTCTCTCATTAGAACTGGTTAACCCTTAGTACGTTGTTAATTTTGTAGGGCTTGGTTAATCCTAGCCAGCAGCAGGACACTTACCGGCAATAAACAACATTCTTAAATTGTTGGGGATGTAGGCTAGATCCCCCCACGCCATCTTAGTATGCCTCCCTTCTAGAACAAGTAGTCCGAGGAGGCCGAGTCTATATGTCGACTCTAGGCGACGAGCCCGAAGACAAGTCATATTTAGAAGTCGGTATCTGATAAGGATACCGACATCCCCCAATACACATGTGCCGGTACCATTCCGGATTTCTCACTCCCCCCAAGTTAAAGTTAGTAGAAGTCTCAATGCAATGCTTGTTTGTTAAACCTCTTTCGGTTATTAACAAACTAATATTAGGGAGTGTTCCTTAGTGTCACTCGATTTCTTACTAAACGTTAGTTAGTAGGTTCTCACGGTAAGTTGTGTTAGTTTTCAAACATCACACTACAATACAATAAACATAATGTTCCGGTTGCGTGCTTTATCTTGTTTAGTGAGCACACAAAAACAAATAGCACACAAGCCGAGGGACACCTCGTTAACAAGCAGGTCACAAGAAGACTGTACCGTTCACCGTTGGTCGTTCGGTTGCTTACTCTCCTCCGGAGTCCAAATTCTCCAAACCCTAAACATTGATTGAATTGGTGGTTATCACTTTTAGTAACCTCGCGTACTTAATCACTAATGATTTCCAACTAAGAACCACTAATGTCATTATGTTTAACCTTACCCACTTGTTTACATACTTCTCATTTTACACTCACACTTGTTCACACCTCCACTGGCCTTAAAATCCCCAAACAACTCTAACAACCCTATAATAACGTTACCCAACAAGCCCCCTCCATTCACCATTGAAAAACCACATTTTCTTTGTAAATTGCCCTGGTCCGGGACATGGTCCGGACCTAAGGTCCCGAACCAATGTCTGTCCTTAATCTCGGCCTTATTTTAGCTATGGTCCGGGACTTGGTACTTACCCAAGGTCCCGGACCAACCCCTGGGTACATTCTCGACCTGTTGTGCTGGTCCGGGACTTTATCCAAGGACTAAGTCCCGGACCACATCTTAAACTGTCAAATTTTACAGTTTTGAACCTCTTTCCACACTTGTTCTTTTGTCCAATCTTCTTCTAATCTTTCCCCATGTATTAACACATGTTCTAACACCATTTTAGCACTTAAAATCCTCCTAACTCATGGATGAACTCACCTCTAAATTCCTTGATCATTATTCAAGTTCGTACTAAACTCTTAACACTTATAACTTAATTCCTTACATTTCCAACATGTAAACTTTGTCTAAAACTTCAACTAACCAAAGTGTTTCTTCACAACCATCTTAACTACTCCTCAAGCATCATCATGCACAACCCATTTTCTTTACTCACACTTCTCAAAGCTATATATAAACTAGCACATGCTTACATCCTTACAAGTCATTATACCTTATTTTTTCCTTCAAACTTTGTACAAGTTTCCTAGCTTCCTTCACCATGGTTTTGGTGCCTTAATTTCACCATTGGATCCCCTAGTCCCTCTTAGACATCTACATCTCTTTTACTCAACTTACCCACCATTCTCATGATCATACCCTCTTATACATTCCTAATCATTTCCTTGACAGTTTACAACATTCTCCTACTATTTTCACTTCCATCACCTAAGTCCACTCATTACCTTCTAAACTAAAACCTTATTAGTCCACTACTAGCATCATCACCTCTTACACAAGCTTCCCAAAACTCTCATTGTTATATTCCCTAGTTCATACCTAAATCATCTTAAAGCATTATACACCTTTTTCCCTCCAAATTTTTGCACAAGTCCTACCATTCCTCACACCATGACTCTGGTGTGTTCAATACACCCACCAATCCTCTAATTCATCCTAGACAACTCTAGGCCATTCTAAACCTCAAGAACTCCTTAGTTATCTCATTTTCACTCAAATTTCCTTTAATGACTCATAGTAAATCCTAGGTCATATCAACTCACAATCACCACTTAGACACTTTGTTTTCTACTCAAATTTCGCCATAGCTCCTCTAGTATATTATCATGCCCTAATGCATTGTTTTTCTCACTCGATCATCTCACACACACCAAGTCTTTCTCATCATACTTTCTCACCCAAATCAACTCATTCACAACAAACCTCAATATAATGCAATAATCTTAAATTGCATAGCACTAAGGCTCTTAAATGACATGGCTCTTAGGCCCTTAAATGACTTAACCTTAAACACTGAATTTCCTCAATAATAGCTTTCAACCTCCAAATACACACAACAATGCTCCCATGGCAATATAAGTGTTCTCATAACTCACCTTATACTTATCTTACTATCCCATTCCCATTGGCTCCTTAGTCACAAGTTCACACTTGTTACATACTTTTTCCTAGGTTATATACCCATTACATAATGTTAGCTTTAAGCTACATTACCACTTATCTAAATCTCATCCCTTAAAACCTTAAACCACCATTAGGTAAGCAATTTACCTTTTTTTTCTCAAGCTTTTCACACTTTCCTCCTTGGATTTCCTTGCTTGTCTTTTGGTAATGAACTTTAATTCCCTTGCCCATATTCTAATTGACATTCAAATAATCTAATGAGCACTAAGCAATATGCCTAAACTCATAGAATTCCTTCTTAGGGTTAAATATGTTTTAAATCTTTAAAGTGGATTATTACTTTGAAGTCTTAAATAGACTTGGGTATGAATCAAAGAGGACCTCCACTAGTCCTTGGTGAATGAAATAAGCTAGTTCAAGTTGAAAAACAAGCCCCCATGAGAGAAAGAAATTTTCAGCAATGGAGAAGAAGTGTGTGGAAACAAGATTTTTCTTACATTTTCATTACCTTGGATGAATGGAGACCAAACGAGCTCTTCAAACTTGATTTTCCTCCATCAATGGAGTTTTATCATGCACCAAACTGAGCTTTGAATGATTTGAAAAGATATAAAGGTAGGTCTTGCTCCAACTAAGAATAATCTATGCTCACTTTTTGATTTGGAGCTAAAATGAGTGTTTGGTGAGTAATTGAACATGGAGGTTCCATGGATGAAGCTCTCACGGTCTTGGAGCAGAGAAAAGGAAGGAAGTCGGTTGTGGAAGAGAGAAATGAGAAGAGAAGAGAGAGAAGTAAAGGTGAGATATTTAACTTAAAAGCAAATGTTCTTTTTTTTCACTTTATTTATTCTTCTTTTCTTATTGGATGAAGCCTATGGTTACTCATCCCATTAAAAACCGTCCTCCCCCCCTTAGTATTTAACATACATAAGGCCTTATTTGGCCATTTAGCTAATTAAAGTTGACTTAAGTCAAAACTAGCACTATTTGAGCACTATTCACAATTAGTGCACATATTCGTGAAATTTTTGGTTTCCCATTGATTAGCTTCCTAATGTGATACTAATTAGCACACATTGATTAATATGTAATCATAGGCATTTAGTCACTCAAAACCCATTTCTAAGACAATTTCTCAAAAGGTGCTTCAGGAGTCTTAAAGCACATTTGTGTTTAAGCTTGTTTTTGAGCTTGGTTTTCTTTGGTAATTGATTTAACATGTCCATTACATGTTAATAAAGTCTTTATAATGGTATTTGGGTGCTAATCAAAGTCACTCCAAGCTTAGATCAATTTTTGCTTTAATTGCCCTTAAAACATTTTCTTGTGTTTTCCTTGATTTAAATTGTCTACCAATCTTTCTAAGGCATATTTTATCCTTACTACATCAACTTGATGTTTACTTAGCATACTTAGGTTTGTGGTATTTCAGCAACGAACCTTCTCCTTAGACGGGAGCGTAACCGTAAAGTCAGGTAGCTCATCAGCGTCTAGCCCCAACCTTCTCGCAAACGATGCCGAGATAAAGGTATGCGAGGCCCCTGAGTCGAAGAGAACTGATGCCTCGATCCCATTGATCGGAAATGTGCCGGTGAGGATAGTACCGCTTATGTCGGCCTGTGCCTCTGTAAGTATGCTTAGCGCACCTTCCGTACCGAGTCCATAACCTAATTGTATTTCACAAGCTTTCATGAGTAATAATGGTATAACAGGAGTCATAACAATTAATATGAACAACATTGTTATTTTATTAATAACCATCCTGTTTACAACATGTGCTCTTCCTTACATCTCATTTCTTACATCATACTGAAAACATTACATGGCTAATATTGTCTAAAGGTTAGGTTTAACCGTCCTGGTCTCATATGTGTCGCATTAATTACTGCTGACGGTGCTGTATTCAGCTTAATTCTCTTAATCCCATGATACAACATTCTTGATTCTCCTCCCATAACTAATACATCCCAGACTTAAGTATTAACTTATTAGCACGGTCCGCACGCTTCTGCTCGCCATACACAAATTCAGCGTCGTCCCCAATGGACCAAGACACTACGGGTATCCCTCTCGAGAGAGACTCCGCTGTCTCGTCCTTATCCTGATGCAATTTGAGTTGCCCGTCTTTCTCATAGAAGTTAACAATGCAGAGGTCTGCTTGTATGTCTGGGATCGGGTCAGCTTCCAATTGCTGAGCAATCTCCACAACTTGTGTAATAACCTGATGGAACTCTTCGAGTATTCCCGGTGGTGAGGGTCCATCTTCTGCTCTAGTGGTCTGGTATGTCTTGGCATACGGATTCCAATCCTTGCCTAGGCTCATCATCTTCAACTTCATCCTTGCTCCTCCTGGGTACTCCGGTGTATAGAAACCTCCTGGTCCCACTCCTAACTGACTGCATCTCCTGATGATGGCTATTTGTGCTTCGGGTGTCAGGTATCCCCTTAATAAAATCATACCTGGGCGGAGAACCTGACATTGTTCGGTTGGAAAGTCTAGGGTTTCGATGTCGGTCTCTTCTAGTTAATTGTTGAATGTATGGGGTAGCAAATGTTGAAGTTTCCTAAGGTGGTAATAGGTTATGTCTTACTTAAGTTCTAATCTCATCTTATTCTCATCTAACTCAATTATTCACCAAAGCATGCATGAAAATGTGGTAAGCAGGCAATTTTATTACTTAATGGCTTATAGCGGTACCTAGTCTCGATGAGGGTTCAGCCTCATCGTCCCGGTCCACCATGTGTAGAGTTGGTCCCGACTTCTGGACTACCCGTGGGCTCTTGTTTGCAGCTTGTTGTGCCCCCTTCTGGCCGTCAGATCCAGCACCCTGATCGGTCTTGCCCTTGCCCTTCATCTCGGGCCTAAAGGCTCTGCTCTCGGGGTTCCGGAAGCACTCGTATGCCCGGTGTCCGTACACCCCACAAAAGTTGCACTCCACTTTGTTTCCCTTACAGTTGGGCCCGGGGTGGTCCTTGTGACCCCACTGATAGATGTAGCGTCGTTGATAGCCACCACCGGCTCCCTTCCCAGATTCAGATCCTGATCATTCTCAATATTAGTAATTGTTTCTTAACGGTCGCTAAATTTTTCTCAATTCACTCAATGCTCATTTCCTTACCCTTTGGCGCCTTAGAGCGCAGAGGCTTTGCAGCAATAGCATAGGTCAGCTTAAGCGGCTCTTCAGTAGCCTTCTCAGTTTCCACCTTCCCTTTTTTACTTTTCTGGGCCTGAGGCTGGTACTTCTGTTTCTTCTACCCGCCCTGCCCTTGGTTCTCAGCACTTTCACCAGCATTTTTTCTTTTAGCATTATCCTCATCCCTCAGCTAGACGGTTATCTCAACCTTAGCAGCGGCATGATAGCACTCCTGCTTTCCAAGTATTAGTTTCCCTTATTTCTCAAAGTCTAAATCTTACTCACTTATTCATATTCTAAACGTTCTCATTACCTGCAAGGTAGTATAACTCGTCGGCCCCATGCCGTAGCGGAGTCGATGGCTAAGCCCGCCATAGAAGCGGTCCACCAGTATCTGGTCTGAATACCCAAGACCCGGTAAAAGACGAAGCAAGGCGGTAAACTCTAAGTAATACTCATCTACCGTCATCTTGTCCGTCTGCTTTAGCGCATCCAATTGTAAGCGCTTCTTTGTCTGGATATGGGCGGGGTAGTACTTGGCTCGTAGTAGAGTTGTGTACTGCTCCCAGCCGATGTCTGGATTGGCCACATGCTTGGCCCTCACCAGCTTCCACCAATCGCCTGCTGCTCCCTTCAGATAAAATGCAGCCAGACGCACCTTGATCCCAACAGGGACATCAAGGGTCTCGAAGGCGGTCTCCAGCTTGGAGATGTACACCTTAAGCTTGGCGGGATCAGTCTCCCCCTTGAATGTCGTGGGTCGAAGGTCAGCAAGACTCTTCACCCAATTCGGTTCCCGAGGCTGTGGCGGTGGAGGTGGTGGTGCACCAACACCAGGCTGATAGCCCATGTGCCCTAACGCAGCAGCCACGATCTCAGCGATCGTCTGCCCTCCCGGCATCGCAGTACTCTCATCGCCTCGGCCACGGCCTCGACCTCCTACTGGACGTCCTGCCATCTGAACAATCACAAGTCACATTAGGTTCGTATCCACCACGGTTTCTGTTCACGGATTTTATAACGTCCGTAGACGGTAAAGACGATCCACACTCATTAGTGGTCATCTGACTCTACTCACTCTAACTTCTCACACCCTTAACCCATTACTTGTATCTTAACTCATATCCTAACTCAGTGGTTACCTATGTCCGGTATTTCTTTGATCAGAGCGTAACTACGCTAAGATACCACTTTTTGTAACACCCGGTCCAAGCCAATCGTGGTTATCGCAAACTTAACAACATAATTATATCGTCGCAGCGGAATTAAACCATCACCAGGACCTTGTTACGGTCTGAACAACAGAATATACCGAACTTTAGACATTTACAACCGCTAATCCAAAATATACATACCAACGAAAATATTCACCAACCGCACAATCTTAAACTGCCTCATACCTTGGACTGAAAATCCAATGTAGCCGAGTCGACATTCGTCCCTAGGCAATGAGTCCGGAGACAAGTCCTCAAGCGGAAGTCGGATGTGATTCAGATACCAACCCCCTTTTCTTAACATGCATGACCGGAGTCAGTACTGGATTCCTCACTCCCCTTAAAGTCTAGTTAGTGAAAATCTTATAAACCAAGTGTTAGTTAAACCTTCACGGGTATTAACCAACCGTTACAAAAGTGTAATTCCTCATTTCATTCCAATGTGTATTAAACTTAGTTAGTAGCTAATCTCAAGTCACGTGTGTTAGTGTAACGAAAACACACACACACACACACAATAACTGCAATAAAAGCGGTTGCATGCTTTATCTTGTTTAGTCGGCACACACATAAACAAATAGCACACAAGCCGAGGGACACCTCGTTAGCAAGCAGGTCACAAGAAAACCATACCGTTCACCGTCGGTTGTCCCGGTTGTTTAATTCTCTTCGGGTTCCAAACTTTCAAGTCCTAAAACATTCATCCAACATAGATTATTAATTACTTATACATCACTTATGAAATACCCCGTAATTAAAAATAGTGATTAATTAGGCTAATGAATAATTTAGAAGCTTAATTAAGTGTGAATAATCATGAGGGAACAAATCCCGAAGAAAACAGATCCTTAAAATGGATTAAAAACACTAACGAACCTTAAAGCACGTTTTTCGAGGTAACCGGGAAAACGTGTCTTTAAGCGGGTCAAAAAGACTCGTAACAATTTTGGTCAACTAATTAATCATTAATAAATATTAGTGAAGCTTTAGAACCAATAAAATCAATAAAACGAGAAACTAGTAAAAACTGTCAAAAACGGGAAGTTTTGGGGTAGAAACATAAATAACCAAAACTTATGTGTCCACTTTTAAAATAAAAAGTGAAGTTGTGTGTGTGTGTGCTAGTGCCAGCCGGCCCCTATCCCTCTCCCTCACACACTCACTAACCCCCCTCTCTTATTTGCAAAACAACAAAATAATAAAGCAACCCTACTCTCACTTTTAATCTCTCTCCTCTACTCATTCTCTTCTCTCACGTAAACCCCATCCCCCTCACTCTCTATTTCTTCTTCCTCCAGCCGATGACAATGGAGAATTAGCAAACCCCCGCAAAACCTATACTTCTCTCCTCTTGTTACTCCCTCAAATCTCCTCCAAAAATTACAAAACGTGTACCATTGGAATCCTCTCATCAAGAAGAGTATAAGGTAAAAAGAAATCCAAAACCACTTCCTTTTCTTGCTCTCATTTGCAAAATAAAGATTTCAAGTTTTGAACTCCTTGCTCCTTTCGTACCCAGCCGATTTTAGCCTCTTGGAAGGGGTGGAAATATTGTCCTTGAGCTATCCCAAGCACTACTTATACCCTTGCAAGGTAATATAATTTCTAAACCCTAAAACTTACATTAAAAGCTTAAATAATATTTAGGGTTAGTTTTTAGTATTGAAATGGTGTGTATGCGTGTGGGTTGTAGTGTGAGAATTGATTTAAAAACCGGTGGAAGAGGAAAGGAGGAAGAAGGAAGAAGCAAGAAGGAGAAAAAGGAAACTAGAAGAGGAACAAGGTAAACTATGCTTGTCCTTGTGTAGTTTAGTAATGTATAATGTAACAGATTTTGTTGGTGTAAATTTGTAGTGTACAATGGTAATGAGTAGAGGTATAATGTAGGAAAGAACCAAACTGTTTTAAACCTTTGAAAGACAATTAAAAGATGTCACAAACATAGATGGGGATTAATGTTGAGTGCAGGAATTTTTGGAGTGTTTTAGTGTTGGTATTTGTGTATGGGAGCTTGTATATCTATGATTGATGAAAACAGGTGGTATGATCATATATGTGTGTGAAACAATGTGGTGAGAGTGTAAAAATATAGGGGAGGTTATGTCAAAATTTACCTAGGATTAGGACACTTAATGAACTAGAAACTAGGTGACTAATATGTGTTTGTAACAGATTTTGATAGAGAAAGATAGAGGGTATATTGGGAGAGATAGTTAATGTAGTTGTAATGCATTAGGAGTGTTGGAAAATGACAACAGAAGAGGGGGCTATAGATGGAGAGAGTTAGAGTAGAAATCTGTAGCAAAATGCAACTAGAGAAGAAACTATGTGAGTGTTGGAATGGAATTTGGGAAGAACAAGAGTGTAAGCTAGTATAGGATTTGTGTAATGAATTAAGGAATGAAACAACATGATTTAGAGTGTGTAATTAGTGATAAAACATGTGGGAATAAGTGTAGGAACAATGGGGAAGTAATGGGTGAAAGATAGAACTGAAAACAGAAATAAAAATGCAAATACTAGGCCGGACCGGACTTGCAAGGTCGGTTGAGCCCAGATTTGCAAAGGGTGGAAAGCTTCTGGAATGGACCGACCTTGGGGACCGAACTTGCAAGGTCGGTCGGCCAGAAAATTCCCGTCTTAAAACCTTCTAGAATGGACCGACCTTGGGGACCGGACTTGCAAGGTCCGTCGGCCTAAAATTCGCCTGTAATGAAACTTATTGGAATGGACCGACCTTGGGACCAGACATGCAAGGTCGGTCGACTCCAGAATTTCGAAACCAAAACTCACAGGAATGGACTGACCTTGGGACCGGACTTAGCAAGGGCGGTCAACCCTGTAATTTTCAAGCGAAGTACCTTACTGACTTCGACTGACCTTGGGTCCGGCCCTGGGTAAGGTTGGTCGAGTCATACAAAAAAAAATGTTACATTAAATAATAATAATGTACCAATGTTAAGTAAGGAAGGAAACTTAAAGTAAAGAAGAGTAAGTAAGTAATCTGTAAGTGCAAGAATGGAAAGGACTTAGTAAGTATGACTTAGGAAACACAAGAGTAATCGAATTAAGTTAATGATAGTTAAATTAATCACTCGAACATATGTATGTTATAGGACTTGATTTGTGAGCACCGAAGGAAAGTTGGGATACAAATACTCGGTGATCCGGTAATGTAAGAAGGTTATCTTTTGTATTCCGTAAGCAAAGTTGTAGTAGCTCGGTATACTTTGATCATCAGACCGTTACGGTAAGTAAGGTAAGCCTAGCTAGCCGTATGGGCGGTTAGCGGCGTTGTATCACCCGCCGTAGTAATAGTAGTATTTCCGCTGCGAACTGATAGGATCAACAGGACGATTAGACGGTAAGAATAGGATTAACGGTTGGGGTGTTACAAAAAGTGGTATCAGAGCGTAGTAACGCTCTGATGTCCTTAGTTACCGAGCATAGGAGATTACCGAGTTAGGATTTCAACCGTCTTAAGATGGATACTTAGAAACCTAACTAGGAACTACCGTTGTTAACAACGGATACCCTTGACGTTCTTATGAACGATACCTTGCTTAAATTCCAAGACCTTCAGGTCATATCTTGCGAAGCCTAATGTAAATGTTAAATGTTCAGATGTCAGGACGAGGTCGAGGCCAACCTAGGGGAGAGACATCTGACGGACCCGGCGCGCAGACGATAGCAGAGATCGTCGCCGCCACGGTAGCGTAGATGCTACCACAAGTAATCAATGTAATGCAACAAAACTAACAAAACCAACAGAACCAAGCGGGGCCAATCCCTACCCCTCCACCCAGAGAAGCTAACTGGGTAAAAGCTGTAGCGGAACTCCGCCCTCCTTGCTTTAGGGGCGAGAGTGATCCGGCTAAGCTCGAAGCCTATATCTCCGAGATGGAGACGGCGTTTGAAACCATCGAAGCTCCTGCTGGAGTTCGAGTTAGAGTTGCCGCCTACTATCTGAAAGACGCAGCCATGGATTGGTGAGTAGTCAAGCACGAGCACGTCAATGACCCCACTTCGATGGGAGTCCTTTGCAGCCCTCCTCCGATCAAAATACTACCGGAGCCTGTGGAAAACAAAGAAAAGGCTAGAGCTGGACGCCTTGAAAAATGACAGACAAGATGTCTGTGGATGAGTATTACTGACATACACATCCATCCTCCGTCTTCTACCGACTTAGGATACCACCGGCCAAGTGTTGGTCGATCGCTTCTATGGCGGTCTGAGCCATCGCCCGCGGTACGGTATGGGCACTACACACGATTTACCTCTCTTCAGGTAAATATCGGTTAACCCTAGTATCATTTCAGTTCCTTGAATCTTTTTCTCTACCTCTTTAAATAAGAATCCCAACTAATACCTGAAACTTCAGGAGTGTTATCACGTGGCTTCTCGCGTGACATCACTTGCCAACTACGGGATGCAAGAAACCGCTGTTGAAGCGCAAGGCAAACAAATAAACACAAGTGCCGAGAGTGAGAACCAGGGTTAAAAGCTTGGAAAAAGAAGAAACGGGAAATTCTTTCATCAAACTAAAAGAACTTCCCAGGTGAGAGCAGTGCCCATGCGGAGCAGGGAAACCAGTTGAGCTTCTTCAACTAGGTTCTTCTGACACCGTGGCCGCAAAGCCACTGAGATCACACCCACCTAAGGGTAAACTTCTATCCTAAATCGTATTGTTACAGTATCATAACTAGTATATCCACGCACACATGTGCTAACCCTCTAAACCTCAGGTTCTGGCTCCGGTTTCACCAAAACCTTCTCCGATGGCCGCACCTATGTGTGCTACAACTGCCAGAAACTGGGATACACAGCTAATAGATGCCCAGAGAATGCTAAGCCAAAGGGGAAACTTCCAAAGCACAAGTAGAGGGAAGGCAAGGAGGTTGCATCTGGCAGATGCACTAGCCCAACAGGCACCACAGGGACAGGGATCCCGGGGTCCTCCGAGGGGCGCACCCCAGAAGCAGCCTGTCCTTCATGTTATCGACCGTGATGGGTCCAGTTCTAAGTCCGGCCCAGGTAATTGTCTAAACCTTTAATCCTTGAAGAAGCATGACTAGTATTGAAGTAAATGTGAATGAATAATGAGTAAACGAAGTAGTGTGGTATTGAGCAAGAAACGAATTAGTTGAAACTAGTACTCACCGTAGATGAAATTTGTAACCATAGGAGACTTAGTATCTGTTATCCGATAGGTAAACCCTGAATCAAGAAAGACCGACATCACCAATAAGACTACACCAGCGAGCAGTGTCAGCGTATCCGACCAGGTATGATTTTATTAAGGGGATACCTGACACCGAAGCCCAAATCTCAATCATTCTTGACGAGTGCAACGAATAGGAACGGGTAAGGTGGGATTTTACACACCAGAATTCCCGGTGGAGCGAAGATGGAAGTTGAAAATGATGTGCTTGGGAAAGGATTGGAATCCTTATACCAAGACATACCAAGAGACACGAACACGAGACGAGCAACGCCACCGATAATACCTCAGGAGTTTCGGACACTGTCACACAAGCAGTAGAGCTTGCACAACAAGTGAACATGAACCATCCCCGCACTTGAAAGCGGACCTTTGTATCGTCAACTTCTATGAAAAAGAAAGGACAATGGGGTTTACACCAAGACAAGGACGAGACAGCGGAATCTCTTGAACAAGGAGTGCCCGTAGTGTCTTGGTCCAGGGTGATGACGCCGTTATTTATGTATAGCGAGCAGAAAGCGTGTGGACCTCGCACAGAAATTGGTATTAAGATCAGGAGATGTCCTAATCATGGGTGGAAAACTATAGGATGCTGTATCACGGGATCAACAAGATCAAGTGAATACGGCACCACCGACAATATCAATTCCACACACATGAAACCAGGACGCCTGAACTTACCTTTAGGAAGTATTAACCTTAAAGTATCATGTAATGTATTAACGTGATTAGAGACACGGCATGTATGATGGGTTAGTTTATCAATAAGAGCAGTGTTGATTTAAATTCCACTTGTGTCCACATCAATACTTATCCAATTGTGAATCCAATAGGTGTGGACTCGGTACCGAAGGTAACCTGAGTATCCCACCGAAGCACAAGCCGGCAGAAGAAGAAGCAACCATTTAAAACAACATTCATTAACGGGAACATTCCCAGTGAATGGCATTGATGAAAATGTATTATTCGACTCCGGCGCCTCTCACACGTTCGTATCACCATCTTTTGTGAAGAGGTTGAAGCTAGATGCGGATGAGCTACCAAATTTTGTGGTTACTCTCCCATCGAAGGAGCGAGTAAAGTGCACCAAATACTACCAATCAGCCACCATAGAAATCAAAAACGAAGCGTTTCCCATTTCATTCATCGAATTCAATGGATTGGGATTCGACTTAATCATTGGAATGAATTGGTTGGAGTGGCACAAAGGTAGAATTATCTGCGCCGAGCATCGATTGCTGCTCAAGAGTCCTTCTGGGGTTACCGTATCTTACCGCCAGAGACCTAGAGAGCCTTCGACCACACTCATATCTACTATGGCGATGTACCGGGAGCTCAGAAAGGGCCATGAAGTGTATCTATGTTATGTACAAGACCTGGAGAGAGATCCAGAGTTCAGTGAAGATGTACCGATTCACTGGTGGAACGCGACCCATTAATTACGGTCCAAAACCGTGTATAATTACGGTTCTGGACCGTAATCTATGCGGGCGTCAATAAAGATGGCGTTTCTTTAATTACGGTTTAAAACCGTAATTAAAGTCCCTTTTCCGGCCCGCGTGTCATTGACTTTACATTACGGTTATTTGTAAAACCGTGATCTAAAGTCCTTTGGCGCGCGCGAACCAAAGGACTTTAGATCACGGTTTTACAAATAACCGTAATGTAAAGTCGACACTTTAGATGACGGTTTTGGCAATTACTGTCATCTAAAGTCTTTTGGCGCGCGCGCCCAAAGGACTTTAGATTACGGTTATTGTTAGAACCGTAATCTAAAGTGTAATTTTTTTTTATTTTTTTTTACAAATCTACACAATTGCAACAGAGACAGAATTGTAACAGATAAGCAACAGAGGGCAGAAACTGCACAATTGAACCACCTGAATCAAATACCAACAACACAAATTCATTCTCTGCGCACAATTGCAACAGAGATAACATCTAATAAAGCACCAGATCGAAAATCTGTAACATATTCAATCTGTTACACAATTGCAACAGAGATAACATCTAATAAAGCACCAGATCGAAAATCTGTAACATATTCAATCTGTTACACAATTGCAACAGAGATAACAATTGCAAATTCATTTCTGCGCACAATTGCAACAGAAATTCAATACAACAGCTAGAATCTGTTACAGCAGCAGCTAGCATAATTCATTACAAACAGAATCAGAGCAACTAACAAAAATATAATTTGTTACACAATATAATCTGTTGCAGCAGCAACTAACAGAATCAGAGCAGCAACTAACAAAAAATATATGTTACAGCAGAGCTAGCTAGTCTACCACTCCATTCTCATAAACATGGCTGCCATGCTCTCTCTGACATGCAACAAGTCGGCAGGAGCATAAGTCTTGAATCTGGCATAATGCTCTTTAATCTGCAACAAGAAAAGGAATGGAACACATAATGAGATTAAGATAAAGACACAAAAAATCTGCCGAAAGAATTAAATACAAGACAGCGTTCGTATTACCTTGTCAATATCATTCTTAAAACTTGGGAAGTACCCGCAGAACTCGTACATATACCGCATCACGTAGTACCCGCAACTCTTAGAATCCTTTTGGGTAGGGCACTAAATCACCAAAATTCACAAATGTAAAACAATTGTACAAAGATAATAGCAGCACGAATGAAATACATGAATTACCAAACCTTGATGTAATTGACGGTCAAATCACCAAACTCTCCCTGAGGGGTTTTTTTGTAACAACTGTTACATATATTAACAAAAGCGTTTAGCAAAATGAACAAGTACATTAATTTTGGTTCAAAAAACTTACAAACAATTAAATAGTAATAAAAACTTACTCTTTGATTAAGTCTTCAGTGTTGAATTCTTCCACTGCC
This sequence comes from Limonium bicolor, assembly GCA_023374045.1. Lineage (NCBI taxonomy): Eukaryota > Viridiplantae > Streptophyta > Magnoliopsida > Caryophyllales > Plumbaginaceae > Limonium > Limonium bicolor. Next base: position 55,145,827 of record CM041780.1, read on the forward strand.
CTAGTGGATCTAGAACGAGCAGAGTAGCGGTGGCAGCGCAGAATATAAACAAAGCCCAGTGGTGGCTACAATGTCAAATACAAAATGAAATGAGAAATGAAGGTAAAAAGTTAGCTAATTAGTATGTAATTTTATATTAGAACTCACGTTTGGTGATACGGCATTAGAATGAATAATTTATTCTGTTGATCAACAACATTGAAGCAATGAATCATGTATTCACAAAACCTCCCCGGGTCCCTAGTGACTGAGTCGTACGATAAACGCTCTGGGCACACCGCAGTAATGGAGGTCATGTCCTTCTCAGCACATCTCTCAAGCAGACATCTATTATATCACATGTACTATAAAAAGTTAGCCAATGCAACTTCATAGATACTTATTCTATATGTTTTTACAGTATGAGGAAAGAACACTTACTTTAGATAAGCTTGAATAATGTTAATGTTCAGATAATCTCCACACATCATCTCTCTGATGTCCTCAAAGTTGATTGCCGTCATCATATCTTCTTCGTAGTGAAACATCGACTTTGGAAGCGTCATCATGAAGTTGTTAGTTTGAGATGACTTCAACATGATCTTGTCGTAGAGATTCATCTGCTTGGCCCCCAAAACATTAACAAGTTTTTGTGGCAGTGCGAGCTTATTTTTAGGCGCCTCAGAAGTCCTGGTGCGACCCCGGACGGGCGCTGGATTCTTACCTTTCGCACCCCGACTCACTGGATTCTTACCCTTCACACACAAACAGTAAAGCATCAATGTAAAGATAATTACTAATTGATTATTATAGTAACATTAAACAATTATCTAGAACATACCCTTGTACTTCTGACAGGATTCGCCGGCGCGCAGATCTCTTCTTCTCTGGGCCGGGATACGCGGCGAGGAAGCTCAGGGATCAGGATTCGCCGGCGCGCTGGTCTCTTCTAGTCTGGGCCGGGTTACGCGGCGAGGAAGCTCAGGGATCTATAATAGATTAGATTAGACACTTAATGCTAAATAATGCATTTTATTAGATACTAAATGGTTGTCAAACAGTCTTACCTCATCGGTGACAACAATATAACATGCTGGCCAGGGCAATATGTCTCCCTTCGCTTCGATCAGCGTGCATTTGTTGTCAAACGCCATCGGAAGGTATGCATGCTCAAATCCATCAACTATCAGGTCCAAGGTCACACGCGCGTAGAATGGGGGTAGACGTACGAAACTGATGAGCGTGAGTGGACCTGATGGCAACACCGTCCCGTAGGCCGCATCTACAGGGTGCCCGTCTAATGGTATTTGGAGACGACATTTTTTTTTCCTTTAATAAACAGAGATAATACGTGAAATAAATAAGTGAGTCCAATCTAATACTATTTAAATAACTTTATTTTAGGAGAAAAATAGTTAAACAAAGTTAACCTGGATGTTGGCAAACGGGTACGGGTCAGCGGCCGGAGCACAACTAGACGAGGAAGACAGTCGAGGAGGATATAGCTGCTGCTGCTGAGTAGTCGCATGTGCAATCGCATTCAACGCTTCCTGCAGCCTCTCCTCGATAGCCCGGCGCTCAGCAGCCTGTTTCTCGTCATTAGCTTGGCGCTCAGCAGCGAACTTACGCTCTACCATCGCCTCGACTTCAGCAGCACTCATCTGACCCTTCCTAGGAGATGGCGGGAATACATTCTTCTGACGTACTTCTCCCCCAAATCCTCTAACACGCCCCGGGTGATCCTTCTTCCCAAGCATTTGATTGAGCGCGTCGTCTTGAGAAGGAGGAGCGTGTAAGTCTACTTCTCCTCTCTGTGCCGCTTCGTACTGTCCAATTTTCAAAGAAGTTAACACTAAATTTAAGATCAACAAACACTTGAGTATATAAGTAAATTATTTAACAGCTACTTTCAAATACTTACAATTTGGTTAGCCAGTTGTTCCATCGCAGCATTAGGAAATATCCTCTGACCTTCGCTGGTCGTTTTCTGGCGTCCCAGTATGTACATCTGCACCCTCCTCGCCTCAGAGACATCCTCGATCGGGCATTCACTTCCATCCTCGTTCCTCCGTGTCAGCAAACCAGCTTCTTTCCATCCCTCGAGGCTGCCCACATATCCCCTTCGTCCCATGGTGTGGGGGTAGAGATTAGCTTCACGGTTTTGCCGTGCTTGTTCTTGTACTTGCTGTTAAGAAAGTACAACAGGAAATTAATTAGAAAATCAGGGATAAAGCATTATGAGCATTAATTAAGAAAAGAGTACACACAAACATACCCTGAACTCGGGGGTGGCGTGCCGCTCAACGAACTCCTTCCACTCCTCTTCAGTGATCATGCCGTTGTACACAACATACGGCGGAGGCTCACGTGGGGGCACCCTGTTGATCCAATGCTCAACCAAGTAGTGGCGGAATGATTTAGCTTTGCCGGCCACCAAAGAAAGAACGGTCTTCTTCACTTCTTCTGGATCTTGTACCGTTCTTGCACCTTCTTCCAGATGGTCTCCTTTACTTCTTGCGGGACTTGTTTCCATGTGTGGTTGATGCAGCAATGTGATCTGGCCAGAGTCCCTAGCATACTACCGAACTCTGACCTGCTGCCCCCACCATACCTCATATACTGGTCCCACAGAAGACTAATCTGATCCTCTTTCTGCAGTTTCAACCCACGGGTCGGACCTCTACCTCTGGGTCTCTGAGTAGCACTCGTAGAAGGTGCACTCATGGAAGGGCCAACAGCATCAGCGGCAGATGTGGATGGGACAACAGTAGCAGCGGCAGATGTGGATGGGGCAACAGCAGCAGCGGCAGATGTAGATGGGACCGGTACCATTCGCTGCTCATTTTCCTCCTCCTCACGACAAAATAAATCGAACTCTGCATCAGCCATGTCCTGATCAGCCATGCCTGCAAGGATTGAAATACAATTTGAATTAAATTAAGCATTTCATAATGGTCATAAACAAGCAATAAATAAAAGAGTGGTAATTTCATATAAATTTTTATAGTAATAACTTACATACACCATTATCTCTCAACCCACATTCCCTCGTTATGGTCTGATCGTATATACTCACGATGACCTGTGACCTCAGCCTCTTCCAATGAAATAGGAACAGTTGGAGGTTCATCTTCTGCATCATACTCATCCTCATCAACCACACCATCCACACCAACTATTCCTCTTCTCCCTTTAAGCACAACAGACCATCTAGGATTACAGGGATCAGTTACATAAAATATCTGCTTAACCTTCGTCCCAACAACGAATGGCTCAACCGTGGGAGTAGCTCTAGACAGATCAACCAGTTTCATACCATGCTCCTCCTCACGGTAGCCATGAATGTTGTTAACCCAGTTACAGCGGAAAACACACATTTCGTAGCTGTTGTAGTCCAATACCCAGATGTCTTGTATAACACCGAAATATGATTGTTGTACTGAGACAGGACTATGACCCAGACACCGACGTCATATAAGTTTTGATAAGCTTCAAGCTCTACACCACTGTTTTGATTCGTTGACTTCTGATCCTGACGTTCTGTGAAAAAGGTGAATCCGTTGACATCGTACCCCTCATAAGAAATTACATCCAGATTTGGTCCAAATGCAACTACTTTAATCAGTTCAGGCACATTCGTGGACTGATCGGACAACACTCTCTCTTTGAACCATCGGACAAATGTCCTATTCTGCTCATTTTGTAGTCTGACGTCACTCATGTTTGGATATTGTGCTCTTAAAACACACAAGTGTTCATCAAAGTATGGTTCAACATCTTCAAGATGACTTAGCACAACTAAATGAGCTTTGTTAAGAGTGTCTATGTCAATTCTTTTCAGTTTCCTTCCAACCGTGCCAACACCCTTCAATCTGCCCTCGTGTCTAGAACGTGGAAGTCCAATGGTATCGACACCTTCTAGGTAATTGGTGCAGAAGTCTACAACTTCCTCTGTGATAGTGCCCTCTATAATACTACCCTCTGGGTGACGACGGTTCTTCATTTTCTTCTTCAGGACACCCATGTACCTTTCGAACGGATACATGTAGCGAAGGTACAAAGGACCACACATCAGAATCTCTCTTACAAGATGCACGAGGAGATGTATCATTATGTCGAAGAACGATGGAGGAAAATACATCTCCAGCTGGCACATTGTCACAATAAGATCCTTTTGTAATTTAGACAGAGTGTCCACATCAAGAACCTTAGACGAAATGGATTTGAGGAAGACACTGACGTTTGTGATTGTGTGTCTGACAGCATCCGGCAAGATCCCACGTAGTGCAATTGGCAAAAATTCTTGAAGTAGGACATGATAATCGTGAGATTTCATTCCTACTAATTTGAAATCTGTCATGGACACTAGGTTTCTTATGTTTGAGGAGTAACCTGATGGTACCTTGATGTTGTAAAGGGTACTGCATAGACTATGTTTCTCTTCTTTAGACAGAGTGTGACAGGCAGGAGGCAAGAATGTGCGTTTTCCACGTTCTTGCGGGCCAAGCTCTGTGCGTATGCCCAACTCAATTAAATCTTTTCTTCCTTTCAAATGATCCTTTGTCTTTCCTTTTATGTTCAAAAGGGTGCTAGTGAAACTTTCACCCACGTTCTTCTCGACATGCATCCCATCGATACAATGTCTAACCTCCAGATGCTGCCAGTACTGTAGTTCCCAAAATATTGATTTCTTTTTCCAGACACTTTTTTCACCACTTTTGGTTGGCGGCCCGAAGTTGTTCACAATATTATCCAACTTTTGTAAATCTCTGTACCTGTCAAAGGCTGGCGCGCCATGCTGTGATCAGTTTTCCCATCGAACTCTTTCGCCATCTTTCGATACTTATGTCCTTTTGGAAGCATTTTTCGGTGGCCCATATACACGGTTTTCCCACTATGTTTCAAGCGAATGCTACAAGTGTTTTCACCACAAATCGGACACGCCAACACCCCCTTGATTGAATAGCCTGAAAGATTACCATAGGCGGGGAAATCATTGATTGTGCTGTACAACATAGCACGCAAATTGAAGTCCTCTTTACTGAATGAGTCGTAAACCGTAGCCCCTTCATTCCACAAGAGTTGTAGATCCTCTATCAAAGGTTGTACGAATACGTCAATTTTGTTGCCCGGTTGCTTTGGACCAGATATTAATAAAGACAACAAGATGTGTCTTGGTTTCATGCATAACCACGCGGTAGATTGTAAATAACCAAAAGCACAGGCCAGGTACTGTGTATGCTACTCAAAGTACCGTAAGGGTTCATCCCATCCGTGCACAAGCCTAGCCTTAGGTTTCTCGGTTCGTTACCAAACTCAGGAAATTTTACGTCTATGTTTCTCCACTGTGGTGCATCAGCGGGATGTCTCAATCTGCCATCCTTTTTCCTGTGAACTGAATGCCACCGAAGATTCTCTGGGTCTTTCTCAATGGAGAACAAACGTCTGAACCTTGGAATGATGGGCAGGTACCACAATACCTTAGCTGGTGAACCTTTCTTACTACCGCTGATGTGAGTTTGTTGTTTCTTATACCGTGACGCTCCACATGCTGAACAGCTTTCAGCAAATTCATCCGATTTCCAAAACAGCATGCAACCATTTGGACAAGCATGAATTTTCTGGTACCCCATACCCATTGGGCACATCATTTTTTTGGCTGAGTACGTAGTCGTTGGTAAAACGTTGTCCACCGGAAGAACGTATTTCAATAGTTCCAGAAGGTCAGTGAAACTTACGTCGCTCCAGCCATGTTTCGCTTTCAAGTTGAATAGCTTGAGGACGACACTCAACTTGCTTAACTTTGTAGGGTCACACCCGGGGTACAACGGTGTTTTGGATGAATCCAACAAATTTTCATGCTTGTCTGGCGTGTTAGAGTAATGTCGTTCCACATCTTCAAGCATAGTCTCAATGTCATCATCCCAGAAATATGGCACAATGTTCGCTGTAACGTCTTCTGGATCACCAGCAACTGTATCATCTCCAAGTTCTGTTTCTGTGTTTGCCTGACCATTATCCCCTTCGTCAGGCTTAATAACATCGAACGCACTCTGACCATGCCATCGGATTATGTCTTGGAAATCTAGGGCTAAAATGTGTTCTAAGCTTGGGATAAGCTTGGGTAAGACCTAATGAGCATACCAAGACTTTATTTATATACTAATGAACATATTAAACCAATTACCAAAGAAAACCAAGCTTGAAAACAAGTTAAAACACAAAATGTGCTTTAAGGAGTCTTAAAGCACATTTTTGAAAAATTGTCTTGTAAATGAGTTTTGAATGGCTAAATGTCCATCATTACTATTTAATTAACATGTTTACTACTTAGTATCACATTTGGAAGTCTATATCAATGGGAAATCAAAAATTTCACATCTATGTGCCTTGTTTTTATGAATAGTAACTAAATAAGCTAGTTTGTAACATATGTTTATATAAGTAATTAAATTGGCCAACAAGGACTAAAATGCCCTTAGTAACATAAAGGGGGCCGGTTTTTATGGTAATGAGTCACCACTCATGTTAGTTTATTAAGTAACAAATGATGACTAATAGTTACTATTTACTTTAACACATAAATATCTCCTAAAAGCAATACCAATCTTCATTCTCTCATTTCTCTTCATTTCGCACGTCTTATACCTTCCTCCTTGCTCTCTTCTACGGTTTTGCTACAGAAACACCACCACCACCATCATTCTCCATCTTTGACCACTTATATCTCCTAGCTCACTTTGCTAAATCAAATTCTAAGACCACCATTCTCTTCCTCTCGTCAAGCTCTTCAATTCTATCCTTTCAAAACTTCAAGAGCTCCATTTTGGTGCCAAGAGGAATCTCCATGGGAGGAGCTTGAGCTCATCGTTTCACATATTATTGTTCTCCTTTGCTTCAAGGTAAGGAAACTCAAAGAAAAATGATGTTTCCCTCATGTTTTTGTGTTGTTCGAAAATCACCCTTAATGGTGTCCTTATGTTGCCTTGTTCTAGCTTCATTTCAACCTTTCATGGACTAGGTGGAGTCCTCTCTTGATATATATTCAAACTCTCTTCAAGTTCTAAGGTAAAACAACTATCTTAATGTTTTGAAATAATATATGTAACTAGGGTTTACAATGAGATGAAGCATAAAGCTTGTATACTCATTTTATCATTTGTATAATGTTTAGAAGTTGACAAGCAACTAAAAGCCTTGCCGATTTAGTCAAGGAAACAAGAAAGAAGTTGTGAGGAAAAGAGGTAAATGTGCTAACCTAATGTGGTTTAAAGTCTTAGGAGAAATGAGCTTATATTGCTTATTAAAATGATCTAAGGAGCCAATGGTGAATGACTTAGTAAGATGTTCTCAAGGAGACTAGTAAAAGGGCATATGTGTTGTTGAGTGTATTTGCAGGTCAAAGGCAAATATATTGTGGAAATTCAGTGTTTATGATTTATGCATCTTAAGGGCCTAAGAGCCATGTTATTTAAGGGCCTAAGTGCCAAGCAATTTGAATTATGCACTATATTGTGATGTAGTGCTAAATGAGTGAAGTTTTGTGTATAAGAATGTGCATGATGGATTTTATTGTCCTTGATTGTTTAATGGTGAAAATAATGTGTTTTGGCTTGGTAATGTTCTAGGAGAACCCATGTCGAAATTTAGATAATGTATAAGGAGCTTTAGGTGTTTAAAATGAGTTTTGGTAAGTTTGGAAGTGTTTAGAATGGTTAAGTGCTTTACTAGTGAAATAAACATGCATTAAGGTGTTTTAAGATGTAAAAAGGGCTTAGGCAATGTTCTAGAGGATTTAGAATGCAAAAGAATGTTTTGGGACATTTCAAGATCATGGTGAAATTGTATTTAGGACTTGTGCATTGTTGGTGAATAAGGATGAAGTGATTTGTTGCATGCGGAGCTATAAACTTGTAAAGATGTTCAAGGAGTTGGTTAGGAATAAAAGGTGCTTGGGAGATGATGTTGTAGTGGTGAGAAAACATCTGGGAATAGTAAAAGTTATAGGTATGAAACACCACATAGAAACTTAGTGAAAAACATTATAAGTGTAAACCTTTTTGTAAGAATTTGTGTAAATCCTTGAGGAGGATTTTAGTGAATGATTTAAGGAGTTTTAAGGAGGGCTTAAGGTGTGTTTGAAGTGCCCAAATAAGGTTAGGACATACTAGGATATATGAGGTGAAGTTTGGAGTTAAATGGGCAATGAAAAAATAAGGGTCTAGAGCAGACCGAACTTGCCAAGATCGGTCGAGCCCAGTTTACCCTGCGAGAAATGGTTTCTGGAATGGACCGACCTTGGGGACCGGACTTGCAAGGTCGGTCGGGCATGGATTTTTAGTACGGATTGGGTCTCTGGAATAGACCGAACTTGGGACCGGACTTACAAGTTCAGTCATGCCTAAATTTTTGTACGTGAGTGAGTGTCGGGAATTGACCGATCTTGCGACCGGACTTGCCAAGATCGGTCGGGCCTGAATTTTCAAAGGGAAGAAACTCTCGGGAATTGACCGAACATGTGACCTGACTTACAAGGTCAGTCGGAGTAGAAAATTTTGACGGTAATAGGTTCTGGAATGGACCAACCTTGTGTAAGGTCGGTCGGTAAGTTCGGTCGGACCTAAACTTGTAAAAAAAAAACATAAAAGTATGGCTTAAGTAATAAACCCTAGGGGGTATAATGTAGGTAATCAAGTATAAGTTTAGACATTAAAACATGTCGTATAATCATGTTAAACACTTAGTAAATTTGAAGTTAAGTAAGTAATTAACCGACATTGTTAAACATGTATAGGAGTGACCTACGGTGGAAATCAATCGAAGCAAGGACCAAGGTATGGTTTTCTTGCAGTTTGTTGTCTACCGGTTTACACCGGTCTGTGTGTTGTTTGTTTTTATGTGCGTTTATGACGTTATAATACTTAATCATGTAATGAGTTTATAGTTGTTCATATTATTGTGATGTTATGATGTGACTCATTTCCCTTGTGTGTGTCTAACATGACTTACCACTTGTTGTGCATTGTTTGTTAAGTTCCACTGTTGAACTTCTAACAAGTGCTAACTGGGAAGTGAGGAATCTGGTTGTCCGGTCATGCATGTAAGTTTAAGAGTAGATATCTGTATCAGATTCGACTCTTATATTGTTAAGATTGTTCTCCTTTATTTGGCGTTCGATCTCCCGCTAGCTTCCTCCAAAGCTTACCTATTCTGACTTATGATCGGTTTAGTGGGAACATGTGTTTGTGTGGTGTGTTCGGGTCACTATATCCGAACCATCTGTGACTTAAGTTACTCGTTCGAATTACAGAACGATAATGAGTGTGTGTAACGAGCTTAACATGGGAGTGAACCATTCTCTAGGCTTCTTATGTTGTTTAACCTTCTTGGTTTGTTATTGTGGAAAGAGTATCCACTGTGTATGTGATGTTGTGCTATGCAATGATGTTGCTATGCCATATGTTATGTTATGTTTAAAATGAATGCCATGTCATCATGACAATTAGTTGCACGTATCCCGGTAGCCGATGGGCTGCGCGTTAACCATACCAGCTAAGGGTTGCTGACCCCCTCGGGGACTCCATATTTATACTGCAGGATGAGGATCGAGGAAGCAGAGTGGTTGTAGATCAAGGTTATGTCATACTTTTGATTACTTTTGGACGGTAGGCCCGGGATGCGCATGTGCTCCCGTGGCGTTGTATTTTGGCACAGTTGTATTACAGTGATGGTCGTTTACAGTTGACAGTGGAGTTTATGTGTACAGTTTCAGTGACGGTTTGTATTAAATACTCGGTATGTTGGTTATGTGTATATATGGTTGTTAGTACCTAATGCTCGGGAGTCTGATCATCAGACCGGTACACTTGTATTTATTCTACCTTGTTAACCACGTGGGTGGTTGACGGCGTTGTAGCACCGAATTGTTTAGTTGTTGTTTAGTTATTTTTCCGCTGCGATTCCATTTAATGTTAAGTGATTGGTAGGGGTGTTACACATATTATTGTTCTCCTTTGCTTCTAGGTAAGGAAACTCAAAGAAAAATAACATTTCCTTAATGTTTGTATGTTGTCCGGAAAAAACACCATTAATGGTGCCCTTACCTTGCTTGTTCTAGCTTCATTTGAATCTTCCAAGGGCTTGGTGGAGTCCTCTCTTGCTACATATCCAAACTCTCTTTCATATCCAAGGTAACAATCATCTAAATGTTCTAAGACAATATATGTATCTAGGGTTTACAATGAGATGAAGCATAAAGCTTGTATACTCATTTCATTATTTGTATATGGTTTAGAAGTTGACAAGCAATCAAACATCCTTACTGATTTTAATCAAGGAAACAAGAAAGAAGTTTGTGAGGAAAAGAGGTAAATATGCTAACCTAATGTAGTTTAATGTCTTAGGAGAAATGAGCTTATGTTGCTTATTAAAACTACCTAAGGAGCCAATGGTAAATAACTTAGTAAAATGCTCTCAAGGAGACTATTAAAGGGCATATGTGTTGTGTATGTATTTGCAGGTCAAGGGCAAATATAATGTGGGAAATTCAGTGTTTATGGTTTATGCAATTTAAGGGCCTAAGAGCCATGTTATTTAAGGGCCTAAGTGCCAAGCAATTTAAATTAAGCACTATATTATGATGTAGTGTAGTTTGGGGTGAAATTTTGTGTATAAAAATGCTTTTGATGGATTTTAGTGTTCTTGGATGTTTAATGGTGAAAACTATGTGCTTTGGTGTAACAAGATGTTAGTAGAACCCATGTCAAAAATTAGGTAATATATAACAAGTTTTAAGTGTCTAAATGAGTTTAGGTGAACTAGGAAGTGTTTGAAGTGACTAGGTATATAACTAGGGAAAGAAAGTGTATTAAGGTGTTTTTAGAGTGCAAGAAGAACTTAGGCACTATCTTAGAGATTGTAGGAATCAAATGAGTGTTTTGGAATGCACCAAAGTCATTTTGGAGTGTGTTGAGATTTATGCAAATTTTGGTAAATAAGGAGAAGGTATAAACTTGTAAAGGGATTTCAAGAATGGCATAAGAAAAGATGCTTGGAAGATGATGTTGTAATGGAGCGGAAAATACTTTGGCATAATGGTTATTATAGGCATGAAACACCACTTGGAAATCTAAGGAGAAAACATTATAAGTGTTAGGAGTTTTGGTAAGAAATGAACAAGTGTTTAAGAGTATAGAAAATGAACTTTCCTACATGTCCGAACTTCCGTCCGAATTTGGAAGTCCAGACGTGCCCTGTTGCGTTAAGTTTTCTGAGTCTCGGCCACTGTCCGACCCTTGAAGTTCGGACACCGCCATCTCTTTTCCCTGATTTTCCCTTGACCTATGTCCGAACTTAGGAAGATCGGACACAAGTTCGGACATACGTCTGGGTTCACCCTTTGAGTCTCGACTTGCGTCCGAACTTGGGAAGCTCGGACACAAGTTCGGACATGCCACTGTGTTGGCCAAAAATGTTGTTTAAGGCTAGAAAATGTTGTCTAAAAATGGTGATTAGCTAGCAATGATGATGTGAGGTTGTCTAAGATATGTTAGGTGAGTTATAATGGCAAAAGGAAGGGTGAAAAGTTATAACAAGTGTGAAAATAAAATAACTAGTCATGTGAAGTAATAAGTTAACAACGAACTAGTGCATTAATTAACCGACATTACTAAATGTGTATAGGATTCTCCAACGGTGGAAACCAGTCGAAGCAAGGACCAAGGTATGGTTTTCTTGCAGTCTGTTGCCTACCGGTTTACACCGGGTTGTGTGTTGTTTGTTTTTCTGTGTGTTTATGACCTTGTAAGACTTAAGTCATGTAATGAGTTTACAGTTGTTCATATTATTGTATTGTTAAGTGTGACCCATTTCCTATGTGTGTCTAACAAGATTTAGCCACTTGTATGTGATTGTTTGTTGAGTTCGATGTTGAACTTCTAACAAGTGCTAACTGGGAGTGAGGAGTCCGGTAGTTCCGGCCACGCGTGTGAGTATGAGAGTCGATGTCATGACCGGTTCGACTCTCTTTGTATGTTATGGTTGTTTTCCATTTTGGTTTTCAACTTTCCCTTTTGCTTATCCAAGGCTATTTTACTGACTCACGTCGGGCCACAGGGGCATACTATGTTTTGTTCGGTGTGCTTGGATCACTATATCCGAGGCACCTTGTGTTAAGTTATTCGTTCAATCTAACAGGACAGTAACGAGTTATGTAACGAGCTTAGCATGAGTTTGGCAACATTCTCTAGGCTCTCCATGGGAACTAATTGTGTTGGTTCGTTTCCTAAAAGGAATTGTTCTTGTATGTTATGTGTGATGTTGTTATGCAACATTCTTGCTATGATATATATGTTGTATGTTTAAAATGAATGCCATGTCATCATGACAATTAGTTGCGCGTATCCCGGTAGACGATGGGCTGCGTGTTAACCATACCAGCCAAGGGTTGCTGACCCCCTCGGGGGCTCCATATTTTTATTGCAGGATGAGGATCGAGGAAGCGGAATGGCTATAGATTCTAGGCTGTAGAAATACTTTTGGTTGTTTTTGGATGTTGAGCTCGGGACGCGCCTGTGCTCCCGTGGCGATATATTTTGGTACCGTTTGTATCATAGTGACAGTTTGTGGAGTACAGTTTACAGTTATGGATGTAGTTACAAACTCGGTGTTATGTTTATGTATTAAAGGTTATCAGTTCTATGCTCGGGAGTCTGATCATCAGACCGGTACATTTGTATTTATTCTGCCTTGTTAGCCACGTGGGTGGTTAAGGACGTTGTAGCACCAAATCGTTTAGTTAATATTTAGTTGTTTATTTCCGCTGCGATTTCAATTGTTGTTAAGTGCGTAGTAGGGGTGTTACAAAAAGTGATATCAGAGCGAAGTATCGCTCTGATGGCTAGAATACCGAGCTTAGGAATATACCGAGTTAGGAAACCTAATCATAGTTACCTAAGAAAATAGTTATGAGAAGGTTAACCACTAACTAAGTGTGGAGATACCTTAATATCGGGAAAATGTTACAACCGTTGGACCGATAAGTGTGCAAGCACAATGCTAATGAATGTTCGTGTGAATTCAGATGTCAGGTAGACCACGAGGTCGAGGCCGCGGACGCAGTACTGGTGATACCGGGAACCAGGGAGAGAACCCTACGGCGCAGGTCATGGCCGACGCTGTTGCGGCCGCTGTAGCCCAGATGGTTCCAAAGTTGGTAGCTGCGATGCAGCAGCAGCAAGGCGGTGCAGGTCAACAAGGGCCACAACCGCAACCACAGCCGCGCGAGACCAATTGGGTCAAGGCGTTGGCGGATTTGAGACCCCCGTCATTCAGTGGGGAGACCGACCCTGGTAAGTTGGAGGCGTACATCTCTGAGATGGAGACCGCCTACGAGACCTTGAATATGCCCGAGGAGGTCAAGGTCCGTCTCGCCGCTTACTACTTGAACGGATCGGCTCAGAGTTGGTGGAAACTGGTAAGGGAGGGCAGAGTTGGTGATCCTACTTTCCAGTGGAGGGAGTACACGGCCCTGCTGCGAGCCAAGTACTACCCGATCCATGTGCAAGAGGCCAAGCGCCTAGAGCTCGACAATTTGAGACAAGGGGATAAGATGACGGTTGATGAGTACTACTCCGCTTTCATCGGTCTTATCCATCTGCTGCCGGATCTGGGTTACTCAGACCGGATTTTAGTGAACCGTTTCTATAACGGATTGAGCTACCGCCTACGCTACGGTATGGGGCCAAGCGGGTATACTACTTTGTAGGTAATGAACTACAGTATGAAGTGAATAAGTGTGTGCAGTGTGTTAATGTAATTGTAAGTTTGAATTGCGGGGCATAACTAACACCCTAAATATAGGAGTGCTATCATGCCGCTGCTATTGTAGAGATCACCGTCCGTCTGAGGGACGAGGAGAATGCGCTCAAGCGCAAGGCCACGAGCGAGGGCCAAAGCACTCAAGGGTACGGGGGAGGAAAGAAGAAAAAGCCATACCCTCAGTCCCAGAAAGGACGGCAACAGGGTGGCAAAGGCCAAGCCCACACCACCACTGCTGAGGATCCTCTGCAGCTCACCTACGTATATGCGGCCAAGCCCTTACGCTCTTACCCACCCAAGGGTAATTAATAAAATTGGAATGCCGAATTCTGGTGTGTGTTGTTATTTTTGTGAAGTATGTACTGAGTGTGTGATGTGTTAGCAGCTAGCACGGGCTCTAGACCGGAGCGCCACTACTACTGTAAGTGGTGTAACGGAGACCACGCCGGCAAGGACAGCAAGGGCAATGATGTGCAGTGCCGATACTGCAAAAAGATGGGGCATCGTGACTACGAATGCTTCCAGAACCCGAATGGCAGAAACTACAGGCCTAAGGGGCAGTGGAAGGGTAAGGCCACCGTGACCACCGATGGCCCGAAGACGGCGCACCAGCCACCCCCAGATCAGAGGTACACAGATTCCCAGAAGGGGAAGGGGTCGGGATCCGGCAAGGCCGCCCTGAATGTGGTGGACCGGTCTGAGGTACCAGGGCCCTCTTCTAGACCAGGTACCGCCTAAACTGTTGAATGAAATAAGTGATTGCATACCGCATTTCATGCATGTGTATTAGTGAGTTTAAGTAAACAACTATGTAAGTAAACAGTTAAAGTATAATGTGAGAACACCTAATTAGGTAATTTGAAAACTTAGGAACCTTCAATATTTGCTATCCAATCCCGCCCACACCAAACCCTGAAGAGACCACCATCAACATCACCGACTTCCCAATGGAGCAATGTCAGGTCATCCAACCAGGTATGATACTTTTAAATGGATACCTAACACCGGAAGCGCAAATCCACATCATCAGACGATGCAGCACCCGGAGGTTTCTACACACCCGAATACCCGAGTGGATCGAAGATGAAATTGAAGATGATATGCATGGGTAAGGACTGGAATCCTTACACCAAGACATATAAAGAAGTGCGAGCTGAAGATGGAGCAACTGTACTGATGATACCTGTGGAGTTCCTTACGGTCGTTAACCACGCTGTGGGAATTGCTCAGCAAGTTGAATCAGATTCAATACCAAGTGTTAAAGCGGATTTATGTATTGTGAACTTCTACCAGAAAGGTGGACGGTTAGGGTTACACCAGGATAAGGACGAGTCACCCGAGTCTCTAAGCAAGGGAGTACCCGTGGTGTCTTGGTCCATTAGTGATACCGTAGTGTTTGTGTACGGCGAGCAGAAGCGTGTGATCTCGCAAAGAAGCTAGTGTTGAAATCAGGAGATGTGTTAATCATGGGTGGGCAGTCAAGGATGCTATATCATGGCATCAAGAAGATCAAACTGAATACCGCACCATCGGCAGTGATCAATGCCACACACATGAAACCCATACCTTTGAATTTGACCTTCAGACAGTTTTAAAGCCTTGTATAATTATGTAATGTGTTAAACCAGGGTATGTTAAGGATGTTGTATGTGTTAGTTATGTCAACAGTGTAAACCAACGTATGATGTAAAGAGTGTGTTAATGAATAAAGTGGAGTTGTTTGAAGTATGTCAACCGTGTTATTACCAAATACTTATTAGTTTGCCAATGAATTAGGTTGTGCACTCGGAATGGGAGGTATACTGAGTGTCTGCAATGAGGCAGAAGCCGGTAGGAGCGGCACAATCCTCACCAGTACCTTTCCAGTCAATAGCGTGGACGCTTCGATCTTGTTCGACTCTGGAGCCTCACATTCATTTATTTCGCTATCTTTTGCAAAGAGGCTGGGGTTAGACGGTGATGAGATGCCAGATTTTCTAGTCACTCTCCCGTCGAAAGAGCGGATCAGGTGTACCCGCTACCACCGAGATGTTGTTGTACAAATCAGAGATGAAGAGTTTCCGATCGACTTGATAGAGTTCGAGGGACTTGGTTTTGATGTGATTGTCGGGATGAACTGGTTGGAGCGGTACAAGGGCAGAATCTTGTGTGCCGAGCATCGTCTGCTTCTTCGGAGTCCGTCTGGGGTTACCATATCTTACCGCCAGAGGCCCAAGGAGCCTTCGACTCAGATCATCACCGCCATGGCCATGTATCGTGAGTTACGACGAGGGAATGATGTATACATCTGCTATGTCCAGGACATAGAGAGAGACCCAGAGTTTAGCCCAGATGTGCCAGTAGTGTCGGAGTTTCCTGATGTATTTCCTAAGGAACTGTCGGGCATGCCGCCAGCACGAGAAGTTGAGTTTGAGATTGATTTGGTTCCGGGCACCGGACCAATTGCGAAGGCGCCCTATCGTATGGCACCAGCAGAGATGACAGAGCTCAAGGAGCAGCTGAGAGACCTACTCGACAAGGGATTTATCCACCCCAGCGTTTCACCATGGGGAGCGCCGGTCCTCTTCGTGAAGAAGAAGGACGGTAGTCTCCGCCTGTGTATTGATTATCGTGAGCTGAATGCAGTTACGGTGAAGAACCGTTATCCTTTACCACGCATCGACGACTTATTTGATCAGTTGAAAGGAGCATCAGTCTTCTCCAAGATAGATCTACGATCCGGATACCATCAGATTGCCATCCGTGACAGTGACATTGAGAAGACCGCATTCAGAACCAGATATGGACATTATGAGTTTACGGTTATGCCGTTTGGTTTATCCAATGCACCAGATAAGTTCATGGACTTATTGAACCGCTTATTCCAAGATCATTTGGACAAGTCAGTGGTAGTCTTCATCGACGATATACTTGTGTATTCGAAATCCAAGGTTGAGCACGAAAGCCACTTAAGAAGTGTGTTGCAGACATTAAGAAAGAATCAGCTGTATGCTAAATTTTCAAAGTGTGAGTTTTGGTTGAACCAAGTATCTTTTCTTGGTCATGTGATTTCTGAAGCCGGGATCGCTGTTGATCCGGAAAAGATTGATGCAGCGCGCACCTGGCCTAGGCCGAAGACAGTTACTGACATTCGGAACTTCCTCGGTCTGGCAGGATATTATAGGAGATTTGTGAAGGACTTCTCCAGTGTCTCGAAGCCGATGACTTCCTTGATGAAAAAGGATGCTCCATTCGGGTGGACAGTCGACTACGAGAGTTCTTTCTAGAGTCTCAAGGATGCTCTAACATCTGCACCAATCTTGACTTTACCAGACGGTCCAGATGGTTTTGAGGTCTATTGTGACGCATCAGGCAGAGGTATGGGATGTGTGTTGATGCAACACGGAAAGGTCGTAGCATACGCCTCCCGACAGCTGAAGAAGCATGAAGAGAACTACCCTACCCACGACTTAGAATTGGATGCCATTGTCTTCGCATTGAAGATATGGCGACATCATTTGTATGGGGTAAGCGTGACAATCTATTCTGACCACAAGAGTTTAAAGTACTTGTTCACTCAGAAGGAGTTGAACATGAGACAAAGAAGGTGGGTCGAGTTTCTAAACGATTACAACATCAATCTGCAGTATAAAGAGGGTAAGGCAAATGTGGTAGCTGATGCATTGAGTCGCCGAGCACACTCTCTCCATTCGCTAGTCTCTCATACTAGCTTGGTTGAAGAGGTGCGGAGTGCTCAGATGAGGGATCAGTGTATGTTGGAGATCAGGCAGAAGCTTATTGATGGCACATTCGAGGGTCAGAAGTACGACTTCCGACTCCACGATGATGACCTGATTAGGCTTAATGGCCGACTGTGTATTCCGAGGAGTAGCGCTGAGCTGAAGGAGCGCATACTGAGTGAATCCCATTGTTCTACGACTTCGATTCACCCCGGAGCTTCAAAAATGTATAAGGGTATGAAACGTTATTTTTGGTGGACTGGAATGAAGAAAGATGTGAATGATTATGTATTGAGGTATCTCACTTGTCAGAAGGTCAAGTTTGAGCACCGACGGCCTGGTGGTATGGTACAGCCAATGCCAGTGCCTGAGTGGAAGTTCGATGACATTTCTATGGACTTCGTAGTAGGGCTTCCGCCTACAAGGGGAATTCTGAATATGATTTGGGTTGTTGTTGACTGACTGACCAAGGTGGCCCGATTCATTCCGATGAAGGACACTTGAAAAGTGGCAAGACTTGTAGAGCTCTTTGATAGAGAGATTGTTCGGCACCATGGGGTACCGAAGACTATCGTGTCTGATAGGGATACCAGATTCCTCTCGAGGTACTGGAAATCCACACGGGAAGCGCTTGGTACCGAGCTGAAGCTAAGTACAGCGTTCCACCCTCAGACAGATGGTCAGAGTTAGCGCACCATCCAGACACTCGAGGACATGTTACGTGCATGTGCATTTGACTTTCAGACCAGCTGGATTGATAAGTTACATCTGATCGAGTTTAGCTACAACAACAGTTACCATGCTTCGATCAAGATGTCTCCCTTCCAGGCTTTGTACGGTAGACCATGCCGCACGCCATTATGCTGGGATGAGTCGAGTGAGACGGTCATTATAGGACCAGAGTATATGGAGCAAGTTCAAGCAGAAGTACGACAGATCCGGGCTAACATGAAGGCAGCTCAGGATAGGCAGAAATCATACGCCGATGTGCGCAGACGTGACCTGGAGTTCGCCGTGGGCGATCAGGTATTTGTTAGAGTATCCCCGATGAAGGGAGTGTTTCGTTTTGACCAGAAAGGCAAGTTGAGCCCAAAATATGTGGGGCCTTATGTTGTGACGGAGCGGATCAACCCGGTAGCTTACAGACTTGATTTACCCGCCGAGCTGGGCAAGGTACATGATGTATTTCATGTGTCCCAGTTGTAGAATTATATGTCTCATCCGTCTCATGTACTTCAGCCTAAAAGGCTAACCTTAGCGCCAACCATGCGATCAGTGGAGACTCCCGTACGGATTATGGACACTAAGACTCGAGACACTCGCCATAAGTCTGTGAGACTGGTGAAGGTTCTCTGGTCTAACTAGGACGTTAAGGTGGCCACTTGGGAGCTGGAAGACAAGTTGAAGGCGAAGTACCCGTCGTTGTTTACTTCTTAGTATTTGTATGTATAGGGTACGGGGCGTACCCCTATTTTAAGGGGGTAGAGCCGTTTCGGTTATGTGTGTACGACATGTGTTCGGATACATTGTCTATGTGTTATGTTGTTATGTTACTACCTTGTTATGTTACAGACCGTTGTGTCTGAATGATGTTGTGTTGTTATGTTGTTTGGACCTTGTGTCCGGTGCTATGTAAGTATGTTGTTAATGTTGTTGTGGAAGTATTGTTTATATGTATTCCTGTGTTCTAATATTTAGGATATGTGGGAAGTATGAACTTTGGGGACAAAGTTCTTTTAAGGGGGGTAGATTGAAATACCCCAAACCTTAGTATGTTGTTTAAACATTAAAATATGGTATATTAAGACTAAAAAGAGTCTTAGAAATATTAGTAAACAATTTAAGCCATAGAAAACACAAATAAATACCTTAAAGTCAATTAGGGCAAAAATGTGCTCTAAGCTTGGGATAAGCTTGGTTAAGACCTAATGAGCTTACCAAAACCTTATTTATATATTAATGAACATATTAAACCAATTACCAAAGAAAACCAAGCTTGAAAACAAGTTAAAACACAAAATGTGCTTTAAGGAGTCTTAAAGCACATTTTTGAAAAATTGTCTTGCAAATGAGTTTTGAGTGGCTTAATGTCCATCATTACTATTTGATTAACATGTGTACTACTTAGTATCACATTAGGAAGTCTAAATCTATGGGAATTCAAAAATATCACAACTATGTGCCTTGTTTTTGTGAATAGTAACTAAAATGAGCTAGTTTATAACATATGTCATTATAAGTGAGACAATTGGTCAACAAAGACTAAAATACCCCTTGTTATAATATGGCGGCCGGTTTTCTTGATGACTCACCACACATATACAAAAAAAATAAACTAAGTAAAGTAGTAAAGTAGGAAGTACTATTTGCTTTACTACTTAAATATCCAAAACTTACAAACTTATCTTCATTCCCTTCTTTCCCTCTTCATTTCACACGCCTCCAACCTCTATTCTTCCTTCCTCCATCGGTATTTCTATAGTACCACACACAACACCATCTTCAATCTCTTATATCTCCTAGCTCACTTTGCCAAATCAAAAACAAAGACCACCATTCTTCTAGTCTTATCAAGCTCTTCAACCTTGTCATCTCAAAATTCCAAGAGCTCCATTTAGGTGCCAAGAGGAATCTCCATGGGAGGAGTTTGAGCTCAGCTTTTCACATTTTATTGTTCTCCTTTGTTTCTAGGTAAGGAAACTCAAAGAAAAATAACATTTCCTTCATGTTTGTATGTTGTCCAAAAAAAACACCATTAATGGTGCCCTTACCTTTCTTGTTCTAGCTTCATTTGAATCTTCCAAGGGCTTGGTGGAGTCCTCTCTTGCTACATATCCAAACTCTCTTTCATATCCAAGGTAAAACAATCATCTAAATGTTCTAAGACAATATATGTATCTAGGGTTTACAATGAGAAGAAGCATAAAGCTTGTATACTCATTTCATTATTTGTATATGGTTTATAAGTTGACAAGCAATCAAACATCCTTACCGATTTAAATCAAGGAAACAAGAAAGAAGTTTGTGAGGAAAAGAGGTAAATATGCTAACCTAATGTAGTTTAATGTCTTAGGAGAAATGAGCTTATGTTGCTTATTAAAACTACCTAAGGAGCCAATAGTAAATAACTTAGTAAAATGCTCTCAAGGAGACTATTAAAGGGCATATGTGTTGTTGTATGTATTTGCAGGTCAAAGGCAAATATAATGTGGGAAATTCAGTGTTTATGGTTTATGCTATTTAAGGGCCTAAGAGCCATGTTATTTAAGGGCCTAAGTGCCAAGCAATTTAAATTATGCACTATATTATGATGTAGTGTAGTTTGGGGTGAAATTTTGTGTATAAAAATGCTTTTGATGGATTTTAGTGTTCTTGGATGTTTAATGGTGAAAACTATGTGCTTTGGTGTAACAAGATGTTAGTAGAACCCATGTCAAAAATTAGGTAATATATAACAAGTTTTAAGTGTCTAAATGAGTTTAGGTGAACTAGGAAGTGTTAGAAGTGACTAGGTATATTACTAGGGAAAGAAAGTGTATTAAGGTGTTTTTAGAGTGCAAGAAGAACTTAGGCACTATCTTAGAGATTGTAGGAATCAAATGAGTGTTTTGGAATGCACCAAAGTCATTTTGGAGTGTGTTGAGATTTATGCAAATTTTGGTAAATAAGGAGAAGGTATAAACTTGTAAAGGGATTTCAAGAATCGCATAAGAAAAGATGCTTGGAAGATGATGTTGTAATGGAGAGGAAAATACTTTGGCATAATGGTTATTATAGGCATGAAACACCACTTGGAAATCTAAGGAGAAAACATTATAAGTGTTAGGAGTTTTGGTAAGAAATGAACAAGTGTTTAAGAGTATAGAAAATGAACTTTCCTACACGTCCGAACTTCCGTCCGAATTTGGAAGTCCGGACATGCCCTGTTGCGTTAAGTTTTCTGAGTCTCGGCCACTGTCCGGACTTCTGTCCGACCCTTGAAGTTCGGACACCGCCATCTCTTTTCCCTGATTTTCCCTCGACCTATGTCCGAACTTAGGAAGATCAGACACAAGTTCGGACATACGTCTGGGTTCAACCTTTGAGTCTCGACTTGCGTCCGAACTTGGGAAGCTCGGACACAAGTTTGGACATGCCACTGTGTTGGCCAAAAAATGTTGTTTAATGCTAGAAAACGTTGTCTAAAAATGGTGATTAGCTAGCAATGATGATGTGAGGTTGTCTAAGATATGTTAGGTGAGTAATGGCAAAAGGAAGGGTGAAAAGTTATAACAAGTGTGAAAATAAAATAACTAGTTATGTGAAGTAATAAGTTAACAACGAACTAGTGCGTTAATTAACCGACGTTACTAAATGTGTATAGGATTCTCCAACGGTGGAAACCAGTCGAAGCAAGGACCAAGGTATGGTTTTTTTGCAGTCTGTTGCCTACCGGTTTACACCGGCTTGTGTTTTGTTTGTTTTTCTGTGTGTTTATGACCTTGTAAGACTTAAGTCATGTAATGAGTTTACAGTTGTTCATATTATTGTATTGTTAAGTGTGACCCATTTCCCTTATGTGTGTCTAACAAGACTTAACCACTTGTATGTGATTGTTTGTTGAGTTCGATGTTGAACTTCTAACAAGTGCTAACTGGGGATGAGGAGTCCGGTAGTTCCGGCCACGCGTGTGAGTATGGGAGTCGATGTCATGACCGGTTCGACTCTCTTTATATGTTGTGGTTGTTTTCCATGTTGGTTTTCAACTTTCCCTTTAGCTTACCCAAGGCTATTTTACTGACTCATGTCGGGCCACAGGGGCATACTATGATTTGTTCGGTGTGCTTGGATCACTATATCCGAGGCACCTTGTGTTAAGTTATTCGTTCAATCTAACAGGATGGAAACGAGTTATGTAACGAGCTTAGCATGAGTTTGGCAACATTCTCTAGGCTTTCCATGGTAACTAATTGTGTTGGTTCGTTTCCTAAAAGCAATTGTTCTTGTATGTTATGTGTGATGTTGTTATGCAACATTCTTGCTATGATATATATGTTGTATGTTTAAAATGAATGCCATGTCATCATGACAATTAGTTGCGCGTATCCCGGTAACCGATGGGCTGCGTGTTAACCATACCAGCCAAGGGTTGCTGACCCCCTCAGGGGCTCCATATTTTTATTGCAGGATGAGGATCGAGGAAGCGGAATGGCTATAGATTCTAGGCTGTAGAAATACTTTTTGTTGTTTTTGGATGTTGAGCCCGGGACGCGCCTGTGCTCCCGTGGCGATATATTTTGGTACTGTTTGTATCACAGTGACAGTTTGTGGAGTACAGTTTACAGTTATGGATGTAGTTACAAACTCGGTGTTATGTTTATGTATTAAAGGTTATTAGTTCTATGCTCGGGAGTCTGATCATCAGACCGGTACATTTGTATTTATTCTGCCTTGTTAACCACGTGGGTGGTTAACGGCGTTGTAGCACCAAATCGTTTAGTTAATATTTAGTTGTTTATTTCCGCTGCGATTTCAATTGTTGTTAAGTGCGTAGTAGGGGTGTTACAGTTACTCACATTCACAAACATACATATAATCACACAAGTTATATCACAAACAAATTTGAGCCCGAGGAAGTCCTCAGGACAACTCAGATCAAACCCTTTACATACCGTGCACTGTAGACCTAGGTTGCGTAGTAGACCACTAGCTCATCGGCGCCTCCGTCTAACATGCGATCTAAATAAACACGGTACTATAAGTCAATCCACATGACTTAATTAAATTCGGTAAATTTGAATAACGCTAGTAATCCCGACATTACATCCCCGGATTTCAACAGTTATTTGTTAATGTATTGTTACACGAAACTCGTTAGTCGTAGTACGTGTTGTTATGCGACCTTACCAAAAGAGGCCGGGTTTTCGTAAAACGCTTTCATTAGCGTTTTCGAACGTTGGAGTTATATTATTTCATTATATTCCATAGTATTCTTGAGTATACGAATATACATTCACGTTTATACTTAGGCATTAATTTTAACCATTCTGGTAAAGTATACAAGTATACAATTATAACATATAGTTGCATGTATACATGTAGCGTTAATTTGCGTTGCATTTTATGCTCCTGCACTAACGTTATATGGCATTATTATTTAACCATTTATTATTGTACCATATATTGTACATCTCATTATTCATCTTAATAAGCTATGCTTTAATTTGTAATTGTATGACTTATAGTATATAGTTATACTAATGTCATAACACTTGTCATTTATTATTTCATGACATTTAAAACCATATTATATATACTTTGGTATATGATCTTGGTTGATATATTGTAGTCTATCTATTGGTTATCTCGTTATTTATGCATTTGATTATATTGTTAATATGGATCTTAGTCATATAATATATATTTGCATGTACACATGCACTATATTATATAGTTTCTAACTATACCATATACTTATCATGTATATGTTTCTAATATATGCTTGTGCATTTATATATACATACATATTAATGGTGGCCACGGATCCGGTTCTACCGATACCGGTTCCGGTTCCACTGGTTCCGGTTCCGGAAAATGTGTATTCGTATTCGGAACCGGTCTGGGCGGTTCCGATTCCTGTTCCAGTTCCGGTTCTGAAATCTGGATTCGCTTCATATTCGGTCAAAAAACTAGTTCCAGCCGGTTCTGGCCGGTTCCGGTTCTGATCGGTTCTGACCGGTTCCGGAGCGGTTCCGGAAAGATTCGATCAGCTCCAGTTGCTTCGTTTTAGCTCCGATTTGAGATCCGTTTGAGCGCACACGTTGCTCTTTTCATCCACTTTACTCCTCGATGGGTTATTCTTCACGTTTATAATCTTAAATGTATAAGAAACAAAGACTTAGGAATTTTTATTGAATTTACAAAAAATAAGGAACAAAGAGAATTTTATTATATGATTCACTGCCTCATTAAAACCTTATTAGGTAAAAACCCATTGGGAAAACCCTAATAAGAAAAAAAGAGTATAGCTACTACGAGGTTACATGATTTCAATTTGCAAGTCTTAAAAAAAGATTACATGGAAAGAAAGTAATACTAAATTACTAATACATTCTAAAATATTACAAGATAGAAGTCCTAAGTGGTGTTATCCCCATTCATCTCATACCAATCATCATGTTGGCCTTCATATTGCAACCGGTTCCGGTTCCCGGTTCCGAATCCAACGACGGTTCCAGGCGGTTCCGGTTCCGGTTCCGGTTCGGGCCCGAATCTCAAAACATGTATTCGTATTCGGAACCGGCTGAGGCGGTTCGGTTCCGGTTCCGGTTCCCAGCCGGTTCTGGTTCCAATCGGTTCCGGGTAGAACCGCCGGTTCCGGGTAGAACCGGACCCGATGGCCACCATTAATACATATACATTTATATTTCACAAATCATACTCTTATATCATATGTCACATTTTTATCATCTTAATGTAAGATGATTATTTTGATTTGTTGCATTATATTATGCAATTTATATTAAGAACTTATCTTAATATTTTGTAATATTTCATGACATGTCTTATAATTTCCTAAGGTTTATTTAATACTAACCTTAGTTTATAAATTCCATTTCTCATTAATTGTCACATTATTTCATGTGAATATTATTAATGATAATTGTTACATTTAATTGATAAGCCTCAAACTTATCATGTTTTATATAATTATATGATTATTAGCCAAATTAGGGTTAGAATAATTAATATTTATGCTATATTATTTACTAAGTCTATTATTTGTTCAGATTGATGTTTTTATATGTTTTCCATGCAAGAAAACACTTCTGACCAAAATGCCGGACATGAGGCCGGGTAACAGCTGCACGGCACAAGCGTGGAGCAGAAAAGGATGTTATGCCGGGTATTTCCAATCCGGCACATATGTGAAAAGTCGCCTCGGTTGACCAGACGATGGCAGCTAATGACCGTTGCCAAACCAACCTATGTCGGGTATGGTGCCGAACATATCTTGTCCGGCACAGGTACCTTTTCGCGCAGATTTGACGGTTTCGACCGTTAGCAGTTGGGCACGTGTTTATTATATGTCGGATAACTTTCACCCAGCATGCCATCCGGCACAAGAAGTTTTGTTGCCTATAAATAGGCCGAGGGGCTACACTTTTCCATACACTTTAACACTCCTATACACTCCATTCATATCTCAATTTCCGCACTCATCCAAGGTGTTGGTGTCCAAAGAGTTTTATGCAACTTTCCACGCGAAGAGAAGGAATTCCATGGCGGGTTAAGGCTACGATCAATTTTCTTATCTCCTGTGTATTGTTTCTCTGAATCTATGTGGATGGTGGAGTAGAATTCCTTGTCTTCTTGGTTAGGGATGATTTTCCTTGTAATACTCTTATGATCATTAATGGAATTTACAAGTTTTCAACGGAGGTTTCTAATCTTCATGCAAAGTAGAATAAGGTCGCTACTTGTTCTTCTTTATTTCTAAGTCCTATTTAAGGTTTCCAAAACAAGAGTAGGATAGATTAAAGTTTCGGTAATCTTTAATATTGTTGTTCTGGAAAGTGGGGAACAAATACTAAGGTTTAGCATTAACCTCTTATTTCTCCAATATTCTGTTTGTTTTTGCGGCATGAGATATGCACGATGCAAGGATGGATAGTGAGTTCCTTTTGTCAGACCTGAATCTGGAAGTGGTATTTACGAAATGAACGATGTCGGGTGTACTGCCGGATAGAAGATGTCCGGCGTGTTCAAAGTATTTGAATGTGCCGGGTATTGGAGATCCGGCATGACATCCGGCATATTCATTTTGCGAGGAATAAATGCTTTTATAGACTTGCCACCCTTGATCATTGGTCGTATGAGTTATTGCATTGAGTATCCTCCTGAATCAAAGTTAGTTTATTTAGTTAGTAATTTTAGTTTAATTATTACTTCAAATTCCCCCTGTTTAGAATAGGCTTTTGTCCAGATTAGGACTAGTTTTCTATAAGTACATTGGGTTCGATACTCTCGGTCGTAATATATTTACACTATACTCCGACCGGGGATTGTTTGCTACCCGTAGTAGAGTTGTAGGATTAGTTTATTACTTTTTCTTTTTGTATATAGTTTTTCCCTACAATTTTCTTGTTAGCGAAATGGCGCCGTTATCGGGGACTTGGAATTAGTCCAAGTCCTAAAAGTGGTAATCGCCCTATTCTTTATTCCTTCATTTTTATTCTTTATTCTTTAAATTAATACGTTCTTTATCCGGCATACACAGAAGATGTTCCATGCCAGACACAACTTAGCCGGCACTATATCCGTCATGATTGATTTCACTTTCTTTCTTTTTGTTTATTTCTGTAAAATGTTAGATTTTCACTTAATGCATTCTTTTATTAATTTATTCTTTATTCTTCTAATTGTTTTATACATATTTGATTCATTGACTTTACTCATTTGATTAACTCAATCCTTTGTTTATTTGAGTATGTCGTGAACAATGCCGGTTACGGTTACCCGACCTGCTAAAAACTTATGTGCCGGATCAAATTTACCCAGCACTCAACCCGGCACTCAACGAATTCAGAAAGAAGCACCCAGGAAGACATGCCGTGCGGATGGCCGGGTAACATATACCTGGCATAAACAATCCAATGTGCCGGATGCCGAATACCCGACACGAAACCCGGCAATCGCGAAATTTCAAAAAAAATTAACCGGGTAAGTCTATCTCTCTCACCCACTTTTACCCTACCAACATACGAACCAGTGCAGTAAACCTGAGCAGAGGCGCCACGCCCCACACCAGAACCACAAACCTTCACTTAGTCTATAATCCATCCGTTTCTGTAGTTTTTCAATTCTCAAAACAGGTTCTAAACTTCTCCCCCTTCTCTTACGATATTTTTTATGTTTTATGTTCCAAATTTTTAGTAAATGTAGATAGTTTATGCGATTTATGTTGTGGGGAGACTTATTTAGCACACGAGGTCTTTGATTTGAACATTTACGGAACTGTTATGTGGTTTTTGGGTGAAATTTGTGTTTCTGGAAAATCTCTGGTTCGAACTGAGTTCTGGGTTCAATTTTGAACGTGCCGGATGAATGTGCCGGACCTTCCTGTCCGGCACAATAAAAGAATTGAATATGCCGGGTATATCCTGTCCAGCATACTACACGGCTTACCTATCTGAGTAAAATTTCTTTGCTTATTATAACTGTGACTTCTGAATTAATACCTAGGATAGTGTGGTGTGATAATTTCTGCGACTAAACGTCTGATTTACAGGAATATGGCACCTTTTTAGCTCCAGATTTTCAGGATTTAAATTTTAGTAAACTAATGAGCTAACATTTTCGGGTTGTCTGTGGTATCTTCCTCTGTTCTTTTCTTATAGATGTCTCGCAGAAGAGCCACCACCCCTCCACGTGCTTCATGTTTTGACTCAGAGGAGGATGAGCTCTTTGAGCAGGCAGATTCAGCCCTCGCCGACGCTACTACAGAGGAGGAGGAGGCTCCTCCTGCACCCGCGCCACCTCGTCGATCTACCAGACGGGCAGGCAAGGAGCCATCCTCCATCAGTGCCGCACTGCCTCCAGCCGAGAAGACAAGGGCTGGCAAGAGGAAGAAGAGGACATCTCCAGAGACTCAGAGTGGCCCTGGATCCACTTCCACAGCTCTAGAGCACGATGACTTTGGTACGCCTCTTCCTCTCTGAAATACCCCAAACCTTGATATGTTTTTTAGTTATTAAACTATGGTATATTAAGGCTAAAAAGTGCTTTAGAAACATTAGTGAACAATTCAAACCATAGTAAACTCAATAAGTACCATAAAGATAGTTTGAGCAAAAACATGCTCTAAGCTTGGAATGAACTAGGTTAGGAGCCAAAGAGCCTACCAAGACTTAATAATAAGCAATTATGATTTTATAAGGCTAATTAAGTCCTTAGGAAACATTGGTAGACAATTTAAACCAAAGGAAACACAAGGAAACACCATAAAGTCAATTTAAGCAAATACTTGCTCTAGACTTGGTGTAACCTTGTATAATACCTAAAGGTCATTCCTGACCTTATTAACATGATAATGAACATTTTAAATCAATTACTAAAGAAAACCATGCTTGAAAACAAGTTAAAACACAAAATGTGCTTTAAGGAGTCTTAAAGCACATTTTTGAAAAATTGTCTTGGAAATGAGTTTTGAGTGGCTAAATGTCCATCATTATTATTTAATCAACATGTGTACAACTTAGTATCACATTAGGAAGTCTAAATCAATGGGAAATCAAAATTTTCACAATTATATGCCTTAATATGTGAATAGTGCTCAAATAGTGCTAGTTTAAGTTATAAGTCAACATAAGTCAATTATTTGGTCAACAAAGACCATAAATATCTCTAATATGTAAGGGGGGACGGTTTTCTATGTGGTGACTCACCACCATGTGCTAGTTAATTAAAGAAAGGAAGAAAAGTAAGTAAAAAAAGTAGAAATTACCTTTATAACATAAATATCTCCAAATGACTACTTCTCTCCTCATTCTCTTCTTTCTCCTTTGTTCCCACCGTTACTTATCTTCATCCTCCCTTCTCCATTTCATTTTGCTACAGAACCTATACATTCTCCATCTTCAAATCCTTGTAGCTCTTAGCTCCATGATCCAAATTCAATTTCAAGACTACCATTCTTCTAGTTGGAGCAAGCTCTTCATTTCCCTCTTTTCAAATCTTCAAGAACTCCATTTTGGTGCCATGAAGAATCTCCATTGAAGGAGCTTGAGCTCATATTTTCATGCCTTGTCATTCTCCTTTGCTTCAAGGTAAGGAAAATAAAAAAAAATCCAACTTTCCCTTCATTTTTGTGTATAGCTGAAAATTCACCTTTTAATGGTGCATTATCTTGCTCTTCATTTAGCGTGAATCAATCTTCAAAGGACTAGGAGGAGTCCTATCGTGCTACTTCTTCAAGTTCTCTTTCAAATTCCAAAGGTAAACATTAATTTTAGTGTTTTAAGACACTTATGTAAATCTAGGGTTTAATTATGAGTTTGAGTATTAAAATTAATGCTCATTACCCTTATATGTGTATTGGTTAGAAGATTGACAAGTGGTAAAAGCTCCTTGCCGATTTTCAATCAAGAAAGAACAAGAGAAAACAAGTGAGAAAACTTGGAAAACAAAGAGGTAAATGATCTCTCTTGATGTGTTTTGGTGTGCTAGGGAATTGAGCTATATTTGCTTAATAAACAACCTAAAGAGCCAATGGGAAATGAGCTAGAAAACTATTCACAAGGTGGACTAAAACGACATGGGAGCATTTTTGTGTGTATTTGCAGGTTGAAGGCATTTAAATGTGGAAATTCAGTGTTTAAGTTTAATACAATTTAAGAGCCTAAGTGCCAAGCAATTTAAGTTTATGCACTATATTGTGATGTAGTGTAGTTTAAAGGTTTAGTTGTGTGTAAAGAACATTTCTTGTGAAGATGAATGTCTTTGATGGTTTAAGGATGAAAAACCATATGTTTGTGTGTAAGGATTTGTATTATGGGATTTAGTGTTCTTGGATTGTATAAAAGTGAAAAAACTATGTGCTTTGGTGTGAGGTGTTACAAGAGAAGCTATGGAAAAATTTAGTTGATAAACAAAGGAGTTTATGTGTTCTCATGAGGTTTTATGACCTAGAAGGTACTAGGAATTTGTTAAGTGTTAAGATGGTGAAAGAAAGTGAAATATGGTGTTCTTAAGTGTTAAGATGCCTTGGGCATAGTCTTGGAGGATTTAGAA
This sequence comes from Limonium bicolor, assembly GCA_023374045.1. Taxonomy (NCBI): domain Eukaryota; kingdom Viridiplantae; phylum Streptophyta; class Magnoliopsida; order Caryophyllales; family Plumbaginaceae; genus Limonium; species Limonium bicolor. The sequence continues at coordinate 55,176,114 of CM041780.1, forward strand.
ATCAAATGGGTGTTTTATACACACCAAAGTTATGCTATGTGAAGTATTAAGTCTTGTGCAAGTTTTGGTAAACAAGGAAAAGTAATGCCTTGTGAAGGTCTAAGTGTAAACTTGTGGAAATAGAAGGAGTTGTGTAAAGGAGGTGTTTGTGAGAAATAATGCTTATGGAGTGGTGGTAATGTTTGTGAGACAACACTTTGGTTAGTTGAGGTAGTAGGCATAATATACCACTTAGAAACCTAAGGAAAAATGTTATAAGTGTTAGGAATTTTGTAAGGAATGGTAACAAGTTAGTGATTATTTGAAGGTTTAGAGCATGATTTAAGGTGTTTAAACTTGTATGGAAACATGGGGAAGATATGGAATGGTTAGGTAAGGTTTAGGGTTGGATTAGGGGTTGAAAAATGATGTTTTGACAACTTATTAACATGGTTCGGGACTTAGCACTTGCATAAGGTCCCGGACCACCCTTAAAAATGAGCCGAAAGACAAGTTTGTAAGTGTAACACCCCTACTACGCACATAACATTACTTGAAATCGCAGCGGAATTTAAACAACTAAACAGTAACTAAACGATCGGTGCTACAACGCCGTCAACCACCCACGTGGTTAACAAGGCTGAATAAATACAAGTGTATCGGTCTGATGATCAGACTCCCGAGCATGGAACTAATAACCACATATACATTATCATAAAACCGAGTGTTTACTTACATCCTTCACTGTATACTATCACTGTAAACTGTTCGCAACCAAAATATATAACGCCACGGGAGCACAGGCGCATCCCGGGCCAACATCCAAAAGTAATCAAAAGTAAACCTGCATCCTAGAATCTAAAGCCATTCCGCTTCTTCGTTCCTCATCCTGCAGTAAAAGAAATATGGAGCCCCTGAGGGGGTCAGCAACCCTTGGCTGGTATGGTTAACGCGCAGCCCATCGGCTACCGGAATGCGCGCAACTAATTGTCATGATGACATGGCATTCATTTTAAAACACACAACTTATACATATATCATAACATGGGTATTGTACGCAACATCACACACATCACATAAGAACAATTCCTTTTAGGAAGAGAACCAACACAGTTAGTCCCCATAGAGAGCCTAGAGAATGTTGCCATGCTCATGCTAAGCTCGTTACATAACTTGTTACCGTCCTGTTAGATTGAACGGATAACTTAACACAAGGTCCCTCGGATATAGTGATCCAAGCACACCAAAATAACACATAGTATGCCCCTGTGGCCCGACGTGAGTCAGTAAAATAGCCTTGGTTAAGCTAAAGGGAAGGTTGGAAACCAAATTGGAAAACAACCATAACATACAAAGAGAATCGAACCGGTTATGACATCGACTCCCATACTCACACGCGTGGCCGAAACAGACCGGACTCCTCACTTCCCCCGTTAGCACTTGTTAGCAGTTCATTATTGAACTCAATACACAATTCACAATAATAGGTCAAGACTTGTTAGCCACACACCAGGGAAGAGAGAGCCATACTTAACAACATAATAATATTTAACAACTGTAAACTCTTTACATGGTTTAATCTTACAAAGTCATAAACACACAAAAAAACAAACAACACACAAGCCGGTGCAAACCGGTAGGCAACAGACTGCAAGAAAACCATACCTTGGTCCTTGCTTCGATTCGTCTCCACCGTAGGTCACTCCTATACATGATTAATAACGTCGGTTAATTAATTTATTTAACCTCAAATTTACTAAATTTTTAACATGATTATATGACATGTTTTAATGTCTTAACTTATACTTGATCACCTACATTATACCCCCTAAGGTTTATTACTTAAGCCATTCTTGTTTTTTTTTTACAAGTTTAGGTCCGACCGACCTTACCGACCGACCTTACACAAGGTCGGTCCATTCCAGAACATATTACCGTCAAAATTTTCTACTCCGACCGACCTTGTAAGTTCGGTCGCATGTTCGGTCCATTCCCGAGATTTCTTCCCTTTGTAAATTCAGGCCCGACCGAACTTGTCAAGTCCGGTCCCATGTTCGGTCGATTCCAGAAACTTAATTCGTACACAAAATACAAGCCCGACCGACCTTGCAAGTCCGGTCCCCAAGGTCGGTCCATTCCAGAAACCAATTCTCGCAGGGTAAGCTGGGCTCGACCGACCTTGGCAAGTTCGGTCGCAAGGTCGGTCTGCGCCAGACCCTTATTTTCCATTGCCCATTCAACTCCAAACTTCTCCTAAAGCCTCCTAATGTTTTCTAACATCATTAGGTAAACTTATATCCACATACAACATCCATGAAACTCATTATCTATCACCTTAAACACTTACTCATTTCATACCGAAATTCCTAATACTTATGTTATTTCCTCCTTAGTTTTCCAAGTGGTGTTTCATACCTATGATAACTACTATCCCAAAATGCTTTCTCCTCATTTTAATATCATCTCCCAAGCATCATTTCTTACCACTTAAACCCTAGTTGATGTCTAAGTCCCTTTGTTTACCTAGAACACCTTAAGACATTATTTCCCCTCTTGTAGAATACTTAAGCATTTCCAACATTTCTAGTTCACCAAACCTTATGTAAACACTTAGAACTTCTTGCTTCTTACCTAAATTTTGACATGGATTCTCCTAGAACATTACTAAGCCATAACACTTTGTTTTCTCCATTAAGCACACAAGGACACCTAAATTCACCAAGAACACTCTCACACACAAAGTTTCACCAAATTTACACTACATCACAATATAGTGCATAATTTAAATTGCATGGCGCTTAGGCCCTTAAAATGCATGGCTCTTAGGCCCTTAAAGTGCATAACTCTTAAACACTGAATTTCCACAATATATATGTCTTTGACCTGCATATACACACAACAATACATATGTCCCTTACTAATCTCCTTGAGAACATTTCACTAAGTCATTTCCCATTTGCTCTTTAGGTAGTTTTGACAAGCATCATAAGCTCGTTTGTCCTAAGGCATTAAACTACATTAGGTTAGCATATTTACCTCTTTTCACACAAACTTCTTTCTTGTTTCCTTGTTTAAAATCGGCAAGGTATTTGATTCCTTGTCAACTACTAAACAATATACAAGCAATGTAATGAGTATACAAGCTCCAAGCTTAAACTCATTGTAAACCCTAGGTTTTACATTGTTTCAAAAACATTAAGATAGTTGTTTGACCTTAGAACTTGAAGAGAGTTTGAATATCAATCAAGAGAGGACTCCGCCTAGTCCTTGAAAGGTTGGAATGAAGCTAGAACAAAGCAATATAAAGAGCACCTTCAATGGGCATTTTTGGTCAACAACAAAACATTGAGGAAATGAAGTTTTTATTTGAGATTCCTTACCTGGAAGCAAAGGAGAACAATAATATGTAGAAATATAAGCTCAAGCTCCTTCAATGGTGGAACTCCATGGCACCGAAATGGTGGTCTTGGAATTTTGAGAAGATAGGAATGAAGAGCTTGATGAGAGGAAGAGAATGGTGGTGTTTGTTTTTGATTTGGTTAAGTGAGCTAGGAGTTTTGATGGAGGTGGTGTATTACCGTGAGAGAGAGCAAGGAAATGGAGAAGGTGAAGTGTTGGAGACGGTGGGAATGCAAGAAAGAATGAAGCAAATGAGATAAGTTTGCTTTTGTAAGATATTTTAGCTTAAAGTAAATAGTACTTGCTTTATTACTTGTTTATTTACTTAATAGGCTAGCAAGAGTGGTGACTCACCACTTAAGAAACCGGCCCCCATTATGATATAAGGGGTTTTTAGTCTTTATTTTTCAATTTAATTACTTATAATAACATATGTTACAAACTAGCTTATAAAAGTCACTATTCATAAAAACAAGGCACATAGAAGTGAAATATTTGATTTCCCATTGATATAGACTTCAAAATGTGATACTATATAGTACACATGTTAATTAAAGAGTAATGATGGACATTTAGCCATTCAAAACTCATTTACAAGACAATTTTTCAAAAATGAGCTTTAAGACTCCTTAAAGCACATTTTGTGTTTTAACTTGTTTTCAAGCTTGGTTTTCTTTGCTAATTGGTTTAATATGTTCATTAGTATATAAATAAGGTCTTGGTAAGTTCATTATGTCTTAACCAAGCTTATCCCAAGCTTAGAGCACATTTTGGCCTTTATTGACCTTAAAGCACATTTTGTGTTTCCTATTGTTTAGATTTGTTTACTATTGCTTCTAAGACTCTTTTTAGTCTTAATATACCATATTTAGGTGTTTAAACAACATACTAAGGTTTGGGGTATTTCAATCTACCCCCCTTAAAAGAACTTTGTCCCCAAAGTTCATACTTCCACATATCCTAAATATTAGAACACGAGAACACATATCAACAACACCTCCATAACAACATTAACAACATCTTTACATTACATCGGACACACGGTCCAAACAACAAAACATCACAACATCATTCAGACTCAGCGGTCTGTAACATAACAGGGTAACAACATAACAACACAACATAGACAATGTATCCAAATACATGTCATACACATAACCGAAACGGCTCTACCCCCCTTAAATAGGGGTACGCCCCGTACCCTATACATACAAACACTAAGAAGTAAATAATGATGGGTACTTCGCCTTCATCTTATCTTCCAGCTCCCAAGTGGCCTCCTCAACGTCCTGGTTAGACCAGAGAACCTTCACCAGTCTCACAGACTTATGGCGAGTGTCTCGAGTCTTAGTGTCCAGAATCCGTACCGGAGTCTCCACTGATCGCATGGTCGGCTCTAAAGTTAGCCTCTCAGGCTGAAGTACATGAGACGGATGAGACATATATTTCTTCAACTGGGACACATGAAATACATCATGTACCTTGCCCAGCTCAGCGGGTAAATCAAGTCTGTAAGCTACCGGGCCGATCTGCTCCGTCACAACATAAGGCCCCACATATTTTGGGCTCAACTTGCCTTTCTGGCCAAAACGAAACACTCCCTTCATGGGGGATACTCTCAAAAATACCTGATCGCCCACGGCGAACTCCAGGTCACGTCTGCGCACATCTGCGTACGACTTCTGTCTATCCTGAGCTGCCTTCATGTTAGCCCGGATCTGGCGAACTTCTGCCTGAACTTGTTCCAGATACTCTGGTCCTATAATGACCGTCTCACTCGACTCATCCCAGCATAATGGCGTGCGGCATGGTCTACCGTATAATGCCTGGAAGGGAGACATCTTGATCGAAGCATGGTAACTGTTGTTGTAACTAAACTCGATCAGATGTAACTTATCAATCCAGCTGGTCTGAAAGTCAAGTGCACATGCACGTAACATATCCTCAAGTGTCTGGATGGTGCGCTCACTCTGGCCATCTGTCTGTGGGTGAAACGCTGTACTCAATTTCAGTTCGGTACCCAGTGCTTCTCGCGTAGACTTCCAATACCTCGATAAGAATCTGGTATCTCTGTCAGATACAATCGTTTTCGGTACCCCATGATGTCTTACAATTTCTCTGTCAAAGAGTTCTGCCAGTTTTGCCACTTTCCAGGTGTCCTTCATCGGTATGAATCGAGCCACCTTGGTCAGTCGGTCAACAACAACCCAAATCATATTCAGACCTCCCCTTGTAGGCGGAAGCCCTACTACGAAGTCCATAGAAATATCATGGAACTTCCACTCAGGCACTGGCATTGGCTGTACCATACCACCAGGCCGTCGGTGCTCAAACTTGACCTTCTGGCAAGTGAGACACCTGAATACATAATCAGTAACATCCTTTTTCATTCCAGTCCACCAAAAATATCTTTTCATACCCTTATACATCTTTGAAGCTCCGGGGTGAATCGAAGTAGAAGAACAATGTGATTCACCCAATATGCGCTCCTTCAACTCAGCGCTACTCCTCGGTATACATAGTCGGCCATTAAGCCTAATCAGGTCATCATCGTGGAGTCTGAAGTCGTACTTCTGACCCTCGAATGTGCCATCAATAAGCTTCTGCCTGATCTCCAACATATACTGATCCGTCATCTGAGCACTCCGCACCTCTTCAACCAAGCTTGAAAGAGAGACTAGCGAATGGAGAGAGTGTGCTCGGTGACTCAGTGTGTCAGCTACCACATTCGCCTTACCCTCCTTATATTGCAGATTAATGTCGTAGTCGTTTAGAAATTCAACCCACCTTCTTTGTCTCATGTTCAACTCCTTCTGAGTGAACAAGTATTTCAAACTTTTATGGTCAGAATAAATTGTCACACTTACCCCATACAAGTGATGTCACCATATCTTCAGTGCGAAGACAATGGCCCCCAATTCTAAGTCGTGGGTAGGGTAGTTCTCTTCATGCTTCTTCAGCTGTCGGGAGGCGTATGCTATGACCTTCCCGTGTTGCATCAACACACAACCCATACCTCTGCCTGATGTGTCGCAATAGACCTCAAAACCATCTAGACCGTCTGGTAAAGTCAGGACTGGTGCAGAAGTCAAAGCATCCTTGAGCCTCTGAAAAGAACTCTCACAGTCGACTGTCCACTCGAATGGTGCATCCTTTTTCATCAAGGAAGTCATCGGCTTCGAGACACTGGAGAAGTCCTTTAAAAACCTCATATAATAACCTGCCAGACCGAGGAAGCTCCTGATATCGGTAACTGTCTTCGGCCTAGGCCAGGTGCGCACTGCATCAATCTTTGCCGGATCAACAGCGATCCCGGCTTTAGAAATCACATGACCAAGAAAGGATACTTGGTTCAACCAAAATTCATACTTTGAAAATTTCACATACAACTGATTCTTTCTCAATGTCTGCAACACATTTCTCAGGTGGCTTTCGTGCTCACCTCTCGATTTCGAGTATACAAGTATATCATCGATGAAGACTACCACTGACTTGTCCAACTGATCTTGGAACAAGCGGTTCATTAAGTCCATGAACTTAGCTGGTGCATTGGATAACCCAAACGGCATAACCGTAAATTCATAATGCCCATACCTAGTTCTGAATGCTGTCTTCTCAATATCACTGTCTCGGATAGCAATCTGATGGTATCCGGATCGTAGATCTATCGTGGAGAATACTGATGCTCCCCTCAACTGATCAAATAAATCGTCGATGTGTGGTAAAGGGTAACGGTTCTTCACCGTAACTGCATTCAGCTCTCGATAGTCAATACACAGGCGGAGGCTACCGTCCTTCTTCTTCACGAAGAGGACCGGCGCTCCCCATGGTGAAACGCTAGGGCGGATAAACCCCTTGTCGAGTAGGTCTCTCAGCTGCTCCTTGAGCTCAGTCATCTCTGCTGGAGCCATACGATAGGGCGCCTTCGCAATTGGTCCGGTGCCCGGTACCAAATCGATCTCAAACTCAACTTCCCGTGTTGGCGGCATGCCCGACAGTTCCTTAGGAAATACATCCAGAAACTCCGACACTACCGGCACATCAGGACTAAACTCTGGGTCTCTCTCTATGTCTTGGACATAGTAGGGACTAACTCCCTCGTCGTAATTCACGATACATAGCCATGGCGGTGATGATCTGAGTCGAAGGCTCCCTGGGCCTCTAGCGGTAAGATATGGTAACCCCAGATGGACTCCGAAGAAGCAGACGATGCTCGCCACACAGGATTCTGCCCTTGTATCGCTCCAACCAGTTCATCCTGACAATCACATCAAAACCAAGTCCGTCGAACTCTATCAAGTCGATCGGGATCTCCTCACCTCTGATCTCATAACAATCTCGGTGGTAGCGGGTACACCTGATCCGTCTTTCGAAGGGAGAGTGACTAGGAAGTCTGGCATCTCATCACCGTCAACCCCAGCCTCTTCGCAAAGGATAGCGAAATAAAAGTATGTGAGGCTCGGAGTCGAACAAGATCGAAGCGTCCACGCCATTGACTGGAAAGGTACCGGTGAGATTGTGCCGCTCTTGCCGGTTTGCCTCATTGCAGACACTCAGTATACCTCCCGTTCCGAGTGCACAACCTAATTCATTGGCAAACTAATAAGTATTGGGTAACAACACGGTTTATATGCTTCAAACAACTCCACTTTATTCATTAACACACTCTTTTTACAACATTCGTTGGCTTATACTGTCGCCATAATCAACACTTACAACATCCTTAACATACACTGGTTTATCACATCACATAATTATACAAGGCTTAAACTGTCTGAAGGTCAAATTCAAACGTCTGGGTTTCATGTGTGGCATGATCACTGCCGACGGTGCGGTATTCAGTTTGATCTTTCTGATGCCATGATATAGCATCCTTGACTGCCCACCCATGATTAACACATCTCCCGATTTCAACACTAGCCTCCTTGCGAGATCAGCACGCTTCTGCTCGCCATACACAAACACTGCGGTATCACCAATGGACCAAGACACCACGGGTACTCCCTTACTTAGAGACTTGGGTGACTCGTCCTTATCTTGGTATAAACCTAACCGTCCACCTTTCTGGTAGAAGTTCACAATGCATAGATCTGCTTTCACATTTGGGATTGAATCCGTTTCAACTTGTTGAGCGATTCCCAAGGCGTGGTTAACGACCGCAAGGAACTCCTCAGGTATACTTGGTACTGTTGCTCCATCTTCAGCTCGCACTTCTTGATATGTCTTGGTGTAAGGGTTCCAGTCCTTACCCATGCACATCATCTTCAATTGCATTCTTGATCCGTTCGGGTATTCGGGTGTGTAGAAACCTCCTGGTTTCGCTCCAAGTTCGTCGCATCTTCTGATGATATGGACTTGTGCTTCCGGCGTCAGGTATCCATTTAAGAGTACCATACCTGGTTGGATGACCTGACATTGCTCCATTGGAAAGTCGGTGTTGCCGATGGTAGTTTCTCCAGGGTTTGGTGTGGGTGGGATTGGATAACATATATTGAAGGTTCCTTTAAGTTTAGAGTATCCTAATCAGGTGACTTTCACACTATACTTTAATTATTTACTCACACGGTTGTTTACTTAAACTCACTAACACACATGCATGAAATGCGGTATGCAAACACTTATTTCACTCAATAGTTTAGGCGGTACCTGGTCTAGAAGAGGGCCCTGGCGCCTCAGACCGGTCCACCACATTCAGGGCGGCCTTGCCGGACCCTGACCCCTTCCCCTTCTGGGAATCTGTGTACCTCTGATCTGGGGGTGGCTGATTCGCCGTCTTCGGGCCATCGGTGGTCGCAGTGGCCTTACCCTTCCATTGCCCCTTGGGCCTGTAGTTTCTACTGTTCGGGTTCTGCCAACACTCATAGTCGCGGTGACCCATCTTTTTGCAGTATCGGCACTGCACATCATTTCCCTTGCAGTCCTTGTCGGGATGGTCTCCGTTACACCACTTGCAATAATAGTGGCGCTCCGGTCCAGAGCCCATGCTAGCTGCTAACACATCACACACTCAGTACATACTTCACAAGTTAATAACACACACTAGATTTCGGTATTGAAATTTGTTAATTACCCTTGGGTGGGTAAGAACGTAGGGGCTTGGCCGCATACGCATAGGTGAGCTGCAGAGGCTCCTCAGTAGTTGAAATACCCCAAACCTTGGTATGTTGGTTAAACATTAAAACATGATTTATTAAGACTAAAAAGGGTCTTAAAAACACTAGTAAACAAATTTAAACAAAAGCAAACACAAAATGTGCTTTAAAGTCAATAAGAGCTAAAATGTGCTCTAAGCTTGGAATAGGCTTGGGTAAGACCTAATGAACTTACCAAGACCTCATTTATATATTAATGAATATATTAAAGCAATTACCAAAGAAAACCAAGCTTGAAAACAAGTTAAAACATAAAATGTGCTTTAAGAAGTCTTAAAGCACATTTTTGAAAAATTGTCTTGTAAATGAGTTTTGAATGGCTAAATGTCCATCATTACTCTTAAATATATATGTGTACTATATAGTATCACATTTGGGTGGCTATATTAATGGGAAATCAAAAATTTCACTTCTAAGTGCCTTGTTTAGGTGAATAGTGATTTTTTTATAAGCTATTTTGTAACATATGTGGTATAAGTAATTAAATTGACAAAGAAGACTACTACCCTCATATTAATAAGGGGGCCGGTTTTTCTCAAGTGTGGTGACTCACCACTCTCTAATTAATACAATAAGTAAGTAAAGAAAACTAAGTAAAACTACTTTTTACTTTATACTACAAATATCTCCTTAAAAGTAAGTTCTATCTTAATTCTCTCATTTCTTTCCTTCATTCACACGGTTTCCCACCTCTCTTCTTCCTTCTTCTTTGTTCTCTCACGGTAATACCATCACCACCATTAGAGCTCCACCTTTGACCACTTGCTAAATCAGCTCACTTGTCCAAATCAAAAACAAACCCACCAATCTCTTCCTCTCATCAAGCTCTTCATTCCTATCTTCTCAAAACTCCAAGAGCTCCATTTCGGTGCCAAGGTGTTCCACCATTGAAGGAGCTTGAGCTTGTATTTTGACATATTGTTGATCTCCCTTGCTTCTAGGTAAGGAATCTCAAAGAAAATCATGTTTCCTCCATGTTTTTACCTTGACCGAAAATACACATTGATATAGCTCTTTGTGTGACTTTGTTCTAGCTTCATTTCAACTCTTCATGGACTAGGTGGAGTCCTCTCTTGTTATTATTCAAACTCTCTCCAAAGATCAAGGTAAAAAACTACATTAATGTTTTTGAAACAATGTAAATTAGGGTTTACAATGAGATGAAGCTCAAAGCTTGAATACTCATTATGGTGTTTGTATATTGTCTAGAACTTGACAAGGAATCAATTATCATACGGTTTTGTAAGGAATCAAGAAGGATGTTTTGGAAAAAGAGGTAAATCTACTAACTTGATGTTGTTTAATGCCTTAGGAGAAATGAGCTTATAAATGCTATTTAAAACTACCTAAAGAGCAATGGTGAATGACTTAGTAAAGTGTTCTCAGAGTCTAGTAAGGGCATATGTGTGTTGAGTGTATTTGCAGGTTAAAGGCATATATATTGTGGAAATTCAGTGTTTATGATTTAAGCACCTTAAGGGCCTAAGAGCCATGCATTTTAAGGGCCTAAGTGCCATCAATTTAAATTATGCACTATATTGTGATGTAGTGTAATTGGGTGAAGTTGTGTATGGAGTGTTTTTTGGTGATTCTAGATGTTCTTGTGTTTAATGGAGAAACTGTTTTGGCTTAGTAATGTTCTAGGGGAATCCATGTCAAATTTAGGTAAGGAGCAGAAGTTCTAAGTGTTTACATAAGGTTTGGTGAGTTAGATAATGTAGGAAATGAATAAGGAGTTCATGATGTTTTAAAGGAATTTTGATGAACTAGGAAGTGTTCTAGAGTGTAATAAGGACTTAGACATGATCTTGAGATTTAGTAGGTACCAAAGTCACTTTGGGACTTAGGTAAATACCTAGGCAAACTTTGGTAAAATGAGGAGAAGTATACACTAGGAAAAGAGTTTCAAAAGGATATAAGGAATTAGTTGGGAAAGATGATGCTTGGGAGATGATGTTAAGTTAAGGAGAAAGCATTTTGGCATAGTAGTTATCATAGGTATGAAACACCACTTGGAAAACTAGAGAAAATATTGTAAGTGTTAGGAATTTTGTGAGGAATAAGTAAAGGTTTAAGGAATTAGAAAATGAGTTTTATGAGTGTTTAAGGGTGTCTTAAGTTGTGTTTAAGAGCCCAAATGAGGTTAGGGAGTACTAGGTTATATGGGGTGAGGTTTGGAGTGGAATGTAAAAAGGAAAACATAGATTTGGGGCCGACCGGACTTGCGACCGGACTTGCAAGCTCGTCGGGACCTGTTTACCCTGCGAGAATTAGCTTCTGGAATGGACCGGGCATAGGACCGGACATGGACAAGTCCGGTCGGACTAAATTTACAAAGGGAATAAACTCTCTGGAATGGACCGGACATAGGACCGGACTTATAAGTCCGGTCGGGTAGAAAATTTTGTACGGATTGAGTTACTGGAATCGACCGGACATAGGACCGGACTTGGCAAGTCCGGTCGGGCTGAATTTCCGAAGGGGAAACTCTCTGGAATCGACCGGACATGGACAAGTCCGGTCGGCAAGTCCGGTCGGACCTAAACTTGTAAAAAAAAAAACAGAAAAGAATGTGACTTATGTAGTTAACCCTAGGGTGTATAATGAAGGTAACCTAGGGTGAGGTAGACATTAAAACATGTCATACAATCATGTTGAATACTTAGTAAGTGTGAGTTAAATAAATAATTAACCGACATTACTAATGTGTATAGGATTCTCTCAAGGTGGAAACGAAACAAGGCAAGGACCAAGGTATGGTTTTCTTGCAGTCTGTTGCCTACCGGTTTACACCGGCTTGGTGTTGTTTGCTTTTTCTGTGTGTTACGACCTTATAAGACTAAGGCATGAAAAGAGTTTACAGTTGTTATACATTATGATGTTGTAAGGTTATGACTCCTTTCCCTTGGTTGTCTAACAAGACCTAAATGTTTGCTTGTATGTGACTTAACAAAATGTTGTGTGATCACTAACAAGTGCTAACCGGGGGAGTGAGGAGTCCGGTTGTTCCGGCCACGCGTGTGATGGATGGGGTCGATATCATATCCGGTTCGGCTCTCTTGGTGTATGTATAGGTGGTATTCCAATTTGGTTTCTACCTTCCCTTAGCTTATCCAAAGCTAGTTACTGACTCACGTCGGGCCATAGGGGCATACGTATGTTATTTCGGTGTGCTTGGGATTACTATATCCGACACACCTTTGGTATAAGTTAACCGTTCTACATAACCGGACGGTAACGAGGATGGTAACGAGCTTAACATGGGATTGGTAAAATCTCTAGGCTCACATGGTATACTAACTATGGTGGAAGGTTCCTTGTGAGGACCGAATTTATGGTGTTATGTATTGATGTTGTGATGCTATGCAATTTCCCTTGCTATGCTATGGTATATATATGTTGGATGTTCTAAAATGAATGCCATGTTATTATGACAATTGGTTGCGCGTATCCCGGTAGTCGATGGGCTGCGCGTTAGCCATACCAGCAAAGGTGCTGACCCCCTCGGGGGCTCCATATTTTTTTGCAGGATGAGGATCGAAGAGGCAGAGTGGCTCTAGGTCCTAGGTTGTTGATATACTTTTGGATAAGTAGGTTGTTGAGCCCGGGATGCGCCTGTGCTCCCGAGGCGTTACATTTTGATACCTTGTTATACAGTGTTGGATGATTATGGTTTGGAGATGGGTTGTAAATTAAATACTCGGTATGGTCGGTTATGTTTATATATGGTTGTTAGATACTATGCTCGGGAGTCTGATCATCAGACCGATACACTGTATTTATTCTGCCTAGTTAACCACGTGGGTGGTTAACGGCGTTGTAACACCAAAAGCGTTAGTTATGTTTGGTTGGTTATTTCCGCTGCGATTTCGGTAGTTGATAGGGGCGTTGTAGGGGTGTTACAAAAAGTGGTATCAGAGCGAAGTATCGCTCTGATGACTAGAATACCGAGCTTGGGAATATACCGAGTTAGGAAACCTAGTTACAGTTACTTAAGTGGACAGATTTGGAAAGGTTAACCACTAACTAAGTGTGGAATTACCTGGTTGTCGGGAAGATGCTATAACCATTGGACCGATAAGTGTGCAAGCATAATGCTAATGAAATGTTCATATGAATTCAGATGGCAGGTAGACCACGAGGGAGAGGCCGCGGGCGCGGTACTGGAGACTTGGGTAACCAGGGCGATGATACTGCGGCACAGACTATGGCTGAGGCAGTTGCAGCCGCCGTAGCCCAGTTGGTACCCGATCTGGTTGCTGCTATTCAGCAAGGGCAACAGCCCGGAGTTCAGCCACCACCACCACCGCCACGAGAGACCAATTGGGTCAAGGCGTTGGCTGATCTGAGACCGCCATCATTCAATGGGGAGACTGATCCTCGAAAACTGGAGGCGTACATCTCCGAACTGGAGACCGCCTACGAACCTTGGCAGTACCTGCTGAAGCTAAGGTCCGTCTTGCCGCCTACTACTTGAAGGGTACGGCGCAGAGTTGGTGGAAATTGGTGAAGGAGGACAGGATGGCTGATCCTGACTTTGGTTGGAGGGAGTACACGGCTCTACTGCGAGCCAAGTACTACCCGGTACACGTGCAGGAGGCCAAGCGCCTCGAGCTGGACAGTCTGAAGCAGGGGGATAAGATGTCGGTTGATGACTACTATACCGCATTCACCGGCCTTATCCACCTGTTACCAGACCTTGGGTATTCGAACCGGGTGTTGGTGAACCGGTTCTACAATGGACTGAGCCACCGTCTCCGCTATGGGATGGGGCCAGCTGAGTATACCACCTTGCAGGTAATTAGAGTGCCTTGTTGTGAATCATTTATACCGTGAGTGAATGTTAATGTGAGTTGGTAAGTTGTTTTTGCGGGGCATGACTGACATCCTAAAATACAGGAGTGCTATCATGCCGCTGCAAGGTTGAGATTACCGTCCGTCTGAGGGACGAGGAAAATGCGCACAAGCGCAAGGCCACCAACGAGGGCCAAATCAGCAAGGGTATGGGGGAGGGAAGAAGAAGAAACCCTACCCTCAGCCCCAGAAGGGCCAGTACCAGGGTGACAAGGGCCAAGCCCAGACCACCACAGCATGAGCCACTGAAGCTCACGTATGCGTACGCGGCGAAGCCTCTACGCTCCTACCCGCCTAAGGGTAATTACTTAACCATGTGTATCTAGTTGAGGTGTGTTTGTTAAGATGGAAAGTGAGTATTGATGTGTGTTGTTATAGCAGCTAGCGCGGGTTCTGGACCGGAGCGCCACTTTTACTGTAAGTGGTGCAATGGAGACCACCCCGGCAAAGACTGCAAGGGGAATGATGTGAGGTGCCGTCACTGCCAGAAGATGGGGCACCGTGAGTTTGAGTGTTGGACAACCCCAACAGCAGGAACTACAAGCCAAAGGGCAGTGGAAGGGTAATACTACCACGACCACTGAAGGCCCGAAGGCGATTACTCAGCAGACTTCTGACAAGAAGTACACTGAATCCCAGAAGGGGAAGGCTACGGGGTCCGGCAAGGCCACCCTGAATGTGGTGGACCGGTCTGAGGCACCAGGATCCTCTTCGAGACCAGGTACCCCTAAACTGATAAATGAAAAAGTGATTGCTTACCGCATTTCATGCATGAGTGTTAGCAAGTCTAAGGGTATAAACAATAAGTAAAAGTTAGAATATAATGTGGAAAACCCTAAATTAGGCAATTTGAAACTTAGGAACCTTCAATATCTGCTATCCAATCCCGCCCACACCGAACCCTGAAGAAACCACCATCAACATCACCGACTTTCCATTGGAGCAATGTCAGGTTATCCAGCCAGGTATGATACTCTTAAATGGATACCTGACACCGGAAGCACAAATCCATATCATCAGACGATGCGACGAACTCGGAGCAAAACCAGGAGGGTTCTACACACCCGAATACCCGAACGGAGCAAGGATGCAATTGAAGATGATGTGCATGGGTAAGGACTGGAACCCTTACACCAAGTCATATCAAGAAGTTCGAGCTGAAGATGGAGCAACAGTATCAAGTATACCAGAGGAGTTCCATGCGGTCGTTAACCACGCCGTGGGAATTGCTCAGCAAGTTGAAACGGAATCAATTCCAAGTGTGAAAGCAGATCTATGCATTGTGAACTTCTACCAGAAAGGTGGACGGTTAGGGTTACACCAAGACAAGGACGAGTCACCCGAGTCTCTAAGTAAGGGAGTACCCGTGGTGTCTTGGTCCATTGGTGATACCGCAGTGTTTGTGTATGGCGAGCAGAAGCGTGCTGACCTCGCAAGGAAGATATTGTTGAAATCGGGAGATGTACTAATCATGGGTGGACAATCAAGGATGCTTTACCATGGCATCAGAAAGATCAAACTGAATACCGCACCGTCGGCAATGATCAATGCCACACACATGAAACCCGGACGTTTGAATTTGACCTTCAGGCAGTTTTAAGCCTTGTATAATTGTGTGGTAAACCGGTATGTATTAAGGATATTGTAAGTATGAATCGTGGCGACAGTATAAGCCAATGAATGTTGTAAAAAGAGTGTGTTAATGAATAAAGTGGAGTTGTTTGAAGCATATAAACCGTGTTGTTACCCAATACTTATTAGTTTGCCAATGAATTAGGCTGTGCACTCGGAACGGGAGGTATACTGAGTGTCTGCAATAAGGCAGAAGCCGGCAAGAGCGGCACAATCCTCACCGGTACCTTTCCAGTGAATGGCGTGGATGCATCGATCTTGTTCGACTCTGGAGCCTCACACACATTCATTTCGCTATCATTTGCGAAGAGGCTGGGGTTAGACGGTGAAGAGATGCCAGACTTCGTGGTCTCTCTCCCGTCAAAGAGCGGATCAGATGTACCCGCTACTACCGAGATGCTATTGTTCGAATCAGGGATGAGGAGTTTCCGATCGACTTGATAGAGTTCGACGGACTAGGTTTTGATGTGATTGTCGGGATGAACTGGTTGGAGCGGTACAAGGGTAGAATCCTATGTGCCGAGCATCGACTGCTTCTTAGGAGTCCATCTGGGGTTACTATATCATACCGCCAGAGGCCCAGGGAGCCTTCGACACAGATCATCACCGCCATGGCCATGTATCATGAGTTGCGACGGGGAAATGATGTATACCTCTGCTATGTCCAGGACATAGAGAGAGACCCTGAGTTTAGCCCAGATGTGCCGGTAGTGTCGGAGTTTCCTGACGTATTTCCTAAGGAACTGCCGGGCATGCCGCCAGCACGAGAGGTTGAGTTTGAGATTGATCTAGTTCCGGGCACCGGACCCATTGCGAAAGCGCCTTACCGTATGGCTCCAGCAGAGATGACAGAGCTCAAGGAGCAGCTGAGAGACCTACTCGACAAGGGCTTTATGCGCCCTAGTGTTTCACCATGGGGAGCGCCGGTCCTCTTCGTGAAGAAGAAGGACGGTAGTCTCCGCCTGTGCATTGATTATCGGGAGCTGAATGCTGTTACGGTGAAGAACCGTTACCCCTTACCACGCATCGACGATCTATTTGATCAGCTGAGGGGAGCATCAGTGTTCTCCAAGATAGACCTACGTTCCGGATATCACCAGATTGCCATCCGTGACAGTGATATCGAGAAGACAGCTTTCAGAACTAGGTATGGGCATTATGAGTTCACCGTTATGCCGTTTGGCTTATCAAATGCACCAGCTAAGTTCATGGACTTAATGAACCGTTTGTTCCAAGATCAGTTGGACAAATCAGTGGTAGTCTTCATCGATGACATACTCGTGTATTCGAAATCGAGAGGTGAGCATGAAAGCCACCTGAGAGATGTATTGCAGACGTTGAGAAAGAATCAGCTGTATGCTAAATTTTCTAAGTGTGAATTTTGGTTGAACCAAGTATCGTTCCTTGGACATGTGATTTCTGAGGCCGGGATCGCTGTTGATCCGGCAAAGATAGATGCAGTGCGCACCTGGCCTAGGCCGAAGACAGTTACCGACATCAGGAGCTTCCTCGGTCTGGCAGGTTACTATAGGAGATTTGTGAAAGACTTCTCCTGTGTCTCGAAGCCGATGACTTCCTTGATGAAAAAGGATGCACCATTCGAGTGGACAGTCGACTGTGAGAGAGCTTTCACGAGTCTCAAGGATGCTCTGACATCTGCACCGGTTCTGACATTACCAGACGGTCCAGATGGATTTGAGGTCTATTGCGACGCATCAGGCAGGGGTATGGGTTGTGTGTTGATGCAACACGGGAAGGTCGTGGCTTACGCCTCCCGACAGCTGAAGAAGCATGAGGAGAACTACCCTACCCACGATTTAGAATTGGGGGCCATTGTCTTCGCACTGAAGATATGGCGACATCATTTGTATGGGGTAAGTGTGACGATTTATTCTGACCACAAGAGTTTAAAGTACTTGTTCACTCAGAAGGAGTTGAACATGAGGCAAAGAAGATGGGTTGAATTCTTGAATGATTATGACATCAATTTACAATACAAGGAGGGTAAGGCAAATGTGGTAGCTGACGCATTGAGTCGCCGAGCACACTCTCTCCATTCGCTAGTCTCTCATACTGGCTTGGTTGAAGAGGTGCGGAGTGCTCAGATGACGGATCAGTACATGATTGAGATTAGACAGAAGCTTATTAATGGCACATTCGAGGGTCAGAAGTACGACTTCAGACTCCACGATGATGACCTGATTAGGCTTAATGGCAGATTGTGTATACCCAGGAGTAGCGCTGAGCTGAAGGAGCGCATATTGAGTGAATCCCACTGTTCTACTACTTCGATTCACCCCGGAGCTTCAAAGATGTATAAAGGTATGAAAAGACATTTCTGGTGGGCTGGAATGAAAAAGGATGTGAATGACTATGTGTTGAGGTGTCTCACTTGTCAGAAGGTCAAGTTTGAGCACCGACGGCCTGGTGGTATGGTGCAGCCAATGCCAGTGCCGGAGTGGAAGTTCCATGACATATCTATGGACTTCGTGGTAGGGCTTCCCTACAAGGGGAGGTCTGAATATGATTTGGGTTGTGGTAGACCGACGGCCAAGGTGTCTCGTTCATTCCGATGAAGGACACCTGGAAAGTGGCAGATTGGCAGAATTATTCGATAAAGAAATTGTAAGACATCATGGTGTACCAAAGACGATAGTATCTGACAGAGATACCAGATTCTTATCCAGATATTGGAAGTCTACACGAGAGGCATTGGGTACTGAACTGAAATTGAGTACGGCGTTTCACCCACAGACCGATGGTCAGAGTGAGCGCACCATACAGACACTTGAGGATATGCTACGTGCATGTGCACTTGACTTTCAGACCAGCTGGATTGATAAGTTACATCTGATCGAGTTTAGTTACAACAACAGTTATCATGCATCGATCAAGATGTCTCCCTTCCAGGCATTATACGGTAGACCATGCCGCACGCCATTATGCTGGGATGAGTCGAGTGAGTCGGTCATTATAGGACCAGAGTATCTTGAGCAAGTTCAGGCAGAAGTTCGCCAGATCAGGGCTAATATGAAAGCAGCTCAGGATAGATAGAAGTCGTACGCAGATGTGCGCCGACGTGACCTGGAGTTCGCCGTGGGCGATCAGGTATTTTTGAGAATATCCCCCATGAAGGGAGTATTTCGTTTTGGCCAGAAGGGCAAGTTGAGCCCGAAATATGTAGGTCCTTATGTTGTGACGGAGCGGATCGGCCCGGTAGCTTATAGACTTGATTTACCCGCCGAGCTGGGCAAGGTACATGATGTATTTCATGTGTCCCAGTTGAAGAAGTATATGTCTCATCCGTCTCATGTGCTTCAGCCGGAAAGGCTAACCTTAGAGCCAACCATGCGATCAGTGGAGACTCCGGTACGGATTCTGGATACTAAGACTCGAGACACTCGCCATAAGTCCGTGAGACTGGTGAAGATCCTCTGGTCTAACCAGGACGTTGAGGAGGCCACTTGGGAGCTGGAAGGAAAGATGAAGGCGAAGCACCCGTCATTGTTTGCTTCTTAGTATTCATATGTATAGGGTACGGGGCGTACCCCTTTTAAGGGGGGTAGAGCCGTTTCGGTCGGTTATGGTTGTGTACGACATGTATATTAATACATTGTCTATGTTATGTTACAGACCGTGGTGTCTGAATGGTATTATGTGGTTTGGACCTCGAGTCCGTTATGGTATTGTGTGGTTTGGACCTTGAGTCCGTTGTGGTGTAAGAATGATGGTAAGGTTGGTAAGGATGGTTGGAAGTATTGTTTTTATAAGTGTTTCCCGTGTTCTAATATTAAGATATGTGGGAAGTATGAACTTTGGGGACAAAGTTCTTTTAAGGGGGGTAGATTGAAATACCCCAAACCTTGGTATGTTGGTTAAACATTAAAACATGATTTATTAAGACTAAAAAGGGTCTTAAAAACACTAGTAAACAAATTTAAACAAAAGCAAACACAAAATGTGCTTTAAAGTCAATAAGAGCTAAAATGTGCTCTAAGCTTGGAATAGGCTTGGGTAAGACCTAATGAACTTACCAAGACCTCATTTATATATTAATGAATATATTAAAGCAATTACCAAAGAAAACCAAGCTTGAAAACAAGTTAAAACATAAAATGTGCTTTAAGAAGTCTTAAAGCACATTTTTGAAAAATTGTCTTGTAAATGAGTTTTGAATGGCTAAATGTCCATCATTACTCTTAAATATATATGTGTACTATATAGTATCACATTTGGGTGGCTATATTAATGGGAAATCAAAAATTTCACTTCTAAGTGCCTTGTTTAGGTGAATAGTGATTTTTTTATAAGCTATTTTGTAACATATGTGGTATAAGTAATTAAATTGACAAAAGAAGACTATACTACCCTCATATTAATAAGGGGGCCGGTTTTTCTCAAGTGTGGTGACTCACCACTCTCTAATTAATACAATAAGTAAGTAAAGAAAACTAAGTAAAACTACTTTTTACTTTATACTACAAATATCTCCTTAAAAGTAAGTTCTATCTTAATTCTCTCATTTCTTTCCTTCATTCACACGGTTTCCCACCTCTCTTCTTCCTTCTTCTTTGTTCTCTCACGGTAATACCATCACCACCATTAGAGCTCCACCTTTGACCACTTGCTAAATCAAGCTCACTTGTCCAAATCAAAAACAAACACCACCAATCTCTTCCTCTCATCAAGCTCTTCATTCCTATCTTCTCAAAACTCCAAGAGCTCCATTTCGGTGCCAAGGTGTTCCACCATTGAAGGAGCTTGAGCTTGTATTTTGACATATTGTTGATCTCCCTTGCTTCTAGGTAAGGAATCTCAAAGAAAAATCATGTTTCCTCCATGTTTTTACCTTGACCGAAAATACACATTGATATAGCTCTTTGTGTGACTTTGTTCTAGCTTCATTTCAACTCTTCATGGACTAGGTGGAGTCCTCTCTTGTTATATATTCAAACTCTCTCCAAAGATCAAGGTAAAACAACTACATTAATGTTTTTGAAACAATGTAAAATTAGGGTTTACAATGAGATGAAGCTCAAAGCTTGAATACTCATTATGGTGTTTGTATATTGTCTAGAACTTGACAAGGAATCAAATTATCATACGGTTTTGTAAGGAATCAAGAAGGAAGTGTTTTGGAAAAAGAGGTAAATCTACTAACTTGATGTTGTTTAATGCCTTAGGAGAAATGAGCTTATAAATGCTATTTAAAACTACCTAAAGAGCAAATGGTGAATGACTTAGTAAAGTGTTCTCAAGAGTCTAGTAAGGGGCATATGTGTGTTGAGTGTATTTGCAGGTTAAAGGCATATATATTGTGGAAATTCAGTGTTTATGATTTAAGCACCTTAAGGGCCTAAGAGCCATGCATTTTAAGGGCCTAAGTGCCATGCAATTTAAATTATGCACTATATTGTGATGTAGTGTAAATTTGGGTGAAGTTGTGTATGGGAGTGTTTTTGGTGATTCTAGATGTTCTTGTGTGTTTAATGGAGAAAACAAAGTGTTTTGGCTTAGTAATGTTCTAGGGGAATCCATGTCAAAATTTAGGTAAGGAGCAAGAAGTTCTAAGTGTTTACATAAGGTTTGGTGAGTTAGATAATGTAGGAAATGAATAAGGAGTTCATGATGTTTTAAAGGAATTTTGATGAACTAGGAAGTGTTCTAGAGTGTAATAAGGACTTAGACATGATCTTGAGATTTAGTAGGTACCAAAGTCACTTTGGGACTTAGGTAAATACCTAGGCAAACTTTGGTAAAATGAGGAGAAGTATACACTAGGAAAAGAGTTTCAAAAAGGATATAAGGAATTAGTTGGGAAAGATGATGCTTGGGAGATGATGTTAAGTTAAGGAGAAAGCATTTTGGCATAGTAGTTATCATAGGTATGAAACACCACTTGGAAAACTAGGAGAAAATATTGTAAGTGTTAGGAATTTTGTGAGGGAATAAGTAAAGGTTTAAGGAATTAGAAAATGAGTTTTATGAGTGTTTAAGGGTGTCTTAAGTTGTGTTTAAAGAGCCCAAATGAGGTTAGGGAGTACTAGGTTATATGGGGTGAGGTTTGGAGTGGAATGTAAAAAGGAAAACATAGATTTGGGGCCGACCGACTTGCGACGGACTTGCAAGCTCGGTCGGGACCTGTTTACCCTGCGAGAATTAGCTTCTGGAATGGACCGGGCATAGGACCGGACATGGACAAGTCCGGTCGGACTAAATTTACAAAGGGAATAAACTCTCTGGAATGGACCGGACATAGGACCGGACTTATAAGTCCGGTCGGGGTAGAAAATTTTGTACGGATTGAGTTACTGGAATCGACCGGACATAGGACCGGACTTGGCAAGTCCGGTCGGGCTGAATTTCCGAAGGGGAGAAACTCTCTGGAATCGACCGGACATGGACAAGTCCGGTCGGCAAGTCCGGTCGGACCAAAACTTGTAAAAAAAAAAACAGAAAAGAATGTGACTTATGTAGTTAACCCTAGGGTGTATAATGAAGGTAACCTAGGGTGAGGTAGACATTAAAACATGTCATACAATCATGTTGAATACTTAGTAAGTGTGAGGTTAAATAAATAATTAACCGACATTACTAATGTGTATAGGATTCTCTCAAGGTGGAAACGAAACAAGGCAAGGACCAAGGTATGGTTTTCTTGCAGTCTGTTGCCTACCGGTTTACACCGGCTTGTGTGTTGTTTGTTTTTCTGTGTGTTATGACTTTATAAGACTAAGGCATGAAAAGAGTTTACAGTTATTATACATTATGATGTTGTAAGGTTATGACTCCTTTCCCTTGGTTGTCTAACAAGACCTAAATGTTTGCTTGTATGTGACTTGACAAAATGTTGTGTGATCACTAACAAGTGCTAACCGGGGGAGTGAGGAGTCCGGTTGTTCCGGCCACGCGTGTGATGGATGGGGGTCGATATCATATCCGGTTCGGCTCTCTTGGTGTATGTATAGGTGGTATTCCAATTTGGTTTCTACCTTCCCTTAGCTTATCCAAAGCTAGTTACTGACTCACGTCGGGCCATAGGGGCATACGTATGTTATTTCGGTGTGCTTGGGATTACTATATCCGACACACCTTTGGTATAGTTAACCGTTCTACATAACCGGACGGTAACGAGGATGGTAACGAGCTTAACATGGGATTGGTAATAATCTCTAGGCTCACATGGTATACTAACTATGGTGGAAGGTTCCTTGTGAGGACCGAATTTATGGTGTTATGTATTGATGTTGTGATGCTATGCAATTTCCCTTGCTATGCTATGGTATATATATGTTGGATGTTCTAAAATGAATGCCATGTTATTATGACAATTGGTTGCGCGTATCCCGGTAGTCGATGGGCTGCGCGTTAGCCATACCAGCAAAGGTGCTGACCCCCTCGGGGGCTCCATATTTTTATTGCAGGATGAGGATCGAAGAGGCAGAGTGGCTCTAGGTCCTAGGTTGTTGATATACTTTTGGATAAGTAGGTTGTTGAGCCCGGGATGCGCCTGTGCTCCCGAGGCGTTACATTTTGATACCTTGTTATACAGTGTTGGATGATTATGGTTTGGAGATGGGTTGTAAATTAAATACTCGGTATGGTCGGTTATGTTTATATATGGTTGTTAGATACTATGCTCGGGAGTCTGATCATCAGACCGATACACTGTATTTATTCTGCCTAGTTAACCACGTGGGTGGTTAACGGCGTTGTAACACCAAAAGCGTTAGTTATGTTTGGTTGGTTATTTCCGCTGCGATTTCGGTAGTTGATAGGGGCATTGTAGGGGTGTTACAGTAGTGGTGGTCTGGGTCTGGCCCTTGCCACCCTGTTGCTGTCCTTTCTGGGACTGGGGGTATGACTTCTTCTTCTTTCCTCCCCATTGCCCTTGCGTGCCTTAGCCCTCGTTCATGGCCTTGCGCTTGAGCGCACTCTCCTCGTCCCTCAGACGGACGGTGATCTCCAAAATTGCAGCGGCATGGTAGCACTCCTATATTTACGGTGTCAATTATGCCCCGCCAAACAAATTCACATCACATTAACACATTGTACACACTTATTCACATCACACTGTAGTCCCATTACCTGCAAAGTAGTATATCCAGTTGGCCCCATGCCATAGCGTAGGCGGTAGCTCAGTCCGTTGTAGAAACGGTTCACAAGAATCCGGTCTGAGTAACCCAGATCCGGTAGCAGGTGGATAAGTCCGATGAAGGCTGAGTAGTACTCATCTACCGACATCTTATCCCCTTGCCTCATATTGTCCAACTCCAGGCGCTTGGCCTCTTGCACGTGTATCGGGTAGTATTTGGCTCGCAGCAGAGCCGTGTACTCCCTCCACTGAAAGGTCGGGTCAGCCACTCTGCCCTCCCGTACTAGCTTCCACCAGCTCTGTGCCGAACCCTTCAAGTAGTATGCGGCAAGTCGAACCTTGACCTCCTCAGGCACCGCTAAGGTCTCGAAGGCAGTCTCCATCTCGGAGATGTATGCCTCCAGTTTACGAGGGTCTGTCTCCCCACTGAAAGATGGTGGCCTCAGATCAGCCAATGCCTTGACCCAGTTGGTCTCTCGTGGCGGTGGCGGTGGTGGTTGAACTCCGGGCTGTTGCCCTTGCTGCATCGCAGCTACTATTTGGGGTACCATCTGGGCTACGGCGGCTGCTACTGCCTCAGCCATAACCTGAGCCGTAGTATTCTCGCCCTGGTCACCCGTATCTCCATTGCCGTGTCCACGGCCTCTACCTCTCAGTCGACCTGACATCTAAATTCACACGAACATTCATTATCAATATGCTTACACACTTATCGGTCCAACGGTTGTAACGCTTTTCCCGACCATAAGGTATTCCCACACTTAGTTAGTGGTTAACCTTTCCATAATTGTAATCTTAGGTACTGTAGTTAGGTTTCCTAACTCGGTATATTCCTAAGCTCGGTATTCTAGTCATCAGAGCAATACTTCGCTCTGATACCACTTTTTAACACCTCTACTACGCACATAACATTACTTGAAATCACAGCGGAATTTAAACAACTAAACAGTAACTAAACGATCGGTGCTACAATGCCGTCAACCACCCACGTGGTTAACAAGGCTGAATAAATACAAGTGTATCGGTCTAATGATCAGACTCCCGAGCATGGAACTAATAACCACATATACATTATAATAAAACCGAGTGTTTACTTACATCCTTCACTGTATACTATCACTGTAAACTGTTCGCAACCAAAATATATAACGCCACGGGAGCACAGGCGCATCCCGGGCCAACATCCAAAAGTGATCAAAAGTAAACCTGCATCCTAGAATCTAAAGCCATTCCGCTTCTTCGATCCTCATCCTGCAGTAAAAGAACTATGGAGCCCCCGAGGGGGTCAGCAACCCTTGGCTGGTATGGTTAACGCGCAGCCCATCGGCTACCGGAATGCGCGCAACTAATTGTCATGATGACATGGCATTCATTTTAAAACAACAACTTATACATATATCATAACATGGGTATTGTACGCAACATCACACACATCACACAAGAACAATTCCTTTTAGGAAGAGAACCAACACAGTTAGTCCCCATAGAGAGCCTAGAGAATGTTGCCATGCTCATGCTAAGCTCGTTACATAACTCGTTACCGTCCTGTTAGATTGAACGGATAACTTAACACAAGGTGCCTCGGTATAGTGATCCAAGCACACCGAAATAACACATAGTATGCCCCTGTGGCCCGACGTGAGTCAGTAAAATAGCCTTGGTTAGCTAAAGGGAAGGTTGGAAAACAACATAACATACAAAGAGAATCGAACCGGTTATGACATCGACTCCCATACTCACACGCGTGGCCGGAACAGACCGGACTCTCTCACTTCCCCGTTAGCACTTGTTAGCAGTTCATTATTGAACTCAATACACAATTCCAATAATAGGTCAAGACTTGTAGTCACACACCAGGGAAGAGAGAGTCATACTTAACAACATAATAATATTTAACAACTGTAAATCTTTACATGGTTTAATCTTACAAAGTCATAAACACACAGAAAAACAAACAACACACAAGCCGGTGCAAACCGGTAGGCCAACAGACTGCAAGAAAACCATACCTTGTCCTTGCTTCGATTCGTCTCCACCGTAGGTCACTCCTATACATGATTAATAACGTCGGTTAATTAATTTATTTAACCTCAAATTTACTAAATGTTTAACATGATTATATGACATGTTTAATGTCTTAACTTATACTTGATCACCTACATTATACCCCCTAGGGATTATTACTTAAGCCATTTTGTTTTTTTTGTTTTTTTTTTACAAGTTTAGGTCCGACCGACCTTACCGACCGACCTTACACAAGGTCGGTCCATTCCAGAACATATTACCATCAAAATTTTCTACTCCGGCCGACCTTGTAAGTTCGGTCGCATGTTCGGTCCATTCCCAAGAGTTTCTTCCCTTTGTAAATTCAGGCCCGACCGAACTTGTCAAGTCCGGTCCCATGTTCGGTCGATTCCAGAAACTTAATTCGTACACAAAATACAAGCCCGACCGACCTTGCAAGTCCGGCCCCCAAGGTCGGTCCATTCCAGAAACCAATTCTCGCAGGGTAAGCTGGGCTCGACCGACCTTGGCAAGTTCGGTCGCAAGGTCGGTCTGCGCTAGACCCTTATTTTTCATTGCCCATTCAACTCCAAACTTCTCCTAAAGCCTCCTAATGTTTTCTAACATCATTTGGTACACTTATATCCACATACAACATCCATGAAACTCATTATCTATCACCTTAAACACTTACTCATTTCATACCGAAATTCCTAATACTTATGTTATTTCCTCCTTAGTTTTCCAAGTGGTGTTTCATACCTATGATAACTACTATCCCAAATGCTTCTCCTCATTTTAATATCATCTCCCAAGCATCATTTTTACCACTTAAACCCTAGTTGATGTCTAAGTCCCTTTGTTTACCTAGAACACCTTAAGACATTATTTCCCCTTTTGTAGAATACTTAAGCATTTCCAACATTTCTAGTTCACCAAACCTTATGTAAACACTTAGAACTTCTTGCTTTTTACCTAAATTTTGACATGGATTCTCCTAGAACATTACTAAGCCATAACACTTTGTTTTCTCCATTAAGCACACAAGGACACCTAAATTCACCAAGAACACTCTCACACACAAAGTTTCACCAAATTTACACTACATCACAATATAGTGCATAATTTAAATTGCATGGCGCTTAGGCCCTTAAAATGCATGGCTCTTAGGCCCTTAAAGTGCATAACTCTTAAACACTGAAATTCCACAATATATATGCCTTTGACCTGCAAATACACACAACAATACATATGTCCCTTACTAATCTCCTTGAGAACATTTCACTAAGTTATTTACCATTTGCTCTTTAGGTAGTTTTGACAAGCATCATAAGCTCGTTTGTCCTAAGGCATTAAACTACATTAGGTTAGCATATTTACCTCTTTTCACACAAACTTCTTTCTTGTTTCCTTGTTTAAAATCGGCTAGGTATTTGATTCCTTGTCAACTACTAAACAATATACAAGCAATGTAATGAGTATACAAGCTCCAAGCTTAAACTCATTGTAAACCCTAGGTTTACATGTTTCAAAACATTAAGATAGTTGTTTTACCTTAGCACTTGAAGAGAGTTTGAATATCTATCAAGAGAGGACTCCACCTAGTCCTTGAAAGGTTGGAATGAAGCTAGAACAAAGCAATATAAAGAGCACCTTCAATGGGCATTTTCGGTCAACAACAAAACATTGAGGAAATGAAGTTTTTATTTGAGATTCCTTACCTAGAAGCAAAGGAGAACAATAATATGTAGAAATATAAGCTCAAGCTCCTTCAATGGTGGAACTCCATGGCACCGAAATGGTGGTCTTAGAATTTTGAGAAGATAGGAATGAAGAGCTTGATGAGAGGAAGAGAATGGTGGTGTTTGTTTTTTATTTGGTTAAGTGAGCTAGGAGTTACAAGAGATCAAAGGTGGAGTTTTGATGGAGGTGGTGTATTACCGTGAGAGAGAGCAAGGAAATGGAGAAGGTGAAGTGTTGGAGACGGTGGGAATGCAAGAAAGAATGAAGCAAATGAGATAAGTTTGCTTTTGTAAGATATTTTAGCTTAAAGTAAATAGTACTTGCTTTATTACTTGTTTATTTACATAATAGGCTAGCAAGAGTGGTGACTCACCACTTAAGAAACCGGCCCCCATTATGATATAAGGGGTTTTTAGTCTTTATTTGTCAATTTAATTACTTATAATAACATATGTTACAAACTAGCTTATAAAAGTCACTATTCATAAAAACAAGGCACATAGAAGTGAAATTTTTGATTTCCCATTGATATAGACTTCCAAATGTGATACTATATAGTACACATGTTAATTAAAGAGTAATTATGGACATTTAGCCATTCAAAACTCATTTACAAGACAATTTTTCAAAAATGTGCTTTAAGACTCCTTAAAGCACATTTTGTGTTTTAACTTGTTTTCAAGCTTGGTTTTCTTTGCTAATTGGCTTAATATGGTCATTAGTATATAAATAAGGTCTTGGTAAGTTCATTAGGTCTTAACCAAGCTTAGAGCACATTTTGTGTTTCCTATTGTTTAGATTTGTTTACTAATGCTTCTAAGACTCTTTTTAGTCTTAATATACCATATTTAGGTGTTTAAACAACATACTAAGGTTTGGGGTATTTCAATCTACCCCCCTTAAAAGAACTTTGTCCCCAAAGTTCATACTTCCACATATCCTAAATATTAGAACACGGGAACATATATCAACAACACCTTCATAACAACATTAACAACATCTTTACATTACATCGGACACACGGTCCAAAGAACAAAACATCACAACATCATTCAGACTCAGCGGTCTGTAACATAACAGGGTAACAACATAACAACACAACACAGACAATGTATCCAAATACATGTCATACACATAACCGAAACGGCTCTACCTCCCTTAAATAGGGTACGCCCTGTACCCTATACATACAAACACTAAGAAGTAAATAATGACGGGTACTTCGCCTTCATCTTATCTTCCAGCTCCCAAGTGGTCTCCTCAACGTCCTGGTTAGACCAGAGAACCTTCACCAGTCTCACAGACTTATGGCGAGTGTCTCGAATCTTAGTGTCCAGAATCCGTACCGGAGTCTCCACTGATGGCATGGTCGGCTCTAAAGTAGCCTCTCAGGCTGAAGTACATGAGACGGATGAGAGATATATTTCTTCAACTGGGACACATGAAATACATCATGTACCTTGCCCAGCTCGGCGGGTAAATCAAGTCTGTAAGCTACTGGGCCGATCCGCTCCGTCACAACACAAGGCCCCACATATTTTGGGCTCAACTTGCCTTTCTGGCCAAAACGAAACACTCCCTTCATGGGGGATACTCTCAAAAATACCTGATCGCCCACGGCGAACTCCAGGTCACGTCTGCGCACATCTGCGTACGACTTTTGTCTATCCTGAGCTGCCTTCATGTTAGCCCGGATCTGGCAAACTTCTGCCTGAACTTGTTCCAGATACTCTGGTCCTATAATGACCGTCTCACTCGACTCATCCCAGCATAATGGCGTGCGGCATGGTCTACCGTATAATGCCTGGAAGGGAGACATCTTGATCGAAGCATGGTAACTGTTGTTGTAACTAAACTCGATCAGATGTAACTTATCAATCCAGCTGGTCTGAAAGTCAAGTGCACATGCACGTAACATATCCTCAAGTGTCTGGATGGTGCGCTCACTCTGGCCATCTGTCTCTGGGTGAAACGCTGTACTCAATTTCAGTTCGGTACCCAGTGCTTCTCGCGTAGACTTCCAATACCTCGATAAGAATCTGGTATCTCTGTCAGATACAATCGTTTTCGGTACCCCATGATGTCTTACAATTTCTCTGTC
Source organism: Limonium bicolor (assembly GCA_023374045.1). Taxonomy (NCBI): domain Eukaryota; kingdom Viridiplantae; phylum Streptophyta; class Magnoliopsida; order Caryophyllales; family Plumbaginaceae; genus Limonium; species Limonium bicolor. The sequence goes on from CM041780.1 coordinate 55,206,073, forward strand.
AAAGAGTTCTGCCAGTTTTGCCACTTTCCAGGTGTCCTTCATTGGTATGAATCGAGCCACCTTGGTTAGTCGGTCAACAACAACCCAAATCATATTCAGACCTCCCCTTGTAGGCGGAAGCCCTACTACGAAGTCCATAGAAATATCATGGAACTTCCACTCAGGCACTGGCATTGGCTGTACCATACCACCAGGCCGTCGGTGCTCAAACTTGACCTTCTGGCAAGTGAGACACCTCAATACATAATCAGTAACATCCTTTTTCATTCCAGTCCACCAAAAATATCTTTTCATACCCTTATACATCTTTGAAGCTCCGGGGTGAATCGAAGTAGAAGAACAATGTGATTCACTCAATATGCGCTCCTTCAACTCAGCGCTACTCCTCGGTATACACAGTCGGCCATTAAGCCTAATCAGGTCATCATCGTGGAGTCTGAAGTCGTACTTCTGACCCTCGAATGTGCCATCAATAAGATTCTGCCTGATCTCCAACATATACTGATCCGTCATCTGAGCACTCCGCACCTCTTCAACCAAGCTAGAATGAGAGACTAGCGAATGGCGAGAGTGTGCTCGGCGACTAGTGCGTCAGCTACCACATTCGCCTTACCCTCCTTATATTGCAGATTAATGTCGTAGTCGTTTAGAAATTCAACCCACCTTCTTTGTCTCATGTTCAACTCCTTCTGAGTGAACAAGTATTTCAAACTTTTATGGTCAGAATAAATTGTCACACTTACCCCATACAAGTGATGTCGCCATATCTTCAGTGCGAAGACAATGGCCCCCAATTCTAAGTCGTGGGTAGGGTAGTTCTCTTCATGCTTCTTCAGCTGTCGGGAGGCGTATGCTACGACCTTCCCGTGTTGCATCAACATACAACCCATACCTCTGCCTGATGTGTCGCAATAGACCTCAAAACCATCTGGACCGTCTGGTAAAGTCAGGACTGGTGCAGATGTCAGAGCATCCTTGAGCCTCTGAAAAGAACTCTCACAGTCGACTGTCCACTCGAATGGTGCATCCTTTTTCATCAAGGAAGTCATCGGCTTCGAGACACTGGAGAAGTCCTTTACAAACCTCCTATAATAACCTGTCAGACCGCGGAAGCTCCTGATATCGGTAACTGTCTTCGGCCTAGGCCAGGTGCGCACTGCATTAATCTTTGCCGGATCAACAGCGATCCCGGCTTCAGAAATCACATGACCAAGAAAGGATACTTGGTTCAACCAAAATTCACACTTTGAAAATTTCGCATACAACTGATTCTTTCTCAATGTCTGCAACACATTTCTCAGGTGGCTTTCGTGCTCACCTCTCGATTTCGAGTATACAAGTATATCGTCGATGAAGACTACCACTGACTTGTCCAACTGATCTTGGAGCAAGCGGTTCATTAAGTCCATGAACTTAGCTGGTGCATTGGATAACCCAAACGGCATAACCGTAAATTCATAATGCCCATACCTAGTTCTGAATGCTGTCTTCTCAATATCACTGTCACGGATAGCAATCTGATGGTATCCGGATCGTAGATCTATCTTGGAGAATACTGATGCTCCCCTCAACTGATCAAATAAATCGTCGATGCGTGGTAAAGGGTAACGGTTCTTCACCGTAACTGCATTCAGCTCTCGATAGTCAATGCACAGGCGGAGGCTACCGTCCTTCTTCTTTACGAAGAGGACCGGCGCTCCCCATGGTGAAACGCTAGGCGGATAAACCCCTTGTCGAGTAGGTCTCTCAGCTGCTCCTTGAGCTCAGTCATCTCTGCTGGAGCCATACGATAGGGCGCCTTCGCAATTGGTCCGGTGCCCGGTACCAAATCGATCTCAAACTCAACTTCCCGTGCTGGCGGCATGCCTGGCACTTCCTTAGGAAATACATCAGGAAACTCCGACACTACCGGCACATCTGGACTAAACTCTGGGTCTCTCTCTATGTCTTGGACATAACAGAGGTATACATCACTCCCTCGTCGTAATTCACGATACATAGCCATGACGGTGATGATCTGAGTCGAAGGCTCCCTGGGCCTCTGGCGGTAAGATATGGTAACCCCAGATGGACTCCGAAGAAGCAGACGATGCTCGGCACACAGGATTCTACCCTTGTACCGCTCCAACCAGTTCATCCCGACAATCACATCAAAACCAAGTCCGTCGAACTCTATCAAGTCGATCGGGAACTCCTCACCTCTGATTCTCACAACAACATCTCGGTGGTAGCGGGTACACCTGATCCGCTCTTTTGAAGGGAGAGTGGCTAGGAAGTCTGGCATCTCATCACCGTCTAACCCCAGCCTCTTCACAAAGGATAGCGAAATAAAAGTATGTGAGGCTCCGGAGTCGAACAAGATCGAAGCGTCCACGCCATTGACTGGAAAGGTACCGGTGAGGATTGTGCCGCTCTTGCCGGCTTCTGCCTCATTGCAGACACTCAGTATACCTCCCGTTCCGAGTGCACAGCCTAATTCATTGGCAAACTAATAAGTATTGGGTAACAACACGGTTATATGCTTCAAACAACTCCACTTTATTCATTAACACACTCATTTTACAACATTCGTTGGCTTATAATGTCGCCATAATCAACACTTACAACATCCTTAACATACACTGGTTTATCACATCACATAATTATACAAGGCTTAAAACTGTCTGAAGGTCAAATTCAAACGTCCGGGTTTCATGTGTGTGGCATTGATCACTGCCGACGGTGCGGTATTTAGTTTGATCTTCCTGATGCCATGATATAGCATCCTTGACTGCCCACCCATGATTAACACATCTCCCGAGTTCAACACTAGCTTCCTTGCGAGATCAGCACGCTTCTGCTCGCCATACACAAACACTAGCCTCCTAGCAAGAGTGGTGACTCACCACTTAAGAAACTGGCCCCCATTATGATATAAGGGGTTTTTAGTCTTTATTTGTCAATTTAATTACTTATAATAACATATGTTACAAACTAGCTTATAAAAGTCAATATTCATAAAAACAAGGCACAAAGAAGTGAAATTTTTGATTTCCCATTGATATAGACTTCCAAATGTGATACTATATAGTACACATGTTAATTAAAGAGTAATGATGGACATTTAGCCATTCAAAACTCATTTACAAGACAATTTTTCAAAAATGTGCTTTAAGACTCCTTAAAGCACATTTTGTGTTTTAACTTGTTTTCAAGCTTGGTTTTCTTTGCTAATTGGTTTAATATGTTCATTAGTATATAAATAAGGTCTTGGTAAGTTCATTAGGTCTTAACCAAGCTTATCCCAAGTTTAGAGCACATTTTGGCCTTTATTGACCTTAAAGCACATTTTGTGTTTCCTATTGTTTAGATTTGTTTACTAATGCTTCTAAGACTATTTTTAGTCTTAATATACCATATTTAGGTGTTTAAACAACATACTAAGGTTTGGGGTATTTCAGTAAGTGGTCCGGGTCCTTAGTCCAAGACCAAGACCCGGACCAAGTGAAAAAAAGGGCCGAGACATAATTCCAGTGTTGGTCCGGGACCTTGGGTCCGGACCATGTCCCGGATGAGGGAAAAAATGTTGTAAAATGTGTTCTAATGACTTCTAATGATGGGGGATTGAATGGTAATGGTTTTAGGTGATGTTTAGGCCTTGTTTGGTGACATGTAAAGGCCTTGAAATGTGTAAACAAGTGTTAGGTTTGATGTGAGAGTTGTGAACTTTAGACCATAAGAGTAAAACTAAGTATAACGGGATGACGGGGTTAACTATGGGTGCATTAGTCGTTAAACAAACATGTTACCCCAATGTTAATGAAAGTAATTGTAATGTTACCAGTTGTACGAGAATTGTTCGAGGAACCTAGGAGGACACAATAGAGTGGACCTCGGTGACAGGTATGGTTTTCTTGCAACCTGTGTTCTACCGGATTACACCGGCTTGTATGCCAATGTGTTTTCTGTATGTTTACCACCTTATAAGATAAAAACATGTAATGAGTTTATAGTAATTCATTTATGTGGCGTGTGTAGTTCCGATACCGTTTAGCTTCAAATATGTGCAAAACTTAACTAGCCGACTCTAGGATCACATAATAGATCGGTGTCTAGATTTAACGACCCAAACCATGGGAACGTTCTAACCATGGCTATGTGTGAGTTAGTTGTGTGTTGTTTGTTCGTGTAAGTATGTTTACCACCTTTGTGTGTGTCTAACTGGACCCTAACACCTACTTGTGAATTAATGTACTAAGTTTAATAATGGGACTTCTAACAAGTGCTAATCAGGGGTGAGGAGTCCAGAGTGTTCCGGCCACGCGTGTGTAGTATGGAGGTCATTGTCATATCAGGTTTGATCCTCTCCGTATGTTATGGTTGTTTTCCTTTTTGGTTTCCAACCTTCCCTTTAGCTTATCCAAGGCTATTTACTGACTCACATCGGGCCCAGGGGCATACTATGTTTGTTTGGTGTGCTTAGATTACTATATCCGACGCACTTTAGGGTTAAGTTATCTGTTCATCTAACAGGACGGTAACAAGTTATGTAACGAGCTTAGCATGAGTTTGGCAGCATTCTCTAGGCTCTCCAGGTGAACTAATTATGTTTGGTTCAGTTCGTAAAGAGAATCGTTCTTGTTATGTTATGTGTAAATGTTACGCTGCAAATCTCTTTTTGCGATGTTATGTTGTACGTACGTTAAAATGTGGAATGAGTTGTTGTGTGGAGAATGTGGATCATGGATATGAATCCCAAGTTATTATAAGATGAATTGGAGTATAACCCGACTAGTGGGTAAATGTCATCTATTAAGGAATTAGCACCAATAGAGGAGCAACCCTCTAGGGTTAGAGAACGCAACGAGTGATTTAATGAGTATAGATGTGTTAACTGTTTGTTGAGCCCATTGTTGTGGGTATGTAATGTATTATATGTTCATAGTTTACATGCATGATTTAAATAAAATCAACCACATGCTTAGACGACAATTAGTTGTGCGTGGCCCGGTAGTATGCGGGCTACACGATTACCATACCAGCATTGTGCTGAGCCCCTGGGGGCCACCCTTTCTCTCTTTGTTTTCAGGTACAAGGTGCTAGAAGCCGTTCGAGAGTAGGATGGGGTAGTTGTTTCCACATGGGTGGTTTAATTGATTAAGTATGTATTGTAGGTGTATAACAAACCGAAATTGTTGTCGGCATTAGTTTGTAAATACTCGGTACAGTTGGAATGTAAATGTATACTGATTGTTGGAATGGAAAGGGATTGTAATGTGTAGTTGCTCTGGAATCTGGTCCATCAGACCGATACAATGTATATGTATTAGCCTTGTTAGCCACATGCAATGTTCATAGGATCGCGATCCGGATCGTAGGATCGTACGATCCCACCTCATAAATACGAGTTGGATCGGTGCTAGACTCGGAATTTGGTAGGATCGTGGTAGGATCGGGTAGGATCGGTGGGATCGTTCAGGATCATGATCCAGCACCGATCTCACCATTTTACATTTTACAACATACAAAAATATAAAAAACATAAAATGAGCTTTATCTTGTTCACTGATATCACCTCACGTCCTCACCTAATGACTTAACTTGTATTTCCTAAATTATAACCCAAACTAATTCAATCTTCCTCTTCATTCAACCACAACAGCTTCAATCCTCTTCATTCAACCACCAAAGTGAACATCAACTTCAATCCTATTCATTTTACTAGCAAAGCGAAGCAGCATAGCAGCTTCAATCCTCTTTGTTCAACTAGCAAAGAGAAAGTAACACAACAACTTTAATCCAAAATTGAACAGCAGCACATTAGCTTCAATCTTCCTCTTCATTCAACAAGAAAATAGCAGCGAACAACAACACAACGAACAATTGGTTTCTTTTTTAACAGCTGTTTTTTTTATCAAACTAAATGTTAATCAATATCTAACATATTACAGTGGCATAATTGACTAGAATCAATTTGGCTACTATCTCATTATAATTTAATGTTACTGTTATAGTTTAATGGTTCAGTTTTTTCTTTTGACTATTATGATGCAAAGACACTAGCGTTACATCAGTGTATGTCAATCGTAGTGGCAAACTACTAGATTGAAATGCTTATTTGAAATCTTATAAAGCTAGTGGATAGATAATAATTACTTAATTTGTTCTTATTATCTTCTAGTATAAAGCATGTTGTGGGACTTTTAAGTTTTGAAGCTGGCAAGCAGCAATGTCAAATTCTGGTTGGAGTTGGACCTAAAGGTTGTGTTGTAGGTAGAAGGAAAATTGCTCCTAGTAATAGATCAGATCCAGGATGGGAACAAGGTATTGAGGTTGATCGTGCTACTGAAAAAGTAAAGTGCATGTACATGTATTGCAACATTGTGTGTAGGGGGTATTTATAGGCGGAAAGCCGGAAACATCATCTCATTGGCACCAACATAGATGTTGAAGCATGTTGACAGTCCCACCTGATTGATATGTATCATATCTAACATTTTTTTTGTTTAATAACAGAATTATGGGATTTGTATTCCACATGCTAATATTTTGATGTTGTAAGAGTATTATCTTACTTATCGATTGCTTAAGATGATGAAACTATATGTTATCTTTGCTTATGAGGTTGGCTCATGCTTTTTCTTGTTGAAGTTTCATAATATGCAAGATTACATGAACTACGAACTTATGTTTATCAAATTTTATAGGATCGTTCGATCCTACGATTCGATCCCACGATCCGATCCTAAGGGTCCATTACGATCCTACGGTAGGATCGTGATCCTGAAAACATTGGCCACATGGGTGGCTAACGGTGTGTAACACCAGTGGGTAAGTAATGTGATGAGTTATGTTTTCCGCTGCAATTTGTTGTTAAGTGTATTGTTGTAGTATGAGGTGTTACAAAAAGTTTCGCTCTGATGACTGAGTTACCGAGCTTAGGAAGTACCGAGTTAGGATTTTAGTACTTTGGTTAAGGGTTGAGTGATAGCGTGAGAGATACGCTAGTTAGGAATTGCCAGTGTGTACTGGAAACCTACAATATTCATCCCGCCCTCCACAATCCCTGTTTTATAACTTGGGAAACAACGCCAGAGAGATGAAAGTCCTCTCTTACTCGGGAATACCCGATCTGGCTGTTATTAAGTACCTCTGTGAGAACGGAGAACCTGTCATACGGTAGATCCCGAGAAGTGGGAATCCCGGAGACGGTTTCTGTCTGATCAATGTTAACTGCATTAATAGCGAAGAATGAAGAATCTTATGTGTAGGAGAATGGAATTTCCGGCAACCTGGGTCGACATGTCGAGCAGTCGAGAACAACCAGCTCGCAATGCACCAACCGTGCAACAGGCAAGAGGTGAAGTAACGGAACCCGAGACGAGTGTCTACGGGACTACAAATGTTCAATAATACGCCAACGGTATACTAACCAACTAAGGAACTACAACGTAGTACCCAAACAAGAGACAAGTCTCAGTAACCACGACAAATGCGTGGAACAGGCTATGAAGAAGATGCAATACTAAGTAAAAAGGGTTCTCCCAGAATGGGAAACACCCTAGTTAATGATTATCATGTGATTACAGTGAGAAGTCACCTAGAGGATTAATTGTCAAGACTGTAAGAGCAAGTAAGGGCCAACAAGGCCACTGTATACGGTGCGGGTAAAAACAATACCGCGACCAGTGAATGTGCAGCCGATAAGCCAGTTAACATGGCGCACTTGCCATGGCAAGTGCTGCTATAAGAGGGTTGTTCGGGAAATTTTTAACAACTACAAAGTACTTAGTAAAGTAACACGAAGTTAAGTGTGATCATCATAACTGTGGAAGGGCTTAACAGCCTAACCTTTGTAATTAGAAGTACACCAGTCAGCAAGAAGACATTGTGAAACCATGATAATTTTTCTTTCAACCCAGATTTATTTCAAACCCTTTTCTTTCAAAACCAAATTTTCTTTCAAACCCATACCTATTTCTAACCTTCTTTTAAAAACCAAACTAGAGGACCTACACCGGCCTCAGTGCCACACGGTAGGTAGGTTATACCAAGTTTACTTTTGAATAACCAGACGGAAACCGGTAAACCCAAGGGTAGCAACCCGAGGGAATGGATGGAGTTCATAATTATACAACAGTGGATAGACTTTCCCTTGTTTAAGTTCGGGAAGCATGGAATGCATATTATCATAGGATGATATAAGAGGAGTTGACAACAGAATACTTCACCTAGGCGTGTGACGGACACTACGAGTGTACCAAATGAAATGTGGGACGACCGCACTTCGATAGGAGCTTGTGGGCCTGACAGACCTACTTATGGGTTAGTCGGGTAAGTAGCCATGTATCAGTATGGTACCCCACATATGTATACGAGTAGAGTCGGGAACACGGGAAGTAGTCGACTCCGTACTACGGTCAGTAGTAAAAGTCATACAAAAGCGAAGGATTACCACGAATGGTTGAAGTAAAGGAACTCAGTCAAGTTAAGAAGACTAAAGGAATTAGTGGATTTGATCAAGGAAATGTTTAAGAGTCAGGGAATACGAAGTGCACTGAATGTTATGTAAAGACATCGCATATGTCTTAAGAATCCTCATGGATAAACATAATAGCTGGAACGGTAACCCAGCCTATATACGACAAGGCAGATGCCTGATATGGACACGTTAATGTGCAGGGAACGGGATGAAACTCCCGGAATGATCACCTAGACTACCAGGGAATATCGATCTTCATAGAAGAGGATAGTAAACCCAGCTAAGAACGCAAGGCAATGTAGCTAACTAAACGTACCCACATGCACAAGCAAGATGTAATGGCATAACCTAGATACACCCAGGAGCAATCCTTGAGGGGTGTTTGGATCAACAATTGTTGGACGAATTAACGCGATAGAAACACAAGGGTTGAAACTAACACTCAGTTTAAACATAAGTCGTCAGGAGGAAGTCTGACATCCTTAAAGGGGCATCCCATGAAAGGAAGCGTGATGCAACGACCTTGTCATAGAGCCCAATACTACCTCTAAACCATGTAATGTTGTACAGAGAAGTAAATGTGTGTGGATAGCCTACAATGAGCAGAGCTGTAACACCCCAACTACAAACACCATACTTAACAACGTTAGTAGCGGAATTACAGCCCGACATCTAACTTAATCCATGGGTGCTACACGTCGTTAGCCACCCACGTGGCTAACAGGGCTAATACATACATAGTGTACCGATCTGATGGACTAGATTACCGAGTACTACACTTTACATTTACAAATCCGTTATATACTAAATACAAATACAATCACAATCCAAACAGTACCGAGTCTAATACATTCACTTCCGGTATCACACTTTGGTCTTAAACCGCTTACAAATGCATGGAAAAACTACATACACTACCCTTGCATAAACAACTACCCCGTCCTACTCTCGAACGGCTGCCAGCTCCATTGTACCTGAAAAGTATGGGGGCCCCCCAAAGGGGGTCAGCACCTTTGCTGGTATGGTAATCGAGCAGCCGTATACTATCGGGCCACGCACAACTAATTGTCGAGTGAGCATGCAGTTTATTTTATTTAAGCATGCAAGAAAACTATAAACACAAAACATGCTTATAAGCACACACAACCAGCCAATGGGTTACAACCAGTAAAGTCAACACATCATCACTTGTTATTTATGTACACTTTGCTTAAGGTGTGTCAGATTAAATATGGGTCCGCACACCGTACATATTTACTTTACTTGGACGTGTCGGTCTTAATATAGACCCGAACACACCAATACACATAACATTACATAGATGTGTCGGTATTAATATAGACCCGATCACACCATACACAATTTCCCCCTAGCTCCAAATAATAGTGAGGTAGGTAAGCCTTGGTTAAGCTTATGGGTGGTTGCAATCCAAGGAAGGAGAGCAACCTTAACATAAAAGTAATCCCCCTAGCCCCAAATAATAATGAGGTAGGTAAGCCTTGGTTAAGCTTGTGGGTGGTTGTAATCCAAGAAGGAAAAACAACCATAACATAACAGAGTGGGAGTTAATTTAAATATATACATCAACTCCCAAACAACACGCGCGACCGGAACGATCGGATTCCTCACCCCCCATAATATTTGCGTATTAGTTAGAAGTTCCTTTATGGAACTTATCACATCCATACACCATTTGGTGTTACAAGTTTGGTTAATCACACACAAGGGAGGTAACCTCCCATTCGACAAACATGGACAACAACATTCGTTAAACAATGATACATTAAACAAGGGCAACACACAACACACATAACCACAATATACAACTAAAGCACGGATAGCCATAGTTAGAACATTCCCGTGGGTTGGGACGTTTAATCCAAATACCGGTCTCTTATGTGATCCTAGAGTCGGTTAGCTACGGTTCAACACATAACTAAGGCTAAGCGGTATCGGAATTATTTACACTACATTAATGAATTACTGTAAACTCATTTCATGCTTTATCTTGCAAGGTGGCAAACACACAGAAAACAAATTGGCATACAAGCCGGTGTAACCCGGTAGGACACAGGTTACAAGAAACCATACCTTACACCGTGGGTTACTCTACCGTGTCCCTGAGGATTCGCTCCAATGCGTCATCTCACGCTCCCCGGGTAGTTTTTGAACAACTGGTAGTATTTCAAATGCTTTATTAACGACAAGCCTTATGGTATGTAACTTCTATTACTCCCGTACTTAACCCCGTTGTCCCGTTATCCTTAACTTATTTATGTGATTTAAGTTCACAACTTACACATTCACTCTCACACTTGTTTATACTTCCAACGGCCTTTAAAACTCACCAAACAAGGCCTAAAAAACATCTAAAACCATTATCATTCACTTCCCCATCATAACAACACTTAAAAACACATTCTAGAGCATTTTTAGACTGGTCCGGGTTTGTGTCCGGGGTTGCAAACCCGGACCAATCCCGGAATTCAATTTTTGCCAAGAAAATACACTGGTCCGGGTTTGTGTACTTAGATGTAAACCCGGACCAATAGCTAAATCTTGTTTCTGGCGTGTTTTAAGTGTGGTCCGGGTTTGTGTACTTGTTTACAAACCCGGACCAAGTCTGCAGGTGACTAAATTGACAGTTTTTGACCACTTTTCAACCCCTAATTCACCTCCAACCATTTTCTAAACTTTCCACATGTTTAAACACACTATAACACACCTTAAATACTCCTAAAACGTTGGTCCAATTCACTACCCAACTCTTGTTCAAATTCACAAAATTTTTATTCCCTCTGTTGCATTATGCACAGCAGTGCATTTACAACTTTCTTTAGATGTTTCAAAACCTTCCACCAACCTTACTAAATCCATCAATGACCATTACAAATCATTCCTACATAAAAGCACTCCTAAAACCCACATTCCCTCCTTGTTTCACAAGTTATAAACTCTAACTCTTTTCTAGCATTTCTAAGCTCCTCATATGTAAATTGCTACAGATTTTCATCCTTCTCTTCCTAGTTTCCCAAATACCATTTCAAGGCTATTAAACCACTCTACTCAACACTACAAACACCAAGGTTCTCCCACTCACCAAGCCATCATCAAAACACTCATTTTCTACCAAAAGTTCGCCATAACCTCCCCATAAATCTAACATATCCCAAACCATCAACTCTCACCAATTTCATTCCTAGTCTAACCACACCCTTATAGGGTTCTACCAGCACACAATACCAACTCAAAATTCACCAAACCTCTCCCAACAACAACATAGCTCAAAATTTTTACTAAACAACAATATAACCACAATAGCTCAAAAGCTTGGCACTTAAGCCCTTAACCCAAACAACAATTCACAAATTCTCTCAAAATCAACTAAACACATTAGTTTCCATAAATTGGGTTCATTATTTAATTTAACCCATCCCAAATTCTTAAACAATTATAAAAAGGTTTAAGGTAGATTTTTCTTACCTTGAACATTCTAATCCTCTTTTAAATTCTCCTCTCCTCTTCTCCTCTTGATGCAAAAATCGGCTAAGGCCATGCGGTTGCCCAACTCCAACCCAACATTCAAATCAAAGAATGAGTTTAAGCAAAACACTTAATCTCATTAACTAAGAATTCTTAAAGCACTAATTAAGAGATTACCTTGTGAAACCCTAGAGTTGGTTTCTTGCCATAAATCAAAGAAGGGCTCTAATCCACCATTGGAGGCTTGGAAAGATGCTCAAAACAAGAAAAGAAAACAAGGCATAAGAGGCAAAATCGGCCACACTTAGGAGATGGAGAAAAGACGGGTTTTTCTTGGAGATTTTTACCTTGTTTGAAAGAGGAGACTCCAAGCTTCCTTTTGATGTCATTTTCTCTTCAAATGGGGAAAACCCATGGGGATGAAACTCATCCTTTTTAAATTTCGAAAAGAGAGGAAGATAGAGGGTGATGAGAGGAGTTCAAATATGTAATTATTTTTAGATTTGGAGCTTGGATGTAGCTTGGATGAGCAAGAGAAGAGAGGGTAGCCATGGGAGCTTGTTAGAGCTTTCAAAATCGTGAACAAGGAAGAAGAATGGAGGATGGGGTCTGGCACAAGAAAGAAAAATGAGAGAGAGAGAAAATAATGGGGAGAGAGAAGAGAGAAAAGTAAAATAAGGAGGAGAGAGGAAAAAAAGTGGTACTTTTACTTTTTGCTTTTTGGACTTAGTTGACTAGCTTATTAAGAGCTAGTTTAATTGTGAGTGGGGTTAACTTATCCCCCTTAGAAAACCGGTCCCCACTATAGTATGTACCTGGAGCGTTTTTCGTCTTTTACAGAAAACACTCGTTATTTTACCCGGTTTAGCACTATCCACTAATCGGGTCCGTTTTCTGGAATTTTCTGGTTTAATTAATTTTAATGGTTCTTAAGCTCCCATTAATGTTTAATTATATTTATATAGTCTACCATAATTTTTACGGGTTCGTTTAACTGTTTAAAGTCACGTTTTCGGGTTTTCTCGAAAAACGCGCTTTAAGACTCCGTTAGCGTTTTAACGCATTGTTTGGATCTGTTTCCTTCCGGAATTTTTCCCACATGTTCTTAGTGAGTAATTAAGGTATAAGAATATATTTATAACCCTAGTGAAGGTTATATACCTCCTAAAATAATTAAATGCACGTTTTCATGTTTTGTGACTTTTACGCATTTTCTTTTTCTTTATGGTTTTTATTTCCTCACCAATGAGCTTAAGGACTTAATTAGAATTAGAAAATCATAATTACATAATTAATTAACATATTAAGGTTTGGGGTATTTCAATCTACCCCCCTTAAAAGAACTTTGTCCCAAAGTTCACAACTTCCCATGCATCCGTTAATTAGAATACCGGGTTTACATGCAAGATACAACTTCCATACTAAAACACACTTTTACATAGCAACCTCGGAATTAACAGTCTGGGTAACATATCCACATGCATACATGACATACTTACATAATAACCTCGGACTCAACGGTACGGGTAACATAACAACATTTAGACTCATAGGTCTAGATAATACTTATTACACATATCACACAACATGTCTTAGCATGTATAACAAACAGAAATACCTTTTCCATCTCTTCATGGGCTCGGTCCTAAGACTACAGGACATTACAGTCCTCGAGTCCCATGTTGAGTACATATACACTGTGATCCCGCAGAACCCGGTCGCGATGGACACCTTCTGGTCCCCGTTCCTTTGGGAGATCAAAACAATCCCATACATTTTTAAAATATACTTCTCATGTCACCGGTCAGAAGACAAAGGCTCATACGTCCTCAGCTCGTGAGCAAGTAATCCAAAAATATTCTTTATGGGGTTAAGTGGAATGAAATCCTTTATTGGAAAGTACTAATTGAAAATCCTTTTTACAAGGTCAAGTAAAGAAATTCTTCCCTTGAAAATACCATTTAAAAATCTTGGAAATATTAATTGAAGTCTTGAAATTCCAATTGAAAATTTGAAGACACCAATTTAAATTTCTTTTTGAAAACGCAATACAACTCCAAGTACAATTTATGCTAACTGCATCTTATTCTTAACGTGATTATTTGTGACCACTTATAGGGAGTTTCAAGAGTCATCCAACCCTGATGTGATCAGCATCAGTGTTGAACTATCTTTCCACCCCTATTTGTGTTTGGCTTCCCTTGATCTCATGATAATCAAGTTTCACCTCCCACTTCATTTTCAAACAGCAACTAATTCAAGCATGTACCATTTTCTATCTTTTAATCCATCTAGTCATAATCATTACATCTCCAAGGGTGGAACTCTATCCATCAATCATCTTCCAGATTCATCTTAAATCAAGTTACCTAGGGAATTTAATTCTCACTAGGTTCTATGTTGGTGTCATACCTCTTCATAAATCACAATACTGTATATATATACTTTTATCAAAATACAATACACGGTTTTACATTTAGTATTATATGAACATACATAGTCGGGGTTTTAGTTCCCCGGGAGTTTCTTACTCCCTTACACTTGTACTCTCACACATAACAGTTAACAAGGTATATACATTTATCATAATGGTATTCGCATCTTCTGTGCGCAATTACCACAATTAAACCATGAATGAATGCGCATGTTCATATTATATACGCACCAATCATCAAAACAAATTATTTTGTGCTATGCACAATATAGTTCACGTACACTTGTATGTTAAGACACACTAAGCGGTTTTAGGCTCTACCCCCCTTAAAAGGGATTACGCCCACGTAATCAATCACTGAACATTGGTTTAAAATATTCTGCTGCCGTGGAGTGTCTTAACTTCCACGCGGTCTGTTATACAATGTGTTCTTGTTAGAGGATCTTAACCATATTGGCGGTTTAGTCCCTAAACCAAGAATTCTCATTGGAGCTTATTTAACTCATAATCTGTTTCGATTCTGGCCTGTCACGCTTCTAGGCATTGATAATTAGCCATTTCCTCATATTTACTATACACATTCCACATTTGAATTACTGGCCTCTGCTGCGCAACTCTAATAACTTAGAGCTTAGTTTGCTCCATTCATTATTCTTAATGTATTGTACATCTCCGATTCATCACCTTTATCTTGTGAATTACGGTTTCTCAACTGACGCATGGTATCTCTTACCGTGCGCTAATTCGGTGAGTTGCAAACTTTCCATCCACTGTTCAGATAACTTACTGCATACGCAGCTGTGTAAGTTCGTGATCATTCACTTAGTTTCATCCGACTTGTTGTCGGTTGAGGTTGAGCTACTACCTAATATGTAGTGCTCCCTCGGTTATTTCCAACACTTAAAGTATATTCCATACCGGTATTTGGTATTTAGTGTTACTGTAGTCACTTATTCCTATTCATGCCTCCACACTTGGTTCTGTACAAGTATTCCTTCATTTGTACGACCTTACATTTCCTATGCCTCGGTCCTTATAGCGTTATAAGTCTCTTTCCACTACTACCACAATTAACATTCTCCCAAATTCCTAGCTATCCCACTCGATCATTACTGCGCAAGTGCAATACCAAAACACTCAGTCATACAGAGTGCAGAGGCGTAAACTCTTGGCAGTACATCTCTTATGGGGTTGCAATAGGAATGAAAACTATGTTTCACTGAGATGCTTATCTCATAATACTGGCTACTGATTTACTGCCAAGTTTATTTGTTATCACTTTCCATTGTATCTCCACTGAGTTTATTTCATAATTCTGCTTATTTGCCAAACTTCGTTTAACCATACTTATACAATGGTCGCTTATTGCGCACCGCATTCTTACTTCTTGTACAACACTAACTTACATGGCGTCCACTCTCATATTAGCTTCTGCTCATGTACTTCCATCATCCGTATTTGAAATACCCCTAAATTAATTTAAATTAATTTAAGGGATTTCTTTTATTAAACATTTAATAATACTACTAAGTATTAAATTATTATATGGAATTATGAATATTAAATTATTATATGGAATTATGAATATTAAATTATTGTATGGAATTATGAGTATTAATATTATATGGAATTATGGAAATTAATTTAGGGGATTCCTCCTATTTAACCCTAAAGAATACAATTAAATATTTAATTATTATATATTATTATATAGTATTATGAATTTAATAATAAGATTTATAAGTCAATAAATCTTGGACAAATTTCTAAACACTTCAACTATATTATAAAGATTTTAGGAAGTGTTGGAACATTGTTTTGAAACATAAAAGTCAATATAAAATTCTAGAAACCCTAAAGCCTTTTAAGCCTTGCTAGGGTTGACTTTTTGAGAATGGTCAAACCAGCCCATGAAATCTATACCAATAAATAGGTTATGGAAAACCATGAAGATCGATAAAAAGAACGTCAAAAACGGATCATCCTAGCCAAAGTTATGATCAAATGAAGTTTAGAGCCAAAATTTTGAAAAGAAGCTGACGTGGCATGGTCTGCTGAGTCAGCGCGCGCCTCGGTAATCGCGCCCCAACACTTAGTCATTTTTATCCCCTATATTTCCGGTAACAGAAATCAGGTTTTGCCCTATCTTGTGACCTTCATAACTTTCTCATCTTATGGAATTTTTGAGTGTCGTCTTCTTTGTTGCCTTCTCCTACACTTCCTCTAAACAACAATAACTCACACTAACCCTAATTCATCCTAAATCAACCGGAAATTCGAGCCAAAGTAGCCACCCTGCAAAACCGTAATTACAGTTTCCAGTTTTTCCTTCGAATCAGGTAACTTCGTCTAGCCATAACTTCTTAGTTTCTCAGCCAAATTTCATGTTCTTTAGCTCGTTTTGAAGAGCTCTAATCACTCTAAAACTTTCATGTTGATGACCTAAGCCAATTCCCAACCGTTTGGAAGAACAAGGTGTCTAAAGTTTCGGTTTCGCCACCACATAAAATCACAGTTTTCTTTCCAGAAAACGTAAGGTAAACTCGCAACTTCTAGCTTCGATTTCTTTCTGTGTGTTGCGAGTTAGGATTAGCTCTTGTTATCAATATGTAGAGGTAAGTTTACTCTTTCGATTAAGCCCTTACACATAGCCTAACTCGATCTGTGCTGCAAGTTATATATCCTCAAAGTCGGCCTCGTGAACTGCTCGAAAGTTCGAACTTTTCCAGATTTTCGAATTCGAATTCACTCAATTCGCACAACTCCGGTAAGTTTTCTTCAAATTCCTTCAACCTTGCTAAACTATGTTACATTATCGGTCAAAACCATGATTCAATTGCATCAATTACGCTTTAGATTGAGTGAATTTGGGAGAATCGAATTCGAAAACTCTTAAGAACCCTAACCTCGAAATTGAATTCGAAAACCATTGAATACTGCGTTATAATTGGGGAAATCGGTGTCATTAGAACCGTAATTTAATTTCGAAACCATAGAAACAAGAATCACTCGATTTCGTTCTGTAGATTGGGAGATATTGAGGATTTAGTACTCAGGTTCGATTGTCCTTTCGTTGAAGAACTCGCGGCTTCTCAGCCGTCCGATATCAGTTAAGAGATTTGGACGGCCGAGATTAAAACGTTTCAGATTAGGTTTTCATAAATTCCAGTAAATGACCCTAACTTGCTGAATTAATTTAAATACCTTCCCGAATGTATTTTGACTTGAAATTTTAACCATAGATTCCTTATAAAATCTAGTTTATTTTGATGTAAATTAATATGGGTTTTGAGTTTTTAAACGTAAGTTATAATTTTTGCAAGTTATGAGTATTATGGAATTATTTGGATAATTTATAAAGATATTTTTATGAAATAAAAATTCTATAATATGTCTAAAATGTTATAGTTACTATATACTTTATTTGGGAATTTTTGGACAAGAGGAAATAGGTTTAAAAATTGTATTTCTAAGGTTTTTCATAAGTTACCTTATAATATAAGGTTTTAAATGTAACCAAAAATTAAAGTATAGTTGATTAATAAACTTTATAGGTTGGGGAGAATATAATAAGACTAAACTAGCATTTAATACAGAATGTTAATAAATATTTTTGGGTATAAACTTTTAAGTGAAGTAAATATATATATATATAGTTAATATACTTAATTGAAACTAAGGAAAATACATTATTTTGTAAACCATATTTTGGATGTAGATATGGTGAAAGTAATATAAATAATTAAATGCAATAAAACTACATAAAGAATGTCTTGAATAAATCCTAGTATACATATACGATAAATAAATAAATAAAGGACATAAAATACCTTATAGCAAATAGAATATGAAGGAATTAGTAAGTTGAACTGAACCTATACATAATACTATTAAAAGAATATTATATGAGGTAGTATTGAATTGTGGTTATGAAATTAAGCTTAAAGAGTTATCTTGGATTTCTAAGATTTATATAAACCATATTAAAATACATGTGTAATATTATTTGTCAAAGACCAGAATGTAAATCTATAATTTGATTAGGTAATTAATAAGTTGGGACTTAGGAATATTTGTAATTAGATTTTGCACAAATAGAACTTACTATATAATTAATAAATAAATGTAATACTTTTACATCTAAATGTTCTTAATATATAAACAATAATAAAATAAATAAAATAGTTTTACATCTAAATGTGAGGTGGATTAGTAAGTCTAGATTTAATCGTTTCTTAACATTTATGGTATTGAATTATAACTTAATGTTTTAAGATAAAATCATTAAAAGGATTATGATATAAAACTATATTAAACTATGATTTGGAAATTTATCTAAATAATAATCCTTAAGTTTCTTGGCATTAGATAAGCCATATGAAATACATTTATAACATTTATTACCAATACTTAGGATGTGAGTTTACAAATTCAGAGAGGTATTTAGTGGTTAGAATTTATAGAAGGTTTATAAATAGGAATTTGATACTTAAAACCTTTGAACCTTTTATTAGATAAAACTAAGTTACATAAGATATTATATTGATATACTTTACGGTAATGGGAAATAATGACATGTTATTTGAATATAAAATATGAGAATTTTCGTAATAGATTATCTTATTAAATAATTGACAATTTCACTTACGAACCAGAATTTAATTCTTTGATAATTTCTACTCTATGTAGATATATTGTCCATCCTAAATACAATAAAGGAAATTAATTTTTTAAGTTATTCCTTTGGAAACCTTAGGTTTTGTAAAACTATTTAAAACGTATTTAAGGCTTAAGTTTAATGAAGTTTAGTACAAAGAATTATACATAGTCTATAGAGAGAATGTGTGTAAAAATAAAACATTTAGGAAATTAAATGTAAGTAAGGATACATAAAAGGTTATACTAAACACCTTATTGTATAGGTAATAATAAAACATATAATATACCTTGTGAATACTAAATGTAAGATTAATTCGTTAAATCTAAGTTAACTTATATAGTTATTCAGATGAGAAGCAATTTAACATCTTATGACAAGTTTATTAGATGGTTGTAATTAAAAGTCATTCTGAACTAAAGATGAGATAATTGAGTTTAGTGGCTCAATTAAGATATAATAAAATGTATCTACAACATTATGGTTCCAATATACAAGATGTAGATCTTAATTAAGTTAAGGGAAAGACTTAATCATAATGGGTTGTCTAGTAGATATTGTTTAAATACATAATCTTTACATTGTGAGATAATAGTATAGTATTCTAAGATGAGTCCATCATAGGTCGTTATACAATGTTTATTCCAAATTAAGAATAAAGGTATTGAGCTTAAGATTATTATTGAAATTCTTAGATTTAATTATATAATATAAACACATTTATGATATAAAGGTCTCAAAAGTTTTGATTGTGAGGATTGTGGTTAAATATGAATTAAGTGGATAGGAGTGGACAGTTAGCAGGTGTTAATAAAATACATTCCTTGATCCTACAACCTTCTAAAATAAGTCAATGGTTATACATAACATTTAAGCGAGGGCTTATAAGATAATTGAGATTTGGAAATAAGAGAGAGGAATTTATTTAAGTTTAACTTAGGGTACAGGTTATTGATAGTAAATTATCTTCAATGTTCCTCAGAGAATTGTTGAATGTTTGTACGAGTTTACTAGAACTGCTACAGCGTTGACCAGGTACGATTTCTCGTACTCCGATACTTTTGCTGATTGACTTATGAGACGTTTTCGAAAAACGCTAACTGAGTTTAAGAGGAATTTCTAAAAGGAAATGGTTGTGTGACTAACTCAGCTCGTGTGACTAACTGAGCCTTGAATGTGAAACTCACTTGGGTATTGGTTCCTTCTATTTGGTTGTTCCATTAGACATTGACTGCTTAGGGTTTACGCTTCTGCACTCTGTAGGACTGAGTGTTTTAGTATTGCCTTGGGTAGTTAGTGATCTGGTGGGATTTTGGAAAAGGTCAATTTTGGTAAATTCTTCTTTTGACTCTGGATATCGTTTCATCCATGAGCTGGTTCTTGAGGTTTCGACGTGCGCGCGTCTTCAATGGTAACAGCAGGGGACTGTATACCCCTCGCCCATAGGAGCATTTATATTTGACAGTAGGGGGCTGTATATCCCTCGCCCATAGGGGCATTTATATTTGACAGCAGGGGGCTGTATATCCCTCGTCCATACGGGCATTAATATTTGACAGCAGGGGGTTGTATATCCCTCGTCCATACGGACATTTATATTTAACAGTAAAGGGTTGTATATCCCTTGTCCTAAGAGGACGTAGTAAACAGCGAGGGGCTGTATATCCCCTGTCCTAAAAGGACGTACTTGGCGGTGGGGGCCATCTCTCCCAATTGGTTTTATTCCACTCTTGAGCTATTGGTTCTTGGATCTATCTTATCATTCCTAGTCCTTTGTGACTATCTGAGTCTTTCTACTCCTAACAGGAATTGGGTTTAACTAAGGCATTGGATGTTCACTAACACATGGTGTGGCTTTGTTTGACTAACTTTACCTTTCTATTATTTATCTTTATCCTTAACTTGTTATCTTTGGCTTGGTGATTTTAAAGTGCCTTGTTTCCCTGTTTTACTTTCAAGAGTTTAATTTCAAGTTACTGTTTATTTTGAAGAGTCATGTTTTAAAGATTGTTTTGGAGAATTTTACTAGTTCCATTCCAGGGAACTGACTCACCCCTCCCGGGGTGGGCTGCTTGGTTTCATCTTGCAGGTATAAATTGTTTATACATGTGGCCACGAAGAGCATGAGTGATTGGGATGGGAATTAGGAATTGTGGAGAGTTATTCTATTTTCCTAGTAGTTATGTTATGTTTTTTTTTCTCGAGTTCAGACCGTAGCTTTTGTAATTTTATAAGTTGTAATTGGTGAGGTTTGATGTCGGGTGTTTGGAACCCGATGGTCTGTAAACGCCAGTAGAGATTTTATATTCCGCTGTATTTATTGTAAATAGGGGCGTTACAGTATTTTTTTGTTCATCATTCATTTGGATGGCTACTCAATACACTATTCCCTCGAGTCTTTATGCTCCTTGAGCGTTGTTCACTCTACATTTAGCATTCCACACCTATGGTGGTTGCTATTAGACTTATTACTCTCCCAGTCTTCACCACTGGTACAAACACTACTTTTCGTATTTTTCTTATTCAAATCATTCGGGGGTAACAATAATCTGGTCAATCCTTAACATATTTATTGAACTCGGTTCACATAACTACCGCTCCCGCGGTTTCATAATATCGAGAGGTATCCCCACTCTTTAAGCAGTGGTTCATTCTCCGCTCTATACACTTGTACAACATAAACTTTCGTCATCAATTAAATTTACATGACACATTTGGTATGTGGCTTATAAGCCTTACTGCCTCGAGCTCTGCTCATCGTAGGCTGTTCACACACATTTACTTCTCTGTACAACATTACATGGCTCCATGGCGAGAACGTTGCTTCACGCTTCCTTTCATGGGATGCCCCTTAGGAATGTCAGTCTGCCTCCTAACGACTTATGTTTAAATTGAGTATTAGTTTCAACTCTTGTGTTTCTATCACAATATTTCGATCAACTTCAATTGACCCAAACACCCTTCCAGGATAGCTCCTGGGTGATACTAGGTTATGCCATTACGTCTGGCTTGTATAAAGTTTAGTTAACTATATCGCCTTGTGTTCTTTACTGGGTTTACTATCCTCTTCTATGAAGATCTACATTCCCTGGTAGTCTGCTGGGTGATCATTCCGGGAGTTTCATCCTGTTCGTTACACATTAACGTGCCCATATTAGGCATTGGCCTTACTATGTATAGACTGGGTATTTGTTCCAGCTATCATATTTTATTCCTCGGGATTCTTGAGACATATGAGATGTCTTTACTTACTAGTCAGTGCGCTCCACGCTTCTAGAGTCTTAAACATTTCCTTGCAACGAATTCACTAATTCTTTTACTCTCGTTAACTTAACTGGGTTCCTTCACTGCAACCATTTTCGGTAATTCGTTTCTCTTGTTTAACTTTTACTGCTGACCGTAGTATGGAGTCAACTACTTCTCGTGTTCCTGACTCTACTCGTATATATATGTGCGGTACCCTACTGATACATTGCCACTTACCCGACTAACCCATAAGAAGGTCTGTCAGGTCCATAAGCTCCTTTCGGAGTGCGGTCGTCCCACATTTCAGTTAGTACACTCGTAGTGTCCGTCACACGCCTAGGTGAAGTGTTCTGTTGTCAACTCCCTCATATCGTCCTATGATAATATGCATTCCGTGCTTTCCGAACTACATTTAAAGGAAAATTTGTCCACTGTCTGTATCTAATATGACCTGGATCCCTTCCCTCGGGTTAATACCCTCGGGTTGTAGGATTGTTCTAAAGTTGCTCAAAAGCAAGTGGGTACAACTTACCTACTGTGTGGCGCTAAGGCCGGTGTAGGTCTTATGGTTTTGGTTTTTAAAGAAAATATGAAATTTGAGAAAAGTTTGGACTTAAAAGAAGGTTTCAAATGAATATGAGTTGGAAGAAAATTTGGTCGTGAAAACGGTTTGAAATAAATCTGGGTTTAGAAGAAAAAATGGGTTTAATAGAAAATTCTTCCCGGTATCTAAAATGTCTTCACGCTTTGACCAAGTCTAGCTTCCCGCTGACTGGTATATCTTCACATACAATGGTTAGGCTACTAAGCCCTTCCAGGTTTCACTCTTCAAATTCTTAGATTCTTGATTCTATAATCACTTCCTTCAACAATAGGGTACCTTACTAGGTACTTTATAGTCATTAAGATTTTCCAGAATAGCCCCGTTATAGCAGCACTTGCAATAGCAAGTGCGCCATGCTGGCTGGCTATCGGTTCAACACATACTGGTTGCGGTATTACTTTTATCATTACCGTGTTCGGTAGCCTTGTTGGCTCCTCCTTTGACCTTACAGTTTGATAATAGAACATTCGAGTGACTCTCATTGGTCTTGACATGGTAGTCGTTAACTAGGGTGACTCTCCATTCACTTAACTCTGTGTTCTTCCTTAATGTTCCTCCCCACGCATTTGCCGTGGTTACCGGGACTAGGATTTTCTTGTTCAGGTACTACTTTGTAGCCCCATTGAAGTATGCTTCACTAATACTCCCACGGTTATCTAAACTATGATAATCAGGTATTACAGCCTCTTTGGCGCTGTAGGTTTGGAATCATCCAATCTTGACTAGTTCCTTAGTCGGTTACTATACCATTGTCAGTATTATTTAACAATTATGGTCTCGTAGACATGTGTCTCTAGTTGGTTGCTCCTCCGTTTTCCGCTTCTGTGCGCAATTAGTGCTTTCTTCCTTATTGGCTGGGTTTCCTCGACTGCTAGGCATGTCGACCCAGGTCACCGGAAATTTCAGTCTCTTGTAGATAGGATTCTTAATCTTCAGCTATTAAATGCGGGTAAAGGTGTTCAAACAGGTCCCGTCTCTGGGATTCTTAGTCTTGAAATCTACCGCATGACAGGTTTTGGTTCCTACAGAAATAATTCATAACAGCTAGATCGGGTTGTGTAACACCCCAACCGTTAATCTCGTCATTACCTCTTCAACTGTCACTAAATGCTCTTACTCACGCAGCGGAACCCTAATTACAACGAGGGGTGAAACAACGCTGTTAGCCACCCATATGGCTAACCAGACCTATCTTACATACCGTAACGGTCTGATGAACTGGAACAACCGAGTACACAATACAAATACAATACTCAAATCACTTCTTTACTATACCGAGTCTACAATATATGGATGCCGACAACATATTCGGTCTTACACCTCTTTCAATACATAAGTAATTAAATCTAACTACCTATGCAACCCACCGACCCCGTCCTACTCTCGAACGGTAACATATTCAATGTACCTGAAAAATAAAAACGTTGCCCCTAGGGGCTCAGCTTAACGCTGCATATGAAATTTTCATACCCCGAGCGCTAACCGGGGTACGCCGACCACTTTTGCCGAGAGCATGGAGTTCATTTTAATTCAACCAACATGCATATAGTAATACATTACATCTGTACACTTCACAAGGATTCGACAATCAACCATGGGATACAATCCCTAACTAACATAACAAGGTTGTTAGTTGTATCAATTTACTCTTAGGCCATGGGGTTATACCTCACTATGCCTTGGTTACTCATTTAATAGCTCACCCGCTCTCTCGGGTTACTTATTCTTATACCCACCCACACTCTTGGGTTATTCATACTCGTTATCTCACCCACACTCTTGGGTTATTTATACTCATGCTCTTGTAGATTCTCGAGACACTACAAGTCTCCTACGTCACGTTTGTTACTCTTAATACATACTAGGGCCAAAACTCATGGCTCACGAGCATAGTCTTACTTCCCCGGTTTTGACCCTACTCTGGGTCTAGCATGGTGGGAAGGTTCAACTAGCTCACGGAACTCTCTCTTAGTTCTTATCTCTTTTTACTTAGGTCTGACTACTCTCGGACTACTTACATTCCCATACACTCCTCTCTCGGAGTTATAATAATATTATGTATATTAGTCTAGAAGCATCACTCACGATGTTTCTAATGACTTTGGGAACATTACTTAAGTTCGGTTAATCTTAGGTTTTAAGAGTTACCCATACATTTCACTTACTCATACTTTCGGTTATTTTCTTATATCGGGTAAAATCCTCATATAGGAGGTCGACCATGTCTCAAGGGAGCTACTAATCCCTTAGTTCTCTTTTACCTTCTTTACTAGTTCACATCTTTGAACTATCTTTAATCCTCTTGAAGTAGGTTCACTTATCTTTCCACTTTCATTTGTTTCGTGGATTGTGTCATTATGGTTTACTAACCGTTATCGGGTAATTACTCAACCCGTACATCTCCTCACATTCTAGGGAGTTCATATATTTGCGTTATCATTATACTTTAACGGATAATTTGTGTGTTTGCACGTTTTCGTTATCATAAGCATCGACCCAATCTATGGTCTCTAGCCAAACGTTACTCACTATGAGTCGGTCTTTACTCTATGTTAGACCACACCGGCATACAAGTATGTTAGCTCATTCAAAATACAACAAGACATACATAACCAAACAATGGATTATTTTCATGCTTTAATCTTGATTAAGCCGGCACACAAACACACAAATCAACGTAACTCGGTTAGCACGCGGAGTATGAGAAAATCATACCTTTCACCGGGGTTTTTACTTTTACCGTGTCATCTCACCATGCTCGGGTCACGCACGATTCTCTCACTACAGGAAAAAAGGCTTTTAGCGATCAACAAAATTGGTCGTTAATGATGGTATTTTTTGTCGTTAATGATAATAACGATTAAAAATAGAGTTCGTCACCAGTGGTCGCTAAAGGTCCGTCGCTAATAGCATTTGCGACTAATCAAATATTGATGGTCACTAGTACATTAACGACAAATTATATACGTTGTCGCTAATAAATTAACGACCAACCGAATACCTTGGTCGCCAATGCATTAGCGACTACTGTAAAATTGATCGCTAACGCTTTAGCGACTACAATATTTTTGGTCACTAGTGTTTTAGTGACGGGCAACATAATTGGTCGTTAACCTCATTTACGACCATTATTTGTGACTATTGAGCAATAAAGAAGATGTTTAATAGTGACCAACAATTTTGTTCGCTAATGTTATTAACGACCAGAATTTACATAGATTCTTAACGACCAAATTTTTTATATAATTAATACACCTTTTTAATAATTATTCATATACTAGTGTTTTCCTCACCTTCCATATCATTTTACTTTATTATAAAGTTGAATACATTGTAAGTATAATATTATGAGACTATTCTCATAAAAAAATGCTTAGACATCTTTATTGATAAAATATGAATAATAGTTCAATGCATAATATCAAAAGGTTTACAATAATTAACGTTTTACAAAGCAACTAAAAAATGTAAATAAAATGACACATCAAGAAATGCCATCTACCGTGACAAAATTTCAGAATTTCTAGTTGTATGTCATTGCATTACAAAAAATCTCTACTAACTAGCTAACTTCCTAAGTGATTCCTTAGGATCATGGTCTCACCATTCACATAGATAATTACACCTGCAATCACAAGAAGATAAATAGTATTAGCAACTCAAATATTGACAGCAAAAAATGCAACACGGTACTGGATCAGACACAGCAGAACATTAAAAAATTCAACAAATTGGCCAGTATGATGATGAGAGGTAAAACAATGAACCTCAACAAGCTTCATCCACATGGAAAGGTGCTAATTAAACAGGATGTAGACGTACAACTTGATTTATAAATACAAGGTTCTAATCTGTCGGAAAGTACAGGTGGTAGTAATGAAAGCCAACGGACAATATATAACAAAACTCTGCGGATGAATTTCATACAGCTATAAGTATCATTTAGCATTAAATGCATTCATTAAACAACCCACGAGCATTCTCATGAAATTAAGCTCCAAGAAAAAATAGTAATGAAAAATTGAGCAAGAGCAGCGCATGCAGTAGGCGGTAAAACTGACATACACAAGGTCACAACTGGCGCATAAAAATACTAATGTCAAATGGCACCAATGGCGCATAGAGTTGCACTGGGTGAAGGCAATATAGCAATCTACCATTTCTAGTGAATATACATCCGCACAATAAATCATAAGAAATCATAAAGTCTCTTCTTCCACCTAGTTAGGAAAAAAAACACTTGCCAATCCATGCCCATCGAGAGAAAGTTCAGGTTACTCTAACTACACACTACTATCTTCTGATAAGTACTAAAACCAATACAAAAAGCCCCGATTGTCTGCAAATTAGTGATCAGGTGGAAGCACAATGCTTGTATTATTTGAGACTCTGGCTGGGTTCGCCCTCTTCAAGGTTTTGGATGAGGGAAAGCTTTCAAACGTTGAGGACTTATGGAAGGTGTTCACCTCTGCTGATACGGCCAGAAAGATTAAGCTGAAAGCTTTTGATAAATTTGAAAATACGGCAGAAGCTTTATCAGCTGCTACTCTTCTCATTGAGAGCAAAACAAGCAAGGGTCTGAGAAAGTTCTTGAGAGCTCATTGTGAAGGAGAGAAATTAGCCGTAGCTGATTCAAAATTGGGAAATGCCATTAAAGAGAAGCTGCAAATTGAATGCGTCCACAACAACTCTGTTATGGAACTGATGAGAGGTCTACGAAACCAACTGACAGAATTGATATCAGGATTAGCATCTCAGGATTTGGCTCCAATGAGCTTGGGTTTGTCACACAGCCTGTCCAGATACAAGTTGAAATTTAGTCGTGATAAGGTGGACACAATGATCATCCAAGCTATTGGTCTGTTGGATGATCTTGACAAGGAGCTCAATACATATGCAATGAGAGTGAGAGAATGGTATGGCTGGCATTTCCCTGAGCTTGCAAAAATTGTGCAAGATAATATTCTATATGCTAAGGCTGTGAAGTTGATGGGAAATCGTATCAATGCTGCAGAACTGGATTTCTCTGAGGTATTACCAGAAGATGTTGAGACTGAGCTTAAAGCGGCTGCTCAGATTTCAATGGGAACTGAAGTTAGTGACCTTGATCTGATCAACATTAAAGAACTGTGTGACCAAGTGTTGTCCCTTTCGGAGTATAGAGGTCAACTTTATGATTATCTAAAAAAAACTAAAACCGATACAAAAGAACATAAGACAGTAGCTGAGAACTGTTATTACACATTGGCGCTTCATCATGATTGTAAACAACTAAAATAACTTATTAATCTGAATAGCTAGAATCGAAGAAGAAATCAACAAAGACGAATGTCAACCATTTGAAACAATAACAGTAGGTACAGCTATAATCGGGATGGGAGGGGAGAACACAACAATATTGCAGCAGAGGAGAAATCAGCAGGAAATAAACTGAAGCAACACTAGTTATATGGAGGCTGGCTAATAACAATTCATTGTCTCTCTGCTGATAAGGAGGCTGGCTAATGAACAATTCACTATTTTCGTTCATCAAAGAAACTAAGAAGGTACAAAGAAGAAATAAAACAAAGATAGGATCAAACCAGACAGCTAAGGGATCTGGAGAAGAGTTGTAAACATCACTAATTACTCATAAATACCAAAATAGACTGAAGCACACTTTACGAGCAGACAAGTTGTATAATTCAGTCAACTGACTACAAGCACGAGCCATGGGATTTTGCAATGTTACCAAGCAGACTGTAGAAGCAACTCACCAAAAAAAAATTCAACAGTTTGCATTCAAACTAGATGGCAAACGTTCGGTACAATTTAGTACACCTATGGTGGGAATGGGACGGGAGAACACATCCAAATTGCACCATAGATACTCAGAGAACACAACACAGCAAACCAGAGTTTACTTTACAGCAGCACTAATTACTCATTTTAACAAAAACATCACTAGTTACTATACTGAAGCATACTTTACAAGCAGACACTCATGTGAAGGTACCAACGAGAAGTGAAACAGGGACACGATCAAAAGATTTGACAGATTGCAATCGTTCAAAACAATCACAACAGACACATTTTAGTACAACTATGGTGGGGATGGGACGGGAGAACACAACAAAATTGTAGCATAGATACTCAGAGAACAAAGCGAACCATACTTTACATCAGCAAAATTACAGCTAAACTAAGTAGATGTTACATATCTCAAAGGATGAAAAATATTAAAAAGAATGTACAGCAGGATACTAACCTCAACGAAATATGTCATCTTCTGATGCTAGTGGAGAGCTAGACAAGTCACCCTCATCATCATTGGTGTTATCATCTACATTGTTTCCTCCTTGAAGGAGCTCTTGGAATTGAGGATTGTTCAATAGCATTTCCATAGCAGGTGTCCATCTCTCCAACTTTTCTTTTAGCTCTTGTGTTTCTTTATTTGCTCTTTCAAGCTCATCTTCTTTTATTTTCAATGCTTCCTTCTGTGCATTCAGCTCATCTAATATTTTGTTCT
Organism: Limonium bicolor; assembly: GCA_023374045.1. Lineage (NCBI taxonomy): Eukaryota > Viridiplantae > Streptophyta > Magnoliopsida > Caryophyllales > Plumbaginaceae > Limonium > Limonium bicolor. The sequence continues at coordinate 55,235,466 of CM041780.1, forward strand.
TTGATTTATAAGGACCCCTTACATCTTTAGGCTTTACTCCACCACCAAATCCTTGTACATGAATCCTTGTTTTATTTGGTCCATGCACTCGCTCAGCAACCTCAAAATGAGTGAGATGGATGGATTTGATCTTGAACTTGGACAATTTTACTCTACATGATAATAAAAATTAGTGAATGGAAAACATATGTGACAAAAAAAAAAATGAATGCATAAAAACTATACATGGACTTCAGCAGCTTCAACTGTAGCTATCTCTTTATCCTTTGAGTGAGTTGCTAAATATATGGTTCCATAGTCTGGATTCTTTCCTTCTTTTGCTCCCTAGACATTATTGTAACATAATGAGTTGCTAAATATACGATCTCTTGAATAACTATTGGTACATTTGACACACAGACATCTAATTTTATTCCCATTGATATTCAGGAATGCATAGTTTAAAAATTCCTCAACCCCTAATCGGTACGCTGGATTTTGAAATCGATTATCGACGAGGTCAATCCAATCCTTATTTGGTGCCATTCTCTAGAAAATAAAAGTATAAAATCTAGAAACTTAGAGCAACAAACAGTAAAATAATTAATGATCATATAAAAAACAATGTATTATATGCTTTAATCATGACATACTTTACATTATTATTAAGTCAATAATTAATCGAGACAAAATTAATATGTGAGAAATTGATGTTATGGAACGCGGTATACCAGAATCAATGGTGGAGACAGTTCTCGTATGATGATGAGACTCTACACAACAGTAGGTAAGAGCTAGTGTGGACTGCCTGCATTAAAAAAATGTACTCAATATCAGTTTCAAAGAATATGATAACTGCTCTAAATTACAGCTAGTCTAACCATAAAGTATCAAGAAAAAAAATTAATAAGTCAAATAGGAAGTTGCACCAGGCATCTGTCATCAGTAAAAATTCTGCGTCCAATGTTTCTCTCCCAAGTATACTAATATATATTGAAGTTTGAGACAAAGTCAACGAGAAATACCTCGTAATACTTCTCTACTGACAGAAATAGAAAGGGCACCAACGAACAACTTTTTTTCAGTTTAAAAAGAAAATTACTATATGTTCGAAAAGAAAGATATACATATACACTTATACCCACAAACGAACAACTTTTTTTCAGTTTAAAAAGAAATATCGGCACTTCATCTGTTGCTGATGTTAGTCAGGCACTCCGGAGAATTGAAGAGCAACTCAGTCTGGATGATGATAGTTTCAACAAATATGTTTGTTTGGATAACCAGGATAAGGTTATAGGTAGCTCTACCGTATTAAGCTATGACAATGGTTTGTCCAAGAAACGTGACGGTGTTGCATTACAGTGTGGTCAATATTGCAATGTGGGCAGTGGTATTGTGTCAAAAGATTCAAGTTCCTGGAAAGATCCAGGTTCTGTCCTAATGAATGAAGAAGCTGATGAATTCAATATTCCAACATGCTCGTCTGGCCTAACTATGCGTGGTGCCAACCTCGATTTTTACAGAGTTTTATTCTGGTGGTTTTTTCTTCTGTATTCTAAAATACAAGCGACTGTCCTTTTATACCAGACACCTATTAGGACTACTAACATACTAGCGCATTAGCAGCGCACTAATACAACAGTATATAATCCTAATAGAAGCAGAGACAATTCTTGCTGCTGTAGGTGGTGTTTATGTCGTAATCTAATTCTTCAAGGTGGGAGTGCGACTCTTTGGTGTTGATGGGTTGTGTGGATTGGAATGATTTGATTCCTGCAGGGTTCATCATTGTTTGATTTGTGTTGGGTAGGGTTGAGGAAGAAGAAATTTGTATGAGGCGAAGGAAGTATGGGATTGATTTGAGGAATTAAGATTGATTTCTGAGGTTTGAATTTATAAATTGAAACTGGAGAGGACAGGAGACGGGATGAGGAGGAAGGAGCAAAGAAGTGGGGGGTTTGTGTATTTTCATAGTGGTTTTCGTTGGCAAGTAACACATGTAGAAGTTAAGAATCTAGAAGACGGATAAAACGTTTCATAGTACCAAAATGAAGGACATATATCATTATTATAAGATGTCATTGATTAAATTAAGACAAGTGTCTTATTTTATACTGCTATTCATTATCAGATTGGATAATGATACATTTGTGAATTAGAATAAACTGTATCCAGAGTTGATCAATTTGGCGTACTCGTATCCTACGCGGGCAAAGTTGACCCTTTCTTTCTATGATTTCGGAATCAGGAAGAAACAAGGGGAAGAAAAGGAAGGTACGTAGCTATCATCTACAACAATGATATGGGTCTTAGTCTTACACACCTTCTTCAATTTTATGGCAATCAGGTTTGACTCAGATGTTTGCATTCTAGACAATATTCTTTCTAATTTGACCACAGAAGCTTCTCTACCCACGGAAAGGAGGATATTCCCACTGCAAAATTTAACAAAATTACCAACTCATTGTTTGAGCAAAATCATAAAAGCGCCAGTGAGAAAACTTTCTCCTCCAAAAAAATTTCACCGCATCTGAATTTCAGTATAGCTACAGCTACAAAAAGTTATACATACATAGCACAGTTCAATATATATATATAACCGCATCTGAATTTCCGTATAGCTACAGCTACAAAAAGTTATACATACATAGCACAATTCAATATATATATATAACCGCATCTGAATTTCCGTATAGCTACAGCTCCAAAAAGCTATACATACATAGCACAATTCAGTATATATATGTAGATATATATATATATATATACAGCAGGGTGCTATCTACAGAAAATTCTCAATGAAGGCCTCTCGACCCACCTGTAACTCTGTATCTGGAAAAATTTCAAGATGGATTTTGGTTTTGAAGGTACTGATTCTGTAGTTACACAATCATCTGTTTAATCTCAACCCGTAAAAAGGTCAACCCCGAATGTTTCCAGTTTATGGTTTCCAGACATCAACAAGCTCACCTGATATAATCCGTGGTGTAGATTTAGACTTCATGACTGGCTATTACTGTAGCAGTGAATGGCTGTTGGCTTTGGTACAAAGTCTGTTGCTTAATGAAGTTAAAACAAGCTTTGGCTAGGTTTTTCAATTCCGATCCTAGTGGGAAATTCAAACACCCAAGTGTTATATCTCTTACGTGTGAGTGTGAATAGATGACTTATTACATGTAGGCGATCTTACTGCTGAGTTTTGAACATGTACTGCTCTAATACACTTAATGCGCCAACGGCTTAAACAATATCAAAAAAATACAGCAGGTCATCGTTAACATCAGAACGAGGCTACTTCCCTGATTTTTTCAAGGCGATGACTAATTGCTTTTGATATTAGAATTCCAATGTAGTAGATTGTGTTTAACATCAGAACAAGGTCAATTCATAATTGTTTTTGATATTAGCAGAGCAGTCAGAGGAAATTCTTAAACCTTACCTTACGATTCTCACCGCTACACCTTCCTGGAATCTTCCCCGCAGTAGAATGTCGATATTAGAAAAAATTTCTCCCTGCTCAACCCTTCCTGGAATCTGTCACCGTAAAGAAAATTTGGAATCAACCGTACCGTAGTCGATGAAAAATGACTAAATCGAAAAAAAAAATTCAAGGATTCAAGAATTCACATACAGAGGACTAGAGGGGTGCGTCAAATAACTTGACGGGCTTGAATCGTACTGAAAATTACTAAATCCTACTGTAGGCGGGCTTTAGAATCTAGAATTCACATACAAAGGAGTCCGTCAAAGAACTTGGGGTAAATGGGTAGCTCTAGATATAAGAAGATTTCAAAGATTCAGACCACTCAACCCTTCTGGAATTGAATTTTGAAAAGCAAAAACCCTTCCGGAAACAATAGTGCTGTAATTGGAGAGAGCATTTCGGAAACAATCGATCTTCACCGTGAAAAAAGTGGAAGTAGTGTAAGGTGAGAAAATTGTGGAAGCGCTCCCCTAGCATAATCGGTGGGAAGTGAGAAAATTTTGGAAACTGAGAATGGAGAATTCTGGAACCAATTTTGGAAACACTAGAACTACCGTGAATAATGAGGATGAGGTTACAGATTTCTTCTTTATCTTCCATTAATTGTATTATGTAAATGATTTAATTAGTAGTTTTTAAAACTTTTTTTCACAAATTTTTTTTTGGGAAAATTCACAATATATCCCTGTTTTCTTTCGTAATTCACAATATACCCCTGTGTTTTTCGTAATTCAACTTTAAACATGCTTAAATGTTGTCCAAAATTGATGAAACTTTACATAGATGATGCTAAAGTGTTATATTTTGTCCAATATCAAATATGAAGTTTTTTAAGCTCACATGTGACCTGTGGGACCCAATGAATATGCCACATGTTCATTAGGTCCCACAGGTCACATGTGAGCTTAAAAAACTTCAAATTTGGATTTGGACCAAAATATAACACTTTAGCATCGTCCATGTAAAGTTTCATCAATTTTGGACAACATTTAAACATGTTTATAGTTGAATTACGAAAAACACAGGGGTATATTGTGAATTACGAAAGAAAACAGGGGTATATCGTGAATTTTCCCCTTTTTTTTGACGTTCTTTGGTTTGAATCGGTTGCGCTTGGTACTTTTTGTGACCAAAACATTACCTTTTAACGATGAAAATATATTTTGGTCTTTAAAGAGATACTTATAACGACAAAAAAATATAGTTTTCATAATTAGTTATTCAATTGCGACCACAACAAACACTTGTCGTATATTTGGTCGTAAATGGTCCTTTTTCCTGTAGTGTCTGGTAATGTTTCAAACATTATTATTAATACTGAGCTCATACGGTACGTAATAAAATGCTACTCCCGTACTTACCCCGTTATCCCGTTCACTCGGTTTAACTCTTGTTAATTTGAGTTCTCACTTCTCAATCACTTCTAACACTTTCTTACACTTCCTAGGGCCTTTACATGTCACCAAACAAGGCCTTAACATCTTATAACATCATTAACACTCAAACCCCCATCATTAGAAACCTTTAAAACACTTTCTGTAGGGTTCTGGGGGTGGTCCGGGACTTGGTCCTTACCCTAAGTCCCGGACCAATGCTGGTTTCAACTCTCGGGTGAATTTAACAAGTGGTCCGGGACCTTGTACCTAGGTCAAGTCCCGGACGAAGCACTGGTTCTAACTCTCGGCTCATTTTCATGGGGTGGTCCGGGACCTTGTCCATCTCCCAAGTCCCGGACCAGGTACTGGGTGAATTCTCAGCATGAATTTAAGGGTGGTCCGGAATTTGTCCAAGGACTAGGTCCCGGACCCTGCTAAAATCTGTTACAAGTGCAGTTTTTCCACTCCAAATCAATCCCAATCCACCCTCAATCTTTCCCTAATCTTTCCATAAGTTTTCCACATGTTTAATCACCTTAAAACATGCTCTAAAACTCTTCAAATCATAGGTTCAACCCTTACTCAAATTCTTACTCAAATTCACACATTTTTCATTCTCATTTGCACTAATACACACTTGTGCATTTCTAACTTCTCCTCTACACTTTGCATTATGTTCTCTTTCATTTAAACCATTCCACATCCTCCTAGATAATGCACATCCCATACCAGGGTTCATATCTCTCTCTTAAAACCTTAAATCTCCTTTGTTTTTCTACAACTCCTCAAGCATTTAAAGATCCTCTTTTGCTACAGATTTTTGCACAAATCTCCTCTCTTTAAACTATCATTCCCAAGGTGGTTTACTAACCCAACTCAACCTCCATACATACCTAGCCACTCCTAGGTTATTCTCCACTCAAACCAACACTTAATCCACTTAGATTTCTACACAAATTTTGCCATAACTTGGCTACTTCTCTACATTGCCCAAAACTCTTTTCTTCATTTAATTCATCCTAAAACTAGCCAAACCACAAGGGTTCTATCCGCACACATATAACCACAAGACTCATCCAATTCTCCAAATGCAACACAATACATAATTCATAAAATGCATTGCACTTAAATCAAACACTAAGTACACAAATGTTTTCTCACTTGCATTATTTCTAAGCAAGCACATTATCACCACAACTCAAGTGGGGTTCATTCATTTTATTAACCCATCCCAAATTCTAATACATGTAGAATATACATTAGAGTTGGTTTCTTACCTTAAATTCTCTTAAGTTTCCTTTTGAATGTTCTTCTCCTCTTCTCCTTTTCTCTTCACCCAAAATCGGTCAAGGCAATCTCTTGCCCCGATTCTCTAGACCAATATACCAATGGGTGTAAGGAGTACCAATTAGTTCTTCTAGTTGTAAAAATCATTCATGAACTCAAAAGAAGGCTTAAAGCATAAAATGGGCATTACCTTTGGAAACCCTAGAATTGGTTTTGCCAAGAATCAAAGGAGGAGCTCCAACCCACCATTAGAGACTTGGAGAATAGATCAAAACAAGGAGAAGCAAGGTATCAAAACATGCCAAAATCGGCCAACCAAAGAAGGTGAAGGAAATGTAATTTTCTTTAGATATTTTTACCTTGGATGAAAGAGGAAGCTTCAAGCTTCAAAATGGTGTGCTTTTCTCTTCAAATGGCCAACACCCATGAAAATGAAACTCATCCTTTTCGAATTTGGAAAAGAGGGAATGATAGAGGGTGATGAGAGGATCACAAATATGTGATTATTTTTGAGTTTGGAGCTTGGGTGTAGCTTGGGCATGGAGGAGAAGGTGGAGAAGCCATGTTTGGAGCTTCCATGTCATTCAACACAGAGAGGGAGGGAGGGAATCGGTGGAAGAGGAAAGAGAGGAAGAAGAAAGGAGAATGGAGAGAGAGGGAGGAAAAAGCTTTTAACTTTTTACTTTTTGCTTTTCCCTCTCTTTTCTTTTTCTTTCTTTCAATCTTTATTTGTGTGTGAGTGTGTGGGAGGCTATTAAAAACCATCCCCCACTACATTATTAAACTGGAGCATTTTTCGGTTTCTGACAGAAAACGCTTGTTATTTTACCCGGTTTGGCACTATTCACTAACCGGGCCCGTTTTTCGGATTTTTCTCGTTTCTTTATTTTTAATGGTTATTAAGCTCCCATTAACACTTAATTATAGTTATATAATCAACTATAATGTTTACGGGTCTGTTTGACCACTCAAAGTCACGTTTTCAGGTTTTCTCGAAAAACGTGCTTTAAAACTCCGTTAGCGTTTTAATCCATTATTTGGATCCGTTTTCTTCAGGAATCACTCCCGTATACTAATTAGGCCTAACTAAGCCTTAGGAATCCATCTCGGACCCTAACAAGATCATATATCTCTTATACTTATTTAATGCGCGTTTTAGCGTTTTTCCCTTACCCAATACTCTTTAGGCACCATTAGGCCTTTAATAATAATATTAGAGTAATTTAATCACGATTTTTAGATCCGGGGTATTAAAGGTTGTTCCCGAGTATGAGAGGACTTTCCATCTCTCTAGTGTTCTTTTCCGAGTTATAAAACGGGGGTTGTGGAGGGCGGGAAGGATGTTGTAGGTGTCCAGTGCACACTGGTAATTCCTAACTAGTGTACTTCTCACGCTATCACTCAACCCTAAACCCAAGGTCTTAAACTCCTAACTCGGTACTTCCTATGCTCGGTATTTCTAGTCATCAGAGCGATACTTCGCTCTTATACCATTTTTTGTAACACCCCAACTACAAACACCATACTTAACAACGTTAGCAGCGGAATTACAACCTGCCATCTAACTTAATCCATGGGTGCTACACGTCGTTAGCCACCCACGTGGCTAACAAGGCTAATACATACATAGTGTACCGGTCCGATGGACTAGATTTGAAATACCCCAAACCTTGATATGTGGTTTAAATATCAAACTATGGTATGTAAAGGCTAAAAAGTGCCTTAGTAACATCAGTGAACAATTTAGACCATAGTAAATGCAATAAAGCATTAAGACACAGTTGAGCAAACATGCTCTAAGCTATGAGTGACTTGGTTAGGACCCAAAGAGCCTACCAAGACTTAATAACATTTAATTATGATTTGATAGGGCTAAATAAGTCCTTAGGAAACTTTGGTGGACAGTTTAAACCAAATAAAACACAAGAAAATACCTTAAAGTCATAAGAGCAAAATGTGCTCTAAGCTTGAATAAATTTGTATAAGACCTAATGGTCATACCTATACTTATAAATATGTTAATGAACATATTAAATCAATTACCAAAGAAAACCAAGCTTGAAAACAAGTTAAAACACAAAATGTGCTTTAAGGAGTCTTAAAGCACGTTTTTGAAAAATTGTCTTGTAAATGAGTTTTGAATGGCTAAATGCCCATCATTACTCTTTAATTAACATGTGTACTATATAGTATCACATTTGGGTGGCTATATTAATGGGAAATCAAAATTTCACTTCTATGTGCCTTGTTTTAGTGAATAGTGATTTTTAAGCTAGTTTTGTAACATATGATTTATAAGTAATTAAATGAGTCAATTAAAGACTATTACCCCTAGGCTTAAAAGGGGGCCGGTTTTTTGTAGTAGTGAGTCACCAAACATGTTACCTATTAAGTAAATAAGGATGACTCATAAGTTACTATTTGCTTTAAGTCATAAATATCTTCAAAACAAAACCAAACTCACTTCTCTCATTTCTCCTTTCATTTCACACGGTTCCCTTCTTCTTTCTTCTCTTCTCTTCTCTTTTCTGTTCTCACGGTGAAGCTACAGCACCAGCACCATTCACCATCTTCCATTGTCATATCTCATGACTCACTTAACCAAATCAAAAACAACATCACCATTCTCTTCCTCTCATCAAGCTCTTCATTCCTATCTTCTCAAAACTTCAAGAGCCCCATTTCGGTGCCATGGAGTTCCACCATTGATGGAGCTTGAGCTTGTCTTTCCACATATTATGATCTCCTTTGCTCCTAGGTAAGGAATCAAAGAAAAATCAAGTTTCCTCCATTTTTGTGTGTGACCGAAAATATTCATTGATGGAGCTCCTTGTGTTGCTTTGTTCTAGCTCCATTTGAATCTTTCAAGGACTAGGTGGAGTCCTCTCTTGATAGATATTCAAACACCCTTCAAGATTAAGGTAAAACAATTACATTAATGTTTTTGAAATAATGTAAACCTAGGGTTTACAATGAGATGGAGCTTAAAGCTTGAATACTCATTATGTTGTTTGTATAATGTTTAGTAGTTGGCAAGGAACCAATGCCTTACCGGTTTTGTAGGAAACAAGAAAGAAGTTGTGAGGAAAAGAGGTAATTATGCTATCTCGATGTAGTTTAAATGTTAAATGAGAGGCTTGATTTGCTTAATAAAATACCTAAGGAGCCAATGGTAAATGACCTAGTGAAATGCCTCAAGGAGTTTATTAAGGGCATATGTATTGTTGGGTGTATTTGCAGGTCAAAGGCATTACTTATGTGGGAAATTCAGTGTTTAAGGTTTATGCAATTTAAGGGCCTAAGAGCCATGTTATTTAAGGGCCTAAGTGCCAAGCAATTTAAGTTATGCACTATATTGTGATGTAGTGCTTAATGTGTGAAGTTTTGTGTAAAAATGTTCTTGATGGATTTTAGGTGTTCTTGAATGAAATAAGGTAAAAACCTAAGTGTTGGAGTGAGTATATACAAGAGAAGCTATGGCCAAATTTGGGAAATGTGTAAGAAGTTCTAAGTGTTTTAAGTAAGTTTTGGTGAACTAGGAAGTGTAAAAGGTGAACAAATGTTTTACTTGGGAGGAAAACATGCATTAAGGTGTTCTAAGGTGCTATAAGGATTTAGGCATTGTCTTGGAAGTTCTAGAAACCCAATGAGTGTTATTAGGATGTATTTGAGTCTTGGAGAAGTTGGTTTAAGGTTTGGGTAATGTTGATGAATAAGGAGAATGATGTTTAAGTAAGGTTTTGAGAAAAGAATTCAAGAAGTTGTGAAAAGGAGGTTTAGTTAGTAAGAAAAGAGTTGGAGAGATGATGTTAAGGTGAAGAGGAAACACCTTGGTGTAGTGGTCATTATTGGTGAACTACCACTTATAAATCATAAGGAGAAAACATCCCAAGTGCTAGGAACTTTGTAAGAAGTGTGTGAATGATAAAATGGTTTTGGGTGAGTGATTTAAAGAGTTTAGCACATGGATAAAGGTGTGTTTGAAGTGCCTAAATGAGGTTAGGGTATACTAGGATATATGGGGTGAAGTTTGGAGTTGAATGTAAAAAGGAAAACAAAGATCTGGGCAGACCGGACTTGCGACCGGACTTGCAAGTTCGGTCGGGCCCAGTTTACCCTGTGGGAATTAGTTTCTGGAATGGACCGGACATAGGACCGGACTTACAAGTCCGGTCGGAGTAGAAAAAATTTTGACGGAAATGTGTTCTGGAATCGACCGGACTTGGGTAAGTCGGTCGGCAAGTCCGGTCGGACCAAAAAAATGGTTTAAGGTTATGAAATGATATGTAATGATGGGGATTGATAGGTAATGATTTATAAGGTTGTTATGGACATGTTAGGTGAGTTTAAATGGCAATTAAGTGGGTGAAAAGTTGTATCAAAATGTAAAAGTAAAACAAGTTAAAATGTAAAGTTATGTAACAAAGTTAACGGGGAAAGTTAAGCATTAGACATTAAATAATCAAGCAAACCCCGATGTTAATAAAAACACATGTGATGTTAACAGTTGTTCGAGAATGCTCGAGGGACATAAGTGGACGTGGTAAGTGGACTCCGGTGACAGGTATGGTTTTTCTTGCAACCTGTGTCCTACCGGATTACACCGGCTTGTATGCCAATGTTTTTTCTGTATGTTTGCCACGTTGTAAGATAAAACATGTAATGAGTTTACAGTAATTCATATATGTGGCGTGTTCAACTCCGATACCATTTAACCTCGGCAGTGTTAACCTTAGTTAACTGAGTCTAGGATCACATGAGAGTTCGGTATTCGGAGTAAACGACCCGAACCATGGGACGTACTAACCACGGCTATGCGTGTGTTAAATGTGTGACATGTGTATGTGAATGTAGGGATCTCCCTTGTGTGTCTACACAGTTGTAATACTGTATGATGTGTAGATGTGATAGACTCCATAGTGGGGTTCTAACTAATATCTAAAGTAAGTATGTACTAACAGTAGTGAGGAGTCCGGTTTGGCCGGTCGCGCGTTGTTTGGGAGGGGTATCCTTTGTAGCCTTACCCTTCTCTTTGTTATGGTTGTTTCCCTCACGGGTTATGATCTCCCATTAGCTTACTCCAAAGCTTAGCTATTCTGACTTATGATCGGTTTAGGGGGAACATGTGTTTGTGTGGTGTGTTCGGGCCTCCAAACCCGAACCGCCTTAACTTAAGTTACTCGTCCAACTATTAGGACGGTAATGAGTGTTGTTGTTATTGTATAACGAGCTTATCATGAGACTGGCAACATTCTCTAGGCTCACCAGTGTATAAACAATGTTTGGGTCGGTTCCTAAGAGAACCACTCCCATTATGTTATGTATTTTTGTTGTGATGCAGTATCTATTGCGGTATTGTTGTGCACGTGGAAACGTGCAAAGTGTTGTTAAGTGTTGTATGTAGTGTATGTTGTAGGTTGTATAATGTGGAGTGTGTGGATCATGGATATGATTCCCAGTTTGTGATAAGAGGCGTTTAAGGATAACCCGATTTAAGGGTATGTGTCGTCTATTAAGGAAGTAGCTCCATTAGAGGACACTCTAGGGATGATGAATACCATGAGTGACTTATTAAGTAAGGATATATTATCCGTTTGTTGAGCCGTTGAGGCAAATGATTAGGTGTTGTGTTTTACAGTTGCATGTATGATTTAAAAATAATCAACCGCATGCTAAGACGACAATTAGTTGTGCGTGGCCCGGTAGCATGTGGGCTGCGGGATTACCATACCAGCAAAGGTGCTGAGCCCCTTGGGGGCCACCCTTTCTCTTCTTTTCCTATTTCAGGTACGAAGTGCTGGAAGCCGTTCGAGAGTAGGACGGGTAGTCATTGTACATGGGTAAACATTTAAGTGTATATATACAGTAGGTGTAGTAAGACCGAAATTGTTGTCGGCACCAGTTTATTAATACTCGGTATAGTAGGAAGGTGTACGTTGTTGTTGTTGTTAATGGAAAGGGATAGTAATGTGTAGTCGCTCGGGAATTTAACCCATCAGACCGGTACAATGTATGTGTATTAGCCTTGTTAGCCACGTGGGTGGCTAACAGCGTGTAACACCAACGAGTTAAGTAATGTGATGAGGTTGTTTTTCCGCTGCAGTTTATTGTAAGTGTGTTAATGTTGGATGGGGTGTTACAAGATTACCGAGTACTACACTTTACATTTACAAATCTGTTATATACTGAATATAAATACAATCATAATCCAAACAGTACCGAGTCTAATACATTCACTTCCGGTATCACACTTTGGTCTTACACCGCTTACAAATGCATGGAAAAACTACATACACTACCCTTGCATAAATAGCTACCCCGTTCTACTCTCGAACGGCTGCCAGCTCCATTGTACCCAAAAAGTATGGGCCCCCCCCAAAGGGGGTCAACAACTTTACTGGTGTGGTAATCGAGCAGCCCGCGTACTACCGGGCCACGCACAACTAATTGTCGAGTGAGCATGCAGTTTATTTTATTTAAGCATGCAAGAAAACTATAAACACATAACATGCTTATAAGCACACACAACCAGCCAATGGGTTACAACCAGTAAAGTCAACACATCATCACTTGTTATTTATGTACACTTTGCTTAAGGTGTGTCGGATTAAATATGGGTCCGCTGAAATACCCCTAAATTAATTTAAATAAATTTAGGGGATTTCTTTTATTAAAACCGTAAATAATACAATTAATTATTATATTATAGTATGGGATTGTGAATTATAAATTATTATATCCTTATATGGAATTATGAAAATTGAATCATGGGATTTCTTCCATTTAATCCTAAAGAATACTATTAAATATTGGATTACTATATATTATTATATAGTATTATGAATTTAATAATAAGATTTATAAGTCAATAAATCTTGGAAAAATTTCTAAACACTCCAAGTATATTATAAAGATTTTAGAAAGAGTTGGAACATTAATTTGAATCATACTCCCTCTATCCTGAATTGACCGTCCTGTTTACTATTTGGACATGTCGTTTGACTTCAATTTTTATCATATAAAATAAATTAATTTTGAAAATTTAAGTTTTGCATATGATTCCTTACATGATAAACTATATAATTCAAAATTTAGTTTTATAAAATTATTTTATCTTATATGCTTAATATTGAAGTGGAAAAACGTGTCATAAAGCAAACAGGACGATCAATTCAGGACGGAGGGAGTAAAAGCCAATATAAAATCATGGAAACCATAAAGCTTATTAAGCCTTGCTAGGGTTGAATTTTTGAGAATGGTCAAACCAGCCCATAAAACCTATACCAATAAAAAGGTTATGGAAAACCAAGAAGATTGATAAAAAGAACGTCAAAAACAGATCATCCTAGCCAAAGTTATGATAAAATGAAGTTTAGAGTCAAAATTTTGAAGGATGCTGACATGGCAAGGGCCTACTTACTCAGCCAAGCCTGCCTCGGGAATCACGCCACGTCAGGGCGCCTGAACTCCTTCAATTCTGGCTAACTCTTCTCAGCCACCACCTGTTATTGCCCCATTTTCAGACGCCAATATCTCAGCCATCCTAGGGTATTTTTGCATGTCGTTTCTTTCATTCTCTTCTCCTTAATCTCCTCTTTGCAACCATTACTCATACATGCCCTAACTCCTTCTAAATCCGCCGCAAACTCGATCTAAAGTTGCCTTCCTGAAACTGTCAACCCAAATTTCCAGAAGAACGTGATTAATTTGGTAACTTCGTCTCGTCATAACTTCTTCGTTTCTCATCCAAATTTCGTGTTCTTTAGCTTATTTTGTAGATCTCTAATCCCTCTACAACTTTCCTTTTTATGTCCAAGGCTGATTCTGAATCGAGTATAAGTTAAAGGCGTCTAAAGATCGCTAGTCGATCACGTTGGGTTTTCTGCCCAGAATTTTCTAGAAAACGATAGGTAAACTCAGATCTTGTGAGATCTATAACTTTCTCTCTAATCTATCAAATTCAATGATTATTCCACTAGTGTTTAGAGTTACATCCCTACTTTAAAATGTGGTAGGTTTGGTGGATTGAATCTTTCCAGGCTGGCACGAGTTGGTCCGTGAAGTAGCCAACTCGAACTACACATAAAATCATAGAAACTGCAAAGGTATAAACTCGTAACTTTCAGGTTAAATTTCTTTCCGTATAATGCAAGTCAGATTGAGTTCTTGCTATCAACTTGTAGATCTAAATCTCCTCTTTTGATTAAGCCCTTATATGTATTCTAATTCGATCTAGAACTTAACTTATAGATCCGCAAAGTGAGCTCCTCGAAACAGTCAAGTTCGAACATTTTCCAGAAAACCGAAATCGAATCCCTTCGATTTGTGCAATTCCGGTGAGTTTTCTTTCAATTCCTCCGATTATGTTAATTGGTTTTGCATTACCGACCTAACCCAACTGCCAATTTGATCGATTATGCCTTGTATTGAGAGAATTTTTGCAAAAACCAAATCGGGTGTAATATAAACCCTAACCTCGAACCCAGAATCGTATTTGTTGTACACCGTATTATAGCTAGCGAAATCAGTACCATTTGAACCGGAATTTAATTTCGAATCCAATGAAACAAGAATCATCGAATTTCGTTTTGTAGATTGAGAGATATTGAGAGATTATAGTACTCGAGTATCAGTTTCGATTTGCTGATGAACTCGAGGATTTTCGGCCGTCCGATCGTAGGTTTTAGAAACGGACGGCCGAGATTAGATCTGGGGAGTTTAAGTTGGTTATGAATTATAATATTTCCAGAATTAATCCCTAACTTGTTGAATTAATTTAAATACCTTCCCGAATGTATTTTGACTTGAAACTTTAACCATAGATTCCTTATAAAATCTAGTTTATTTTGATGTAAATTAATATGGTTTTGGAGTTTTTAAAAGTAAGTTATGATTTTTGCAAGTTACGGGTATTATGGAATTATTTGGTTAAATGAAAAAGATATTTTTATGAAATAAAAATTTTATAATATGTCTAAAATGTTATAGCTACTATACTTAATTTGGGAATTTTTGGACAAAGGTAAATGGGTTTAGAAATTGTGTTTATGAATTGTTCATAAGAATAACTTATAATATATGGGTTTTAATGTAACAAAAGTTAAAATATAGTTTACTAATAAACTTTTTAGGTTGAGGAATAATGAAAAGATTAAACTAACATTTAGTAACAGTATGTTTATAAATATTTTGGGTAGCTTTAAGTAAATATTATTTACATATATATATACTTATATGAGAGAAATAAAAATAGAAACTGATGTTAAATCAAGGAACTAAACTAATCTACATTTAATTATTATGTAATATGGAAGTAAACATTCTTAATTAAAACTAAGGAAAAATATATATATTTACACATATATAAAAAGGGGAATTAAATAGTAACTTGGGTTAAAACCAGGAGCTAAATAAATCAACACTTGTATTAACTAAATATTATAGAAGCTAATATTCTAAGATGTAGCAAAAGAAATTCTTTGTAAAACATACATGGAGTCCAGATAAATGTTGATATTAATAAAGATAATTTAAATTCAATAAACTACATAAAGGATGACTTAAATAAATTCTAATACATGTATATGCATATAAATATTAAATAAATAGGGGAAAATACTTTATTTAATAAACCATATATCGGTTGGGGATATGCCTAAAAGTTATTAAACATAATTAAATACAATAAAATTTCTTAAAAATGTTATGGATAAATCTTAATACATAAAGATATATATATGTATATAAATACATTAAAATAGGTGAAGGAAATAACATTCCTTGTGGGATATATACTAAGAAGAATATGGATATTAAACCTTAGGATTTTAATCATTGTGTAATAAAATAGTCAACGATAACTTAAGGGTTTAATTAAACAACGCAAACGTAACACGGTCTTGGGCTAACCTACTGAGCCCAAGTTTATGAACTCCAAAAGCCCACTTAAACAATTCAAAGAGAGTTTGCGCCACTCTGAGGGCTAAATCCTAAATCATTCCAAATTAAACGAAATGGGCCTAACAAAGGATTTAATTAACAAAATCAAGCCCAAACCTTTGTGAGAGAATAATGCTAAACCTGGAACTGTAAATTAGTAAGAATGGAAGATTGTTTAGTTTATAAGTCCCTTAACTAATCGACACTTGGAACACATTAATTATAGGTTACTATTGGGGGAACACTTATTCAAAGTTAATTACTGTTCTTCACATATCAGGTACGATTTCTCGTACTCTTATACTTTGCTAACAAGACTTACGGAATGTTGTGACAAACGCTAATTGAGCTAAAATGGATTTCTAAAAGGAAATGGTTGTGTGACTAACTCAGCTTGTGTGACTAATTGAGCCTTGAATGTGAAACTTACATGGATATTGGTTCCTTCTATTTGGTTGTTCCATTAGACATTAACTGCTTAGGGTTTACGCTTCTGCACTCTGTAGGACTGAGTGTTTTAGTATTGCTCTGGGTAGTTAGTGATCTAGTGGGAATATGGAGAAGGACAATCTTGGTAATTCTTCTTTTGACTCTGGATATCGTTTCATCCATGAGCTGGGTCTTGTTGTTTCGACGTGCGCGTGTCTTTAATGGTAACAGTGAGGGGCTGTATATCCCCTGTCCCAAAAGGGACATAGTGAACAGTGAGGGGTTGTATATCCCATGTCCTAAAAGGACGTACTTGGCGGTGGGGGCCATCTCTCCTAGTTGATTTGATTCCACTCTTGAGTTATGGGTTCTTGGATCTCTTCTTTCATTCCTAGTCCTTGTGACTACTTGGGTCTTCCTATTCCTAACCGGAACTGAATTTAACATAAACAATGGATGTACACTAACTTATGGTGTGATTCTTCTGGGTGACTAACTTTAACTTTCTGTTATGTATTACCTTCGCAACTTGTTATCTTGACTTGGTGATTTTTGAAGTGCCTTGTTCCTTTGTGTGGTTTTAAATGATTGTATTCAAGCTATTATTTATTAAAGAGTCGTATTATGAGTTTGTTCTGGAGGATCGTACCAGTTTCATTCCAGGGAACTGACCCACCCTCTCGGGGTGGGCTGCTTGGTTTTATCTTGCAGGTACGAGTTATTATATAGGTGGCCACGAAGAGAATGAGTGATTGGGATGGGATTAGGTTTTGTGGAGAGTCTATGTGTTTTATTATTGTTTTATTCTTGTTAAGTTTTCTCGAGGTTCAGGCCATGACTGTTGTAATCTTTTGAGTTATAAATTGGTGAGGTTTGGTGCCGGGTGTTTGGAACCCAATGGTCTGTACGCCTTTAGTATTTTATTTCCGCTATAAATATGTTAAATAGGGGTGTTACATCCGCACACCGTACATATTTACTTTACTTGGACGTGTCGGTCTTAATATAGACCCGAGCAAACCAATACAAATAACATTACATAGATGTGTCGGTATTAATATAGACCCGATCACACCATACACAATTTCCCCCTAGCTCCAAATAATAGTGAGGTAGGTAAGCCTTGGTTAAGCTTGTGGGTGGTTGCAATCCAAGGAACGAGAGCAACCTTAACATAACAGTAATCCCCCTAGCCCCGAATAATAATGGGTAGGTAAGCCTTGGTTAAGCTTGTGGGTGGTTGTAATCCAAGAAGGAAAAACAACCATAACATAACAGAGTGGGAGTTAATTCAAATATATACATCAACTCCCAAACAACATGCGCGACCGGAACGACCGGATTCCTCACCCCGCATAATATATGCGTAATAGTTAGAAGTTCCTTTATGGAACTTATCACATCCATACACCATTTGGTGTTACAAGTTTGGTTAATCACACACAAGGGAGGTAACCTCCCATTCGACAAACATGGACAACAACATTCGTTAAACAACGATACATTAAACAAGGGCAACACACAACACACATAACCACAATATACAACTAAAGCACGGATAGCCGTTGTAACACCCCTACCGCTAATACCGTCATTACCGTACCATACTTACCTTCACAGCGGATATTACTTACTCAACGGCGGGTGTACAATGCCGTTAGTCACCCACGTGACTAACAAGGCGAGTTACAATACTACATACTATCGGTCTGATGAATATGAACATACCGAGTGCTCTACACAATACATTACTTTCCCTTGCATACCAATCCATAATTCGATACAACTCCAATACAATACTATACCGAGCATACTACAATCCTTACATTACCGATACAGTTTAGACTTCCAAATTCATACTACGTTACAAATACAATTCCCTTTTCTCAATTACCCATGCTTATGTAGCAGTCCCCGTCCTACTCTCTCGAATGGTGAACAGCTTCGGTACCTGCACACTAAAAACGGTCCCCCGAGGGGGTCAGCTTACGCTGCATATGAAATCCGCATATACCGGGTGCTAACCGCGGTACGCCGACTACTTTGGGTCGGATATACATGGAGTTCATTTTACATGCATACATACATACTCATACTACAACAATACAATCAAAAATACCCACATACTCTGCAAGTTCATACTTACTTAGGAAGACAATCATAGTCAAACCATTCGTATTTGTTATACATTCATTACTCTTCGTACTATGTTCGATATTCGTTACTCTACTCATACTTACTCCTTACTCTTGCATCTCATCACTCCATGTTCAATACCTTACTCGTACCTGATCCTTACTCTGTACTCGTTACTATACTAGTGCGTACTCACTACTCATTCTCCATACTTACTCTTACATACTCAATACTCGATACTTACTCATACGTACTCAATACTCGGTACTCATTACATACTCATACTTGCTTCTTACACGAACTCATTACTTTCTCTACTCATACGCAATACTCATTACTCATTAACTTTGGTCTCGGGCAGAGTCATACACCAAGACTCGCCACCAGACCTACCATACGAGGGCTATACGCTTAGCTCCTCAAATACTCAATGTCCGTTCTTACGGACTACTCAATTCCCACACTCTTCTCTCAGAGCACAATATATCTCATGGATTATCCTAGAAGTCTCTCTTGATACCTCCTCCACTTAGGGAATTACCACCGACTAGTATCCTCCTAGATTTAAGGGTTTCCCCAACATCGAAACTCTCATGTTCGGGACATACTTACATCAGTCGGGTCCTCTCATAATGGGTCGACTAATTGCTAAGGGGTTTGGAGATCCCTCATCATTCTTTACTACTCTCATGGTTCATGTCTTGCACCAAGATTAATTCCTCTAATAGAGGTTACTGATATACTTCCACTACTTATTATTTGTGGTTATTCATTCAATTCTCCCAACCGTTATCGGGAGGGTATTACTCCCGTACACCTCTCTCACATTCTTGTGAGTTTCATTGGGTTGCGTTATCGTTTGTTGATTCGTTAGTTTAGCGCATTGCTATGGTTCCATTAATTCACAACCTGACTCTTACTACGAGCCACCACACAACAAGACTCATCTAGGAGTCATACTGCGCACCAAATGAAGCCACACAATCAATCAAGAAGGGTTAGCTCACACAACATACAGCAAGACATATAATGAAAGGCAATAAACCGTTTTTCATGCTTTAAGTCTTGATTAGCCGGCATACAGCACACAAATCAACGTAACTCGGTTAGCATACGGGGCATGAGGAAATCATACCTTTCACCCGGAGTTAGCTTTACCATGTGTTCCCTTGTACCTTGTTTCACTGGTAATGTTTCAAACATTGTTATTAATGCTATGTTCATACGATACAATATACTACTCCCGTACTTACTTACCACCCGTTGTCCCAGTATACTTAGTTCTACTTATGTGAAATTATGTCCTTACTTCTCTCACTCACTTACTACACTTGTTTACACTTCTAGGGCCTTGAAATATCACCAACAAGGCCTTAACAACTTCTAAAATCATTCCCAATCACTTCCCCATCATTCAGAGGCTTAGAACCACTTTCTATTACATTTTTAGCCTGGTCCGGGTTTGTGTCCGGGTTTACAAACCCGGACCAAGTCCGGAAATAAGTTTCTGCCAACTTTTATGTGTGGTCCGGTTTGTGTCCGGGTTTACAACCCGGACCACCCCCTGGGATGGCCTTCTGCCTAGTTTTTGCTATCGTCCGGGTTTGCGTTCCGATTTGCAAACCCGGACCACCCCTGGAACTGTCAAAATTTATAGTTTTCCATCAGTTTTCAACCCCTAATTCACCTCTAATCACTTCCTAATCTTTCCACATGTTTTCTACATGTTTAAGCATCCTAAAATGCCTTAATCCGTCCCAAACCTCCTCAACACATTAGCCAAATCCATACTCAACTTACTTACTCCTTTTCTACAGATTTCTCTTCCTCTCTGTTACAGTTAACACACTTGTGCATTTCCTCTACTCCTCTTTGCATTTTGCATCTTGTCCCAACTTCATCTTACCATTCCAATTCATTTCCAAACAACTACACTACCTATACCAAAGTCCAACTCCATTTTTACCAAATCTGCACACTAGTTTTTCCTAATTTTACTAGTGTGTTTTTGGTACTCTTTGCTACAGATTTTCATCTTCTTATTTCTCATACTACCATTACCATTCCATAGCTACTAAACATCTCTACTAACTCCAATACACACCTTGGGTTCTCATCACCAAGTCATCCTTATGCACCATCTACAAATTTCACCATAGTTCACCTACTTTCCTTACTTATCCACACATCCTATACTAGCACACCCAAAAGGGTCCTACCAGCAATAACAACAATCCTTAATACATCAATGCACTATCAAAAATCAATACCAATCCTCATACACAATATACTTGGCTCCAATGCCTACAATTCACAAATACTCAAAACTTCATAAACTTCAATATTAATACAATATTTTAGGTTCTTTTACTTGTTTGCCCATTCCCATTACTCTAATGCATTGACATTAAGCATTAAGAAGGAGCTCTTACCTTGAGCTTTTAAATTCCTTCATTTCCTTTCCATTTCTCCTCTTTCTCTCTTTCTTGCACCAATCGGTCAAATGGGAATGGAGTTGTCAAACTCCATCCCAACACCCAAGAAACACACAAATGCATTTTAATTATCCTTATAAACCCTTAGAGAATTCTAATTCAATAAAAAGGCTTAGAACACAAGATAGGGTTTTACCTTTGGAGATTTTTGAGAGGGGTTCTCACCCTTGAATCAAGAAGGGAATTTCTCCACCATTGGAGGGTTGCAACAATGACCCAAATCAAGAAGGAAAACGAGATGTTACAAGGAGCAAAATCGGTCAAGAGAGAAAGGTGAAGAAAAATGAATTTTCTTTGGAACTTTTTACCTTAGAAGAAAGGGGATGCTCCAAGCTACAAGGTGGTGCCCTTTTCTCTTCAAATGTGCAAAACCCACGAAAATGAAACTCATCCTTTTCGAATTTTGAAAAGAGAGAAGTGTGGAGCTTGAAGAGGGGAAGAAGAATATGTGTTCGGTTTTTCATTTGGAGCTCTAAAATGACTTGAGCATGGAGGGAAAGGGAGGCTGCCATGGTTGCTATATGGAGCAGCTCAAATCGCCAGCCAGAGAAAGGAGAAGGGGGAGATCGGCTGGGAGGAGAGGGAGCAGTACGTGAGGAGAATAAGAAATGAGGGGAGAGAGAAAAATAAAGGTACTTTTGTACCTTTTCTTTTTCTTTTGTTTACTTTTTGCTTTTTAGTTTATTTGTGTGTGTGAGAGTGGGGCTACTTACTAATTAAACCGGCCCACTATATTAGTACCAGATGGAGCGTTTTTCAACTTTTACAGAAAACGCTCGTTTATTTACCCGGTTTCGGTACTATTCACTAACCGGGCCCGTTTTCCGGAATTTTCTCGTTTCTTTATTTTTATTGGTTATTAAGCTTCCATAAAGGCTTAATAATTATTATTTAATGATTTATAATTTTTACGGGTTCGTTCGACCACTTAAAATCACGTTTTCGGGTTCCCTCGAAAAATGTGCGCTAAAGCTCTTTTAGCGTTTTAATGCATTTCTTGGATCCGTTTTCTTCGGGAATCGTTCCCGTATACTAATTAGGCATGAATAAGCCTTAGGAATCCTTACGATACTATAACCGAGGTCTCGTACCTCCTATGGTTATTTAACGCTTATTTTAGCGTTTTCCGCTTTCTAAGCGTTCTTCTCATTTCTTTTGGATTTATTTTCCTTACCAAAATTACTTAGGCGCTATTAGGCCCTTAAATACTATATTGGAATAATGTAATCACCATTTTTAAGTTCGGGGTATTTCAATCTACCCCCCTTAAAGAACTTTGCCCTCAAAGTTGGTGAATCTAATACTGTTACTCGTACATATACTCTATGCTAAGGTTATGACCTCTACATATAACTTGTCAAACTCCAAATGTCTGACATGATGCATACTACGCATCCAAACAGCATGTCACTGCAAGCATAGCAATCAAAAATATCCGTTTTACTTCTCTCCAAGGGGGTCCATCCGCAGACAATTAGGTACAATCCTCCCCCAATGGTGAGTGATCCCTCAGGTACCGGTCACGTTTGAACACTTACGCTTTCTGGTTCATGGCCATCATGACTTGAGCACTTACGCTTTCTGGCTCTACGGTCCTTTGGTTCTGATCAAATTCATTTGCACATATAGAGATCCTCAGGCACTTACTCATACTTACTTACTCATACTTTACTCATACTTACTCATACTTACTCGGGACTACACTGCCCCAGTGCCCTTGGAAAAATACAAAACAGACACTGTTACCGTACACCCCGTGTAGTGGTTTCAAACTACTCTACACTTCCACAGACTCAAAACTAGCTTCACCTCCTATGGTTTCGACCGGATACCCGTGCCTAGGCATGGAGGATCCACTAGCGCCCGTGGGAGCGGTTTTAAAACCGATCCTCATTCTCAAGTTTGAAGAAAACGTTGTACCAAATTAGTTTTGGAAATTCATTTTGAAAACTTTGCATACATCTCCCAAGTTCAATTTATGATGATTATTCCTATTACTAGTGTTATTATTGTGACCACTTAAGGGAGCTTCCAGAGTCCTTCAACCCCAATGTGATCAGCATTGGTGTTGAATTATCCTTCCACCCCAATTTGTGTTCGGCTTCCCTTGATCGCTAGCAAATCAAGTTCCACTTCCCACCTCAATACAAACAGACAGCTCGTCAAACATTATTTCATTTTCTATCTTTTTTTTAATCTTGCTACTCATAATCAACACATACATTTTCCAATTTATATGATTCACTTACTTACTTACAATCATCTCATCATTTATTACTACATCTTCTCCAATTACTATACTTGAGAATTCATGGGTATGATATCCCATTAATTTGCTATACTCCAATTTATACTCATAAAATACATCGGTTGTACACCGATTCATACTCATTACATACGTCGGTTGTATACCGATTTATACTCGTTACATACATCGGTTCCGTACCGATTTATACTCCTCAAGACTCCCATATATACTCATTCCTCATACTATTATCAATCGGGGTTCTCATTCCCCTGGAGTTTCTCTACTCCTTTTCCTATACTTGCTTCTCAAATAACCATAATTACACGATGAGTGAATACAAATGTTTATGTAACATAAGTATCAATCATCCAAAACAAATACTTTTGCGCTATGTGCATTGTAGTTTACACACCTATCACGTAAAACATACATTTCGCGGTTTTCGCTCTACCCCCCTTAAAAGGGATTACGCCCACGTAATCTACCATGTGTCAACATTGGACATTGGTCGAAGGCATTCAGCCGTCATGGAGTGGTTCAGTTTCCATGCGGTCCATTATACAATGTTCCTTGATCAACGGGTCTTAACCGTACTATCGGTTAGTCCCTGCATCAAGAATTTTCATCGGAGTTATTCAACTCTTAACCGGATTCGGTTCTAGCCTAAATGGCTTTAAGGCATTGGTGCTTGACCTTTTGTTCACTAGGTGTATTTCACTTAGAATTCTGGGCCCACTAGCTTCTGCTGCGTGACCCTGATAATTTGGGTTATTCACCCTTCTTGTTATCCTTAACGTATTACACATCACCTTCTATCCCTCTTATTGTGGGAATAAGGTTTATTGACCAAGTGTGGTGTTCCTTTACCGTGCTTGAACTCAATGAGTTTTAGATTCATAACCAGCTCTTTGGGAATTTATATACATACTATTGTGTATTGTAGTGATCTTTCGCTTGGTTCCTCCGACTTATTGTCGGTTGAGGTTAAGTCACTACTTAGTTGTAGTGCTTCCCTATCGTTAGTAGCTTCCGAATTATACAGTTTATGTGTTTTTGTACAAGTGTTCTTTACTTGTATGACTTTGCATTTTCAATGTGTCGGTCCTTGTGACTTTCTTAAGTCTCCTTTCACTTTTATTCCAATGGAATTCACATCTTGTGATTGTTGGTGTGTTTCACACCCTTTGGGCTTCTTTGGCCTTAGGCCGCACGGTTTGTTTCTAAGCTTTTGGTTAGCTGGCTTATGCCATGTTCACTGGTGAAAGGAAGAATTTACCACTACTTACATTTTCCATGTTCCTAGCTATCCCACTAGATCATTGACTACACAAGTGCAATACCAAAACACTCAGTCCTACAGAGTGCAGAGGCGTGAACTCTTGGCAGTAACTCTTTTATGAGATCGCAATAGGACTTATTGTTACTCCTTCAGGTGGTGTTTCATCATTTCGTGCGGACTCCTGGCTTGTTGCCCGGTCTGTCCACTATCTCGAATTAACGATTCCACAGCATTGGGTGATTATTCACATACATTGGTCGCCTGATGCGCACCATGTTCTTACTGATTTACAATATTGGTTTACATGGCATCCACTGTCGTTAGCTTTAGCTCATGCATCTCTATCATTTATACGATGGTTCCCCCATGTATTTGGCAAATACAGAATATGGTATTACTTTATTTTTCTGAGCTCTCCGAGCATCATTGGTTTCATAACCGGTTATTCCTCGGTTGTCAACAATTGCTGTTGAAGCTTATTTCACATTGCCAATAGTTGTAGTGCTTTCTCAAGCTTGACTAGATTAGTAGTTCTGAAAGGGATGTATTTCCCGACAGTTACTGGTGGTATCCCCTTCTTGGGATCCATGTGCTCACCGCTCTTGCGGTCTCACATTATGAGGGGCATCCTCATTCATCTGTTGTTACTCTTTTATCGGTGTCGTCCTTGACCACTTTCCATATAGTTCACATTGGTTTTGCAACCGTTGGGTTGTGTGGTAACAGTTTCATGGCCTACTTGCCATGTTGCCTAGAGCTCTGCTCATCATAGGTCGTTCCCAAATGGTTACTTCTCTGTAAGCCATCGCTGGGCTTGGAGGTGATACTGGGCTCCCTAATAAGATCGTCGCATCACGTTTCCGTTCGTTGGAGACCCTTTTGTGTCCTGGTATTGATCGATACCATTTATTGATTTGGGGTATCCCCTATCAGGTGGGATCCCTTCGGTGTTCTAACCGTATGTTCGTTCCAATTGTGGTGTTCTTACCACGATATCTCATTCAACTGTGTTGACTTGATACCCTTTATGGATTGCTCCTGGGTAGTACCGATTATACGGTAGCATCTGGCTAACATTTATTAGTATGTTCAGTTTATTATCCCACCTTGCGGTTCTGGATCTGAGTTATCCGTTGAGGGTTATAGTGTCTCCCGTTCTTAGGGTAGATCACTGGTGCTTTTCCTTGTGTTATAACGGATTTGATATTCCTTTCGGCGATGAATGGTATTTCCGGTACCTTGCCACATCACCCTGTGTGTTTGTGGTAGTTGTTCTGGGAATCTCATCCCGTTCATTGAACACTGATGTGTTAATGTTAGGCATTTGCCTTACTGTGTTTAGACTGGGTATTCCTTCCAGTTATCATGCTTACTTAGATATCCTCAAGACATATCCAATGTCTTATCCCGTTGTTAGTGCTTCTTGCACCTTCAACTCTTAATGGTTCTCCTGAAGTGAGTTTCTGACTCCTTAGCTTGTAGCTTATCTGAGTTTCCTTTGTTCGGTTGAGGTAACCAACTGTTTAGTTTCGAATTTACTTATGGTCCGTAGAACAGAGTTGACTACTCCCCGTATTTCATACACTACATGTATACATAAGTGGGGTACCGTCTTGGCACGTTACCACTTACCTAACTACATGTCAGGCCCGCAAGCTCCTTCGGAGTGCGGTCGTCCCACATCCCGTATTTGGGTACACTCGTAGTGCTCGTCACACGCCTAGGTGAAGTATTCTATTGTCAACTCCTCTTGTATCATCCTATGATACTCACCGTATTCCGTCTGTTTGGTTTTAAAAATCCAAGGTGTAAAAGAAGGGTTCGTAGTTTTGAAAGAAAAGTTTTGGGTTTTGAAATAACGGTTCGGTGTTAAAGGAATTCTTCATGGCGTTGCCATGATTCAGGTCTTGACCAAGTTCAACTTCTTACTGACCGGTATACTCTCAATACAATGGTCGGGCCGTTAGGCCTTTCCAAGGTTTCATTATTTAATCCTTAGGATTGGTGATCCTATATTTGCTCCATTCGTCATAGCGGTACTTTAGCCAGTATTTGCGGGTTGTTAAAAGTCTTCCAACCATCTTGTAGTTGCTGCACTTGCCCTGGGCAAGTGCGCGGGTAGGTTGTTTTTCGATTACCGTATACCGGTTACGGTATCGTTTCCATCCATATTTGGTGGTCTTACTAGATCTTCCTTTGATCTTTTGATCTTGGTGATCAATCTTCTGAGTCGTTTCTCAGTGTACTTGACATGGTTGTCGTCAGTTCGGGTGTCTCACACCTTCGCTGTGGTTAACGAGACTTGACTTGTCCTTGAGAGCCATGCTGTGGTCCTATAGGTGTCTGTGTTATGAATCCTTTCATTGTTACCTAAACTATGTTGTTCGGTTATCACGGCCTATTGGCGTGTAGGTTTGGTATTAATCCAACCTCGACTATTTCCTTAGTCGGTTTGTATACTGTTGTTGGTACTATCTAACATTACAGTCCGTGGACTCTCTTGTCTCGGGCTTGCTACTCTATCTTCCTTGTTTCATTGTGTGATTGTGCTTCTCTTCTTACTGGCTATTCATGGTTCTCGCGACTGCGAAGCATGTCGCCCCATGGTGCCACAAATTCCACTATCCTTTATTTAGGATCTTCAATCCTCCGCCATTAAGTGCGGTCATCATCATCCAACGGGAACCGTCTTCGGGACTTCCAGTTCTTGGACTCTACCGTATGACAGGTTCTTTTTCTAATAAGGTTTACTTGCAACTGCCAGATCGGGTGTTACCCGAGTGTGAGAAGTCTTTCCATCTCTCTGGCGTTATTCTCCCAACTTAATACCGTGGGTTGCGGAGGGCGGGGTATGGTTGTTGTAGGTTTCCGGTTCACACGGAAGTTCCTAACTAGCGTATCTCACACGCTAACACTCAACCCTTAGCCCTAAGTCTCTAATTCCTAACTCGGTATTTTCCTAAACTCGGTATTTCATCCATCAGAGCGATACTTCGCTCTGATACCACTTTTTGTAACACCCCTACCGCTAATACCGTCATTACCGTACCATACTTACCTTCACAGCGGATATTACTTACTCAACGGCGGGTGTACAATG
This sequence comes from Limonium bicolor, assembly GCA_023374045.1. NCBI lineage: Eukaryota > Viridiplantae > Streptophyta > Magnoliopsida > Caryophyllales > Plumbaginaceae > Limonium > Limonium bicolor. Next base: position 55,263,221 of record CM041780.1, read on the forward strand.
CCGTTACTCACCCACGTGACTAACAAGGCGAGTTACAATACTACATACTAGGTCTGATGAATATGAACATACCGAGTGCTCTACACAATACATTACTTTCCCTTGCATACCAATCCATAATTCGATACAACTCCAATACAATACTATACCGAGCATACTACAATCCTTACATTACCGATACAGTTTAGACTTCCAAATTCATACTACGTTACAAATACAATTCCCTTTTCTCAACTACCCATGCTTATGTAGCAGTCCCCGTCCTACTCTCTCGAATGGTGAACAGCTTCGGTACCTGCACACTAAAAACGGTCCCCCGAGGGGGTCAGCTTACGCTGCATATGAAATCCGCATATACCGCGTGCTAACCGCGGTACGCCGACTACTTTGGGTCGGATATACATGTAGTTCATTTTACATGCATACATACATACATACTCATACTACAACAATACAATCAAAAATACCCACATACATATGCAAGTTCAATACTTACTTAGGAAGACAATTCAATAGTCAACCATTCGTATTTGTTATACATTCATTACTCTTCGTACTGTGTTCGATATTCGTTACTCTACTCATACTTACTCCTTACTCTTGCATACTCATCACTCCATGTTCAATACCTTACTCGTACCTGATCCTTACTCTGTACTCGTTACTATACTAGTGCGTACTCACTACTCAATTCTCCATACTTACTCTTACATACTCAATACTCGATACTTACTCATACGTATTCAATACTCGGTACTCATTACATACTCATACTTGCTTCTTACTCGATACTCATTACTTTACTCATACATACTCGATACTCGCCACCGGACCTACCATACGAGGGCTATACACTTAGCTCCTCAAATACTCAATGTCCGTTCTTACCGGACTACTCAAATTCCCAACACTCTTCTCTCAGAGCACAATATAATCTCATGGATTAGCCTAGAAGTATCTCTCTTGATAACCTCCACCAGCTTAGGGAATTACCACCGACTAGTATCCTCAGATTTAATGGTTTCCCCAACATATCAAATACTCTCATGTTCGGGACATACTTACATCAGTCGGGTCCTCTCATAATGGGTCAACTAATTGCTAAGGGGTTTGGAGATCCCTCATCATTCTTTACTACTCTCATGGTTCATGTCTTGCACCAAGATTAATTCCTCTAATAGAGGTTACTGATATACTTCCACTACTTATTATTTGTGGATTATTCATTTCAATTCTTCAACCGTTATCGGGAGGGTATTACTCCCGTACACTCTCTCACATTCTTGTGAGTTTCATTGGGTTGCGTTATCGTTTGTTGATTCGTTAGTTTAGCGCGTTGCTATGGTTCCATTAATTCACAACCTGACTCTTACTACGAGCCACCACACAACAAGACTCATCTAGGAGTCGTACTGCGCACCAAATGAAGCCACACAATCAATCAAGAAGGGTTAGCTCACATAACATACAGCAAGACATATAATGAAAGGCAATAAACCGTTTTCATGCTTTAGTCTTGATTAGCCGGCATACAGCACACAAATCAACGTAACTCGGTTAGCATACGGGGCATGAGGAAATCATACCTTTCACCGGAGTTAGCTTTACCATGTGTTCCCTTGTACCTTGTTTCACTGGTAATGTTTCAAACATTGTTATTAATGCTATGCTCATACGATACATCAATAATTACTACTCCCGTACTTACCCCGTTGTCCCGGTATACTTAGTTCTACTTATGTGAAATTATGTCCTTACTTCTCACTCACTTACTACACTTGTTTACACTTCTTAGGGCCTTGAAATATCACCAAACAAGGCCTTAACAACTTCTAAAATCATTCCCAATCACTTCCCCATCATTCAGAGGCTTAGAACCACTTTCTATTACATTTTTAGCCTGGTCCGGGTTTGTGTCCGGGTTTACAAACCCGGACCAAGTCCGGAAATAAGTTTCTGCCTACTTTTATGTGTGGTCCGGGTTTACAAACCCGGACCACCCCCTTGGATGGCCTTCTGCCTAGTTTTTGCTATCGTCCGGGTTTGCGTTCCGATTTGCAAACCCGGACCACCCCTGGAACTGTCAAAATTTACAGTTTTCCATCAGTTTTCAACCCCTAATTCACCTCTAATCACTTCCTAATCTTTCCACATGTTTTCTACATGTTTAAGCATCCTAAAACATGCCTTAATCCAGTCCCAAACCTCCTCAACACATTAGCCAAATCCATACTCAATACTTACTCCATTTCTACAGATTTCTCTTCCTCTCTGTTACAGTTAGCACACTTGTGCATTTCCTCTATTCCTCTTTGCATTTTGCATCTTGTCCCAACTTCATCTTACCATTCCAATTCCTTTCCAAACAACTACACTACCTATACCAAAGTCCAACTCCCTTTTTACCAAATCTTGCACACTAGTTTTTCCTAGTTTCTACAATGTGTTTTTGGTACTCTTTGCTACAAATTTTCATCTTCTTATTTCTCATACTACCATTACCATTCCATAGCTACTAAACATCTCTACTAACTCCAATACACACCTTGGTTCTCTCATTCACCAAGTCATCCTTAATGCACCATTCCTACTAAAATTTCACCATAGTTCACCTACTTTCCTTACTTATCCACACATTCCTATTCTAGCCACACCCATACAAGGGTCCTACCAGCAATAACAACAATCCTTAATACATCAATGCACTATCAAACATCAATACCAATCCTCATACACAATATACTTGGCTCCAATGCCTACAATTCACAAATACTCAAAACTTCATAAACTTCAATATTAATACAATAGTTTAGGTTCTTTTACTTGTTTGCCCATTCCCATTACTCTAATGCATTAACATTAAGCATTAAGAAGGAGCTCTTACCTTGAGCTTTTAAATTCCTTCATTTCCTTTCCATTTCTCCTCTTTCTCTCTTTCTTGCACCAATCGGTCAAATGGGAATGGAGTTGTCAAACTCCATCCCAACACCCAAGAAACACACAAATGCATTTTAATTATCCTTATAAACCCTTAGAGAATTCTAATTCAATAAAAAGGCTTAGAACACAAGTTAGGGTTTTACCTTTGGAGATTTTTGAGAGGGGTTCTCACCCTTGAATCAAGAAGGGAATTTCTCCACCGTTGGAGGGTTGCAACAATGACCCAAATCAAGAAGGAAAACGAGATGTTACAAGGAGCAAAATCGGTCAAGAGAGAAAGGTAAAGAAAAATGAATTTTCTTTGGAACTTTTTACCTTAGAAGAAAGGGGATAATCCAAGCTACAAGGTGGTGCCCTTTTCTCTTCAAATGTGCAAAACCCACGAAAATGAAACTCATCCTTTTCGAATTTTGAAAAGAGAGAAGTGTGGAGCTTGAAGAGGGGAAGAAGAATATGTGTTCGGTTTTTCATTTGGAGCTCTAAAATGACTTGAGCATGGAGGGAAAGGGAGGCTGCCATGGTTGCTATGTGGATCAGCTCAAATCGCCAGCCAGAGGAAGGAGAAGGGGGAGATCGGCTGGGAGGAGAGGGAGCAGTACGTGAGGAGAATAAGAAATGAGGGGTGAGAGAAAAATAAAGGTACTTTTGTACCTTTTCTTTTTCTTTTGTTTACTTTTTTCTTTTTAGTTTATTTGTGTGTGAGAGAGTGGGGCTACTTACTAATTAAACCGGCCCACTATATTAGTACCAGATGGAGCGTTTTTCAACTTTTACAGAAAACGCTCGTTTATTTACCCGGTTTCGGTACTATTCACTAACCGGGCCCGTTTTCCGGAATTTTCTCGTTTCTTTATTTTTATTGGTTTTTAAGCTTCCATAAAGGCTTAATAATTATTATTTAATGATTTATAATTTTTACGGGTTCGTTCGACCACTTAAAATCACGTTTTCGGGTTCCCTCGAAAAACGTGCGCTAAAGCTCTTTTAGCATTTTAATGCATTTCATGGATCCGTTTTCTTCGGGAATCGTTCTCGTATACTAATTAGGCATGAATAAGCCTTAGGAATCCTTACGATACTATAACCGAGGTCTCGTACCTCCTATGGTTATTTAACACTTATTTTAGCGTTTTCCGCTTTCTAAGCGTTCTTCTCATTTCTTTTGGATTTATTTTCCTTACCAAAATTACTTAGGCGCTATTAGGCCCTTAAATACTATATTGGAATTGTAACACCCCTACCATTAATGCATGCTTACTGTCCAATCTCCTTACACGTCAGATACACGCAGCGGATACTTACTTATGTACATTGGGTGATACAATACTGTTAGTCACCCACGTGACTAACAAGGCTACTACTTCTACATACAGCATCGGTCTGATGGACCGGAATCCCGATTACTACACTTCCACGATACGTACTCCGTTCATCAAACGAATACTACAAGGTTCCATTCGATACTTTACTCCGTCATTAATCATACAATACAAAATACATAACCGAGTTTACTAGGTTCCCAATACAATTACAATGCTTCTTCCAAGTTCATACATACTCACTAAGAGGCTACTTACTACCCATTCCTCACACGCTACTTACTTCTAAATACAAGGGTGTGCTAGTTAGTACACCTCTACATTCTACTACTACTATCCAATGTAGTCGCCGGTCTCGTGCCTTGACCACATTCGCTTCGGGTACCTGCACACTAAAAAATGTCCCCCGAAGGGGTCAGCTTTCGCCGAGCATGATAACCGCATACCCCGCGTACTAGTGAGGGTACGCCGACCACTTGGTCGAATACATGCGGTTGATTTCATTCAAACATACATGCATACATGCTCTTATACACAATGCAACAATACTTACGCAAAGCATACATACATACACTACATTACATACAAGGAATACAATAAACCATCCAATACATACTTACCTTCTTCCGAAATACACATACTCATTACATACACAATATACAATTCTTGTTAGCTTCATTGGTCCACCCGGGTTAATCGGGTGGAGATTACTCTTTTACTCGTTACTTCATACACATACATACTCATACTCATACTTACTTACGGATCCATACTTACTTACTCTTACTCTTACTCATGTTAAGTCGTCGGGACCTCCGGCCCGGGGACTACTCCGTCCCACCACGGGATTTACTTGACTCACCAATCCGGGATGCTACCCATTTAAGGGATTTGGGCCGCGGACCAGTTTAAGAGTCAGGAATTGCAGCCAACCTCTTGTGGCTCCGCATCCTCACGCGTGGCCGAAGCTATATCGGACTTGTACTCATTCCAATTTACTCACTTAAGTTAGGAGTTAGATAGTTAGCAATTAGCACAAGTCAACATCCAAGCCACAATAATACAATACACATATACACATACATACGAGGTACAATACATTACACAAGTACAATACGAGGTTCGAATACCATTCATCATCATTCATATATTTCATGAATTATACAAACTAGTGCTCAAGACAATAAATATCAAGCACAACATAAGTCAAGCACAGGTAAGTGCAATATAGTCCGATTCATGCATTTATCTTATTTAGGTGGTCAAATAAGCACACAAATCGGGGTAACCAGATTAGGATACAGGGCATGAAGAAATCATACCTTTCACCATTGATTTCGGACTCACCGACTCCTCTTCGATGTTCGACTAATCAAATCCTATCACATACATACATTCGGGTGGTCAATTATCCATAATTAACCTTACTCATTACTTTACTAGAGTTTCCTAGTTTACACTTACTAATTCTTCGTTGTTCAAATACCTTTACTTATGTTACTTACTTAAAATTATTTCCTAAGCTTGTTTATAGCCTTAATGACCTTTAAACATCATTAATCATGTCTTAATTACCCTATACTATCATTACCCTTCATTACCCTACCTTAGATTAGCTTTAAAATGGATTCTGTGAAGAAAATGGGGTGGTCCTGGTTTGTGTCCTGGTTTTAAACCCGGACCAACTCACTGGAACAACTCTCGGGTGAAAATAAGGCTTGGTCCGGGTTTACACTCTGGTTTACAACCCGGACCATATGTTCTGAAATGCTACGGGTAAGTTTTTGACATCGTCCGGGTTTGTGTGCTACTTTGCAAACCCGGACAATTTGTTTTAGTAACTTACGGGTGTATTTTTGGGGTGGTCCGGGTTAGCATCTTGGTTTGTAAACCCGGACCATCCCATTGTAAAACTTTCTGTCAGATTTTAAGGCTAGTCCGGGTTTGTGTTCTGGTTTGCAACCCGGACTAGTTACAGTATTGTGATTTATATAAGTTTTTCAACTTGTTTAAATTCCAAACTTCTACCAATCTCTTCCCTAATATTCCTACATATAATCTAGCATGTTTTGACATTGATTAAGCATTTTAAACTAGCCCAATCCACCTCCATCAAAATCTGTTACAAATGCACTCCACTGTCAGTTTTCCTCCACCGTTACAGTTTTCTTTCTTCTACAATTGTTACAGATTTTTCCTTTCCTCTTTACCATTCAATACTGAAATACCCCAAACCTAAGTATGTTGTTTAAACATTAAAACATGATTTACTAAGACAAGAAAATGTCTTAGAAACATTAGTAAACAAATTCAAACAAAAGAAAACACAAAATGTGCTTTAAAGTCAATAAGAGCTAAAATGTGCTCTAAGCTTGGAATAAGCTTGGGTAGGACCTAATGAACTTACCAAGACCTTATTTATATATTAATGAACATATTAAATCAATTACCAAAGAAAACCAAGCTTGAAAACAAGTTAAAACACAAAATGTGCTTTAAGAAGTCTTAAAGCACATTTTTGAAAAATTATCTTGTAAATGGGTTTTGAGTGGCTAAATGTCCATCATTACTCTTAAATATATATGTGTACTATATAGTATCACATTTGGGTGGCTATATTAATGGGAAATCAAAAATTTCACTTCTAAGTGCCTTGTTTTGGTGAATAGTACTTTTTATAAGCTAGTTTATAACATATGTTGTATTAAGTAATTAAATTGACAAACAAAGACTAAAGTACCCTCATATTAATAAAGGGGGGCCGGTTTCTTAAGTGTGGTGACTCACCACCCACTTGTTATTTTGTTAAACAAATAAAGATGACTAATATAACTACTTTTTACTTTATAGGAACAAATATCTTCTTAAAAGCAATCTTATCTCATTCTCTCTTCTCCTTTCTTCATTTCACACGGTTCCAACTTCTTCTTCCTCCCTTCTTGCTGTTCTCTCACGGTAATATCATCACCACCATGAAAACTCAAGCTTTGACCACTTGTAAAATCTAGCTCACTTGTCCAAATCAAAAACAAACACCACCAATCTCTTCTCTCTCAAGCTCTTCATTCCTATCTTCTCAAAACTTCAAGAGCCCCATTTCGGTGCCATGGAGTTCCACCATTGAAGGAGCTTGAGCTTGTATTTTTACATATTACTACTCTCCTTTGCTTCTAGGTAAGGAATCTCAAAGAAAAATCATGTTTCCTCCATGTTTTTACCTTGACCGAAAATACACATTGATATAGCTCTTTGTGTGACTTTGTTCTAGCTTCATTTCAACTCTTCATGGACTAGGTGGAGTCCTCTCTTGTTATATATTCAAACTCTCTTCAAAGATCAAGGTAAAACAACTACATTAATGTTTTTGAAACAATGTAAAATTAGGGTTTACAATGAGATGAAGCTCAAAGCTTGAATACTCATTATGGTGTTTGTATATTGTTTAGAACTTGACAAGGAAACAAATACCTTACCGGTTTTATAAGGAAACAAGAAAGAAGTGGTTTGGAAAAGAGGTAAATCTACTAACCTAATGTTGTTTAATGCCTTAGGAGAAATGAGCTTATAATGCTTGTTAAAACTACCTAAAGAGCAAATGGTGAATGACTTAGTAAAGTGTTCTCAAGGAGACTAGTAAAAGAACATATATGTTGTTGTATGTATTTGCAGGTCAAAGGCATATACATTGTGGAAATTCAGTGTTTATGATTTTAAGCACTTTAAGGGCCTAAGTGCCAAGCAATTTAAATTATGCATTATATTGTAATATAGTGTAATGTGAGTGAGGTTTGTGTGTGAGAATGTTCTTGTGATCTTAGGTGTTCTTGTGTGATTAATGATGAAAACAATGTGCTAAGGTGTAACAAAATACAGGAGAACTTATATCGAAATTTAGGAAATTGCATAAGGAGTTCAAGATGTTGTAAAGGAATTTTGATGAACTAGGAAGTGTTCTAGAGTGTAATAAGTACTTAGGCAAACTTTGGTAAATAAGAGAAAGTGTAAACTCTTGGAAAAGAATTTTCAAGAAGGATATAAGGAGTTAGCTGTGAGAGATGATGCTTGGGAGATGATGTTAAAATAAGGAGAAAGCTTTTGGGATAGTAGTTATCATAGGTATGAACACCACTTGAAAAACTAGGAGAAAACATTGTAAGTGTTAGGAATTTTGTGAAGAAATGGGTAAAGGCTTAAGGAATTTTACAAGGAAATGAGTGTTGAGGAGTTTAAAAATGAGTTAGAACTTTAGTTGAATGGATGTTATTTGAAGTATTTAGTGTGCCACAAGGTGTTACAACACATTGGGTGACTTAAGGAAAAATTTGGAACAATTTGGAGAATTCCTAGGAAGTTCCTGCAGTAGACCGACCCGGGGGACCGACCCTGGCAGGGTCGGTCGGAATGTAAATGGCAGGTTGAAAATGGTTCTGTTAGAGACCGACCCAGGGGACCGACCCTGTCTGGGTCGGTCGGATAGGAAGAAAGACGGTAAATGTCTCTGTAAGAGACCGACCCGAGGGTAGGGTCGGTCGGCAAGGTCGGTCGGACCTAACTTGTAAAAAAAACAGAAAAGAATGTGCTTATGTAGTAACCCTAGGGTGTATAATGAGGGTAACCTAGGGTGAGTTAGGCATTAGAACATGTCATACAATCATGTTAATACTTAGTAAGTGTGAAGTTAAATAAATAATTAACCGACGTTACTAATGTGTTTAGGATTCTCTCAAGGTGGAACGAAACGAGGCAAGGACCAAGGTATGGTTTTCTTGCAGTCTGTTGTCTAGCGGTTTACACCGGCTTGGATGTTGTTTGCTTTTCTGTGTGTTACGACCTTATAAGATTAAGGCATGAAAAGAGTTTACAGTTGTTATACATTAAGATGTTGAAATGTTGTGACTCCTTTCCCTTGGTTGTCTAACAAGACCTAAATATTTGCTTGTATGTGACTTAACAAAATATTGTGTGATCACTAACAAGTGCTAATCGGGGGGAGTGAGGAGTCCGGTATGTTCCGGCCACGCGTGTGATGGACGGGAGTCGTTATCATATCCGGTTCGGCTCTCTTGGTGTATGTATAGGTGGTATTCCAATTTGGTTTCTACCTTCCCTTAGCTTATCCAAAGCTAGTTACTGACTCACGTCGGGCCACAGGGGCATACGTATGTTATTTCGGTGTGCTTGGGATTACTATATCCGACACACCTTGGGTATAAGTTAACCGTTCTATATAACTGGACGGTAACGAGGTTGGTAACGAGCTTAACATGGGATTGGCAAAATCTCTAGGCTCACTATGTATACTAACTATGGTGGAAGGTTCTTGTGAGAACCGATTTTATGGTGTTATGTATTGATGTTGTGCTATATGAAATTCCCTTGCTATGCTATGGTATATATATATGTTGGTTGTTTTAAAATGAATGCCATGTTATCATGACAATTGGTTGCGCGTATCCCGGTAGCCGGTGGGCTGCGCGTTAACCATACCAGCAAAGGTTGCTGACCCCCTCGGGGGCTCCATATTTTATTGCAGGATGAGGATCGAAGAAGCGGAGTGGCTCTAGATCCTAGGTCGATGATGTACTTTTGGTAGTTTTGGATGTTGAGCCCGGGATGCGCCTGTGCTCCCGTGGCGTTATATTTTGGTACCGTTCGTTAAACGGTGGTGGAGGTTTACAGTTGGTAGTGGAGATGTAAATTAAATACTCGGTATGGTTGGTTATGTTTATATATGGATGTTAGATTCTATGCTCGGGAGTCTGATCATCAGACCGATACACTTGTATTTATTCTGCCTAGTTGACCACGTGGGTGGTTAACGGCGTTGTAACACCAAAGCGTTTAGTTAATGTTTGGTTGGTTATGTCCGCTGCGATTTCGGTAGTTGATAGGGGCGTTGTAGGGGTGTTACAAAAAGTTGTATCAGAGCGAAGTATCGCTCTGATGACTAGAATACCGAGCTTAGGGATATACCGAGTTAGGAAACCTAACTACAGATACCTAAGTGAACAGATTTGGAAAGGATAACCACTAATTAAGTGTGGAATTACCTGGTTGTCGAGAAGATGTTATAACCATTGGACCGATAAGTGTGCAAGCATAATGCTAATGAGATGTTCATATGAATTCAGATGGCAGGTAGACCACGAGGTAGAGGCCGCGGGCGCGGTACTGGAGGTATGGGTGACCAGGGCGATGATACTACGGCACAGACCATGGCTGAGGCAGTTGCAGCCGCCGTAGCCCAGCTGGTACCCGATTTGGTTGCTGCTATACAGCAAGGGCAACAGCCCGGAGTTCAGCCACCACCACCACCGCCACGAGAGACCAATTGGGTCAAGGCGTTGGCTGATCTGAGACCGCCATCATTCAATGGGGAGACTGATCCTCGAAAGCTGGAGGCGTACATCTCCGAACTGGAGACCGCCTACGAGACCTTGGCAGTACCTGCTGAAGCTAAGGTCCGTCTTGCCGCTTACTACTTGAAGGGTACAGCACAGAGTTGGTGGAAGTTGGTGAAAGAGGACAGGATAGCTGATCCTGAGTTTGGTTGGGGGGAGTACACGGCTCTACTGCGAGCCAAGTATTACCCTGTTCATGTGCAGGAGGCCAAGCGCCTCGAGCTGGACAGTCTGAGGCAGGGGGATAAGATGTCGGTTGATGACTACTACACCGCATTCACCGGCCTTATCCACCTGTTACCAGACCTTGGGTATTCGAACCGAGTGTTGGTGAACCGGTTCTACAATGGTCTTAGCCACCATCTCCGCTATGGGATGGGGCCAGCTGAGTATACCACCTCGCAGGAGTGCTATCATGCCGCTGCTAAGGTTGAAATTACCGTCCGTCTGAGGGACGAGGAGAATGCGCACAAGCGCAAGGCCACGAACGAGGGCCAGAGTCAGCAAGGGTATGGGGGAGGAAAGAAAAAGAAACCCTACCCTCAGCCCCAGAAGGGTCAGTACCAGGGTGACAAGGGCCAAGCCCAGACCACCACAGCTGATGAGCCACTGAAGCTCACATATGCGTATGCGGCGAAGCCTCTACGCTCCTACCCGCCTAAGGGTAATTACTTAATTATGTGTATCTAGTTGAGGTGTATGTTTTCAAGATGTGAAGTGAGTATTGATTGTGTGTTGTTGTAGCAGCTAGCGCGGGTTCTGGACCGGAGCGCCACTTTTACTGTAAGTGGTGTAACGGAGACCACCCCGGCAAAGACTGCAAGGGGAATGACGTGAAGTGTCATTACTGCCAGAAGATGGGGCACCGTGAGTTTGAGTGCTGGCAGAACCCCAATGGTAGGGACTACAAGCCAAAGGGGCAGTGGAAGGGTAAGACTACCGCGACCACTGACACCCCGAGGGCGATCACCCAGCAAACTTCTGACAAGAAGTACACTGAATCCCAGAAGGGGAAGGGAACGGGGTCCGGCAAGGCCACCCTGAATGTGGTGGACCGGTCTGAGGCACCAGGATCCTCTTCGAGACCAGGTACCACCTAAACTGTTAAATGAAAAAGTGATTGCTTACCGCATTTCATGCATGAGTGTTGTATTAGTGAGTCTAATGTACAACCACCTAAGTAATGAGTTAAATAATGATGTGAGAGATACCTAAATTAGACAGTGTGGAAAACTTAGGAACCTTCAATATCTGTTATCCAATCCCGCCCACACCAAACCCTGAAGAGACCACCATCAGCATCACCGAATTCCCACTGGAGCAATGTCAGGTTATCCAACCAGGTATGATACTCTTAAATGGATACCTGACACCGGAAGCACAAATCCACATCATCAGACGTTGCAACGAACTTGGAGCAGCGCCAGGAGGTTTCTACACACCCGAATACCCGAGCGGTTCGAAGATGAAGCTGAAGATGATGTGCATGGGTAAGGAATGGAATCCCTACACCAAGTCATATCAGGATGTGCGAGCTGAAGACGGAGCAACTGTACCAAGCATACCTGAGGAGTTCCTTGCGGTTGTTAACCACACCGTGGGGATTGCTCAGCAACTTGAATCGGAACCGATTCCGAACGTGGAAGCAGACTTATGCATTGCGAACTTCTACCAGAAAGGTGGACGGTTAGGGTTGCACCAAGATAAGGACGAGTCACCCGAGTCTCTAAGTAAGGGAGTACCCGTGGTGTCTTGGTCCATTGGTGATACCGCTGTGTTTATGTACGGCGAGCAGAAGCGTGGTGATCTCGCAAAGAAGCTAGTGTTGAAATCAGGTGATGTATTAATCATGGGAGGACAATCAAGGATGTTGTACCACGGTATCAAGAAGATTAAGTTGAATACCGCACCATCGACAGTGGTGAATGCCACACATCTGAAACCCGGACGTTTGAATTTGACTTTCAGGCAGTTTTGAGCCTTGTGTAATCATGTGATGTATTAAGCCAGTGTATGCTAAAGATGCTATATTTAGCCATGTCTACAATGTAACCAACTTATGGTGTAAAGACTGTGTTAATGAATAAAGGGATGTTGTTTTGGAGTGTATCAACGTGTTACTGCCGTTATACTTATGAGTTTGCCAATGAATTAGGCTGTGCACTCGGAACGGGGGGTATACTGAGTGTCTGCAATAAGGCAGAAGCCGGCAAGAGCGGCACAATCCTCACCGGTACCTTTCCAGTGAATGGCGTGGATGCATCGATCTTGTTCGACTCTGGAGCCTCACACACATTCATTTCGCTATCATTTGCGAAGAGGCTGGGGTTAGACGGTGAAGAGATGCCAGACTTAGTGGTCACTCTCCCGTCGAAAGAGCGGATCAGGTGTACCCGCTACTACCGAGATGCTGTTGTTCGAATCATGGATGAGGAGTTTCCGATCGACTTGATAGAGTTCGACGGACTAGGTTTTGATGTGATTGTCGGGATGAACTGGTTGGAGCGGTACAAGGGTAGAATCCTATGTGCCGAGCATCGACTGCTTCTTCGGAGTCCATCTGGGGTTACTATATCATACCGCCAGAGGCCCAGGGAGCCTTCGACACAGATCATCACCGCCATGGCCATGTATCGTGAGTTGCGACGAGGAAATGATGATACCTCTGCTATGTCCAGGACATAGAGAGAGACCCTGAGTTTAGCCCAGATGTGCCGGTAGTGTCGGAGTTTCCTGATGTATTTCCTAAGGAACTGCCGGGCATGCCGCCAGCTCGAGAGGTTGAGTTTGAGATTGATCTAGTTCCGGGCACCGGACCCATTGCGAAAGCGCCTTATCGTATGGTTCCAGCAGAGATGACAGAGCTCAAGGAGCAGCTGAGAGACCTACTCGACAAGGGCTTTATCCGCCCTAGTGTTTCACCATGGGGAGCGCCGGTCCTCTTCGTGAAGAAGAAGGACGGTAGCCTCCGCCTGTGTATTGATTATCGGGAGCTGAATGCTGTTACGATGAAGAACCGTTACCCCTTATCACGCATCGACGATCTATTTGATCAGCTGAGGGGAGCATCAGTATTCTCCAAGATAGACCTACGTTCCGGATACCACCAGATTGCCATCCGTGACAGTGATATCGAAAAGACAGCTTTCAGAACTAGGTATGGGCATTATGAGTTCACAGTTATGCCGTTTGGCTTGTCAAATGCACCAGCAAAGTTCATGGACTTAATGAACCGTTTGTTCCAAGATCAGTTGGACAAATCAGTGGTAGTCTTCATCGATGACATACTTGTGTATTCGAAATCGAGAGGTGAGCATGAAAGCCACCTGAGAGATGTATTGCAAACGTTGAGGAAAAATCAGCTGTATGCTAAATTTTCTAAGTGTGAATTTTGGTTGAACCAAGTATCATTTCTTGGACATGTGATTTCTGAGGCCGGGATCGCTGTTGATCCGGCAAAGATAGATGCAGTGCGCACCTGGCCTAGGCCGAAGACAGTTACCGATATCAGGAGCTTCCTGGTCTGGCAGGTTACTATAGGAGGTTTGTGAAGAACTTCTCCAGTGTCTCGAAGCCGATGACTTCCTTGATGAAAAAGGATGCACCATTCGAGTGGACAGTCGACTGTGAGAGTTCTTTCGCGAGTCTCAAGGATGCTCTGACATCTGCACCGGTTCTGACATTACCAGACGGTCCAGATGGTTTTGAGGTCTATTGCGACGCATCAGGCAGGGGTATGGGTTGTGTGTTGATGCAACACGGGAAGGTCGTAGCTCACGCCTCCCGACAGCTGAAGAAACATGAGGAGAACTACCCTACCCATGACTTAGAATTGGGTGCCATCGTCTTCGCATTGAAGATATGGCGACATCATTTGTATGGGGTAAGCGTGACAATCTATTCCGACCATAAGAGTTTGAAATACTTGTTCACTCAGAAAGAGTTGAACATGAGGCAAAGGAGGTGGGTCGAGTTCTTAAATGATTATGACATCAATTTACAGTATAAGGAGGGTAAGGCAAATGTGGTAGCTGACGCATTGAGTCGCCGAGCACACTCTCTCCATTCGCTAGTCTCTCATACTGGCTTGGTTGAAGAGGTGCGGAGTGCTCAGATGACGGATCAGTACATGATGGAGATTAGGCAGAAGCTTATTGATGGCACATTCAAGGGTCAGAAGTACGACTTCAGACTCCACGATGATGACCTGATTAGGCTTAATGGCCGACTGTGTATACCCAGGAGTAGCGCTGAGTTGAAGGAGCGCATATTGAGTGAATCCCATTGTTCAACTACTTCGATTCACCCCGGAGCTTCAAAGATGTATAAAGGTATGAAAAGATATTTTTGGTGGATTGGAATGAAAAAGGATGTGAATGACTACGTGTTGAGGTGTCTCACTTGTCAGAAGGTCAAGTTTGAGCACCGACGGCCTGGTGGTATGGTGCAGCCAATGCCAGTGCCGGAGTGGAAGTTCCATGACATATCTATGGACTTCGTAGTAGGGCTTCCACCTGCAAGGGGAGGTCTGAATATGATTTGGGTTGTTGTTGACCGACTGACCAAGGTGGCCCGATTCATTCCGATGAAGGACACCTGGAAAGTGGCAAAATTGGCAGAACTCTTCGATAAAGAAATTGTAAGACATCATGGTGTACCAAAGACGATTGTATCTGACAGAGATACCAGATTCCTATCCAGATATTGGAAGTCTACACGAGAGGTCAGAGTGAGCACACCATCCAGACACTTGAGGATATGTTACGTGCATGTGCACTTGACTTTCAGACCAGCTGGATTGATAAGTTACATCTGATCGAGTTTAGTTACAACAACAGTTACCATGCTTCGATCAAGATGTCTCCTTTCCAGGCATTGTACGGTAGACCATGCCGCACGCCTTTATGCTGGGATGAGTCGAGTGAGACGGTCATTATAGGACCAGAGTATCTGGAACAGGTTCAGGTAGAAGTTCGCCAGATCCGGGCTAACATGAAAGCAGCTCAGGATAGGCAGAAGTCGTACGCTGATGTGCGCAGACGTGACCTGGAGTTCGCCGTAGGCGATCAGGTATTTCTTAGGGTATCCCCCATGAAGGGAGTATTTCGTTTTGGCCAGAAGGGCAAGTTGAGCCCGAAATATGTGGGTCCTTATGTTGTGACGGAGCGGATCGGCCCGGTAGCTTATAGACTTGATTTACCCGCCGAGCTGGGCAAGGTACATGATGTATTTCATGTGTCCCAGTTGAAGAAGTATATGTCTCATCCGTCTCATGTGCTTCAGCCGGAAAGGCTAACCTTAGAACCGACCATGCGATCAGTGGAGACTCCCGTACGGATTCTGGATACTAAGACTCGAGACACTCGCCATAAGTCTGTGAGACGGGTGAAGGTTCTCTGGTCTAACCAGGACGTTGAGGAGGCCACTTGGGAGCTGGAAGATAAGATGAAGGCGAAGCACCCGTCATTGTTTGCTTCTTGGTGTTTATATGTATAGGGTACGGGGCGTACCCCTTTTAAGGGGGGTAGAGCCGTTTCGGTTATGGTTGTGTACGACATGTATATGTATACATTGTCTATGTTAGGTTACAGACCGTTGAGTCTGAATGGTATTATGTGGTTTGGACCTTGAGTCCGTTGTGGTGTAAGTATGATGGTAATGTTGGTAATGATGTTTTGGAAGTATTGTGTTATAAGATTTTCCCCGTGTTCTAATAGTAAGATATGTGGGAAGTGTGAACTTTGGGGACAAAGTTCTTTTAAGGGGGGTAGATTGAAATACCCCAAACCTAAGTATGTTGTTTAAACATTAAAACATGATTTACTAAGACAAGAAAATGTCTTAGAAACATTAGTAAACAAATTCAAACAAAAGAAAACACAAAATGTGCTTTAAAGTCAATAAGAGCTAAAATGTGCTCTAAGCTTGGAATAAGCTTGGGTAGGACCTAATGAACTTACCAAGACCTTATTTATATATTAATGAACATATTAAATCAATTACCAAAGAAAACCAAGCTTGAAAACAAGTTAAAACACAAAATGTGCTTTAAGAAGTCTTAAAGCACATTTTTGAAAAATTATCTTATAAATGGGTTTTGAGTGGCTAAATGTCCATCATTACTCTTAAATATATATGTGTACTATATAGTATCATATTTGGGTGGCTATATTAATGGGAAATCAAAAATTTCACTTCTAAGTGCCTTGTTTTGGTGAATAGTACTTTTTATAAGCTAGTTTATAACATATGTTGTATTAAGTAATTAAATTGACAAACAAAGACTAAAGTACCCTCATATTAATAAAGGGGGGCCAGTTTCTTAAGTGTGGTGACTCACCACCCACTTGTTATTTTGTTAAACAAATAAAGATGACTAATATAACTACTTTTTACTTTATAGGAACAAATATCTTCTTAAAAGCAATCTTATCTCATTCTCTCTTCTCCTTTCTTCATTTCACACGGTTCCAACTTCTTCTTCCTCCCTTCTTGCTGTTCTCTCACGGTAATATCACCACCACCATGAAAACTCAAGCTTTGACCACTTGTAAAATCTAGCTCACTTGTCCAAATCAAAAACAAACACCACCAATCTCTTCCTCTCATCAAGCTCTTCATTCCTATCTTCTCAAAACTTCAAGAGCCCCATTTCGGTGCCATGGAGTTCCACCATTGAAGGAGCTTGAGCTTGTATTTTTACATATTACTACTCTCCTTTGCTTCTAGGTAAGGAATCTCAAAGAAAAATCATGTTTCCTCCATGTTTTTACCTTGACCGAAAATACACATTGATATAGCTCTTTGTGTGACTTTGTTCTAGCTTCATTTCAACTCTTCATGGACTAGGTGGAGTCCTCTCTTGTTATATATTCAAACTCTCTTCAAAGATCAAGGTAAAACAACTACATTAATGTTTTTGAAACAATGTAAAATTAGGGTTTACAATGAGATGAAGCTCAAAGCTTGAATACTCATTATGGTGTTTGTATATTGTTTAGAACTTGACAAGGAAACAAATACCTTACCGGTTTTATAAGGAAACAAGAAAGAAGTGGTTTGGAAAAGAGGTAAATCTACTAACCTAATGTTGTTTAATGCCTTAGGAGAAATGAGCTTATAATGCTTGTTAAAACTACCTAAAGAGCAAATGGTGAATGACTTAGTAAAGTGTTCTCAAGGAGACTAGTAAAAGAACATATATGTTGTTGTATGTATTTGCAGGTCAAAGGCATATACATTGTGGAAATTCAGTGTTTATGATTTTAAGCACTTTAAGGGCCTAAGTGCCAAGCAATTTAAATTATGCATTATATTGTAATATAGTGTAATGTGAGTGAGGTTTTGTGTGTGAGAATGTTCTTGTGATCTTAGGTGTTCTTGTGTGATTAATGATGAAAACAATGTGCTAAGGTGTAACAAAATACTAGGAGAACTTATGTCGAAATTTAGGAAATTGCATAAGGAGTTCAAGATGTTGTAAAGGAATTTTGATGAACTAGGAAGTGTTCTAGAGTGTAATAAGTACTTAGGCAAACTTTGGTAAATAAGGAGAAAGTGTAAACTTGGAAAAGAATTTTCAAGAAGGATATAAGGAGTTAGCTGTGAGAGATGATGCTTGGGAGATGATGTTAAAATAAGGAGAAAGCTTTTGGGATAGTAGTTATCATAGGTATGAAACACCACTTGAAAAACTAGGAGAAAACATTGTAAGTGTTAGGAATTTTGTGAAGAAATGGGTAAAGGCTTAAGGAATTTTACAAGGAAATGAGTGAGTGTTGAGGAGTTTAAAAATGAGTTAGAACTTTAGTTGAATGGATGTTATTTGAAGTATTTAGTGTGCCACAAGGTGTTACAACACATTGGGTGACTTAAGGAAAAATTTGGAACAATTTGGAGAATTCCTAGGAAGTTCCTGCAGTAGACCGACCCGGGGGACCGACCCTGGCAGTGTCGGTCGGAATGTAAATGGCAGGTTGAAAATGGTTCTGTTAGAGACCGACCCAGGGGACCGACCCTGTCTGGGTCGGTCGGATAGGAAAGAAAGACGGTAAATGTCTCTGTAAGAGACCGACCCGAGGGTAGGGTCGGTCGGCAAGGTCGGTCGGACCTAAACTTGTAAAAAAAAAACAGAAAAGAATGTGACTTATGTAGTTAACCCTAGGGTGTATAATGAGGGTAACCTAGGGTGAGTTAGGCATTAGAACATGTCATACAATCATGTTAAATACTTAGTAAGTGTGAAGTTAAATAAATAATTAATCGACGTTACTAATGTGTTTAGGATTCTCTCAAGGTGGAAACGAAACGAGGCAAGGACCAAGGTATGGTTTTCTTGCAGTCTGTTGTCTAGCGGTTTACACCGGCTTGGATGTTGTTTGCTTTTCTGTGTGTTACGACCTTATAAGATTAAGGCATGAAAAGAGTTTACAGTTGTTATACATTAAGATGTTGAAATGTTGTGACTCCTTTCCCTTGGTTGTCTAACAAGACCTAAATATTTGCTTGTATGTGACTTAACAAAATATTGTGTGATCACTAACAAGTGCTAATCGGGGGGAGTGAGGAGTCCGGTATGTTCCGGCCACGCGTGTGATGGACGGGAGTCGTTATCATATCCGGTTCGGCTCTCTTGGTGTATGTATAGGTGGTATTCCAATTTGGTTTCTACCTTCCCTTAGCTTATCCAAAGCTAGTTACTGACTCACGTCGGGCCACAGGGGCATACGTATGTTATTTCGGTGTGCTTGGGATTACTATATCCGACACACCTTGGGTATAAGTTAACCGTTCTATATAACTGGACGGTAACGAGGTTGGTAACGAGCTTAACATGGGATTGGCAATA
This sequence comes from Limonium bicolor, assembly GCA_023374045.1. Taxonomy (NCBI): domain Eukaryota; kingdom Viridiplantae; phylum Streptophyta; class Magnoliopsida; order Caryophyllales; family Plumbaginaceae; genus Limonium; species Limonium bicolor. The sequence goes on from CM041780.1 coordinate 55,282,729, forward strand.
ATCTCTAGGCTCACTATGTATACTAACTATGGTGGAAGGTTCCTTGTGAGAACCGATTTTATGGTGTTATGTATTGATGTTGTGCTATGCAAATTCCCTTGCTATGCTATGGTATATATATATATGTTGGTTGTTTTAAAATGAATGCCATGTTATCATGACAATTGGTTGCGCGTATCCCGGTAGCCGGTGGGCTGCGCGTTAACCATACCAGCAAAGGTTGCTGACCCCCTCGGGGGCTCCATATTTTATTGCAGGATGAGGATCGAAGAAGCGGAGTGGCTCTAGATCCTAGGTCGATGATGTACTTTTGGTAGTTTTGGATGTTGAGCCCGGGATGCGCCTGTGCTCCCGTGGCGTTATATTTTGGTACCGTTCGTTAAACGGTGGTGGAGGTTTACAGTTGGTAGTGGAGATGTAAATTAAATACTCGGTATGGTTGGTTATGTTTATATATGGATGTTAGATTCTATGCTCGGGAGTCTGATCATCAGACCGATACACTTGTATTTATTCTGCCTAGTTGACCACGTGGGTGGTTAACGGCGTTGTAACACCAAAGCGTTTAGTTAATGTTTGGTTGGTTATGTCCGCTGCGATTTCGGTAGTTGATAGGGGCGTTGTAGGGGTGTTACAAATACTCCCTCTACTAATGCTCCTCCTAGCATTCTAATTACCTTATCTTACCACTCTAGTTCCTCCCTTTACTTAAACCTTTCTCAAATCTGTTTTTAAGATACTAAACTACTCACTTAAACTCTCCAAATACACCTAGTTATTACCTAGATAGTTTTCCCCTCTTACACAACTAAGTCCTCCTATTTCCATACAAATTTGGGCAAAGGTTCCCCTATATTTTTAACATTGCCCACATACATTTTCAGCTCACACCTTCATCCAACTTCCATATCAATTCACACATCATTCTACACAATATACCACAATATTTTTCCTGCACATACACATACATTACCCCATGTTTTCCCAAGTCTTTAAACCTCTTTTAGACTTCCAAAACTGTTACATTCTCCTCCTCATTATATTACAATATACTCACTGCTCGTTACCATATACTTTACACATTTCCAACTACTAAATTTCTGTTACAATACACATACTAGGTGCTAAACATCCATTTAATTCCTTGCACATACCGTTCCTTTCCTCCAGATTTATACAAGCTTTTAAATGTCTTTTATAGCTTTAAAACATTTTGGTATTCCTCCTCACTATACTACTACTCAATACCATTTACAATACCCATTTCAAGCTACTAAAATTCTGTTACATACATACATATACCAAGCTACACAAGTGAGCATCCTTACCTTGTTCTTCTTCTAGTTTTTCTTTCTCCTTCTTTCTTCTTCCTTCCTCTCTTCCTCCACCGGTTATAGTACTTCACAATCTAATATCATAACCCATACATACACACCATTTCAATACTAAAACCAACCCCTAAACATTACTTAAGCTTTAACGTAAGTTCTAGGGTTTAGAATTTCCTTTACCTTCCAAGGGTGTAAATGAAGCTTGGAGTGGTTCAAGAACAAGATTTCTAACTCCTTCAACAAGCCAAAATCGGCTAGAACACAAGAGACCAAACAAGGGTTTAGTCTCAAATTCGTTTTGCCTTTGAGGCTAGAAAAAGATGGAGTTTTTGAGAATGTTTTTACCTTAAAAGAACAAGGAGAAGGAGGGCCTTCTAATGGTGGTCTTGAAGCTCCAAATGGGCTATACCCATAAAAACGAAAGTTGTTGTTTTTGGATTTTGGAAAGATAGGAATGTTGCTCTTGAGGAGAGGATTCCAATGGTGGTATTTTTATAATTTTTGGAGAATGTTTGAGGGAGTTACAAGAGGAGAGAAGAGAGGTTTTGTGTTGTTTGCTTCCTTTCTCCATTAATGTCGCATGCTTGGGGAAGAAGAAGAAAGAGAGGGTGCTGGGTGAGGGTATTACGTGAGTGAAGAGAATGGAGAGGAGAGAGAGTAAAAAGGTGAGTGGGGTTACTTTTGTTATTTTTGTCTTTTGTAAATAGAGAGTGAGTGTGAGAGGGGGGGGAAAGCCCATCGGCTGCACCCAACACACACACACAAATTTTACTTTTTATTTTAAAAGTGGACACATAAGTTTGTGTTATTTATATTTCTACCCCACAACTTCCCGTTTTTGACAGTTTTTACTAATCTCTCGTTTTATTGATTTTATTGGTCCTAAAGCTTCACTAATATTTATTAATGATTATTTAGTTGACCAAAATTGTTACGAGTCTATTTGACCCGCTTAAAGACACGTTTTCCCGGTTACCTCGAAAAACGCGCTTTAAGGTTCGTTAGTGATTTCAATCCATTTTAAGTATCCGTTTTCTTCGGGATTTATTCCCTCATAATTTTTTTGACTTAATTAAGCCCTTAGAATCCTTATAATACGCTAACCAAGGTCTCATACCTCCTATGGTTATTTAACGCTTATTTAGCGTTTTTTGCTTTTTAAGTGTTTCTTTATTTCTTTTGCATTTATTTTTCCTTACCAATATTACTTAAGCAGTATTAGGCTCTTAAATACCTATTAGGATAATTTAATCGCCATATTTAAGGTCGGGGTATTTCAGGAATAATATAATCACCATTTTTAAGTTCGGGGTATTTCAGCCGTAGTTAGAACGTTCCCGTGGGTTGGGACGTTTAATCCGAATACCGGTCTCTTATGTGATCCTAAAGTCGGTTAGCTACGGTTTAACATATAATTAAGGTTAAGCGGTATCGGAATTATTTACGCCACATTAATGAATTACTGTAAACTCATTTCATGCCTTATCTTGCAAGGTGGCAAACACACAGAAAACAAATTGGCATACAAGCCGGTGTAACCCGGTAGGACACAGGTTGCAAGAAAACCATGCCTTACACCGTGGGTTACACTACCGTGTCCCCGAGGATTCGCTCCAATGCGTCATCTCACGCTCCCCGGGTAGTTTTCGAACAACTGGTAGTATTTCAAATGCTTTATTAATGACAAGCCTTACGGTATGTAACTTCTATTACTCTCGTACTTAACCCCGTTGTCCCGTTATCCTTAACTTATTTATGTGATTTAAGTTCACAACTTACACATTCACTCTCACACTTGTTTATACTTCCAATGGCCTTTAAAACTCACCAAACAAGGCCTAAATAACATCTAAAACCATTACCATTCACTTCCCCATCATAACAACACTTAAAAACACAATCTGGGGCATTTTTAGACTGGTCCGGGTTTGTGTCCGGGGTTGCAAACCCGGACCAATCCCGGAATTCAGTTTCTGCCAAGAAAATACACTGGTCCGGGTTTGTGTACTTAGATGTAAACCCGGACCAATAGCTAAATCATGTTTCTGGCGTGTTTTAAGTGTGGTCCGGGTTTGTGTACTTGTTTACAAACCCGGACCAAGTCTGTAGGTGACTAAATTGACAGTTTTTGACCTCTTTTCAACCCCTAATTCACCTCTAACCATTTTCTAAACTTTCCACATGTTTTCTACATGTTTAAACACACTATAACACACCTTAAATACTCCTAAAACGTTGGTCCAATTCACTACCCAACTCTTGTTCAAATTCACAAAATTTTCTATTCCTTCTGTTGCATTATGCACAGCAGTGCAGTTAAAAATTTCTTTAGATGTTTCAAAACCTTCCACCAACCTTACTAAATCCATCAATGACCATTACAAATCATTCCTACATAAATGCACTCCTAAAACCCTCATTCCCTCCTTGTTTCACAAGTTATAAACACTAACTCTTTTCTTGCATTTCTAAGCTCCTCATATGTAAATTGCTACAGATTTTCATCCTTCTCTTCCTAGTTTCCCAAATACCATTTCAAGGCTATTAAACCAATCTACTCAACACTACAAACACCAAGGTTCTCCCACTCACCAAGCCATCATCAAAACACTCATTTTCTACCAAAATTTCGCCATAACCTCCCCATAAATCTAACATATCCCAAACCATCAACTCTCACCAATTTCATTCCTAGTCTAACCACACCCTTATAGGGTTCTACCAGCACACAATACCAACTCAAAATTCACCAAACCTCTTCCAACAACAACATAGCTCAAAATTTTTACTAAACCACAATAGCTCAAAAGCTTGGCACTTAAACCCTTAACCTAAACAACAATTCACAAATTCTCTCAAAATCAACTAAACACATTAGTTTCCATAAATTGGGTTCATTATTTAATTTAACCCATCCCAAATTCTTAAACAATTATAACAAGGTTTAAGGTAGATTTTTCTTACCTTGAACATTCAAATCCTCTTTTAAATTCTCTTCTTCTCCTCTTGATGTAAAAATCGGCTAAGGCCATGTGGTTGCCCAACTACAACCCAACATTCAAATCAAAGAATGAGTTTAAGCAAAAAACTTAATCTCATTAACTAAGAATGCTTAAGGCACTAATTAAGAGATTACCTTGTGAAACCCTAGAGTTGGTTTCTTGCCATAAATCAAAGAAGGGCTCTAATCCACCATTGAAGGCTTGGAAAGATGCTCAAAACAAGAAAATGAAACAAGGCATAAGAGGCAAAATCGGCCACACTTAGGAGATGGAGAAAAGATGGGTTTTTCTTGGAGATTTTTACCTTGTTTGAAAGAGGAAACTCCAAGCTTCCTTTTGATGTCATTTTCTCTTCAAATGGGGAAAACCCATGGGGATGAAACTCATCCTTTTGAAATTTCGAAAAGAGAGGAAGATAGAGGGTGATGAGAGGAGTTCAAATATGTAATTATTTTTGGATTTGGAGCTTGGATGTAGCTTGGGTGAGCAAGAGAAGAGAGGGTAGCCATGGGAACTTGTTGGAGCTTTCAAAATCGTGACCAAGGAAGAAGAAGGGAGGATGGGGTCTGGCACAAGAAAGAAAAATGAGAGAGAGAGAGAGAGAGAAAATAATGGGGAGAGAGAAGAGAGAAAAGTAAAATAAGGAGGAGAGAGGAAAAAAAGTGGTACTTTTAGTTTTTGCTTTTTGGACTTAGTTGACTAGCTTATTAAGAGCTAGTTTAATTGTGAGTGGGGTTAACTTATCCCCCTTAGAAAACCGGTCCCCACTATAGTATGTACCTGGAGTGTTTTTTGTCTTTTACAGCAAACGCTCGTTATTTTACCCGGTTTAGCACTATTCATTAACCGGGCCCGTTTTCCGGAATTTTCTCGTTTAATTAATTTTAATGGTTCCTAAGCTCCCATTAATGTTTAATTATAGTTATATAGTCAACCATAATTTTTACGGGGTCGTTTAACTGTTTAATGTCATGTTTTCGGGTTTTCTAGAAAAACGCGCTTTAAGACTCCGTTAGCGTTTTAACGCATTGTTTGGATCTGTTTCCTTCCGGAATTTTTCCCACATGTTCTTAGTGAGTAATTAAGGTATAAGAATATATTTATAACCCTAGTGAAGGTTATATACCTCCTAAAATAATTAAATGCGTGTTTTCACGTTTTGTGACTTTTACGCATTTTCTTTTTCTTTTTGGTTTTTATTTCCTCACTAATGATCTTAAGGACTTAATTAGTCTTATAAAATCATAATTACATAATTAATTAACATATTAAGGTTTGGGGTATTTCAAGAGCTCGAGGCAATAAGGCTTATAAGCCACAAACAAATGTGTTATGTAAATGAAATACCCTGTACTTAATTAGGGTGATTAAATTACTCTAATACGATATTGAGGGCCTATTAGTTGAAACCTAATGAATTTGGTAGAAGCCTAAATATCCAAAAGAAACAAGAAAAACGCTTAAAAAGTGAAAACGCTAAACGAGCGTTAAGTGACCCTAGGAGAAATACAACCTCAAAGAGGGTATTAAATGAATTTAAAAGGCTTAATAATGCCTAAATAATATATGGGAATAATTCCTGAAGAAAACGGATCCAAATAAGGTATTAAAACGCTCATAAAGCTTTAGCGCACGTTTTTCGATAAAACCCGAAAACGAGACTTTAAGTGGTCAAACGAACCCGTAAAAATTATAGTTCATCAAATAAACTATAAATAAATATTAATGGAAGCTCGAGAGCCATTAAAATTAAAGAAACGAGAAAATTCCGGAAAACGGGCCCGGTTAGTGAATAGAGCTAAAACCGGGTAAACTAATGAGCATTTTCTGTAAAAGACAAAAAAAACGCTCCAGCATGTACAATAAGGGGGCCGGTTTTAATTGCTGACTCACCCCTCTCTTCTACTAGTAATAAGCTAGAAAGAAAGAAAGGAAAAGTAAAGAAGAGAAAGTAGAAAAAGGTAACCTATCTTCTCTCTCCTCCCATTCTCTCTTTTTCTTTTCTCTTTCCTCTCTTTCTCCTTCTTCTACCATTTTCTCCTCCCCTCTGGTCTGAGCGATTTTGAGCTCCCCTCCCATGGCTTCCTCACTTCAATGCCATGCCCAAGCTTCCTCCAAGCTCCAATCATAAAAATAATTACATATTTGAACTCCCCTCATCCTCCTCTATCATTCCCTCTTTTCAAAATTGCAAAAGGATGAGTTTCATCTCCATGGGTTTTCCCCATTTGAAGAGAAAATCACATCATCTTGTAGCTTGGAGTATCCTCTTTCTTCTAAGGTAAAAATTTCATCAAAAAACGCATGTTTGCTCTTCCTCCCTTGGTAGCCGATTTTGGCTCTCTCTCACACCTTGTTTTCTTCTTGATTTTGAGCTCCATTTCAACCCTCCAATGGTGGATTAATCCCCTTCTTGATTCAAGGGTGAGAACCCCTCTCAAAAATCTCCAAAGGTAAACCCTAACTTGTGTACTAAGCCCTTTTGGTTGAATTAAGATTTCCTAAGGGTTTAGATAATTAATTGAGTATATTTTTGTGTTTCTTGAATGTTGGGGTGGAGTTTGGCAACTCCATCCCCACTTGACCGATTTTGAGAAGAGGAGGAACAAGAGGAGAATCAAAGAGGAACTTGTGAATTAAGGTAAGAAATCTACCTTAAACTTGTTTTAATTGCTTTAGGAATTGGGTTGGGTTAAATTTAAATAATGAACCCAAAATATGTGAATTAATGTAGTTGATTGGATTTGAGGATGATTGTGGACGTGTGTTGATTTAAGGGCCTAAGTGTCATTGTATTTGAGATTTGAGCAATATTGTGTGTTGGTGAATTTTGAATTGAGTTTATGTGCTGGTAGGACCCTTGTAAGGGTGTGGCTAGTTTAGGATTGAAAATGGTGAAAAAGAGGTGTTTGGACATGTAAGGTTTATGGGAGGTTATGGCAAATTTTGGTAGAAAAACAAGTGTTTAAAGATGACTTAGTGTATTGGAGAACCTAGGTGTTTGTAGTGTTGGTTGGAGTGTAGTAGTAGCCTTGAAATGACATTTGGAGAACTAGTAGAGGAGAGGTGAAAATCTGTAGCAATGGAGTATGGAAATGTTTTAGAAAAACTAGAAAAGGAATTAGTGTGCAAGACTTAGGAAATGAGAGTTGGACTTGGGTTTTAGAATGGTGTATATCTAGGAATGAATTGGTATGGTCATTAAGTGATTTGGTAGGCTTGGTAAGATGTAAAAACTAGCAAGGAGAAGTTAGAAATGCAAAAGAGTGAAAAATGCAAAATGTGAGAACTTGAATTGTTGAACTTGAACAAGAATTGGAGTAAGGATTTAACCAAGGATTTGAGGTGGTTTAAGGAGTGTTTTGAGGTGTTAAAATGTGTACAAAACTTGTGGAAAGATTAGGGAAAGATTAAGGGTGGTTTATGGATTGATTAGGGGCTGAAAAATAATGTATGTTGCAGGTTTTAGCAGGGTCCGGGACTTGGTCCTTGGACAAAGTCCCGGACCACCCCTTAATATTAGGCCGAGAGTTCTTGCAGTACTTGGTCCGGGACTTGAGGGATGGACAAGGTCCCGGACCACCTATTAAAATCATGCCGAGAGTGAAGTACATGCTTGGTCCGGGACTAGAGAAAGGGACAAGGTCCCGGACCAGTGTAGGAATTCCACCCGAGAGTTTGGGTATGCATTGGTCCGGGACTATAGGTAGGGACCAAGTCCCAGACCACCCCCAGATTTCAACAGGAAGTGTTTTTAAGGGTTCTAAACATGGGGCATTGAATGGTATTGGTTTTAGATGATGTTTAGGAGTTGGTTGGTGACCTTTAAAGGTCCTAAGAAGTATAAACAAGTGTTAAAAGTGAGTGAGGAAGTTGTGAGTTTAAGAACATTAAGTTAAACCGAAATAACGGGATAACGGGGTAAGTACGGGAGTAGTGTTTATGTGCATACCGTAATACCATAATAATAATTGAACCATTGGACATGTAATTAGTGGTTCGAGAATAAGGTTCGAGGAACAAGTGTGAGTCAAAGAACATGAGAACCCCCGGTAAAGATAAACCCCGGTGAAAGGTATGATTTCCTCATGCTCTGTATCCTAACTTGGTTACCCCGATTTGTGTGCTTGTTTGATTGTGTGAACACCTAACAAGATAAATGCACGAATCGGTTTGTATGTACTCTCTTGTGTTTGTATTGTGTTGTTTGTGGATGGATTGTGTTCCTTTAATTAAAGTTTGTATAATTCATGAAATGTGGATTGGGAATGAATTGCTTGATTGAGATTGTGTTTGGTAGTGCGACTCATAGTTGAGTCTTGTGTGAGTAGAGACTCGTAGAAGGAGTCAAGTGCAAACTAATTAAATGGTGGAAACTCACTACAACTATTGAACCCTTACGCGGTAACCTAAACCTACGAACGCACTAGAACGTGAGAATACATACAGGAGTAGCAACCTTCCGATAACGGTTAGAGAACCGAAACAACTAAATCCACCCGATAAAAATTAGTGGAAGTATATGAGCAACCTCTAACTAGAGGATTGGAAAGTTGTTCGAAATACAAACCTTGAGTAAAGTAATGAATGGTAAGGGATCACCAAACCCCTTAGAAATATAGTCGAGCCCCAATGAGAGGAACCGACTAACATGAGCAACGTCCCGAACATGAGAGTATTCAATAATTGGTTGAAACCTTAAATCTTAGAATACTAGACATTGAGGAATTCCCTAAGCCATTAGATGCTATCGAGAGAGATACTTCTAGGCTAATCCTTGAGATCGTGAATTGACTCCGAGAGTGGAGTTTTGGGAATTTGAGTAGTCCGGTAGTGAACCGGACATTTGAGTATTTGAGGAGCTAACAGTATAGCCCTATTTGTATTTGAGCCCGGTGGTGGGTCTTGTGTATGACCCTGCCCGGATGAAATACCCCAAACCTTGGTATGTTGGTTAAACATTAAAACATGATTTATTAAGACTAAAAAGAGCCTTAAAAACACTAGTAAACAAATTTAAACAAAAGCAAACACAAAATGTGCTTTAAAGTCAATAAGAGCTAAAATGTGCTCTAAGCTTGGAATAGGCTTGGGTAAGACCTAATGAACTTACCAAGACCTCATTTATATACTAATGAACATATTAAACCAATTACCAAAGAAAACCAAGCTTGAAAACAAGTTAAAACACAAAATGTGCTTTAAGAAGTCTTAAAGCACATTTTTGAAAAATTGTCTTGTAAATGAGTTTTGAATGGCTAATGTCCATCATTACTCTTAAATATATATGTGTACTATATAGTATCACATTTGGGTGGCTATATTAATGGGAAATCAAAATTTTCACTTCTAAGTGCCTTGTTTAGGTGAATAGTGATTTTTATAAGCTAGTTTATAACATATGTTGTATTAAGTAATTAAATTGACAAACAAAGACTAAAATACCCTCATACTAATGAAGGGGGCCGGTTTTTATAAGTGTGGTGACTCACCACTCTCTAGTTAATGTAATAAGTAAGTAAAGCAACTAAGTAAACTTACTTTTTACTTTATAAGCATAAATATCTTCTTAAAAGCAAATCCTATCTCATTCTCATTTCTTTCCTTCATTCCCACGGTTTCCAAACACCATCTTCTACCTCTCTTCTTTGCTCTCTCTTGGTAATACTACTATCTCCATTAGAACTCTCACTTTGACCTCTTGTAAAATCTTGCTCACTTGTTCAAATCAAAAACAAACACCACCAATCTCTTCCTCTCATCAAGCTCTTCATTCCTATCTTCTCAAAACTCCAAGAGCCCCATTTCGGTGCCAAGGTGTTCCACCATTGAAGGAGCTTGAGCTTGTCTTATGACATATTGTTGATCTCCTTTGCTTCTAGGTAAGGAATCTCAAAGAAAAATCATGTTTCCTCCATGTTCTTACCTTGACCGAAAATACACATTGATATAGCTCTTTGTGTGACTTTGTTCTAGCTTCATTTCAACTCTTCATGGACTAGGTGGAGTCTCTCTTGTTATATATTCAAACTCCCTTCAAAGATCAAGGTAAAACAACTACATTAATGTTTTTGAAACAATGTAAAATTAGGGTTTACAATGAGATGAAGCTCAAAGCTTGAATACTCATTATGGTGTTTGTATATTGTCTAGAACTTGAAGGAATCAAAATACCATACGGTTTTGTAAGGAATCAAGAAGGAAGTGTTTGGAAAAAGAGGTAAATCTACTAACTTAATGTTGTTTAATGCCTTAGGAGAAATGAGCTTATAAATGCTTATTAAAACTACCTAAAGAGCAAATGGTGAATGACTTAGTAAAGTGTTCTCAAGAGACTAGTAAAGGGCAATGTGTGTTGAGTGTATTTGCAGGTTAAAGGCATATATATTGTGGAAATTCAGTGTTTATGATTTAAGCACCTTAAGGGCCTAAGAGCCATGCACTTTAAGGGCCTCAGTGCCATGCAATTTAAATTATGCACTATATTGTAATGTAGTGTAAATTTGGTGAAGTTGTGTATGAGAGTGTTCTTGGTGACTCTAGATGTTCTTGTGTGTTTAATGGAGAAAGCAAAGTGTTTAGGCTTAGTAATGTTCTAGGGGAATCCATGTCAAAATTTAGGTAAGAAGTAAGAAGTTTTAAGTGTTTACATATGGTTTGGTGAGTTAGAAAATGTAGGAAATGAATAAGGAGTTCATGATGTTGTAAAGGAATTTTGATGAACTAGGAAGTACTCTAGAGTGTGATAAGGACTTAGACATGAGCTTGAGGTTTTAGTATGTACCAAAGTCACTTTGGGACTTAGGAAAATACCTAGGCAAACTTTGGTAAAATAAGGAGAAGTGTACTCTAGGAAAAGAGTTTCAAGAAGGATATAAGGAATTAGTGTGAGAGATGATGCTTGGGAGATGATGTTAAAATAAGGAGAAAGCTTTTGGGATAGTAGTTATCTTAGGTATGAAACACCACTTGAAAAACTAGGAGAAAACATTGTAAGTGTTAGGAATTTTGTGAAGATAAAAAAGGCTTAAGGAATTAGAAAGTGAGTTTTATAAGTGTTTAAGGATGGCTTAAGTTGTGTTTGAAGTGCCCTGAGGTTAGTTAGGGGTACTAGGTTATATGGGGTGAAGTTTGGAGTTGAAAGTAAAAAGGAAAACAAAGATTGGGGCAGACCGGACTTGCGACCGGACTTGCAAGTTCGGTCGGGCCCAGTTTACCCTGCGAGAATTGGCTTCTGGAATGGACCGACCTTGGGACCGGACTTGCAAGGTCGGTCGGGCTTGTAATTTGTGTACGGATTGAGTTACTGGAATAGACATAGGACCGGACTTGGCAAGTCCGGTCGGGCTAAATTTCCGAAGGGGAGAAACTCTCTGGAATCGACCGGACGTGGACAAGTCCGGTCGGCAAGTCCGGTCGGACCTAAACTTGTATAAAAAAAAAAACAGAAAAGAATGTGACTTATGTAGTTAACCCTAGGGTGTATAATGAAGGTAACCTAGGGTAAGATAGACATTAAAACATGTCATACAATCATGTTGAATACTTAGTAAGTGTGAAGTTAAATAAATAATTAACCGACGTTACTAATGTGTATAGGATTCTCTCAAGGTGGAAACGAAACGAGGCAAGGACCAAGGTATGGTTTTCTAGCAGTCTGTTGTCTACCGGTTTACACCGGCTTGGATGTTGTTTGCTTTTCTGTGTGTTACGACCTTATAAGATTAAGGCATGAAAAGAGTTTACAGTTGTTATACACTAAGATGTTGTAAGGTTGTGACTCCTTTCCCTTGGTTGCCTAACAAGACCTAAATAATTGCTTGTATGTGACTTAACAAATATTGTGTGATCACTAACAAGTGCTAATCGGGGGGAATGAGGAGTCCGGTTGTTCCGGCCACGCGTGTGATGGATGGGGGTCGATATCATATCCGGTTCGGCTCTCTTGGTGTATGTATAGGTGGTATTCCAATTTGGTTTCTACCTTCCCTTAGCTTATCCAAAGCTAGTTACTGACTCACGTCGGGCCATAGGGGCATACGTATGTTATTTCGGTGTGCTTGGATTACTATATCCGACGCACCTTTGGTATAAGTTAACCGTTCTACATAACCGGACGGTAACGAGGATGGTAACGAGCTTAACATGGGATTGGTAAAAATCTTTAGGCTCACATGGTATACTAACTATGGTGGAAGGTTCCTTGTGAGAACCGATTTTATGGTGATATGTATTGTTATGATGCTATGCAATTTCCCTTGCTATGCTATGGTAAATATATATATATGTTGGATGTTCTAAAATGAATGCCATGTTATTATGACAATTGGTCGCGCGTATCCCGGTAGCCGATGGGCTGCGCGTTAGCCATACCAGCAAAGGTTGCTGACCCCTCGGGGGCTCCATATTTTATTGCAGGATGAGGATCGAAGAGGCAGAGTGGCTCTAGGTCCTAGGGTGTTGATGTACTTTTGGATATGTTGGTAGTGGAGCCCGGGATGCGCCTGTGCTCCCGAGGCATTACATTTTGATACCGTTGTTGTACGGTGGTGAATGATTATGGCTGTAGGTGTGTTGTAAATTAAATACTCGGTATGGTTGGTTATGTTTATATACGGATGTTAGATACTATGCTCGGGAGTCTGATCATCAGACCGATACACTTGTATTTATTCTGCCTAGTTAACCACGTGGGTGGTTAACGGCGTTGTAACACCAAAGCGATTAGTTATTGTTTGGTTGGTTATTTCCGCTGCGATTTCGGTAGATGATAGGGGCGTTGTAGGGGTGTTACACCGGAGGTCGTGAGATTGACTTAACATATACCTTGAGCATTGAGTATTGACTTGGGAACTTGAGTATTGAGTATTGAATCGAGTAGGTGCGTATTGAGAATTTGAGTTGAGTGGAGAATTGAGTTGAGTGTTGTAGACCTTGTTGAGATTTTGAGTAAGAGTACCCAAGGGAGTGGGTAGAACATGAGTAATTGAGTAAGGCATGGTGAGGAAGAAACCCTAAAGCCGAATTAAAGAACATATTGAACCAACCCTTGATGTGTGTGTTAGTGCTTGTGTTCAATGTTGAACTTGTTTGTGAATGTACATATATAATGTATATTGTATGCATGCTGTTGTGATAAAATGAACCGCATGCTCTCGACCAATTAGTCGGCGTACCCTCGCTAGTACGCGGGGTATGCGGAAGTCATATTCAGCGTAAGCTGACCCCCTAGGGGGAACATTTTTAGTGTGCAGGTACCCGAAGTGAATATGATCACTGTAAGAGACCGACAGCTAAGCCGGACACCGTTCGAGAGTAGGACGGGGTTGTTATTGATATGGGTAGTTATTAAAGCAATTGTATTTGTATATTGTGGGATGTAAGACCAAAGAGGTCATGGATACACTTGGGAATTGTAGATACTCGGTATAGATCGTAATTTGAAGTTGTATTGTATAATATAGGATTGGAGTTGTATTTGGTTTAGATTCGGTTGAGTAATGGAAGTATGATTTGTATAGTGTACTCGGAAAAGGCCCATCAGACCGATATTGTAATTGTTGTTGTATTTGAGTTTGTATTTGGCCTAGCTAGTCACGTGGGTGACTAGCGGCATTGTATCACCCCCGGTTGTAGTTTATATTCCGCTGCACTATGGTTGGTAATTGAGACGGGCTAGGAGATGAAGGTGTGATTACCGGTTGGGGTGTTACAGTAAATTTAATCGATTGCAGAAGTTTATGTTGTACAAGTGAATAGAGCAGAGAACGAACCACTTCTTTAAGAGTGAGGATACCTCTCGATATTGTGTAACCGCGGGAGCGGTAGTTATGTGAACCAAGTTCAAGAAATAATTTAAAGAGGGACTATGTTGATATTGCGGGACAACAGTTAGTTTAGTAGCATGTGTGTATAAAGTGAAGCACTGAGTTGAATAACGCCGGCTTGTAACTCGAGTGAGCAACGCTCAAGGAGCATAAAGATTTGAAAAATATTGTATTCAGTGTTCATCCAAATGAATGACGAACCAAAATACTAATGATGAAAGTACATGTGCGGAAGCTAATATGACAGTGGATGCCATGTAAGTTAGTGTTGTACAATGAGTAAGAGCACGGTGCGCAGCAAGCGACCGTTGTAAAAGTATTGTTAAATGATAATATGGCGAATAAGTAGAGTTGTGAGTTAAACTCGATGAAGATACAAGGGTAAGTGATAGTAAACAGACTGGGCAGTAAGCCAGTAGCCGGTATTATGTGATAAGGGTCTCAGTGAAACACAGTGTGAGTTCCTATCGCAATCCCATAAGAGATTTACTGCCAAGAGTTTATGCCTCTGCACTCTGTATGGCTGAGTGTTTTGGTATTGCACTTGTGCAGTAATGATCGAGTGGGATAGCTAGGAATTTGGGAAAAGGTTAATTGTGGTAGAAGTAGAAAGAGACTTATAACGCTATAAGACCGAGGCATAGGAAATGCAAGGTCGTATCAATGAAATAATACCTTTATAGAACCGAATGTGGAGGCATGATTGGCAATAAGTGACAGCAGTAACACGGGATACCAAATATCGGTATGGAATATACCTCAAGTGTGGGAAATAACCGAGAGAGCACTACACATTAGGTGGTAGCTCAATCTCAACCGACAGTAAGTCGGAAGAAATTAAGTCAATCATTGTGAAATACATAGCAGTATACACAGTAAATTATCATGGAAGTGGATAGAAAGTTTGTAACTCACCGAATTCACGCACGGTAAGAGATGTCACGCATCGGTTGAGAAACCGTTAGTACCAAGATAAAGGTGATAAATCGGAGTTCTAAAATACAGTAACAATAACGAATGGGGCAACTCAGCTCTAAAGTTATCGAAGTTGCACAGCAGAGGCCAGTGAACCCATGCTTCAGATACCGATTATGCATTGTGAATACGAATAAATGGCTAATTATTAACTCCTAGAAGCCTCACAGGCCAGAACCGAAACCGGTTATGAGTTAAATAAACTCCAATGAGAATTATTGGTTTAGGGACTAAACCGCCAATATGGTTAAGATCCTTAACCAGAACACATTGTATAACAGACCGCGTGGAAGTTAAAACACTTCACGACGGTAGAACATTTTAAACCAATGTTCAGTGGTTAATTACGTGGGCGTAATCCCTTTTAAGGGGGTTAGAGCGCAAAACCGCTTAGTGTGTTTTACCGTACAAGTGTACGTGAACTATGTTGTGCATAGCACAAAATAATTTGTTGGATGATTGGTGTGTGCGTTACATTAACATACGCATTTATTCATGGTTTAATTGTGGTAACTTCGCACAGAAGATGCGAAATACCATTGTGATAAGTGTGTCTACCTTGTTAACTATTGTGTGAAAGAGTACAAGTATAAGGGAGTAGAGAAACCCCGGGGAACCAAAACCCCAACAGTATATGTTCGTGTAATACTAAATGTAATTCTGTGTATTATATTTTGATAAAAGTATGTATATATACAGTATTGTGAGTTATGAAGGGGTATGAAACTGATATAGAACCTAGTAAGAATTAAATCCCCTAGGTAATTGATTAAAAGTGAATGGAGATAACTGATAGACGGAGTTATATCCCTTGGAGATGTAATGATTATGACTAGAATGACTAAAAAGATAGAAAATTGGAAATTAGTGTATTATGTAATGCTTGAAAATGAAGTGGGAGGTGGAACTTGATTTGCATGTGATCAAGGGAAGCCAAACACAAATTGGGGTGGAAGGATAGTTCAACACTGATGTTGATCACATCAGGGTTGGATGATTCTTGAAGCTCCCTATAAGTGGTCACAAATAACCACGCTAGGAAAAGAAGCAAAGAGCATAAGTTGGACTTGGAGTTGTATTGTGTTTTCAAAAAGGATTTTCAATTGGTATTTCCAAAACTTTCGATACATACTTTAAATAAAGAAAGTTCTCCTACTTAACCTCACAAAGAATATTTTTGTAGTACTTACTCATGAGCCGAGGACGTATGAGCCATTGTCTTCGGACAGGTGACATGGGAAGTATATATGTTAAAGAGTAAATGATTGTTTAGATCTCCCAAAGGAATCTGCGGGATAACATATGAAAGGGTATTTTTGATTTCTATACATGCTAAGACATGTTGTGTGGTATGTGTAATAAATATTATTTTGACCTTGAGTCCTAATGTGGTTGAGTTCTGAAATTGGTTATGTTACCCAGGCCTGAGAGTCTGAGGGTTGATATGTGGATACAAACGTGGTTATGTTACCCAGACCTTTGAGTTCGAGGTTGTTGTGCAAAGTATGGTATTATGTTTGTTATGTGAAGGTATGCTTGGTTATGGAAGTTTTATTGTTCAAGTAATTCCCAGATTCTATGGAAGGATACGAGGGAAGTGTGAACTTCGAGAACGAAGTTCTTTTAAGGGGGGTAGATTGAAATTGCCCAAACCTTGAAATGTTGTTTAATTATTAAACTATGGTATATTTAGGCTAGAAAGTGCCTTAGAAACATTAGTGAACAATTCAAACCATAGTAAACTCAATAAGTACCATAAAGACAGTTTGAGCAAAAACATGCTCTAAACTTGGAATGAACTAGATTAGGACCCAAAGAGCCTACCAAGACTTAATAATAAGCAATTATGATTTTATAAGGCTAATTAAGTCCTTAGGAAACATTGGTAGACAATTTAAACCAAAGGAAACACAAGGAAACACCATAAAGTCAATTAAAGCAAATACTTGCTCTAGACTTGGTGTAACCTTGTATAATACCTAAAGGTCATTCCTAGGCCTTTTTAACATGCTAATTAACATTTTAAATCAATTACTAAAGAAAACCAAGCTTGTAAACAAGCTAAAACACAAAATGTGCTTTAAGGAGTCTTAAAGCACATTTTTGAAAAATTGTCTTGGAAACGAGTTTTGAGTGGCTAAATGTCCATAATTACTCTTTAATCAACATTTGTACTACTTAGTATCACATTAGGAAGTCTAAATCAATGGGAAATCAAAATTTTCACAATTATGTGCCTTAATTTGTGAATAGTGCTCAAATAGTGCTAGTTTAAGTTATAAGTCAACATAAGTAAATTATTTGGTCAACAAAGACCATAAATATCTCTAATATGTAAGGGGGACAGTTTTCTATGTGGTGACTCACCACCATGTGCTAGTTAATTAAAGAAAGGAAGAAAAGTAAGTAAAAAAAGTAGAAGTTACCTTTATAACATAAATATCTCCAAATGACTACCTCTCTCCTCATTCTCTTCTTTCTCCTTTGTTCCCACTGTCACTTATCTTCATCCTCCCTTCTCCATTTCGTTTTGCTACAGCACCTATACATTCTCCATCTTCAAATCCTTGTAGCTCTTAGCTCCATGATCCAAATTCAATTTCAAGACTACCATTCTTCTAGTTGGAGCAAGCTCTTCATTTCCCTCTTTTCAAATCTTCAAGAACTCCATTTTGGTGCCATGAAGAATCTTCATTGAAGGAGCTTGAGCTCATATTTTCATGCCTTGTCATTCTCATTTGCTTCAAGGTAAGGAAAATCAAAGAAAATCCAACTTTCCCTTCATTTTTGTGTATAGCCGAAAATTCACCTCTTAATGGTGCATTATCTTACTCTTCATTTATCTTGAATCAATCTTCAAAGGACTAGGAGGAGTCCTATCGTGCTACTTCTTCAAGTTCTCTTTCAAATTCCAAAGGTAAACATTAATTTTAGTGTTTTAAGACACTTATGTAAATCTAGGGTTTAATTATGAGTTTGAGTAATAAACTTAATGCTCATTACCCTTATATGTGTATTGGTTAGAAGATTGACAAGTGATAAAAGCTCCTTGCCGATTTTCAATCAAGAAAGAACAAGAGAAAACAAGTGAGAAAACTTGGAAAACAAAGAGGTAAATGATCTCTCTTGATGTGGTTTGGTGTGCTAGGGAAGTGAGCTATATTTGCTTAATAAACAACCTAAAGAGCCAATGGGAAATGAGCTAGAAAACTATTCACAAGGTGGACTAAAAAGACATGGGAGCATTGTTGTGTGTATTTGCAGGTTGAAGGCATTTAAATGTGGAAATTCAGTGTTTAAGTTTAATGCAATTTAAGGGCCTAAGTGTCAATCAATTTAAGTTTATGCACTATATTGTGATGTAGTGTAGTTTAAAGGTTTAGTTGTGTGTAAAGAACATTTCTTGTGAAGATGAATATCTATGATGGTTAAAGGATGAAAAACCATATGTTTGTGTGTAAGGATGTGTATTATGGGATTTAGTGTTCTTGGATTGTATAAAAGTGAAAAAAACTATGTGCTTTGGTGTGAGGTGATACAAGAGAAGCTATGGCAAAATTTAGTTGATAAACAAAGGAGTTTATGTGTTCTCATGACGTTTTATGACCTAAAAGGTACTAGGAATTTGTTAAGTGTTAAGATGGTGAAAGAAAGTGAAATATGGTGTTCTTAAGTGTTAAGATGCCTTGGGCATAGTCTTGGAGGATTTAGAAATCAAATGGGTGTTTTATACACACCAAAGTTATGCTATGTGAAGTATTAAGTCTTGTGCAAGTTTTGGTAAACAAGGAAAAGTAATGCCTTGTGAAGGTCTAAGTGTAAACTTGTGGAAATAGAAGGAGTTGTGTAAAGGAGGTGTTTGTGAGAAATAATGCTTATGGAGTGGTGGTAATGTTTGTGAGACAACACTTTGGTTAGTTGAGGTAGTAGGCATAATATACCACTTAGAAACCTAAGGAAAAATGTTATAAGTGTTAGGAATTGTTGTAAGGAATTGAGTAACAAGTTAATGATGATTTAAGAAGGTTTAGAGCATGATTTAAGGTGTTTAAACATGTAGGAAACATGTGGAAAGATTATGGAATGGTTAGGTAAGGTTTAGGGTTGGATTAGGGGTTGAAAAATGATGTTTTGACAACTTATTAACATGGTCCGGGACTTAGCCCTTGCATAAGGTCCCGGACCACCCTTAAAAATGAGCCGAAAGACAAGTTTGTAAGTGGTCCGGGTCCTTAGTCCAGGACCAAGACCCGGACCAAGTGAAAAAAAGGGCCGAGACATAATTCCAGTGTTGGTCCGGGACCTTGGGTCCGGACCAAGTCCCGGACGAGGGCAAAAATGTTGTAAAATGTGTTCTAATGACTTCTAATGATGGGGGATTGAATGGTAATGGTTTTAGGTGATGTTTAGGCCTTGTTTGGTGACATGTAAAGGCCTTGAAATGTGTAAACAAGTGTTAGGTTTGATGTGAGAGTTATGAACTTAAGACCACAAGAGTAAAACTAAGTATAACGGGATGACGGGGTTAACTATGGGCGCATTAGTCGTTAAACAAACATGTTACCCCAATGTTAATGAAAGTAATTGTAATGTTACCAGTTGTACGAGAATTGTTCGAGGAACCTAGGAGGACACAATAGAGTGGACCTCGGTGACAGGTATGGTTTTCTTGCAACCTGTGTTCTACCGGATTACACCGGCTTGTATGCCAATGTGTTTTCTGTATGTTTACCACCTTATAAGATAAAAACATGTAATGAGTTTATAGTAATTCGTTTATGTGGCGTGTGTAGTTCCGATACCGTTTAGCTTCAAATATGTGCTAAACTTAACTAACCAACTCTAGGATCACATAATAGATCGGTATCTGGATTTAACGACCCAAACCATGGGAACGTTCTGTAACACCCCAACCGCTAATCCTATGCTTACCGTCCAATCATCCCATAATCCAGAGTTACTCGCAGTGGAAATACTACTTACTACGGCGGGTGGTACAACGCCGCTAACCGCCCATACGGCTAGCTAGGCTTACTCTACTTACAGTCACGTCTGATGAACATAATATGCCGAGCTACTATATTACTTACCAACTACAGACGATAACAATCTTACATTCCTGGATCACCGAGTATTTAAAGTATATTCAATTACAACCTTTCAAATTTCCGAACGTCCTCCGGTGTCACAAATCAAATCCTATTTTAACATAACTCATTACTCTTACGTTTACTAATCCATACTTACTAAGTCTTTGCATTCTTAACACTTATATTTCATTTCCTCATTTTTCATTTCTTATCCATGATTTACTTACCTATATATATACATATGTGTAGGAGGGTATACACATATATATATACATACTAGTTATAAGCTTACAGTTTTTTTTTTTTTGTAAGTATTGGGCCGTCCGACCCAAGCCCTGGGTCGGACCATTCCAGTAGAGTTCGTCCTCTGAAATTCACCCTGTCCGACCCAGCACTATTCCGTCCGACCCATACCCTCTGGGTCGGACCGTTCCAGAAGGTTTCGGTCCCGTGTCCCTGCTCCGTCCGACCCACTGTCCGACCCAGACTCTGGGTCGGACGAAGTCAGAAACTTCGACACTTGAAAATTTTTGCCTGTCCGATCCACGGTCCTGGGTTGGACCATTACAGAAAGATTTTTATCGCTGCTTAAGCCCCGTCCGACCCACGTCTGACTCACCGTCTGGGTCGGACGAAGTCAGAACCTTGCTACAGATTTTATTTTTCTTTCCCAATTTCACCCATTGCTTCCCCAATCTTCCTACATACATCCTAACATGTTTTTGTACAATTTAAACACTCTAAATCATGCTAATTCATTTCCTAACTCATTACCCAATTCTATACTAACTTATACACACAATTTTCCAAGTTTTTATTCGACACTTACACAGTTTTCTCCCCTTACCATATTATGCTACAGATTTTGTTCTAACTCTCTCCCAGCAATAGCTCCCTCTTCTAATGTCATTTTTAACACCTCTAATACATTACAACTATATTAACTATCTCTCCTAATATACCCTCTATCTTTCTCTAACAAAATCTGTTACAAACCACCTTATTCACCTAGTTTCTCATTCACTAAGTGTTCTATTCCTATGTAAATTTCGCCATAGTCTCCCCTATAATTTTATACTCTCACCACATTGTTCACACTCACATTATGATCTATACCACCTGTTTAAAACAACAACCATATACAAGCTCCCATACACAAATACCACTACTAAACAAATTAAATTCCTGCACTTGTACATTAATTCCCAATCTAGTTTTGTAACAGTTTTTAAATTGTTTCCAAGGGTTCAAAACACTTACATTCTCTTATATATTACTCTACTACTCAATACCATTTTCATTACTAAATTCAAACTTCTACAAATCTTTACAACACATATATACAAGGCTACACAAAGAGCATTCTTACCTTGTTTCTCCTCTAGATTTTCTTTCTCCTTCTTTCTTCTTCCTTCCTCTCTTTCTCCACCGGTTTAGCAAACACAAATTCTCTACTCTACAACCCATATACATACACATTTCAATACACTAAAAACTAACCCTAACTATTATTAAGCTTTAAGTAGGTTTTAGGGTTTAGAATTCTCATTACCTTGCAAGGGTGTAAATGAAGCTTGGAGTGGCTCAAGAACAAAATTCCAACTCCACCAACCAGGCCAAAATCGGCTAGCATAAAGAAGCAAGCAAGGGTTTTTAGTTTACATTTTCGTTTTGCCCTTGAGGCTAGAAAAAGATGAGTTTTTAATAATATTTTTACCTCAATAGAACAAGGAGAAGGAGGGCCTTCTAATGGTGGTCTTGAAGCTTTATATGCTCCATACCCATGGAGATGAAATTTGTTGTTTTCGATTTTTGAAAAGATAGGAATGTAGCTCTTGGTGAGAGGATTCCAATGGTGTAGTTTTTATAATTTTTGGAAGAGCTTAAAGGGGGTTACAAGAGGAGAGAAGTGAGGTTTTTAGTGGTTCTTCATTTCCTCCATTGTTATCGGTCAAGAAGGAGCAAATAGAGAGGAGAAGGATGGGGGTCTGTACGTGGAGAAGAGAATGAGAGGAGGAGAGAGAATTGTGAGTGAGGGAGAAGTAGTAAAGGGGGGGTTACTTTATTATTTTGTTTGTTTGTAAATAAGAGGAATTAATAGAGTGTGTGAGAGTGAGAGGGGGAGCCCATCGGCTAGTACAGCCCACACACACAACCTTTCACTTTTTATTTTAAAAGTGGACACATAAGTTTTGGTTATTTGTATTTCTACCCCACAACTTTCCGTCTTTGACAGTTTTTACTAATCTCTCGTTTTATTGATTTTATTGGTTCTAAAGCTTCACTAATATTTATTAATGATTATTTAGTTGACCAAAATTGTTACGAGTCTATTACGGCCCTACAAACTTTGGGCTCAGCTTGCCCTTCTGGCCAAATCGGAAGACACCCTTCATAGGTGAAACGCGCAAGAACACTTGGTCGCCCACGGCGAACTCAAGGTCGCGTCATCGCACATTCGCAGAGGATTTCTGTCTATCTTGGGCTGCCTTCATATTAGCTCGAATTTGCTGCACTTCATCTTGCACTTGCTCAAGATACTCCGGTCCTATTATAACCGCTTCACTTGACTCATCCCAACACAAGGGTGTACGGCAAGGTCTACCGTATAGAGCTTGGAAAGGCGACATCTTAACGAGGCGTGATAACTATTATTATACGAGAACTCGATAAGATGAAGCTTATCTAACCAACTCCCCTGAAAGTCTAAGGCATGCCCGAAGCATGTCCTCCAGTGTCTGGATGGTCCTTTCTGTCTGACCGTCGGTCTGAGGATGGAAGGCGGTACTCAACTTCAATTCTGTACCCAACGCTTCCCTTGTAGCTCTCCAGTATCTCGAAAGAAATCTGGTGTCGTGGTCAGATACTATTGTTTTCGGGACTCCGTGATGTCTGATAATCTCCTTGTCGAACAGCTCAGCTAGCTTTACTACCTTCCAGGTATCCTTCATTGGTATGAATCTGGCAACCTTGGTAAGGCGATCGACTACAACCCAGATCATGTTGAGTCCTCCCCTGGCAGGTGGGAGTCCTACAACAAAATCCATGGAGATATCATGAAATTTCCACTCCGGAACTGGCATCGATTGTACCATCCCGCCCGGTCTACGATGTTCAAATTTTACCTTCTGGCATGTTAAGCACCTCAATACATACTCTATCACATATGACTTCATTCCAGACCACCAGAAGTACCTCTTCATGTCTTTGTACATCTTGGAGGCTCCTGGATGGACTGACAATGTGGAACTGTGTGACTCTCGCAGGATGCGATCCCTTAGCTCAGCATTGCTTCGGGGGACGCATAGCCTGCCATTCAACCGAATCAAACCATCTTCATGTAGCTTGAAGTCATACTTTTTCTTCTCAAATGTACATTCTCGATCTGTGTCTGATTTCGGTTAGGTAAGGGTCGCTCAACTGAGCGTCTCGCACCTCGTCAACCAAGCTAGAAGAAGCGAGTAGCGAATGGAGCGAGTGTGCTCGACGGCTTAGGGCGTTGGCTACAATGTTTGCCTTCCCTTCCTTATACTGTAAGTCGATGTCGTAGTCTGAAAGAAACTCCATCCATCTTCTCTGTCTCAAATTCAGTTCTTTCTGCGTGAATACACACTGTAAGCTCTTATGGTCGGAATAGATGGTGATGCTTACCCCATAGAGATAGTGTCGCCATATCTTCAAGGCGAAGACAATGGCTCCTAACTCTAAGTCGTGAGTCGGGTAGTTCTCCTCATGCTTTTTCAGCTGGCGGGAGGCATAAGCAACAACCTTGCCATGCTGCATGAGTACGCATCCCATTCCTTTGCCTGATGCATCACAATATACCTCAAATCCCTCTGTGCCCTCTGGAAGAGTAAGGACGGGCGCTGAGGTCAATGAGTCTTTTAGTTTCTGAAATGATAACTCGCACTCATCTGTCTATACAAATGGTGCATCTTTCTTCATCAGTGTAGTCATGGGCTTAGTGACTTTTGAGAAGTCCTTTACGAATCTCCGGTAGTAACCGGCTAGACCAAGAAAGCTCCGAATGTAGGTAACAGTCTTGGGTCTAGGCCATGATCGTACAGCTTCTATCTTAGAAGGGTCAACTGAGATACCTGCGCTCGAGATGACATGTCCAAGGAATGATACCTGATCAAGCCAAAACTCGCATTTGGAGAACTTCGCATACAGCTGGTTCTCGCACAGTGTCTCAAGCACTTTCCTCAAATGAGTTTCATGTTCCTCTGCTGATTTTGAGTATACTGGTGGAACGCGACCCATTAATTACGGTCCAAAACCGTGTATAATTACGGTTCTGGACCGTAATCTACGCGGGCGTCAATAAAGATGGCGTTTCTTTAATTACGGTTTAAAACCGTAATTAAAGTCCCTTTTCCGGCCCGCGTGTCATTGACTTTACATTACGGTTATTTGTAAAACCGTGATCTAAAGTCCTTTAGCGCGCGCGAACCAAAAGACTTTAGATCACGGTTTTACAAGTAACCGTAATGTAAAGTCGACACTTTAGATGACGGTTTTGGCAATAACCGTCATCTAAAGTCTTTTGGCGCGCGCGCCCAAAGGACTTTAGATTACGGTTATTGTTAGAACCGTAATCTAAAGTGTAATTTTTTTTTTTTTTTTTTACAAATCTACACAATTGCAACAGAGACAGAATTGTAACAGATAAGCAACAGAGGGCAGAAACTGCACAATTGAACCCCCTGAATCAAATACCAACAACACAAATTCATTCTCTGCGCACAATTGCAACAGAGATAACATCTAATAAAGCACCAGATCGAAAATCTGTAACATATTCAATCTGTTACACAATTGCAACAGAGATAACATCTAATAAAGCACCAGATCGAAAATCTGTAACATATTCAATCTGTTACACAATTGCAACAGAGATAACAATTGCAAATTCATTTCTGCGCACAATTGCAACAGAAACATTCAATACAACAGCTAGAATCTGTTACAGCAGCAGCTAGCATAATTCATTACAAACAGAATCAGAGCAACTAACAAAAAATATAATTTGTTACACAATATAATCTGTTGCAGCAGCAACTAACAGAATCAGAGCAGCAACTAACAAAAAATATATGTTACAGCATCAGAGCTAGCTAGTCTACCACTCCATTCTCATAAACATGGCTGCCATGCTCTCTCTGACATGCAACAAGTCGGCAGGAGCATAAGTCTTGAATCTGGCATAATGCTCTTTAATCTGCAACAAGAAAAGGAATGGAACACATAATGAGATTAAGATAAAGACACAAAAAATCTGCCGAAAGAATTAAATACAAGACAGCGTTCGTATTACCTTGTCAATATCATTCTTAAAACTTGGGAAGTACCCGCAGAACTCGTACATATACCGCATCACGTAGTACCCGCAACTCTTAGAATCCTTTTGGGTAGGGCACTAAATCACCAAAATTCACAAATGTAAAACAATTGTACAAAGATAATAGCAGCACGAATGAAATACATGAATTACCAAACCTTGATGTAATTGACGGTCAAATCACCAAACTCTCCCTGAGGGGTTTTTTTGTAACAACTGTTACATATATTAACAAAAGCGTTTAGCAAAATGAACAAGTACATTAATTTTGGTTCAAAAAACTTACAAACAATTAAATAGTAATAAAAACTTACTCTTTGATTAAGTCTTCAGTGTTGAATTCTGTCCACTGCCCTAGTGGATCTAGAACGAGCAGAGTAGCGGTGGCAGCGCAGAATATAAACAAAGCCCAGTGGTGGCTACAATGTCAAATACAAAATGAAATGAGAAATGAAGGTAAAAAAGTTAGCTAATTAGTATGTAATTTTATATTAGAACTCACGTTTGGTGATACGGCATTAGAATGAATAATTTATTCTGTTGATCAACAACATTGAAGCAATGAATCATGTATTCACAAAACCTCCCCGGGTCCCTAGTGACTGAGTCGTACGATAAACGCTCCGGGCACACCGCAGTAATGGAGGTCATGTCCTTCTCAGCACATCTCTCAAGCAGACATCTATTATATCACATGTACTATAAAAAGTTAGCCAATGCAACTTCATAGATACTTATTCTATATGTTTTTACAGTATGAGGAAAGAACACTTACTTTAGATAAGCTTGAATAATGTTAATGTTCAGATAATCTCCACACATCATCTCTCTGATGTCCTCAAAGTTGATTGCCGTCATCATATCTTCTTCGTAGTGAAACATCGACTTTGGAAGCGTCATCATGAAGTTGTTAGTTTGAGATGACTTCAACATGATCTTGTCGTAGAGATTCATCTGCTTGGGCCCCAAAACATTAACAAGTTTTTGTGGCAGTGTGAGCTTATTTTTAGGCGCCTCAGAAGTCCTGGTGCGACCCCGGACGGGCGCTGGATTCTTACCTTTCGCACCCCGACTCACTGGATTCTTACCCTTCACACACAAACAGTAAAGCATCAATGTAAAGATAATTACTAATTGATTATTATAGTAACATTAAACAATTATCTAGAACATACCCTTGTACTTCTGACAGGATTCGCCGGCGCGCAGATCTCTTCTTCTCTGGGCCGGGATACGCGGCGAGGAAGCTCAGGGATCTCAGGATTCGCCGGCGCGCTGGTCTCTTCTAGTCTGGGCCGGGTTACGCGGCGAGGAAGCTCAGGGATCTATAATAGATTAGATTAGATACTTAATGCTAAATAATGCATTTTATTAGATACTAAATGGTTGTCAAACAGTCTTACCTCATCGGTGACAACAATATAACATGCTGGCCAGGGCAATATGTCTCCCTTCGCTTCGATCAGCGTGCATTTGTTGTCAAACGCCATCGGAAGGTATGCATGCTCAAATCCATCAACTATCAGGTCCAAGGTCACACGCGCGTAGAATGGGGGTAGACGTACGAAACTGATGAGCGTGAGTGGACCTGATGGCAACACCGTCCCGTAGGCCGCATCTACAGGGTGCCCGTCTAATGGTATTTGGAGACGACATTTTTTTTGCTCCTTTAATAAACAGAGATAATACGTGAAATAAATAAGTGAGTCCAATCTAATACTATTTAAATAACTTTATTTTAGGAGAAAAATAGTTAAACAAAGTTAACCTGGATGTTGGCAAACGGGTACGGGTCAGCGGCCGGAGCACAACTAGACGAGGAAGATAGTCGAGGAGGATCTAGCTGCTGCTGCTGAGTAGTCGCATGTGCAATCGCATTCAACGCTTCCTGCAGCCTCTCCTCGATAGCCCGGCGCTCAGCAGCCTGTTTCTCGTCATTAGCTTGGCGCTCAGCAGCGAACTTACGCTCTACCATCGCCTCGACTTCAGCAGCACTCATCTGACCCTTCCTAGCAGATGGCGGGAATACGTTCTTCTGACGTACTTCTCCCCCAAATCCTCTAACACGCCCCGGGTGATCCTTCTTCCCAAGCATTTGATTGAGCGCGTCGTCTTGAGAAGGAGGAGCGTGTAAGTCTACTTCTCCTCTCTGTGCCGCTTCGTACTGTCCAATTTTCAAAGAAGTTAACACTAAATTTAAGATCAACAAACACTTGAGTATATAAGTAAATTATTTAACAGCTACTTTCAAATACTTACAATTTGGTTAGCCAGTTGTTCCATCGCAGCATTAGGAAATATCCTCTGACCTTCGCTGGTCGTTTTCTGGCGTCCCAGTATGTACATCTGCACCCTCCTCGCCTCAGAGACATCCTCGATCGGGCATTCACTTCCATCCTCGTTCCTCCGTGTCAGCAAACCAGCTTCTTTCCATCCCTCGAGGCTGCCCACATATCCCCTTCGTCCCTGGGTGTGGGGGTAGAGATTAGCTTCACGGTTTTGCCGTGCTTGTTCTTGTACTTGCTGTTAAGAAAGTACAACAGGAAATTAATTAGAAAATCAGGGATAAAGCATTATGAGCATTAATTAAGAAAAGAGTACACACAAACATACCCTGAACTCGGGGGTGGCGTGCCGCTCAACGAACTCCTTCCACTCCTCTTCAGTGATCATGCCGTTGTACACAACATACGGCGGAGGCTCACGTGGGGGCACCCTGTTGATCCAATGCTCAACCAAATAGTGGCGGAATGATTTAGCTTTGCCGGACACCAAAGAAAGAACGGTCTTCTTCACTTCTTCTGGGATCTTGTACCGTTCTTGCACCTTCTTCCAGATGGTCTCCTTTACTTCTTGCGGGACTTGTTTCCATGTGTGGTTGATGCAGCAATGTGATCTGGCCAGAGTCCCTAGCATACTACCGAACTCTGACCTGCTGCCCCCACCATACCTCCCATACTGGTCCCACAGAAGACTAATCTGATCCTCTTTCTGCAGTTTCAACCCACGGGTCGGACCTCTACCTCTGGGTCTCTGAGTAGCACTCGTAGAAGGTGCACTCATGGAAGGGCCAACAGTAGCAGCGGCAGATGTGGATGGGGCAACAGCAGCAGCGGCAGATGTAGATGGGACCGGTACCATTTGCTCATTTTCCTCATCCTCACGAAAATAAATCGAACTCTGCATCAGCCATGTCCTGATCAGCCATGCCTGCAAGGATTGAAATACAATTTGAATTAAATTAAGCATTTCATAATGGTCATAAACAAGCAATAAATAAAAGAGTGGTAATTTCATATAAATTTTTATAGTAATAACTTACATACACCATTATCTCTCAACCCACATTCCCTCGTTATGGTCTGATCGTATATACTCACGATGACCTGTGACCTCAGCCTCTTCCAATGAAATAGGAACAGTTGGAGGTTCATCTTCTGCATCATACTCATCCTCATCAACCACACCATCCACACCAACTATTCCTCTTCTCCCTTTAAGCACAACAGACCATCTAGGATTACAGGGATCAGTTACATAAAATATCTGCTTAACCTTCGTCCCAACAACGAATGGCTCAACCGTGGGAGTAGCTCTAGACAGATCAACCAGTTTCATACCATGCTCCTCCTCACGGTAGCCATGAATGTTGTTAACCCAGTTACAGCGGAAAACACACATTTCGTAGCTGTTGTAGTCCAATACCCAGATGTCTTGTATAACACCGAAATATGATTGTTGTACTGAGACAGGACTATGACCCACGACACCGACGTCATATAAGTTTTGATAAGCTTCAAGCTCTACACCACTGTTTTGATTCGTTGACTTCTGATCCTGACGTTCTGTGAAAAAGGTGAATCCGTTGACATCGTACCCCTCATAAGAAATTACATCCAGATTTGGTCCAAATGCAACTACTTTAATCAGTTCAGGCACATTCGTGGACTGATCGGACAACACTCTCTCTTTGAACCATCGGACAAATGTCCTATTCTGCTCATTTTGTAGTCTGACGTCACTCATGTTTGGATATTGTGCTCTTAAAACACACAAGTGTTCATCAAAGTATGGTTCAACATCTTCAAGATGACTTAGCACAACTAAATGAGCTTTGTTAAGAGTGTCTATGTCAATTCTTTTCAGTTTCCTTCCAACCGTGCCAACACCCTTCAATCTGCCCTCGTGTCTAGAACGTGGAAGTCCAATGGTATCGACACCTTCTAGGTAATTGGTGCAGAAGTCTACAACTTCCTCTGTGATAGTGCCCTCTATAATACTACCCTCTGGGTGACGACGGTTCTTCATTTTCTTCTTCAGGACACCCATGTACCTTTCGAACGGATACATGTAGCGAAGGTACAAAGGACCACACATCAGAATCTCTCTTACAAGATGCACGAGGAGATGTATCATTATGTCGAAGAACGATGGAGGAAAATACATCTCCAGCTGGCACATTGTCACAATAAGATCCTTTTGTAATTTAGACAGAGTGTCCACATCAAGAACCTTAGACGAAATGGATTTGAGGAAGACACTGACGTTTGTGATTGTGTGTCTGACAGCATCCGGCAAGATCCCACGTAGTGCAATTGGCAAAAATTCTTGAAGTAGGACATGATAATCGTGAGATTTCATTCCTACTAATTTGAAATCTGTCATGGACACTAGGTTTCTTATGTTTGAGGAGTAACCTGATGGCACCTTGATGTTGTAAAGGGTACTGCATAGACTATGTTTCTCTTCTTTAGACAGAGTGTGACAGGCAGGAGGCAAGAATGTGCGTTTTCCACGTTCTTGCGGGCCAAGCTCTGTGCGTATGCCCAACTCAATTAAATCTTTTCTTCCTTTCAAATGATCCTTTGTCTTTCCTTTTATGTTCAAAAGGTGTGTGAGTGAAACTTTCACCCACGTTCTTCTCGACATGCATCCCATCGATACAATGTCTAACCTCCAGATGCTGCCAGTACTGTAGTTCCCAAAATATTGATTTCTTTTTCCAGACACTTTTTTCACCACTTTTGGTTGGCGGCCCGAAGTTGTTCACAATATTATCCAACTTTTTGTAAATCTCTGTACCTGTCAAAGGCTGGCGCGCCATGCTGTGATCAGTTTTCCCATCGAACTCTTTCGCCATCTTTCGATACTTATGTCCTTTTGGAAGCATTTTTCGGTGGCCCATATACACGGTTTTCCCACTATGTTTCAAGCGAATGCTACAAGTGTTTTCACCACAAATCGGACACGCCAACGCCCCCTTGATTGAATAGCCTGAAAGATTACCATAGGCGGGGAAATCATTGATTGTGCAGTACAACATAGCACGCAAATTGAAGTCCTCTTTACTGAATGAGTCGTAAACCGTAGCCCCTTCATTCCACAAGAGTTGTAGATCCTCTATCAAAGGTTGTAGGAATACGTCAATTTTGTTGCCCGGTTGCTTTGGACCAGATATTAACAAAGACAACAAGATGTGTCTTGGTTTCATGCATAACCACGGCGGTAGATTGTAAATAACCAAAAGCACAGGCCAGGTACTGTGTATGCTACTCAAAGTACCGTAAGGGTTCATCCCATCCGTGCACAAGCCTAGCCTTAGGTTTCTCGGTTCGTTACCAAACTCAGGAAATTTTACGTCTATGTTTCTCCACTGTGGTGCATCAGCGGGATGTCTCAATCTGCCATCCTTTTTCCTGTGAACTGAATGCCACCGAAGATTCTCTGCGTCTTTCTCAATGGAGAACAAACGTCTGAACCTTGGAATGATGGGCAGGTACCACAATACCTTAGCTGGTGAACCTTTCTTACTACCGCTGATGTGAGTTTGTTGTTTCTTATACCGTGACGCTCCACATGCTGAACAGCTTTCAGCAAATTCATCCGATTTCCAAAACAGCATGCAACCATTTGGACAAGCATGAATTTTCTGGTACCCCATACCCATTGGGCACATCATTTTTTTGGCTGAGTACGTAGTCGTTGGTAAAACGTTGTCCACCGGAAGAACGTATTTCAATAGTTCCAGGAGGTCAGTGAAACTTACGTCGCTCCAGCCATGTTTCGCTTTCAAGTTGAATAGCTTGAGGACGACACTCAACTTGCTTAACTTTGTAGGGTCACACCCGGGGTACAACGGTGTTTTGGATGAATCCAACAAATTTTCATGCTTGTCTGGCGTGTTAGAGTAATGTCGTTCCACATCTTCAAGCATAGTCTCAATGTCATCATCCCAGAAATCTGGCACAACGTTCGCTGTAACGTCTTCTGGATCACCAGCAACTGTATCATCTCCAAGTTCTGTTTCTGTGTTTGCCTGACCATTATCCCCTTCGTCAGGCTTAATAACATCGAACGCACTCTGACCATGCCATCGGATTATGTCTTGGAAATCTTTTGTAAAACCGCGGCGGATCAGATGTTCCTTAATTGTTTCAACGCCGCGATATCTCAGATTGTTTTGGCAGTCGATACACGGACAAAATATGTATCCCTTGTCTGTAGGTTTCAGATTGTTCGCCAACACCGTGCATAACTTATCAACTCCTTCTAAAAACTTGTCGTCCAAATTTCCGCTGTAAATCCACGAACGTTCCATCTCCTTCTAGCTATTTATATGAAGGCAGCCATTTCATACCGTCACCCGTGACAGAGTCTTTACACTTTTGTATCTTATCAACCTAAATCCATCCATGAGTATTAAATCCCACCGGTGAACGTGTTTTTAATATGTAATTTATTGAAAATTTCGGCAGCATCTCCCTACAGTTCTTCAAATGCACGATATTATGATATTAATCAATAATATATGCATTCGAAGAACAATAAAGAGATACTGCTGAAATAATCAATAAAGTACATATTAAAAGCACATTCACACCCTAGGTGTGTGATTTAACAATCGTGGACAGTCCCGACAGGGACTGCCGAAGATATACCTCTATTAGGTATATCTTGGGCGGATAACTATGTTTGGTAGTTTGTCAAATATTATATGTATATATATAAATCTTACCTCTGGTAGACGATTAGCCGATGCTAAGACGGTTGAGGTCGGAAGCCTAAATAAAGTCGTAGTCCTGATGCATAAATGAAAAACGACAACATTAGAATTCATCAAAAAATCAAGGTTAAATGCTAGCTAAACCGCGGAAAAAAATCGACAGCATCTCCCCTATATTTCTAACGTCTCCAAATCAGTTTTATCAAAGTCAAATTCGCACGCACCATCTAGAACTGGTAACATACATAAACTTATCTTCACTGATGTATTTAGTTTACAGAAACAGAAAAACGACAACATCTTTCTGTTGCCTCTACTGAACAGATTCACACAGAACTCAAACAGAAATAGAAACTGAAAGAAAAGAAACAGACAGACAGAGACTGGTGTATGACTCCTCTCTGTTTGTTCACGTGTTTGAATTCTCAAACCTTTCTAAACTGTCGATCCTGTCAATTTGGTGTGTTATAAAGTTTCTAACTCAACTAAACCCAAGGCAACTTTGTTACAGATGCAGAATTAGTCAGAACCTGATCTGATACGAAACTGAAGCTGAAATCCAAACTGAAATCAAAACAGAAACTGAGTTGTGTTCTTGCTTTCTTCCCTGTCTGTTTTTTTCCTTTCAACTGATTATACTTCTCCTAACTCCTTACCCAGTTACTTAAATATTCCATTAAGCTTTTAAATCCAGACCAAAACTCAAACAACTTGTTACAGTTCTGTTCCATTCATGAAACTGAGATATGCTACAGTTCTGTACCATTCATTTTTCAGGAATCGGTAATATACTTGAACTTACTTTCTTTCCTGTGGCAGTTTTAAGTAGTAGCATTTTTAAAACTACACTATTATGTATTAATTGTAATACTAAATGCTAAGAACAAATAAATACAGCAGTTTACAGATTGGTTTGCAAAGTTACCGTAACTAAGCACCGAAGTGGGCAAGTAGTGTAGAAATCAGCCCACGAACTAGGTCGCAATTAACTGTGAATCTGGGCACAAATATATGAACAAGGTTAGAACATTTGCCATTACACTCTCAGGATTCGATACAAACGAGGTTAGAACTTGCAATCGAAATGCATGTATATGAACAAAGTTAGAAAAAAACGACAATCAATCGCGATCGCATACCCAATACGCGATAGAGACGTCGACGGTGAGACCAGTGGTAGATGGGTGGTGACCGGCGGCGATGGGAGTGACAAAGGTGGTGGGAGCGACGGCGGCGATGGCCGTTAGCAAGGTGACGGGAGAGAGGAGGCAATTTCAGTGAGGAAGATAGCGCGAAAGAGAAGAAGAGTTACTGTGAGTAGAGTGTGCAGAGTGTAGGCAAATGTTTAAATGGACTTTAGATTACGGTTTACATGTAAACCGTAAACTAAAGTCACACTTTACATGACGGTTCTCACAAAAACCGTAATCTAAAGTGTAACGAAATTAAAAAAAAAAGCGCGATAATTATTTGGCATATGTTGGGTTTCAAACATAGGTAACACATTAATATAAAGTTTTTATTAATCTAAAATACACTGATAAAACGACGTCGTTAAATGTAATCTAAAGTGTAACGAAATTAAAAAAATAGCGCGATAATTATTTGCCATATGTTGGGTTTCAAACATAGGTAACACATTAATATAAAGTTTTTATTAATCTAAAATACACTGCTAAAACGACGTCGTTAACTGTAATTTAGATTACGCGCGGAGTCGAATAAATCAAATAATACGGGAAATTTTTTTCGTCAGGTCAAAACGACGTCGTTGACGAGGTTGGCGCGCCTTTTTTAGGAGGGACTTTAGATGACGGTTTTTAGTAAAACCGTAATCTAAAGTCCGTTGACCGTAAAGCGTGCGTCAACACGGGACTTTAGATTACGGTTTTACTAAAAACCGTCATCTAAAGTCCCTCCTAAAAAAGGCGCGCCAACCTCCGATCAATTATTGATTACGGGTTAATCAATCATCGTCGCTAATAAATTCCGGCCTTCCTATTAATCACGGTGTCTGTTTAAACCGTGATTAAACCACCGTCATTAAAGCCTCGCGTTCCACTAATACAAGGATGTCGTCGATGAAGACAACAACCGAAGTGTCCAACTGCTCACTGAATAAACGATTCATGAGGTCCATGAATTTAGCTGGTGCATTTGACAAACCGAATGGCATCACCGTGAATTTGTAGTGGCCATATCTGGTACGGAATGCCGTTTTCTCAATGTCTTGTTCCTTAATTACAATTTGATGATACCCAGAACGGAGGTCAATCTTGGAGAAGACTAATACTCCTTTCAGCTGATCAAATAGGTCGTCGATGCGTGGCAATGGGTATTTATTCTTGACTGTGACCGCATTCAGCTCGCGGTAGTCAATACAAAGTCGGAGGCTACCGTCCTTCTTCTTCACAAAGAGGACCGGTGCTCCCCAGGGTGATACGCTCGGGCGTATAAACCCTTTGTCGAGAAGATCGCGCAACTGCTCTTTCAACTCTGTCATTTCCGCAGGTGCCATGCGGTACGGTGCCCTAGCAATGGGACCGGTACCTGGCAAAAGATCAATTTCAAATTCAACCGCTCTCTGAGGTGGCATGCCGGGTAGCTCCTTAGGGAATACATCGGGAAATTCAGATACTATCGGTACATCATCACTGAACTCTAGATC
This sequence comes from Limonium bicolor, assembly GCA_023374045.1. Classification (NCBI taxonomy): domain Eukaryota; kingdom Viridiplantae; phylum Streptophyta; class Magnoliopsida; order Caryophyllales; family Plumbaginaceae; genus Limonium; species Limonium bicolor. The sequence continues at coordinate 55,317,966 of CM041780.1, forward strand.
TCTCTCCAGGTCTTGCACATAGCACAGATACACCTCTTGGCCCTTTCTGAGCTCCCGGTACATAGCCATAGCAGATATGAGTGTGGTCGAAGGTTCTCTCGGTCTCTGGCAGTAAGATACAGTAACCCCAGAAGGACTCTTGAGCAGCAAACGATGCTCGGCGCAGAGGATTCTACCCTTGTGCCGCTCCAACCAATTCATTCCGATGATTAAGTCGAATCCCAATCCATTGAATTCGATGAAGGAAATGGGAAACGATTCGCCTTTGATTTGGATTGTGGCTGATTGATAATACTTGGTGCACTTTACTCGCTCCTTTGATGGGAGAGTAACCATGAAGTTCGGTAGCTCATCCGCATCTAGCTTCAACCTCTTCACAAAGGATGGTGATACGAAAGTATGAGAGGCGCCGGAGTCGAATAACACATTGGCATCAGTGTCGTTCACTGGGAAGGTTCCCGTTAAGATGGTGCCGCTTCTGCCGGCTTATGCTTCGGTGAGGATACTCAGGGTGCCTTCGGTACCGAGTCCATAACCTATTGAATTCGCAACTGGATAAGTATTGATGGTGGACACAAGTGGAATTAAATCAACACTGCTCTTTATTGATAAACCAACCATCATACATACTGTGTCTCTAATACACGTTACTAGTAGATTACATGATACTATGAATCTAATACTTTCTAAAGGTGAGGTTCAGGCGTCCTGGTTTCATGTGTGTGGCATTGATTATTGCCGGTGGTGCCGTATTCAACTTGATCTTGTTGATCCCGTGATACAGCATCCTAGAGTTTCCACCCATGATTAGGACATCTCCTGATCTCAATATCAGTTTCTGTGCGAGGTCCACCCGCTTCTGCTCGCTATACAAAAATACGGCGTCATCACCAATGGACCAAGACACTACGGGCACTCCTTGTTCAAGATATTCCGCTGTCTCGTCCTTGTCTTGGTGTAACCCAAGTCGTCCTTCTTTCTCATAGAAGTTAACATCAGAGGTCCCTTCAATGCGGGGATCGGTTTCATGTTTCACATGTTTTCAAGTTCTACTGCTTGTGTGACGAGTGTCTGAAACTCTGGAGGTATTGTCGGTGGTGTTGCTCCATCTTGTGTTTGTGTCTCATGGTATGTCTTGGTATAAGGATTCTAGTCCTTTCCCAAGCACGTCATTTTTAGCTTCATCTTCGCTCCACCGGGGAATTCGGGTGTGTAAAATCCACCTTGACCCGTTCCTAGCTCGTTGCATCGTCGAATGATTGAGATTTGCGCTTCGGGTGTCAGGTGTCCCCTTAATAAAATCATACCTGGTCGGATGACCTGACACTGTTTGTTGGTGTAGTAGTGGTTGGTGATGTCGATCTCTTCTTGATTCAGGTTTACCGGTATCGGATAACAGATACTAAAGTTTCCTATGGTTATAAATTTCATCTATGGTGAGTACTAGTTTCAACTACTTCATTTCATGCTTAATACACACTTCAATTTACTTACTCATGCATTCATTCAAACAGTTACTCTACTACTTAGACATGCTACTTCAAGGATTAAAGGTTTAGATTATTACCTGGGCCGGATTTAGAACTGGACCCGTCACGGTCAATCACATGAAGGACAGGCTGCCTCTGAGGTGCACTCCACTGAGGTCCCCGGGATCCCTGTCCCTGTGGTGCCTGCTGGGTCGGTGCATCGCCAGATGCAACCTCCTTGCCTTCCCTTTGCTTGTAGCTTTGGAAGTTCCCCTTTTGCTTCTCTGGGCATCTGTTGGTTGTGTGTCCCGGTTTCTGGCAGTTGTAACATTTGATTTCTCTCCCATAGCAATCCTTGTCGGGATGGTCTAGGTTACACTTTCTGCACACATAGGTGCGGCCATCGGAGAAGGTTTTGGTGGAACCGGAGCCAGAACCTAAGGTGTAGAGGGTTAGCACATGTGTGCGCGGATATACTAGATATGATACTGATACGAATACGAATTAGAAATAGAAGTTTACCCTTAGGTGGGTATGATCTCAGTGGCTTTGCTGCCACCGGTGCAGATGAACCGAGTTGAAGAAGTTCAACCGGTTTGCCCTGCTCAGCATGGGCACTGCTTTCACTTGGGAATTTCTTTTGGGATTGCTGAAAGAAATTTCCCTTCTTCTTTTTCCAGCTTTTACCCTGGTTCTGCTCCTCTCCATTGGTGTTCTTACTGTTGGCCTTGCGCTTCAGCGCGGTTTCTTCATCCCTTAGCTGGCAAGTGATCTCAATGAGAGAAGCCGCGTGATAACACTCCTGAAGTTTCAGGTATTATCCGGGATTCTCATTTAAGAAAGAATAAGGAAAGACTCAAAGAATTCAAGGAATTTAAGGAATTCAAGGAATTGAAATGATACTAGGGGTTAACCGATATTTACCTGAAGGGAGGTAAATCGAGTGTAGCCCATACCGTAGCGCAAGCGATGGCTCAGACCGCCATAGAAGCGATCAACCAACACCTGGCCGGTGTATCCTAGATCAGGGAGAAGACGGATAATGGAAGTGAAGGTGCGGTAGTACTCATCCACAGACATCTTGTCTGTCATCTTCAAGGCATCTAGCTCTAGCCTTTTCTTGGTCTTTACGTGCTCTGGATAGTACTTGGATCAGAGGAGAGATGCGAAAGACTCCCAATCGAATGTGGGGTCGCTGACGTGCTCATGCTTGATTAGCTTCCACCAACCCATAGCAGCATCCTTTAGATAATAAGCAGCAACTCTGACTCGAACTCCAGCAGGAGCTTCAAGGGTTTCGAACGCCGTCTCCATCTCGGAGATATAGGCTTCGAGCTTAGCCGGATTACTCTCGCCCCTAAAGCAGGGAGGGCGGAGTTCCGCTACAGCTTTTACCCAGTTCGCTTCTCTGGGTGGCGGGGGAGGGATTGGTCCCACTTGGTTCTGTTGGTTTTGCTGGTTTTGTTGCATGGCTTGGATTACTTGGGGTAGCATCTGCGCTACCGTGGCGGCGACGATCTCAGCTATCGTCTGCGCGCCGGGTCCGTCATTGCCCCCTTCTCTAGGGCGACCTGGACCTCTTCCTACATCTGAATATGTAACATTCACATTAGGCTCCGCAAGGTATGACTCAAAGGTCTTGGAATTTAAGCAAGGTATCGTTCCTAAGAACGTCAAGGGTATCCGTTATTAACAACGGTAGTTCCTAGTTAGGTTTCTAAGTATTCGTCTTAAGACGGTTGAAATCCTAACTCGGTAATCCCCTATGCTCGGTACTTAGGACATCAGAGCGTAACTACGCTCTGATTCCACTTTTTGTAACACCCCAGCCGCTAATCCTATGCTTACCGTCCAATCATCCCATAATCAAGAGTTACTCGCAGCGGAAATACTACTTACTATGGCGGGTGGTACAACGCCGCTAACCGCCCATACGGCTAGCTAGGCTTACTCTACTTACAGTCACGATCTGATGAACATAATATACCGAGCTACTATATTACTTACCAACTATAGACGATAACAATCTTACATTCCTGGATCACCGAGTATTTAAAGTATATTCAATTACAACCTTTCAAATTTACCAAAAGAATGAGTTTCTATCATCTACTCATCTATACCAATGCTCCATTCTATCCATGTCCAAAAAGGTGTACCCCATGGTACACCGGCTAACACAACTCACAGCCGTGTACTACTTAGTACACCATTCTCAAATTCATTGTTTACAGACAAAAAGAAATCAAGGACTAGCTACATCTCTTCATGGCCTTCATCCTTCTCGAGTACCTGCGTGTAGTAAAAATGGTGCCCCAAGGGGCTCAGCAAACGCTGCATATAAACTCCGCATATACCGCGTGCTAGCTAGGGCACGCCGACTATTTGACGTCCACTAAACATGCGATTCATTAATTTAATACATACATGCTTTACATACATCATACAATCATGCTCAATACATTACACATTCCAAAGCAACAATACAATAGCACGCATCTTACTTACCTCACAAGGTTAGCCAATTATGCATCCGGGTTAATCGGAATGCTTTTACTCTTTTACTCATTACTTACTTTCTCTTACTTACACTTACTTACTTTCAATTACTTACTTACTCATTCTTACTTACTTACTTATACTCAAGTTAAGTCGTCGGGACCTCCGGCCCTGGGGACTACTCCGTCCCACCTCCGGGATTTACTTGACTCACCAATCCGGGATGCTACCACTTAAGGGATTTGGGCCGCGGACCAGTTTAAGAGTCAGGAATCGGATCCAACCTCTTGTGTCTCCTCATCCTCACGCGTGGCCGAAACTATATCGGACTTCTACTCATTCCAATTTAATTACCAATTTAAGTTAGGATGGTTAGCTTGTTAGGAATAAGTTAGAAGTCCATTCACATAAATATTCGGTCACGATGCAATACAACATACATACACACATTCATTAGCATCCATACATTTCATGAATTATACAAACTAAGATCTAAGAAAATATTCACAACAACAACACTACATATTCACAAATATGCATATTAACTCCGATTCATGCATTTATCTTATTTGGTGATCAATTAGCACACAACACACAAATCAGAGTAACCAAGATAGCATACGGGGCATGAGGAATCCATACCGTTCACCGTTGTACGTGTTTCCGAACGTCCTCCGGTGTCACAAATCAAATCCTATTTTATACATATACAATTAAATGATTATTATAGCCATCATTAACTTAACTCATTACTCTTACGTTTACTAATCCATACTTACTAAGTCTTTGCATTCTTAACACTTATATTTCATTTCCTCATTTTTCATTTCTTATCCATGGTTTACTTACCTATATATATACATATGTATAGGAGGGTATACATATATATATATACATACTAGTTATAAGCTTACAGTTTTTTTTTTTGTAAGTATTGGGCCGTCCGACCCACCGTCCAACCCAAGCCCTGGGTCGGACCATTCCAGTAGAGTTCGTCCTCTGAAATTCACCCTGTCCGACCCAGCACTATTCTGTCCGACCCATACCCTCTGGGTTGGACCGTTCCAGAAGGTTTCGGTCCCGTGTCCCTGCTCCGTCCGACCCACTGTCCGACCCAGACTCTGGGTCGGACGAAGTCAGAAACTTCGACACTTGAAAATTTTTGCCTGTCCGACCCACGTCCGATCCACGGTCCTGGGTCGGACCATTACAGAAAGATTTTTATCGCTGCTTAAGCCCCGTCCGACCCACGTCCGACTCACCGTCTGGGTCGGACGAAGTTAGAACCTTGCTACAGATTTTATTTTTCTTTCCCAATTTCACCCATTGCTTCCCCAATCTTCCTACATACATCCTAACATATTTTTGTACAATTTAAACACTCTAAATCATGCTAATTCATTTCCTAACTCATTACCCAATTCTATACTAACTTATACACACAATTTTCCAAGTTTTTATTCGACACTTACACAGTTTTCTCCCCTTACCATATTATGCTACAGATTTTGTTCTAACTCTCTCCCAGCAATAGCTCCCTCTTCTAATGTCATTTTTAACACCTCTAATACATTACAACTATATTAGCTATCTCTCATAATATACCCTCTATCTTTCTCTAACAAAATCTGTTACAAACCACCTTATTCACCTAGTTTCTCATTCACTAAGTGTTCTATTCCTATGTAAATTTCGCCATAGTCTCCCCTATAATTTTATACTCTCACCACATTGTTCACACTCACATTATGATCTATACCACCTGTTTATAAACAACAACCATATACAAGCTCCCATACACAAATACCACTACTAAACAAATTAAATTCCTGCACTTGTACATTAATTCCCAATCTAGTTTTGTAACAGTTTTTAAATTGTTTCCAAGGGTTCAAAACACTTACATTCTCTTATATATTACTCTACTACTCAATACCATTTTCATTACTAAATTCAAACTTCTACAAATCTGTTACAACACATATATACAAGGCTACACAAAAGAGCATTCTTACCTTGTTTCTCCTCTAGATTTTCTTTCTCCTTCTTTCTTCTTCCTTCCTCTCTTTCTCCACCGGTTTAGCAAACACAAATTCTCTACTCTACAACCCATATACATACACATTTCAATACACTAAAAACTAACCCTAACTATTATTAAGCTTTAAGCAGGTTTTAGGGTTTAGAATTCTCATTACCTTGCAAGGGTGTAAATGAAGCTTGGAGTGGCTCAAGAACAAAATTCCAACTCCACCAACCAGGCCAAAATCGGCTAGCATAAAGAAGCAAGCAAGGGTTTTAGTTTACATTTTCGTTTTGCCCTTGAGGCTAGAAAAAAGATGGAGTTTTTAAGAATATTTTTACCTCAATAGAACAAGGAGAAGGAGGGCCTTCTAATGGTGGTCTTGAAGCTTCATATGCTCCATACCCATGGAGATGAAAGTTGTTGTTTTCGATTTTTGAAAAGATAGGAATGTAGCTCTTGGTGAGAGGCTTCCAATGGTGTAGTTTTTATAATTTTTGGAAGAGCTTAAAGGGGGTTACAAGAGGAGAGAAGTGAGGTTTTTAGTGGTTCTTCATTTCCTCCATTGTTATCGGTCAAGAAGGAGCAAATAGAGAGGAGAAGGATGGGGGTCTGTACGTGGAGAAGAGAATGAGAGGAGGAGAGAGAATTGTGAGTGAGGGAGAAGTAATAAATGGGGGGTTACTTTATTATTTTGTTTGTTTGTAAATAAGAGGAATTAATAGAGTGTGTGAGAGTGAGAGGGGGAGCCCATCGGCTAGTACAGCCCACACACACAACCTTTCACTTTTTATTTTAAAAGTGGACACATAAGTTTTGGTTATTTGTATTTCTACCCCACAACTTCCCGTCTTTGACAGTTTTTACTAATCTCTCGTTTTATTGATTTTATTGGTTCTAAAGCTTCACTAATATTTATTAATGATTATTTAGTTGACCAAAATTGTTACGAGTCTATTTGACCCGCTTAAAGACACGTTTTCCTGGTTACCTCGAAAACGCGCTTTAAGATTCGTTAGTGATTTTAATCCGTTTTAAGGATCCGTTTTCTTCGGGATTTGTTCCCTTATGATTATTTATACTTAATTAAGCCTCTAAATTGTTCATTAGCCTAATTAATCACTATTTTTAATTATGGGGTATTTCACGTTCTAACCACGGCTATGCGTGAGTTAGTTGTGTGTTGTTTGTGCGTGTAAGTATGTTTACCACCTTTGTGTGTGTCTAACTGGACCCTAACACCTACTTGTGAATTAATGTACTAAGTTAAATAATGGGACTTTTAACAAGTGCTAATCGGGGGTGAGGAGTCCGGAGTGTTCCGGCCACGCGTGTGTAGTATGGGGGTCATTGTCATATCAGGTTCGATCCTCTCCGTATGTTATAGTTGTTTTCCTTTTTGGTTCCAACCTTCCCTTTAGCTTATCCAAGGCTATTTACTGACTCACGTCGGGCCCAGGGGCATACTATGTTTGTTTGGTGTGCTTGGATTACTATATCCGACGCACCTTGGGGTTAAGTTATCCGTTCATCTAACAGGACGGTAACGAGTTATGTAACGAGCTTAGCATGCATTTGGCAGCATTCTCTAGGCTCTCCAGGTGAACTAATTATGTTTGGTTCGGTTCGTAAAGAGAACTATTCTTGTTATGTTATGTGTAAATGTTGCGCTGCAATTCTTTTTGCGATGTTATGTTGTACGTACGTTAAAATGTGGAATGAGTTGTTGTGTGGAGAATGTGGATCATGGATATGAATCCCAAGTTATTATAAGACGAATTGGAGTATAACCCGACTAGTGGGTAAATGTCATCTATTAAGGAATTAGCACCACTAGAGGAGCAACCCTCTAGGGTTAGAGAACGCAACGAGTGATTTAATGAGTATAGATGTGTTAACTGTTTGTTGAGCCCATTGTTGTGGGTATGTAATGTATTATGTGTTCATAGTTTACATGCATGATTTAAATAAAATCAACCGCATGCTTAGACGACAATTAGTTGTGCGTGGCCCGGTAATATGCGGGCTGCACGATTACCATACCAGCATTGTGCTGAGCCCCTGGGGGCCACCCTTTCTCTCTTTGTTTTTAGGTACAAGGTGCTGGAAGCCGTTCGAGAGTAGGACGGGGTAGTTGTTTCCACATGGGTGGTTTATTTGATTAAGTATGTATTGTAGGTGTATAACAGACCGAAATTGTTGTCGGCATTAGTTTGTAAATACTCAGTACAGTTGGAATGTAAATGTATAATGATTGTTGGAATGGAAAGGGATTGTAATGTGTAGTTGCTCGGGAATCTAGTCCATCAGACCGATACAATGTATATGTATTAGCCTTGTTAGCCACATGGGTGGCTAACGGCGTGTAACACCAGTGGGTAAGTGATGTGATGAGTTATGTTTTCCGCTGCAATTTGTTGTTAAGTGTATTGTTGTAGTATGGGGTGTTACACTCTCTCTCCCTGCATTCCTGATGTGCCTACCTTTGACGAGGAAGGATTCGTAAATCCTTCTGCTGCTCAGTACTTTCATCAGTCCAAGATGAAAGGTAAGTGGGTGCGGGAGAGGCGAGTGCATCCCGAGGTCTGCCTACTCTCTGAGATTTCAGAGCTCTTCTCACGACATGGCTGGCTGGGGATTATAGACATTGGCCATGGGCACTATTACCTCGGGTTGGTGCGTGAGTTTTACGCCAACTCCGAGTACCTTGTGGCCCCAGACTTCAGGAGTTTTGATCCGCTCGTTTGTATCTACACGTTGTATCATCATTACTCCAGAGAGCATCACACAGATCTTGGGCATCGACACTGATCCTCGACAGTGATCCTTCAGCCGATAGACCCTGGCAGATGCTCATAGAACTATCCGCTCTCGGTTCGGATCACGCACCCACTATATGGAAAGAGCTCATACTAAGGAGTGAGGCGTGATCCCCCTGACCTACATCACTGATCTATAGTTGTGTGTGGCCATGGAGATTATCCACCATAACATTCGGCCATGCAAGCATGACGAGCTGAATGATATGGACTGCGCCTTGCTGCAGTATCTTCTCGGGCCAGCTCATGGAGCAGTTGACTCACGGTTCCCGGTCCAGAGATTGATGTTCACGCAGTTGGTCTGTGCCATCATGCATCGAGAGGGACAGCGCCCCATCTTTCCCATCCTCATTCACCAGCACATTATGCAGGCACTTGGGGAGACTCAGATTCCTAGAGGCCTACATTTTCATCCCGAGTCTGCCCCTATTGATTGTGCTCTCCTTCGACGCTGGTGGTTCAGAGAGTCACCCTCAGGGGAGTTCCTTTATGTTCCCTCAGTTCAGAGGTCCAGAACCCCTACTGCTCAGGACTACCCCAGTTATCAGGGGGAGGGTACTCAGTTATTACTACCTACCACCTCACCTCCGATCTCCACTGCACCACCTCCTACCTCTACTTTAGATGTAGACCCTAGAGTGGCTGCAGAGCTCAATCATTTCCGTCAGGAGCTCCAGCAGCAGCGCCACTCTTTGGAGGCCTCTAGGCCGCTCAGCAGGCCGCGTGGGGTGATTTTGATTCCTTCCGGCAAAGTTATGAGGGTATGTGCCAGAGTTGACTACCAGAGTAGGCTCTGTTGTGCAGCAGCTGTAACACCCCATCCAACATTAATATACTTACAACAAACTGCAGCGGAAGACATCCTCATCACATTACTTAACTTGTTGGTGTTACACGCCGTTAGCCACCCACGTGGCTAACAAGGCTAATACATACACAATGTACCGGTCTGATGGGCTAAATTCCCGAGCAACTATACATCAGTATCCCTTTCCATTAACAATAACACAACATACACTTAACAACTATACCGAGTACTTTAAACTGATGCCGACAACAATTTCGGTCTTACTACACCTACTGTATCATACACTTAATTGTTACCCATGTACAATGACTACCCGTCCTACTCTCGAACGGCTTCCAGCACTTCGTACCTGAAATAGGAAAAGAAGAGAAGGGGTGGCCCCAAGGGCTCAGCACCTTTGCTGGTATGGTAATCCCGCAGCCCACATGCTACCGGGCCACGCACAACTAATGTCGTCTTAACATGCGGTTGATTATATTTAAATCATGCATGTAACAATAACCACACATCACATAACATCTCGCCTCAGTGGGCTCAACAACGGATAATATACCCTTACTTAATCAGTCACTCTTGGTATTCATCATCCCTAGAGTGTTCCTCCTCTAATGGAGCTATTCCTTAATAGACGACACATACCCTTAAATCGGGTTATCCTTAACGTCTCTTATCACAAACTGGAAATCATATCCATGATCCACACACTCCACATTATACAACCACACTCCACATTATACAACCTATATCACACACTACATCAACACTTAACAACACTTGGTACGTTTCTACGTCACACATAATACCGCAATGAATACGGCATCACAACACAAACACATAACACAACGGGAATGGTTCGCTTAGGAACCGACCCAAACATCACAAACACACTGGTGAGCCAGAGTTGCCAGTCTCATGATAAGCTCGTTATACAAAAACACCAACACTCATTACCGTCCTAATAGTTGGACGAGTAACTTAAGTTAAGGCGGTTCGGGTTTGGAGGCCCTAACACCCACACAAACACAGGTTCCCACTAAAACCGATCATAAGTCAGAATAGGTAAGCTTTGGAGTAAGCTAATGGGAGATCATAACCCGTGAGGGAAACAACCATAACAAAAGAAGGGTAAGGCTAGAAGGATACCCTCTCCCAAACAACGCGCGACCAGCCTAACCGGATTCCTCACTACTGTTATACATACTCACTGTAGATATTAGTTAGAACCCCACTATGGAGCCTATCACATAACAACACATACAGTATTACAACTGGGTTAAACACACAAGGAGATCCCTACATTCACATACACATATCACACATTAACACACGCATAGCCGTGGTTAGTACGTCCCATGGTACGGGTCGTATACTCCGAATACCGAACTCTCAGTGATCCTAGACTCAGTTAACTAAGGTTAACACTGCCGAGGTTAAATGGTATCGGAGTTGAACACGCCACATATATGAATTACTGTAAACTCATTACATGTTTTATCTTACAACGTGGCAAACATACAGAAAAACACATTGGCATACAAGCCGGTGTAATCCGTTAGGACACAGGTTGCAAGAAAACCATACCTGTCACCGGAGTCCACTTTATCCTGTCCATTTATGTTCCTCGAGCAATTCTCGAACAACTGTTAACATCACACGTTTTTCATTAACATCGGGGTTTGCTGATCATTTAATGTCAATGCTTAATTTTCCCGTTAACTTAGTTACATAACTTAACATTTTTAACTTGTTTTACTCTCACATTTTAATACAACTTTTAGCCATTTTATTGTCACTAAACTCACCTAACATGTCCTCAACATCCTTATAACATCATTACCTACCAATCCCCATCATCACATATCATTTCATAACCTTAATCCACATCTTTGGTCCGACCGACCCACCGACCGACCCACAGCTGGGTCGGTCCATTACAGACCCCTTTTACTTCCTTACAAACATGCCCGTCCGACCCACGTCCGACCCACCATTCTGGGTCGGTCCATGTGCGAACATTTTCCCTCCTTTGTAACTTGACCGACCGACCCATGTCCGACCCAACCTTCTGGGTCGTCCATTACCGAACACATTCCTACATTTTACGAGGCTCGACCGACCCACAAACTGGGTCGGCCCCTGGGTCGGTCCCTCCTAAACTTGCCCAAACTTCGTCAAGTCTTCCCCAAACTTCTCCTAAGGCCTCTTAATGTGTTCTAACATCATTTGGTAACCTTACATCCACATACAACATCCATGAAACTCATTTTCTAACTCCTTAAGCCTTTACTTATTTCCTTGTAAAATTCCTTAACACTTTCAAACATTTGTACTAGGTTCCTAAATGGTGCTTCTCACCATATAACATACTATCCCAAACACTTCTCCTCATCTTAACATCATCTCTTAAGCATCATTTTCTTACTAACTAAACTCCTTTTTCACATCATACCTAAACATCACTTATTCCTTGAACACCAACATTACCTAACCTTAACAACTCTCCAAGACTTTAATACATTCACAAACACCCATAGAACTCCTAGAACTTCCAAGACAACACCTAAATCCTTGCATCACTCTAAATCACCATAACACATGTTTTCTTCTCAAGTAAACATTCAATCACCTTTAACACTTCCTAGTTCACCAAAACTTCCTTAAAACACTTAGAACTTCTTACACATTTCCCAAATTTGGCCATAGCTTCTCTAGCATATACTCACATCCAACCACTTAGGTTTTACCTTATTTCACTCAAAACACCTAAATCCATCAACACATCTTTATACACAAACTTCACACATTAAGCACTACATCACAATATAGTGCATAACTTAAATTGCTTGGCACTTAGGCCCTTAAATAGCATGGCTCTTAGGCCCTTAAATTGCATAACCTTAAACCGAATTTCCCACATAAATTGCCTTTGACCTGCAAATACATACACCAAAACATATGTTCTTTCACTAGTCTCCTTGAGAACATTTCGCTAGGTCACTCACCATTGGCTCCTTAGGTATTTTATCAAGCAATTCAAGCTCATTTTCCTAAGGCATTTAAACTACATTGAGATAGTTGTTTACCTCTTTCCTCACAAATTTCCTTCTTTTCCTTACAAACCGGTGGGGTACTTGATTCCTTGTCAAGTTCTATACATTGTACAAACAACATAATGAGTATTCAAGCTTTAAGCTTCATCTCATTGTAAACCCTAGTTACATATATTGTTTTAACACATTAAGGTAATTGTTTTACCTTGGAATTGAAGAGAACTTGAATAAGTATCAAGAGAGGACTCCTCTCTAGCCCTTGGAAGATTCAAATGAAGCTAAAACAAACAAGATAAATACACCATTGTGAGGTGAATTTTCGGACAACATGAAAACATGGAGGAAACATGGATTTTCTTTGAGTTTCCTTACCTTGAAGCAAAGGAGATCATGAATATGTGAAAAGGTGAGCTCAAGCTCCTTCAATGGTGAATCTTCATGGCACCAAAATGGAGTTCTTGAAGATTTGAAAAGATAGAAGTGTAGAGCTTGGTCTAACTAAGACAAATATAGTCTTAGAATTTGATTTGGAGCATGGAGTTGGATTTGGCAAGGAAATGAAGATGGAGAAGAGAGGTTGCCATAGCAAACCGTGAAAGAGAGAAAGAAGAAAGGTAGAGACGGTGGGAAGTGAAGGAAATGAGAGAATGGAGTTTGGAGTCTACTTGAGAAGATTATGTACTAAAGTAACTTTCTTCTTTTTACTTTCTTTTCCTTCCTTCTTAATGATTTCACATGGTGGGGACTCACCATACTAAAAACCGGCCACCATTATGCCTAGGAGGGCATACGAGTCTTTGTTGACCAATTAATTACTTATAACATTATATGTTACAAACTAGTTATAAAAATCACTATTTCACCAATAACAAGGCACATAGAAGTGAAATTTTTGATTTCCCACTAATATGGCCACCCAAATGTGATCTATATAGTACACATGTTAATTAAAGAGTAATGATGGACATTTAGCCATTCAAAACTCATTTACAAGACAATTTTTCAAAAACGTGCTTTAAGACTCCTTAAAGCACATTTTGTGTTTTAACTTGTTTTCAAGCTTGGTTTTCTTTAGTAATGGATTAATATGTTCATTAACATATAAATAAGGTATAGGTATGACCATTAGGTCTTATACACATCATCCCAAGCTTAGAGCACATTTTTGCTCATATTGACTTTAAGGTATTACCTTGTGTTTGTTTGGTTTCATTGTCTACCAAAGTTTCCTAAGGATTATTTAGCCTTATTAAATCAAATTGAATTTATCAAGTCTTGGTAGGCTCTTTGGTCCTAACCAAGTTCACTCATAGCTTAGAGCATGTTTCTGCTCAAACTGTGTCTTAATGCTTTATTGCATTTATTATGGTTTAAATTGTTCACTGACGTTACTAAGGCACTTTTTAGCCTTCACATACCATAATTTGATATTTAAACCAATATCAAGGTTTGGGTATTTCAGCAGCAGCAGTTCGAGGTTGAGCAGAGGCATGAGGCGTTTGAGGAGCGTATATCTTAGCGCCAGGATGAGCAGGAGAGACGGGTTGATGATCGTCTCTTGTTGGCTGTGGATCAGATGAACAAGTCAATGGTGGCCGACAGAAAGAAGGCCAGAAAGGAAATGAAGCAGAGGATATCTTGTTCCATAGCTGCTTTGGTTAAGAGTCTTCTATGCCGGGACAAGGAGAAAAGGAAGGCGCGCCGAGAGGCGAAGAAGAAGGGGCTTCCTACCCCTAGCTCTTCTAGCCTGTCTGATGTTCCAGATGCTTCCCCTGACTCTTCTTCAGATTCTCCACCACCATCCTCCTCCACTCAGGCAGTAGTTCACTAGTTCTTTCTCTCTTTCTCTGTTTATTTTATTTTATTTTTCTTCAATTTCCTTTTATTTTCCTTTTGCTTTTCTTTTAGTTTTATTCGCTTTTCTTACTCTTGTATGACTAATGGATTAACTCTCTCTTATATATTATGGAAGTTGTGTACTTTAGTGTTTTTTGTTACAGTTGCCTTTATTTTAGTTGGCTCATGCTGTGAAAATTCTGATTCCTCGGCTCACCACAGGTGTAGGGCATTTATGCCCTCATTCTTCCAAAGAGGGAGTATTTTTCTTTTTAATTATTTTTATCATTCTTTTATTTTATTTTATTTTTACAACATTCTTTCATTCTTTTAATTCTTTATTCTTTTGAACACTAGGGACAGTGTTCCTGCCAAGTGTAGGGCAGGGGTCACCCCTTAAAAAATTAATTTTGCTAAGAACTACATGTATATAGGAAAAAGAAGAGTTAGTATACAAATAATATGTTATAAGCTGAGATCTTATCAATGTTCTACTAAGCTTTGCATGTCATTGGCAAAGTAAGAGTAGGAAAGGATGAAAGCTTGTTCTCTCAAAAGGTAACCTTTCTAATGACTTGTAGATTCCGGTTTTTAACTTCTTGATTCTCTTTATTAACATGAGTATATGACCTTACTCCTATTTCTATCTCTCATTTACTTCTGGGTTAATTTTTCTTTTCTTTTTCAAATTAGTGAGAACTCTTTTGGGTGAATATCTCAAATAGGGATTGTGTAAAAAAAAGAAAGAAAAGGAAAAAAAGAGAAGCTTCGAAAAGAAAAAGAAAAAAAGAAGAATCTCTTTCAAAAAAATGAAGCATTATGAGGTTGCAAAAATTGCCTCAAAATAAAAGAAACAAACGAGAGTTTTTCCTTTTGTTTTTCTCCTAAATTCCCCGTTCTTCAATTCAAAAAAAAAATCATGGTTGTTCAGATCCCTTGAAAAATAGGGATGACATATAAAAACCATTGATTAGTATCTTGGCCACATTCAGAAACTCTTGGAAAATAGAGCTGAATGATGTAAACCGGAAAAAGGAGAGATTACAAAATCCCTTATGCAAAATAGCCCAAAAGTTTTTTTGATCGGTTTTGAAATTCTTTATTTTTATACCCATTAGTATGTTTTTGATAGATAAGGAATATTAAGTGATAATTATGAAATAGAATCAGACAGTTAAAAATGTGTATCTAATTGTCATTCTAGAGATTATCTGTTTTGTGCATAAACAATTACTCTTTTCTAATTTAATTTTACTCGAGGACTAGCAAAAGGTTAGTGTAGGGCCTTGATAAGCCTCGGACTTATCATGTTTTAGTAGATATAATTATAAGATTATTAGCCAAATTAGGGTTAGAATAATTAATATTTATGCTATATTGTGTATTAAGTCTATTATTTGTTCAGATTGATATTTTTATATGTTTTCCATGCAAGGAAACACTTCTGACCAAAATGTCGGACATGAGGCCGGGTAACAGCTGCACGGCACAAGCGTGGAGCAGAAAAGGATGTTATGCCGGGTATGTTACCGGGTATTTCCAATCCGGCACATATGTGAAAAGTCACCTCGGTTGACCAGACGATGGCAGTTAACGACTGTTGCCAAACCAACCTATGTCGGGTATGGTGTCGGACATATCTTCTCCGGCATAGGTACCTTTTCGCGCTGATTTGACGGTTTCGACCGTTAGCAGTTGGGCACGTGTTTATTATATGTCGGATGACTTTCACCCGGCATGCCATCCGGCACAAGAAGTTTTGTTTCCTATAAATAGGCCGAGGGGCTACACTTTTCCATACACTTCAACACTCCTATACACTTCATTCACATCTCAATTTCCGCACTCATCCAAGGTGTTGGTGTCCAAGGAGTTTTATGCAACTTTCCACGTGAAGAGAAGGAATTCCATGGCGGGTTAAGGCTACGATCAATTTTCTTATCTCCTGTGTATTCTTTCTCTGAACCTATGTGGATGGTGGAGTAGAATTCCTTGTCTTCTTGGTTAGGGATGATTTTCCTTGTAATACTCTTATGATCATTAATGGAATTTACAAGTTTCTCAACCGAGGTTTCTAATCTTCATGCAAAGTAGAATAAGGTCGCTACTTGTTCTTTATTTCTAAGTCCTATTTAAGGTTTCCAAAACAAGAGTAGGATAGATTAGAGTTTCAGTAATCTTTAATATTGTTGTTCTGGAAAGTGGGCAACAAATACTAAGGTTTAGCATTAACCTCTTATTTCTCCAATATTCTGTTTGTTTTCGCGGCATGAGATATGCACGATGCAAGTATGGATATTGAGTTCCTTTTGTCAGACCTGAATCTGGAAGTGGTATTTACAAAATGAACGATGTCGGGTGTACTGCCGGATAAAAGATGTCCGGCACGTTCAAAGTATTTGAATGTGCTGGGTATTGGAGATCCGACATGACATCCGGCATATTCATTTTGCGAGGAATAAATGCTTTTTGAGACTTGCCACCCTTGATCATTGGTCGTATGAGTTATTGCATTGAGTATCATCCCGAATCAAAGTTAGTTTATTTAGTTAGTAATTTTGGTTTAATTATTACTTCCAATTCCCCCTGTTTAGAATAGGCTTTTGCCTTGATTAGGACTAGTTTTCTATAAGTCCCTTGGGTTCGATACTCTTGGTCGTAATATATTTACACTATACTCCGACCGGGGATTGTTTGCTACCCGTAGTAGAGTTGTAGGATTAGTTTATTACTTTATTCTTTTTGTATATAGTTTTTCCCTACAATTTCCTTGTTAGCATTAATCACATTAATACTATATAATATCTATAGTATTTATATCATTGTAAACCATAGTTTATAAATTCATTCTAGAATGTTTATATATGCGGTTTAGCATATAGTTTAATAAACTATGTTTTGACCATATAAAATCATACAATATTACACTTATATCTTATACCATATAATATGGTACTTTTGCCGAAATGGGCACATGTTTTATACTTCATTTTTCCTCATATGATATACTTTTCATTTATTACAATTACACCACACATATTATATAATGTAACATATGCTTTATGTTATATCATTTTGACCATATAATTAATATAACCTATGGTTTTTTTTAAAAAAAAATTCCGAACAGACCACATGGTTGTTCTTATTTACATTCCAGCACATTATAACTCCTTATATTTACATAATCACCACATATTTTGTAGTATGTCACATATACCATATGTTATAACATTTAAATCTTAATATAGGATATAACCTATAGTTTTAAGTCATGTAAATTCGAACAGACCTTAGGTTTTATTTCAATTTATTTTTCTGCCCCATAACTTCCCTTATTTACAATGTGACCACAGTTTTATAACCTATGCGTTTAATGTTACTAAAACCTTATATTATACACTTATCTTAATGTATGGCCTTTTATTTAATTCCAAAAATCACCAAACTTTATACTAAGGTTATAAAGTGTCATATTTACCATATGAATATTAAATTTTCGGTAATCATGGTTTATACGCCACAAATTTTATAAATTCAATATTTATCTTATAATGTTATTATAAGTTCATAAATTAATTACTTATGTAATTAATTTTTGGTCAAAGCACCTAACATGGTCTATATTGACCCATTGACTACCAGTTTGACCATAGTTACATAAATTATAGTTTTGACCCTAGTTTTCTAAAAATTACAATTTGACCCAAAATTTTGTAAAACTTTATAAAATTCATTTAATAACCTTTTAAAATATAGTTTTCAGCTATAATTATTATTTAGCCTCCTAAATTTATTTTAATTACAAGTCCACCCCAAATCTCATTCGGTAATTATTTATTAATCCTATAATTATTTCAAACTTAATAAAACATAAAATTAAATGGCCTAAAGTACATGGCTTTATTACAAACCTTAACATATAATATAAATTACATATAAATGTCATAAAAGACATTACTAACTCACGGTTTTGGTATACTTTGTAACAACATTTTACAAATTATGTTTTATCCATTTAATTAATTTTCATGACATTATATGTCACATAAACATTAGGTTAATTACCCCAAAAATGTTATACAACATTTTAATATATAGTTTGGCCATAAAATCCCTTGTAAGCTCACGCTTTCCATCTTTCACACTTAAATAATTTTATAAATTATATTTTAACCCCATAAATCATTTTCATGGCATTATAAGCCATCTTAATATATAGTAAACTAGCCAAAAGTGTTAATTAATATTTTAATACATAGTTAGCTCATTTAGACCCTCACTAACTCACGACTCACATTATATTTCAATACAATGACATAAAAACCTTATAATATGTAAGTGTGGTATACTTACTTGATTTAGAAGCAAATCAAATAGCCAACACCACTTCAAGCTCACGGCTATGGACACATATATATATTCAAATCAGTTTTTTTTTTAACATCACACAAATATATACAGTTACTTTAGTATATAGTTAACGTTGTATTTTAGCTTACTTGTTAGGTTTGCGATAAGTGTCTAAATGAGCATGTTTTATGGGTGTATTTCATATATTATATCAGCACTTTTCTGCTCATTTCTCACTTATCGTATGTTTTTCCTCTAGTTTATGTTTTATTGGTTATCTCACAAATTTATTGGTTAAAACATGAGGAAAAAAAACCAAGCTAGGAGCAAAGTACATGAAGAGACGAACGCATAGGCGCAGACGGCTCGAAAAACGGAGTCCAAACGAAGAATCTAGAGCCAGTCAAAATTCGCAAGACTCGCGTCCATGTTGTGTCCGCCCAAACATAGGCGGACAGGAGGCGGACGGAGTGATGTCCGCATAACCTTAGGCGGACAGGGGGCGGACGTGATAGACGTCCGCATAAAACAAGGCGGACAAGACACGGACAGGGCAAGACTGTGACAACCGCCCCCGCGTCCGCGTAAACACAGGCGGACAAGACTGTGAGACATCCGCATAACTGAAGGCGGACATCTACACGGACAGGGAGGAGGACCGTGAGACAACCGGATAAACATGGCTGGACACAAACGTGGACAAGGGGCGGACGTGTGTAAATACAACGCAGATCCAGAAATTAACGCGACAGTTTTCTTCTTCGCCGACTGTCTTCCCCAAGTTGCTTCTTCCTTTGCGGCGCCTACAGACATGTCGAACTGCTTCATCAACAACATCAGGCACCTACCTTAATTCCCTCACGCGTCTGTCTCCAATCAACCTCAGTTCTATCTCCTCTCCAGCTCTATCATCAACCATCCTCTGCCTCTATATAAACCCAGCACCTTCAACCATAACGGGTGTGCCTCTGTGCCTGTACGACGGGAGACTGAAGAAATCATTCACCACACTCATCCATTCTCTTCCATTCATTTTCTCCCATAACACCACAACATTCCATACTCACGCAGTAACAAAAGAAATAGAAGAGCAGCAGTGAGAGCGAGAGCAGACCCGTTCTTTCTCTGAAATAATGTCAAAATCTATCTGTGCTATCTTCTTATCTCCGTTAATGTCTGAGTAATTTTCTTTTGTATCCTAGGATGGGGGTTTGATTCTAATATTACGTAAATCAGTATTTATCACCTGTCTCTCTAATTAAACTTGTTTTAATTCCTTTCAGCAAATATTGTAAAATGCTTTGCGTGACAAACAACTGCATTTTTATGGTAACTATCAACATATGATTTTGAGATAGTCAAAGTACCACAAAGGAATTAATCTTGGTATTTACACTCCGGATTGAGCAGGAAAATACTGAGGCTATTACTAAGAGTTCGTAACTGACAATTATTAACTCTAATAGACAATAAATAATTGAGACATGGTTATAAATCTGTTTAAGTAATTTAGGCAATTCCCCCGCTATCCTAGGATACCTTTTCCATCCACATCACTTAATTCACCTGTTTTTACTGTTTTTATTATTTCTGTACTAATCCAACAACAAATCAAGCTTGCCTCCGGCTAAACCCCTTTTTACAGTTTTTATTAACTACCAAGACTAGGATAATTGAACAATTTCCCTGTGGATACGACACTTGTTATACTACTCCGAATAGGTGCACTTGCCTATTAGTTTGCTATAAATCTATATATATTAACGTGTAGTTTTATCCCAACAGTTTGCACGTGGATTTAGTCTCCACACTTGTGCAGAATTTTTATCCATGCTCAAACAGCCATGCGGCATTATTTATATGCAAGGAAAAAGTGGGTGTTAGTCTTAAGCCATTAGTAGTAAATTAAGGAGTAGCATTATCCTAATTTAAGCATAAGATTTACCTTAATATTAAAGACTTATAAGGTTGGTTCACGCCTGAAAACTGGAGCAAACCAAGATGTTAAAACATCATTCCAACACCAGAATAAAATGGTAATGACTTATGAGCAAATGGGCAGAATTTACCTTAATACTAAAGGCTTAAATTGCAGTTTCTAGCTCCAAATGAAACAGCACTTGAAGATATCTACATAACTACTGAAAAATCACATAAAGAGAAGCAAAATAAGTTGAAGAAATGGAGGAATAAAACCGGTAATGAAGAGGAGAAGACTAGCTTTCTTTAACAGATATTTTTACCATGAAAATAGCTAGTTTGGAGTTCCCTCCTTCTTCCTTGAACTCAGCCATAAAACACATTCTCTTTGCCAGCCAACTTGAGCTAAGATGATGGATTAAAAGGGGATCAAGCTACAGCAAAGGAAATGAAGAGAAGAGAGGAAGAAAAAGATGGCTTCCATGCCTTAAGACCTTACCTAGGTGAAGAGCTCTCAACCATGGAGGCTGGCTGCTGGTCACGGTTGAAGAAGAGAAAAGAGAGGGTTTGAAGGAGGTAGCTTACGGCTGGGAAGGAGGAATGAAAGGAAGAAGTCAAATACCTATCATGTACGTAAAGTATTCTACTTAATTAGTATTTTATGATGAGTCATCATCCTTTGCTAGATATTTCTTAATTTTCATCTGATAAATGAGGTCAAGAAGTCATGGTTAGCTGCCACTTACGGCTGGGATAAGAAAGGAATAATAAAAAAAAGTAGTTACTTTATCTTATAAGATAAGATAAAGTCACTTTATGAATAGTAAATGTGACTCATTAGTCTTGGTAAGTATTTTAAGTTGGAAAATGGACAGAGATGACACACTAGGCAGGCGGAAATGGCTGGTCAAACCCAAATAATTAACATTGACCATGTATTAGATTAAATAATTAAATATTATAAAAGTACTATTCACACCAAAATCACCCATTTTCATTTTATTTGAAAACTTTGATTTAAAACTTCTAATGTGGTACATTATGACCCATTAGTTTGATAATGAATGTAATATAGTCCTTAAAGTGACATAAAACCAATACTTTTAAAGTTATACACAAAAATGTGCTTTAAGGTGTTTTAGTGCACATTTTGTGTTAAAGCTTGTTTTTCTTTGGTAATTGATTAATTACCTTCATTACATGGTTACGAAACTTGGAAATCCAATTTGGAATCAAACGGAGGTCACAAGACCTTTAAGACTTCTTATAGCACCTTTTTGCCCTAAGTGACTTTTAAGCATGTTAATGCTTTTTATTGATGTTGGAGTGTTGTCCAATAGTATCATTACGTTCCTTAATGTGTTAATATTCTTAGGAATAAATTTTAGATCCTAAGGAGTTCATTTGGGCATATATTTGCCCTATACGGTCAAAGGGTGCAATATTTGCCTTATGTTGACCAATGTTGTATTTAAATTGATGTTTAAGGCATGTTTAGGCCTTAATTTAATTTATTAAATATTTAATCAATGTTTAATTAGTTAGGGGTATTTCAGTCTACCCCCCTTAAAAAGACTTCATCCCAAAGTCGTCTTTTCTCATATAAGTATATAATATATCTACCCATGATTCTCATAATGTACATCTATGTGATGTAACATTCACGCATAGTGTGTTGTGCTCATATTGCACATAGCCCTCAAGTGTGGTGTTATTTCAAATTTATGGATATAGGTGATCCATCAGCATCATCATTCCCTATCAGTTCTAACCACTTGACAACCTCCCCGAGGTGTCCATAACATTCCACATTCTACATTCCATCATTCTATACTATGATTCTTTCAGTATCTAAAAGATACTATGTGAAGGATTGTAAAAACATAACATAAACATATATATATATCACATGTATCTTTACAGATACTTCATCACATCATCATATCGGTATCTCATAGGATACGTACAAACACATACATTCACAAGTGTGCAATGCACATATAATCAAACAATGCATGCCCCGCATGACAAACAAACAACCAACAACGACAATAAACCACAATTTATTGTATGCCCCGCATACGACTCATTAAAATTTAGTGCACATACTGCGCACAGCCAAGAGGCTCTACCCCCTCAAAAAAGGGTTATGCCCCCGTACCCCACAAGTATACAACAGTCCGCTATTCAAAGAGCGCTGGATACTTGGGTCTATGGAATTTTCCCACGTTCTTGTATTTTAGACTTCGGAGTGGAGTTTTCTCATATTGAGAGACGGGTCGACTTAGCCATTGAATTCTAAAAAAAATTATGTGCAAGGTGAGGTGCGTACTTTTCCAGCCAAAGGCGTGGAGTATTTGATGCGCTGTCTTGACCACGTTCTATTGGGCCCACTCACTCTGTATTGAGGTGCAGACCCACGGATATAGGCTAATATGCCCTTCGTTTCTATTGTTATCTTGGATGATTTATTGGCAGCAGTTTACTGCTGGCCTTGTTCCACTTGAGAGTGTCGTTCACGGTTCTTGTTAATTGGAAACAGAGGTATCTCAGTCGGTGTAGTAACGTTTAATTGTATGTGCACACGACTGGATCTAAATCGTGTATCGATGTTTTAGATCAATAACACGGAATATAGTTTGCATTGTTACTATCTTCACTCGCCGATATACTTTTGAGATGAAGTATGATATTAATTATTACTTGTATTCAGTGCCGTTTTGCACTAAGCTTAATAATTTATTTAAGACGTATCGTTAATAATGCACGAGGATGATTCTTGTAATCCTGTGTCTCTCGGTGTTTTGTTCCACAGTAAGGTATTTAATTAAAATATTTGTTATGTACTTCTCATTGATATATATTGTGCTTTTCGTGTGCCGGTTTTGCAACATTCTTTGTATGGTTCGTCCTGTTTATTAGGGGAAACCCATTGTTGTAATCATACTGTGTCCTGCACTGTTTAACATCCCGTGTGGTTATGTTCTTGGCAGTCGAGGCATTTTCCTTTGGTATTTTTTATATGTTTGTACTCTCACATTGTTCACAAAGAGTCTAATTATATATTTATGAGTTCGCATGTGAGTATAGTTTGAACTCAGTATTTATTTAGGAACGTGTCCTTTAATGGTATAGGTTGTTGAGTAGCCCGCCATCCATTTACTTTCCATCATTGTTTATTATGCGAGTTTTACTCATCTGTGTTTGGGAATGCATTCCTTCTAACAGTTGTTTATAATGGTCGCTTCCGCGCACACCATATTTCAGTCGATTCGATGGTTGTATATTTATTGTGGTGTTTTCCTTAAGGTGTAGGGCATCCGCTAGTGTGCTAGCTTCGCCTTTATTGTATATGTAACACCCCTACCATTAATACATGCTTACCGTCCAATCTCCTTACACGTCAGATACACGCAGCGGATACTTACTTACATACAATGGGTGATACAATGTCGTTAACCACCCACGTGGCTAACAAGGCTACTACTACCGCTTACAGCATCGGTCTGATGGACCGGAATCCCGAGTACTACACTTCCACAACACATACTCCATTCACCAAACGAATACTACAAGGTTCCATTCAATACTTTACTCCTCCATAAACCATACAATACAAATTACATAACCGAGTTTACTAGGTTCCCGATACAATTACAATGCTTCTTCCAAGTTCATACATACTCACTAAGAGACTACTTCCTACCCGTTCCTCACAAACTACTTACTTCTAATTACAAGGGTGTGCCTCCGGTCTCTTATCTTGACCATATTCGCTTCGGTGCCTGCACACTAAAAACGTTCCCCCTAGGGGGTCAGCTTTCGCTGCGCATGATAACCGCATACCCCGCGTACTAGTGAGGGTACGCCGACCACTTGGTCGAATACATGCAGTTCATTTTCATACAAACATACATGCATACATGCTCTTACACACAATACAATAATACTTTCGCAAACATACATGCATACAATTCATTACGTACAAGGAATATATAACCATTCAACACTTACTTACCTTCTTCCGCATACACATACTTATTACATACACAAAGTACAGTTCTTGTTAGCTTCATTGGTCCACCCGGGTTAATCGGGTGGAGATTACTCTTTTACTCGTTACTTCATACATACGCATACATACTCATACATACTTACGGATCCATACTTACTTACTCTTACTCTTACTCAAGTTAAGTCGTCGGGACCTCCGGCCCTGGGGACTACACCGTCCCACCTTCGGGATTTACTTGACTCACCAATCCGGGATGCTACCCATTTAAGGGATTTGGGCCGCGGACCAGTTTAAGAGTCAGGAATTGCAGCCAACCTCTTGTGACTCCGCATCCTCACGCGTGGCCGAAGCTATATCGGACTTCTACTCATTCAGGTTTACTCACTTAAGTTAGGAGTTAGGTAGTTAGGAATTAGCAGAAGTCATTCGTTCAAGCCACGATAGTACAATACAAAGCTCATATACACATCCATACAAAATACAGTGCAATATACAAGTACACTACAAAATACAATACACATCATCATCATTCATATGTTTCATGAATTATACAAACTATTTTTCAAGACAAGTATCAAGAACAATGTAAACAAGCACAGGTAAGTGCAATATAGTCCGATTCATGCATTTATCTTATTAGGTGATCAAATAAGCACACAAATCGGGGTAACCAGATTAGGATACAGGGCATGAAGAAATCATACCTTTCACCGTTGTACTTGTATCCCAATATTCCTCCGGTGTTCACAAATCAAACCCTATGATTTACATACAATCGAACAATTAATCTAACTATCATTAATTTGATTCGGTTACCCTTACGCTTCCTAACGCATACTTACTAAGTCTTCTCATTCTTTTACTTACATTTTATTTACTTATTTTTCATCGCTTAACAATGGTATACTTACATATATATGCACGTATGTATAGGTGGGTATACATATACATACATACATATACTAACCATAGTCTTATAGTTTTTTTTTGTAAGTTTTGACCCGACCGAACTTGCGACCGACCTTGCAGGTTCGGTCCAAGTCAGTAGGCTACATCGGGTGAAAATTCCAGGGCCGACCGACCTTGCAAGTCCGGTCCCAAGGTCGGTCCATTCCAGTTTGTTTCGTATGTGAAAATTTTAGCCCGACCGACCTTGCAAGTCCGGTCCAAGGTCGGTCCATTCCAGTAGCTTACTCGACGGAAATTTTTTTCTGGCCGACCGAACTTGCATGTCCGGTCGCAAGTTTGGTCGATTCCAGTAGGTTACAGACGGGAGAATTTTTCTGGTCCGACCGAACTTGCAAGTCCGGTCACAAGTTCGGTCCATTCCAGAAGCATTCCCGTCTTTGTAAATCTGGGCTCGACCGAACTTGCAAGTCCGGTCGCAAGTTCGGTCCGGCCCAGTATTTGCATTTTTACTTCTGTTTTCAGTTCTATACTTTACCCATTGTTTCTCCAATCTTCTTACATGTAATCCCACATGTTTAAACACTACCTAGGCCCTCCAAATTTCCTTAGTTCATCCACCAAGTTCCTTACTCAATCCATAAATCAATTTACACAATTTCCTCACTTCCTTTCCACACTTACAACAGTTTTTCATCCTCCAATGCTACAGATTTTTGTTCCTACTTCCCCCATGCATATTCTCATCTCCTAATGCCATTTCCAAAGCCTACAATGTATTATCTTACCCTCCAATTCATTCCCAAGCCACTACAATATCTATACCCAAGTCCAACACTCTTGTCACCAATTCTTCCACACTAATTCTTCATAACTTCTCCAATGTATCTCTATACACTTTGTTACAGATCTTGGGTTCTTATTTCCTCCACTACTTCCTCGACTAATGCTACTCCTAGTATCCAAAATACATCCATTCACTTCCTAGTTACATCCCATTAACAAATCATACCCAAATCTGTTACAAGCTACTAAACGCTCCCATTATACTCTCCACACACACCTAGTCACTACCTAGGTTGTTTTCTCACCTTGAACACTTAAGTCCTCAAATTCCTAGATAAAATTTGACATAGTCTCCCCTATATTATTAACATTCTCCACATGGTTTCACTCACATTATTGATCCATACCACCTGTTCACAACCAATACCAATATACCCATTCTCATATACAAAATACCATACTAAACAACCTTAAATTCCTGCACTCAACCTCTCATTCCCAAATCTGTTTTGACAAGTTTCCAATGTCTTTTAAGGTTTCAAAACATTTGTATTCTCTTATACACTACTCCACCACTACACTACCATTTTACAATACCATTTTATACTTCCAAAATCTGTTACACAAACACATACAAAACTACACAAGGACAAGTATATTTTACCTTGTTATTTCACAAGCTTCTCCTCTCTTCCTCCTTCCTCTTTCCACCGGCTTTAGCTACTTCAACAATCTTACACTACAGCCCATATACATACACTTTTCAATACACATTTTAATACACAATTTAACCCTAACCATTATGTACGTTCTAATGTAGGTTTTAGGGTTTAGAAATTATATTACCTTCCAAGGGTATGGGTAATGCTTGGAATAGCTATAGAACAATATTCCAACTCCACCAATGAGGCCAAAATCGGCTAGAACACAAGGAGTAACAAGAGCTTAGTTTATAAATTTCATTTTGCCCACAAGGGCTAGAAAAAGATGGAGTTTTGAGAATATTTTTACCTCACGAGAACAAGGAGAAGAATGTGGTTCTAGTGGTGGTCTTGAAACTCCAAATGCTCCATACCCATGGAGATGAAAGTTATTGTTTTCGATTTTTGAAAAGGTAGGAATGTAGCTCTTGATAAGAGGATTCCAATGGTATACTTTTTATAATTTTTGGAAGAGATTAAAGGGGGTTACAAGAGGAAGGAAGTAGAGTTTTGTGTGGGTGTTTTCATTTCTCCATTGTTGTCGCTGGAGGAGGAAGAAGAAGGGAATCAGAGAAAAGAGAGGGAGTGGGTACGTGAGAGAAGAGAGAATAGGGAGGAGAGGGAGAATAAAGGTGAGTGGGGTTATTTATTATTTTGTTTGTTTGTGTATAAGAGAGGAGTGTGTGAGGGAGTGTGAGAGGAGGTCCAAATCAGACACACACAGCACACACATACCACTTTTACTTTTTATTTTCAAAGTGGACACATTAGTTTTGGTTATTTATGTTTCTACCCCACAACTTCCCGTTTTTGACAGTTTTTACTAATTCCTCGTTTTATTGATTTTATTGGTCCTAAAGCTTCACTAATATTTATTAATGATTATTTAGTTGACCAAAATTGTTACGAGTCTATTTGACCCGCTTAAAGACACGTTTTCCCGGTTTCCTCGAAAAACGCGCTTTAAGGTTCGTTAGTTATTTTAATCCGTTTTAAGGATCCGTTTTCTTCGGGAGTTGTTCCCATATATTATTTAGGTCTTATTAAACCTTTAGAATCCCTATAATACTCTAACCGAGGTCTCATACCTCCTATGGTTATTTAACGCTTATTTAGCGTTTTCCGCTTTTAAAGCGTTTCTTTATTTCTTTTGGATTTATTTTTCCTTACCAGTATTAATTAGGTACCATTAGGCCCTTAAATACGTATTAGATTAATTTTAATCCTTATGTTTAAGTTCGGGGTATTTCAGTATATTAGATAATGGTGCACTTGTGTTCAACCTCTATTCGGTTAAGAACGTACCACTGTCCTTAATTTGGACATACATGATTGTCAAACCATTTAGTGTTATTGTATATATTTTATATTTGGAGAGTAGTTCTCTCGTTGCCCCTTTTTACGGGTAATGATTATCATCATTAAGTGGTTGTTTCTGAGTATTTGAATTGTGTTAATGTAGACGGTTATTGAACCTTTTTGGTTATTATACATTCATTTGCCCATTCGTTGGGTCTTCTTACCTATCATTAAGTTGACTATCAACTTTTATTGTGTGTTAGTCATTCCTTTGCGGGATTATGACTTGGTCACATCATATTTGAAGGTTGTTGGTTCCATTCATTTCGTTAGTTAAACTGGGTTTTACTCGTTGATTCATCTAGGGTGAGTATTTATACTGATATGGGTTTACATCTCTGTCGTTCGTATGGAGTTGACTACCTCTTGTGTTCCTTTCACCACCTGTCTACGTGTATGGGGTACCGTACTGATACATTACTACTTACTCGATTAACTTATGAATAAGTCTATCGAGCCCACAAGCTCTCATGGAGTGTGGTCGTCTCATAACTCGTTTATAGACTCGTAGTGTCCGTCACATGTTCGTGAAGTATTCTGTTGTCAATCTCCCTTCTTATTAGTATTGGGGGTCTCCCGTGGGAATGTTTGGTTCCCTGGGTTCCCTACCCAATGGTATGGTTTCATGCATTTGGTTTTAGCGGGTGTTTGTTACAATTTATCGTAATGATAAGATTTGCGTCGTCGTAGCAGGGGATGGTTATTCTCCTTTGTTATTGAGTATGTTGTTGATAACGGTTCATTAATTTCTTTAAGAGAATCCATGAGTTCTTGTATTGGTGAGTTTGTTATTATTCCTTGTTTAGTAATTTCCTTATTGAAGTTATTCCTATACTGGGTCCAACTGTTGTTATTCAGATTCCATGTGCGTGGTTTGGCGCTTATTAATTAATTAGCATGTCGTGCACATTGCTTACGATATGTACCGTAGCTCTCTTGACTTCATTATATGTCCTGGGTCATATCTTTTAGCGTAGTACCGGACTCCATGGCGAGGATGTGTGTATCCTTCCTTTATGGAAGTCCTTATGGTAGTTTGTTTCTTGTTATCTGTTATTTGATTCCGACATCGTTTCCTTGGTAACATACATTGAAAGGTAATCGGAGGCGATGTTCCCGTCCTCCTGGGCTCACGCTCTTTCACTAGTACATCAAGTACTTACTTTAACTTATGCTATTTAGCGTTTAGTTTGGGTGACTTGTATCATTGTTTACACTTTAATGTTTGTATTATTATTTAGGCGATTTGCCATTGTTTAATTCACATATTCATCATCACTGACAGTCGTCTTAATAGTAGACGATGTGCCTTTTACATATACTCATAATTATTTCTCTTTGCATGGTGAAACGCCAATGGCGGTAGCCACCTTTTTACTTGAGACTCGTTCAATGATCAGTATGATCAATAATAATACACATAGAACTTAATCTTTACTTTTGTTTGTTCGTAATCGTTCATGTCACTCCTTAATAAAGGTAGTGCCCAGGCGTGGTAATTATTCATGAGTTCAAGATAGATTCGCGTTTATTGTTGCGAATGATATAGGTAGTAACCGTGTTACGGTATAATTTTCTCTTCAATCATGCTCCTGTTGTGGACTGATACATTTTACAACTTTTCTAGTGATCATAACATATTGGCATAAGTCGTTATGGCCTAGTATTGATATTGATCATTATATGACCATACTCTTTCTACAATTCTCTATATGTATATTGTGGGACCCACAAGTATTCTTAACATTTTATTGTTAAATTTCTGCTAGCTGTTTGTAGCTAGAATACTACGGTTCTGGTTTATTCTTACTGTAATTAAATGTGGCAACTTCTGAAGAGTCTCAGGAGTCATCCGACCCTGGCGTGATCAGCACCAGTGTCGAACTATCCTTCCACCCCAATTGTGTTTGGTTTCCCTTGATTCCTAGGAAATCAAGTTCCACCTCCCATGTCCATTTCAGCCATTAAATAGTTTAACAAATGAGTTATTTTGTTTGGCTTATAAGCCGATGTCATTTGATTCATTATTGTTTAATGAAGGTAGTTCGTTATGGGCTGGTGTATGCCTCTTTTGTTGTGTTGGTCAGACTCATCGGGTCCCTCCGAGGTTGTAGGCCTCGTATCTTAAGGGTTTATTACTATGTGGCGACAATTGTAGTTATGAAGTTTATATTAAAGTTGTACAAATGTTGGCGGTTCTTGGTAGCCATGGTGTTGTACCACTGGTCTACATGGTTTACAGAATTTATTTACAATGATAATAGTAATTGTAACTACAGTCGTACTTGTTTGCAACACTTGCTGTAGCAAGTGCGTGAGGAAGACGGAATTATTAGTAGATTGTTTATTGTAGCACTTGCCTTAGCAAGTGCGCCAAGCAGGTTGAATTGTCGGTTTAAGACTTGCTCGTCTTACTACCGTTTTGGTTGTTCAAGTACGGTTAGAACGATTGTTCTTAAAAAGGACGGTATTTTGGGTTGGAAAATTTTCCTGACCACATTGTCCTTTGGATGTCTGAGTTTTACCTCACATTAGATTTACGATAGCATAAACGCTTGGAATTTTGTTTCTCCATAGGTGTCGTCACGGCAAGGTTCAAGTGTTACAGGAATGTGTACACCAGATTAGGTACGGAATTCGAATATGGCAGGACGAGTGAACTTTACAAAATTCTTCACACTCACAATATAGTTTCAGTTTACAGTTGGTATTACAATACAATAGCATGGTAGTTAAAGATCCCCATTACTGGCGACAGTCTCACGGAGCTCAGGATGCTCCCGATCCGCTCGCCCTGGTGTCTTGGGTGATCCTTTCCACGACGTTTATCGTAGCAATGGCGCTCGCCCCCGGCGGTGCCTATCACTAACGCTTGGTCATTTTTAAGGAAGGTAGGGGATTGAATTTTTATTATCGTTATAAGAGTAAAACTTGTATACTTTCAGTACGAAGTCGCTTAGGCGGACTATTGGGCTTGCAAGCCTCTTCCCTTTTATTCGGGGGTTTGCGTTTTTCAATAGCATTAAATTCATTGGGTTGTGGCGGGAGGGTACTGTCGGCGGTAGTCCATGCTGGACTTCCACGTGAAGGTGGACTGTCACCAATGTACTCACGACATTCGTATGTCTCCTCCTGACTGAGCTCTCAGCTGGTCCATAACAAGAGTAATATTCCCGGGCCTTTATGCCCCTGGTCAGCTTCTTGGCCCGCACCACCACTAGACATCGGTATTACTGTTCGTCTTTTCGTTACTCGATAACCTACCACATTACAATCAACACATTTGTGCGCCACAAGGGCTAACACTTACAAGCCAAAGGCACTTCTATCACATAGGTTTATAAAAGTGAAGACGTTTTGTACCTCACAAACATTTCTCGTATTTCCCAGATCCTAGGCTCACTGTCTTAATTCCTATTATCTCGTCATCAGAGCGGTACTCCGCTCTGATACCACTTTTTGTAATACCACACTCGTAATCACGTAATAATAACTCATGTAGTATTAATTTAATAACGTCTCACAGCGGAAGTCACACAGTAATAAATCTCACTCGGGTGTCACATGCCATTACTCGCCCATACGAGTAAAGAAGCAGAAATAATTAAATAAGAAATAACACTGGTAATATATACATGACCGCAGTGATAACGAGATACTAACCTATACATCATTCTAAACCAAAAGTAACTTTAACGACAAGTGAGCGTCTATGTATTCCCGACTGTATACAACGTTGTTAGCAAGGTAAACTAATATACATCCTAATACAATACGAAGACTCGTGCAGTAAATGAAACCCTAACAACCCGGGTCCTGCTCTCTGGCTTCATCGAAAATCATCACCTGCACATATGCCGTAAAGGCTCAGCGATAAACGCTGAGTATGCCAGGTCTAGACCCTATTGGTCACTTAATAGTCATGGTCGCCATTATTAGGTTCTTTACATGCTTTTACCGGTTTACAGGCATATCAAAGCAGTAACACGTGATTGGCGGTAAACGAAACAATTAATGCAGGTACTACAATTCACACAACAGTATATACATAAAACACTTAATCATAACAACGATAAACATATAGCCGTCAGTAACGGTCTTTCATACAAACTTCACATACGGCCCCCCGGGCCCTCACATAACTTTACACATTCTTGTTAGCACTGTCGAAAGTCAAGTTAGGACATCCCGAATTAAACTCACATGGACGGTGGTCCCACGTACACACGAGGTGCTCATTGCCCAGAGGATTCGAAGATTCCGGGACTTATTCACTTTGCCTGTTTAAAGGCATCCTCATAGGTGGCCAAGGGCCTGGTGCCAACAGCAGCACACTCTGCCTGACGATCTATATAGGCTCAATCAGGATTTAACTAGAGTAAACCCGATCCGGGTGTTAACTCAAGAGATCTCCATGCGCAACCAGTAGCCAATGACTAACTGGGTTTAGGTAAATCATCACACTCCAATGTTGACTTAGTCAGTCAGTTACCCAAGAACAGTTTTAGGTATGGAGAAATCATATTTTACTTGGCTTCCCTGTGAGTCTTACGCATGCCTAGAAGTAATCTTGGTCGTATTCATGTTCGAGTCAAAGCTCTAGAGATCGACGATGTCGTATCTCGTTCCTAAGTAATTTACTTAGGTTATAATTTACATAACTTATAACACTTAGAGTATTATGTCAAATCACGCCAGTCACAAACACATTGTTCGTATATGTAGGTTTATATAAGTCGATCTATAGTCGACGTAGTATTAGTCCTGGAGGACGTTCGCGCATAATTAGATAATGCGGGAAAGGAAAACAAGTAATCATCACGTCACGTTACACACATTCACATACATACATATAATCACACAAGTTATATCACAAACAAATCTGAACCCGAGGAAGTCCTCAGGACAACTTAGATCAAACCCCTTTACATACCGTGCACCATAAACCTAGGTTGCGCAATAGATCACTAGCTCGTCGGCGCCTCCATCTGTCGTGCGATCTAAATAAACACGGTACT
The DNA here is from genome assembly GCA_023374045.1 of Limonium bicolor. Lineage (NCBI taxonomy): Eukaryota > Viridiplantae > Streptophyta > Magnoliopsida > Caryophyllales > Plumbaginaceae > Limonium > Limonium bicolor. Next base: position 55,351,528 of record CM041780.1, read on the forward strand.
ATAAGTCAATCCACATGACTTAATTAAATTCGGTAAATCCGAATAACGCTAGTATTCCTGACATTACATCCCCGGATTTCAACAGTTATTTGTTAATGTATGGTTACACGAAACTCGTTAGTCGTAGTACGTGTTGTTATGCGACCTTAACAAAAGAGGTCGGGTTTTCGTAAAACGCTTTCGTTAGCGTTATCGAACGTTGGAGTTATATTATTTCATTATATTCCATAGTATTCTTGAGTATATGAATATACATTCACGTTTATACTTAGGCATTAATTTTAACCATTCTGGTAAAGTATGCGAGTATACAATTATAATATATAGTTGCATGTATACATGCAACGTTAATTCGCATTGCATTTTATGCTCATGCACTAACGTTATATGGCATTATTATTTAACCATTTATTATTGTACCATATATTGTACATCTCATTATTCATCTTAATAAGCTATGCTTTAATTTGTAATTGTATGACTTATAGTATATAGTTATACTAATGTCATAACACTTGTCATTTATTATTTCATGACATTTAAAACCATATTATATATACTTTGGTATATGATCTCGGTTGATATATGTATGTATATATATTGTTCTCGGTTATATATATGCATATAGATATATATTGTTAATATTGATCTTAGTCATATAATATATAGTTGTATGTATACATGCACTATATTATATAGTTTCCAACTATACCATATACTTATCATGTATATGTTTTTAATATAAGCTTGCGCATTTATATGTACATACATATACATTTATATTTCACAAATCATACTCTTATATCATATGTCACATTTTTATCATCTTAATGTAAGATGATTATTTTGATTTGTTGCATTATATTATGCAATTTATATTAAGAACTTATCTTAATATTTTGTAATATTTCATGACATGTCTTATAATTTCCTAAGGTTTATTTTAATACTAACCTTAGTTTATAAATTCCATTTCTCATTAATTGTCACATTATTTCATGTTAATATTATTAATGATAATTGTTTCATTTAATCACATTAATACTATATAATATCAATAGTATTTATATCATTGTAAACCATAGTTTATAAATTCATTCTAGAATGTTTATATATGCGGTTTAGCATATAGTTTGATAAACTATGTTTTGACCACATAAAATCATACAATGTTACACTTATATCTTATACCATATAATATGGTACGTTTGTATCATTAAATTTTATAACCTATAGTGTTAATTAAAACTATATTATTGGCGCAAGGCATGCACATTATAAACTTGATTTTCATCAATTCCCCACATTTTTCTATTATTACAATATTGTCACATATTTAATATAATGTTATACATATCATATGTTATAACATTTTAACTTTATAATAAACATAACTTATAGTTTTATTTCAACTATATATATATATATATGTACATATATTGCCGAAATGGGCACATGTTTTATACTTCATTTTTCTTCATATGATATACTTTTCATTTATTACAATTACACCACACATATTATATAATGTAACATATGCTTTATGTTATATCATTTTAACCATATAATTAATATAACCTATGGTTATTTTTAAAAAAATTCTGAATAGACCACATGGCTGTTCTTATTTACATTCCAGCACATTATAACTCCTTATATTTACATAATCACCACATATTTCATAGTATGTCACATATACCATATGTTATAACATTTAAATCTTATTATAGGATATAACATATAGTTTTAAGTCATGTAAATTCGAACAGACCTTAGGTTTTATTTCAATTTATTTTTCTGCCCCATAACTTTCCATATTTACAATGTGACCACAGTTTTATAACATATACTTTTAATGTCACTAAAACCTTATATTATACACTTATCTTAATGTATGGCCTTTTATTTAATTCCAAAAATCACCAAACTTTATACTAAGTTTATAAAGTGTTATTTACCATATGAATACCAAATTTTCGGTAATCATGGTTTATACCCCATAAATTTTATAAATTCAATATTTATCTTATAATGTTATTATAAGTTCATAAATTAATTACTTGTGTAATTAATTTTTGGTCAAAGCACCTAACATGGTCTATATTGACCCATTGACTACCAGTTTAACCATAGTTACATAAATTACAGTTTTGACCCCAGTTTTCTAAAAATTACAATTTGACCCCAAATTTTGTAAAATTTTATAAAATTCATTTAATAACCTTTTAGTATATAGTTTTCGGCTATAATTATTATTTAGCCTCCTAATTTTATTTTAATTACAAGTCCACCCCAAATCTCATTCGATGATTATTTTAAACGTAATAAAACATAAAATTAAATGACCTCAAGTACATGGCCTTATTACAAACCTTAACATATAATATAAATTACATATAAATGTCATAAAAGACATTACTAACTCACGGTTTTGGTATACTTTGTAACAACATTTTACAAATTGTGTTTTATCCATTTAATTAATTTCCAGGACATTATATGTCACATAAACATTAGGTTAATTATCCCCAAAATGTTATACAACATTTTAATATATAGTTTGGCCATAAAATCCCTTGTCAGCTCACGGTTTCCATCTTCCACACTCAAATAATTTTATAAATTATATTTTAACCCCTTAAATCATTTTCATGGCATTATAAGCCATCTTAATGTATAGTAAACTAGCCAAAAGTGTTAATTAATATTTTAATACATAGTTAGGTCATTTAGACCCTCACTAACTAACGGCTCACATTATATTTCAATACAATGACATAAAAACCTTATAATATGTAAGTGTGGTATACTTACTTGATTTAGAAGCAAATCAAACGGCCAACACCACTCCAAGCTCACAGCTATGAACATATATATATTCAAATCAGTTTTTTTTAACATCACACACACATATACACTTAATTTAGTATATAGTTAAGGTTGTATTTTAGCTTACTTGTTAGGTTTGCACTTGGATTTATTCTCCACACTTGTGCAGAATTTTTTTCCATGCTCCAACAGCCATGCGGCAGTATTTATATGCAAGGAAAAAGTGAGTGTTAGTCTTAAGCCATTAGTAGTTAATTAAGGTGTAGCATTAGCCTAACTTAAGCGTAACTCTTACCTTAACATTAAAGGCTTAGAAGGTTGTTTCACGCCTGAAAATTGGAGCAAACCAAGGTGTTAAAACACCATTCCAACACCAGAATAAAACGGTAATGACTTGTGAGCAAATGGGCAGAATTTACCTTGTTACTAAAGGCTTAAAATGGAGTTTCTAGCTCCAAATGAAACAACACTTGAAGAGATATACATAACTACTGAAAAATCACATAAAGAGAAGCAAAATAAGATGAAGAAATGGAGGAATAAAACCGGTAATGAAGAGGAGAAGACTAGCTTTGTTTAACACACATTTTTACCATGAAAATAGCTAGTTTGGAGTTCCCTCCTTCCTTGAACTCAGCCGTAAAACACCTTCTCTTTGCCAGCCAACTTGAGCTAAGATGATGGATGAAAAGGGGATCAAGCTACAGCAAAGGAAAGGAAGAGACGAGAGGAAGAAAAAGATGGTTTCCATGCCTTAAGACCTTACCTAGGTGAAGAGCTCTCAACCATGGAGGCTGGCTGCTGCTCACGGTTGAAGAAGAGAAAAGAGAGGGTTTGAAGGAGGTAGCTTACGGCTGGGAAGGAGGAATGAAAGGAAGAAGTCAAATACCTATCTTGTACGTAAAGTATTCTACTTAATTAGTATTTTATGATGAGTCATCATCCTTTGCTAGATATTTCTTAATTTTCAGCTGATAAAGGAGGTCAAGAAGTCATGGTTAGCTGCCACTTACGGCTGGGATAAGAAAGGAATAATAAAAAAATTAGTTACTTTATCTTATAAGATAAGATAAAGTCACTTTATGAATAGTAAATGTGACTCATTAGTCTTTGGTAAGTATTTTAAGTTGGAAAATGGACAGAGATGACACACTAGGCAGACGGCAATGGCTGGTCAAACCCAAAGAATTAACATTGACCATGTACTCCCTCCGTTCAACAATAACTGTCATTTTAGAAACTTGCACACTTATTAAGAAAAGTAGGACAATGACGCATGTGCCCCTACTTTTTACTTTTCCTTTTAGATAATAATTATTTTTATATTGAACAGTAGGGGTAAAAGTGGAAAGAAGTGTGTCAAAAAACTAGAATGACAGATATTTTTAAACAAGAATCACATCCTAAAACGATAGATATTAATGAACGGAGGGAGTATTAGATTAAGTAATTAAATATTATAAAAGTACTATTCACACCAAAATCACCCATTTTCATTTTATTTGAAAACTTTGATTTAAAACTTCTAATGTGGTACATTATGACCCATTAGTTTGATAATGAATGTAATCTAGTCCTTAAAGTGACATAAAACCAATACTTTTAAAGTTATACACAAAAATGTGCTTTAAAGTGTTTTAGTGCACATTTTGTGTTAAAGCTTGTTTTTAATCTTGGTTTTCTTGGGTAATTGATTAATTACCTTTATTACATTGTTACTAAACTTGGAAATCCAATTTGGAATCAAACAGAGGTCACAAGACCTTTAAGACTTCTTCGAGCACCTTTTTGCCCTAAGTGACTTTTAAGCATGTTAATGCTTGTTATTGATGTTGGAGTGTTGTCCAATAGTCTCATTACGTTCTTTAATGTGTTAATATGCTTAGGAATAAATTTTAGATTCTAAGGAGTTCATTTGGGCATATATTTGCCCTATACGGTCAAAGGGTGCAATATTTGTCTTATGTTGACCATTGTTGTATTTAAATTGATGTTTAAGACATGTTTAGGCCTTAATTTAATTGATTAAATATTTAATCAATGTTTAATTAGTTAGGGGTATTTCAGGAGGTGTGCCTATCTATCGGTAGAAAGATATAGATCTCTATCTAGATCTATCTCCATATCTACGAGGAGCCAACCCTAGTACAAGAGGACTGGGTTGGGCCAACCTATGGTGTACCGGTTGTTATGCCAATAGCAGCGTCGGGCAGCTAAGTTGGTACGGAAGAACTGCTGCACTGCGGGAAATCCTTCTCTATATGTTTACACGCCCCTTTGAGACCTCGGAAAATGGGCAAACTCCTTTTCTTCGGAACACATACAGGATTCGTCCAGGTTGTCTTTTTAGGAAGTCCGTTCCCTCCGCGCTCATGGCCCAGCTGGCCTGCGAGCAGTAATGGGCTCCTACTACTTCTGAGTAAGTGAGGTGAGGTACTTTTACCTAAACCCAAGTTCTGAATGTTGTTCTTCATGCTTATTCTCTATCTTTCTTTGGCGGTAAGATGCTAGAATATAGTATTGTAGCGGTAGTAAATTACCTGTTCTCTAAGAAGCAAGTAAGCTAACTACCTTATCTCATTAGCCAAGCGTTAGCACATGAAGGATTTTATGTAGTTAACAGCTAAAATAGCCTCGTAATTGAACCCACTACTTTTCACCAGTTAGAGAGGCCCTCTTTAATACATGTTGAAATGATGTTCACAGGGGCCAGAAAGACTCGAAATGACCCCATTTGAAGTCAACGCTTATTGTACAGCCGAGTGGCTAACCCTTGCTAATTGGTGATGATTTTTTTGACCTATTGGTCTATTTATCATAGGCGCCCGAACGGACAAAGGAAGAAACTCTTCTTTATAATCCAACTTTCTCTTCAAAAATGTGAAGAGCTAACGCACCCAGTAGACCATAGATCATGGAACAAATAGGGTAGGTAGGCCCAACCACCACACAAAAGAAAAGGAGTTGTCTTTTCAACGGGTTGGCCTTGCTCCGTTGATGAATGCCCTAAAATTCTTCTCTGAAGTCTACAACAAACTCGAAAGGAGCTGACGGATATGAAACGACCACTAAGAATGATTCCTTCGTTTAACTAAGGTTGTCTAAAAGGCTATTCAAGCCCCTCCTTCTGGAAGGGAAGTAGGAATGTCCCTCTTCCTTTGAACACATGTCAAACCCACAAGTACCAACTAAGACCCAAGAAATCACCCCACTCCTGTTAATGCGGGATGCGGAATAAAAGATGCATGCTAAGCTAAGGATTCGACAGGCGAGAAATTTGGAGACACTACCTAACACACACTCATACCCACAATTTCTCTTTTCTTATCATTCTCTATTTTGAAAATCATCATTTCTCCTTCCTGTCACCAAAACGAAAAACATAACTTCAACAAAGCAATGAAATTATTCATAGCTGCCACACCCTCATAGTATTTCTCAAAGAAAAGATTGACAAGGAGGGAGAGATCAAAGGTGAAATTATGTGTTAAGTATTTACCAAATGTGATAATGTGATATAGTACATGAAAATCTTGACATAGGAATATGTTACCATGTTAAATGAAATTGATGTCTAAACAAACAAGCCCCAATGTCTAGAGGAGATGAATATATAGATAACCTGATAGTGTTATAAATAGTAACACCCACCTGAGGTAATTTACTCTAAAAAAATCTCATGAGGATTTTATTGTCTTCCGATGTCAATTTGGACACAGCAGCAAAGCTGAACGGCTAAATTACCCAGCAAGCATAATAGTGTAAAGACCGTTCTCCTACTTTCATCTAAAAGAATAAAACATAACCTTCCATGCAGTGAAGGCCACTAGTTGCATCAATCTGAACTCTGAACATGATAATCTTCTCGGCAGAAGTTAATTCCCACTCTTCTGAGAATCGAAAGAGAAGTCTGACATGTCTTGAGATTGATTCCTACTACAAAATCTGGATACAAGAACCGTACAGAAAGTAGACGGCAGCTCTACGGCTCTCATCCTTGTGCTGGGAGCCAGTGAAGTGTAACAAAGTCTCTTCTGAGAGTCCATTTCCTTCTCGATGGAAAGAAACTACCGAAAATGGACATGAGATTATTCATCATTCCCCTTTTGTCAAAAGACAAAGTTGTGTTCCGCTAGCTAGCGTGGAGAACGAATATACAAGCAGCCTCATTCACATCTTGAACAAGCTCGACGCCACCTGCTCCAAAACAATCAAACTTTAATAATCCGCAGCTGGATGTTCATATTGCAAATTAAGAAACCTGTTCCAGATCATCATACACTACACCAAGCAACCTTCCTTTAAAATTTCAAGTCACACAGACAAGCACCTGTGAACAAAAGAAAACGATAGAGTGACCTACTTACCTTGACATGATGAGGCATGATCTTGATATCAGAGGGCACGTGCAGCCATGCCTCGGTTGGATAGAACATGAAATTCTCAGGTCTGCTTGTATACAGATCAGCATACTGGTGAATGTGATACGCGAACGCTGATTCCTGTCCGGTGTCTGCAAGGAAAGTTGCCCCAAAATACTCGTTGAACATGCTTTTCATCGCACCACAAGCCTTCTCCCTCTCATTGTTCAGCTCATCAACGAGAAGTTTATATGCTTCACTCTCGTGCGAATCAGACACACTCGTCAGCTTACCCAGAAGTTCTTGAATGATATGAAATTTCGCCTAGCACAAATTATAGTAAACCCATTCAACACACTTGGTTACAAAACCAATAATATTGTTCAAGACTTCTAATTTGAACTCTCTAACTAACAGTGATAGACAATTTATCCAACACCATTTGGAACCAACCATACCTGCTCAATACGATAGCTGTCGTTATTCAGTGTCTTGATTTCCTCCTGCATCAGTTAAACAGAGAAGAAAAACTGGTGACATGACAGAACAATCTCCAATAACCTTTATCTCTAAGGCCAGTAATCTCCTATCTTGATCCCTGAATAGTCACTCTCCACAGCCTCCTTAAGCACATAGTCTCCCCCTCTAACCAACTAACACACTAAGAAGCATAACAGCCTACTAACCAACCTCACTGCTGTAATGACACTTATTAACTATACTAACAGAATTATAATTATCTACATCTACTATTGACTTGGTCAAACCGTCTGGTATCATCACCTCCCTCCTGAAACACCACCTTGTCCTCAAGGAGGAAATCAGGACATTGCGCCTTGATCACCGAAACGGGTTCCCATGAAGAGTCGAACTCAGGACTGTCTGCCCAACCAATCAAAACCTCTGGCTCACTGTCTGGGCTATGTCAATAGTCCAGAACTGCAGCAGGATATACAACGAGTTCAAGGTCTGTGGACAACTCTCACAGCAAACTGGAAAAGACTTGGGCAGTGGGAGGGGCCTTCCTGAGTTGGGAAACATAAATGGTATTATGAATGTGGGCATCTGGGGGTAGCTCCAGCATATGAGCTACCTCCCCGATGCACTCCACTATAGGGAAAGGGCCATAATACCTTAGGCTTCACTTGGCATTTCTCTTCTTAGATATAGAGCGATACTTATAAGGGTGTATTCGGAGATAAACCAAATCCTCAACCTGGTACTGGACCATTCTGTGAGGCTTATCTGTCTGAGCCTTCATCCGTTGCTAAATGAAGCTTCAACTCATCTAAGAATTCATCCCCCTCAGTCAGCTGGACATCAACCTCTTCAATTAATGATCCTGATCCCCAACGGGCTGTATCACAGCAATACAGGAGGGTCACGTCCATACTTAGAATGGAGTAGTTCCCAAGCTTTGATGGAACGAAGTGTTGAACCAATACTCTGCCCAGCACAACATCTTCAACCACCGCTTGGGTTGCTGAAAGGGAATGCAGCGCAAGTAGTCCTCAAGACATCGATTGACCACCTTCGTTTGACCATCTGTTTGGGGATGATAAGAGGAGCTCAAGCAAAGAGAAGTGCCTGCTATCTTGAATAATTCTTTCCAAAAATGGCTGATGAAGATCAGATCCTTATCTGAAACTATAGATCTTGGGAAGCCGTGCAGTTTGACTATTGCTTGAGCGAACAGGACAACCACATCCTTTGCGGAGTAAGGATGCTTCAGTGGACGAAGTGGGTAAACTAGGAGAACAGATCAACCACAACCAGAATTGTGATCACACCTTGCACTTTAGGAAGACCTGAAATAAAATCCATACTAATGTCTTCCCCAACACAATCAGGTACGGGTAATGGCTGCAGCAGACCTGCTGGAAATAATGTACTATATTTGACTCGCAATCAAATGTCACAATTGGCCACATAATCCTTGACACACTTCCTCATGCCATACCAAAACACAACACCTGCCAACCTTTTGTATGTCTGCAGATAGCCTGAATGACCTCCTAACAGGATGCAATGACACTCATTCAGCAAGGATGGAACTAGACTGGACCGGGCAGAAAGAATTAACCACCCCTTGAAAAACAATCTTCCTGATTTAAGAACATACCCGGACGAGCAGAAGGAAGGATCAACTAACAACTCCTGAATAATCCTCGTGAGTTAGGCATCAGATTCCAGCTCTCCTTCTATTTGCTTCCAACCGTCAAATACTACAGCTGAAAGCGAGTACAGTTGAGGGATTCCTTCCACCCTCGATAAGGAATCAGCTGAATATTTTTCTTGCCCGATCGATATTTAATTTCGAAGTCCAACCCCAGCAGCTTTATAACCCATTTGTATTGATCTTCAGTCATCAATCGCAGGTCCCACAAATGTTTCAAGCTCTTGCGGTTAGTTCAGATAGTGAAATGCCTACCCAGCAAGTAGTGACGCCACTTTTGCACTGCCAAGACAACTGACATTAGCTCCTTTTCATAAACTGACATGGTCAGTGAGCGGGGTGAAAAAGTGTGACTGAGGTAAGCAATCGGTCTCTCCTACTGCATTAAGACTGCTCCAATCCCTTTTCCTGAAGGGTTTGTTTCTAACTCAAATGATTTAGAGAATTCAGGTGCTTCCATAATTGGTGCGGATGACAGCACAGTCTTAAGCTTTTCATAAGCTTCTTGAGCTGCTGGAGAATGATAAGTCATAGTAGGGTAGTTTAGTAAGTTCTAGGGGTTTTTACCATTAGTTGCAATAAAGAGGCAACTAGGAGATTTGAAAGGATTTGGATATTGCCATTAGTACTTATTGTAAGTTTGAATAGCATTTATTATCAGTTTGAATACGATTAAGATTTTAGCATTTATTATTAGTTTGAATAGGATTAGGATTTTAGCATTTATTATTTCAAATAGGATAGAGATTGTCGTTAGTATTTATTGTAAGTTTGAATAGCATTTATTATTAGTTTGAATAGGAGTAGGATTTTGGTAAGTATGTTAGAATAAGTAAGGGGAGGGGGTTGTAAGTAGGATCATCGTGGAATTGAATATGTAGGCCTCTTTGAGGATTGTTTAGACCTCTTTGAGAGGATATTGGCCACTTCAGTGTAGTTACTTAGCAAGATAGTGTTTGATTCTATCAATTGGTATCAGAGCCCTTTCTGGGCAATGGGAAAATGCAAAAATTAAAAATGAAAAATGGGGCATTGATAATTGAAATTCTTGAGCGTGTGGAGAGGAGGCTAGGAGAGACGATTGAAAAATTTGGTCATGGCTCATTCTTGGACGTGAAGAGTAATCAACTAAATCCAAACCATGCTGATTCTAATTTGAAGAATGTTCACTCAGATCCGATGGCGATGGAAACAGAGGAACCGGGGGTGGTTGCACCGATAATTCCAATAGCCTTAAAGGAACCCGAAGTTGTGACGATGGGGAAGCGTGTCAAGAGAGTTCCACTAGATGCCTTAGAAGGAAAAAGGGAAGCAAAACCAATGAATTGGAATGGGAGGAGAAAACATTCCCTAACAATTTGGGACATGTGAGGGTTCCAAGAACAAAGGTGAGAAGAAGAGCAGCAAGAAGGCAGAAAAGAGAGCAAAAGAAGGAAGACGAGACAAGAAGAGAGAAGAGAAGGAAGGTCGTTGCCTCAAGAGAAGAAAATACCTCATCACCGTCAACCTTGTCAAGTAAGGTTGGTGGAATCTGCAAAACAATCGATGCAGAGAAATATTTGATCAAAAGAAGAAGGAGAAGAGGAAAAAGAAGAAAGAAAAAAGAAGGAATAATAGAATGGGAAAGAAGAAATTGGCTAGACCCACTGGACATCAAACACGAGGAAGCCCAAAGGTACATCTGTCTGAACGTTCTAGTCTAAGAAAGAGAATGGGGGGATTCAAGAAGGAAATAAGGCAAAAGTAGATTAAAAGAAAGAGAAGGGTGCAAAGGAAACAACATAAAAAGAAAAAGAAAAGGAGGGTAATCCTTCAGGATGGAAGAACAAAAGTGGGGATGCCTGCAACTGGAAACTCGGGTAGGATGATGGTGCACCAATCCAGGCCGAAGCCCCACATGAAAGGCAGAAGAGACGTCAAACAAAAGAGGAGATGGCTCTTGAGAAGGGAGATCATGCACCCACGAAAGCCTAGGACCTTAAGACAGCAACATTGGTGTTAGAAAGAGGATGAGAGGCGGGGCAGAGTAGACTACCAACTACACACAACTCAGAAACATGAGGATAGTGGGTCGTTCGGATCAGTTATCACTCATTGCAGGGCTAAAGGATACAAGAGGTGGATTTTTTTTCCTTTTTCTTTCCCAACCTTGGGGACAAGGTTGTTTAAGGGGAAGGGTAAGTTATAGTAGGGTAGTTTAGAAAGTTCTAGGGGTTTTTACCATTAGTTGTTGTAAAGAGACAACTAAAACATTTGAAATGATTTGGATATTGTCGTTAGTACTTATTGTAAGTTTGAATAGCATTAATTATTAGTTTGAATAGGATAGATATTGTCGTTACTATTTTAACTATCAAAAAAAAAAATTGTCGTTACTATTTATTGCAAGTTTGAATAGCATTTATATTAGTTTGAACAAAATTAGGATTTTGGTAAGTATGTTAGTATAAGCAAAGGGAGGGGTTGTAGGTAGGATCATCGTGGAATTGAATATTTAGGCCTCTTTGAGGATTGTTTTGGCCTCTTTGAGAGGATACTGGCCACTTCGGTGGAGTTACTTGGCAAGATAGGGTTTGATCCTATCAGAGACCAAAGGAATGAGTCCTTCAATAGGGCAGTAAGCGGACTGGCAAATAATCCATACCTTTTGACAAATCTCCTATAGTACCCACTATGGCCAAGGAAGAACCGCACTTCTTTAATAGTGCGAGGAATTGGCCAATAAACCATGGAGTGAATCTTCACAGGTTCAGCCTCTATTCTCTCTTGTGATATAATATGACCCAAATACTCCAGCTTGCCTTGCCCAAAGCTACATTTATTCATCTTGGCTAAAAACTGATTAGCAAGCATAATTTGTAATATGACGCACAGATGGGATAAATGCTCTTGTGATAATGAACTATAAACTAAAATGTCATCAAAGAAAACCATAATAAACTTGCGGATGTGGGGTCTGGATGGCATACAACGAATTCGTAATGGCCCTCATGAGACTGGAAAGCCGTTCTTCCTCATGAATTCCGATCTGATGGTATCCAGAAGTTAAATATAGTTTGGAGAAGACTCTTGCCCCCATGAAGTTCATCCAAAAGCTCATCAGTCGTGGGCTAGGGAAATTTATCCAGAATCGGCACTTGAGCTCAATAGTCAGCCCAAAAGCGCCATTCACTGTTCTTCTTCCTAACCAACAGCACCGGGCTGGAGAACAGACTCAAGCTGGGTCGATCAAAACCAGATTGCTGTAATTCCTGAACAATGCGCTCAATCGGATTTTAATGGTAGTACGAGTACTAATAAGGGCATATATTGGGCGGAGAAACCTCTGGTTTTAATGGAATTAGATGGTCATGAAATCTGCTGGGGGGTAATTCCGACAAGGGAGCAAACACCTTTAGATACTCATCCAGCAGCAACCAGATTTGCTCATCAATAACTGGTTCCACTGCGTCTGAAGTAGCACCAGAATCTGCCTCGTAAATAAATAGAAGTCAGGTATCATCATGATAACTGGTTGGAACTTAGCCTTCTTGTTGAATTCCGATAATGAATGAGAAGGATCCTTAGATGAATCAAAGAACCATCTTTCAAAAATTTAATGGGTTTCTTGCCCCAATTGGTGTAGGTTCTCAAGCCAATCTAGGCCAAGGATTATATCCACTCCAGAAATTTCAAAGGGTAAGCAGCCCAGCAAAAATTCGGGCCCTTGTAATTGCAAACAGAGTCCTCTACAAGTTCCCTGTTTCTGTAAGGTTTCTCCATTCCGTATGGTGACACCGAAGGTATCAGAGTTGTTCACCAACAGGTTCAACTTCTGGACTAGTTTTTTTGAATGAAGGAATGAGTGGCCCCACTGTCGACTAAAATTAGGACTGTTTCTCCTTCCAGAGTTCCCACCCATTTCATCATTTTTTGTAAGCAATCTCCAAAAGGGAAAGGTGTGACAACTCAGCTTCTAAAGAATCTGATTCTTGCTCTTCCAATGGCGTGAACGTGAACGCTTCTTCACCGCCCTCCCCGTCATCAGTAACAACAACTGCAGTCCGGAGGTTTCGCATCGACAGGTTCCACCTTACTCCACACCAGAAGCATAAGGTACACAGAGAACAATCTCCAACATCCCTAATCTCTAAGGCCAACAAACTTCTTTCATAAACCCTAACTAATCACAGTTCCGTAGCCTCCTTAAGTACATAGTTTCCCCCTCTAACCAACACACTAAGCAACATAACAGCCAACTAACCAACCTCATTGCTGTAATGACAGGTTATTAACTATAATGACAGAATTATAATTATCTACGTCTAATATAGACTTGGCCAAACCGTGATGTATCAACATTAAAGCAACTGAATAAAGTTTCCCAATAAAAGATGGAGAGACATACTTCTAATTCATATATAATTGCAGCTGTACGCCAACCAGCCTTTGCAGGTCCTCTCAGGTCACTAAACAAGTGATCTCCAAAGTATATCACCTCTGGTCCCTTCCACTTGGTCAGTTTGAGAAAGGATTTCAGGCATCCATCGTAGTATATTTTATTTGGAAGAAATGAATCCACCTTGGAGAAAGCCAAGGTGTCCTTTTCTACATCATAACATCTATAGAGCAAACACAGTTCAAACTGAGTAAATATGCCAATGCGTACAGGATTTAGGCATAAATTTATCAATATTTGAAATGTTTATATACTGTATGTATGATCTAGAATTCACTACACTGCAACAAAAGCAGAGGGCAAGCTGATATGACCTGAATGGACGATCTGAAGTATAAAAGTCAGGCTTATGAGCTTTTGCAATCACCACATCAAAGAGATCTCTCCAAGATTCGCTACAATCCAGAGCATCCTAATTAACACCAAGAGGCAAAAGTGTCAACACTAACAGCATTTTATTCATACTACCATACTCTGAGAGAATTATGCAAGGGGATTCCACAATAGATATAAACTTTTGGAAACACAAATTCGGCTTCATGCTCAGAAAACTGAGATGATAGTAAGGATTTGCAATTGTATTCATATGACTTAAAGAATGAATGACAAAGTGTGTGACAATGTTGTCAAGGAGGTTAAAAAATAAACTATAGACCAAACCCTTATTCATTATTTCTGCTTTAGGTGGGGTAATAGTGGAGACTCTTCACATTATCCCAAAACCACGCTGGTATGCAAGTTTCTACTAGAGCATGATAGAAAAAGTTAAAATAGGTAATAGAGGTTTATGATAAGATTAACGAAAGATCTATAGAACAATTATCACAATGTCATTGTTGCAAGGAAAATGTGATGCTTAGAGAAGAGCAATATAATGCATAAGACAAAAGACCAGAAAGAGAAAGAGCATTACATTACAAATATCATAAGAGGATGTCAAGAAATAAAAAACCAATCTACAGATAATGCAAGAGGGTTCATAAGGTGTTTTAATAGAAAAAAGTTTAGTAATAAAATGCTCCATTACAGGACACTTAAGAAGATAGTGAATCCTAAGCAACAGGTCACTAAAGAAAAGTTGGATTAGAAAAAGTAAAGTACAATGTGGCCTTTTGAAACTCTCAAAGAGACATTGATGAGGATGGTAACACAATAAGATTCTACTTTCAGCTTCATGATAAAGGTTGCGAAGCATGTTTTCAGCTTTATCTATTCATTGATTTGTGCAGATGTATCTACTGCAGTTGTTCATGGTAGCAAGGAAGATAACTGACGAACGAGATATGTATTTGCAAGTCACCTTCAACCTGCTTTCAATGGTGCACTCAAATGTACATAATGAGTTAATGAAAAGACTATCCTCCCTCCATTTCTGAAAGAATGTAAATATAGAAAATAACTTTTAATTCTACATAATTCTGGAGAGTCTGTCTAGTAAATATTATCTGCTGAACAGATACAATTAATTACAGGTGACAGTCACTAATGACTAATAATTACAAAATAAAGTAACTACTATCTGTGCAAATAGTGTCTACTTGGTATAGACCAAGCAACACTAACTTCGAAACAAATTTACTTTTCTATGATAACATTATCGTTCTGAATTGGAGGGAGTATCATTAATTCAGCATAGTAAGTGTATTGGTTGTGCATTTAGTTCGAGGACCCTGAAAAAGAACCTTGTAGAGCATATGTCCACATAAACCTTACTCTACCTTCCTGATTCCGAAAATGCTGCTGAGTTTGATGATACACTTTTACAGTGGCAAGAACAAGAAACTGTACAAGTGGTACATACTAGTCATTTTCCTGCCACATTTCTACGCTAGTGCCAGGTGGATTAGATTCAAATGGCTCCTGCATCTCTGTATGACCAGGACTAATGAAAAGTAGAGGAGAACTTGAAAGGAAAAGAAAGATGAGAGCAAAATGAAGAATAACTTAATTACCTTCATCAAAAAGCGCATGCCTCCATCAACAAAGAAATATGGAGAATTGGTCAGCAAAAACAATTTCTTGCCTTTCGCCTTGAGCGTTTTGAGGAAGTGGAACACCTGGGGCTGCCAAATCAAAATCATTGGATAAACACAGAATCATATATAAAACCTCAACTGACAAAGATAACTGCAATACGTGATGACAAATACATTATAACTCACATTTTTTACTAGGTACCTATGAGGATCCGAAATTATTGCCCTATGAGCCAAGCCACTTCGATGCACATGATGAATTGCATGGTTCACATCGTGATAAATATAAGATGGGTCGAATTCCAACTTCTCGTCAAGAAAGTGTTGCACAATATCTGCAATCAGGCATGCCTACAAACAAAAAAGTATACGCAGACACCAACCTTTAGATTTCAAAGCTGAATGTGTTTGGGAAATAAGACGCGACCAGCAAAAAGACTGCAAGAAGTACAATAAAAGTGTTGTGAAATTAAGGTGACACCCTGAACAGCAACGTCACAAAAAAAAAAGTGAAACATACCTCGCTGAAGCAAAAGAAATCCATCAAACTAACAAGCCCGCGTGCTTGAGCACGGCCTATGTGCCTAGTTCCATACATTTCTACTATCTTCTCAAGGCTAAGCTGAAAAGACGTGTACACAACATTCAGTAGCATGTCACCATGACTGCACATAATACCATCGCAATCTACCACAAGAAGACAGTGAAAGATTTTAATTCAGTTAAGGCTACCATTGAAATACCTTGTTACGTCCAAAGTAGCATTTATCAGGTTCAATTGAGCCAAAGAAATCCAACTTTAAGAGACAACCTTTTAACTTGTCATAGTACAATCCTCTGATAGGAAATGTATGATCATACTGGAACTTCAAGCAACTTTCTGGATACCTCAACTGAAAACAGGGGGGCCCCATTAAGAAGAAACTAACTCGAAAAGCTAATTTATATTCCAAAAGGAACGAGCTTCAACCATAAGTCAAACCGACCTCATTCACTAGATGCTCTTTAGCAAGATCATATATCAAAGTTTGCAGGTGAGAAGAGTAATGTGCTAAAGTGTAGTCATAGTCGAACCCATAAACTTGAATATGGTCCAACCTCACGTTCTTATTGACATATATCCCTAAATGAATTTCAGAACATAAGTCATCAGTATAGGTAGTCATTATAAACCTCATCACCCACATAAAAACGTATGGTTTGGTATATGGAACCTTTTGTATCCATTTTAGGCATGGACTTTAGTGCCTCGGGGATACTAGAAAAACTCCTCTTGGCAGCCTCAAAGTCGCGTCTAATCTTTGAAACCTCGTTGACAATACCCTCATCCTCGATTCTTGACACAGTTTCCTCCAGGTCCCTTCCGACACTGTAGTATCTGGACCACCCACCCAGTCCTTGAAATTTTATAATATACGGAGGCATTACAAACAATGAAACTCCAGAATGTTCACCATCCCTCGGTCATTATTTCACAATAAGAGAGGAAAACAGAGTGCATTAGGCAAAGAAAGTGAAAAACCTTGTCCGACAGAGACAGAGGGCTGTGCCGAAATCTGCAATGAGAGGAAAAAAGAACTTTGAAATTAACCACCCGTGATTTTAAAAATCCAATATGAGTATAAGCAGTGGAAGAGCCGGCAGACCCAAGGGAAATAACGTCGTGGAAGGAGTAGTCGGCAGGAAGCCATAGCTGAGGAAAAACTTGGAAAAGGTTATCACCCTGTCATTGAAGGATCAAAACAACCTAAAAAAGATCACAAACTCACGAGGACCTAAAGATATATCAGAGGGAATTTATGTTGATAGCTATCCTTTCGCGGGGGAGGTGATTGTGGAGCGGGAGACAATTTATTATTGCCACTCGCTCGCACGGGCGGAGACTGGTCCGAACAAGGAAGTATTCTTCCTGTTTTCCTATACTTACGTAGAATTCTTGCTCTTTGTCTCCCTCGTACCTTTCTGTGGTTGTTTTGTGGTTGTTTTGGTCTGATTATTTTGTGGTTATTTTATATGTGACAATATATTATTGGAGTAGAATGTAGGACCCACATGAAACTCACACAGGGACCACCCCTTTTATACCACAAAACAACCATCATACTACCAGGACCGAACGCTATGAATTTACTACTATTTGGTTAATTGAACTATGTATCAGATAACCGGATTTCATAAAATGATTTTATCTCACGAAACAGATATCGCGTCAGGGTTGTCGGTGGTTCTCAAGTGTACAGTAGCTAGTGGAGAAACACAATTAAGAAGAATAGAATGTACGTATCATGTTTTGAATAACATAAACGAGATTTGGACGTAAAGCGGAATTTGACTGAGTGGAAAGAATAACCGAGAGAAGATGATCTTCGATCATAAATCACCAACATTGAGCAAAATTTCATTGAGGGGGAGGACTAACTGAGAGAAGATTGTTATTCTCTTAAACCTGGTAGACGTCCCTGAGTGATCGTTGACGTGTTGCGCAAGTGTCGTTAGACAGGTAGATAAAATAAGGACGGTAGATTACAGTAAGTACTTTAAACTGGAATCTCTCTTATTCAATATAGAATTACACACTAGTAATTCACTCAATCTCCCTTTCGTCGGACTTCCCCAAGCCCTTTTATCCAGATTAGACTCTTCCGATCTACAGTCTCTAAGCAGTCCACGACTGCTCCCCGTCTGTTCCTAGCTACCATTGTAACCTTACAAGTGTTGATGATCTACCCCACTCACTTACACACTTACTCTATTACAAGACCTCACTGACTCTTTGAAAACTAAAACGCTTAGAATAATATGCTCAATACAAACCTAAGCTCTCTACAATATTTTGCATGGTTTTAGCATACTCGCTTTAAATGAACCGGTTCCTACTTATAAGAGATGTTAATCTCTTCTCATTTGCGAACTTCAAAGCTGATACATAAGTCTTCTGAAGTCCAAGCTTCCAAGTGGCTTAGCCACAACCTGCTTCAGAAGTTGGGACCATAGACAAAAGGCTTCAACTGAAAACACTTGCTGAAAAAGCGGAAAACAATAACTGCCTTTTCTGCCACATTTTTGTCTTCTTCTCCTCTTGTCTCCCATAGACCTGATTCATTGATCTTCAAGGATCAATTCTTCAGATTTACATAGGTAAGACTCTACTTGTAATCCCTACTCATAAACTTACCATAATTACAGACTCTGTATAATATTTCTAACCTTAATACAATAATACAGCAGAAGATTACAATCATACACTAACTCGGGTGCTACCTCCATTACTCACCCATGTGAGTGATGAAGCGTCCAAATCTACAACACAAATAACCACTGTGATGACAGAGATAGAAAACTATATATATACAAAACCTTCTTACAAAATCAAATCCATACAAGTGAGCTTTCTAAGTGATTCCCGAATTATACAACTGTAATGCATAACTTAATATAATTCCAAATGTGCAATAATAAAATAAACGCAAGCTACCCAGCATCCCGCACTTCAGCTTCGATATCGATCGAGCACCTGTAATATGTTGTTGTATAGGTTCAACAAAACGCTGAATATGCTAAAGCATGATCCTATAACCCTTTAGATGTCTTAAGTCATTTGGTCATCTTAACATGCGGTTCATTTTCATGTTATTCCGGTTTATAAGTATATCATATAAACTGTAAATTTTGTAAGTAAACACACAACAGTTCATCCAATAGTAATCACATCAGGCCACAGTACCATCCATTTAAACAATTAATGGTCATAATAAAGAAACAAAAGTCGCTTTCTTATTAATAGATCTCGATACTCATCCTTGAAGGCCCTATTGCTCGTTATCCATATTTACAAGGGATACTGAAATCCTGCACTACGATATATTTGATACTCGTAGGCCCTTCTGTTTTCCGATTACACTTATCTTATGTTGGGTGTCATGTTAGAATAACCCCTTATACTTATAATGTTTATTTGGTTCGGACATCCATCCTAGGTGCACCATAGGGGTGCTCATGTTGCTAAGGATTCGAAGATCCCGGGACTTCCTCTCTACCTAATAAGGCGTCCTTAAGTGGCCGGAGCCATGTACCTACAACAGTTTTCTCTAACCAACGATCAAATCAGGCTCATTGGAATTTAACAAGAGTAGACCCGATCCAGGTTTCATACTCTAATGATCACTATGTGTAACCAGTTAGTCAGAAACTAAACTGGGTTTCTCCCCTCATCTCATACCAATTCTCTCATATGATTAAGTAACTTAATCAATTTTTCTAAGATCTCCTTGGGTTATAGAGAATACAATTTCATGTGACCGCCATTGAGGTCTTACGCAACTTCCTAGAAGTCGTTGTGGAGGGTGATTTTTTAGGTATGAGGGGGGTCTATCTAAATATGGTCTGACTAAAAAATCTAGATACTAGAAATTTCCATTCGGTGGAGGGTGAAAACCGGTTATTCTGATAGCCCTCAAATACCTACTTTATCGTCCGTCTTTCCCAGAAAGTACAAGGAGAATGCTAGTGAGCACTACACTCGCTCTCAATGGGCTCCACGCGGACTGATGCCTCAATAAGGCAGAATTGACTAGATTCGCCACCTAGTTTGACCTAAATGAACTAGGAAGGAAGATCAGGTTCTAAGAACCGTTGCTTGACTCTAAAATTATTGCCTATAGATATGACTTATCTGGTCACTTCATAGATTCTATAGTGGGGGTAACCCAGTAACCCCTTAGAAGTGGCAACGACCACGACTTCAAATTGGTGCCCGAGAAAACCTTGGTCTTCAATTGTCGGGATTGTCTGCTTTCAAAACCTTACTAAAGAGATTCATTTAAGATCCAAGGATGGGATTAGGATAGAAAGAGAGTAAATAGTGGATGATGCAAGCTTTTCTGCCAAGCTAGCGCCAAATGAAGGATTGACAGGTGAGAGTTGATTGAATGTAGAATGGAAGATTGAGGAAAGGTTTAAGGGTTAAATAAATGAAGAAGGCCTGAAATCTAGAGGCGTGAGGGTTTAATGCGAATCGGAAGAGATTTGAATGCCTTGAGAGGCATGAGTACCATCTTAGAGTGGGAAACAGGTTTTTTGATTAGAATAGGGTCGCACCCTAGATGAGATGTCTACGTACTCAACTCCATGTTGAAATCAGACCTTACATAGTTCACGGGCTTTGGGATTTTGAATGTTTTTGAGATGTTTGACGTGTGGGATGTTGTAGTCTGTGAGACGCTCGGGTCTATGAGACATTTGAAACCCTGAGATATCGAAGTCTATGGAACACTAGGGTTTGTGAGACATTTGATTCATTGGGATGACAAAGTTTGTGAAACGCTCGAGTCTGTGGAACATTTAGAGTGTGGGGGAAATTGGAATGGAATTGAAATTCAATTGAAATTGAAATTGAATTAGAATTGTATGAATTTTGATTTGAATTGAAATTGGGATTGAATTGAAATTGGAATGATTTTTTATTGGAATTAAAATCTGGGATTGAAGTTGAAATTGAATTAAAATTGGATTTGGAATTGAATATGAAATTGAATTAAAAGCGATTTCGAATTGAATTTGAATTGAATTTGAATGAATTTGTAATTGAATTAAATTTGGAATTGAATTTGGAATTAAATTGAATTTGAATGAGTTTGGAATTGATTTGGAATTGAATGAAGCTTTGATTGAGCTCAAATTTACAAGTCGGGTTGAATTGAATTGATTTGGATTGATTTAGGCCGAATTGAATTGATTTGGGCCAAACTGAACTGATTTGGGCCAAACTGAATTGATTTGGGCCAAACTGAATTGATTTGGGCCGAATTGAATTAATTTGGGCTGAATTGAATTGATTTAGGCCAAACTGAACTGATTTTGTTCAAAATTGAATTGAATTTGAATTATGATTGATTTGATTTTTTGGTTGATTTTGAAGTGGAATTGGGTCGGGCTTGGAATTGGACCTGATTTGAAAATGGGCTGGATTCAAATTCGTGGGCTGAGTTTTGAGTTAGTTGGTTTGGATTGGGCCTTTGAAACATAGGCCTATTTACGGCTTGGAAAATGGGCTAGGTTAGGCCTTGGAAAATGGGCCGAGTTAGACCTTGAAAATGTGAGCTGGGTTGGAAAACGGGTTGAGTCAAGTCAAATTGTGGGCCGGGTCAGATTGTGGACCGGGTCATGTGGGTTTGGGCCAAGCTTGGATGTGTGGGCCTCTAGTGTTTTTGAAATTGCATTAATTTTGGATTTTGAGTGTGAATTTATTTTGGGTTGTTTCAGAATGAGCTGAATTTGGATTTTTGATTTTTGGGTTTTGGGTGAGATTTGGGCTAAAATTGGGCCTTATTGAATTGGCTGAAGTTGAAAATGGACCCAGGTTTGTTTTGGGCCGAAGATGGTTGATTTTGGACTTGAGACTTTTGAAATGGATTGCTCTACATTTTTATATATATATATATATATATTTAGATGTGTGTTTTAGGGTTTAGGGTGTCACCTTCACCAAGAAGGACACATGACCCTTTAAGTGTGGAGGGACACCCATTATCCCAAAGGCTTGGTCCTAAAAGATGATAACTAAGGCTTATGATTGTAAATAGAATAATACAAGCAGATGAGTTTACAATAAAGCTAAATGTAAAATATGTATATGTACAGTGCAAAGATAAATCGAAAGCAACTAACATAATGAATATTAGATCAAAACTGAAAACAAAAAAGGCAAACTGAACTTAAAGGATCAAATCTGTCTCGTCAATGAACTCATGAAGATTCTAACCTAAATAGGGAAGTTAGAGCCTAGAGTTACTAAAACTCAACAAAATTAGACCTAAACTAAGTAGCCAACCAGTTATTTCAATTCTGCTTATCCACACTAAGAGACCACAAGGAAAGTTCTTACTGCACAAAGGAGCGTCAAGTACATGAAGTCTACCATTGCTAACCTTGAACAAAGATTAGGCCTAAACTGAGTTGATAATTCATCCAAATCTGCTTCTTGTCAATTCCACTCTTTCTATTGTTTTTTACCTTTCCTTTATAAGATCAGATTAACATAAAAAAGAACAATCTAAATCATTAGTTTCTTAATTTGCTATCAGGTTACTAAACTACAACCTAACTTACTAGAAACCAAAGCTGTGCAGAATTTCATATCAGATTAAAACACTCTGCTATTGACTTCTCTTTTTGTTTCCCTTCGAATTGCCACATTCTTATCGCTACTTGCTGTCTACTTTTCTCATCTAGTCCAAGCAACAAACAGTAAGATCCAAACCTAATCTGCCTTCGATTTCAACACATGAATACAGGAAACAAAAATCAACACGCCGGCATGACCAAACTGGGAGATTAACGAGGCAAAAAACAAAACCTATTTGCATGAGTAAGAGAGCAAATTATCTGTCGTGACGGCATTCAAGAAACACTACCAACAACATAGAGCATGAACTCTCCATACATGGTCATGAGTTGATCATAAGTAGTTAAGAGAAAATACCAAAGAATAAAACAGACTATTATATGCGAGACAATGAACTATGAAATGCATAGTATATGATATGAGCTATGCAAATACCAAAGAAGAAGACGACTGTTATCTGCTAAAAACAGATGTGACCCTTTTACCAACAAGTTTTAAAGTGCAGGTACAAATTTCAAGGTCAAAACATGAAAAAATACCTCCGCTCTTTCTTTATTGAATGTAAATTCAAGAAAAACGACCAAGTAAACACCAAGAGTAGGTAGGAGAAAGGGAAGAGAGAAACAGGGAAGCTACGCAGAGCACAAGATGGGAGAAGAAGAAAGAGTTCAAAGGAAAAATCTAAAACCTAAAACTAGCACCGTACTAAAAATACATACATAACCTAATTACAGACATATAAAACTCACTATTAAAGCAATAAATAAAACAGTGTCGTATTCTCAACACCCCCCCTCAAAACAAACAGTCTCATTGTCTTGTTTTGCTAAAAGAAAACTAAAGGAAATACTGCTAAACGGCAGTCTGCATATTCTGAACACCAAGCTGCTTCAAAATTATTGGGTACGAATGCCCAGGCAATACCTTTGTTATGACATCTGCTATCTGCTGATCTGAAGGAACGAACCCTACTCGAATCAGGCCTTCCATCATCTTCTGTCTCACAAAGTGGCAATCCACTTCGATGTGTTTTGTCCTCTCATGGAAGACAGGATTGCCTGACTATCTGATTTGACTGGAACAGGTTGAATTTCCTTCACACCCAGCTCACACAACCTGTCTTGTTAACCAGCTCAATTCTGCCACAACTTGCCTTAGTGATCTATATTCTGCTTCTGCAGAAGAAAGGGCCACATTAGTCTATTTTTTAGATTTCCAAGAAAGTGCACTTCCTCCTAATTTGATGTAAAACCGCTAATGGATTTTCTTGTATTGGGGCACCCAGCCCAATCTACATCACAAAAAGCTTTTAACTTGAAATTATCAGATACATTAAGCAAGAGCCCATAGTTTAAAGTTCCTTTAACATATCTCAAAACATGCAAAGCAGATTTCATATGCACATCAGTAGGTTTCTGCAGGAATTGACTCAACAACTGGACTGAGAAAGATAGGTCTGGCCTAGTGTGAGTTAAGAAATTCAATTTTCCTATCAGTCTCCTATACACAACAAGATCTTCCAAAGGTTTGCCCTCTTCCAACAACAATTTTGTATTCAATTTTAACGGTCATGTTGTCTCTCTTAAGTTATCAGCACTAAAGTCACTAACAAGTTGCTCACAATAGTTTTTCTGCATTAGAACCATACCCTCTTTCGTCCTAAAAAACTCCAAACCAAGGAATCTTCCTAGACAACCTATGTCTTTAATTCTGAATTTCTGATCTAGGGAGGTTTTAACATGCTGTATCATATCATTGTCATTTCCTGTGAGCAAAATATCATCAACATAGACCGCCAAAATAGTTATTTTGTCCTCATCTTCCCTTGTAAACAGAGAATAATCATTAAGGGACTGCTTAAAGCCTAAACTACTAAGGAAATTGCTCAGCTTCTCATGCCATTGTCTTGATGCCTGTTTCAACCCATACAATGACTTTTGGAGCTTACACACCTTGTTTTTGCTTTCTGTTTTGTAGCCTAAGGGTAACTCCATATAAACCTCCTCATGTAAATCCCCATGCAAGAAAGCGTTATTTATATCCAGTTGGTTTATATTCCAGTTTCTCTTGACAGCAAGAATTATGATGGCCCTAATGGTGGTAAATTTCACTACAGGAGAGAAAGTCTCTAAATAGTCTATGCCATGTTTTTGGTTGTAACCCTTGGCCACTAACCTAGCCTTATATCTCTCAAGGGTGCCATCTGTCTTATATTTTATTTTGTACACCCACTTTGATCCTATGGGCCTTTTTCCTTTAGGGCAGTCCACTATTACCCAGGTCTTGTTCCTTTCTAATGCTTCTATTTCCTCTGCCATGGCATGTACCCAGTTCTCATCATTGACCGCTTCATAATAATCTTGTGGCTCAATTTTATTCCCTAACCTAGCTAGGTAAGAACTAGAATCTATTCCTTCATGTATGCTAGCAGTTTTAGATGACATAATCAACATTTGTTTAAGGTAATACACAAAAGCATTACAAACATGATTATTATGAAATTGGCATGCTTGCTGTACTGAAAGTTTGTGGCAGAGTAATGAGGAGAAGACATCAGAAATTACACCTTTTTCTATGTGTTACACTTCCCAGATGATAGTCTTCAAGGTGCTTGGGTGTTTGGCTCGCTCTTGTTGACCTTCTTAGCTCCATGGTTTCTTCAGGTGGGCTAGGATCCTCTGTTCTCACTACTTCTTCTTGTTGATCTTCTGTACTTTGGTCTGAAGTCTCTGCTGGAGCATTACCTTCATTGCCAGGGGTATCATCTCCAGGTATCTCATGAGAAGGGTTAGTGTGACATAAATCATCATTATCATCGGCAAAAATAGAGGTTGTGAATTATTTGAGGATTCAGTTTTGTTATCTGATCTGTTAACGTGACTGAGGTCCTTCTTTCATTAGTTCTATAGGGGTAAATATTTTCATAAAATTCTACATCCCTATTCACAATGACTTTTCTGTTTTCCAGATCAACCAACTTAAACCCTTTCTTGTCTGCCTGATATCCAATAAAAATACACTTCACAACCCTTGGAGAGAACTTGTTGTGAACAGGTGCATTAATATGTGCATAGGCAAGACACCCAAAACATTTCAATGTAATAATCTGGTTCTTTTCCATATAACACATTGAAAGGACTTTTTCCCTTTAGAACATTTAATGTCATTCTGTTTATAAAAAAAAAACAGAAGTTAGCACACTTTCTCCCCAAAAATCCATCGGTAAATTTGAGTGAAACATTAGCCCTCTTGCTGTCTCTAAGATATGTCTATGTTTTCTCTTTACAACACCGTTTTGCTGCAGTGTGTGGGCACAAGTCTTTTGATGCCTTATCCCTTTTCCTTTAAAGTATTCTACCCCCTGCTTTGAACTACCCAATTCATAGGCATTGTCAGTTCTTATAACTTTAATTTTCTTCCCTAACTGGACTTCAACCATTTCTATGAATTGTTTTATCACATTAAAGCTTTCTGATTTCTCTCTAATCAGGTGTATCCAGGTAGCACGTGAGACATCTGTTATACCCAAAATTTTGACCCCCCCTGGTTAGGGTCTACGAGGCTTTAGTGTTGTGAGGGGCATTTTGATCAAGTAATGAGAGATTCCGGCTCGATCGACACATTCCAGAGCATAGGGAGCAGTTTCGTCGTTGTCAAGGGCGTTTTCGTAATTTTTAAGGCTCCTAAGACCTCCTATAGGCTTTCTCTCTCCTCCAAAAGATGACCAAATCAGCTTGAAATGCTTTGCAATTTTAACCCATGATAGAGGATGACATTTTAAGCATAATGGTGTTGGAATTTTGATTTTTCTAATTTCCAATAATTTTCTAGCAATTTCTGACTGAATCTGACCAGAAATTCAATTTAAAAATAGTCCAACATTTAAAAAATCCGATTCCACTTCAGAAAAATCATAATTGCCATCCTTGACACGTGGTTAAAATTTCACAGCAACATTCCTTTGGGAAGTCATTTAATTAAAATGTCAAAAATCTTACTTTTAATAGATTTTCTTTATCTTTAAGAAAGTCTATATAAAGGGATAGGTTTTTTGATAAAGGGAGAATCTCATAAGCTCAAGAACCCTAGGAAGTTAGAAGGCACAGCCTCCTTTCTCTCTCACGTTTTCCAACACCCGGCCACCCGAATCATACCAAAAATCCCCCGAAATCACCATCTAAACTCGTTTTCCAATCCCCAAAGTGTTGGGGTAAAACCTAACAGTAAATTGTGTTGGGGGTTTAACCTAACGGCAAGTGTACCGGTCGATTATAGTAAGTTTTAAATCTCGGAGTATTCCCTGAGTATCGAATCCAAGGAGGCAGTGGCTAGTTTAATTTCTACTTACACACAAAACAAATAACAGGAAATTGGGGGTTTTTGTATGTGATGGTGAATGTTGTAAAAGAGTTCAAAAAGCAATAAACAACAGGTAAATAATTGTTTTGATTTTGTTTGATAAGGGAAATTCTGGTTTACTACTTCTCTCTAGATTGCAATTTCTTCCCCTAAGTGATTTCTACAGTATTATGAATAAAACCCTAGAATAAGGATAACTCGTATTCGGTCTCCCGCTCCACGAATTCTAATTAGCAAAGACCGAATCCTAACTCTCGTTATGATCCACTGTTTACTAATTGCTTTAAGATTAGTCTAGATTAATGGTCAGCTAGTGTTTAGAGGAATTACCATCTCTATACTAACTGGTTCTTTCCCTGTAGTCAATTGATAGCCGTAGTTCTCACTTATAAGCTAACAAACTGATAAACTTATTTAATTGATCAGATTAACAAGTCTAGGAATTCATAAGGGAAAAGAACTTTATTCTAGTGTACTGCAGAAAATCACAAAGGTTCAGAAATAATTATTCTAGAGATACATAGTGTGAGCCTCGATTTTAAACCCTACCCTATGTTGATTAAAGCTGATTAGGATCTAACCGGGTTTTAGGTCCACTTATAACCTAAGATTAATAACAATGTCATTTAACAATAATTATTAAAACCTAAGCTAGCTCACTGGAACCTATTATGAGTCGCCACCTAATTTTAACCTAGATCAAATTAGGAAAGGAGAGTTCGGGTTCGGGGGCTTGGTATTCGACTTATTTAGGGTTCAATTACTTTCATTACCCCTAGAAGTCGTTTTTCCTCTACTTAGTTTAATTACGGCTTATTACGAGTCGTTTTAACCTAAGTGCGCAAGCTTCTGTTTTTTTGTGTTTTTTAGCATTTTTTGACAGAAAATTAAAGTGAAATTAAAGATTCCTAAACTAGGGTTTCGGAGGCAGAATTAGGTCAAATTTTGTTTCCGTCCGTGGCTACGGACCTAATGTCCGAACCCTCGGACCCTAGTTAACCTATGTGAACATAAAAGTCGAATTTAAATAGAAACAAGATTTTGAAAAGTCCGGGGCCACGGACAGGACGTCCGTGGGCCCGGACATGTTTTATAAAGCCCTAATTGTTGAAAATAAAAATATCCCGCCACCGTCCGGGGGCGTCCGGGCTTACGGACTGGGCGTCCGGGACCCCGGACATAGCGTCCGTGAGTGCGGACCGCCCTCGGACGGCGGCGTTTGGGTGGTTCTTGGTGGTGTTTTTGGCTCAAAATTTATGGGTAGGTAGCCTGAAAGATTCTAAAAACGTTAGTGATCAAAAGTTTTCATTTTGAGTACGAATTAAACACGAAACTTAGCAAACAAGTTATCGGGCAGAAGCGAAAGCAAACGTTAATTCAGGAGCGGTAAAAAGTCAATTTGACTCCAAAATTTAACACAGAATAGTTAAAGCTGAGCAAAGTCAGAAAAATTTGATTTCAACCTGTTTTACCTTCGGGTTTAATGAGACTCTTCACATCGGGGGTTTTGGTGCTTCGTTGATGCCGGTTCTGGATTGACTTCGAATTGAGCTTCTGACTCCTTCTTATTTATGATATTAAGGACGTGTTTCTTCTGTTTTTGTGGTGTTTTTGTGTTTTTGGTGCTTGGAAGTTCAATGGGAGAAGAAAGGATGAGTTTTTGGTGATTTCTGCAGAGTTTCGGTGTTGATTTGAGGCTTGGAAGTGTAAAAACGTGGGGAGAAGGTTTGTGGCTGTGTTCTCTGACTTTGGAAGTGTTCTCCTCTGCCCTAGGTCATTTTTGGAAGGTCCTTTTATAGAAAGAGCAAGGTCATGTTGATAGAACAAGATTTTTATCTAAAACCCTGATTTTGTGCTCTAAGGGAATCCGATTTTTTAAAATATGTTTCAGGCCGATAAAAATTATGAAATTTTAACTGAAGATAAAGGATGATTTTTAAGAATTTTGAGAGTTGGCATCGGGTTATTTTGATAAATAACCGAGTAGTTAAAAATCTCACAATCTGGAATCTCCCATAATTCATAACTTATTATTGGAAAGTCGAAATAACAAAATTCCAACGGAATTAGTCTCTAATAATCATCCTCTATCTTGTGTTAAAATTTCATGACGTTTTGTTTTGATTTCGGTATTTTCCATAGGAGAGAGAAAATTGCAAAAATGATTGAATTTCTCTTTTAAATTTTGGGTTAAGGTTCCAAATAAAATAATTTCAGGTTTATGACTGTATGTAGTCATGCTAACCATGTGACAATTTATTTTAATTTTGGAAACCTTTTATTATTTCTATTTGAGGTTATTTCATGTGTTAATTAAAGAAATTAGCTTATAATATGAATTAAAAGCTAAATTTCCAGAATAAATATTATCAGAAAATCATGAAATACCTTTCATAATGACTATGATATTTGGAAGTGTTTGGAGATAATGAACAAGTCATATGAAAATAGAAAATCCCGATAATGTCATTGGAAAATCCCGCCTTGGTGCTTTTTGACCCCTTTTGCCCTTTGTAACACGTATGCCTTAGAGACTACGCCGGGGGGGTTGAAATTTTGGGTATAACAGATTGCCCCCCGTCAACTAGGCTTTGTAATGAAGATGAAAAGACTAGTTGATGCCAGAGTGACACCCCAAAATTTTGGGATCTTAAAAGACCCTGTATGTGGATTGTGTCGAGCTATTCTAAGGCGCTGACTACCTATGAGTGAGAATGAAAATGAAAAGATGTCAAGCAATTCTAAGGCGTTGACTATCTAAAAGTGAAATGATGTCAAGCTATTCTAAGGCGTTGACTACCCAAAAAATGAAATGACGAAGTAAATGTCAAGTGATTCTAAGGCGTTGACTACCTGAAGATGATGAAAATGATGTCAAGCTATTCTAAGGTGTTGACTACCTAAAAGTAAGAAACAAAATGAAATAATGTCAAGCGGTTCTAAGGCGTTGACTACCTATAAGCGAAGATGAAGTTATGTCGAGCTATTCGAAGACGTCGACTACCTAAACCGAATGAAAAGATGTCAAGCTATTCTAAGGCGTTGACTACCTAAAAATGATGAAAATGAAATAATGTGTAGATGCAGGAATGCTAATATGCTAGTGATGCTTATTATGCTGATGATGTTGATGATGCTGATGCTGATGATGCAGATGATGCTTGGATGCTTCTGGGGACCGAAACCCGTGCCAATGCTCCTGGCTGGACCCAATGTGGACTTATTGCCATCGCCCCCCAAGCCGGTGTGCAGGGATAACTCCTGGTAAAAACCCTGGGGACTTATTGCCTTTGCCCACCATTCGTTGATCCCAAAAATAAGTTGACATTGCAAAAGGAGGATTTATTGCCATCACCTCGGCAACTTTCTGTCGCCAGGTCTTGTGACGCGCCTGGATAATGCAACTAGGTCTTATGACGAGCCTATATGAATGAGATGAATGCAATGTGTTTGATGAGAGTGGGTAAACTAAAAGGTAATGCTAGGTCTTACTACGAGCCTACGGGAATGCAACTAGGTCTTATGACGAGCCTAAGGACGGTTCTAGGTCTTATGACAAGCCTAAGGATGGATCTAGGTCTTATGACGAGCCTAAGGAAGGATCTAGGTCTTATGACGAGCCTAAGGAAGGATCTAGGTCTTATGACGAGCCTAAGGATGGATCTAGGTCTTATGACGAGCCTAAGGATGGTTCTAGGTCTTATGACGAGCCTAAGGATGGTTCTAGGTCTTATGACGAGCCTAAGGATGGTTCTAGGTCTTATGACGAGCCTAAGGATGAATCTAAGTGAAAGTGAGTTAAGTGTATGATGGGTCTCACACTAAAAATGGGCTAGAAAAATAATAGTCTCGTGCAAATGCATGTGGTGAAAAGCAATTGTAAAAGGGCCAAACGTGGCGATGATGAGGTGTATGCAAAAGTTTGTAAAATGCAATCACAGTGCATGTAAGATACTTGTTTAAAGCAAGCAACTATTGAAAAATGTGCCAAACATGGCAATTATGAGAATTGAAGATTGTCTAAAACAAGAAATTGCTGGAGAATGTGCCAAACATGGTGATGATGCAGATTTGTTCAAAGTAAGAAATTACCAGGAATATGATGAGTTTTGTGAAACCGAAGAAATTGCTGAAAAAGATGCCAAACGTGGCAATGTTTAAAGAAAATTCTGTCCGCTGAAAAGGAAAGTGAAATTATCATTTCCGGACTATAGATTTCAGACTTGTAATTTGCCTCCTTGGAGATGAACATGCCGTCGGTGGAGTGTGGTATTTGATGTGGGGATCTTTTAAGTGGTGATCCGGGCTTATGACGGGCCATGGAATTTATGTGGAAGTGAAGGCTTATGCGGGCCTGTGTGGTATGATGTGGAGGTAAGGGCTTATGTGGGCCTGTGTGGTGGTGATGGTATTAATGGTGTTTATGCTTTAGGTTCCAATTGGTGTTGCCATGGCAATTGTTGGAACCAACAATTGCCCCCGATATTTTTTCATTAGGACAGTCTGAGCTAGAGTTCATGGCAATCGATCGGAACGATCGATTGCCCCCAGTATTTTCTTTGATTAAACATGCGAACAAGTCTCATCCTCACAGGGTCGAGGCTTATGCTTTGATGCGGTGCTTCCTAACCTACACTCGATGTGGTTGGTGTTTGCACTCATTTCTCGCTCATGGTCATAACTTCTAGACCATTGAATTTGATATTTGATGGATTTACGCATTTGATCTGTTACTTTCACGTGATTGGACACACAACTATCAAGTCGGAAGTCTTTAAAGCTTATAATGTGACCATAGGGTGTGATGAAAGACGACGGGATTATGGAGGGATATTTGAGGTATGTGGAGCTTAAATGGGTGACCAAAGCTGCAACTCGAGTCTTCTCTCAGATTCATCTTCCTTGCCTTGAAGTTGTCTGGCTGCTTCATGTTGACGTTGTTTTCGAGCTTCTGGACTTGGACTTTTGAAGTTGTCCTTTACACCATTTCTCTTTTTTGTCATTTGGACTTCTTCGAGGCACTTCGGGTTTGCCTTTTTGTTTTATCCTTCCTTGACTTTGCCTTCGGGGTTCTTGTGTTTCCCGGTTTGGGGCTTCGAGAGCTGTTTTGATGTGAGCTCTTTTGATCCTGTGTCACTCTGGGACCATTTGCGGATCGCTTCATTATGCTGATAGCGGCATTGCTTCTTTGGACTGATGAGAATGTTATCTGAGAGTCGGGCTCCTCGCTTTCTTTGGTCACCGGGTCGGACATTCATCATTGGCTGGATTATTTTGTGGAGCTCATAATATCGAAAAAGGGATATACGAAAGGCTCAACGGGGGTGCCTAGGGTTTAATGATAGGGTTTACAAGCTTTTGGCTATGTGGTGCTGTACCTAGGTGCTTCGTCATTCTTGATAGTTGTGTATCCGTTCTTTGTTACTTTTCACAGATCTAAGAGTAAATCTACAAATTATCTCCTTCGGTCGGAGTTATGCCGTTTATCTCACCTTTGAATGTGGTCTCACCAGAGTCGTGTAAAAATGACACGCTCGTTCACTCATGGTTTTTCCGCTCAAGACACTCTCGTGAATTTCACTTAGAGGCTAGTTCACACGCTTAAACGAAAGATTAAGGATGACGATCCTGAACTCAGATTGCCCCCAGTATTGATCTAGGGTTTATGACAACACTTAAACAGATGTGGATTTTGGAATGCTTCGTGGACATTATGGGATAGTCTATGGTGTGAGGACGGACATGTTCACCCTTTTAGAAACAAAGACAAGTCGTTCTATTCCATAGTCGAGAAATGATTACTCTGTGATCCCTTAAAAAACAATTTTTTTGTTTTTGTTTTGTTGAATGAATGCACAAAAAATTATGAAAATAGAACTATGCTCTAATTCACGAATGGAAAGATAACATCAAAAGTTGTGATCTAAAATGATAAAGGAAGCTAACTACCATAAAAGTTAGAAGAATGATTGAGAAAAGAAAACTACTAAATCAAGAAAACTTCCGAAATAGTGATGTTGAACAATCTGATGCCAACGTGTTGAAGACTCAAGCTGTTGACCGTCGGGGCACCATTGACCATGATTGTCTTCCTTCCAAGCTTCGAGTAGGCCCTGCAAAATGTCTGAACTAGGAATGCCTATAGGTTATGTAGGAAGTAACTGGGCTGAGTCTTCGCCAAACTGAGAGTGAAGTGCATAGATTAGAGTGATTCCTAGACTAGAACGGACATGTAGGCCTGAATCCAGGAATTGAGCAAACAGGCGGAAAGAAATCACATGGACCGTGAATGGGCCACTGGGCCGAGGGATAAGCCTTGAAGTCCAGATTCGTTTGATGCTCTTGTTGGGCCTTGAAACCGGAAACAGGAATGAATGAGTTATGCAAACTATTGGATTCAAATGTTTCATGGACCGCAATTCTGGATTGAGAACGAAGCTCACGGGCCAAAACTATGAATTGGTCTATGGGATCAAATGGAATGAGTTATGAGTGTGGTACTGGGCCAGAATGATTGCTCTATATGTGAACTGGAATTTGGGCCGAGTGATTTTGGTTGGGCCTAAAAGATGACACCTAGATCTAGGGTTTTGGGTTAGGGTCATGATAAGAAGTCTACCTAGACTAGAATGAGCCCTTGAGCCGGAATGTGTTTGGGCCTGAAGTAAAGCACATGAGCTGGAATGGTCCCTAAATCACAAATGGGCCTAACTTTCTTCGGGCCAGAGAAGATGGTTGCTAAGCCAAAAAGATTTTATTTTCAGGACTTGTGAGTTATTTCAAGTTCAGGTGGATTTTTTTTATGGGCCTAGAACTAATTGGATAATTCAAATTGGGCCAGAAGAGAAATCACCTAAGTCTAGGCTTTTGAGCCGAAGCCCGAACGACTCACATGTTAAACCAAACAGGGCCTCTGGGCCGCAAACAAATAGAGCTGCCAATTCGTGTTGGGCTAGGTTGATGTAGGAGAAGTTCCTATCAATCTCTAGGCTGGGTAGTGGGCCGATCATACAAGCAAACAGGGCCCACACAAATTCAACATGTCCTCACTAGACGTTTAAATCACACCGGGTATGGGTCGATCCGGAGAGGTGCTTGGGGCATGGGCCCAGGTCACCACAAAGGAATAGGGCTTGCACGCTCTTCTCTTTGGGCTTCCCCACTCTTTTCACATCACCTGAAGGTGTGCGTCTACGGTCGGGTCTTTGGCTGACCAAACAATGGGCTAGGTAAGGGCACTGCCAGGAAAACGCTTGGGGCTAAGGCCCAGGTATTAAGGGGGTGTGGTTAGACGACACCCTCCTCTTTTTCCCCGCTTATTCACATCACCTAAAAGGTGTGAGTCCCTGACAGGGGTCCCTCAAACGGGTCCCGGGGTGAAATCGGTTTGCGTGGACCCTCGCTCTCATATGATGCAAAGGTGCAGGAATTAAAGTGCGCACAAAGATAAACAAACAATGTAATAAAAGCCATAAATAAACATTTTCAAGTTAAGCCCTCTTTCTTAAAATTAAACAAGTTAAAATTAAGAAGTTGTCCCCAGCAGAGTCGCCAGTCTGTGAGCCTCGATTTTAAACCCTACCCTATGTTGATTAAAGCTGATTAGGATCTAAGGGTTTTAGGTCCACTTATAACCTAAGATTAATAACAATGTCATTTAACAATAATTATTAAAACCTAAGCTAGCTCACTGGAACCTATTATGAGTCGCCACCTAATTTTAACCTAGATCAAATTAGGAAAGGAGAGTTCGGGTTCGGGGGCTTGGTATTCGACTTATTTAGGGTTCAATTACTTTCATTACCCCTAGAAGTCGTTTTTCCTCTACTTAGTTTAATTACGGCTTATTACGAGTCGTTTTAACCTAAGTGCGCAAGCTTCTGTTTTTTTGTGTTTTTTAGCATTTTTTGACAGAAAATTAAAGTGAAATTAAAGATTCCTAAACTAGGGTTTCGGAGGCAGAATTAGGTCAAATTTTGTTTCCGTCCGTGGCTACGGACCTAATGTCCGAACCCTCGGACCCTAGTTAACCTATGTGAACATAAAAGTCGAATTTAAATAGAAACAAGATTTTGAAAAGTCCGGGGCCACGGACAGGACGTCCGTGGGCCCGGACATGTTTTATAAAGCCCTAATTGTTGAAAATAAAAATATCCCGCCACCGTCCGGGGGCGTCCGGGCTTACGGACTGGGCGTCCGGGACCCCGGACATAGCGTCCGTGGGTGCGGACCGCCCTCGGACGGCGGCGTTTGGGTGGTTCCCGGTGGTGTTTTTGGCTCAAAATTTATGGGTAGGTAGCCTGAAAGATTCTAAAAACGTTAGTGATCAAAAGTTTTCATTTTGAGTACGAATTAAACACGAAACTTAGCAAACAAGTTATCGGGCAGAAGCGAAAGCAAACGTTAATTCAGGAGCGGTAAAAAGTCAATTTGACTCCAAAATTTAACACAGAATAGTTAAAGCTGAGCAAAGTCAGAAAAATTTGATTTCAACCTGTTTTACCTTCGGGTTTAATGAGACTCTTCACATCGGGGGTCTTTTGGTGCTTCGTTGATGCCGGTTCTGGATTGACTTCGAATTGAGCTTCTGACTCCTTCTTATTTATGATATTAAGGACGTGTTTCTTCTGTTTTTGTGGTGTTTTTGTGTGTTTTTGGTGCTTGGAAGTTCAATGGGAGAAGAAAGGATGAGTTTTTGGTGATTTCTGCAGAGTTTCGGTGTTGATTTGAGGCTTGGAAGTGTAAAAACGTGGGGAGAAGGTTTGTGGCTGTGTTCTCTGACTTTGGAAGTGTTCTCCTCTGCCCTAGGTCATTTTTGGAAGGTCCTTTTATAGAAAGAGCAAGGTCATGTTGATAGAACAAGATTTTTATCTAAAACCCTGATTTTGTGCTCTAAGGGAATCCGATTTTTTAAAATATGTTTCAGGCCGATAAAAATTATGAAATTTTAACTGAAGATAAAGGATGATTTTTAAGAATTTTGAGAGTTGGCATCGGGTTATTTTGATAAATAACCGAGTAGTTAAAAATCTCACAATCTGGAATCTCCCATAATTCATAACTTATTATTGGAAAGTCGAAATAACAAAATTCCAACGGCATTAGTCTCTAATAATCATCCTCTATCTTGTGTTAAAATTTCATGACGTTTTGTTTTGATTTCGGTATTTTCCATAGGAGAGAGAAAATTGCAAAAATGATTGAATTTCTCTTTTAAATTTTGGGTTAAGGTTCCAAATAAAATAATTTCAGGTTTATGACTGTATGTAGTCATGCTAACCATGTGACAATTTTATTTTAATTTTGGAAACCTTTTATTATTTCTATTTTGAGGTTATTTCATGTGTTAATTAAAGAAATTAGCTTATAATATGAATTAAAAGCTAAATTTCCAGAATAAATATTATCAGAAAATCATGAAATACCTTTCATAATGACTATGATATTTGGAAGTGTTTGGAGATAATGAACAAGTCATATGAAAATAGAAAATCCCGATAATGTCATTGGAAAATCCCGCCTTGGTGCTTTTTGACCCCTTTTGCCCTTTGTAACACGTATGCCTTAGAGACTACGCCGGGGGGGTTGAAATTTTGGGTATAACAGATTGCCCCCCGTCAACTAGGCTTTGTAATGAAGATGAAAAGACTAGTTGATGCCAGAGTGACACCCCAAAATTTTGGGATCTTAAAAGACCCTGTATGTGGATTGTGTCGAGCTATTCTAAGGCGCTGACTACCTATGAGTGAGAATGAAAATGAAAAGATTCAAGCAATTCTAAGGCGTTGACTACTAAAAGTGAAATGATGTCAAGCTATTCTAAGGCGTTGACTACCCAAAAAATGAAATGACGAAGTAAATGTCAAGTGATTCTAAGGCGTTGACTACCTGAAGATGATGAAAATGATGTCAAGCTATTCTAAGGTGTTGACTACCTAAAAGTAAGAAAACAAAATGAAATATGTCAAGCGGTTCTAAGGCGTTGACTACCTATAAGCGAAGATGAAGTTATGTCGAGCTATTCGAAGACGTCGACTACCTAAACCGAATGAAAAGATGTCAAGCTATTCTAAGGCGTTGACTACCTAAAAATGATGAAAATGAAATAATGTGTAGATGCAGGAATGCTAATATGCTAGTGATGCTTATTATGCTGATGATGTTGATGATGCTGATGCTGATGATGCAGATGATGCTTGGATGCTTCTGGGGACCGAAACCCGTGCCAATGCTCCTGGCTGGACCCAATGTGGACTTATTGCCATCGCCCCCCAAGCCGGTGTGCAGGGATAACTCCTGGTAAAAACCCTGGGGACTTATTGCCTTTGCCCACCATTCGTTGATCCCAAAAATAAGTTGACATTGCAAAAGGAGGATTTATTGCCATCACCTCGGCAACTTTCTGTCGCCAGGTCTTGTGACGCGCCTGGATAATGCAACTAGGTCTTATGACGAGCCTATATGAATGAGATGAATGCAATGTGTTTGATGAGAGTGGGTAAACTAAAAGGTAATGCTTCTTCTACTACGAGCCTACGGGAATGCAACTAGGTCTTATGACGAGCCTAAGGACGGTTCTAGGTCTTATGACAAGCCTAAGGATGGATCTAGGTCTTATGACGAGCCTAAGGAAGGATCTAGGTCTTATGACGAGCCTAAGGAAGGATCTAGGTCTTATGACGAGCCTAAGGATGGATCTAGGTCTTATGACGAGCCTAAGGATGGTTCTAGGTCTTATGACGAGCCTAAGGATGGTTCTAGGTCTTATGACGAGCCTAAGGATGGTTCTAGGTCTTATGACGAGCCTAAGGATGAATCTAAGTGAAAGTGAGTTAAGTGTATGATGGGTCTCACACTAAAAATGGGCTAGAAAAATAATAGTCTCGTGCAAATGCATGTGGTGAAAAGCAATTGTAAAAGGGCCAAACGTGGCGATGATGAGGTGTATGCAAAAGTTTGTAAAATGCAATCACAGTGCATGTAAGATACTTGTTTAAAGCAAGCAACTATTGAAAAATGTGCCAAACATGGCAATTATGAGAATTGAAGATTGTCTAAAACAAGAAATTGCTGGAGAATGTGCCAAACATGGTGATGATGCAGATTTGTTCAAAGTAAGAAATTACCAGGAATATGATGAGTTTTGTGAAACCGAAGAAATTACTGAAAAATGCCAAACGTGGCAATGTTTAAAGAAAATTCTGTCCGCTGAAAAGGAAAGTGAAATTATCATTTCCGGACTAGAGATTTCAGACTTGTAATTTGCCTCCTTGGAGATGAACATGCCGTCGGTGGAGGTGGTATTTGATGTGGGATCTTTTAAGTGGTGATCCGGGCTTATGACGGGCCATGGAATTTATGTGGAAGTGAAGGCTTATGCGGGCCTGTGTGGTATGATGTGGAGGTAAGGGCTTATGTGGGCCTGTGTGGTGGTGATGGTATTAATGGTGTTTATGCTTTAGGTTCCAATTGGTGTTGCCATGGCAATTGTTGGAACCAACAATTGCCCCCGATATTTTTTCATTAGGACAGTCTGAGCTAGAGTTCATGGCAATCGATCGGAACGATCGATTGCCCCCAGTATTTTCTTTGATTAAACATGCGAACAAGTCTCATCCTCACAGGGTCGAGGCTTATGCTTTGATGCGGTGCTTCCTAACCTACACTCGATGTGGTTGGTGTTTGCACTCATTTCTCGCTCATGGTCATAACTTCTAGACCATTGAATTTGATATTTGATGGATTTACGCATTTGATCTGTTACTTTCACGTGATTGGACACACAACTATCAAGTCGGAAGTCTTTAAAGCTTATAATGTGACCATAGGGTGTGATGAAAGACGACGGGATTATGGAGGGATATTTGAGGTATGTGGAGCTTAAATGGGTGACCAAAGCTGCAACTCGAGTCTTCTCTCAGATTCATCTTCCTTGCCTTGAAGTTGTCTGGCTGCTTCATGTTGACGTTGTTTTCGAGCTTCTGGACTTGGACTTTTGAAGTTGTCCTTTACACCATTTCTCTTTTTTGTCATTTGGACTTCTTCGAGGCACTTCGGGTTTGCCTTTTTGTTTTATCCTTCCTTGACTTTGCCTTCGGGGTTCTTGTGTTTCCCGGTTTGGGGCTTCGAGAGCTGTTTTGATGTGAGCTCTTTTGATCCTGTGTCACTCTGGGACCATTTGCGGATCGCTTCATTATGCTGATAGCGGCATTGCTTCTTTGGACTGATGAGAATGTTATCTGAGAGTCGGGCTCCTCGCTTTCTTTGGTCACCGGGTCGGACATTCATCATTGGCTGGATTATTTTGTGGAGCTCATAATATCGAAAAAGGGATATACGAAAGGCTCAACGGGGGTGCCTAGGGTTTAATGATAGGGTTTACAAGCTTTTGGCTATGTGGTGCTGTACCTAGGTGCTTCGTCATTCTTGATAGTTGTGTATCCGTTCTTTGTTACTTTTCACAGATCTAAGAGTAAATCTACAAATTATCTCATTCGGTCGGAGTTATGCCGTTTATCTCACCTTTGAATGTGGTCTCACCAGAGTCGTGTAAAAATGACACGCTCGTTCACTCATGGTTTTTCCGCTCAAGACACTCTCGTGAATTTCACTTAGAGGCTAGTTCACACGCTTAAACGAAAGATTAAGGATGACGATCCTGAACTCAGATTGCCCCCAGTATTGATCTAGGGTTTATGACAACACTTAAACAGATGTGGATTTTGGAATGCTTCGTGGACATTATGGGATAGTCTATGGTGTGAGGACGGACATGTTCACCCTTTTAGAAACAAAGACAAGTCGTTCTATTCCATAGTCGAGAAATGATTACTCTGTGATCCCTTAAAAAAACAATTTTTTTGTTTTTGTTTTGTTGAATGAATGCACAAAAAATTATGAAAATAGACTATGCTCTAATTCACGAATGGAAAGATAACATCAAAAGTTGTGATCTAAAATGATAAAGGAAGCTAACTACCATAAAAGTTAGAAGAATGATTGAGAAAAGAAAACTACTAAATCAAGAAAACTTCCGAAATAGTGATGTTGAACAATCTGATGCCAACGTGTTGAAGACTCAAGCTGTTGACCGTCGGGGCACCATTGACCATGATTGTCTTCCTTCCAAGCTTCGAGTAGGCCCTGCAAAATGTCTGAACTAGGAATGCCTATAGGTTATGTAGGAAGTAACTGGGCCTGAGTCTTCGCCAAACTGAGAGTGAAGTGCATAGATTAGAGTGATTCCTAGACTAGAACGGACATGTAGGCCTGAATCCAGGAATTGAGCAAACAGGCGGAAAGAAATCACATGGACCGTGAATGGGCCACTGGGCCGAGGGATAAGCCTTGAAGTCCAGATTCGTTTGATGCTCTTGTTGGGCCTTGAAACCGGAAACAGGAATGAATGAGTTATGCAAACTATCTTGGATTCAAATGTTTCATGGACCGCAATTCTGGATTGAGAACGAAGCTCACGGGCCAAAACTATGAATTGGTCTATGGGATCAAATGGAATGAGTTATGAGTGTGGTACTGGGCCAGAATGATTGCTCTATATGTGAACTGGAATTTGGGCCGAGTGATTTTGGTTGGGCCTAAAAGATGACACCTAGATCTAGGGTTTTGGGTTAGGGTCATGATAAGAAGTCTACCTAGACTAGAATGAGCCCTTGAGCCGGAATGTGTTTGGGCCTGAAGTAAAGCACATGAGCTGGAATGGTCCCTAAATCACAAATGGGCCTAACTTTCTTCGGGCCAGAGAAGATGGTTGCTAAGCCGAAAAAGATTTTATTTTCAGGACTTGTGAGTTATTTCAAGTTCAGGTGGATTTCTTTTTTATGGGCCTAGAACTAATTGGATAATTCAAATTGGGCCAGAAGAGAAATCACCTAAGTCTAGGCTTTTGAGCCGAAGCCCGAACGACTCACATGTTAAACCAAACAGGGCCTCTGGGCCGCAAACAAATAGAGCTGCCAATACGTGTTGGGCTAGGTTGATGTAGGAGAAGTTCCTATCAATCTCTAGGCTGGGTAGTGGGCCGATCATACAAGCAAACAGGGCCCACACAAATTCAACATGTCCTCACTAGACGTTTAAATCACACCGGGTATGGGTCGATCCGGAGAGGTGCTTGGGGCATGGGCCCAGGTCACCATAAAGGAATAGGGCTTGCACGCTCTTCTCTTTGGGCTTCCCCACTCTTTTCACATCACCTGAAGGTGTGCGTCTACGGTCGGGTCTTTGGCTGACCAAACAATGGGCTAGGTAAGGGCACTGCCAGGAAAACGCTTGGGGCTAAGGCCCAGGTATTAAGGGGGTGTGGTTAGACGACACCCTCCTCTTTTTCCCCCGCTTATTCACATCACCTAAAAGGTGTGAGTCCCTGACAGGGGTCCCTCAAACGGGTCCCGGGGTGAAATCGGTTTGCGTGGACCCTCGCTCTCATATGATGCAAAGGTGCAGGAATTAAAGTGCGCACAAAGATAAACAAACAATATAATAAAAGCCATAAATAAACATTTTCAAAGTTAAGCCCTCTTTCTTAAAATTAAACAAGTTAAAATTAAGAAGTTGTCCCCAGCAGAGTCGCCAGTCTGTGAGCCTCGATTTTAAACCCTACCCTATGTTGATTAAAGCTGATTAGGATCTAACCGGGTTTTAGGTCCACTTATAACCTAAGATTAATAACAATGTCATTTAACAATAATTATTAAAACCTAAGCTAGCTCACTGGAACCTATTATGAGTCGCCACCTAATTTTAACCTAGATCAAATTAGGAAAGGAGAGTTCGGGTTCGGGGGCTTGGTATTCGACTTATTTAGGGTTCAATTACTTTCATTACCCCTAGAAGTCGTTTTTCCTCTACTTAGTTTAATTACGGCTTATTACGAGTCGTTTTAACCTAAGTGCGCAAGCTTCTGTTTTTTTGTGTTTTTTAGCATTTTTTGACAGAAAATTAAAGTGAAATTAAAGATTCCTAAACTAGGTTTCGGAGCAGAATTAGGTCAAATTTTGTTTCCGTCCGTGGCTACGGACCTAATGTCCGAACCCTCGGACCCTAGTTAACCTATGTGAACATAAAAGTCGAATTTAAATAGAAACAAGATTTTGAAAAGTCCGGGGCCACGGACAGGACGTCCGTGGGCCCGGACATGTTTTATAAAGCCCTAATTGTTGAAAATAAAAATATCCCGCCACCGTCCGGGGGCGTCCGGGCTTACGGACTGGGCGTCCGGGACCCCGGACATAGCGTCCGTGGGTGCGGACCGCCCTCGGACGGCGGCGTTTGGGTGGTTCCCGGTGGTGTTTTTGGCTCAAAATTTATGGGTAGGTAGCCTGAAAGATTCTAAAAACGTTAGTGATCAAAAGTTTTCATTTTGAGTACGAATTAAACACGAAACTTAGCAAACAAGTTATCGGGCAGAAGCGAAAGCAAACGTTAATTCAGGAGCGGTAAAAAGTCAATTTGACTCCAAAATTTAACACAGAATAGTTAAAGCTGAGCAAAGTCAGAAAAATTTGATTTCAACCTGTTTTACCTTCGGGTTTAATGAGACTCTTCACATCGGGGGTCTTTTGGTGCTTCGTTGATGCCGGTTCTGGATTGACTTCGAATTGAGCTTCTGACTCCTTCTTATTTATGATATTAAGGACGTGTTTCTTCTGTTTTGTGGTGTTTTTTGTGTTTTTGGTGCTTGGAAGTTCAATGGGAGAAGAAAGGATGAGTTTTTGGTGATTTCTGCAGAGTTTCGGTGTTGATTTGAGGCTTGGAAGTGTAAAAACGTGGGGAGAAGGTTTGTGGCTGTGTTCTCTGACTTTGGAAGTGTTCTCCTCTGCCCTAGGTCATTTTTGGAAGGTCCTTTTATAGAAAGAGCAAGGTCATGTTGATAGAACAAGATTTTTATCTAAAACCCTGATTTTGTGCTCTAAGGGAATCCGATTTTTTAAAATATGTTTCAGGCCGATAAAAATTATGAAATTTTAACTGAAGATAAAGGATGATTTTTAAGAATTTTGAGAGTTGGCATCGGGTTATTTTGATAAATAACCGAGTAGATAAAAATCTCACAATCTGGAATCTCCCATAATTCATAACTTATTATTGGAAAGTCGAAATAACAAAATTCCAACGGCATTAGTCTCTAATAATCATCCTCTATCTTGTGTTAAAATTTCATGACGTTTTGTTTTGATTTCGGTATTTTCCATAGGAGAGAGAAAATTGCAAAAATGATTGAATTTCTCTTTTAAATTTTGGGTTAAGGTTCCAAATAAAATAATTTCAGGTTTATGACTGTATGTAGTCATGCTAACCATGTGACAATTTTTTTAATTTTGGAAACCTTTTATTATTTCTATTTTGAGGTTATTTCATGTGTTAATTAAAGAAATTAGCTTATAATATGAATTAAAAGCTAAATTTCCAGAATAAATATTATCAGAAAATCATGAAATACCTTTCATAATGACTATGATATTTGGAAGTGTTTGGAGATAATGAACAAGTCATATGAAAATAGAAAATCCCGATAATGTCATTGGAAAATCCCGCCTTGGTGCTTTTTGACCCCTTTTGCCCTTTGTAACACGTATGCCTTAGAGACTACGCCGGGGGGGTTGAAATTTTGGGTATAACAGATTGCCCCCCGTCAACTAGGCTTTGTAATGAAGATGAAAAGACTAGTTGATGCCAGAGTGACACCCCAAAATTTTGGGATCTTAAAAGACCCTGTATGTGGATTGTGTCGAGCTATTCTAAGGCGCTGACTACCTATGAGTGAGAATGAAAATGAAAAGATGTCAAGCAATTCTAAGGCGTTGACTACCTAAAAGTGAAATGATGTCAAGCTATTCTAAGGCGTTGACTACCCAAAAAATGAAATGACGAAGTAAATGTCAAGTGATTCTAAGGCGTTGACTACCTGAAGATGATGAAAATGATGTCAAGCTATTCTAAGGTGTTGACTACCTAAAAGTAAGAAACAAAATGAAATAATGTCAAGCGGTTCTAAGGCGTTGACTACCTATAAGCGAAGATGAAGTTATGTCGAGCTATTCGAAGACGTCGACTACCTAAACCGAATGAAAAGATGTCAAGCTATTCTAAGGCGTTGACTACCTAAAAATGATGAAAATGAAATAATGTGTAGATGCAGGAATGCTAATATGCTAGTGATGCTTATTATGCTGATGATGTTGATGATGCTGAT
Organism: Limonium bicolor; assembly: GCA_023374045.1. Lineage (NCBI taxonomy): Eukaryota > Viridiplantae > Streptophyta > Magnoliopsida > Caryophyllales > Plumbaginaceae > Limonium > Limonium bicolor. The sequence goes on from CM041780.1 coordinate 55,396,002, forward strand.
GCTGATGATGCAGATGATGCTTGGATGCTTCTGGGACCGAAACCCGTGCCAATGCTCCTGGCTGGACCCAATGTGGACTTATTGCCATCGCCCCCCAAGCCGGTGTGCAGGGATAACTCCTGGTAAAAACCCTGGGGACTTATTGCCTTTGCCCACCATTCGTTGATCCCAAAAATAAGTTGACATTGCAAAAGGAGGATTTATTGCCATCACCTCGGCAACTTTCTGTCGCCAGGTCTTGTGACGCGCCTGGATAATGCAACTAGGTCTTATGACGAGCCTATATGAATGAGATGAATGCAATGTGTTTGATGAGAGTGGGTAAACTAAAAGGTAATGCTAGGTCTTACTACGAGCCTACGGGAATGCAACTAGGTCTTATGACGAGCCTAAGGACGGTTCTAGGTCTTATGACAAGCCTAAGGATGGATCTAGGTCTTATGACGAGCCTAAGGAAGGATCTAGGTCTTATGACGAGCCTAAGGAAGGATCTAGGTCTTATGACGAGCCTAAGGATGGATCTAGGTCTTATGACGAGCCTAAGGATGGTTCTAGGTCTTATGACGAGCCTAAGGATGGTTCTAGGTCTTATGACGAGCCTAAGGATGGTTCTAGGTCTTATGACGAGCCTAAGGATGAATCTAAGTGAAAGTGAGTTAAGTGTATGATGGGTCTCACACTAAAAATGGGCTAGAAAAATAATAGTCTCGTGCAAATGCATGTGGTGAAAACCAATTGTAAAAGGGCCAAACGTGGCGATGATGAGGTGTATGCAAAAGTTTGTAAAATGCAATCACAGTGCATGTAAGATACTTGTTTAAAGCAAGCAACTATTGAAAAATGTGCCAAACATGGCAATTATGAGAATTGAAGATTGTCTAAAACAAGAAATTGCTGGAGAATGTGCCAAACATGGTGATGATGCAGATTTGTTCAAAGTAAGAAATTACCAGGAATATGATGAGTTTTGTGAAACCGAAGAAATTGCTGAAAAAGATGCCAAACGTGGCAATGTTTAAAGAAAATTCTGTCCGCTGAAAAGGAAAGTGAAATTATCATTTCCGGACTAGAGATTTCAGACTTGTAATTTGCCTCCTTGGAGATGAACATGCCGTCGGTGGAGTGTGGTATTTGATGTGGGGATCTTTTAAGTGGTGATCCGGGCTTATGACGGGCCATGGAATTTATGTGGAAGTGAAGGCTTATGCGGGCCTGTGTGGTATGATGTGGAGGTAAGGGCTTATGTGGGCCTGTGTGGTGGTGATGGTATTAATGGTGTTTATGCTTTAGGTTCCAATTGGTGTTGCCATGGCAATTGTTGGAACCAACAATTGCCCCCGATATTTTTTCATTAGGACAGTCTGAGCTAGAGTTCATGGCAATCGATCGGAACGATCGATTGCCCCCAGTATTTTCTTTGATTAAACATGCGAACAAGTCTCATCCTCACAGGGTCGAGGCTTATGCTTTGATGCGGTGCTTCCTAACCTACACTCGATGTGGTTGGTGTTTGCACTCATTTCTCGCTCATGGTCATAACTTCTAGACCATTGAATTTGATATTTGATGGATTTACGCATTTGATCTGTTACTTTCACGTGATTGGACACACAACTATCAAGTCGGAAGTCTTTAAAGCTTATAATGTGACCATAGGGTGTGATGAAAGACGACGGGATTATGGAGGGATATTTGAGGTATGTGGAGCTTAAATGGGTGACCAAAGCTGCAACTCGAGTCTTCTCTCAGATTCATCTTCCTTGCCTTGAAGTTGTCTGGCTGCTTCATGTTGACGTTGTTTTCGAGCTTCTGGACTTGGACTTTTGAAGTTGTCCTTTACACCATTTCTCTTTTTTGTCATTTGGACTTCTTCGAGGCACTTCGGGTTTGCCTTTTTGTTTTATCCTTCCTTGACTTTGCCTTCGGGGTTCTTGTGTTTCCCGGTTTGGGGCTTCGAGAGCTGTTTTGATGTGAGCTCTTTTGATCCTGTGTCACTCTGGGACCATTTGCGGATCGCTTCATTATGCTGATAGCGGCATTGCTTCTTTGGACTGATGAGAATGTTATCTGAGAGTCGGGCTCCTCGCTTTCTTTGGTCACCGGGTCGGACATTCATCATTGGCTGGATTATTTTGTGGAGCTCATAATATCGAAAAAGGGATATACGAAAGGCTCAACGGGGGTGCCTAGGGTTTAATGATAGGGTTTACAAGCTTTTGGCTATGTGGTGCTGTACCTAGGTGCTTCGTCATTCTTGATAGTTGTGTATCCGTTCTTTGTTACTTTTCACAGATCTAAGAGTAAATCTACAAATTATCTCCTTCGGTCGGAGTTATGCCGTTTATCTCACCTTTGAATGTGGTCTCACCAGAGTCGTGTAAAAATGACACGCTCGTTCACTCATGGTTTTTCCGCTCAAGACACTCTCGTGAATTTCACTTAGAGGCTAGTTCACACGCTTAAACGAAAGATTAAGGATGACGATCCTGAACTCAGATTGCCCCCAGTATTGATCTAGGGTTTATGACAACACTTAAACAGATGTGGATTTTGGAATGCTTCGTGGACATTATGGGATAGTCTATGGTGTGAGGACGGACATGTTCACCCTTTTAGAAACAAAGACAAGTCGTTCTATTCCATAGTCGAGAAATGATTACTCTGTGATCCCTTAAAAAAACAATTTTTTTTGTTTTGTTTTGTTGAATGAATGCACAAAAAATTATGAAAATAGAACTATGCTCTAATTCACGAATGGAAAGATAACATCAAAAGTTGTGATCTAAAATGATAAAGGAAGCTAACTACCATAAAAGTTAGAAGAATGATTGAGAAAAGAAAACTACTAAATCAAGAAAACTTCCGAAATAGTGATGTTGAACAATCTGATGCCAACGTGTTGAAGACTCAAGCTGTTGACCGTCGGGGCACCATTGACCATGATTGTCTTCCTTCCAAGCTTCGAGTAGGCCCTGCAAAATGTCTGAACTAGGAATGCCTATAGGTTATGTAGGAAGTAACTGGGCCTGAGTCTTCGCCAAACTGAGAGTGAAGTGCATAGATTAGAGTGATTCCTAGACTAGAACGGACATGTAGGCCTGAATCCAGGAATTGAGCAAACAGGCGGAAAGAAATCACATGGACCGTGAATGGGCCACTGGGCCGAGGGATAAGCCTTGAAGTCCAGATTCGTTTGATGCTCTTGTTGGGCCTTGAAACCGGAAACAGGAATGAATGAGTTATGCAAACTATCTTGGATTCAAATGTTTCATGGACCGCAATTCTGGATTGAGAACGAAGCTCACGGGCCAAAACTATGAATTGGTCTATGGGATCAAATGGAATGAGTTATGAGTGTGGTACTGGGCCAGAATGATTGCTCTATATGTGAACTGGAATTTGGGCCGAGTGATTTTGGTTGGGCCTAAAAGATGACACCTAGATCTAGGGTTTTGGGTTAGGGTCATGATAAGAAGTCTACCTAGACTAGAATGAGCCCTTGAGCCGGAATGTGTTTGGGCCTGAAGTAAAGCACATGAGCTGGAATGGTCCCTAAATCACAAATGGGCCTAACTTTCTTCGGGCCAGAGAAGATGGTTGCTAAGCCGAAAAAGATTTTATTTTCAGGACTTGTGAGTTATTTCAAGTTCAGGTGGATTTCTTTTTTATGGGCCTAGAACTAATTGGATAATTCAAATTGGGCCAGAAGAGAAATCACCTAAGTCTAGGCTTTTGAGCCGAAGCCCGAACGACTCACATGTTAAACCAAACAGGGCCTCTGGGCCGCAAACAAATAGAGCTGCCAATACGTGTTGGGCTAGGTTGATGTAGGAGAAGTTCCTATCAATCTCTAGGCTGGGTAGTGGGCCGATCATACAAGCAAACAGGGCCCACACAAATTCAACATGTCCTCACTAGACGTTTAAATCACACCGGGTATGGGTCGATCCGGAGAGGTGCTTGGGGCATGGGCCCAGGTCACCACAAAGGAATAGGGCTTGCACGCTCTTCTCTTTGGGCTTCCCCACTCTTTTCACATCACCTGAAGGTGTGCGTCTACGGTCGGGTCTTTGGCTGACCAAACAATGGGCTAGGTAAGGGCACTGCCAGGAAAACGCTTGGGGCTAAGGCCCAGGTATTAAGGGGGTGTGGTTAGACGACACCCTCCTCTTTTTCCCCGCTTATTCACATCACCTAAAAGGTGTGAGTCCCTGACAGGGGTCCCTCAAACGGGTCCCGGGGTGAAATCGGTTTGCGTGGACCCTCGCTCTCATATGATGCAAAGGTGCAGGAATTAAAGTGCGCACAAAGATAAACAAACAATGTAATAAAAGCCATAAATAAACATTTTCAAGTTAAGCCCTCTTTCTTAAAATTAAACAAGTTAAAATTAAGAAGTTGTCCCCAGCAGAGTCGCCAGTCTGTGAGCCTCGATTTTAAACCCTACCCTATGTTGATTAAAGCTGATTAGGATCTAACCGGGTTTTAGGTCCACTTATAACCTAAGATTAATAACAATGTCATTTAACAATAATTATTAAAACCTAAGCTAGCTCACTGGAACCTATTATGAGTCGCCACCTAATTTTAACCTAGATCAAATTAGGAAAGGAGAGTTCGGGTTCGGGGGCTTGGTATTCGACTTATTTAGGGTTCAATTACTTTCATTACCCCTAGAAGTCGTTTTTCCTCTACTTAGTTTAATTACGGCTTATTACGAGTCGTTTTAACCTAAGTGCGCAAGCTTCTGTTTTTTTGTGTTTTTTAGCATTTTTTGACAGAAAATTAAAGTGAAATTAAAGATTCCTAAACTAGGGTTTCGGAGGCAGAATTAGGTCAAATTTTGTTTCCGTCCGTGGCTACGGACCTAATGTCCGAACCCTCGGACCCTAGTTAACCTATGTGAACATAAAAGTCGAATTTAAATAGAAACAAGATTTTGAAAAGTCCGGGGCCACGGACAGGACGTCCGTGGGCCCGGACATGTTTTATAAAGCCCTAATTGTTGAAAATAAAAATATCCCGCCACCGTCCGGGGGCGTCCGGGCTTACGGACTGGGCGTCCGGGACCCCGGACATAGCGTCCGTGGGTGCGGACCGCCCTCGGACGGCGGCGTTTGGGTGGTTCCCGGTGGTGTTTTTGGCTCAAAATTTATGGGTAGGTAGCCTGAAAGATTCTAAAAACGTTAGTGATCAAAAGTTTTCATTTTGAGTACGAATTAAACACGAAACTTAGCAAACAAGTTATCGGGCAGAAGCGAAAGCAAACGTTAATTCAGGAGCGGTAAAAAGTCAATTTGACTCCAAAATTTAACACAGAATAGTTAAAGCTGAGCAAAGTCAGAAAAATTTGATTTCAACCTGTTTTACCTTCGGGTTTAATGAGACTCTTCACATCGGGGGTCTTTTGGTGCTTCGTTGATGCCGGTTCTGGATTGACTTCGAATTGAGCTTCTGACTCCTTCTTATTTATGATATTAAGGACGTGTTTCTTCTGTTTTTGTGTTTTGTGTTTTTGGTGCTTGGAAGTTCAATGGGAGAAGAAAAGGATGAGTTTTTGGTGATTTCTGCAGAGTTTCGGTGTTGATTTGAGGCTTGGAAGTGTAAAAACGTGGGGAGAAGGTTTGTGGCTGTGTTCTCTGACTTTGGAAGTGTTCTCCTCTGCCCTAGGTCATTTTTGGAAGGTCCTTTTATAGAAAGAGCAAGGTCATGTTGATAGAACAAGATTTTTATCTAAAACCCTGATTTTGTGCTCTAAGGGAATCCGATTTTTTAAAATATGTTTCAGGCCGATAAAAATTATGAAATTTTAACTGAAGATAAAGGATGATTTTTAAGAATTTTGAGAGTTGGCATCGGGTTATTTTGATAAATAACCGAGTAGATAAAAATCTCACAATCTGGAATCTCCCATAATTCATAACTTATTATTGGAAAGTCGAAATAACAAAATTCCAACGGCATTAGTCTCTAATAATCATCCTCTATCTTGTGTTAAAATTTCATGACGTTTTGTTTTGATTTCGGTATTTTCCATAGGAGAGAGAAAATTGCAAAAATGATTGAATTTCTCTTTTAAATTTTGGGTTAAGGTTCCAAATAAAATAATTTCAGGTTTATGACTGTATGTAGTCATGCTAACCATGTGACAATTTTATTTTAATTTTGGAAACCTTTTATTATTTCTATTTTGAGGTTATTTCATGTGTTAATTAAAGAAATTAGCTTATAATATGAATTAAAAGCTAAATTTCCAGAATAAATATTATCAGAAAATCATGAAATACCTTTCATAATGACTATGATATTTGGAAGTGTTTGGAGATAATGAACAAGTCATATGAAAATAGAAAATCCCGATAATGTCATTGGAAAATCCCGCCTTGGTGCTTTTTGACCCCTTTTGCCCTTTGTAACACGTATGCCTTAGAGACTACGCCGGGGGGGGTTGAAATTTTGGGTATAACAGATTGCCCCCCGTCAACTAGGCTTTGTAATGAAGATGAAAAGACTAGTTGATGCCAGAGTGACACCCCAAAATTTTGGGATCTTAAAAGACCCTGTATGTGGATTGTGTCGAGCTATTCTAAGGCGCTGACTACCTATGAGTGAGAATGAAAATGAAAAGATGTCAAGCAATTCTAAGGCGTTGACTACCTAAAAGTGAAATGATGTCAAGCTATTCTAAGGCGTTGACTACCCAAAAAATGAAATGACGAAGTAAATGTCAAGTGATTCTAAGGCGTTGACTACCTGAAGATGATGAAAATGATGTCAAGCTATTCTAAGGTGTTGACTACCTAAAAGTAAGAAACAAAATGAAATAATGTCAAGCGGTTCTAAGGCGTTGACTACCTATAAGCGAAGATGAAGTTATGTCGAGCTATTCGAAGACGTCGACTACCTAAACCGAATGAAAAGATGTCAAGCTATTCTAAGGCGTTGACTACCTAAAAATGATGAAAATGAAATAATGTGTAGATGCAGGAATGCTAATATGCTAGTGATGCTTATTATGCTGATGATGTTGATGATGCTGATGCTGATGATGCAGATGATGCGGATGCTTCTGGGGACCGAAACCCGTGCCAATGCTCCTGGCTGGACCCAATGTGGACTTATTGCCATCGCCCCCCAAGCCGGTGTGCAGGGATAACTCCTGGTAAAAACCCTGGGGACTTATTGCCTTTGCCCACCATTCGTTGATCCCAAAAATAAGTTGACATTGCAAAAGGAGGATTTATTGCCATCACCTCGGCAACTTTCTGTCGCCAGGTCTTGTGACGCGCCTGGATAATGCAACTAGGTCTTATGACGAGCCTATATGAATGAGATGAATGCAATGTGTTTGATGAGAGTGGGTAAACTAAAAGGTAATGCTAGGTCTTACTACGAGCCTACGGGAATGCAACTAGGTCTTATGACGAGCCTAAGGACGGTTCTAGGTCTTATGACAAGCCTAAGGATGGATCTAGGTCTTATGACGAGCCTAAGGAAGGATCTAGGTCTTATGACGAGCCTAAGGAAGGATCTAGGTCTTATGACGAGCCTAAGGATGGATCTAGGTCTTATGACGAGCCTAAGGATGGTTCTAGGTCTTATGACGAGCCTAAGGATGGTTCTAGGTCTTATGACGAGCCTAAGGATGAATCTAAGTGAAAGTGAGTTAAGTGTATGATGGGTCTCACACTAAAAATGGGCTAGAAAAATAATAGTCTCGTGCAAATGCATGTGGTGAAAAGCAATTGTAAAAGGGCCAAACGTGGCGATGATGAGGTGTATGCAAAAGTTTGTAAAATGCAATCACAGTGCATGTAAGATACTTGTTTAAAGCAAGCAACTATTGAAAAATGTGCCAAACATGGCAATTATGAGAATTGAAGATTGTCTAAAACAAGAAATTGCTGGAGAATGTGCCAAACATGGTGATGATGCAGATTTGTTCAAAGTAAGAAATTACCAGGAATATGATGATTTTTGTGAAACCGAAGAAATTGCTTAAAAAGATGCCAAACATGGCAATGTTTAAAGAAAATTCTGTCCACTGAAAAGGAAAGTGAAATTATCATTTCCGGACTAGAGATTTCAGACTTGTAATTTGCCTCCTTGGAGATGAACATGCCGTCGGTGGAGTGTGGTATTTGATGTGGGGATCTTTTAAGTGGTGATCCGGGCTTATGACGGGCCATGGAATTTATGTGGAAGTGAAGGCTTATGCGGGCCTGTGTGGTATGATGTGGAGGTAAGGGCTTATGTGGGCCTGTGTGGTGGTGATGGTATTAATGGTGTTTATGCTTTAGGTTCCAATTGGTGTTGCCATGGCAATTGTTGGAACCAACAATTGCCCCCGATATTTTTTCATTAGGACAGTCTGAGCTAGAGTTCATGGCAATCGATCGGAACGATCGATTGCCCCCAGTATTTTCTTTGATTAAACATGCGAACAAGTCTCATCCTCACAGGGTCGAGGCTTATGCTTTGATGCGGTGCTTCCTAACCTACACTCGATGTGGTTGGTGTTTGCACTCATTTCTCGCTCATGGTCATAACTTCTAGACCATTGAATTTGATATTTGATGGATTTACGCATTTGATCTGTTACTTTCACGTGATTGGACACACAACTATCAAGTCGGAAGTCTTTAAAGCTTATAATGTGACCATAGGGTGTGATGAAAGACGACGGGATTATGGAGGGATATTTGAGGTATGTGGAGCTTAAATGGGTGACCAAAGCTGCAACTCGAGTCTTCTCTCAGATTCATCTTCCTTGCCTTGAAGTTGTCTGGCTGCTTCATGTTGACGTTGTTTTCGAGCTTCTGGACTTGGACTTTTGAAGTTGTCCTTTACACCATTTCTCTTTTTTGTCATTTGGACTTCTTCGAGGCACTTCGGGTTTGCCTTTTTGTTTATCCTTCCTTGACTTTGCCTTCGGGTTCTTGTGTTTCCCGGTTTGGGGCTTCGAGAGCTGTTTTGATGTGAGCTCTTTTGATCCTGTGTCACTCTGGGACCATTTGCGGATCGCTCCATTATGCTGATAGCGGCATTGCTTCTTTGGACTGATGAGAATGTTATCTGAGAGTCGGGCTCCTCGCTTTCTTTGGTCACCGGGTCGGACATTCATCATTGGCTGGATTATTTTGTGGAGCTCATAATATCGAAAAAGGGATATACGAAAGGCTCAACGGGGGTGCCTAGGGTTTAATGATAGGGTTTACAAGCTTTTGGCTATGTGGTGCTGTACCTAGGTGCTTCGTCATTCTTGATAGTTGTGTATCCGTTCTTTGTTACTTTTCACAGATCTAAGAGTAAATCTACAAATTATCTCCTTCGGTCGGAGTTATGCCGTTTATCTCACCTTTGAATGTGGTCTCACCAGAGTCGTGTAAAAATGACACGCTCGTTCACTCATGGTTTTTCCGCTCAAGACACTCTCGTGAATTTCACTTAGAGGCTAGTTCACACGCTTAAACGAAAGATTAAGGATGACGATCCTGAACTCAGATTGCCCCCAGTATTGATCTAGGGTTTATGACAACACTTAAACAGATGTGGATTTTGGAATGCTTCGTGGACATTATGGGATAGTCTATGGTGTGAGGACGGACATGTTCACCCTTTTAGAAACAAAGACAAGTCGTTCTATTCCATAGTCGAGAAATGATTACTCTGTGATCCCTTAAAAAAACAATTTTTTTTGTTTTTGTTTTGTTGAATGAATGCACAAAAAATTATGAAAATAGAACTATGCTCTAATTCACGAATGGAAAGATAACATCAAAAGTTGTGATCTAAAATGATAAAGGAAGCTAACTACCATAAAAGTTAGAAGAATGATTGAGAAAAGAAAACTACTAAATCAAGAAAACTTCCGAAATAGTGATGTTGAACAATCTGATGCCAACGTGTTGAAGACTCAAGCTGTTGACCGTCGGGGCACCATTGACCATGATTGTCTTCCTTCCAAGCTTCGAGTAGGCCCTGCAAAATGTCTGAACTAGGAATGCCTATAGGTTATGTAGGAAGTAACTGGGCCTGAGTCTTCGCCAAACTGAGAGTGAAGTGCATAGATTAGAGTGATTCCTAGACTAGAACGGACATGTAGGCCTGAATCCAGGAATTGAGCAAACAGGCGGAAAGAAATCACATGGACCGTGAATGGGCCACTGGGCCGAGGGATAAGCCTTGAAGTCCAGATTCGTTTGATGCTCTTGTTGGGCCTTGAAACCGGAAACAGGAATGAATGAGTTATGCAAACTATCTTGGATTCAAATGTTTCATGGACCGCAATTCTGGATTGAGAACGAAGCTCACGGGCCAAAACTATGAATTGGTCTATGGGATCAAATGGAATGAGTTATGAGTGTGGTACTGGGCCAGAATGATTGCTCTATATGTGAACTGGAATTTGGGCCGAGTGATTTTGGTTGGGCCTAAAAGATGACACCTAGATCTAGGGTTTTGGGTTAGGGTCATGATAAGAAGTCTACCTAGACTAGAATGAGCCCTTGAGCCGGAATGTGTTTGGGCCTGAAGTAAAGCACCTGAGCTGGAATGGTCCCTAAATCACAAATGGGCCTAACTTTCTTCGGGCCAGAGAAGATGGTTGCTAAGCCGAAAAAGATTTTATTTTCAGGACTTGTGAGTTATTTCAAGTTCAGGTGGATTTCTTTTTATGGGCCTAGAACTAATTGGATAATTCAAATTGGGCCAGAGAGAAATCACCTAAGTCTAGGCTTTTGAGCCGAAGCCCGAACGACTCACATGTTAAACCAAACAGGGCCTCTGGGCCGCAAACAAATAGAGATGCCTATTCGTGTTGGGCTAGGTTGATGTAGGAGAAGTTCCTATCAATCTCTAGGCTGGTAGTGGGCCGATCATACAAGCAAACAGGGTCCATACAAATTCAACATGTCCTCACTAGACGTTTAAATCACACCGGGTATGGGTCGATCCGGAGAGGTGCTTGGGGCATGGGCCCAGGTCACCACAAAGGAATAGGGCTTGCACGCTCTTCTCTTTGGGCTTCCCCACTCTTTTCACATCACCTGAAGGTGTGCGTCTACGGGGGTCTTTGGCTGACCAAACAATGGGCTAGGTAAGGGCACTGCCAGGAAAACGCTTGGGGCTAAGGCCCAGGTATTAAGGGGGTGTGGTTAGACGACACCCTCCTCTTTTCCCCGCTTATTCACATCACCTAAAAGGTGTGAGTCCCTGACAGGGGTCCCTCAAACGGGTCCCGGGGTGAAATCGGTTTGCGTGGACCCTCGCTCTCATATGATGCAAAGGTGCAGGAATTAAAGTGCGCACAAAGATAAACAAACAATGTAATAAAAGCCATAAATAAACATTTTCAAGTTAAGCCCTCTTTATTAAAATTAAACAAGTTAAAATTAAGAAGTTGTCCCCAGCAGAGTCGCCAGTCTGTGAGCCTCGATTTTAAACCCTACCCTATGTTGATTAAAGCTGATTAGGATCTAACCGGGTTTTAGGTCCACTTATAACCTAAGATTAATAACAATGTCATTTAACAATAATTATTAAAACCTAAGCTAGCTCACTGGAACCTATTATGAGTCGCCACCTAATTTTAACCTAGATCAAATTAGGAAAGGAGAGTTCGGGTTCGGGGGCTTGGTATTCGACTTATTTAGGGTTCAATTACTTTCATTACCCCTAGAAGTCGTTTTTCCTCTACTTAGTTTAATTACGGCTTATTACGAGTCGTTTTAACCTAAGTGCGTAAGCTTCTGTTTTTTATGTTTTTTTAGCATTTTTTGACAGAAAATTAAAGTGAAATTAAAGATTCCTAAACTAGGGTTTCGGAGGCAGAATTAGGTCAAATTTTGTTTCCGTCCGTGGCTACGGACCTAATGTCCGAACCCTCGGACCCTAGTTAACCTATGTGAACATAAAAGTCGAATTTAAACAGAAACGAGATTTTGAAAAGTCCGGGGCCACGGACAGGACGTCCGTGGGCCCGGACATGTTTTATAAAGCCCTAATTGTTGAAAATAAAAATATCCCGCCACCGTCCGGGGGCGTCCGGGCTTACGGACTGGGCGTCCGGGACCCCGGACATAGCGTCCGTGGGTGCGGACCGCCCTCGGACGGCGGCGTTTGGGTGGTTCCCGGTGGTGTTTTTGGCTCAAAATTTATGGGTAGGTAGCCTGAAAGATTATAAAAACGTTAGTGATCAAGAGTTTTCATTTTGAGTACGAATTAAACACGAAACTTAGCAAACAAGTTATCGGGCAGAAGCGAAAGCAAACGTTAATTCAGGAGCGGTAAAAAGTCAATTCGACTCCAAAATTTAACACAGAATAGTTAAAGCTGAGCAAAGTCAGAAAAATTTGATTTCAACCTGTTTTACCTTCGGGTTTAATGAGACTCTTCACATCGGGGGTCTTTTGGTGCTTCGTTGATGCCGGTTCTGGATTGACTTTGAATTGAGCTTCTGACTCCCTCTTATTTATGATGTTAAGGACGTGTTTCTTCTGTTTTTGTGGTGTTTTTGTGTGTTTTTGGTGCTTGGAAGTTCAATGGGAGAAGAAAGGATGAGTTTTTGGTGATTTCGGGGTGATTTCTGCAGAGTTTCGGTGTTGATTTGAGGCTTGGAAGTGTAAAAACGTGGGGAGAAGGTTTGTGGCTGTGTTCTCTGACTTTGGAAGTGTGAGCCTCGATTTTAAACCCTATCCTATGTGGATTAAAGCTGATTAGGATCTAATCGGGTTTTAGGTCCACCTATAACCTAAGATTAATAACTATGTCATAAAACAATAATTATTAAAACCTAAGCTAGCTCACTGGGACCTATTATGAGTCGCCACCTAATTTTAACCTAGATCAAATTAGGAAAGGAGAGTTCGGGTTCGGGGGCTTGATATACGACTTTATTAGGGTTCAATTACTTTCATTACCCTTCCTAGGTCGTTTTTCCTCTACTTGGTTTAATTACGGCTTTCTACAAAGTTGCTTTTTAACCAAGGTGCGCGCTTCTGTTTTTTTGTGTTTTTTAGCATTTTTTGACAGAAAATTAAAGTGGAAATTAAAATACCTAAACTAGGGTTTCGGAGGCAGAATTAGGTCAAATTTTGTTTCCGTCCGTAGCCATGGACCTAATGTCCGAAGCCACGGACCCCAGTTAACCTACATAACAATAAAAGTCGAATTAAACAGAAAACAGAAAATTGTAAGGTCCGGGGCCACGGACAGGCTGTCCGTGGGCCCGGACATTATTAGAAAAACCTAATTTTTAAATTTTAAAAAATCCCGCCGCCGTCCGTGGGTGTCCGAGCTTACGGACAGGGAGTCCGGGACCCCGGACACGACGTCCGTGGGTGCGGACAGCCCTCGGACGGCGGCTTTGAGGCTGTTCCCGAAGGTGTTTTCAGCTCAAATTTTATGGGTGCGTAGCCTGAAAGATGTACAATACGTTAGTGGTCGAAAGTTCTCAATTTGAATTCGAATTATGCACGAAACTTGGTAAACAAGTTATTGGACAGAAGCTTAAACAAACATCAATACAGAAGCGTAGAGGGGTTAGTTTGAGCCCAAATTTTGAGGCAAGACAGATAATCCCGTAGAGAATTAGGGAAGTGGAGTTTCTACCTGTTTTACCTTCGGATTCACAACGTTTCTTTACACCGGGATTCGTCTAGCGCTTCGTTGATGGCAGACCCGAAAGGATTTCGAACCGGGCTTCTGGTGGTTGGTTGTTCTTGCTGTTCTTCACGTTTTGGTGGTGTTTTTGTGGGGTTTTGATGATTATTGGTGCTTTGGGAATTGGAAAACGTGTTTAGATGGTGATTTCGGGGGATTTTCGGTATGATTTGGGTGGCCGGGTGTTGGAAAACGTGAGAGAGAGAGAGAAGGCTGCCTCTTTTGACTCTCTAGGGTTCTTTAGCATGTGAGGTTCTCATTTTATCCAAAAAACCTATCCCTTTATATAGACTTTCTTAAAGATAAAGAAAATCTAGTAAAAGTAAGATTTTTCGATATTTTAACTAAGTAACTTCCCAAAGGAATTTTGCTATGAAATTTTAACCACATGTCAAGAATGGATATTATGAATTTTCTGAGGTGGAAACGAATTTTTTAAATGCCGGAGCATTTTTAAATTGAATTTCTCGTCAGATTCAGTCAGAAATTGCTAGAAAATTATTGGAAATTCGAAAAATCAAAATTCCAACGCCATTATGCTTAAAATGTCATCCTCTATCATGGGTTAAAATATCAAAGCATTCCGAGCTGATTTGGGCACCCTTTGGAGGAGAGAGAAAGCCTACAGGAGAACTCAGAAGCCTTAAAAATTACGAAAACGCCCCTGACAATGACGAAACTGCTCCTCAGGACCTGGAACACGCCGATCGAGCCGGAATCCCTCATTACCCGATCAAATATCCCTCACGACACCAAAACCTTGCAGACCCTAACCAGGGGGGTCAAAATTTTGGGTATAACAGATTGCCCCCCGTCAACTGGACTTTGTAACGAATGTGAAAAGTCTGGTTGATGCTTGAGTGGTGCCCCAAAATTTTGGACTCCACAGAATCCTCCACGTTGTATAAAACCGGGTTAACGATGCCCAGCTACTCGGAGGCGCTAACTACCTAAGCTACAAAGCATTGTCGAGCTATTCTAAGGCGCTGACTACCTAAGCTACAAAGCATTGTCGAGCTATTCTAAGGCGCTGACTACCTAAGCTACAAAGCATTGTCGAGCTATTCTAAGGTGCCGACTACCTAAAATGATGATATGCTGTCGAGCTATTCTAAGGTGCTGACTACCTAAAGTGATGAAAATGATGTCAAGCTATTCTAAGGCGTTGACTACCTGAAATGATGATATGCTGTCGAGCTATTCTAAGGCGCTGACTACCTAAAGTGGTGAAAATGATGTCAAGCTATTCTAAGGCGTTGACTGCCTAGGATGTGAAAACTGGATGCAAATGCAAGAATGCTGAAATGCTAATGATGCAAATGATGCTGATGCTGATGATAATGCCGATGATGTTGATGATGCCGATGATGCTGATGATGCTCGGATGCTTCTGGGGGACCGAAACCCGTGCTAATGCTCCTGGCTGGACCCAATGTGGACTTATTGCCATCGCCCCCCAAGCCGGTGTGCAGGGATAACTCCTGGTAAAAACCCTGGGGACTTATTGCCTTTGCCCACCATTCGTTGATCCCAAAAATAAGTTGACATCGCAAAAGGAGGATTTATTGCCATCACCTCGCCAACTTTCTGTCGCCAGGTCTTGTGACGCGCCTGGGTAATGCAACTAGGTCTTATGACGAGCCTATATGAATGTGATGAATGCAATGTGTTTGATAAGAGCGGGTAAGCTAAAGGGTAACGCTAGGTCTTACTACGAGCCTAAGGGAATGCAACTAGGTCTTATGACGAGCCTAAAGGACGGTTCTAGGTCTTATGACGAGCCTAAGGGAATGTGACTAGGTCTTACTACGAGCCTAAGGATGGATCTAGGTCTTATGACGAGCCTAAGGATGGATCTAGGTCTTATGACGAGCCTAAGGGGATGCGACTAGGTCTTACTACGAGCCTAAGGATGAATCTAGGTCTTATGACGAGCCTAAGGATGGATCTAGGTCTTATGACGAGCCTAAGGAGATGCGACTAGGTCTTACTACGAGCCTAAGGATGAATCTAGGTCTTATGACGAGCCTAAGGATGGATCTAGGTCTTATGACGAGCCTAAGGATGGATCTAGGTCTTATGACGAGCCTAAAGGTTGTTCTAAGTGAAAGTGAGTAGAATGTATGATGGGTTCAAATGGATGTAGAAGGATTAAGGTTTATGTCAAGTCTGGAGATGGTAGGGCTCAGGATGGGCCTGTGGGTATTTGATGCGGAGGAAGGGCTTAGGACGGGCCTGTGAACGTTTGGATATGGAGGTAGGGCTTAAGTCGGGCCTGAGTGGTATGAGAAGGGTTTGAATCCTTTGGGTTTCTGGCTTTTGGGCCTCAATCGGTGTCGTTGTTGCAATTGTTGGGACCAACAATTGCCCCCAGTATTTTTCCTTAAGGCAATCTGAATTCCTTAGGACTTTTGGCAATCGATCGGAACGATCGATTGCCCCCAGTATTTTCTTTGATTAATTGCGCAAAACAAGTCTCATTCTCACAAGGTCAAGGTTTATCTTGATGTGGTGCTTTCTATCCTACACTCAAAATGTTTAATGCTTGCACTCATGCTCTCCTTTTGGACAAAACATCTCGACCATTGAATTTGACATTTGTTAGATTTACGCGTTCAACCTGTTACTTTCACGTGATTGGATACACAACTACTAAGTCGGAAGTCTTTTGAGCTTATAACGTGGCCATGGGGTGTGATGAATGACAACAGGATAATAGAGGAATGTTTAGGATATGTGGAGCTTTAAGGATGACCGAAGCTGCAACTTGCACCGTCTCTCAGACTTGTCTTCTTTGCCTTGAAGTCGTTTGGCTACTTCGTGATGACTTCGCTTATGAACTTGGGGCTTGGAACTTCTGGATTGTTCCTTGAATCCTTTCTTTTTTCCGATTTTGGACTTCTTTGAGGCTTTTCGAGTTTGCCTTTCTTTGAATCTCCTTTCCTTCGGGGTTCTTGTGTTTCCCGATTTTGAACTTTTGAGAGCAATTTTTTGATGTTAGCTCATTTTGGATCCTGTGTCACTTTGGGACCATTTGCGGATCGCTTCGTCGCTGGTAGCGGTTTTGCTTCTTTGGACTTGTGAAGTTGTTGTTCAAAAGTCGGGCTCCTTGCTTCCTTCGGTCACCGGGTCGGTTATTCATCATTGGCTAGCTTATTTGTGGAGCTTGTAGTGTTGTGAAAAAGGTTATATATGAAAAGCTCAGCGGGGGGTGCCTAGGGTTTAATGTCAGGGTTCACAAGCTTTTGGCTGTGTGGTGCTGTTTCCTAGGTGCTTCGTCATCCCTAATAGTTGTGTATCCGTTCTTTGTTACCTTTCATAGGTTTAAGCGTAAATTTACAAATCATCTCCTTCGGTCGGAGTCGTGCCGTTTGCCTTACCTTTGAATGTGGCCTTTTCTGGAGTCGTGTAAAAAAGACACGCTCTTTCGCTCTTGGTTTTACCGCTCAAGGTACTCTCGCGAAACGTTCACTCAGAGACTTATTCATGCGCTTTAAACCAATGAAATAAACATTATCGACCCTTAACTCAGATTGCCCCTAGTATTATTGTGGGGTTTTTTGACAAGCCTTTTGAATACCCAGGTTATTTGTTGGAGGTGGCTGTATGTGTGGTGGTACGTGGTGATGATGCCTTGCTGTTTTGGTAGAGTGATGTAGTGATGAAAGTGAAACATGGTAGTGGGATGCTTTCAGTGTACGGTGAAACTTTCTATTGAGAGGTGGTGGAAGCTGACAAGGTGGTGAGATGTTCCCTGCGCAAGAATGAGTTTCATGTGGAGAGGGGAGTGTGGTAAGACACATGGGATGTATGTGATCAAGGTAGTGAATGTGTGTGAGATGACGTGATGACTCCTAGGATAGAACAGATTTGCGGGCCTGAATACCTTTTATCTAGAAGTGAAGCAAATGGGCTGAAGGAGGCCACACGAACTATGAATGGGCCACTGGGCCGAGAGGGAAAGCCTTGAAGTTTGAGATTTGTTTGATGTTCTTGTCGGGCCTTGACGCTAGAAACTAGAATGAATGAGCTATGCAACCTATCTTAGATTCAAATGTTTTGTGTTATGGGCCGAACTTCTGGATTGAGAGCGAAGCTTATGGGCCAAAACTATGAATTGGTCTATGGGCTCAAATGGAATGAGTTATGAGTGTGGTACTTGGGCCAGAATGATTGCTCTATATGTGAACTGGAATTTGGGCCGAGTGATTTTGGTTGGGCCTAACAGATGACACCTAGATCTAGGGTTTTGGGTCAGAGCCCGAGTGAAGAGTTTTCCTAGACTAGAATGAGCCCTTGGGCCGAAATGTGTTTGGGCCTGAAATAAAGAACATGGGCTGGAACGATCCCTAAATCACAAATGGGCCTAACTTTCTTTGGCCCAGAGAAGATGGTTGCCAAGCCGAAAAAGATTTTATTTTCAGGACTTGGGGGTTATTTTAAGTTTAGGTGGATTTCCTTTTTATGGGCCTAGAACTAATTAGATAATTCAAAATGGGCCAGAAGAGAAATCACCAAAGTCTAGGCTTTTGGGCCGAAGCCCGAACGACTTACATGTTGAACCAAACAGGGCCTCTGGGCCGCAAACAAATAGAGCTGCCAATTCGTGTTGGGCTAGGTTGATGTAGGAGAAGTTCCTGTCAATCTCTAGGCTGGGTAGTGGGCCGATCATACAAGCAAACAAGGCCCACACAAATTCAACATGTTCTCACTAGACGCTTATCCAATTTGGGTAAGGATCGATCCGGAGAGGTGCTTGGGGCGCGGGCCCAGGTCACCACAAAGGAATAGGGCTTGCACGCTATTCTCTTTGGGCTTCCCCACTTTTTCCACATCACCTGAAGGTGTGCGTCTACGGTCGGGTCTTTGACTGACCAAACAATGGGCTAGGTAAGGGTACTGCCAGGAAAATGCTTGGGGCTAAAGCCCAGGTATTAAGGGGGTGTGGTTAGACGACACCCTCCTCTTTACCCCCACTTATTCACATCACCTAAAAGGTGTGAGTCCCTGACAGGGGACCCTCAAATGGGTCCCGGGGTGAAATTGGTTTGCGTGGACCCTCGCTCTCATATGATGCAAGGGTGCAAAAATTAAAGTGGCGAAAAAACAAGCAACATAGTAAAAGCCATAAATAAACGTTTTCAAGTTACGCCCTCTTTCTTAAAATTAAACAAGTTAAAATTAAGAAGTTTGTCCCCAGCAGAGTCGCCAGTCTGTGAGCCTCGATTTTAAACCCTATCCTATGTGGATTAAAGCTGATTAGGATCTAATCGGGTTTTAGGTCCACCTATAACCTAAGATTAATAACTATGTCATAAAACAATAATTATTAAAACCTAAGCTAGCTCACTGGGACCTATTATGAGTCGCCACCTAATTTTAACCTAGATCAAATTAGGAAAGGAGAGTTCGGGTTCGGGGGCTTGATATACGACTTTATTAGGGTTCAATTACTTTCATTACCCTTCCTAGGTCGTTTTTCCTCTACTTGGTTTAATTACGGCTTTCTACAAAGTTGCTTTTTAACCAAGGTGCGTGCTTCTGTTTTTTTGTGTTTTTTAGCATTTTTTGACAGAAAATTAAAGTGGAAATTAAAATACCTAAACTAGGGTTTCGGAGGCAGAATTAGGTCAAATTTTGTTTCCGTCCGTAGCCACGGACCTAATGTCCGAAGCCACAGACCCCAGTTAACCTACATAACAATAAAAGTCGAATTAAAAGAAAACAGAAAATTGTAAGGTCCGGGGCCACGGACAGGCTGTCCGTGGGCCCGGACATTATTAGAAAAACCTAATTTTTAAATTTTAAAAAATCCCGCCGCCGTCCGTGGGTGTCTGAGCTTACGGACAGGGAGTCCGGGACCCCGGACACGACGTCCGTGGGTGCGGACAGCCCTCGGACGGCGGCTTTGAGGCTGTTCCCGAAGGTGTTTTCAGCTCAAATTTTATGGGTGCGTAGCCTGAAAGATGTACAATACGTTAGTGGTCGAAAGTTCTCAATTTGAATTCGAATTATGCACGAAACTTGGTAAACAAGTTATTGGACAAAATCTTAAACAAACATCAATACAGAAGCGTAGAGGGGTTAGTTTGAGCCCAAATTTTGAGGCAAGACAGATAATCCCGTAGAGAATTAGGGAAGTGGAGTTTCTACCTGTTTTACCTTCGGATTCACAACGTTTCTTTACACCGGGATTCGTCTAGCGCTTCGTTGATGGCAGACCCGAAAGGATTTCGAACCGGGCTTCTGGTGGTTGGTTGTTCTTGCTGTTCTTCACGTTTTGGTGGTGTTTTTGTGGGGTTTTGATGATTATTGGTGCTTTGGGAATTGGAAAACGTGTTTAGATGGTGATTTCAGGGGATTTTCGGTATGATTTGGGTGGCCGGGTGTTGGAAAACGTGAGAGAGAGAGAGAAGGCTGCCTCTTTTGACTCTCTAGGGTTCTTTAGCATGTGAGGTTCTCATTTTATCCAAAAAACCTATCCCTTTATATAGACTTTCTTAAAGATAAAGAAAATCTAGTAAAAGTAAGATTTTTCGATATTTTAACTAAGTAACTTCCCAAAGGAATTTTGCTATGAAATTTTAACCACATGTCAAGAATGGATATTATGAATTTTCTGAGGTGGAAACGAATTTTTTAAATGCTGGAGCATTTTTAAATTGAATTTCTCGTCAGATTCAGTCAGAAATTGCTAGAAAATTATTGGAAATTCGAAAAATCAAAATTCCAACGCCATTATGCTTAAAATGTCATCCTCTATCATGGGTTAAAATATCAAAGCATTCCGAGCTGATTTGGGCACCCTTTGGAGGAGAGAGAAAGCCTACAGGAGAACTCAGAAGCCTTAAAAATTACGAAAACGCCCCTGACAATGACGAAACTGCTCCTCAGGGCCTGGAACACGCCGATCGAGCCGGAATCCCTCATTACCCGATCAAATATCCCTCACGACACCAAAACCTTGCAGACCCTAACCAGGGGGGTCAAAATTTTGGGTATAACAGGAAGTGTTCTCCTCTGCCCTAGGTCATTTTTGGAAGGTCCTTTTATAGAAAGAGCAAGGTCATGTTGATAGAACAAGATTTTTATCTAAAATCCTGATTTTGTGCTCTAAGGGAATCCGATTTTTTAAAATATGTTTCAGGCCGATAAAAATTATGAAATTTTAACTGAAGATAAAGGATGATTTTTAAGAATTTTGAGAGTTTGAATCGGGTTATTTTGATAAATAACCGAGTAGATAAAAATCTCACAATCTGGAATCTCCCATAATTCATAACTTATTATTGGAAAGTCAAAATAACAAAATTCCAACGGAATTAGTCTCTAATAATCATCCTATATCTTGTGTTAAAATTTCATGACGTTTTGTTTTGATTTCGGTATTTTCCATAGGAGAGAGAAAATTGCAAAAATGATTGAATTTCTCTTTTAAATTTTGGGTTAAGGTTCCAAATAAAATAATTTCAGGTTTATGACTGTATGTAGTCATGCTAACCATGTGACAATTTTATTTTAATTTTGGAAACCTTTTATTATTTCTATTTTGAGGTTATTTCATGTGTTAATTAAAGAAATTAGCTTATAATATGAATTAAAAGCTAAATTTCCAGAATAAATATTATCAGAAAATCATGAAATACCTTTCATAATGACTATGATATTTGGAAGTGTTTGGAGATAATGAACAAGTCATATGAAAATAGAAAATCCCGATAATGTCATTGGAAAATCCCGCCTTGGTGCTTTTTGACACCTTTTGCCCTTTGTAACACGTATGCCTTAGAGACTACTCCGGGGGGGTTGAAATTTTGGGTATAACACATAGTAAACCGAAATTAAAAGCGACTACTCAGCCATAGACAAAATAACAATGCTCAATATAAACAACTTAAGGATAGAGGGATTTAGCAGAAAAAACTGATTTTAGAAGCCGTGGTCGATTATGCAATTTCCACACTTGTCTGAGTCACGTCCGGCTGTCTTGGGTCCGACGTAGATCCGGACGCGTTCTCCTGGTGCTGTCCGGATCCGGACGTTAAATCCGGACGCAGATAAATGAAGCCCGTGAGCAGAGCTTTGTCCGTGGGTGAGGGTGAAGTGTTACAGAGGAAATTTAATTGATGGAGATGGAGCGAGTCGTGAATGAGATGGTGTGTAGAGAGGAGGAGAGTGTATTGCTTAGACTCTGAGAGTCTGGGACGATTTGGAATGAAGGCTGAGTGACTCCTTAAATAGGCTTAGAAAATAGACATAGGTTAGTGGAAGTTTGGTATGTTCGTCATTAATTGAGCATGACTGTTTATTAACAAACGTTGAGGTGTGGGCTTAATTGCTTTCGGCTGATAATTGCGTCGAAAGCCCGATTATCAGCGTGATTGCGTTTTTATTTTTGATCTCTGTGTGACGTCCGGATCTGTGTCCGGATCCGGACGTGAGACAACGGTTTTGGATCTGAAACTCGGAATATGTCCGGATCGCTGTCCGGATCCTGACAAGATAGAGAACTCTCGGATCTGGATTTTAGGTCAGTCCGGCTCGCGTCCGGATCCGGACGTTAGAGGTCCGGATTTGCGTCCGGATGGATTGGTCCGGACGTGACCAATTTTCGCTTCTTTTTCCGGATTTGTTCCCCGTTTGTTGCATTGAAATCCTTATGATGTAAAATCTTCGTTTCCCTGGGTTTTTCCTATATTTAACATATAAAGTGCATCAGTTCATATCAAAACATCAATCTTAGGAAAAACACAGAATAAGTGGGAAACATTGCTTAATTTGTAGCAGATTATAAGGTAATTAAGCCTTTAAAAGCCTATATGTTTCACACTTATCAACTTCCTCACACTTAAGCTTTTGCTTGTCCTCAAGCTAAATAAGGAATAAGAATATCTCTAAAACCGTCACATAATCTTAAGATCAAACAGGTGCAGAGGGAAATCAAGCAAAGTGACAAATGAAAGAATAATCTTGCTCTTTAGAGGTAGGTTTTCATAAACAGTGAAGGAAGAACAATTTTGTAAAAGCATAGAGAAACTAAATTGTAGAAAACAAGTTAACTTAGCTTGGGACTTTCCACCAATTTTCATTCCTCTAACCTTTGGATGACAAGGGGTGTGAAGTAATGCCTTATTCCGCAATACCTTTCAACACCACGCACTCATGATCAAAAACATAATTTTAACTGCAATTATCTCTTCTGTAAGCAAAAGCATTCTTCTTCAAGAATTATGTATAAAACAAGCTAATATTGAAAATTTTTACAGAGTTATTCCGTAACCCAGACTTTACTCTCTATCCTTGAGATGGTGTTGGGCAAACTATCCCAGATCCCGAGACCTTAGGTAGATAGGTGTTAAAGCACCCTTAAGACTTAATAACCGGATAGACGAGGCCTGCTATTGTTAGGAAAGAATTTTTGATCAGCGGAGTACCTTGCCTTATCCTTTTCATTCCAAACATTCTCTTCATTTCCAAAAATCCCAAGCTAAAATAATCTGGTTTCCACAACTAGCTAATCCACCTGGTTTCAGTGAAAATAGAGTATTTTTGAAAAATTATTTATCAAACCTCATCAAGCAAAACGATTCTTACGGCTGTCACTTGGTTTAATTTCAAATGCTCCTTTAACTATTTTATTGGTGTGCACAGTCATTAGAGCAGCAAAAAGCAAGTGTGGCATTAAAGAACAACTAGCATGTTTTCAGGGAAAGGTCTTTCCTTCCTCACACTTAAGAGGAGCAATGTCCCCATTGATCATAGAAGAAAAACAGTGAAAAGAACTTTCAAAACATGCTATACTCATAATAGATGCATATGCAATAAGTAACCCTCAACGCAAGAAAAGTGGAACATCAATAAGTAAAATTAGGAACTGAGACTCCCCTGGTGTTATAGATTGAGGAAGATGTTCTTCCTCACACTTGAAGTTTTGCAGGGGTCGAGATATTCCTCATGAGTCACAGATAGTATGCGTGTTGTCCAGAGCAAAAATTGCGAGTTTCCCAAGCCATTCGTTTCGCAGTAGATAGGACATGTAAATAAATTAGTGACGAATGCTGTACTGCTCAGAGAAACATGAAATTTAGCAATTAAGAATTTAAGCACTGCCAAATATAAACACCATTACTTCACCTATCAGTCTCGTGTTGCATCGTTAGTTTAACAGACAAAAAGTTAAGCAATTCAGAAAAAAAGAAAAGTACAGAAAGACAAATAAAATAAAAGAAAGTAGTAAAGATAGGATGGCTGTCACTGAGGCGGCGGTGGTGGTGGAGGTCTCGTGCCCATCTGGGCCATGAGCATCTGTAAGATTTGGGTAGTCTGGGTCTGATGAGCGGCTGTCTCTCTCTGCAAAGTATCACTGCGCTCCAAGCGCTCTGCGAGTATAGTCTGTGTGTCGCGAATAGAAGTCTGCTCTGCCTGGAGGTGCTCCTGTGTCTGGCGGATGTCATCTATGTGTCCCTCCATGCGCACCTGGCGCTGCTGGACATCCCCAAACTGCTGCTCCATGCCCCCGAAGCGCTGCTCCATCCTCTGCTGCTGCTGAAGTAGGGAGTCCATCATGGTCTGCATCTCCAGTGGGATGCTCATCACTGGGAGCATAGGAGGTGCCATGGTAGCAGTGGCCGCCGGAGTAGAGCTACTCGCAGAGGTGCCTGTGGAGCCTAGGCCTGAGCTGCCCTTCACCCAGCTGCCGTCATCAAGGCGTAAGAAGCCCCATCTCCTGAAGGTCCCAAGGGAGATGGGTGTCTCACCCTCCCTCACTGCCATATCAGTGAAGATCTCCTCGGGGAGGGTAGAGACAAGAAGATGCTGGATGAAAATGGGAAAGATAGGGGTGATCTTCTTCTTCTTCTTCTTCTTCTTCTTCGTCCATAGATAAGTGACCACCTTATGCAGCTGCCTAAACATGACGAAGGGGAACGAGAGCTGCTGAGCTGGTGGATGTGGTGAGGCCAGGAGGTAGTCTAGGAGCACACAATCCTCGTCAGAAGCATCATTTCCAGCATGAGGCTGGATCTGATGACTGAGGATCTCTGCTAGGGTCCTCTGGGGAAGGGAAGGAAGGAGAGCATACGGGAGTACAGTCTTATTCTCCTCACCCCGTCGGCGAGTAGTACTCCCGACCTCTTGTAACCACCTAGACTTACTCTGCCTAAGCGAATCCTCCGAAAAGTCTAGATGGGCGTCGGAATTATCCGGGAGGAGTAAAAGAGTAGCAAAAGTGTCAGGGGTTACCTCCACCTGGAACTGGCGTACGTAGGAGGTAATGCTGTGTGTCGTGTCTGACGCCACAGCATTGGCGTAGAACTCGCGTACTAGCTCCGGAGAGAAGACACCCACGCTCATGCGTAAGATGCTGCTGGCCCCAATACCCTCAAAAATGTCTGCTAGCCCAGCGGCAGCTGATGCCTCATCGCTGATGCGCCTCTCAATGACGAAGGCTCCACCCTGATCATACCAAGCCCGGGTGGCAGCTGATCGGAAACCATCAGGTCGGAGTGGGGTCTGGGCCGGCTCTGACTGGTCGTCAGGTCGTGGGTTCCTCGAAGAGGACCCTGTGTGTGTAAAACCTCTTCTAGTGCGAGCCATCTAAACGATAAACAAAAATAGTAAGAAATCAAAACAGCAAGAAAAGAGAAGCAACAGATACACCAAGACCCGAAACCGGTCAAGCATTAAGTTTATTTGAACACATTTGGGCACATAGTTAATTTATGGGTAGCAAGGCATTAAAACATCTAAACACAGCAACACTATCATCAAACAATAGAACATTAGCCTAGAAATTAATTTCAGAAAAATTGGAAAAGTTTAACATGTCCGGATCCACGTCCGGGTCAACTTAGCCGGACGCAGATCCGGACGCGACCATAACCTAAAAAAAATTCGCCGCGAACACACGGTTTCGAAATTTCCCAAATTTCACACAGAAGTTAACCAGAAACTCCCCTAATGTCCCCCAGTATCTTACGTTTTCATATCTTCACATCAGATTAATATCAAAAACCGCATGTAAACTATCTAATCTACTCTAAAGCGACAAAAATTGATTTGAGAATGCAAGAATGGAAAAACCTGTTTCGATTTTGTGTGCGGTTCGAAATTAGGGTAGAGGCGGGGCGACGATAGTGGTGTAGTGGTTTCGGGACGTTTTCCTGGTGGCGCCGGCGACAATAGTGGTGCGGTAGTGGAGGTGGCGAAAATGGAGGAGGAAGAACGGAGGGGTTGTGTTTTCTGGTTCGAGTTTGTCGGAGGAAGGAAGAAGAAAGAACGAGGAAGAAAGAAAGA
Organism: Limonium bicolor; assembly: GCA_023374045.1. NCBI lineage: Eukaryota > Viridiplantae > Streptophyta > Magnoliopsida > Caryophyllales > Plumbaginaceae > Limonium > Limonium bicolor. The sequence continues at coordinate 55,421,958 of CM041780.1, forward strand.
AGAAAAGAGAGAAAGAAAAGAAAGAAAATGAGTCGCGGCGCGCGAGTTTAGTGTCGTCCGGTTTAAGTGTCCGGATCCGGACGTGGGTAGATTTGTGAGCGTCCGCTTTGGCGTCCGGCTGAAGTTAGCCGGACGCGTTAAAAATCTCTTTTCTTTCTTTTTTTTGTATATTAAATTAAATTAAAACCATTAATCTAAAACACGTCATTTATTTTAAAAATAAAAACATATCCAAAAATAATTAAGCAAAAATAAAACAGACACAAGAAATGCAGAAATGAAATAGCAAGAGTGTTAAGGGACTCCCTGATCCATGGTGAACAATGCCGTGATATTTCCTCACACTTGAGGTCAGTTGAACATTAGAATGAAGTGCCTGAAAGATTAAATCTGCAAAACCAGAAGAACTCAAGTGGAACCAGGCAGAGTTATTTATTGAAATAGGGGAGTCGGGGCTCGTGCTGTAAAGAAAAATTCTCGATAGATGAATAGAAAATTAAATCAAGTAATAGGAAAGTGTAAAAAGAAAGTAGGGAGGAGATTTTTACTGGTGGGTTGCCTCCCACTAAGCTGCCCATCTTTTCGGTCTTTGGCTAGACCTTGGTTTTGTTCTCTTAAGAGATTCCAGAAGATTGAGCCGTCTTTGAAACCTGGTGACACGAACTCCGAGACGCTTCTAAAACGTTTTTAGAAGACCTACCAACATAAAACAGTAGCTGCGCACCTTCTGCATTCAAAGTGATCGTACCATGAGCAACTTCGATTCGAGCGTCGGCTGTTGCTAGGAAGGGTCTTCCAAGGATAATAGGGACTGTTGGATCTGCAGCCATGTCGAGTACGACAAAGTCGCAGGGGAAATACAGATGCTTCACCTTAACCATCACATCCTTTGCAATTCCACAAGGGTAAACCATTGAGCGATCTGCTAGCTGAAGTGTCATTCGTGTAGGCTGTAAGTCTCCAATTCCAAGCTTTTCAAATAAAGTGTATGGCATGAGACTAATCGACGCTCCTAAATCAGCAAGACAGTGGTCGAAGTCAATTTCTCCTATTCTACATGGAATTGTGAAGCTTCTAGGATCTTTGCATTTTTCCTGGTAAGCGCTTCTGTATGATCGCTGAACAAGTCTCTATGAGCTGAATAGTTCCTGTCTCAACTAACTTTGCCTTATTAGATAAAAGCTTCCTTAAATACTTGGTATAGTTAGGCACCTTCGCAACTAAATCAACAAATGGGATATCAACAGATAGTTGACGAAGTAAAGTAAGAAACTTATCAAACTCACTATCCTCCTTGGAACGCTTGGTTCTGTTTGGAAATGGAACTGGAGGAGCAACTTCAACTGTAGGCGGTGTAGGTGAAGGAGATTTGGTAACTTCACAATTCCGCTCATTCTCTCGCACCGGTTGCTCTATGCTCACCACCTGAGGCTCAGTAGCTTTACCTTTACTACTCCTAGTAGTTACCTTCTTTGCTGTTTCCTCTTCCTGCAGTAGACATTTGTTAGCCAAGATATCATCCACCAGTGTAGCGTAATTTGGCATTAACTTAAGTATATCATAAAAAGGAATATCTTTAGTTAATTTCTTAAAAATTTTAAGAAATTTTCCAAGCTGTTCATCAAGATCCCTTTTCTTTAACCTGTCAGGAAAGGGAATAAGTTCTTCAAATTTGTGATTGGAAACAGAAGAGTAAGAAGGTTGAGTTTCAGGAGACTCCTTCTCCTTGGGTTTTTCAAAAACTTTAATGGAGTTCTTAACCTCTTGTTGAACAGGTAAAACTGCAGCGGCAAGTGGAGTATTTTCTTCCATAGCAAAAACAGCTTTAGCATACTCTCTTGGATTCTGCTCTGACTGACTAGGCAAGGAACCCAAAGGACGCTGAGCCAACTGCTGCGATATCTGAGACAGCTGAGTCTCGATGTTTCTATTGAATGTCCTCTGGTCATTATTGAAGGTTCTCTGCTCCTGATTGAAGGCTTCCAGCTCATTGAACTTCTTCGTGCTAACCGAGATGAAATCATTCATTCTGGCCAATACTTCTTCCATGTTCAAGGATGCTCCTGCACCGGAACTCTGTGTCTGCTGGTTCTGGATTGGTTTCTGGTATGTTTGATTATACTGTTGTGGCGGTCTTTGATTGAAATTGTTGCTACCACCAGCTTGATAACGATTCTGAGAGTGGTAACCAGGGTTGCCTTGATTCCCGAAATAATTACCCGGTCTGTTACCAACATAGTTTGCCGCTTCTTCTTGCGGTGGAACACACTGGCACATGTTAGAGCCTCTACCACAATATTCACAAGGTGGATAAACCTTAGGAGCAGCTGCTGCATTTGACTGTGGGTTCATCACTGCACACATACGCTCAAACTGCTTCGACATTGCTTCTAACTTGGCAGCCAGAAAAGTATTCGAATCCACTTCATAAACTCCAGCAGTTTTCTTTGGTGCTGCTTCTCCAGTTCTCGCACCTCCCCACTGATTGGATGCATTGGTAATGGTCTCCAACAATTCCTTGATTCTAGCTATTGGTAACTCCATGAGGCTTCCTCCTGCACAACTATCTACCAACAAACGGCTTGAATGATCCTAATCTTTGTAAAAGGACTGCAAAATTACCTCCTCTCCCAAGCCATGGTGTGGTACTCTGCGCACAATCCCTTTGAAATGCTCCCAAGCCTCAGATAATGTCTCACCGGTGAACTGCTTGAAGTTGGTAATCTCTCCTCTCATAGTCAGCATTCGAGAAGGAGGGAAATACTTCGCCAAGAATACATTTGCTAACTCCGTCCAGGTAGTGATACTATTGGGCGTTAATGAGTTTAACCATTCAGCAGCTCTATCCCTCAGGGAAAATGGGAAGAGAGTCAATCTAGCAACCTCTTGTGAAGCTGGTGTAGAGCATGCTCCTACCAATCTCAGGAAAGTGGTGAGATGGACATTGGGATCTTCAGTGACTGTCCCGCTGAACTGGGGTGCGTTCATGACCATAGTAACATAGTGTGTCTTGAACTGCCACTGCACTCTAGCTGGTAACGCAGGAATTACTATCGGTGAAATAAACCCTTCGATGCTTGGGCGGGTATAATCCCTCATGTGCCTCTCCGGATTCAAATTCTCCATATTGGTTCCTGAGGGGTTGTTTAGAATCCCTTCTTCAACTAGTAACTCAGAAACAATCTCCTCTGCTGGTGAATCTTTTAGAGGCACCTCCTGCTCAATTGGAGGATCCACACTAACCTTTTTTCGAATCCTTCTTGTTACTCTGTCTATTTCTGGTTCAATTTCGAATTCAGGGTTTCCTTCAGAACGCGTTTTAACCATAAACCAAAATCAGATAACTGATAGTAATGTAGGTGTAAGAGTAAACTCAATCAAATAAAACCAAAATAATACTGGAACAAAAAAATAAGAAACAAATTACACAAAGCTAAAAAAAATGAACAAAAGAAAATAAAATAAAACAAAACAAAAATAAACTAAAAAGCAAAAACAAAACAAAATTAAATGAGATAATACCAATATAAAAGATAAAATAAGCAACCGTGCCTCCTCGGCAACAGCGCCAAAAACTTGTTGGGGTAAAACCTAACGGTAAATTGTGTTGGGGGTTTAACCTAACGGTAAGTGTACCGGTCGATTATAGCAAGTTTTAAATCTCGGAGTATTCCCTGAGTATCGAATCCAAGGAGGCAGTGGCTAGTTTAATTTCTACTTACACACAAAACAAATAACAGGAAATTGGGGGTTTTTGTATGTGATGGTGAATGTTGTAAAAGAGTTCAAAAAGCAATAAACAACAGGTAAATAATTGTTTTGATTTTGTTTGATAAGGGAAATTCCGGTTTACTACTTCTCTCTAGATTGCAATTTCTTCCCCTAAGTGATTTCTACAGTATTCTAAATAAAACCCTAGAATAAGGATAACTCGTATTCGGTCTCCCGCTCCACGAATTCTAATTAGCAAAGACCGAATCCTAACTCTCGTTATGAATCCACTGTTTACTAATTGCTTTAAGAGTAGTCTAGATTAATGGTCAGCTAGTTTTTAGAGGAATTACCATCTCTATACTAACTGGTTCTTTCCCTGTAGTGAATTGATAGCCGTAGTTCTCACTTATAAGCTAACAAACTGATAAACTTATTTAATTGATCAGATTAACAAGTCTAGGAATTCATAAGGGAAAAGAACTTTATTCTAGTGTACTGCAGAAAATCACAAAGGTTCAGAAATAATTATTCTAGAGATACATAGTAAACCGAAATTAAAAGCGACTACTCAGCCATAGACAAAATAACAATGCTCAATATAAACAGCATAAGGATAGAGGGATTTAGCAGAAAAAACTGATTTTAGAAGCCGTGGTCGATTCTGCAATTTCCACACTTGTCTGAGTCATGTCCGGCTATCTTGGCTCGGACGTAGATCCGGACGCGTTCTCCTAGTGCTGTCCGGATCCGGACGTTAAATCCGAACGCGGATAAATGAAGCCCGTGAGCAGAGCTTTGTCCGTGGGTGAGGGTGAAGAGTTACGGAGGAAATTTAATGAATGGAGATGGAGCGAGTCGTGAATGAGATGGTGTGTAGAGAGGAGGAGAGTGTATTGCTTAGACTCTGAGAGTCTGGGACGATTTGGAATGAAGGCTGAGTGACTCCTTAAATAGGCTTAGAAAATAGACATAGGTTAGTGGAAGTTTGGTATGTTCGTCATTAATTGAGCATGGCTGTTTATTAACAAACGTTGAGGTATGGGCTTAATTGCTTTCGGCTGATAATTGCACCGAAAGCCCGATTATCAGCGCGATTGCGTTTTTATTTTTGATCTCTGTGTGACGTCCGGATCCGGACACAGATCCGGACGTGAGACAGCGGTTTTGGATCTGAAACTCGGAATATGTCCGGATCGTTATCAGGATCCGGACAAGATAGAGAACTCTCAGATCTGGATTTTAGGTCAGTCCGGCTCGCGTCCGGATCCGGACGTTAGAGGTCCGGATTTGCGTCCGGCTGGATTGGTCCGGACGTGACCAATTTTCGCTTCTTTTTCCGGATTTGTTCCCCGTTTGTTGCGTTGAAATCCTTATGTTGTAAAATCTTCGTTTCCTTGGGTTTTTCCTATATTTAACATATAAAGTGCATCAGTTCATATCAAAACATCAATCTTAGGAAAAACATAGAATAAGTGGGAAACATTGCTTAATTTGTAGCAGATTATAAGGTAATTAAGCCTTTAAAAGCCTATATGTTTCACACTTATCACAAAGCACCAATAATCATCAAAACCCCACATAAACACCACCAAAACGTGAAGAATAGAAAGAACAACCAACAACCAGAAGCTCGGGTCGAACTCAGTCCGGAACCGGCACCATTGGAGCCACCGAAAGACACCCGACGTGAAGAAACACCTCAAATCCGAAGGTAAAACAGGTTGGGACCTCATTATTTTGATTCTCTACGACTTCACTAGTCTTCTTCTGTCTAATTTTGTGCGTAAACTAACCTTTTATAGCTTCTGAATTGCTAATTGTTTTGGCTTCTGCCCAATTACTTGTTTGTTAAGTTTCACATTGAATTTGACTTCAAACTAAGATCTTTCCATTACTAACATATTGTATACCTTTAAGGCTACACGTACATAATTTTCTAGCCGAAAACACCGTCGGGAACCACCAGAAAACCCCTGTCCGTGGGTGGTCCGGGACCTCGGACCTATGGTCAGGGACCACAGACGGGTTGTCCGTGGCCACGGACGACGGCAAGATTTCAGAATTTTAAAAATTTAGGTTTTGCTAAACTATGTCCGGGCCTACGGACATCCTATCCGTGGCCCCGAACTTTTCAAATTTTCGTTTTCTGTTTAATTCGACTTTTATTTTCACATAGGTTAACTAGGGTCTGTGGTTACGGACATTAGGTCCGTGGCTACGGACGGAAACACAATTTGACCTAATTCTGCCTCTGAAACCCTAGTTTAGGTAATTGCAGTTTTCACTTTTATTTTCTGTCAAAAAATGCCAAAAAACACAATAAAAACAGAAGCTCGCACACTTAGGTTAAAACGACTCGTAATAAGCCGTAATTAAACTAAGTAGAGGAAAAACAACTTCTAGGGGTAATGAAAGTAATTGAACCCTAAATAAGTCGTATACCAAGCCCCCGAACCCGAACTCTCCTTTCCTAATTTCATCTAGGTTAAAATTAGGTGGCGACTCATAATAGGTTCCAGTGAGCTAGCTTAGGTTTTAATAATTATTGTTATATGACATAGTTATTAATCTTAGGTTATAAGTGGACCTAAAACCTGGTTAGATCCTAATCAGCTTTAATCAACATAGGATAGGGTTTAAAATCGAGGCTCACTGACTGACAACTCTACTGGGGACCACTTCTTAGTTTTAAACCTGTTTAATTTTAAGAAAGAGGGCTTAACTTGAAGAATGTTTATTTATGGCTTTTATTACATTGTTTATTTACTTTTGTGCGCAATTTAAATTTCTGTACCTTTGCATCATATGAGAGCGAGGGTCCACATAAACCAATTTCACCCCGGGACCCGTTTGAGGGTCCCCTGTCAGGGACTCACACCTTTTAGGTAATGTGAATAAGCGGGGGAAAAGAGGAGGGTGTCGTCTAACCACACCCCCTTAATACCTGGGCCTTAGCCCCAAGCGTTTTCCTGGTAGTGCCCTTACCTAGCCCTTTGTTTGGTTAGTCAAAGACCGACCATAGACGCACACCTTCAGGTGATGTGAAAAAAGTGGGGAAGCCCAAAGAGAATAGCGTGCAAGCCCTATTCCTTTGTGGTGACCTGGGCCCGCGTCCCAAGCACTTCTCCGGATCGATCCATACCCAAGTTGGTTAAAACGTTAAGTGAGGACATGTTGAACCTGTATAATCCTTGTTTGCTCGTACGGGAGGCCATTGTCAAACCTAGAATCTTGACGGACGCTGACCCTTGAACCTTGCGCAAACCTTTGCTAACCATGGGAAAATCAAAACAGGTAATTAGGGGAAAACCCGGGGACTTTGACATGTCTAATCTGGCTAATCTCGGTAGTGACCTCACGAAGCATGAGGCAAAACATGCTTCTATGATAGAAGGTCTGGAAGTCAGGGTCAGTTCGCTAGAAGCCCCTCCAGTGGCCAACCCCCTTGAAGAATTCAACCATGCCAGCAGTGAATCTCCAGAAGCTCCCATAGAGCTCGATGATGAGGGAATCCTGAGTGAGCTGGAAACAAAAGTTCCTAAGGCACAACCAATAGAAGACACCACCGAAGTTAATTTAGGGACATCCGATAGCCCTAGGTTGGTTAAACTGGGTGTATCATTGAGCAAGGATGAAAAAGATGAGCTGGTAGGTTTGCTTAGAGAATTTGAGGATGTCTTTGCTTGGAGTTACGCCGATATGCCAGGAATAGACTCAGAAATAGCAGAACATCACATCCCGACATATCCTACGTAGCACCTAAAATTCAAAAGTTGCGACGTTTGAAGCCAGAACTACAGGTTAAGGTGAAAGAGGAGATAGAGAAGCTGCTCCGGGTCGGCTTCATTAAAGTTGTCAAGTATCCTCTCTGGCTTGCCAATATTGTTGTGGTAATGAAGAAAAATGGGAAAATTAGGGTCTGCATTGATTATAGAGACCTCAATAAGGCCAACCCAAAAGACAGTTTCCCATTACCACACATTGATGTCATGGTTGACGGAGTTTCGAGGCATGAGCTTTTCTCATTCATGGATGGATTCTCCGGGTACAATCAGGTAAAAATGGCAAGGGAAGATCAGGACAAAACATCTTTCACCACACAGTGGGGAACTTATTGTTGGAATGTGATGCCTTTTGGTCTGAAGAATGCGGGTGCCACTTATCAGAGGGTTGCAACCACAATCCTCCATGATATGATGCATAAGGAAGTTGAGGTCTATGTGGACGACATGATTGTGAAAGCTAAAAGGAGAACCGATCATTTAGTTAACCATAGAAAGTTTTTTGAGCGCATTCGACAATACAAGATGTGCCTAAATCCGGAAAAGTGTAGCTTTGGGATAACTGGTGGGAAGCTACTTGGTTTCATGATAACGCCAAAGGGCATTGAGGTTGACCTGGAAAAAGTTACAGCAATCAGGGACATGCAGCCACCAAAAACTGAAAAGGAGGTTAGAAGCTTTATGGGACGGGTGCAATACATCAGCCGTTTCATCCGAAATCTGACTGAAATCTGTGAGCCTATCTTTAAACTCTTGAAGAAAGATGCTCCGGAAAAATGGAACAAACAAAGCCAACAAGCATTCGAAAGGGTTAAAGAATATTTGCAGGAGCCACCTGTTTTGGTGCCGCCGATCGAAGGGAAGCCTCTGATCCTCTACTTGGCAGCCAACGAATTCTCCATGGGGCTTATGTTGGCTCAGAACCAGGGTGACCCACCTCGTGAATATGCCATCTATTACCTTAGCAAGAAATGGGTGGATGCAGAAACTCGGTACTCCTCCATCGACAAAACCTGTGTAGCACTCGTGTGGGCAGTAAAGAAACTTGGACATTACTTGTTGGGGAGTAAAATTCATTTGATCTCTCGGATGGATCCAATCAAGTATGTGATAGAAAAGCCAGTTCTAACCGGCCGGTTGTCACGGTGGTCCCTTCTGCTGTCGGAATTCGACATCAAATTTTGTGTGCAAAAAGCTATTAAGGGGTCGGTAATAGCGGAGCACTTGGCTGATAATCCAATCGCCGGAGAGTCGTGTTGCAATGATGATTTTCCAGATGAACACATGATGACCATAAGAAAAGGGGTGTGGAAATTATATTTTGATGGGTCTTCCAATAGGAACGGTTATGGAGTGGGTATTCTGCTCATCTCGCCGGAGGGCTTGCGATTACCTACCTCTATCAAGTTAGGCTGAGTATGAAGCATGCATCCTGGGCCTCGAGACGGCGCTGGGCTTGGGGGTAGTGGATATTGAAGTCTTCGGAGATTCCTTCCTGGTTGTGTGTCACATCAACAACGAGTGGGAAGTCAGAGATGAGAAGCTAGTGCCGTATCACCGCCATCTAGTGCAGCTCGAAAGGGCCTTCAGAAACATCAGCTTCACCCATGTTCCCAGATCACATAATACCTTCGCAGATTCCCTGGCGTCCCTCGCCTCTTCTCTTGAGATGCCAGAGGATGCACAGCATATTCTTTTCCAAGTGACCCTTCGGCACGAACCCTCTTTTCGGATAAATGCGATATTGGTGGACGAAGAACCATGGTTTCAGGACATCAAGAAATTCGTAGAAAAGGGGGTGTACCCAGAAGACGCTAGCAAGCAAGATCGTTTGGCAATTCGAAAACTGGCTCTCGGCTACACGATAGTGGCAGGGCGACTGTTCAAAAGGATGCCGTCCGGGGCCCTTCACAGGTGCCTTTCGCAAGTCGAGGCAAGAGTGGCAATGGATGAAGTCCATGCTGGAGTATGTGGGACTCATATGAGTGGGCACACCTTGGCACGCAAGATTCTGAGACACGGATATTATTGGACAACCATGGAAAATGACTGCCAACAGTACGTCAAAAGGTGCCAGAAATGTTAAATCCATGCAGATCTAAAACACCTCCCAGCTCTACCCTTACATCATATGGCATCGCCTTGGCCCTTCGCTTCATGGGGAATTGATATCATCGGGGAAATACATCCCAAGGCATCGAATGGCCATCGTTACATCCTAGTGGCGATTGACTACTTCAGCAAGTGGGTGGAGGCTAAATCTTTTGCCCAATTGGGGGCCAAACAGACAACACGGTTTATTGAAAGTGAGATTATCTGCAGATATGACGTGCCTTTCGAAATTGTTATAGACAATGGTGTTCAGTTCAAGGCCGAAACTGAGCAACTCATGAGGAAATATGGAATCCGACATCATCATTCCTCACCCTACCGCCCACAGGAAAACGGGGCCGTCGAGGCGGCAAATAAAACCATCAAAAGGATTATAGCCAAAATGGTCGATACCTATCGGGATTGGTCGTTCAAGCTACCGATGGCTCTTTGGGGTTACAGGACGTTAGTAAAGACAGCCACTAGGGTTACTCCCTACTCACTAGTTTATGGGACTGAGGCAGTACTGCCTATTGAGATGAAGATAAAGGCCCTACAAGTTATGAGCAAGCTGCAAATACCCAAGTCTGAGTGGGAGGAGAAGAGGCTCGACAGTTTGATTTTCTTGGACGAGAAAAGGTTACGAGCTCTTGAGTGTATCCAGGTCTACCAGAAGCAAATGGCTCGAGTTTTCAATAAACGAGTCAAACAACGGGGAATTCAAGAGGGTGATCTTGTGCTAAAGCAGCTTAGGGCTGATCTACCAGATCCGAGAGGGAAATTCAGACCCAAGTGGTCGGGACCATACTTGGTGAAACAACTGTTCTCATATGGTGCAGCAAGTTTAGTTCTAGCTAGCACCGGAGAGGAGCTCCCAGGATTAGTCAATTTGGATAAGCTCTAGAAGTTCTTTGCATAAGCATGTTTTCATTACTAGGTTTGTCCTTATGTCAATCTTCATTTCATCTTGTAACATTCTAGGAAGCATTAATAAAAAAGGGATTCTCGTTCTTTGAAGCCTTGCATTCTTTTGTAGGTTAAATGAGTTAAACCGTTGTCCGAACACCTAGCGCGAAATTCCTTGGTAGGGTGTACCTTAGGCATTGTAAACAGAGCTTTTGCTCTCGTGTGCCTTGTACAAAACCGCTTTCCCATCCATACATTCACCACCTCCATTACAGCCACCACATATGTCATGGCATTCCATCATTTCTACCATTTCACCAGACACATAAAAACAAAACTGCTGCCACCAAGAGAACAAAAAGGTAAATCATTCAGCAATCACTCCATCACCACTCACCACCATCATTTACCATCACACATGCAATCACCCTCCATAAATAACTTGGGCATTCTAAGGTTTGCTAAGTAGATCCCACAGCAATACTGGCGGCAATCTGAGTTAAGGAGCGATAATGTTTCTTTTCTTTAAACGTGCAAACAAGTCTCTGAGTGTATGCTTCATGAGAGTGTCCTGAGTGGTAAAACCAAGAGCGAAAGAGCGTGACATTTCTACATGACTCCAGAGAGGTCACATTCTAAGGTTAGGTAAACAGCATTACTCCGACCGAAGGAGATAATTTGTAAATTTACGCTTAAACCTATGAAAAGTAACAAAGAACGGATACACAACTATTAGGGATGACGAAGCACCTAGGTACAGCACCACACAACCAAAAATCCTGTGAACCCAGACATTAAACCCTAGGCACCCCCGCTGAGCTTTTTGTGTACATCCTCTTTTATAACACTATAAACTACACAAACAAGCCAGCCAATGATGAACGACTGACCCGGTGACCAAAGGAAGCAAGGAGCCCGACTTCTGAACAACAACTTCACAAGTCCAAAGAAGCAAAACTGCTACCAGCACGACGAAACGATCCGCAAATGGTCCCAAAGTGACACAGGATCCAAATGAGCTCACATCAAAAACAGCTCTCAAAGTTCAGAACCGTGAAACACAAGAACCCCGAAGGAAAGGAGATTCAAAAAAAGGTAAACCTGAAAAGCCTCGAAGAAATCCAAAATCATGAAAAAGAGAGAAGGTGCAAGGAACAACTCAAAGTTCCAAGCTCATAAGCGAAGTCATCACGAAGTAGCCAAACGACTTCAAGACGAAGAAGGCAGGTCCGAAAGAAGGTGCAAGTTGCAGCTTTGGTCACCCTTATAGCTCCACACATCCTAAACATTCCCTCATGGTCCTTTTGTCATTCATCACACCCATAGCCACGTCATAAGCTCAAAAGACTTCCGACTTAATAGTTGTGAATCCAATAACGTGAAAGTAACAGGTTGAACGCGTAAATCTAACAAATGTCAAATTCAATGGTTGAGATGTCTTGACCAAAAGGAGGGCACGAGTGCAAACATCAAACACTTTGAGTGTAGGATAGAAGGCACCACATCAAAATAAACCCTGACCTTGTGAGGATGAGATTTGTTTTTGCGCAATTAATCAAAGAAAATACTGGGGGGCAGTCGATCGTTCCGATCGATTGCCATAAAGTCCTAAAAAACTCAGATCGCCTTAAGGAAAAATACTGGGGGCAATTGTTGGTCCCCCACAATTGCAACAACGGCACCGATGGAGGCCCAAAGACCCGAAACCCAAAGGTTTTGAAACCCTCTCATATCACTCAGGCCCGTCCTAAGCCCTTTCTCCACATTCGAACATCTACAAGCCCGTCCTAAGCCCTTTCTCCACATTCAAACATCCTCAGGCCCGTCCTAAGCCCTTCCTCCACATTCAAACATCCTTAGGCCCTTTATAAGACCTAGATCCCATTTTAGGCTCGTCATAAGACCTAGAACCATCCTTTAGGCTCGTCATAAGACCTAGACCCATCTTTAGGCCCGTCATAAGACCTAGATCCCATCTTTAGGCTCGTCATAAGACCTAGAACCATCCTTTAGGCTCGTCGTAAGACCTAGATCATTCCTTTAGGCTCGTCATAAGACCTAGACCCATCTTTAGGCTCGTCATAAGACCTAGTTGCATTCCTATAGGCTCGTAATAAGACCCTTTAGCTTACCCACTCTCATCAAACATATTGCATTCATCTCATTCATATAGGCTCATCATAAGACCTAGTTGCATTATCCAGGCATGTCACAAGACATGGCGATAGAAAGGTTGGCGAGGTAATGGCAATAAATCCTCCTGTGCTATGTCAACTTACTTTGGGATCAACAAATGGTGGGCAAAGGAAATAAGTCCCTAGCGTTTTTACCAGGAGTTATCCCTGCACACCGGCTTGGGGGGCGATGGCAATAAGTCCACATTGGGTCCAGCCAGGAGCATTGGCACGGGTTTCGGTCCCCAGAAGCATCCGAGCATCATCAACATCATCAGCGTCATCAGCATCATCATCAGCATCAGCATCATTAGCATCGTTAGCATTTCAGCATTCTTGCATTTGCATACAGTTTTCACATCATAGGTAGTCAACGCCTTAGAATCGCTTGACATTGCTTTATTTCTTTTATTATAGGTAGTCAGCGCCTTAGAATAGTTTGACGTCATTTCATTTGTTATAGGTAGTCAACGCCTTAGAATCGTTGGACATTATTTCATTTTCGTCACCTAGGTAGTCAGCGCCTTAGAATAGCTTGACACATTTTCACTTATAGGTAGTCAGCGCCTTAGAATAGCTCGACAACGTCTTATTCCTTAGGTAGTCAGCACCTCCGAATAGCTGGACGTAGTCAACGCGGTTTCGGACAACATGGAAGATTCTGTGGAATCTAAAATTTTGGGGCACCACTCAAGCATCAACCAGACTTTTTACATCCATTACAAAGTCTAGTTGACGGGGGGCAATCTGTTATACCCAAAATTTTGACCCCCCTAGTTAGGGTCTACGAGGCTTTAGTGTTGTGAGGGGAATTTCAATCAAGAAATGAGAGATTCCGGCTCGATCGACAAATTCTAGAGCATGAGGAGCAGTTTCGTCGTTGTCAGGGGCGTTTTCATAATTTTTAAGGCTCCTAAGACCTTCCTATACGCTTTCTCTCTCCTCCAAAAGATGCCCAAATCAGCTTGAAATGCTTTGCAATTTTAACCCATGATAGAGGATGACATTTTAAGCATAATGGCGTTGGAATTTTGATTTTTCGAATTTCCAATAATTTTCTAGCAATTTCTGACTGAATCTGACGAGAAATTCCATTTAAAAATATTCCAACATTTAAAAAATCCGATTCCATTTCAGAAAAATCATAATTGCCATCCTAGACACGCGGTTAAAATTTCACAGCAAAATTCCTTTGGGAAGTCATTTAATTAAAATGTCAAAAAATCTTACTTTTACTAGATTTTCTTTATCTTTAAGAAAGTCTATATAAAGGGATAGGTTATTTTGATAAAGGGAGAATCTCATAAGCTCAAGAACCCTAGGAAGTCAGAAGGCACAGCCTCCTCTCTCTCTCACGTTTTCCAACACCCAACCACCCGAATCATACCGAAAATCCCCCGAAATCACCATCTAAACTCGTTTTCCAATCCCCAAAGCACCAATAATCATCAAAACCCCACACAAACACCACCAAAACGTGAAGAATAGAAAGAACAACCAACAACCAGAAGCTCGGGTCGAACTCAGTCCGGAACCGGCACCATTGGAGCCACCGAAAGACACCTGACATGAAGAAACACCTCAAATCCGAAGGTAAAAGAGGTTGGGACCTCATTATTTTGATTCTCCACGACTTCACTAGTCTTCTGTCTAATTTTGTGCGTAAACTAACCTTTTATAGCTTCTGAATTGCTAATTGTTTTGGCTTCTGCCCAATTACTTGTTTGTTAAGTTTCGCATTGAATTTGAATTCAAACTGAGATCTTTCCATTACTAACATATTGTATACCTTTCAGGCTACACGTGCATAATTTTCTAGCCGAAAACATCGTCGGGAACCACCAGAAAACCCCTGTCCGTGGGTGGTCCAGGACCTCGAACCTATGGTCCGAGACCACGGACGGGTTGTCCGTGGCCACGGACACCCACGGACGGCGGCGGGATTTTAAAAATTTAGGTTTTGCTAAACTATGTCCGGGCCTACGAACATCCTGTCCGTGGCCCCGAACTTTTCAAATTTTTGTTTTCTGTTTAATTCGACTTTTATTTTCACATAGGTTAACTAGGGTCCGTGGTTACGGACATTAGGTCCGTGGCTACGGACAGAAACACAATTTGACCTAATTCTGCCTCCGAAACCCGAGTTTAGGTAATTACAGTTTTCACTTTTATTTTCTGTCAAAAAATGCCAAAAAACACAAAAAAAAAAAATAGAAGCTCGCACACTTAGGTTAAAACGACTCGTAATAAGCCGTAATTAAACTAAGTAGAGGAAAATGACTTCTAGGGGTAATGAAAGTAATTGAACCCTAAATAAGTCGTATACCAAGCCCTCGAACCTGAACTCTCCTTTCCTAATTTCATCTAGGTTAAAATTAGGTGGCGACTCATAATAGGTTCCAGTGAGCTAGCTTAGGTTTTAATAATTATTGTTATATGACATAGTTATTAATCTTAGGTTATAAGTGGACCTAAAACCTGGTTAGATCCTAATCAGCTTTAATCAACATAGGATAGGGTTTAAAATCGAGGCTCACAACATCATCAACAAAGGTGAGGAAGTATTGAAGTTATCATGAGTTCTTGTTCCATAAGCACCCCATAAGTCTATGTGAACCATCTCAAATATTTCATTGGTTTTAATAGAATTTTGAGTAAAAGGAAGTCTATGGCTTTTTGCTTTATAGCATGTCTCACAAAGAAACTGTTTATTAGCTAAAGTTCTATCAGACAAATTCAATTGTTTCATTTTGCCTATGGGTAAGTGTCCCAGCCTGTGGTGCTAGAGACTAACAGTATCCTTACAATCAAATGAATCTATGAGTCTCCTAGTACTACAAACAACCGAGGAACTAGAAATCTGAAAATCATTCTCATTACATACAAAGGTCTCATCCAGAAAGTAAAGGCCTCCTGCCAACTTGCCAATCTCATATTCAAGCAGAGAGTCACATTCCTGAAAGATACAACAATTCTTATCAAAACAAAACCTTCCCAAAAGTTGTTCAGATAACCTACTAACAGAGATTAAGTTGAACCGAAAACTGGGAACAAATAGCACATTCTCAAGAGTTAAGGCTTTATTAATTTTAACTTTACCGATTATCTTAACCTCTTGAGGGTGGCCGTCTGGCATGCCTATCATGTGGGTTCTACCTAAGTTTCTATGTTCAGAAATTTTCTTAGATCACAGCACATGTGTTCCATGGCCCCACTATCTAGAATCCATTTGTTAGACATGTATGTTTGTTTATTTACTATATTCATGGAATGTATTATTATGTTTGAGATACCAAGATCAGACACGGATGCATGTTTAACCACATTCGAATCACACAGAACAGATGGATTCTTGCCAACATGGAGATGTGCTTCATGATTCTTAAAACATATAACCTTATCATGCTTAACGGAAGGTAATTTAGGATTAAAGTTAGTAACTGTACCAATAAACCCGCAGGTCACACTTCCCTGCTCATTAGCTACAGACTGATTCTTCGCGTACTGGGACAACAACTGATTTACTTGTTCCAGAGTGAACGTCGCTTGATTTCCTTGCTGAAGAGGTGTTGATTCTATACTGGTAGCAGTAGTTGTTTTCCCTCTCTTCAAAGTTGGTGGAAAACCATGCAGTTGGTAGCATTTCTCAATCGTATGCCCCTTCACTAGTACAAAAAACGCCTATTTCGGCGCCCCTATTTCGGCGGTTGTAGATAAAACCGCCGAAATAGGGGCCCGAGATGTATGTAGTCTGAAAAGAAGGCACCTATTTCGGCGGTTCCTAGATATGAACCGCCGAAATAGGCCCTATGTAATAATAAAAAAAAATAAAAGAGACCTATTTCGGCGGTTCCTTACACGAAACCGCCGAAATAGGTTTTCTTTTTTTTTTAATTTAATCATCTATTTCGGCGGTTCTTTGTTAGGAACCGCCGAAATAGGTCTTTTTTTTTTTTATTATTACAGAGGGTCTATTTCGGCGGTTCCTAACAAAGAACCGCCGAAATAGGTCGTTTAAAATAGCCCCCCAGCCCGCCCCGGAGTTACGTTTATTCATTCTAATTCCCTCTTCTCTCTGTTCTCCTCGGCGATTTGCTACCCCGACGCTACCACCACCACAAGGCCGTCGCCCGCCCTCCTCCTCCTCCCGCCTTCGCCGGACGTCGCCGCCGTCGGTGGTTGTCGCGTCGGTGGTCGTCGCCGCCCTCCTCCCGCCCAGCAACAGACGCGCCAAAGGTATAAAAACCCAACTTTTTAGTTTCGGTTTTGCTTAAAAATTGTTAATGTGTTGTTAAAATTGATAGATTGTTGTCACATTGTGATTGTGGATGCTGATATTTATTGTGTGTGTGAAATCTTTGCAAGATTTGGTTGTTAAACTAATAATTTATGTATGCACACAAGGTGTTTGACGAAATGTCCGAGTGAATTTTTTTGCTGTTTTTGGCCCTTCTTTTAAGTATAGTTAGGTTAGCTTATTTGGGCTAGATTTATTATGCTTATATATGGGGTGGAACAATGTTTGAGCATTATTTGTGCTTATAATTATAAGCTAATTATAAACATTGTAAGCAATATAGTTTTGCGCCCTCAATTCATATTTATTTTGCGTCTGCGTTGCCTCTGTAGAGATTGGTACTGCTACACGCGTCTCGCACGCCCGATTGAGAAGAGGGGCTGAAAACAATTCATTTAGGAACCGGTAATTTTTTTTTAACTTAACTCTTCATTCTCTTCACTCACTGTAAATTTGCAACCTAACTGCATATAAGGAACAAACACAACTACTGAGTTTCTCTTGTGTCTATATGTATTTGTGTCTCTACAGATAAATACTTAAGAAGCTTCTTAACCATTTCATGGTAGATTGAAAGCGGAGCGGAGAACAATTCATTTACGAACCGGTAATATAATCTAACTTATCATTTTTCTCTTTTGTACTTTGTATTTGATTTCCACAAATTATTGGAATTTGGTTTGATGAATAAATTTGGTATATATTAGTTTGGTTTATGATAGAAATTTGTGTTGTTGAATGATTGGTGAATGCTTAATAATAAGCATGGTTGTGTCCTTGTAGAGGGAAATCACTAAATGGGTTCACCATATTGAAGTCGTACGGGGCTGAATACATTTCATTTGTGAACCCGTAATATACTCAACCTACATTTTCATCTTTTAAGCTCATTATGTGTAATTTTGCAATCCTAATTACAAACAATTATCATACGTAAAATAATGAGTTTCTATTCTGTCTACAGAGAAGTGGTTAAGAAACTCTCCTCAGTCATTGCACGGTAGATTGAAAGCGGAGTTGGAAGAACCGGTAATACAATCTAACTTATCTTTTTCTTTTTTTTACTTTGTATTTGATTTCCACAAATTATTAAAATTTGGTTTGATGGATAAATTTGGTATTAGTTTGATTTGTGATGGAAATTTGTGTTGATGAATGGTTGGTGAATGCTTAATAATAAGCATGGGATAGGTAAAATTATGCAAAAGTCATGCCGATTTTTTTAACAAAATCTCTTCGTAATTAATATTGTTTGATGTATGTGTATATGTCTAACAATATCTAATTTTTTTTATCAGGTCTCACTACATTCAAGTCCGTGAATCACCTCTCTTGTTTCCCGCCTTCTTCCATTACAGTTGCACTTTCCTCCTCTGTGCACAAGTAAGTAACTAAACCTTATTTTTTGTTTAATAAATGCAATTATGTATTTAAATATAAGTGCTAGTACATAATTTAGCTTCATTCCATATTTGTTGATGCATTTCTTTTGTAATTTATTTTTTGTTGCTCCCTTGCAGAGACATATCAGAAGTGGTATTGCTGCATCTCGCACAGCATCTCTCGCACAGAAGCCTACCTCTCAGGCACCAGTCTCCCCTCTCCATAAATCCTTAAAAAACAAGTACGTATTTTAACTCTGGATTCTGTTTTAATCTCTAAACCGGTTTGAACTTATACAGTGGAGAATTGAAAATGTTGGTTTGATGATCTGAATTTGCGATTGGTTTTCAGTTAGCTAGTAAAGAATTGATTTATTTTAATTGTTGGTTGCTGCCATTGTGGAATGTTTGTGGTTGTGATGACTTTGGTGAGTGCTGAATAATAAGCACGGGATGTGTACAATTATGCAAAGGTCATGCCGAATTTTTGTAGAAAAAGTATTCGTAATATTGTTTTAAACACCGGTTTCTGTTTTAGAAGTGCAACAATTTGTTAAATTTAAAATGCTAGTTTATTTTGTGTTTGCAACCTTAGAGTTAGGCTAGACTACTTGACAATCATCCCAGTCATGCTCCATTAAGAAATAAACATGTGCAACTTAATACAGACCATATTCTATAAACATTTTAGTTTCACAAAGGCTATAACTCACACCTGGGATCTGTTGCACATATAGTATGGAGTGTGACTGGATGTATGGTGATAGAGGGGAACATTTTGACAAGATGCTGAAAAAGTTTTGCAAAGCTGCAGTGCAACACAAGGACAGGACAAAGGCGGAGAAAATTCCATGTCCTTGTGTTGATTGTGGTGTGGTCAGACAATATTCAAGCATCAACGTCGTACAATTCCATCTGAAGACTCGTGGTTTCATGCCACATTATAGAAAATGGACTTTTCATGGAGAACCTGTTGAAGATAATGCTTCAGCTTCCTACAGTCACGATCGGTGTAACTCAAGAACCGAGCAGACATTCGATACTACTAACAGTCAGAACTCCCAAGCGCTTCCGGAGTCAATGTTGACAGTGAGTCGACTTATCATGATGAGCAAATGGACGAGATGCTTGATAACGTTGGAGATAATTTTGTCGACCGGACGGATGAGTATCAAAGGTTGTTGGACGCATCGAAGACGGCGTTGTATCCTACTTGCACTAAGTACACGAAATTGACAGCTATATTGAATTTGTTCAACCTGAAGGGAAGATATGGATTGAGTGACAAAGGTTTCACGGCATTCCTCGAGCTGATTCATGATATGCTACCGGATGAGAACGGTCTCCCTACCACCACGTATGAGGCAAAGAAATGGGTGTGTCCAATGAGAGTAGAGTACAAAAAAATTCACGCGTGTCCAAACAACTGTGTGTTGTACAGGGGTGAATACGAACATCTGGACAATTGCCCGAAATGTTCGTTGTCCCGATATAAGCATAAAGATGGTGAGTACTCCTCCGTTCAGAAAAAAAGCCCTCCAGCAAAACTACTTTGGTATTTGCCGATTATACCCAGATTCAAACGGTTGTTTGCGAATCCGAAAGATTCAAAGAACTTACGATGGCATGCGGAGGGTAGAAAGAGTGATGAGAAATTAAGACATCCAGCAGATGGGCCTCAGTGGAGAAACATCAACAGACGGTACAAAGAACATTTCGGACATGAAGATAGGAATCTGAGGCTTGGGTTATGTACTGATGGAATGAACCCGTACGGCACATTGAGTAGTCAACACAGTACATGGCCTGTTCTGCTAGTGATCTACAATTTGCCCTCATGGTTGTGTATGAAACGAAAGTACATCATGTTATCTCTCCTGATATCTGGTCCCAAGCAGCCAGGTAATAGCATTGATGTGTACCTTGCCCCTCTGATCGACGATCTGAAGCTATTGTGGAATGAGGGGATTGTGGTATATGATGCTTATGCAAGAGAGAATTTCACGCTCAAGGCTTTGTTGTTCTGTACCGTCAATGACTTCCCTGCGTATGGGAACTTGTCCGGTTACACGGTTAAAGGAACATTTGCATGTCCCATATGCGAGGAAGACACTTGTTCGGACCGTTTAAAACATTGTGGGAAGAATGTTTATATGTGTCATCGACGTCTTCTCCCCAACGATCACCCTTATCGAGTAACGAAGAGAAAGTTGTTCAATGGTCAAGCCGAAACTCGTGTGGCCCGTCTACCTCTGAGCTCTGAGGAAGTGTACGAAAAGGTTAAGGACATTGCAAATGTATTTGGAAAAACACATCAAAACCGGCGAAAAACATTTGGAAAAAGTGTTCTATCTTTTGGGATCTACTTATTGGCGTCATCTTCCTGTGAGACACTGTTTAGACATCATGCACATTGTGAAGAACGTTGGTGAGGCAGTGAGTGGGACTTTACTCAATATACCCGGCAAAACAAAAGACGGATTGAAAGTCAGAAAGGACATGCAAACCATGGGTATACGAAAGGAGTTACACCCACAAGAGAATGGGAAACGAATCTACCTACCTCCTGCATGCTACACGCTCTCAAAGGCTGAAAAGATTAGTTTCTACAAATGTCTGCACTCGGTAAAAGTACCGTCTGGGTACTCTTCAAACTGGAAGAACATTGTATCGATGAAGGATTTAAAACTTTTAGGCATGAAATCTCACGATTATCATGTACTGATGTTACATCTTCTTCCGGTCGCAATTCGAGGGATATTGCCATCTGATGTCAGAAATGCTTTAACTCGGTTATGTTTCTTTTTCAACACTGTTTGCTCCAAGGCAATTGACGTAACCTCTCTAGATGATCTACAACGTGAAATTGTTGTCACATTATGTCAACTTGAGATGTATTTCCCACCATCTTTCTTTGACATAATGGTGCATCTAATTGTGCACATCGTTCGAGAGATACAGTTCTGTGGTCCGGTATACTTACGGTACATGTACCCTTTGAATGGTACATGGGTATTCTGAAAAGTAGAATGAAGGATAGGTATCGACCAGAGGGGAGCATTGTTGAAGCAACAGTGACTGAGGAAGTCACGGAATTCGTGACCGATTATTTGAGTGAGGCAAGTCTATTGGTATCCCAAAACCACGACACTATGGCAGGTTTAAGGGTAAAGGTGTCATTGGTAGAAAGATCGTGCAAGTTTCGCGTCAACTTATTCATCAAGCACATTTGTTTGTTTACAACATCTTGAGGTTGTTGAACCTTATTTCGAAACCCATATGGTTGAGTTAAGGCATCAAAATCCTTTGAAAGACCACATTTGGCTGACAAAGGAACAAAACGAGTTTTATCCAATGGTTCAAAGATCATGTGTTGACATTAGCATCATCAGATCCAGAAGCTGTAAGTGAAGAGATAGATGTTTGGCAATCGGACCTGAAACTAATATTACATCACTTGAGGGGTATGATATTAGTGGGTATACATACTACACTGCACGCCAAGATGCCAAATCGATAAACCAGAATAGTGGGGTAAAAATTGAAGCTGCTGCCACTGAGTACCACAGCGGTAACCGATCTCAACCAGTTAGTAACTCTAGATGGTATTATGGTGTCATCGAGGACATCTGGGAATTAGACTACGACATTGATTCCTTCTGTTGTCCCGGTGCAAGTGGGTGGACAACCGACGCGGGTACCAAAATGATGGAGGGCTTACATTGGTTGATCTTTCACGTGCCGGTTATACGGATGATCAATTTGTTCTGGGAAAGGATTGCGAACAAGTGTGGTATGTTGAGGATCCGAAAGATTGCAGATGGTCTGTTGTTCTTCCAGGAAGAAGGCCGGTTGTAATCGAAAATGAGAATGAGGATAACGATGATAATGAAACGGTAGAGGAAACATCCTTGTTTCCTACTGGATTACCAGATTCGATTGATGTTACCGCAAATGATTTGCTCTAAGCACGATCAGACCATGATGAGGGTGTTTGGGTAGAAAATATGAAATGATTTATGTTTTCGTGTCAGGTAATGTTGTTATAAGAATGTAGACTGTAATGTCATCTTAACTGTTATTGTTATGCTTCATAGTATTTATGTTAATTTATATAATGACTTTATCTGATGAAAATGCTTATTTTTTTTTTTTGCAGTGGATGATCACCCTATGGATGACCCCGTTGGACAGTTTCTCTTGACTGGAGAACCTGAGCCACGCAGAGTAGACCAAGTAAGCGGGTCACAAGAGGAGGAAAGAAAAAGAAAGACCAGGTAGCTGTACGCGATGAGACTGAGGCTGGCCCTTCACAGCAGACCGAAGAGCCGTCAGTTGTCCCACCAGAGGCCAAGAAACAAAAGAAGAGAGGTGCCACACGTGGGCTGAAGGCTATAAAGGGCCCTCCTACAAAACCGGTGCAATTCAATAGTTCAACCAACCTCATGGAAATTGGAAGAATGACTTCACCGCTTACGGTAGCCATTTGGTGAAGACATTTTGTAACATAAACCACAACTGGAAGCAAGTGCCTCATTCGTTGAAGGATACTATGTTTGAGCGTCTCCAGGTAAATCTCTACATTATTACTATGATCTATTGTGAAATAATAGAATATTTATGTTTACTTTACTAACTGAATGATCATGTATGTAGTCTCGTTTCTCCGTGGATCCCGCACTTAAAAAGGATGTGCTATCATCGATGTCGAAACAGTTCCGGATCACAAGAATAAGTTGGCTGACAAGTTCATCTACAAGATGCCTGATCCAGAAGATCCAGATGATCCAGATCATGGTTTCGGCGGTGAGAGACCACCATGAGAGGTTTACGAGGGAATCACCGAAGAGCAATGGGTACAATTTGTTGAGTCACATCAGACACCGGAGTTCCAGGTGCACTTTATTGTCATACATACATAAATTACTCTTAAATTCTTATGTCTTTTGTGTTCAATTTCACTAAACATTATCATATTAATTTATGCAGGCTCTCGTGCACAACAACAAGAAAATGCTAAGAAGAATCTGTACCCTCACCACTTAGGTGGAAAAGTATTGCCAAAGGGTACCAGAATGGGAGCAAAAGGGATATCTGCCCACGGATGGCTCATTGGATACCAGTGGCAGAAGAAAGAAAGTGTGGGAGTTAAGCCACATTCCGAAGAACTCTACTCCTGAAAATCCTCAATACGATGATGCCACGAGAGCAGTTATTGCTCAAATGGTAAGTGATGTCATTTCATTTTTAGTCGAACTGTTCATTTCATTTGTATATGAACTTATGTTAAACTAATAACTGTATTTTGTGTTGTATTAGGGTGAATTAAGCTCTCAGCTCACCCAGGGCACCTGGACCTCACAGAGGAATGATGATCCTCTTACACGCGCTCTTGGTAAGAAGGATCATCCAGGTCGTGCCATTGGGTTTGGTGGGCACGTTGGTATCCGCCAGGCATTTGGCGTACCCGGGTCCAGAAGTGCACAGGGAAGGATGATTAGCTACGAGGAGCACCTGAGAGAGATGGCTGAGATGGAGCAGAGGATTAATCAGAGCGTCGACGAGAGGATCGCTCAGGCTGTGTCAAGGCTTGAGACACAGAAGCATAGCAGCCAAGAGGTTTCTCGACCACCAGTTGAGTCACCCATTCATCATCAGAGTTCACCGGTAGTGGGAAGTAGTATCCAGTCGGTTGAGCCGTTTCCTATGCATCTCTAAGGTTAGACTAACATTTCAATTGAGTACATGACGATTAAGATTTTTCACTTGATCACTAATATCATCATAGAGGAATCATAAATTTTATCTAAACAAGTTCCACATAACACTCAGGCACCCACTGAGTGCCATCTGTTTTTACAAATTGGAGTAGAAGAGGTCATGTTGGCATGGGGAAAACTTTTCCCTTCAGTTCCAAGTGATATTGTGCACGGTGAACCACTCCGACATTACCATGCACAAGTGCTTCTAGACGAATTTGTTGCAGAGCATGGTGACGTCTGTTTACCGGTGCCGATCCCACAAAGACGTACCTTGCGTTCCGCACAAACTGCGACAGTGCAGTGGCCAGCACGATTGTTCAAACTCCCTGGGCAGGTATTTACTCTTAACCGTTGCTATAAAACTATTGATGTACCACCTTGCATCCATATACTTATTTAGTTAATATCGTAGGATATGAGCCGACCAAAGACTGATAAGGGAAAAGGAAAAAGAATTGCTGCACCTGTGCAATCAAAGGCATCCACAAATTTCGTGCTTAGACCTAATTTGGTGGAGAAAAGAATATTGGCCGGCTTGTCGACTAATATGCAGATTCTGCACTCATCGTTGTTGCTGCTACCACCACATTGTGATTCCCTCACTGTGGAAGATCACGAGCGGATATTTCACTATCAAGTTCAAGGACAAGATATACATCGATTTGGGATGTATATGTCCGACTTCGAGGAGTGTTTCAGGAGGGATTGGTTGAATGTGTCGATTATCAAGTCAGCCGCCATGTGAGTGACTTCTACCTTTTTATATTTTGAATTCATTGATCGGTGATGAATTAGATGTTTGAATAAAAAGTTAATGACTAATGATATTGCCTCATAGGTGGGTGCATAATAAGGCGATCAATGTCTATGAAGATCACAGATTCGGATTCTTGTGTCCTGCTATGTGCAGTGAAGTTTAGATGACAAGTGATATGGAAGGCCTTATGCAATATATGACGAATGCCATCTTTGAATGTTCTAACAAGTCATTTATTATGCTGCCATATCATTCAGGGTATGATATTTGACTATTTCTCTTAGTATTATCTAAAACATATAGTTTGTGTTAGTTGTTTAATGATTTCAACACATTGTGTAATTTTTGGACAGTCGACATTGGTCATTGCTTGTGCTGGTGATGTTGAAGCACCCACGAATCTTGCATTTTGACTCACTTGGTAAGGGTGCCAAGAGACCGAAGATCACCACCGCAATACTGAGGTAATTAGTTTGTTATCGTAAACAACAATTATTATTACTTAACATTAACTGTTTCATAACTTGCTACTGATGCTTAAAACTATATATATTGCTGATGTATGTAGTTCCATGAGAGCTGCATTATCTCTCCAGAATAAAACAATGAAGAGTAACATCCCTTGGAACACTGTCAAGGTACTCTATTAATTGATAAATTTGTGTGATAATGTTTAAACTTGTTATAACTGTCAATATGTGTGTTTGTATAGTGTCCGGTGCAGCCTGGGGGTTCAGAATGTGGATACTATGTCATGAGATTCATGAGTGACATAGTAGGAGCGTCGAACCTTTTACCAGAGCACTCGTTAGACATGGTAACATTCTTTGAAAGTTTCAGTTATGCTCTTTACATGTTGTTAGACTTGTACGTTTTAGATTAATGTTCATTTTTTTCAAGGCTTACGAAGAAGTGTTCAAAGGTGGTCAGTATGATGATGCTCAAATTGTTGAGATGCTTGAGGAATGGTCGGAGTTCGTCTGCACAAGTTTAATGAATTGATGATCATGAAGATGTTTTGTGAACTTTTTCGAGTATGTAATTGTAATTCTGTACACTTGTGGATGGTGTAATGGTAGATTTGAATTGTAATGTGGTTTTTTATTTGTAATGAAAGTGTGTAATTAAGTGTAATTCCATTGGTTTTGTTAACTCTCAAATTGTGGCGCGTCGTTGATATTAATTGGGAGCTTTTATAACTTTTTAAATGTGTGCTGGAGCTCCCTGTGTGGATGAAGTTTTATTACAGGTCTCATTGAACCAAATGCGGTGAATATATATATATATATATGTTGGGATGGAAAAAAACAAAAAAAAAGGGGGCTATCTCGGCGGTTGTGAGCTAAGAACCGCCGAGATAGATACAAAAATAGGCCTATCTCGGCGGTTCTTAGCTCACAACCGCCGAGATAGACTCATGGCGCCTTCTAGAATTGACCGATGCTGAGATTGACCATGAGTTTATCTCGGCGGTTGTGAGCTAAGAACCGCCGAGATAGACGTCGTCAGAAATTGATTTTGGCGCCCACCTATGTCGGCGGTTTTATTTACAACCGCCGAGATAGGTGTACCTATTTCGGCGGTGCTCATTTCGGCGGTTTTCAACCGCCAATACCGCGAAATAGCCCATTAGAACCGCCGAAATAGGCCTTTTTTCTACTAGTGCTTCTTCTCACAATGGGTACAGAATAGGGTTGACCACTTCACTTCCCTCATTTGTGGATTTCGTCCTCCTTTCTTTGAATAGTCAACAGCAAAAGATAGGTGGCCTCCCCTTTCTCGGAAGAACATACGGTTTTCTGGCGCTCTTCATGAATAATTAGTGAGTATACTTTCTCAATTGAAGGGAGGGGAGTCATCATCAAGATGTTCCCTCTTACCACCGAGAATTTCCTTGAAAGGCCCATTAGGAATTGTACCACCCTTTGTTGCCTGAAGATCTCTTTATACTCAGTAACTGCCTCGCAAGTACAATTAGGGACTTCTTGAGAGGAATCGAGTTCATCCCAGATCTTCTTAATTTGTGTGTAATACACCCTAACCGTATCGTCACCTTGCTTGGTTTCGATTAATTGTTGATGAAGCGAATATACCTGGGTCACGTTTGATTCTTCAAAGCATCCTGATAGCTCTTTCCAAATCAGGGATGCGGTCCCCTTGCAGTAAGGACTGTGTCGGATGTCCTTGTGAAGACCATTCAGGATTCATGAAATCACCATGGAATTGTAGCGATCCCATGCTCTCCCTTTGGCGTCCGAATCTGAGGTCGATGAAAGTGCCATCGACGACGTAACTTGTTTTTAGCCGAAAGGGCGATGGTCATCGCTTGCTTCCATGACCTGAAGCCCGCTCCTCCTTCAAATTTGCCTGTCAAGAGACTTCCTAGGCTCTCTGAATTGGCTAGAAACAAAGGATCTGAATTGTCACCCTTATTCTCAACCGTCTTCTCGACCGTCTCCACTCTTGATTCCTTATTATTGTCGCTATTTTCTTCTGCAGACATTGTCAAAGCTGGATCTACTGATTCTCTGTCGAAGCTGGCGAAACCCTCATCTCGGTTCTTTCAAATGCGGACAAGAAAACACCGTTTCCTACTCTGATACCATGAAAAAATACCTCCGAGCTTTCTTTATTGAATGTAAATGCAAGAAAAATGACCAAGTAAATACCAAGAGTTGGTAGGAGAAAGGGAAGAGAGAAATAGGGAAGCTGTGCAGAGCACAAGACGAGGAGGAGAAGAAAGAGTTCAAAGGACAAATCTAAAACCTAAAACTAGCACCGTACTAAAAATACATACATAACCTAATTACAGACATATAAAACTCACTATTAAAGTAATAAATAAAAAAGTCGGTGTCGTATTCTCAACAAAACACGCTTGACAAAGGAGGGGAGGATCTGAGGTATTCTTATGGAGAAGAAGCAAATATCCATCGCATCAAACAAGAGAAAAATATGAATCTATTGTCTGTAATACTCAGATATGGGTAGAGTTTACCCTCATGAGTTCAAATTGATCAAACAGGATTGTATTTACAGAGTGGTATTGATAAACAGACAACATAACATCCATTCTAACAACAAACAAAGGATCATTTGGGTTAAAAGAGGTTATGTACCAGGAAATGGTGAAAGTCTCATGCGAAGTTAACACATGAATAGAACAAACAACATGAGTAGACTAAGTATAAATGATTAGATAATCAACAACTACAACCGATAAGAAAGAGAAAAGGAATGGGCGAGATGCAAAGGGGTATGTAAATATGATATTGCTACAACCATATAGCCTCAGGAGGAAGAGCAATCTCTTTTCGCGAGAGTCATGTAATTAGGACAATCAATAAACCTGTAAGTTTCTTGTTCCAGCAATGAACTTGATTTGCAACGGGGTGAGCACGCATATGTATAAAACCAGCAGTCATGAGCAGGAATAAACTAAGGACCACAGACCAGCAATTGTAAGTCTCATTTTTACTGCTTAATTACATTTTTAAGTCTAACTATGAATTGGAAAAAAAAGTAAGGGTGAACGAGGGTATGCAATAAAATAACAACTGATAAATTGCTAAAGTGAAGGGCAAGATCAGGAGCAGGGGTGCTTGTATTATATCCTGTATGGACCCATTCAGAAATCCGAAAACCTCTATTAGATTTGGCGCTAGTCACGTTTACATATAGCAAAAAAATGGAGCAGAAGAAGAATATGAGCAAAATGAAATCAAAAGAGCAGGAACAACACTAAGACAATGTCCGAAAAGAAAAAAAGGAAAGAAAGAGAGTGTAAATTCTTAACAGTCGGCACCAGCACTGGACACATACTCCAGCGAAGCCAAGAACACACCCTTCCCCTTTAAGGGTTCATTGGGTGAGGAGAGGTTGCAGAAATACAACCAAAGA
Organism: Limonium bicolor; assembly: GCA_023374045.1. Lineage (NCBI taxonomy): Eukaryota > Viridiplantae > Streptophyta > Magnoliopsida > Caryophyllales > Plumbaginaceae > Limonium > Limonium bicolor. The sequence continues at coordinate 55,450,723 of CM041780.1, forward strand.
GAAATAGTGGGGAAGAGGGAGAGCAGATGTAACACCCTAGATATTGCCTCATTATAAAGTATAAAACGATACGAATCCAACACTCAGACGGGGATTAAAACGGACTTCAAACGAGCTCTAAAACTGCAGAACAACCTTTGTCCGAACTTGTGTCCAGACATTGATGTTCTGACACAAGTCGAGAAGAAAACGTACTGTGAAAACCTAAGTGTCCAAACATTGGTCCGAACTTGTAAGTTCGGACTTGAGTCGAGACTTACAAGTTGGATTCGTCCTCGCATGTTGTCCGAACATTGAAGTTAGGATAGATGTTCGAACACAGCTAAAGATAGAAAAATAAAATGTGTTTTGAGATGTGTCCGAACATGTATGTCCGGATGGACGTTCAGACATGTTCCTACTTGCGAGAATCAGTTCAAAAACAGAGTTAGAAAGACATAAATATAATCACATGTTGTTAACAAATGACAGAGAAATGTTTCAATAAAACATATATAGCAATAGATAATAAAAAAAACACAACGGAAACAACATTAAAAACCAATGTATGATAAACATGATTTATAAATGTCAAAGAACATTGCCTTGAACATAATAACTGATAGTTAACTTGAAAAACAACGAAAATAAATTGTCCAGGGCCTTACCGCTACACTCAATACCCATTGAGTGCTTAAGCTTTATGAGAAGGGAAGAAATGGTGTCAAGCCAAACGGGTTACATAGAGCATCCGGCCGCTTTGGTCGGATGGAAGTGGAAGCGCATAGAGCATCCGGCCGCTTTGGCCGGATGGAGGTGGAAGCGCATAGGGCATCCGGCCGTCTCCAGCCGGATGAGGATAGGACTTAGGCAAAGCAAAGTATTGTACGACTGACCATCTGTGGTCAGTCAAAGATGCTAGGAGAGGGGTAGAACCGTATTTATACATGTAAAATACACGCTGGCACCATAAAAACCAGGCCCAAAATACTATAAATAGGGGTGTACCCCCATGAAATAAGATACGCTACACTTGGCAATCAAACTCACACTCGATCCTAACTAAGGCTCTCTCTTTCTCTCTACTCTTGCAATTCTGTAATCGAGATCAGGTAACATGGGATAGATGATCAGATCGGATTGTATTAGGATAGCATATACTGTTTCATTTGGCGCTGTCTGTGGGAAACGAACAGCAAGAAGCAACCACGAGACCACCTAGAAACAGGGGAGTAATCTGTGACGATTTGTAGCGAAAGTTCTGAAATAACTAATGACATTTTTTGCAGGATCGGAACACGAAAGATGGCTCCAAGATCGAAGAAAGCACTGAAGAACGCTACCGAAGATAACAATCGCTCCGAAGAGAGGGAATGAGTTCGGAGATGCCAGAAGCCATCTCCAAAAAAGATCTCGAGGATATGCTGAAGGGGCTAGTCAGATCCATCGACGAAAAAATTGTAGAAGGAAATGAGACTTTGCAGCAGGAACTAATGCAAAGGGATGAGGAGTATCAGAGAAAATGGGACGAAATGACTGAGGCCATTGAACAACTGAGAAATAGAGATTCCAAAGGCAGTAATGGCGAGGAAAGCAAGGACAGGAAGCATAACTCAATCATTAGCGAAGAAGAGATGGAAGAAGATGACCAGATAGACATGAGCTTGTACCCCTTCTCAGAACGGATAAGAAAAGCAAAGCTCCCGCCGCACTTCGTCGCCCCGGCGATTGAGAAATATGATGGGACTGGAGATCCCCCCCAACATATTAAGAAGTTCATGTTTGCCATGAACACTCAGGGGATCAGCTCCCTCGCCCTCTACAATTTGTTCCCCGGAACGCTTTCGAAAAGAGCGTTGGGATGGATCTCCACGAGACCGCCACAGTCCATCACTAGCTTCAAGCAGTTGACCGAGGATTTCCAGCAATACTTCGCTGCGAGTAAAAGGGTTAAAAAAGAAACAATAGAATTGATGGACGTTAAGCAGCGAAAAGGGGAAACCGTGAAGGAGTATACAGCGAGCGCTTTCATAAGAAGGTCGCGGAGATTGATGATGTCGACGAGAAAATCTTGATTAAGGCCTTTGGTAACGGCCTAGCTCAGCCGCGACTTGCTGGAAAGATCGCAACGAAGGCGCCGAAAACTCATGGAGAATTAGCTGAAATGATCCATGATTTTCTGAAATCTGAGATAGCGGAAAACAAGGCTAAGGAGCTAGCGGACAGCTTCAAAATCGCAGGGGCGCCGGAAAAAAAGGAGGGGCATGGAGGAAATGCCGGAAGGGGGGGGTCAAGGTACAAGCCATATTATGGCAAGTCCACCGCCGGATCTTCCTCTCAGGGAGCACAACACCAGGGGGCAAGAACCATTGTCTACATTGACCCAGGGAAATATGCTGCCGCAGTAAGAGAAGGGTACCTTCCTCAGCCTAGAAGGCCGCTGCATGGGGAAATTCCGGTTGCATTCTGTGAGTACCACGGGAACCGCAGCCACCGGACTGTAAACTGTGCTACCTTGGCCAAAGAACTTCGAATCATCGAGGAAAATAAGAGGAAAGGAAAGCAGGCAGCCGGAACACAAAGGCAGTTTGGCGGCCAACAGGGTAGTACCCAGAATGCACCTCGAGGGCGACAAGAGGAAGAGGTTCACCCCAGGCTTGATCCCCGCAAATAAGTGGGAATGAATGATAACAGGACTTTTTTAGAGGTAGGACCACTAACCCCTAATGAAAGAAAAAGGCACATTCATCAAGTACATCAAGAACTCCCGGAGAAGAAAATCGCCAAAAAAGAAAGTTTTCCTCCAATTTTCTTCTCCGATGAGGATGAAGATGGAGTGCTATACCCGCACAACGATCCACTTGTCATTCGTGCACAGGTAAACGATCGGATGATGGAGGGAATTTTAATCGATAGTGGGGCCAGAGCAAATGTTATATCAGCCGAAGCGGTTAGGAAGTTGGAGGTGCCTGAGGACCGGATCAAGCCCTATTCGGCGGTTCTGGGAGGATTTGTAGGAGGCGTCTCTACCACGTCTTCCGGCAGTATAGATTTCACAATGACCCTGGGCCAAGGAGACGAAAGAAGGACAGAGAAACTCACGGCTTTTATTGTGCCAGGTCTTTCTGGATATAACATGTACCTTGGAAGGCCACGAATCAATGCTTTCAAAGCCATCCACAGCACTCATCACTTAAAAATGAAATATTTAACCTCACACGGGAAGGTGGTTACAATAAGAGGAAGCCAAAAGATGGCCCGAATGTGTGAAGTCCGCATTATGGACGGCTTCCTAGTGAGGAGGTGGTGTTAAAACTGTGGGATCGGACAAGGAGTTCAAGGGAAAATTGCCTTCTCCCCCAGGGCCGAGTGAAGAAAAGGAAGGATGTCGGGCAGTCCAGGATCCCCCCAGAGAGGTACATTTAAAATCTGACCCTTCTAAATTTTTTAAAATAGGAACTGCGTTTGACAGTGGAGAGCAAACTCACTTAATGAGGTTCCTGGAAAAAAGAAGGGCAACATTCGCTTGGAGCACGGAGGAGATGCCTGGTATAGACCCAAGCGTTATCCGGCATGAGCTCAGGGTAGACCCTAAGCATCCAGCAGTCAGGCAAAGGAAAAGGGTAATAGGGGAAGAAAGAGATTTAGCCGCAAGAACCGAGGTCCAAAAACTCCTCAAGGCCGGATTCATCAGGGAGGTTGCATACCCGCGATGGTTGGCTAATGTTGTTATGGTGAAAAAAGCAAATGGAAAATGGAGAATGTGTGTGGATTTCACAGACTTAAATAAGGCATGTCCTAAAGATTTCTATCCCCTACCATCAATAGATAGATTGGTGGTTTCAACTGCCCAGAGTTCTGTGTTAAGTTTTCTGGATGCTTTCTCGGTTATAATCAAATAAAAATGAAAGAAGACGATTCGGAAAAGACATCCTTTATTACTTCAGCCGGAACATTCTGTTACAAGGTAATGCCCTTCGGCCTAAAGAATGCAGGGGCCACCTTTCAACGAATGATTGACAAAGTATTTTGTCAGCAAATTGCTCGAAATATAGAGGCTTACATTGATGATATAGTTGTAAAAAGTCCATCAAAGGAGCAACACATGAAGGATTTAGAAGAAACATCTCGACACTCTGGATAAATACCAAATCAACTAAATCCAAAAGTGCGTGTTTGGTGTAACCAAAGGGAGGTTTCTTGGTTTCATTGTTGGGGCAACGAGGTATTGAGGTCGATCCGGAAAGTCAAGCATCCTAGACCTTTCTCTTCCAAAGAATATCAAAGATGTCCAAGCTTTGAACGAAGACTCACAAGCATTAATAGGTTTTGTTCTAAGCTTCAAGAAAAATCAATCCCGTTCTTCAATATTCTAAGGAAGAACAGCAAGTTCCAGTGGGGACGAAGAGTGTGTAGACGCATTTGAAAAAGATCAAGGAGATGCTTTGGATCTACCTAAATTGGGTGTACCTGCCCCGGGACAGATCTATATCTTTACTTGTCCGTAATGGATTAGGCGGTTGCAGCTATCTTAATCATGGAAGAGAAAAGGGAGATACCAGTTTACTATACAGGCAAAATCTTAAGCCTGACAGAAGACGGTACACTAACATCAGAGAAAAATCTTGTTTGCACTGGTGGCGGCGTCAAGAAAACTACGACCCTACTTCCAGTCACACCGAATCTTTGTTAGGACCAATTGGCCGCTCAAACAAATAGCAAACAATCCGAATGCCTCCGGCCGATGGTAAGCTGGACAGTAGAAGCTGACACATATGAAATTCACTTCTTGCCCAGAACGGCGGGATTAAAGCTCAGGCCTTAGCAGACTTCATAACGGAACCAAGCTTGGCAAGAAAAGAAGCAGGCTCAGAGTCCATATATCATCTTGGTTGATGGAGCTCCGATGCAAAAGTGGGGCAGGTGCTGGATAGTAGTACAGGCGCCGATGGGCAAAGCTTGAATTATGCCTTCCGACTGGACTTTGATGTTACTATAATAAGCCGAATACGAAGCCCTTATTCAGGGTCTGGAGTAGCTACACCGCTCGGGGCGACAGAATTAGAGGTATATTCGGACTCTATGTTGGTGGCGAGACAAAACGACACAACATCTACGAAGTCAAAGAAGAAAACTATGGAGGTACTTGCTCAAGGTCCAGGAGCTAAAAGCAAATTTCCAAAGATGCGAGCAAAAGCACCTTCCCCGCGAAGAGAATGTCGAAGCTGACGCCTTAGCCAAATTGGCAAGTATTGCGCGAAAAGGTACCCAATGAGATATGGCTAGAAATTAGAACTTCCCAAGTATAGAAGACTCAGGTGTTTGCGGTGGAGACAGGTGACAAAGAAGAATCCTGGATGACTCCAATCATAGATTACATACGGAAGGAAAGCTGCCGGAAGGAGAAAGGAGGCCAGGATAATTAAAAGGCGGGCCACATCATTTTTTATTGAGGATAACCAGCTGTATAAGCGATCTTTGCCAAGACCAGCACTAAGTGTGTTACCATAGCTGAAGGAGCAGAATTAATAAGAGAGATACATGATGGGCTCTATGGAAATCACCAGGGAGAAAGGACCACACAACCCACAAATCTTGAGACTCGGGTATTTTTGGCCGAAAATGATGGAGCATTGCAAGGAGTATATACAAAAATGTCGCAAGTGTCAAGAGCATGGAAACAAGATACATGCTCCTCCGGCGGAACAAAGTCTATTCTCTGCCCAATTCCTTTGCTATGTGGGGGTTGGACATTGTGGGCCCATTTCGCGGAAGCTTCACCAGGGAGGTTCAAATTCATGTACGTTGCCATCGACTACTTCACAAAGTGGGTCGAAGCAATGCTACTATCTCCATCACGGCTAGGAGTCACAAGAATTCATTGGGAAATATGAGGTATGCAGGTTTGGCATACCAAAAGCAATAATAACTGATAATGGAGCACAGTTCAATTGCGAAAGCTTCCGAGAATTATGTGAAGAATGGAAGATCGACTAAGATTTGCATCAGTAGCCCACCCTCAGGCAAATGGGCAGGTTGAGAATGCGAATGGGCAATTGTAAGGGCGATAAAGCGGAAACTCGATAAGAAAAAGGGAAGTGGGCAGATTGTTACCCTCAAGTCCTTTGGTCGTACATAACGACAGAAAGGGGACCGACGGAGAAACGCCTACAGATTGACATATGGTTTGGAAGCCGTCATTCCGGCGGAAATTGTGGTGCCATCCGTAAGATGGGAATCATATGACGAAGAGGTCAACAATCAGGGAGTACAGGATCACCTAGACCTCCTTGAAGAAACCAGGATGGCCGCCGCAGTAAGGATGGCGAAAGATAAATCCAAGGTAGAAAGATATTTCAACAGAAGGATAAAAGAACGAAGTTTTGCCCCAGGAGAATTAGTCCCCCGAGAGGTTTAAACAACCCAAGAAGCTGGAACCCCAATGGGAAGGACCATACATCATACACCTGAAGACGGGACGAGCTTCATACCGCTTGAAAAATACTGAAGGGTACGAATTGCCGCATTCTTGGCATGGGGATGTCTGAAAAGTTCTATGTGTAAAATTTATAACTCTTCAATAAAAAGTTATTATTTTTGGAAAGTGAAGGAAAAAGTAAGCACCAGCCAACGAGTCGCAGGCTATCATGCCTTGAAAGTAAGCACCGGCCAACGAGCCGCAGGCTATCATGCCTTGAAAGTAAGCACCGGCCAACGAGCCGCAGGCTATCATGCCTTGAAAGTAAGCACCGGCCAACGAGCCGCAGGCTATCATGCCTTAAAGGAAGCAGCCACCACGAGCTGCAGGCTATCATGCCTTGAAAGTAAGCACCGGCCAACGAGCCGCAGGCTATCATGCCTTGAAAGTAAGCACCGGCCAACGAGCCACAGGCTATCATGCCTTGAAAGTAAGCACCAGCCAACGAGCCGCAGGCTATTATGCCTTGAAAGTAAGCACCGGCCAACGAGCCGCAGGCTATCATGCCTTGAAAGTAAGCACGACCAACGAGCCGCAGGCTATCATGCCTTGAAAGTAAGCACCGCCAACGAGCCGCAGGCTATCATGCCTTGAAAAAACAGCCGGCCAACGAGCCGCAGGCTATCATGCCTTGAAAGAAACATCCGGCCAACGAGCCACACTCCATATCCTAAAAAGTCCGGCTAAAAGCCATAAATGATCATACTTTAAAAGGAAAAAGGTCCGGCCGGAACAAAAGTTCAAAACCGCAAGCCCCTTGTGTTATAAAAATGAGTACTACACTGGCATAAATCGCATAAGATAACCATATGAACACCATTAAAAAAGAGAGAATATCGCGCAAATAAAACTAAAGATGGTAAAAATTATAGCTTATATTTCTCCAAGATGTGGAGTAACAACAGTTCCAAAATATGATCATTCGGCAAACACAAAAAATACAGGCCGAAACAAAACTCCTCTAAAGATAAAAACAACTATTCTACTTTCTTTGCAGCTTCTTCCTCTACGGCTTCTTTTTCGACAGTTAAAATCTATCGCCGCTACCAGCCATAATCTCAGAAGACTTGGACCTCCTGGAAAGAAGCTGCATCCCTCCGGCAGACGGCAGAATGTTGCTTCGGCTGGAAGGAATGAGGCTTTGCCGGCGCCAAAACATGTCTCTCCAGGACTGCGGCAGAACCTCTCGAGCTCCAAGAAGAAGTTGGACTTCTGGGTAAGCCTTCAATTCCAGCTTGTTGTACAGGTCATCGTCCAGTAACTCTCCTTTTTCAAGAGAGTGATCCGAGACAATCTGCTGGCAAATATCAACTATCCGGCGACATTGAGAAGCAAAGGACTCCTTTAGATGGGCGTTGATGGTGCCTTGCTTCTGTATCTCCTCCTGGGATTGCCGGGAGAATGACTTGAGCCTGGCCACTTGAGATCAAGGGTCAGGACTTGGGCTCGTTACTTGTCACGTTCAGAGTTGGCAGAAGACATCTCCTCCTTAGCACGGGCTATCCGACCACTCAACTGAGTAACGTGCTTCAGTAAGTTGGCAGAACTCAAGCCTAGCCGGAACAAAAAAAATAAGAAAAAAGAAAGGGCAAAAGAGAAACAAAAGTTGAGGCCTCAAGGTTTACCATGGCACGGTGGCTCAGTATTCTCGGCTTGAGAGCGAGACTTGGCTTCCTCCAGCTCTTTACTTTCTCCTCAGCCTGGTCCTCTCTTCTATCAGGGCAGCTTTGTCCGCAGCAAGAGTTTTCTTCTCCTCTTCAAAAGAGAGCAATCTCGGAGCAGAGACTGCTTCTCTTGATCAAAGGAGGACCTCGACTGCTCTTCCAGCGCGGCCTTTTCTTCCAACAAATGGTCAAGCTCCTGCATTAGCTTTTCTTTTCCTTCACAAGAGCTTCGTTCTCCCGTTGAGAGTTTGCTTCTCCAGCTCGAGCGTTTCAGCCTCCTGCTTGAAAGAGTTCCTCTCCTGATAGAAGAAGGTCTTCTTAGGCTGAAGATTGTTCACTTCGTTCCGGTTCATGGAACGCACCTGATCCAGCATAATATCGAGATCAAAGAAGGACCAAACCAGCTTATCTTGACAAGGGAAAAAGAGATGGTTTTATACCTGTATCAAAGTATCATCAGCTTCCTTGATCCGCCTCTTAGAGAAAAGTTCTCTTCCCGGAGTTTCTTCAGCTGCAGCTCATACTCATCACGCTGACGCTCGCATTCCCGCCGAGACAACTGCAGGTCTTTGTTTATTGCCTCAGTTCTCCTTTGCCTTACGGTCAATCTCATACTAGACCTGGTCAATATAAGCGTCATGAGAAGAGCGGGACAACTTCAGTTCCTCTTCAACATTATTGGCTCGGTTTCCTCATAGCAAAGCCTGGATTGGAGGTTGCCAAAGTGAACCTCAGCACTTTGGGCCATGGACATCACCTAAAAAACAACACAATTCATAAAATCAAGGGAAAAAGCCAAGCCGAAACAAAGAGAAACACAAAAGAAAATACCCATGCCAACCGAAAAATTCCCTCCCACATCATGTCAAACACTTCGTTTGCTGGGAGGGAATGCCGCATGATAGCATCTGCCCCCCCATCTCCAAGCCGCAGCCTTTCTTGGTAGCAGTAAAGGTGGCCGGAGGAGCAAAGATCCCGTCTGGATGACCAGATCTCTTTATTGCCTCCTTCCAGACGGAGGAGTACTTGGCAGCGTCGCAGGATATCAAAGGAAGAGGGTGCCCGCAATGGTAAAACCACCCTTCCTTTTGGGAGGGTCCAGTGTAGGACTCCTGAGCGGAAGAAGAGGGGAGGAAGAGGAAGAAGCAATGTAGTCCTCCCTCTGCTTACTCCGAGCTCAGGATCCTCCGGCACCTGACGATACTCCGTTGCTCTATCCTTGCTGCGTCCATGGCCGCAACAACATCAATGAAGAATGATCCTGAAACTTCAGGATCACCGGAGGTTTGCCCTGATACCTCTGGCTCTGTGACCTTCGGCTTTGATGTGGTTTTTTTTTTAGTCTTTTCTTGGCAGGAGCAGGACTGCCGCAATAATAAAAACAGTTAGGACCAGAAGGATGAAACTGGAAACGAAAGGATACTAAAAAAAGGGAAGAGGAGTAAGGAACAAGAAAAGACGAAGCAACCAAAACCTTCTTCAGCCGAAGGACCAGCGCGGAAGCTGTGAGCCTGTCCAGGGTATTTTCCTGAGCGGGATCTGAGGAAAGGTAATTGTCAAATCAGGAAATTGCTCGCAAATAGGAGTCGGATGACCGGACTCCCGCCCCAGGCGAGAACCAAGGTCTAAACCCGAACCAGGGGTGAAGGAAGGAAGACACGGCGCCCAGACTTGGGCTCACGTGCCATGTACCTGACAGCCCGGCGTCAGCACGTTCAGGAGACTCTAGCCTCTTCTTTTCTTTGAGAGATCGGCTTGGTCATCCCCGGATTCTTGCCTGGAGCGCTTTGCCGGAGGAGCACTCTCCAAAAGCTATTCGGAAACGCGCCGCATTAGTAGCAGCATCCAGCGTGTCGTAGTAATTGATTTTTCCGTCCCCACTCTTGAAGGTGATGAAGTTCCAGCTATGAAAGGGGCCGATCTTGTCCCCCTTCTGGAAGAAATCTACATACAGCATGTCAAACAATAAGAAGACCGATGGGAATAATAAAATTTCATACTAAGAGTTAAAGACGCTTACTGTGATATGTCTTCAGAGAAGACAACGTGCTTTTGTAAAAAACGCCTCGACAGTCGGCGGTTCCTTGTTGAATGTCCTCAGAATCTTCGAAATGGGCAGCTCAGCCGGAGGGGTTTGGGGACTGATTAGCTGGCCTCTGATAACCTCAGCACAGTATGGGATGCCCAATACTCGGCCGGATGAGGAACAATGACGAACCACTGTGACCCCCACTCGTGAGCCTTCTTGTAGTCGAAGAGGGTGTATCCGGCCTTCGTGATGAGGGTTTAGCTATCCGGGTCGACCCTAACAGTGAAGAATCGGACGAAATCAGTACCCTCCGTCGGATTTGCTTCCTCACAAAGAAGACAAAGGCATGGAGGTGCGAAATGGCCTTTGGGTGGAGGTGAGCGAGAGTGCAGCAGCGGCGAAGGAGGAAGCCCAGCACAAAAGGGTGCGGGGGAATGGTTAGACCGAGGGCGAAAAAATCAACGAAAACTACGTACCCACGGCCAAAGTCGTTGGATGAGAGTCGGAGGATGGCAGGAAAATCTGTGTGCCAAGCGGGGCTTCGACATCCCTGAGGCAATCGCAAGGGAAGAGTAATTGAGAGAAGAGGAGAAGGTGACGCCCAGAAGGAAGTCTTATAGATCTTATAGATTTCAGATACGAGGGGCGAAAGCCGTTAGAAGAGCGAGAGCCCTGAATTGCCTCGATGGCAGGCGGAAATTTGGCGGCGAGTTTACTCTTTTTGCAGAGGAAGAAGACATTGTCAGATTGACGAAGGATCAGAGGGCGGCGACGGCAATGAAAGAGAGAGTTAGCACACGACGACAGGGAGGCGAGAGAAGAGGAACAATCGAAGCAAAGGTGCAGTAGGGGAAAGAAGAGGAAGCTCAAAGTTCGGGCTTTAGGAAAGTTTTTTCCCGCTTAAATAAATAATATATATATTTGTGCGAACATAAAGTATCCTTTCTTTGCAGGGGAAGAGAAGGGCCACACGCTTCCTAAAGACGCTTCCGATGTTTTAGTCGAAAGAAAGACCCTGCGTTTTCTACACCAAGAACAGGCGGAGCAAATTCAAAAAGAGAGTACGAAGCAGGTTCGAACCACGACCTATGCACGTGACCGATAAGAAGTTCCTTTCTCCAGGTATGAAGAAAAAGAACTTGTGGGACTGGGATAAGGAAGGACGAAGCGTAGACGAACCAAAAAACCTCAGTCGCAAAAATTTTGAGAAGTTCTATTTTCTTCACCAAAATTCAGAAAGATAGAACTTGTGGGACTGATGAGAAGGGAAAAATGGTGTCAAGCCAAAACGGGTTACATAGAGCATCCGGCCGCTTTGGCCGGATGGAAGTGGAAGCACATAGAGCATCCGACCGCTTTGGCCGGATGGAGGTGGAAGCGCATAGGGCATCCGGCCGTCTCCAGCCGGATGAGGATAGGACTTAGGCAAAGCAAAGTATTGTACGACTGACCATTGTGGTCAGTCAAAGATGCTAGGAGAGGGTAGAACCGTATTTATACATGTAAAATACAGGCTGGCACCATAAAACTAGGCCAAAATACTATAATAGGGGTGTACCCCCATGAAATAAGATACACTACACTTGGCAATCAAACTCACACTCGATCCTAACTAAGGCTCTCTCTTTCTCTCTACTCTTGTGCAATTCTGTAATCGAGACCAGGTAACATGGGATAGATGATCAGATCGGATTGTATTAGGATAGCATATACTGTTTCACTTTAATCAACCAAAAATAAATTCCAAAACATTGTAATTCAAAAGAATTCATTACTAATCATTGTATCTCACTTTAACATCCGGAACAACTCCAAATTCCTAAACTATGTGATGACGTATCCTTGGTTCCCAACTTCAGCACCATTACCTGTGATCATAAAACAATATACAAAACACGAAGGGACCACGCAAATTAGTGAAACTAAGTAAACACTATCTCATTGTGTAAAATACATTTTGAAACTCATTTTGTATTTGCAAACCTATAACGCATAAAACAACACTTCCCAGTCAAAGCCATTTCCAATAATCACATTCACCAAAATATTTCAGGGGAGAACTTTCACTAGGATTCCAATCATCAGTATACACGGGCGGACACCCAAAATGAGGCAAATAATAACATTCCACCTCACTCTAAGTCCTAAGTGTGCACACCCCCAAAGGTACTTTTACCTAAAGGAGTAGATCATAGAGCTTAGCTGCAAGTAATGTTTATAGGCAAAAATTCAATGGGTACATCGTACCAATAATTTCACAGAGCACCATAAAGGTATCAGCAATTCACACGGAGCACCATAAAGGTACTAACAATCCAAATGATTCATCCAGTGAAAGTCTCCCAAAAAAATACCAATTCACATTGTAAAACCATTGAATCTAGAATACACAGGGGAAAAATACTTCCCAATCTCCAAAATCCCCAATCAGGGTTTTAACAATTCACCAATAAATCACGAACCACAAGAAAACAATTATGAGCACAAATGTTTACCTAGAATCCATGTCCAGTCGAGAAGAGATATCACCCAACCAGTAGCATCCACCATTAATGAATTTGATATCTAGGGTTTAATGTATACACTTTCAACAATCTTCCAATAAAATATAAATGAATCTTAACCTTGCTAATCCCAACTACTATATTATACTTACCCTTCGAACGACTCTAATTCGGCACCAGAGACGAGATTCGACAACAGCAAAAGAAGAACATGAATTGGGAGTTTAGAAGAGAAGAACAAGAATATTGTACTTGTAGAATGTCTTGACGGGGAAGAAGGGAGTGGGAAAGTCATGGTTTAAATAGAATCTTACTATATAGTAATTTAAAAGGAAAGATATTTAGTAAATTAGTTTTGTAAGTTATCTAAGAGGAGAGAAAATAATTAGATTAACATTGTAAATAATCAAGAGTGTAAATAAATCATTTAGAAGATATTTAGTTGAAAGAAATAAATAACAATTCAAATAGTTAGTTGAAGTAGATGAGAATTAGACGATTGCCGTTGCGTAAAGATAAGGATGAACAAAAAAATATCTAAAGAGGAATTTAAATTATTTTACAAGGAGAGGAAGTAGAATAGAAAATGATCATTAATTTAAACATATGGAATATTGTTACGTTAGAAAGAGCTAGAATAACAAGACTAAATAAGTCGGGAGAGAAATAAGGGTTTACCAATATCTAATTAATTTGGAAGAAGTAAAAACTAAAATTGATCTCTTAGAGTCAGGAAGATGTTGTAAGTAATTTAGAGGTAAAATAATCAGTGCAGTAAATTACACAAAAGAAGAATAATTTAGCGTTGCAAATAATATAGAAGAAAAACAGTATTAAGATATTAGTAATTTTGAAGGGAATTTAGATTTGCTACATAACTAACTAGAGATAAGGAATGCCTTACTAAATAAATTAAGAAAATAATTCAGCCCGGTAAGAGGATAGAAGATTTTTTGTAATTATCTTTTAGGGAAAAAGATTTATTTAAGGAACATAAGTAGTTAAATACATACCAATAATTCCCTTAGATAGAAACTAGATTTTATAATAAGTTATAATAATTAACTTCGGAGAGCTAAGGGAGGTGTTTAATGTAGCATACTTTAGTATATATTAATTTAGATAAAGGATAAAGATCAGATAATTTATTAACTTCCCTGGGCCACTAATATCCATTCCCGATAACTACTAACTTATTTATTTCGACTATATATTATATGTATCATAATTCAAAATTGCGGGATTTCAGCAGAACACGATTCCAACTCACTCTGTTGATGAAGAAGAGAAATACGATTGAAAGAGTAGACGGAGCTCGGGTATGGGATCTGGTTGGTAGAAATGAAAATTTGACGGTTTTTAGCAGGTGAATTGGGATTTCAAGGCATTTTCGAACAGAAGGGAGGCCTTCCTCCTGATTGTTCTTTAAAATTTTTTGCTCTTCGGGTTTTTGAGAGTGTTTGGTAGGGAGTAGAGAAGAAGGTTCTGGCTTAGGAAAAACGTGGTATATTACTTGGTTTACCGGTTGGTTGAAGGATGAGGGAATGTCTAGTGTTTCTGTTTATGGAGCAAAGCTGGTCAAAAAGAGAGAGTGGGGAGGGATTTATTCATCGAGGAAAAAATTAAGGAGATGGCGCCGGTGTAGCAGACGATTGATATGGAGAAAATGTCCCAATAGTTAACCCCCTTTAATCAATTAACTAAGGTTGCTCGGTTTCGAATCGTGTTTAGGATTAGTTTAATTCATTAGTTGTTATGTTACACATAACATGTAGTATTATTCTACTACTTAGGATTGGATCATTGTAACCCATATAATAATCCTTAGGTTATCATACTGCTTATATAAATACTTGTATGTGTGGTATATCCTATATATGTATGTTATATATATATCTATATATATATAATATATGTCTATATATCTATTCTATATATCTATATCTATCTATCTCTATATATCTCTATTATATCTTTATACCTATAGTTTTATTACTATGTTATTATTGACCTTGTAATGTTGTTTACTCTTTAAATTCTCATTTAATTTGTGAGTTAGTCAACTTGACCTTCTTGGTCAATTGGGTTGACTTGGTCAAGTGGGTTGACTTGGCAATGGGTCCAAGTCAGCAAGCTTATATAATTCATTTTATAGTCCTTGAATTATATATTCATTTGTTCATTCATTTCGTTATACATGACATTAGTTATTAAACCTAATGTTGCATAATTAAATTCCTCCACTTTATATTATATCCATCTCACTTTATATAATTCCCAATCATATTATATAACTCTCTTGTATTATATTTGAGAAGGAAGAAATGGTGCCAAGTCCAAACAAAACGGAGAGCATCCGGCCGGCCTAGCCCGATGAGAATAAAGTTGCATAAAGCATCGGCCGCTTCAGCCGGATGGAAGTAGAAGCACATAGGCATCCGGTCGTCTCCAGCCGGATGAAAATAGGACTTAGACAAGGCAAAATACAGTACGACCGACCGCCTGTGGTCAGCAAAGATACTAAGAGAGGGTAAAACTGTACTTATAGATGTAAAATACAGGCTGACACCATGGGACCAAGGCCCAAAATACTATAAATAGGGATGTTACCCCCATGAAGTAACACACGCTACATTTGGCAATCAAACTTACACTTGACTCTAACTAAGGCTCTCTCTCTCTCTCTCTACTCTTGCGAAATTCTGTGATCGAGACCAGGTACGTAGAATAGAGGATCAGATCGGATTGTATTAGGATAGCATATACTATTTCATTTGGCGCCGTCTGTGGGAAAAGAACAGCAAGAAGCAACCACGAGACCACACAAAAACAGGGAAGTGATCCGTAACAATTCGTAATGGAAATCCTAAATGACTAATGAAATCTTTTGCAGGATCCGAATACGAGAAATGGCTCTGAGATCCAAGAAGACACCGAAAAGCACCACGAAGAGTATTGTCGCGTTGAGGAAGAAGTGAGTTCGGAGATGCCAGAAGCCATCTCCAAGAAAGATCTTGAGGACATGCTGAAAGGATTAGTCAGATCAATTGACAAGAAGATTGTAGAGGGAAACGAGACTCTACAGCAGGAATTAATGCAAAGAGACGAGGAGTATCAAAAGAAGTGGGATGAAATGACTGAGGCCATAGAACAGTTGAGAAATAAGGATTCCAGAGGCAGTAACGGCGGCGAAGAAAGTAAAGATCGAAGCGCAATTCATTCATCAGCAAAGAGGAAATGGAGGAGGACGACCAAATAGACATGAGCTTATACCCTTCTCAGAAAAGATAGGAAAGCAAGACTCCCGCCGCATTTCGTTGCTCCGGCGATTGAAAAATACGATGGGACAGAGACCCCGCCCAACATATTAAGAAATTCATGTTTGCCATGAATACTCAAGGGATTAGTTCCCTCGCTCTCTGCAACCTATTTCCGGTAACACTTTCAAAGAGAGCATTGGGGTGGATCTCCACGAGGCCGCCGCAATCCATCACCAGCTTCAAAAGCTGACCGAGAATTTCAACAATATTTCGCCGCAAGCAAGAGGGTGAAGAAGGAGACAATAGAGCTGATGGACGTCAAGCAACGAAAGGGAGAGACTGTGAAGGAGTATAGTTAGCGTTTCCATAAGAAGGTTGCAGAAATCGATGACATCGACGAAAAATCTTGATTAAGGCCTTTGGAAATGGCTTGACCCAACCTCGACTTGCTGGAAGATTGCGACAAAAGCGCCAAAAACTCATGGGGAATTAGCTGAAATGATCCATGATTTTTTGAAGTCTGAGATAGCAGAGAACAAGGCTAAGGAGCTAGCAGATAGCTGTGAGCCTCGATTTTAAACCCTATCCTATGTTGATTGAATTGATTGGGATCTAGTCGGGTTTTAGGTCCACTTATCCTAAGATTGATAACTATGTCATTGTGAGCCTTGATTTTAAACCCTATCCTATGTTGATTAAATTGATTAGGATCTAACCGGGTTTTAGGTCCACTTATAACCTAAGATTATTAACTATGTCATATAACAATAATTATTAAAACCTAAGCTAGCTCACTGGAACCTATTATGAGTCGCCACCTAATTTTAACCTAGGATAAATTAGGAAAGGAAAAGTTCTGGTTCGGGGGCTTGGTATTCGACTTATTTAGGGTTCAATTACTTTCATTACCCTCAAGAGTCGTTTTTCCTCTACTTAGTTTATTTACGGCTTATTACGAGTCGTTTTAACCTAAGTGCGCAAGCTTCTGTTTTTTTTGTGTTTTTTCGTTTTTTTGACAGAAAATTAAAGTGAAATTGAAAGCTACCTAAACTAGGGTTTCGGAGGCAGAATTAGGTCAAATTTTGCTTACGTCCGTAGCCACGGACCAAAAGTCCGAGACCACGGACCACAGTTAACCTAAATATGCAGAAAAGTCGAAATTGAAGAAAACAAAAATTTGCAAAGTCCGGGGCCACGGACAGGCTGTCCGTGGCCCGGACATCGTTAGAAAAACCTAAGTTTTGAATTTTTAAAATCCCGCCGCCGTCCGTGTTCCGTGGTCTCGGACACGCGTCCGAGGTCCCGGACCATAGGTCCGAGGTCACGGACCACCCACGGACAGGGTGTTTCAGAAGGTTCCCGAGGGTGTTTTTTGAGCTCAATTTATGGGTGTGTAGCCTGAAAGATTTATAAGTCGTTAGTGATTGAAGGTTTTCAATTTGAACTCGAATTAAGCACGAAACTTTGTAAACAAGTTATTGGGACAGAAGCTTAAACAAACGTCAATACAGAAGCGTAAACAGGTTGGTTTGAACCCAAACTTTGACATAGAGTTAACAAGGTCGTGGGAATCAGAAAGTGGGATTGTAACCTGTTTTTACCTTCGAATCAAGATGATCCTTCACGTTGGGATTCTTCGGAGGCTCCGATGATGCCGGTTCCGGATTGAGTTCGACCCGTCTGGGTTGTTGATTGTTGATGATGTCTTCACGATTGGAGGTGGTTTGGTTGATGTTTGATGATTGTTGATGTGTTAGCGTTGACAAATGTGTTTAGGTGGTGATTTCGAGAGATTTTTGATGTGATTTTGGTGCTTGGATGTGTAAAACGTGAGGAGAATGAGACGGCTAGGTTTTCTGGTTGCTAGGGTTCTTGAGGTCTGATTTGATCATGGGATAAGGTTCCTTATATAGGCTTCCTTAAAGATAGAAAAATCCGGTAAAAACCGAGATTTACCGACGTTTTAGCTCAAGGGCTTCCAAAAGGAATTTGATTATAAAATTTTACACATGGGTAAAGGAATATTTCTGATTTTTCTAAAGTGGAATCGAATTTTTTGGATATTGGGATATTTTTAAATTCAATTTCCCGTCAATTCAATCAGAAATTGCAGAAAATTATTGGAAATTCGAAAAATCAAAATTCCAACGCCATTATGCTTCAAATGTCATCCTTTATCATGGGTTAAAATTTCAAAGCATTTTGATTGATTTGACCCTTATTTGGAGGAGAGAGAAAGCCTATAGGGGCTTAGGAGCCTTGAAAAATACGAAAATGCCCCTGGAGATGACTAGCTGTCCCTAGTACTCTGAAACGTGCCGATCGAACTGGGAACCCTCTACTCCCTATTAGTAGAGACTTTCCCCGGGGGGTTGAAATTTTGGGTATAACAGTCATTAAACAATAATTATTAAAACCTAAGCTAGCTCACTGGAACTATTATGAGTCGCCACCTAATTTTTACCTAGATCAAATTAGGAAAGGAGAGTTCGGGTTCGGGGGCTTGATATTCGACTTAATTAGGGTTCAATTACTTTCATTACCCCTAGAAGTCGTTTTTCCTCTACTTAGTTTAATTACGGCTTATTACGAGTCGTTTTAAACCTAATGCGCGAGCTTCTGTTTTTTTGTGTTTTTTAGCATTTTTTGACAGAAAATTAAAATAAAATTAAAGATTCCTAAACTAGGGTTTCGGAGGCAGAATTAGGTCAAATTTTGTTTCCGTCCGTGGCTACGGACCTAATGTCCGAACCCACGGACCCTAGTTAACCTATGTGAACATAAAAGTCGAATTAAACAGAAAACAAATTTTGCAAGGTCCGGGGCCACGGACAGGATGTCCGTGGGCCCGGACATTATTTTAGAAAACCTAAATTTTGAAAATTTTGAAATACCACCACCGTCCGGGGGCGTCCGGGCTTACGGACAAGGCGTCCGGGACCTCGGACATAGCGTCCGTGGGTGTGGACCGCCCTCGGACGGCGGCGTTTGGGATGTTCCCGATGGTTTTTGAGCTCAAATTTTATGGGTGTGTAGCCTGAAAGCTGTACAAAGACGTTAGTGATTGAAATTTTCAATTTGAAATCGAATTTATGCGAAACTTAACGAACAGTTTAAAGTAGAAACCCAAAGCAACCTTAATTCAGAGCAAGAAAATCAATTCGTTTAGCATTTTAACAGAAGTGTATTAGACCAAGGGTTAGAGATTTGGTTTTTAACCTGTTTTGAGGTTGAAATTTTTGTTCCTTCACGTCGGGAATCTCTGAAAGCTTCGTTGGTGGCCGATCCGGTTCGACTTGACCCGAGCTTCTGACCTTCTTCTTCCTTGTTTGTTAAGCACGTTTTGTTCTGTTTTGTGGTGTTTGATGCTTGAAGTTCATGGGAGAAGAAAGAATGTGTTTTTGGTATTTTGGGATATTTTGGTAGAGTTTCGGTATTTGGAGTGTTTACAACGTGGGAGGCTGTAACACCCCCCTACTACGCACATAACTTTACTTGGAATCGCAGCGGAAAATAAACACACTAAACAGTAACTAAACGATTGGTGCTACAATGCCGTCAACCACCCACGTGGCTAACAAGGCTGAATAAATACAATTGTACCGGTCTGATGATCAGACTCCCGAGCATAGAACTAATAACCATATATATACATCAACATAACCGAGTGTTTACATAAATCCTTCACTGTATACTTCACTGTAAACCATCATAAACAAGTATATAACACGCCACGGGAGCACAGGCGCAACCCGGGCAACATCCGAAAGTACTCCCAAAGTAAACTACTTTCTAGGATCTAGAGCCACTCTGCTTCTTCGATCCTCATCCTGCAGTATAAGAAATATGGATCCCCCGAGGGGGTCAGCAACCCTGGCTGGCATGGTTAACGCGCAGCCCATCGACTACCGAATGCGCGCAACTATTTTCATGATGACATGGTATTTATTTTAAAACACACAAACTACATATATAACATAACATGGGTATTGTACACATCATAACTCACAACACACACATACAATTCCTTTTAGGAGAGAACCACACAGTTAGTCCCCATTGAGAGCCTAGAGAATGTTGCCACGCTCATACTTAGCTCGTTACATAACTCGTTACCGTCCGGTTAGATTGAACGGTTAACTTAACACAAGTGCCTCGATATAGTGATCCAAGCACACCGAATTAACACATAGTATGCCCCTGTGGCCCGACGTGAGTCAGTAAAATAAGTAGCCTTGGTTAAGCTAAAGGGAAGGTTAGAACCAAATTGGAAACCTTAACCATAACATACAGAGAGAATCGAACCCGGGTTATGACATCGACTCCCATACTCACACGCGCTGGCCGACAGACCGGACTCCTCACTTCCCCCGTTAGCCCTTGTTAGTAGTTTCATCACCGAACTCACCAACACTCCCAATATAGTCAGTCTTTTAGACACACACAAGCCGGTGTAAACCGGTAGGCAACAGACTGCAAGAAAACCATACCTGGTCCTTGCCTCGACTGATTTCCACCTTGAGAGAATCCTAACACATTAGTAACGTCGGTTAATTAACGCACTAGTCCATTATTAACATTATCTACTCAACATACTAGTTTATTTTTACTTTACACTTGTTACAACTTTTCATCCTTTAATTGCCTTTAAAACCCACTAACATGTCTTACATAACCTTATAATATCATTACTAACCTACTACCATTTTTAGATAACAATTTCCATCTTAAAACAATACTTTTTGGTCCATATAGTGGCATTCCGAACTTGTGTCCGAGCTTCCAAGTTCGGACGCAAGCCGTGACTTTAGACAGAAAACAGACACACGTCCGAACTTATGTCCGGACTTCGGAAGTTCGGACGTGAGCCGAAAAAATCTAGACAGAATTCTAGCGTCCGAACAGTGTCCGGACTTCCCAAGTTCGGACACAGTTCGAGGATAATCCTAAGGATGGGTGGGTACGCCCGAACATGTGTCCGGACTTCCCAAGTTCGGACACTGTTCGCGAGTGAGAATTTCTTTACCCAACAGGGCCTGTCGAACTTCCACATCCGGACGGAAGTTCGGACAAGGCATTATTCTCCAATTTCTAAGCCTTTAAACACACTTAACCAAATTTCTCCAAAGCCTCCAACACTTATAGTCTCTCTCCTTAAGTTTCTAAGTGGCATCCCTTGCCTATTCCAATCATTATTCCTAGATATTTCTTCACACAACATCATTATTTTAACATGTTTCTTACAACTAAAACTCCTTTGTCATCCTTGAAATCCCTTTTTCTAAGCTTACACTTTCTCTCCTTATTTTACCAAAGTTTGCCTAAGCCTTCATCTAAGTCCAAAATGACTTTGGTACATACTAAAACCTCAAGATCATGCCTAAGTCCTTATTACACTCTAGAACACTTCCTAGTTCATCAAAATTCTTTTATAACATCTTGAATCCTTTATGCATTTCCTAAGTTTCTAACTTACCAAACCTTATGTAAACACTTAGAACTTCTTGCTTCTTACCTAAATTTTGACATGGATTCCCCTAGAACATTACTAAGTCTAAACACTTTGTTTCTCTCATAAACACACAAGAACATCTAGAACACTTTCTTACACATTCACCAAATTCACACTACATCACAATATAGTGCATAACTTAAATGCATGGCACTTAGGCCCTTAAAATGCATGGCTCTTAGGCCCTTAAAGTGCTTAAATCTTAAACACTGAATTTCCACAATATATATGCCTTTAAACCTGCGATTACACACAACAAGACATATGGTATTTTACTAGTCTCCTTGAGAACATTTACTAGGTCATTTACCATTTGCTCTTTAGGTAGTTTTTAATAAGCAATTATAGGCTCATTTCTCCTAAGGCATTAAACAACATTAAGTTAGTAGATTTACCTCTTTTTCCAAAACACTTCCTTCTTGTTTCCTTACAAAACCGTATGGTATTTTGATTCCTTGTCAAGTTCTAGACAATATACAAACATTATAATGAGTATTCAAGCTATAGGCTTCATCTCATTGTAAACCCTAATTTTACATTGTTTCAAAAACATTAATGTAGTTGTTTTACCTTGATCTTTGAAGAGAGTTTGAATATATAACAAGAGAGGACTCCACCTAGTCCATGAAGAGTTGAAATGAAGCTAGAACAAAGTCACACACAAAGAGCTATATCAATGTGTATTTTCGGTCAAGGTAAGAACATGGAGGAAACATGATTTTTCTTTGAGATTCCTTACCTAGAAGCAAAGGAGATCAACAATATGTCAAAAGACAAGCTCAAGCATTCAATGGTGGAACACCTTGGCACCGAAATGGGGCTCTTGGAGTTTTGAGAAGATAGGAATAAAGAGCTTGATGAGAGGAAGAGATTGGTGGTGTTTGTTTTTGATTTGGACAAGTAGCTAGATTTACAAGTGGTCAAAGATGGAGTTTCTATGGTGGTAGTAGTATTACCGTGAGAGAACAAGAAGAGAGGTAGAAGATGGTGTTTGGAAACCGTGGGAATGAAGGAAAGAAATGAGAATGAGATAGGATTTGCTTTTAAGAAGATATTTATGCTTAAAGTAAAAAGTAATTTACTTAGTTTTCTTTACTTACTTATTTTATCAACTAAAGAGTGGTGAGTCACACACTTAGAAAACCGGCCCCCCTTTATTAGTGTGAGGGTGTTTTAGTCTTTGTTTGTCAATTTAATTACTTAATACAACATAAGTTATAAACTAGCTTATAAAGTACTATTCACCTAACAAGGCACTTAGAAGTGAAATTTTTGATTTCCCATTAATATAGCCACCCAAATGTGATACTATATAGTAACATATATATTTAAGAGTAATGATGGACATTTAGCCATTCAAAACTCATTTACAAGACAATTTTCAAAAATGTGCTTTAAACTCCTTAAGCACATTTTGTGTTTAAACTTGTTTTCAAGCTTGGTTTTCTTTGGTAATTGGTTTAATATGTTCATTAGTGTATAAATGAGGTCTTGGTAAGTCATTAGGTCTTAACCAAGTTTATCACAAGCTTAGAGCACATTTTGGCTCTTATTGACTTTAAAGCACATTTTGTGTTTCTTTAGTTTAAATTTATTTACTAAGGTTTCTAAGACTCTTTTTAGTCTTATTACACCATATTTAGGTGTTTAGACAACATAACTAGGTTTGGGGTATTTCAATCTACCCCCCTTAAAAGAACTTTGTCCCCAAAGTTCATACTTCCACATAACTTAAACATTAGAACATGAGAACACATATCAACAACACTTCTATATCACATTAACAACATCTTACATCATATCGGACACATGGTCCAAACAACAAAACATTACAACATCATTCAGACTCAGCGGTCTGTAAACATTAACAACATGACAACACAACACAGACAATGTATTCAAATACATGTCATACACATAATAACCGAACGGCTCTACCCCCCTTAAATAGGGGTACGCCCCGTACCCTATACATACAAACACTAAGATAAACGACGGGTACTTCGCCTTCATCTTATCTTCCAGCTCCAAGTGGCCTCCTCAACGTCCTGGTTAGACCAGAGAACCTTCACCAGTCTCACAGACTTATGGCGAGTGTCTCGAGTCTTAGTGTCCAGAATCCGTACCGGAGTCTCCACTGATCGCATGGTCGGCTCTAAAGTTAGCCTTTCAGGCTGAAGCACATGAGACGGATGAGACATATACTTCTTCAACTGGGACACATGAAATACATCATGTACCTTGCCCAGCTCGGCGGGTAAGTCAAGTTATAAGCTACCGGGCCGATCCGCTCCGTCACAACATAAGGCCCCACATATTTTGGGCTCAACTTGCCTTTCTGGCCAAAACGAAACACTCCCTTCATGGGGGATACTCTCAAAAATACCTGATCGCCCACGGCGAACTCCAGGTCACGTCGGCGCACATCTGCGTACGACTTCTGTCTATCCTGAGCTGCTTTCATATTATCCCTAATCTGGCGAACTTCTGCCTGAACTTGCTCAAGATACTCTGGTCCTATAATGACCGTCTCACTCGACTCATCCCAGCATAATGGCGTGCGGCATGGTCTACCGTACAATGCCTGGAAGGGAGACATCTTGATCGATGCATGATAACTGTTGTTGTAGCTAAACTCGATCAGATGTAACTTATCAATCCAGCTGGTCTGAAAGTCAAGTGCACATGCACGTAGCATATCCTCAAGTGTCTGAATAGTGCGCTCACTCTGACCATCGGTCTGTGGGTGAAACGCTGTACTCAATTTCAGTTCAGTACCCAATGCCTCTCGTGTAGACTTCCAATATCTGGATAGGAATCTGGTATCTCTGTCAGATACAATCGTCTTTGGTACACCATGATGTCTTACAATTTCCTTATCGAATAGTTCTGCCAATCTTGCCACTTTCCAGGTGTCCTTCATCGGAATGAATCGAGACACCTTGGTCAGTCGGTCTACCAACCCAAATCATATTCAGACCTCCCCTTGTAGGCGGAAGCCCTACCACGAAGTCCATGATATATGTCAACTTCCACTCCGGCACTGGCATTGGCTGCACCATACCACCAGGCCGTCGGTGCTCAACTTGACCTTTGACAAGTGAGACACCTCAACACATAGTCATTCACATCCTTTTTCATTCCAGCCCACCAGAAATATCTTTTCATACCTTTATACATCTTTGAAGCTCCGGGGTGAATCGAAGTAGTAGAACAATGGGATTCACTCAATATGCGCTCCTTCAACTCAGCGCTACCCCTGGGTATACACACCGCCATTGAGCCTAATCAGGTCATCATCGTGGAGTCTGAAGTCGTACTTCTGACCCTCGAATGTGCCATCAATAAGCTTCTGCTAATCTCCACCATATACTGATCCGTCATCTGAGCACTCCGCACCTCTTCAACCAAGCCAGTATGAGAGACTAGCGAATGGAGAGAGTGTGCTCGGCGACTCAATGCGTCAGCTACCACATTTGCCTTACCCTCCTTGTACTGTAAATTGATGTCATAATCATTCAGAAATTCAACCCACCTTCTTTGCCTCATGTTCAACTCCTTCTGAGTGAACAAGTACTTTAAACTCTTGTGGTCAGAAAATCGTCACACTTACCCCATACAAGTGATGTCGCCATATCTTCAGTGCGAAGACAATGGCCCCCAATTCTAAATCGTGGGTAGGGTAGTTCTCCTCATGCTTCTTCAGCTGTCGGGAGGCGTAAGCTACGACCTTCCCGTGTTGCATCAACACACAACCCATACCCCTGCCTGATGCGTCGCAATAGACCTCAAAACCATCTGGACCGTCTGGTAATGTCAGAACCGGTGCAGATGTCAGAGCATCCTTGAGACTCGCGAAAGAACTCTCACAGTCGACTGTCCACTCGAATGGTGCATCCTTTTTCATCAAGGAAGTCATCGGCTTCGAGACACTGGAGAAGTTCTTCACAAATCTCCTATAGTAACCTGCCAGACCGAGGAAGCTCCTGATGTCGGTAACTGTCTTCGGCCTAGGCCAGGTGCGCACTGCATCTATCTTTGCCGGATCAACAGCGATCCCGGCCTCAGAAATCACATGTCCAAGGAAGGATACTTGGTTCAACCAAAATTCACACTTAGAAATTTAGCATACAGCTGATTCTTTCTCAATGTTTGCAATACATCTCTCAGGTGGCTTTCATGCTCACCTCTCGATTTCGAATACACAAGTATGTCATCGATGAAGACTACCACTGATTTGTCCAACTGATCTTGGAACAAACGGTTCATTAAGTCCATGAACTTTGCTGGTGCATTTGACAAGCCAAACGGCATAACTGTGAACTCATAATGCCCATACCTAGTTCTGAAGCTGTCTTTTCGATATCACTGTCACGGATGGCAATCTGGTGGTATCCGGAACGTAGGTCTATCTTGGAGAATACTGATGCTCCCCTCAGCTGATCAAATAGATCATCGATGCGTGGTAAGGGGTAACGGTTCTTCACCGTAACAGCATTCAGCTCCCGATAATCAATACATAGGCGGAGGCTACCGTCCTTCTTCTTCACGAAGAGGACCGGCGCTCCCCATGGTGAAACACTGGGGCGGACAAAGCCCTTGTCGAGTAGGTCTCTCTAGCTGCTCCTTGAGCTCTGTCATCTCTGCTGGAGCCATACGGTAAGGTGCTTTTGCAATGGGTCCGGTGCCCGGAACTAGATCAATCTCAAACTCAACCTCTCGTGCTGGCGGCATGCCCGGCAGTTCCTTAGGAAATACATCAGGAAACTCCGACACTACCGGCACATCTGGGCTAAACTCAGGGTCTCTCTCTATGTCCTGGACATAGCAGAGGTATACATCATCCCTCGTCGTAACTCGTGATACATAGCCATGGCGGTGATGATCTGAGTCGAAGGCTCCCTCGGCCTCTGGCGGTAAGATATGGTAACCCCAGACGGACTCCGAAGAAGCAGTCGATGCTCGGCACACAGGATTCTGCCCTTGTACCGCTCCAACCAGTTCATCCCGACAATCACATCAAAGCCTAGTCCGTCGAACTCTATCAAGTCGATCGGAAACTCTTCACCCCTGATTCGAACAATAGCATCTCGGTAGCAGCGGGTACATCTGATCCGCTCTTTCGACGGGAGAGTGACCACGAAGTCTGGCATCTCTTCACCGTCTAACCCCAGCCTCTTCGCAAATGATAGCGAAATGAATGTGTGTGAGGCTCCAGAGTCGAACAAGATCGATGCATCCACGCCATTCACTGGAAAGGTACCGGTGAGGATCGTGCCGCTCTTGCCGGCTTCTGCCTTACTGCAGACACTCAGTATACCTCCCGTTCCGAGTGCACAGCCTAATTCATTGGCAAACTAATAAGTATTGGGTAACAACACGGTTTATATGCTTCAAACAACTCCACTTTATTCATTAACACACTCTTTTTACAACATTCATTGGCTTATACTGTTGCCATGATTCACACTTACAACATCCTTAATACATACTGGTTTGTCACATAATTATACAAGGCTTAAAACTGTCTGAAGGTCAAATTCAAACGTCCGGGTTTCATGTGTGTGGCATTGATCACTGCCGACGGTGCGGTATTCAGTTTGATCTTTCTGATGCCATGATATAGCATCCTTGATTGCCCACCCATGATTAATACATCTCCCGATTTCAGCAGTAGCTTCTTTGCGAGATCAGCACGCTTCTGCTCGCCATATACAAACACTGCGGTATCACCAATGGACCAAGACACCACGGGTACTCCCTTACTTAGAGACTCGGGTGACTCGTCCTTGTCTTGGTGTATACCTAACCGTCCACCTTTCTGGTAGAAGTTAACAATGCATAAATCTGCTTTCACACTTGGAATTGATTCCGTTCAACTTGCTGAGCAGTTCCCACGGCGTGGTTAACGACCGCATGGAACTCCTCTGGTATACTTGATACTGTTGCTCCATCTTCAGCTCGCACTTCTTGATATGACTTGGTGTAAGGGTTCCAGTCCTTACCCATGCACATCATCTTCAATTGCATCCTTGCTCCGTTCGGGTATTCGGGTGTGTAAAACCCTCCTGGTTTTGCTCCAAGTTCGTCGCATCGTCTGATGATATGGATTTGTGCCTCCGGTGTCAGGTATCCATTTAGAAGTATCATACCTGGCTGGATGACCTGACATTGCTCCAACGGAAAGTCGGTGATGTTGATGGTGGTTTCTTCAGGGTTTGGTGTGGGTGGGATTGGATAACATATATTGAAAGTTCCTTTAAGTTTAGAGTACTCTAATTAGGCAAATCTCACACTATACTTTATTTATTTACTCACATGGTTGTTTATTTAAACTCACTCACACACATGCATGAAATGCGGTTTGCAGACACTCATTACATTCAACAGTTTAGGCGGTACCTGGTCTAGAAGAGGGCCCTGGCGCCTCAGACCGGTCCACCACATTCAGGGTGGCCTTGTTGGACCCCGACCCCTTCCCCTTCTGGGACTCTGTGTACCTCTGATCTGGGGGTGGCTGATTCGCCGTCTTCTGGCCATCGGTGGTCGTAGTGGCCTTACCCTTCCATTGCCCCTTGGGCCTGAAGTTCCTACTGTTTGGGTTCTGCCAGCATTCATGATCGTGGTGACCCATCTTCTTACAGTATCGGCACTGAACATCGTTACCCTTGCAGTCCTTGCCGGGGTGGTCTCCGTTGCACCACTTGCAGTAATAGTGGCGCTCCGGTCCAGAGCCCGTGCTAGCTGCTATCACAATACACAATCAATACTTGTTCCACAACTTATTAACATATACTCTAACTTATCACGCAGACTTAGACAATTACCCTTAGGTGGGTAAGAACGTAGGGGCTTGGCCGCATACGCATAGGTGAGCTGTAGAGGCTCCTCAGCAGTGGTGGTCTGGGTCTGGCCCTTGCCACCCTGTTGCTGTCCTTTCTGGGACTGGGGTATGATTTCTTCTTCTTCCCTCCCCACTGCCCTTGCGTGCCTTGGCCCTCGTTCTGAGCCTTGCGCTTGAGCGCACTCTCCTCGTCCCTCAGACGGACGGTGATCTCCACAATAGCAGCGGCATGATAGCACTCCTATATTTAGGGTGTCAGTTATGCCCCGCCAAATAAACTCACAACACATTAACACATCGTACACACTTATTCACATTACACTGTAGTTCCTTTACCTGCAAGGTGGTATATCCAGTAGGCCCCATGCCGTAGCGTAGGCGATAGTTCAGTCCGTTGTAGAAACGGTTCACAAGGATCCGGTCTGAGTAACCCAGATCCGGTAGCAGGTGGATAAGTCCGATGAAGGCTGAGTAGTACTCATCTACCGTCATCTTATCCCCTTGCCTCAGATTGTCCAACTCCAGGCGCTTGGCCTCTTGCACATGTATAGGATAGTATTTGGCTCGCAGAAGAGCCGTGTACTCCCTCCACTGAAATGTCGGGTCAGCAACTCTACCCTCGCGCACAAGCTTCCACCAGTTTTGTGCCGAGCCTTTCAAGTAGTAAGCAGCAAGTCGTACCTTGACCTGCTCAGGTGGTGCTAGGGTTTCGAAGAGGTCTCCATTTCGGAGATGTATGCCTCGAGCTTACGGGGATCGGTCTCCCCACTGAATGAGGGCGGCCTCAGATCAGCCAACGCCTTGACCCAATTGGTCTCTCGTGGCGGTGGTGGTGGTGGCTGAACTCCGGGCTGTTGCCCTTGCTGTATAGCAGCAACTAAATCGGGTACCAGCTGGGCTACGGCGGCTGCAACTGCCTCAGCCATGGTCTGTGCCGTAGTATCTCCATCCTGGTCACCCATACCTCCAGTACCGCGCCCGCGGCCTCTACCTCGTGGTCTACCTGCCATCTGAATTCATATGAACATCTCATTAGCATTATGCTTGCACACTTATTGGTCCAACGATTGTAACGCTTCCCGATAATAAGGTATCTCCACACTTAGTTAGTGGTTAACCTTTCCAAATCTGTTCACTTAGGTATCTGTAGTTAGGTTTCCTAACTCGGTAATGTCCCTAAGCTCGGTATTCTAGTCATCAGAGCGATACTTCGCTCTGATACCACTTTTTAACACACCCTACTACGCACATAACTTTACTTGGAATCGCAGCGAAAATAAACAACTAAACAGTAACTAAACGATTGGTGCTACAATGCCGTCAACCACCCACGTGGCTAACAAGGCTGAATAAATACAATTGTACCGGTCTGATGATCAGACTCCCGAGCATAGAACTAATAACCATATATATACATCAACATAATACCCGTGTTTACATAAATCCTTCACTGTATACTTCACTGTAACCATCATAAACAAGTATATACACGCCACGGGAGCACAGGCGCAACCCGGGCAACATCCGAAAGTACTCCAAAAGTAAACTACTTTCTAGGATCTAGAGCCACTCTGCTTCTTCGATCCTCATCCTGCAGTATAAGAAATATGGATCCCCCGAGGGGGTCAGCAACCCTTGGCTGGCATGGTTAACGCGCAGCCCATCGACTACCGGATGCGCGCAATATTTGTCATGATGACATGGTATTTATTTTAAAACACACAATACATACATATATAACATAACATGGGTATTGTCGTACACATCATAACTCACAACACACACATACAATTCCTTTTAGGAAAGAACCAACACAGTTAGTCCACATTAAGAGCCTAGAGATGTGCCACGCTCATACTTAGCTCGTTACATAACTCATTACCGGTCCGGTTAGATTGAACGGTTAACTTAACACAAGGTGCCGGATATAGTGATCCAAGCACACCGAATTAACACATAGTATACCCCTGGGCCCGACGTGAGTCAGTAAAATAGCCTTGGTTAAGCTAAAGGGAAGGTTAGAAAACCAAATTGGAAACTTAACCATAACATACAGAGAGAATCGAACCGGTTATGACATCGACTCCCATACTCACAACGCTTGGCGGAACAGACCGGACTCCTCACTTCCCGTTAGCCCTTGTTAGTAGTTCATCACCGAACTCAACAAACACTCCACAATAATAGGTCAAGTCTTGTTAGACACACACAAGGGAAGAGAGGTCATACTTAACAACATAATAATATTTAACAACTGTAAACTCTTTACATGGTTTAATCTTACAAAGTCATAAACACACAGAAAAACAAACAACACACAAAGCCGGTGTAAACCGGTAGGCAAAGACTGCAAGAAAACCATACCTTGGTCCTTGCCTCGACTGATTTCCACTTGAGAGAATCCTAAACACATAGTAACGTCGGTTAATTAACGCACTAGTCCATTATTAACATTATCTACTCAACATTACTAGTTTATTTTTACTTTACACTTGTTACAACTTTTCATCCTTTTAATTGCCTTTAAAAACCCACCTAACATGACTTACATAACCTTATAATATCATTACTAACCTACTACCATTTTAGATAACATTTTCCATCTTAAAAAAATACTTTTGGTCCATATAGTGGCATGTCCGAATTGTGTCCGAGCTTCCAAGTTCGGACGCAAGCCGTGACTTTAGACAGAAAACAGACACACGTCCGAACTTATGTCCGGACTTCGGAAGTTCGGACGTGAGCCGAGAAAAATCTAGACAGAAATTCTAGCGTCCGAACATGTGTCCGGACTTCCCAATTCGGACACAGTTCGAGGATAATCCTAAGGATGGGTGGGTACGTCCGAACATGTGTCCGGACTTCCCAAGTTCGGACACTGTTCGCGAGTGAGAATTTCTTTACCCAACAGGGCCTGTCCGAACTTCCACATCCGGACGGAAGTTCGGACAAGGCATTATTCTCCAATTTCTAAGCCTTAAAACACTTAACCAAATTTTCTCCAAAGCCTCCAACACTTATAGTCTTCTCCTTAAGTTTCTAAGTGGCATTCCTTGCCTATTCCAATCATTATTCCTAGATATTTCTTCACACAACATCATTATTTTAACATTGTTTCTTACAAACTAAAACTCCTTATGTCATCCTTGAAATCCCTTTTTCTAAGCTTACACTTTCTCTTATTTTACCAAAGTTTGCCTAGCCTTATCTAAGTCCAAAATGACTTTGGTACATACTAAAACCTCAAGATCATGCCTAAGTCCTTATTACACTCTAGAACACTTCCTAGTTCATCAAAATTCTTTTATAACATCTTGAATCCTTTATGCATTTCCTAAGTTTTCTAACTTACCAAACCTTATGTAAACACTTAGAACTTCTTGCTTCTTACCAATTTTGACATGGATCCCCTAGAACATTACTAAGTCTAAACACTTTGTTTTCTCCATTAAAACACAAGAACATCTAGAACACTTTCTTACACAACTTCACCAAATTCACACTACATCACAATATAGTGCATAACTTAAATTTCATGGCACTTAGGCCCTTAAATGCATGGCTCTTAGGCCCTTAAAGTGCTTAAATCTTAAACACTGAATTTCCACAATATATATGCCTTTAACCTGCGATTACACACAACAAGACATATGGTATTTTACTAGTCTCCTTGAGAACATTTACTAGGTCATTTACCATTTGCTCTTTAGGTAGTTTTAATAAGCAATTATAGGATCATTTCTCCTAAGGCATTAAACAACATTAAGTTAGTAGATTTACCTCTTTTTCCAAACACTTCCTTCTTGTTTCCTTACAAAACCGTATGGTATTTTGATTCCTTGTCAAGTTCTAGACAATATACAAACATTATAATGAGTATTCAGCTATAGGCTTCATCTCATTGTAAACCCTAATTTTACATTGTTTCAAAAAACATTAATGTAGTTATTTTACCTTGATCTTTGAAGAGAGTTTGAATATATAACAAGAGAGGACTCCACCTAGTCCATGAAGAGTTGAAATGAAGCTAGAACAAAGTCACACAAAGAGCTATATCAATGTGTATTTTCGGTCAAGGTAAGAACATGGAGGAAACATGATTTTTCTTTGAGATTCCTTACCTAGAGAGCAAAGGAGATCAACAATATGTCAAAAGACAAGCTCAAGCTCCTTCAATGGTGGAACACCTTGGCACCGAAATGGGGCTCTTGGAGTTTTGAGAAGATAGGAATAAAGAGCTTGATGAGAGGAAGAGATTGGTGGTGTTTGTTTTTGATTTGGTTAAGTAAGCTAGGAGATACAAGTGGTCAAAGATGGAGTTTCTATGGTGGTAGTAGTATTACCGTGAGAGAACAAAGAAGAGAGGTAGAAGATGGTGTTTTGGAAACCGTGGGAATGAAGGAAAGAAATGAGAATGAGATAGGATTTGCTTTTAAGAAGATATTTATGCTTATAAAGTAAAAAGTAAGTTTACTTAGTTTTCTTTACTTACTTATTTTATCAACTAAAGAGTGGTGAGTCACACACTTAGAAAACCGGCCCCCCTTATTAGTGTGAGGGTGTTTTAGTCTTTGTTTGTCAATTTAATTACTTAATACAACATAAGTTATAAACTAGCTTATAAAAGTACTATTCACCTAAACAAGGCACTTAGAAGTGAAATTTTGATTTCCCATTAATATAGCCACCCAAATGTGATACTATATAGTACACATTATATTTAAGAGTAATGATGGACATTTAGCCATTCAAAACTCATTACAAGACAATTTTTCAAAAATGTGCTTTAAGACTCCTAAAGCACATTTGTGTTTAAACTTGTTTTCAAGCTTGGTTTTCTTTGGTAATTGGTTTAATATGTTCATTAGTGTATAAATGAGGTCTTGGTAAGTTCATTAGGTCTTAACCAAGTTTATCACAAGCTTAGAGCACATTTTGCTCTAATTGACTTTAAAGCACATTTTGTGTTTTCTTTAGTTTAAATTTATTTACTAAGGTTTCTAAGATTCTTTTTAGTCTTATTACACCATATTTAGGTGTTAGACAACATAACTAGGTTTGGGGTATTTCAGAGGCAAGTAGACGACTGTGTTGTCCTGACTATGGGATGTTATCCTCTGCCTAGGGCGTTTTTTTGAAGGTCCTTTATAGAAAGAGCAAGACCATGTTGATAGAACAAGATTTTTATCTAAAACCCTGATTTTGTGCTCTAAGGGAATCTGATTTTTTAAAATATGTTGTAGGCCGATAAAATTATGAATTTTAACTAAAGATAAAGGATGATTTTTAAGAATTTTGAGAGTTGGAATCGGGTTATTTTGATAAATAACCGATTAGATAAAAATCTCACAATCTGGAATTTCCCATAATTCATAACTTATTATTGGAAAGTCAACATAACGAAATTCCAACGGAATTAGTCTCTAATAATCATCCTCTATCTTGTGTTAAAATTTCATGACGTTTTGTTTTGATTTCGGTATTTTCCGTAGGAGAGAGAAAATTGCAAAAATGATTGAATTTCTCTTTTAAATTTTTGGGTTAAGGTTCCAAATAAAATAATTTCAGGTTTATGACTGTATGTAGTCATGCTAACCATGTGACAATTTTATTTTAATTTTGGAAACCTTTTATTATTTCTATTTTGAGGTTATTTCATGTGTTATTTAAAGAAATTAGCTTATAATATGAATTAAAAGCTAAATTTCCAGAATAAATATTATCAGAAAATCATGAAATACCTTTCATAATGACTATGATATTTGGAAGTGTTTGGAGATAATAAACAAGTCATATGAAAATAGAAAATCCCAATAATGTCCTTGGAAATCCCGCCTTGGTGCTTTTTGACCCCTTTTGCCCTTTGTAACACGTATGCCTTAGAGACTACTCCGGGGGGTTGAAATTTTGGGTATAACAGATTGCCCCCCGTCAACTAGGCTTTGTAATGAAGATGAAAAGACTAGTTGATGCCTGAGTGACACCCACAAAATTTGGGATCTTAAAAGACCATGTATGTGGATTGTGTCGAGCTATTCTAAGGCGCTGACTACCTAAAAACGAAATGACGAAGTAAATGTCAAGCGATTCTAAGGCGTTGACTACCTAAAAATGAAATGACGAAGTAAATGTCAAGCGATTCTAAGGCGTTGACTACCTGAGGATGATGAAAATGATGCCAAACTATTCTAAGGTATTGACTGCCTAAAAATGATGAAAATGATGTCAAGCTATTCTAAGGTGTTGACTGCCTAAAAATGAGAAACAAAAATGAAATAATGTCAAGCGGTTCTAAGGCGTTGACTACCTATAAGCGAAGATGAAGTTATGTCGAGCTATTCGAAGGCGTCGACTACCTAAACTGAATGACAAGATGTCAAGCTATTCTAAGGCGTTGACTACCTGAAGATGATGAAAATGAAATAATGTGTAGATGCAGGAATGCTGATATTGAAATACCCCAAACTTAAAAATGGTGATTAATTATTCTAATATAGTATTTAAGGGCCTAATAGTGCCTAAGTAATTTTGGTAAGGAAAATAAATCCAAAAGAAATAAAGAAACGCTTAGAAAGCGGAAAACGCTAAATAAGCGTTAAATAACCATAGGAGGTATGAGACCTCGGTTAGCGTATTATATGGATTCTAAAGGTTTAATAAGACCTAAATAATATGTGGGAATAACTCCCGAAGAAAATGGGTCCAAATAATGTATTAAAACGCTAATAGAGCTTTAACGCACGTCTTTCGAGAAGACCCGAAAGCGTGATTTTAAGTGGTCAAACGAACCCGTAAAAATTATAAGTCATTAAATAAATATTATTAGGCATTTATGAAAGCTTAATAACCAATAAAAATAAAGAAATGAGGAAATTCCGGAAAACGGGCCCGGTTAGTGAACAGTACCTAAACCGGGTAAAATAACGAGCGTTTTCTGTAAAATACGAAAAACGCTCCAGCTAGTATAACTGTAGGGGGACCGATTTTTAATAGTCAAATAACTCCCTCACACACACATGTAACTAGCTAATTAAATAAGAGAGCCAAAAGCAAAAAGCAATAAAGTAGAAACTACTTTATCCCTTCTCTCTCTCCTCACCCACTCATTTCTTTACTCTCTCACCTCTCTCCTTCCTCATCCCCACCGATTTCTCCCTCCTCTTTCCTCTGGCATGGGCGATTTCTTGAAGCTACACAAGCCTCCCATGGCTTCCCTTCTTCTATCCCATGCTCTACCTCCATTTGAGCTCCAATCACAAAAATAATTACATATTTGTAATCCCCTCATCATCCTCTACACTTCTCTCTTTTCAAAATCCAAAAGGAGGAAGTTCATCTCCATGGGTTTTCCCCATTCAAAGAGAAAATGGCACCAATGTAAAGCTTGGAGTCTCCTCTCTCCATTAAGGTAAAAATCTACATGAAAACTCATGTTCTCTCCATTTTCCTTCATAACCGATTTTTGCCCATTTGTAACACTCCATTTTCTCTCTCTCTCCTTTGAGCATATTATCAACCTTGCAATGGTGGTGGATCCACCTTCTTGAACCAAGGGCTAAAACCCCTCCTAAAAGATTCAAAAGGTAAACCCTAGAAATTTGTTTAAAATATCTCAATGAGTTAGTATAAATCTAAGGGTTAGTATATTAATTATACTTGTTTTTTATGCTTTGGGTGATGGGAATGGAGTTTGGCAACTCCACTCCCAATGTGGCCGATTTGGGCAAGGAAGAAAGGAAGAAGAGAATTGAAAGGGAATGAAGGAATTATAAGCTCAAGGTAAGAGCTCTTTACTAATGTTAATTTAATGCATTAGGCTATGGGAATGGGCAACTAACTAAAGAACCAAAATCTTGTATTGGTATTGTAGTATTGGAAGTTGAGTATTTGTGAGAGGATTGAGTATTTGAGAATTAGTATGTGAATTGTAGGCCTTGGAGCCAAATGATTGTGTATGAGTATTAGTATTGGTATTTGATGAAGTATGGGTGAATGTATGTTGTATTGATTGCTGGTAGGACCCTTGTGAGGGTGTGGCTAGTTTAGGAAGGAATTTGGTGAGAATTGGTATGTGTGGCCAAGTAAGAAAAGTAGATGAACTATGGCAAAATTTTGGTAGGAATATGTACATGTAAGGATGACTTGGTGAATGGGAAAAAACAAAGGTGTGTATTGGAGTTAGTAGGTATGTTTAGTAGTGATGAAGAGGTAGTAGCAGTATGAGAAATAAGGAGTACCAAAATCTGTAGCAAAGAGGTATTAAATTGCATTGTAGAACTGGGAAGAATTAGTGTGCAAGACTTGGTAAGAGGAGAGTAGGACTTGGGTATAGGTAATGTAATGGATTGGAAACATATGTGGGATGCTAATAGTGGCATTGGTTGAGAAGGAATGGATGGTAGAATGGAGTTTGAAAATCTGTAGCATAAGAGAATGAAAAACTGTTGTAAGTGTTAAAAGTAAGTGAGGAAATTGTATAAATTGGTTGATGGATTTAGTAATGGGGTTGGTGAATGAATTAAGGTATTTTAGAAAGCCTAATTAGTGCTAAAACATGTTAGGATGTATGTAGGAAATTGGGGAAGGAATGGGTAAGAAAGGAATTGAAAAACAAAGCCTGTAGCAGTGTTCTGCTACCGTCCGACCCAGAGCCTGGATCGGACAGTGGGTCGGACAAGGCTTAAGCAACGAGAATAAAACTTCCTGGAATGGTCCGACCCAGGGCCGTGAGTCGGACATGGGTCGGACAGGCAAAAAAAAACTGTTGTCGAAGTTCTTGACTCCGTCCGACCCAGAGGATGAGTCGGACGTGGGTCGGACGCCACTTGGGCAACAGGACTGAACTTTCTGGAATGGTCCGACCCAGAGGAGTATGGGTCGGACGGAATAGTGCTGGGTCGGACGGAAAGAATTTCAGAGGACGAAAATCTACTGGAATGGTCCGACCCAGGGCTTGGGTCGGACGGTGGGTCGGACGACCCATAACTTACAAAAAAAAATTGTTTTATTATATGACTATAGTAATCATATGTATGTATATATATATGCCTATACACATGTAAGCATATATATGTAATAATGCACCAATAATGAAGGTAATGATGGTAAGAAAGTAAAGGCGTGAGTAAGGAAACAAGTTAAGAAGTAATAAGGAAAAATGGTTTCATAACCAAGTAAGAAAGTAATAAAGTAGTAAGTATACATTGAGAGTATCAAAGATGGAGTAAGTTAGATCGATAATGGATCATTGATCATACTACTTCATGTATGTATAGGAATCAAAAAGTTGATCCTCGAAGGAACCCGGTAGTACGTATACGACGGTGAACGGTATGATTTCTTCATGCCCTGTATCCTAACTGGTTACCCCGATTTGTGTGCTTATGTGATCACCAATAAGATGAATGCACGAATCGGACTTATATTACACTTAACTGTGTTTGAACTATTTTGTTCTTGTTGTATCTTCTTGAACAATTAGTTTGTATAATTCATGAAATGAATGAATGGAATGAGAGGTATGTGTAAGTATTGTGTACTTGTGTATTGTATGTATGTATGGAAGTGAAGTACTGACTTCTACTAATTCCTAATAACCTAACTCCTAACTTGAGTAATGAGTAAATTAGAATGAGTAGAAGTCCGATATAGTTTCGGCCACGCGTGAGGATAAGGAAACACAAGAGGTTGGATCCGAATCCTGGCTATAATCTTTTCCATGGACCAAATCCCTTGAATGGGTAGCATCCTGGATTAGTGGGCCACCCTAAAGTCCGGTGGTGGGATGTAGTAATCCCTGCCCGGAGGTCATACCGACTTAACTGGAAGTAAAGTATGTAAGAAGTAAGTATTGCATGTGTATTGGTCTTGACTATTGTAAGTCATTGACCTGGAGCAAAAAGGTATTGAACACCCGATTAACCCGGGTGTGTAATGAAGCTAACTGGACCTTTGTATGTATTGGAGAATTGTATCTCCGTATTGCGTATTGAGTATGTAATGAGTATGTATTGTGTATGTGTGTTCTAGAAGATGGTAAGTAAGTATTGGTTGACTTGTATTGTCTTCCAAGCATGTATTGTACTGTGTGTATGTATGTATACCTTATGTAGTACTGTAGTATCGTGAACGAAAGCATGTAAGAATGTATGTATGAGTATGTATGTATTGCAAATGAATTGCATGTATTCGACCAAATGGTCGGCGTACCCTCGCTAGTACGCGGGGTATACGGTTATCATATTCGGCGTAAGCTGACCCCCTAGGGGGAACGTTTTTAGTGTGCAGGTACCCGAAGCAGACCTAGTCACAGAAGAGACCGGTGGACATGCCTAGATTACTAGGAATGAAAGGTAGATTGTAGTAAATGGTATAAGGCTTGTAGCCTGCATGTAGAAATGTACCAAGGGGTACACTATTACGTAAGTTGCAGTATGTAGTGTGAGGAACGGGTAGTGGATGGATAGACTCTTTAAGAGTATGCGTGGAATTGAAGAGGTATCGTATTTGTATTTGGAACTCAGTAAACTCGGTATGTGTAGTGTATTATCTTGTACTGAAGTATGGAGTACTGTATTGAATGGAGTATTGTATTGAATGGAGTATTGTAGTACTCAGTAAGTAATGGAGAGTATGTATTGTATTTGAGTAGTACTCGGATATTCCGGTCCATCAGACCGATGCTGTATGTATTAGTAGCCTTGTTAGTCACGTGGGTGGCTAACGGCATTGTATCACCCGCCGTTGAGTAAGAATGTATCCGCTGCGTGAGTACGAATGTATAAGGATATTGGACGATAATGACAGTATTAGCGGTAGGGGTGTTACAGATATGCTAGTGATGGCTATTATGCTGTTTGATGTTGATGATGCTGATGTTGATGATGC
This sequence comes from Limonium bicolor, assembly GCA_023374045.1. Classification (NCBI taxonomy): domain Eukaryota; kingdom Viridiplantae; phylum Streptophyta; class Magnoliopsida; order Caryophyllales; family Plumbaginaceae; genus Limonium; species Limonium bicolor. Next base: position 55,489,880 of record CM041780.1, read on the forward strand.
TGATGCTGATGATGCGGATGATGCGGATGATGCTCGGATGCTTCTGGGGACCGAAACCCGTGCCAATGCTCCTGGCTGGACCCAATGTGGACTATTGCCATCGCCCCCCAAAACGGTGTGCAGGGATAACTCCTGGTTAAAACCTTGGGGACTTATTGCCTTTGCCCACCATTCGTTGATCCCAAAAATAAGTTGACATCGCAAAAGGAGGATTATTGCCATCACCTCGCCAACTTTCTGTCGCCAGGTCTCTGTGACGTGCCTGGATAATGCAACTAGGTCTTATGACGAGCCTATATGAATGAGATGAATGCAATGTGTTTGATGAGAGTGGGTAAGCTATAGGGTCTTACTACGAACCTAAAGGAATGCAACTAGGTCTTATGATGAGCCTAAAGGATGGTTCTAGGTCTTATGACGAGCCTAAAGATTGGATCTAGGTCTTATGACGAGCCTAGGATGGATCTAGGTCTTATGACGAGCCTAACGATGGATCTAGGTCTTATGACAAGCCTAAAGGTTGGATATAGGTCTTATGACGAGCCTAAAGGTTGGATCTAGGTCTTACGACGAGCCTAAATGATGGTTCTAGGTCTTATGGCGAGCCTAAAGATTGGATCTAGGTCTTATGACGAGCCTAAAGGTTGGAACTAGGTCTTATGACGAGCCGAAAGGTTGGATCTAGGTCTTATGACGAGCCTAAAGGTTGGATCTAGGTCTTATGACGAGCCTAAAGATTGGATCTAGGTCTTATGACGAGCCTAAAGGTTGGAACTAGGTCTTATGACGAGCCTAAAGGTTGGATCTAGGTCTTATGACGAGCCTAAAGGTTGGATCTAGGTCTTATGATGAGCCTAAAGGTTGGATCTAAGTGAAAATGTGTTAGGTGCATGATGAATGTAGAGGACTAAGGCTTATGGCAAACCTGAGATGGTAAGGCTTATGACTGGCCTGTGGGTGTTTAAATGTGAAGAAAGGGCTTAGGACGGGCCTGAGGATGTTTGAAAGTGGAGGAAAGGCTTAGGACGAGCCTGTGGATATTTGAGTGTGGAGGAGGGCTTAGGACGGGCCTGGGGATATTGAATGTGGAGGTAGGGGCTTAGGACGGGCCTGTGGATATTTGAATGTGGAGGAAGGGCTTAGGACGGGCCTGTGGATATTTGAATGAGAGGGTTTTAAAACCTTTGGGTTTCGGGTTTTTGGGCCTCTATCGTGTGTCGTTGCTGCAATTGTTGGGACCAACAATTGCCCCCAGTATTTTCTTTGATTAATTGCGCAAGAACAAATCTCATCCTCACAAGGTCAAGGTTTATTTTGGTTTGGTGCCTTCTATCCTACACTCAAAGTGTTTGATGTTTGCACTCGTGCCCTCCTTTTGGTTAAGACATCTCAACCACTGAATTTGACATTTGTTAGATTTACGCGTTAACCTGTACTTTCACGTGATTGGATACACAACTACTAGTCGGAAGTCTTTTAAGCTTATAACGTGGCTATGAGGTGTGATGAAAGACAAATGGATGATGGAGGAATGTTTAGGATATGTGGAGCTATAAGGGTGACCAAAGATGCAACTTGCACCTTCTCCCGGCCTTGCTTTCTTTGTCTTGAAGTCGTTCGGCTACTTCGTGATGACTTCGCTTATGAGCTTGGAACTCTGGATTTTCGGGTTGCACCTTCTCTTTTTTTTTTTCTGATTTGGATTACTTCGAGGCGTTTCAGGTTTGCCTTCCTTTAAATCTTTTCCTTCAGGGTTCTTGTGTTTCCCGGTTTTGAACTTGAGAGCTGTTTTTGATGTTAACTCATTTGGATCCTGTGCCACTTTGGGGCCATTTACGGATCGTTTCGTCATGCTGGTGGCAGTTTGCTTCTTCAGACTTGTGAAGTTGCTGTTCGGAAGTCGGGCTCCTTGCTTCTTTGGTCACTGGGTCGGTTATTCATCACTAGCTGGCTCGTTTGTGGAGTTTGTTGTGTTGTAAAAGAGGATGTACACGAAAAGCTCAGCAGGGGTGCCTAGGGTTAATGTCAGGGTTCACAAGCTTTTGGCTGTGTGGTGCTGTACCTAGGTGCTTCGTCATCCCTAATAGTGTGTAATCCGTTCTTTGTTACTTTTCATAGGTTTAAGCGTAAATTTACAAATTATCTCCTTCTGTTGGAGTAATGCCGTTTACCTTACCTTTGAATGTAATCTCTCTGGAGCCATGTAAAAATGACATGCTCTTTCACTCTTGGTTTTACCGCTCAAGGCACCCTCGCGAAATGTTCACTCAGAGACTTGTTCGCGCGCTTTAAACTAATGAAAGAAACGTTATCGACCCTTAACTCAGATTGCCCCCAGTATTGTTTGGGGTCTTTTGACAAGCCTTTTGAATACCCAGGTTATTTGTTGGAGGTGGCTATATGGTGTGTGGTACATGGCTGATGAAGTCTTGTTGTTTTGGTGGAGTGATGTAGTGATGAAAGTAAAACATGGCAGTGGGATGCTTTCAGTGTACGGTAAAATTTTCCATTGAGAGGTGATGAGTGGTGGAAGCCAACAAGGTGGTGAGATATTCTTGCACAAGAATGAATTTCATGTGGAGAGGGGAGTGTGGTGAGACACATGGGATTATGTGATGAAGGTAGTGGATGTGGGTGAAATGACGTGATGACTTATTTATTTTTTGGTGTTTTGGTTTTGTGAATAAATGCACAAAAAATAATGAAAATGGAACTATGCTCTAATTCATTAACGGAAAGACAACATCAAAAATTGTAATCTTAAGAAAACTACCTAAAATGATAAAGGAAGCTAGCTACCATAAAAGTTGGGAGAACGACTGGGAAAAGAAAACTACCAAATCGAGAAAACTTCTAAAATAGTGATGTTGGGCTGTCTGATGCCAACATACTGAAGACTCGAGCTCTGGACCGTCTGTGAGCCTCGATTTTAAACCCTATCCTATGTTGATTAAATTGATTGGGATCTAGTCGGGTTTTAGGTCCACTTATAACCTAAGATTAATAACTATGTCATAAAACAAAATATTAAAACCTAAGCTAGCCCACTGGAACCTATTATGAGTCGCCACCTAATTTTTACCTAGATCAAATTAGGAAAGGAGAGTTCGGGTTCGGGGGCTTGATATTCGACTTAATTAGGGTTCAAATTACTTTCATTACCCTTCATAGGTCGTTTTCCTCTTGTAACACCCCTACAACGCTCCTATCATCTACCGAAGTCGCAGCGGAAATAACCAACCAAATAATAACTATCGCTTTGGTGTTACAACGCCGTTAACCACCCACGTGGTTAACTAGGCAGAATAAATACAAGTGTATCGGTCTGATGATCAGACTCCCGAGCATAGTAACTAACATCCATATATAAACATAACCGACAATACCGAGTATTTAATTTACAAATCATCTCCAAACCATAATCATCCATAACCGTATAACAAGGTATCAACATGTACGCCTCGGGAGCACAGGCGCATCCTGGGCTCAACAACCTACTTATCCAAAAGTATATCTACCACCTAGGACCTAGAGCCACTCTGCCTCTCGATCCTCATCCTGCAATAAAAATATGGGGCCCCCGAGGGGTCAGCACCTTTGCTGGTATGGCTAACGCGCAGCCCATCGACTAACGGGATACGCGCAACCAATTGTCATAATAACATGGCATTCATTTAGAACAAACCACATATATATACATATACCATAGCATAGCAAGGGAAATTGCATAGCATCACAACATCAATACATAACACCATAAACTTGGTCCTCACAAGGACCTTCCGCCATAGTTAGTATACCATGAGAGCCTAGGGGTTTTTTACCAACCCATGTTAAGCTCGTTACCACCTCGTTACCGTCCGGTTATATAGAACGGTTAACTTATACCAAAGGTGTGTCGGATATAGTAATCCCGAGCACTCCGAAATAACATACGTACGCCCCTGTGGCCCGACGTGAGTCAGTAACTAGCTTTGGATAAGCTAAGAAGGTAGAATGGGTAGAAACCAAAAATTGGATACCACCAAAATCAACCGACATAAAGTAGAAAGACAATTATGATATCGACCCCCATCCATCACACGCGTGGCCGGAACAACCGGACTCCTCACTCCCCCGGTTAGCACTTGTTAATGAACACACAACTTTGTTAAGTCACATACAAGCAAATTAGTCTTGTTAGACACCCAAGGGAAAGAGTCATAATAACACAACACCATAATATATAACAGCTGTAAACTCTTTTCATGCCTTAATCTTATAAGGTCGTAAACACCCAGAAACAAATAACACCCAAGCCGGTGTAAAACGTTAGGCAACAGACTGCAAGAAAACCATACCTTGGTCCTTGCCTTGTTTCGTTCCCACCTTGAGAGAATCCTATACACATTAGTAATGTCGGTAATTATGTATTTAACTTCACACTTACTAAGTATTCAACATGATTGTATGACATGTTTTAATGTCTACCTCACCCTAGGTTACCTTCATTATACACCCTAGGGTTAACTACATAAGTCACATTCTTTTCTGTTTTTTTTTACATGTTTAGGCCCGACCGAACTTGCCGACCGGACTTGTCCATGTCCGGTCGATTCCAGAGAGTTTCTCCCCTTCGGAAATTCAGCCCGACCGGACTTGTCAAGTCGGTCCATGTCCGGTCGATTCCAGTAACTCAATCCGTACAAAAATTTCTACTCCGACCGGACTTGTAAGTCCGGTCCTATGTCCGGTCCATTCCAGAGAGGTTATTCTCTTTGTAAATTTAGCCCGACCGGACTTGTCCATGTCCGGTCCTAAGCCCGGTCCATTCGAAACTAATTCTCGCAGGGTAAACAGGTCCCGACCGAGCTTGCAAGTCCGGTCGCAAGTCGGTCGGCCCCAAATTATATTTTCCTTTTTACATTCAACTCCAAACTTCACCCATATAACCTAGTACTCCCTAACCTCATTGGGGCACTTTAAACACAACTTAAGACACCCTTAAACACTAATAAAAATCATTTTCTAATTCCTTAAGCCTTCACTTATTCCTTCACAAAATTCCTAACACTTACAACATTTTCTCCTAGTTTTCCAAGTGGTGTTTCATACCCATGATAACTACTATCCCAAAATGCTTCTCCTTAACTTAACATCATCTCCCAAGCATCATCTCTCACAACTAATTCCTTATCTCCTTCTTGAAACTCTTTTCCTAGGGTACACTTCTCCTTATTTTACCAAAGTTTGCCTAGGTATTTACCTAAGTCCCAAAGTGACTTGGTACCTACTAAATCCAAGATCATGACTAAGTCCTTATTACACCCTAGAGTACTTCCTAGTACAACAAAATTCCTTAGGAACATCATGAACTTCTTATTCATCTCCTACACTTTCTAACTCACCAAACCTTATGTAAACACTTAGAACTTCTTACCTTCTACCAAAATTTTGACATGGGTTCCCCTAGAACATCACTAAGCCTAACCACTTTGCCTTCTCCTTTAAACACACAAGAACATCTAAAATCACCAAGAACACTCTCATACACAATTTCACCAAATTTACACCACATTACAATATAGCGCACAATTTAAATTGCATGGCACTAGGCCTTTAAAATGCATGGCTCTTAGGCCCTTAAAGTGCTTTAAATCATAAACACTGAATTTCCACAATATATATGCCTTTAACCTGCAAATACACTCAACACACATATGCCCTTTACTAGTCTCTTGAGAACACTTTACTAAGTCATTCATCATTTGCTCTTTAGGTAGTTTTAATAAGCATTTATAAGCTCATTTCTCCTAAGGCATTAAACAACATTTAAGTTAGTAGATTTACCTCTTTTCCCAAAATACTTCCTCCTTGATTCCTTACAAAACCGTATGATAATTTGATTCCTTGTCAAGTTCTAGACAATATACAAACACCAAAATGAGTATTCAAGCTTTGAGCTTCATCTCATTGTAAACCCTAATTTGACATTGTTTCAAAAACATTAATGTAGTTGTTTTACCTTGATCTTTGAAGGAAGTTTGAATATATACAAGAGAGGACTCCACCTAGTCCATGAAGAGTTGAAATGAAGCTAGAACAAAGTCACACAAAGAGCTATATCAATGTGTATTTTCGGTCAAGGTAAAAACATGGAGGAAACATGATTTTTCTTTGAGATTCCTTACCTAGAAGCAAAGGAGATCAACAATATGTCAAAATACAAGCTCAAGCTCCTTCAATGGTGGAACACCTTGGCACCGAAATGGAGCTTGGAGTTTTGAGAAGATAGGAATGAAGAGCTTGATGAGAGGAAGAGATTGGTGGTCTTTGTTTTTGATTTGGACAAGTGAGCTAGGGTTAGCAAGTGGTCAAAGTTGGAACTTCCATGGTGGTAGTAGTATTACCGAGAGAGAACAAGGAAGAAGGAAGAAGAAGGGTGGGAAACCGTGTGAGTGAAGGAAAGAAATGAGAGAATGAAGATAGGAATTACTTTTAAGAAGATATTGTAGTATAAAGTAAAAAGTAGTTTTACTTAGTTTGTTTTAATACTATTACCTTAACTAAAGAGTGGTGAGTCACCACATATAAAAAAAACCGGCCCCCTTATTAATATGAGGGTAATATAGTCTTCTTTTGTCAATTTAATCACTTATACCACATATGTTACAAAATAACTTGTAAAAATCACTATTCACCTATACAAGGCACTTAGAAGTGAAATTTTTGATTTCCCATTAATATAGCCACCCAAATGTGATACTATATAGTACACATATATATTTAAGAGTAATGATGGACATTTAGCCATTCAAAACCCATTTACAAGACAATTTTTCAAAAATGTGCTTTAAGACTTCTTAAAGCACATTTTTGTTTTAACTCGTTTTCAAGCTTGGTTTTCTTTGGTAATTGGTTAATATGTTCATTAGTATATAAATGAGGTCTTGGTAAGCTCATTAGGTCTTACTCAAGTTTATCCCAAGCTTAGAGCACATTTTGGCTCTTATTGACTTTAAAGCACATTTTGTGTTTCCTTTTGTTTAAATTTGTTTACTAATGTTTCTAAGACTCTTTTAGTCTTAATAAATCATGTTTTAATGTTAACCAAACATACCAAGGTTTGGGGTATTTCAATCTCCCCCTTAAAAGAACTTTGTCCCCAAAGTTCATACTTCCCACATATCTTACTATTAGAACACGGGAACATTTATAAAAACAATACTTCCAACCATCATTACCAACCTTACCATCATTCTTACACCACAACGGACTCAAGGTCCAATCCACACAATACCACAACGGACTCGAGGTCCAAACCATATAATACCATTCAGACACAAAGGTCTGTAACAATCATAGACAATGTATACATATACATGTCGTACACAACCATAACCGAAACGGCTCTACCCCCTTAAAGGGGTACGCCCCGTACCCTATACATATAAACACTAAGAAGCAAACAATGACGGGTGCTTCGCCTTCATCTTTTCTTCCAGCTCCCAAGTGGCCTCCTCAACGTCCTGGTTAGACCAGAGGACCTTCACCAGTCTCACGGACTTATGGCGAGTGTCTCGAGTCTTAGTATCCAGAATCCGTACCGGAGTCTCCACTGATCGCATGGTCGGCTCTAAGGTAGCCTTTCCGGCTGAAGCACATGAGACGGATGAGACATATATTTCTTCAGCTGGGACACATGAAATACATCATGTACCTTGCCCAGCTCGGCGGGTAGATCAAGTCTATAAGCTACCGGGCCGATCCGCTCCGTCACAACATAAGGACCTACATATTTCGGGCTCAACTTGCCCTTCTGACCAAAACGGAATACTCCCTTCATGGGGGATACTCTTAAAATACCTGATCGCCCACGGCGAACTCCAGGTCACGTCGGCGCACATCTGCGTACGACTTCTGTCTATCCTGAGCTGCTTTCATATTAGCCCTGATCTGGCGAACTTCTGCCTGAACTTGCTCAAGATACTCTGGTCTATAATGACCGTCTCACTCGATTCATCCCAGCATAATGGTGTGCGGCATGGTCTACCGTACAATGCCTGGAAGGGAGACATCTTGATCGATGCATGATAACTGTTGTTGTAACTAAACTCGATCAGATGTAACTTATCAATCCAGCTGGTCTGAAAGTCAAGTGCACATGCACGTAGCATATCCTCAAGTGTTTGTATAGTGCGCTCACTCTGACCATCGGTCTGTGGGTGAAACACGTGCTCAATTTCAGTTCAGTACCAAGTGCCTCTCGTGTAGACTTCCAATATCTGGACAAGAATCTGGTATCTCTGTCAGATACTATCGTCTTTGGTACACCATGATGTCTAACGATCTCTTTATCGAATAATTCTGCCAATTTTGCCACTTTCCAGGTCTGTCCTTCATCGGAATGAATCGAGGACACCTTGGTCAGTCGGTCAACTACCACCCAAATCATATTTAGACCTCCCTTGTAGGCGGAAGCCCTACCACGAAGTCCAAGATATGTCATGGAACTTCCACTCCGGCACTGGCATTGGCTGCACCATACCACCAGGCCGTCGGTGCTCAAACTTGACCTTTTGACAAGTGAGACACCTCAATACATAGTCGTTTACATCCTTTCATTCCAGCCCACCAGAAATATCTTTTCATACCTTTATACATCTTTGAAGCTCCGGGGTGAATCGAAGTAGTAGAACAATGGGATTCACTCAATATGCGCTCCTTCAGCTCAGCGCTACTCCTGGGTATTACCACAATCTGCCCATTAAGCCTAATCAGGTCATCATCGTGGAGTCTGAAGTCATACTTCTGACCCTCGAATGTGCCATCAATAAGCTTCTGTCTGATTGCCACATGTACTGATCCGTCATCTGAGCACTCCGCACCTCTTCAACCAAGCCAGTATGAGAGACTAGCGAATGGAGAGAGTGTGTCGGCGACTCAATGCGGTCAGCTACCACATTTGCCTTACCCTCCTTATACTGTAAATCGATGTCATAATCATTCAAGAATTCAACCCACCTTCTTGCCTCATGTTCAACTCTTCTTTCTGAGTGAACAAGTACTTAAACTCTTGTGGTCAGAAAAAAGCGTCACACTTACCCCCATACAGTGATGTCGCCATATCTTCAGTGCGAAGACAATGGCCCCCAACTCTAAGTCGTGGGTAGGGTGAGTTTTCCTCATGCTTTCTTCAGCTGTCGGGAGGCGTAAACCACGACCTTCCCGTGTTGCATCAACACACAAACCCATACCCCTGCCTGATGCGTCGCAATAGACCTCAAAACCATCTGGACCGTCTGTAGTGTCAGAACCGGTGCAGATGTCAGAGCATCCTTGAGACTCGTGAAAGCTCTCTCACAGTCGACTGTCCACTCGAATGGTGCATCCTTTTCATCAAGGAAGTCATCGGCTTCGAGACGCTGGAGAAGTCCTTCACAAATCTCCTATAGTAAACCTGCCAGACCGAGGGAAGCTCCTGATGTCGGTAACTGTCTTCGGCCTAGGCCAGGTGCGCACTGCATCTATCTTTGCCGGATCTACAGCGATCCCGGCCTCAGAGATCACATGTCCAAGGAATGATACTTGGTTCAACCAAAATTCACACTTAGAAAATTTAGCATACACCTGATTCTTTCTCAATGTTTGCAACACATCTTTCAGGTGACTTTCATGCTCACCTCTCGATTTCGAATACACCAGTATGTCATCGATGAAGACTACCACTGATTTGTCCAACTGATCTGGAACAAACGGTTCATTAAGTCCATGAACTTCGCTGGTGCATTTGATAAGCCAAACGGCATAACGGTGAACTCATAGTGCCCATACCTAGTTCTGAAAGCTGTCTTTTCGATATCACTGTCACGGATGGCAATCTGGTGATATCCGGAACGTAGGTCTATCTTGGAGAATACTGATGCTCCCCTAAGCTGATCAAATAGATCGTCGATGCGTGGTAAGGGGTAACGGTTCTTCACCGTAACAGCATTCAGCTCCCGATAATCAATACATAGGCGGAGGCTACCGTCCTTCTTCTTCACGAAGAGGACCGCGCTCCCCATGGTGACACACTAGGGCGGATGAAGCCCTTGTCGAGTAGGTCTCGCAGCTGCTCCTTGAGCTCTGTCATCTCTGCTGGAGCCATACGGTAAGGTGCTTTCGCAATGGGCCCGGTGCCCGGAACTAGATCAATCTCAAACTCAACCTCTCGTGCTGGCGGCATGCCCGGCAGTTCCTTAGGAAATACGTCAGGAAACTCCGACACTACCGGCACATCTGGGCTAACTCAGGGTCTCTCTCTATGTCCTGGACATAGCAGAGGTATACATCATTTCCCCGTCGCAACTCATGATACATGGCCAGGCGGTGATGATCTGTGTCGAAGGCTCCCTGGGCCTCTGGCGGTAAGATATAGTAACCCCAGATGGACTCCTAAGAAGCAGTCGATGCTCGGCACATAGGATTCTACCCTTGTACCGCTCCAACCAGTTCATCCCGACGATACATCAAAACCTAGTCCGTCGAACTCTATCAAGTCGATCGGAAACTCCTCATCCATGATTCGAACAATAGCATCTCGGTAGTAGCGGGTACATCTGATCTGCTCTTTCGACGGGAGAGTGACCACGAAGTCTGGCATCTCTTCACCATCTAACCCCAGCCTCTTCGCAAATGATAGCGAAATGAATGTGTGTGAGGCCCAGAGTCGAACAAAATCGATGCATCCACGCCATTCACTGGAAAGGTACCGGTGAGGATTGTGCCGCTCTTGCCGGCTTCTGCCTTATTGCAGACACTCAGTATACCTCCCGTTCCGAGTGCACAGCCTAATTCATTGGCAAACTTAATAAGTATTGGGTAACAACACGTTGACACACCCAAAACAACATTCCTTTATTCATTAAACACAGTCTTTACACCATAAATTGGTTACATTGTAGACATTGCTAGATATAGCTCCTTTGTCAAACCACTGGCTTAATACATTACATGATTACACAAGGCTCAAACTGCCTGAAGTCAAATTTAAACGTCCAGGTTTCATGTGTGTGGCATTGATCACTGCCGACGGTGCGGTATTCAGTTTGATCTTTCTGATGCCATGGTATAGCATCCTTGATTGCCCACCCATGATTAATACATCCCCCGATTTCAGAAGTAGCTTCTTTGCGAGTTCAGCACGCTTCTGCTCGCCATATACAAAACACGGCGGTATCACCAATGGACCAAGACACCACGGGTACTCCCTTTACTTAGAGACTCGGGTGACTCGTCCTTGTCTTGGTGTATACCTAACCGTCCACCTTTCTGGTAGAAGTTTACAATGCATAAATCTGCTTTTACACTTGGAATTGAATCCGCTTCAACTTGTTGAGCAATTCCCACGGCGTGGTTAACGACTGCGTGGAACTCCTCTGGTATGCTTGCTACTGTTGCTCCATCTTCAGCTCGTACTTCTTGATATGACTTGGTGTAAGGGTTCCAGTCCTTACCCATGCACATCATCTTCAATTGCATCCTTGCTCCGTTCGGGTATTCGGGTGTGTAGAACCCTCCTGGTTTTGCTCCGAGTTCGTCGCATCGTCTGATGATGTGGACTTGTGCTTCCGGTGTCAGGTATCCATTTAAGAGTATCATACCTGCTGGATAACCTGACATTGCTCCAATGGAAAGTCGGTGATGTTGATGGTGGTTTCTTCAGGGTTTGGTGCGGGTGGGATTGGATAGCAGATATTGAAGGTTCCTAAGTTTCAAATTGCCTAATTTAGGTGTTTTCCACATTATGTTCTAACTCTTTACTTATATGTTTATACCCTTAGACTTGCTAACACTCATGCATGAAATGCGGTAAGCAATCACTTTTTCATTTATCGGTTTAGGCGGTACCTGGTCTCGAAGAGGATCCTGGTGCCTCAGACCGGTCCACCACATTCAGGGTGGCCTTGCCGACCCCGTAGCCTTCCCCTTCTGGGATTCAGTGTACTTCTTGTCAGAAGTCTGCTGAGTAATCGCCTTCGGGCCTTCAGTGGTCGTGGTAGTATTACCCTTCCACTGCCCCTTTGGCTTGTAGTTTCTGCCGTTGGGGTTCGTCCAACACTCAAACTCACGGTGCCCCATCTTCTGGCAGTGGCGGCACCTCACATCATTCCCCTTGCAGTCTTTGCCGGGGTGGTCTCCATTGCACCACTTACAGTAAAAGTGGCGCTCCGGTCCAGAACCCGCGCTAGCTGCTATAACAACACACAATCAATACTCACTTCCCATCTCAACAACATACACCTCATCTAGATACACATGGTTAAGTAATTACCCTTAGGCGGGTAGGAGCGTAGAGGCTTCGCCGCATACGCATATGTGAGCTTCAGTGGCTCATCAGATGTGGTGGTCTGGGCTTGGCCCTTGTCACCCTGGTACTGGCCCTTCTGGGGCTGAGGGTAGGTTTCTTCTTCTTTCCTCCCCCATACCCTTGCTGATTCTGGCCTCGTTGGTGGCCTTGCGCTTGTGCGCATTTTTCCTCGTCCCTCAGACGGACGGTAATTTCAACTTTGCAGCGGCATGATAGCACTCCTGTATTTTAGGATGTCAGTCACGCCCCGCAAAACAACTTACCAACTCACATTAACATTCACTCATGGTATAAATTGATTCACAATAAGGTACTCTAATTACCTGCAAGGTGGTATACTCAGCTGGCCCCATCCCATAGCGGAGACGGTGGCTCAGTCCATTGTAGAACCGGTTCACCAACACCCGGTTCGAGTACCCCAAGTCCGGTAACAAGTGGATAAGGCCGGTGAATGCGGTGTAGTAGTCATCAACCGACATCTTATCCCCTGCTTCAGACTATCCAACTCGAGGCGCTTGGCCTCCTGCACATGCACCGGGTAATACTTGGCTCGCAGCAGAGCCGTGTACTCCCTCCATCCAAACTCAGGATCAGTCATCCTGTCCTCCCTCACCAGTTTCCACCAACTCTGTGCCGACCCTTCAAGTAGTAGGCGGCAAGTCGGACCTTAGCCTCAGCAGGTACGGCCAAAGTCTCGTAGGCGGTCTCCAACTCGGAGATGTACGCCTCTAGCTTACGGGGATCGGTCTCCCCATGAAATGATGGCGGTCTCAGATCAGCCAACGCCTTGACCCAATTGGTCTCTCGTGGCGGTGGTGGCGGTGGCTGAACTCCGGGCTGTTGCCCTTGCTGTATAGCAGCAACCAACTGGGGTACCATCTGGGCTACGGCGGCTGCAACTGCCTCAGCCATAGTCTGGGCCGTAGTATCATCGCCCTGGTCACCCATATCTCCAGTACCGCGTCCGCGGCCTCGACCTCGCGGTCTACCTGACATCTGAATTCATATGAATATTCATTAGCATTATGCTTGCACACTTATCGGTCCATTGGTTATAACATCTTTCCGACAACCAGGTAATTCCACACTTAGTTAGTGGTTAACCCTTCCAAGTCCGCTCACTTAGGTAACTGTAGTTAGGTTTCCTAACTCGGTATATTCCTAAGCTCGGTATTCTAGTCATCAGAGCGATACTTCGCTCTGATACCACTTTTTGTAACACCCCTACAACGCTCCTATCATCTACCGAAGTCGCAGCAGAAATAACCAACCAAATAATAACTATCGCTTTGGTGTTACAACGCCGTTAACCACCCACGTGGTTAACTAGGCAGAATAAATACAAGTGTATCGGTCTGATGATCAGACTCCCGAGCATAGTAACTAACATCCATATATAAACATAACCGACAATACCGAGTATTTAATTTACAAATCATCTCCAAACCATAATCATCCATAACCGTATAACAAGGTATCAACATGTACGCCTCGGGAGCACAGGCGCATCCCGGGCTCAACAACCTACTTATCCAAAAGTATATCTACCACCTAGGACCTAGAGCCACTCTGCCTCTTCGATCCTCATCCTGCAATAAAAATATGGGGCCCCCGAGGGGGTCAGCACCTTTGCTGGTATGGCTAACGCGCAGCCCATCGACTAACGGGATACGCGCAACCAATTGTCATAATAACATGGCATTCATTTTAGAACAACCAACATATATATACATATATACCATAGCATAGCAAGGGAAATTGCATAGCATCACAACATCAATACATAACACCATAAACTTGGTCCTCACAAGGAACCTTCCGCCATAGTTAGTATACCATGAGAGCCTAGGGGTTTTTTTACCAACCCCATGTTAAGCTCGTTACCATCCTCGTTACCGTCCGGTTATATAGAACGGTTAACTTATACCAAAGGTGTGTCGGATATAGTAATCCCGAGCACTCCGAAATAACATACGTACGCCCCTGTGGCCCGACGTGAGTCAGTAACTAGCTTTGGATAAGCTAAGGGAAGGTAGAAACCAAATTGGAATACCACCTATACATACACCAAGAGAGTCGAACCGGATATGATATCGACCCCCATCCATCACACGCGTGGCCGGAACAACCGGACTCCTCACTCCCCCGGTTAGCACTTGTTAATGAACACACAACATTTGTTAAGTCACATACAAGCAACATTTAGGTCTTGTTAGACACACCAAGGGAAAGGAGTCATAATAACACAACACCATAATATATAACAGCTGTAAACTCTTTTCATGCCTTAATCTTATAAGGTCGTAAACACCAGGAAAACAATAACACCCAAGCCGGTGTAAACCGTTAGGCAACAGACTGCAAGAAAACCATACCTGGTCCTTGCCTTGTTTCGTTCCCACCTTGAGAGAATCCTATACACATTAGTAATGTCGGTTAATTATGTATTTAACTTCACACTTACTAAGTATTCAACATGATTGTATGACATGTTTTAATGTCTACCTCACCCTAGGTTACCTTCATTATACACCCTAGGGTTAACTACATAAGTCACATTCTTTTCTGTTTTTTTTTTTACATGTTTAGGCCCGACCGGACTTGCCGACCGGACTTGTCCATGTCCGGTCGATTCCAGAGAGTTTTCCCCCTTCGGAAATTCAGCCGACGGACTTGTCAAGTCCGGTCCCATGTCCGGTCGATTCCAGTAACTCAATCCGTACAAAATTTTCTATCTCCCCTTCCGGTATTCCACTAATGTAAAAGTCTACTCCGAGCCCTAATCCGTCCGGACTAAGTCCGGTCCATTCCAGAGAGTTATTCTCTTTGTAAATTTAGCCCGACCGGACTTGTCCATGTCCGGTCCTAAGCCCGGTCCATTCCAGAAACTAATTCTCGCAGGGTAAACAGGTCCCGACCGAGCTTGCAAGTCCGGTCGCAAGTCCGGTCGGCCCCAAATCTATATTTTCCTTTTTACATTCAACTCCAAACTTCACCCCATATAACCTAGTACTCCCTAACCTCATTTGGGCACTTTAAACACAACTTAAGACACCCTTAAACACTAATAAAACTCATTTTCTAATTCCTTAAGCCTTCACTTATTCCTTCACAAAATTCCTAACACTTACAACATTTTCTCCTAGTTTTCCAAGTGGTGTTTCATACCCATGATAACTACTATCCCAAAATGCTTTCTCCTTAACTTAACATCATCTCCCAAGCATCATCTCTCACAACTAATTCCTTATCTCCTTCTTGAAACTCTTTTCCTAGGGTACACTTCTCCTTATTTTACCAAAGTTTGCCTAGGTATTTACCTAAGTCCCAAAGTGACTTTGGTACCTACTAAATCTCAAGATCATGACTAAGTCCTTATTACACCCTAGAGTACTTCCTAGTACAACAAAATTCCTTAGGAACATCATGAACTTCTTATTCATCTCCTACACTTTCTAACTCACCAAACCTTATGTAAACACTTAGAACTTCTTACTTCCTACCAAAATTTTGACATGGGTTCCCCTAGAACATTACTAAGCCTAACCACTTTGCCTTCTCCTTTAACACACAAGAACATCTAAAATCACCAAGAACACTCTCATACACAATTTCACCAAATTTACACCACATTACAATATAGCGCACAATTTAAATTGCATGGCACTTAGGCCCTTAAAATGACATGGCTCTTAGGCCCTTAAGTGCTTAAATCATAAACACTGAATTTCCACAATAGATATGCCTTTAACCTGCAAATACACTCAACGCACATATGCCCCTTTACTAGTCTCTTGAGAACACTTTACTAAGTCTTCACCATTTTGCTCTTTAGGTAGTTTTAATAGCATTTATAAGCTCATTTCTCCCTAGGCATTTAAACAACATTTAAGTTAGTAATTTACACCTCTTTTCCCAAAATACTTCCTCCTTGATTCCTTACAAAACCGTATGATATTTGATTCCTTGTCAAGTTCTAGACAATATACAAACACCAAAATGAGTATTCAAGCTTTGAGCTTCATCTCATTGTAAACCCAATTTGACATTGTTTCAAAAACATTAATGTAGTTTTTTTACCTTGATCTTTGAAGGAAGTTTGAATATATAACAAGAGAGGACTCCACCTAGTCCATGAAGAGTTGAAATGAAGCTAGAACAAAGTCACACAAAGAGCTAATATCAATGTGTATTTTCGGTCAAGGTAAAAACTGGAGGAAACATGATTTTTTCTTTGAGATTCCTTACCTAGAAGCAAAGGAGATCAACAATATGTCAAAATACAAGCTCAAGCTCCTTCAATGGTGGAACACCTTGGCACCGAAATGGAGCTCTTGGAGTTTTGAGAAGATAGGAATGAAGAGCTTGATGAGAGGAAGAGATTGGTGGTCTTTGTTTTTGATTTGGACAAGTGAGCTAGGTTTAGCAAGTGGTCAAAGTTGGAACTTCCATGGTGGTAGTAGTATTACCGAGAGAGAACAAGGAAAGGAAGAAGAAGGGTGGGAAACCGTGTGAGTGAAGGAAAGAAATGAGAGAATGAAATAGGAATTACTTTTAAGAAGATATTTGTAGTAAAGTAAAAAGTAGTTTTACTTAGTTTGTTTTAATTACTTATTACCTTAACTAAAGAGTGGTGAGTCACCACACTATAAAAAAAAACCGGCCCCCTTATTAATATGAGGGTAATATAGTCTTCTTTGTCAATTTAATCACTTATAACCACATATGTTACAAAATAACTTGTAAAAATCACTATTCACCTATACAAGGCACTTAGAAGTGAAATTTTTGATTTCCCATTAATATAGCCACCCAAATGTGATACTATATATAGTCACATATATATTTAAGAGTAATGATGGACATTTAGCCATTCAAAACCCATTTACAAGACAATTTTTCAAAAATGTGCTTTAAGACTTCTTAAAGCACATTTGTGTTTTAACTCGTTTTCAAGCTTGGTTTTCTTTGGTAATTGGTTTAATATGTTCATTAGTATATAAATGAGGTCTTGGTAAGCTCATTAGGTCTTACTCAAGTTTATCCCAAGCTTAGAGCACATTTTGGCTCTATTGACTTTAAAGCACATTTTGTGTTTCCTTTTGTTTAAATTTGTTTACTAATGTTTCTAAGACTCTTTTTAGTCTTAATAAATCATGTTTTAATTTTTAACCAACAACATACCAAGTTTGGGGTATTTCACCTCTACTTGATTCGTTTACGGCTTTCTACAAAGTTGTTTTTAACCTAGGTGCGCGCTTCTGTTTTTTTTTATTTTTAAACGTTTTTTGACAGAAAATTAAAGTGAAATTGAAAGTTACCTAAACTAGGGTTTCGAAGGCAGAATTGGGTCAATTTTTATTCCGTCCGTGGCCACGGACCTAATGTCCGAACCCACGGACCCCAGTTAACCTAATTACACAAAAAGGTCAAATTTAAACAGAAACGAGATTTTGAAAAGTCCGGGGCCACGGACAGGATGTCCGTGGGCCCGGACATGTTTTATAAAACCCTAACTTTCGAAAATAAAAATATCCCGCCACCGTCCGGGGGCGTCCGGCTTTCGGACAGAGCGTCCGGGACCCGGACATAGTGTCCATGGGTGCGGACCGACCTCGGACGGCGGCGTTAAGGCTGTTCCCGGCGGTGTTTTTGGCTCAAAATTTATGGGTACGTAGCCTGAAAGATTCTAAACATGTTAGTGATCAAAAGTTTTCAATTTGACTACGAATTAAGGATGAAACTTATTGAACATGTTAGTGGACAGAAACGTAAACAAACTTTAATTCAGAAGCAAAGAAAAGTCAGTTCGAATAAGAATTTCAACCAGAAGCGTATTGTGATCAGTGGAGTTAAAGAATTCGAATTCTAACCTGTTTTGGCTTCGGGATTTGGTTGTTCCTTCACGTCGGGAAACTTCGAACGCGTCGTTGGTAGCCGATCCGGTTCAGCTTCGACCCGAGTTTCTGATTTCTTCTTCCTTGTATGATTAAGGACGGTTTGCTTCTGTTTTTGTGATGTTTTGGTGCTTGGAAGTTCAATAGGAGAAGAAAGGATGAGTTTTTGGTGATTTTGGGGTGATTTCTGCAGTGTTTCGGTATTGATTTGAGGCTTGGAAGTGTAAAAACGTGGGAAGAAGGTTGTGGCTGTGTTCTCTGACTTTGGAGGCGTTCTCCTCTGCCCTAGTTCGTTTTTTGGGGGTCCTTTTATAGAAAGAGCATGGTCAAATTGATAGAGCAAGATCTTTATCTAAAACGCTGATTTCATGCTCTAAGGGAATCTGATTTTGTAAAATATGTTTCAGGCCGAGATAAATTATGAAATTTTAACTGAAGATAAAGGATGATTTTTAGGAATTTTGAGAGTTGGAATCGGGTTATTTTGATAAATAACCGATTAGATAAAAATCTTGCAATCTGGAATCTCCCATAATTCATAACTTATTATTGGAAAGTCGAAATAACGAAATTCCAATGGCATTAGTCTCTAACAAACATCCTCTATCTTGTGTTAAAATTTCATGACGTTTTGTTTTAATTTCGGTATTTTCCATAGGAGAGAGAAAATTGCAAAAATGATTGAATTTCTCTTTTAAATTTTGGGCTAAGGTACCAAATAAAATAATTTCAGGTTTATGACTGTATGTAGTCATGCTAACCATGTGACAATTTTATTTTAATTTTGGAAACCTTTTATTATTTCTATTTTGAGGTTATTTCATGTGTTAATTAAAGAAATTAGCTTATAATATGATTATAAAAGCTAAATTTCCAGAATAAATATTATCAGAGAATCATGAAATACCTTTCATAATGACTATGCTATTTGGAAGTGTTTGGAGATAATGAACAAGTCATATAAAAATAGAAAATCCCGATAATGTCCTTGGAAAATCCCGCCTTGGTGCTTTTTGACCCCTTTTGCCCTTTGTAACACGTATGCCTTAGAGACTACTCCGGGGGGTTGAAATTTTGGGTATAACAGATTGCCCCCCGTCAACTAGGCTTTGTAATGAAGATGAAAAGACTAGTTGATGCCTGAGTGATACCCCAAAATTTTGGATCTTAAAAGTCCCTATATGCAGATTGTGTCGAGCAATTCTAAGGTGCTGACCACCTAAAGTGATGAAAATGATGTCAAGCTATTCTAAGGCGTTGACTACCTAAAATGATGAAAATGGAGTAATGTCAAGCGATTCTAAGGCGTTGACAACCTAAAAGACGAAGTAATGTCAAGCGATTCTAAGGCGTTGACAACCTAAAAGACGAAGTAATGTCAAGCGATTCTAAGCGTTGACAACCTAAAAGACGAAGTAATGTCAAGCGATTCTAAGGCGTTGACAACCTAAAAGACGAAGTAATGTCAAGCGATTCTAAGGCGTTGACAACCTAAAAGACGAAGTAATGTCAAGCGATTCTAAGGCGTTGACAACCTAAAAGACGAAGTAATGTCAAGCGATTCTAAGGCGTTGACAACCTAAAAGACGAAGTAATGTGTAGATGCAAGAATGTTGATGATGCTCGGATGCTTCTGGGGACCGAAACCCGTGCCAATGCTCCTGGCTGGACCCAATGTGGACTTATTGCCATCGCCCCCCAAGCCGGTGTGCAGGGATAACTCCTGGTAAAAACCTTGGGGACTTATTGCCTTTGCCCACCATTCGTTGATCCCGAAAATAAGTTGACATCGCAAAGGAGGATTTATTGCCATCACCTCGCCAACTTTTCTGTCGCCAGGTCTTGTGACGCGCCTGGATAATGCAGATGGATGATATGAAGATGATGCAAATGAAAGTGATGCAAATGTAGATGATGAAAATGATGCAAATGAAAGTGATGCAAATGTAGATGACGAAAATGATGAAATGAAAGTGATGCAAATGTAGATGACGAAAATGATGAAAATGATATGGATGATATGAAAATGACGTTCGGATGCTTTGGGGACCGAAACCCGTTCCAATGCTCCTTGTTGGTATACTATGGGGACTTATTGCCTCTGCCCACCAACTGGGGTGCGGGGATAACTTCTAGATTACCAAGGGGACTTATTGCCACTGCCCACTAGTTGTTTCTCCCAAGAAGTTGACATGAAGATGGGGACTTATTGCCTCTGCCCCGCCAACTTAGATCACGCTCTGTCTCGTACTTGTCTCGCACTGAAGATGATACTAGGTCTCGTACTGGTCTCGCACTGGATGATGATAGGTATCGCACTGATGAAGATGATGGGTCTCGCACTGACGAAATTGATGGTCTCGCACTGATGAAGATGCTTGGTCTCGCACTGAAGTCTCGTACTAAATGGATGAAGAAAAAGCTGGATTCCGCATTGATTCTGGGTCGCGCACTGAATGAAGATGTCTTGTACTAAAGTCTTGAAAATG
Organism: Limonium bicolor; assembly: GCA_023374045.1. NCBI lineage: Eukaryota > Viridiplantae > Streptophyta > Magnoliopsida > Caryophyllales > Plumbaginaceae > Limonium > Limonium bicolor. Next base: position 55,510,597 of record CM041780.1, read on the forward strand.
ATGGGTCTCGCACTGTTTTGGGTCTCGAACTAAAAATGAGTTAGGAAGATAATGGTCTCGTGCGAATGATGAAAACTGATTACTGGAGTGCCAAACATGGCAATGATGATAAGATGTATGCAATCAAAATATATGAAAGATACTCGTTCAAAACAGGAAACTGTTGGAAAAGGTGCCGAACTTGGCAATGCTTGAGAAAAACCCTGCTGAAAAAGGAAAGTGAAATGATCATTTCCTGACTAAAAATTTCAAATCTGCAATTTGCTTCTTGAAAAACGAACATGCCATTGGTGGAAGTGTGTGGTGTTTGTTGTGGTGCTAAAGGCTTTTGCCGGTGTTCCAGATTTGTGATAGACCAGGGATTGGGTTGTGATTTATGATGGGCTTGAGAGTGTGTGTGTGGTGGTAAGGGCTTATGTGTGTCTGTGGTGGGATGGTGGTGCTCAAGCTTTGGGTTTCAATTGGTGTTGACATGGCGATTGTTGGAACCAACAATTGCCCCCAGTATTTTTCCTTAGGACAATCCGAGCTAGAGTTCATGGCAATCGATCGGAACGGTCGATTGCCCCCAGTATTTTCTTTGATAAAACGAGCGAACAAGTCTCATCCTCACAGGGTTGAGGCTTATTCTTTGATGTGGTGCTTCCTAACCTACACTCGATGTGGTCGGTGTTTGCACTCATTTCTCGCTCATGGTCATAACTTCTAAACCATTGAATTCGATATTTGATAGATTTACGCATTTGATCTGTTACTTTCACGTGATTGGACACACAACTATCAAGTCGGAAGTCTTTAAAGCTTATAACGTGGCCATAGGGTGTGATGAAAGACGACGGGATCATGGAGGGATATTTGAGGTATGTGGAGCTTAAATGGGTGACCAAAGCTTCAACTTGCGTCTTCTCTCGGATTCATCTTTATTGTCTTGAAGTTGTCTGGCTGCTTCATGTTGACATTGTTTTCGAGCTTCTGGACCTGGACTTTTGGAGTTGTCCTTTACACCATTTCTCTTTTTTTTTTGTCATTTGGACTTCTTCGAGGCACTTTGGGTTTGCCTTTTTGTTTTATCCTTTCTTGACTTTGCCTTCGGGGTTCTTGTGTTTCCCGGTTTTGGGCTTCGTGAGCTGTTTTGATGTGTGCTCTATTGATCTTGTGTCATTCTGGGACCATTTGCGGATCGCTTCGTCATGCTGATTGCGGCATTGCTTCTTTGGACTGATGAGAATGTTATCTGAGAGTCGGGATCCTCGCTTCCTTTGGTCACCGGGTCGGACATTCATCATTGGCTGGGATATTTTGTGGAGCTCATAATATCGAAAAGGGATATACGAAAGGCTCAACGGGGGTGCCTAAGGTTTAATGATAGGGTTTACAAGCTTTTGGCTATGTGGTGCTGTACCTAGGTGCTTTGTCATTCCTGATAGTTGTGTATCCGTTCCTTGTTACTTTTCGCAGGTCTAAGAGTAAATTTACAAATTATCTCCTTCGGTCAGAGTTATGCCATTTACCTTACCTTTGAATGTGGTCTCACTAGAGTCGTGTAAAAATGACACGCTCGTTCGCTCATGGTTTTTCCGCTCAAGTCACTCTCGTGAATTTCACCCAGAGACTAGTTCACACGTTTAAACAAAGATTCGAAGACAATGATTCTAAACTCAGATTGCCCCCAGTATTGATTTGGGTTTTGTGACAACAGTTTGATAGATGTGGGCCTTGAACCTCATTGTGGGTTGTTTGGATATTATGTGGTGAGTTGTGGTGTTTGGTTAGGCATGTTCAAATTTTTAGAAACAAGAGACAAGTCGTTCCATTGCATAGTCAGAAAATGATTACTTCGTGATCCTTGAAGGACGTGAGTGCTCTTTTTTTTTTTTAAGTTTTTCCGAATAAACGAATGATGCTTTGTACAAAAATTATGAAAAAGGAACTATGTTTTATTCAACAAAAAGAATAACGTTGGAAATTACAAACTCAGGAAAACTACCGAAAATGATTCAAGGGAACTAACTACTACAAAAGTTGAAAGACAACTAATCAAGAAAAGAAATGCATTTAATGAGAAAAACACTAAAAAAAAAACAACATTTCTGATGATGCTTGGGCACGCGTGCTCTGCGCTCTCCACATGTTCTTAGAATTGGAACCCTTGGTCAATCAGATCCTGGATTTTGTGTTGTAGGGCTCTGCAGTGGTCAGTGTCGTGACCGGGCAGCTGATGAAAGTGACAAAATTGATTAAGATCCTTCCCCAAATGAGTAGTTCCTGGCCTCAGGGCAAGCGGTTGCATCGGATATCTTCCTCGAAGCTCTTCAAGTGCTTGTCTTGGTGTTCGGCCGATGTCTGTAAACTCTCTCTGTCGAGAACTCCGTCGGAAGGGTTCTACTGCCCCAACGCTCCAACCAGGTCCTCTTGACTGTCGATCACTGCCCTCCTCATGTTGCCTGGTTCTCTTACGGGTGCAGCTTTGGATGCAAGTTGCTGCCCCTGGTTGTCTGATCACTTTCCTAAGTTCTGTAGCAATTTCTTTGACATTCTCCTCCGATCCTCGGACCCTAATGGAGCCAACTTCAATGCAATCATAAAGGGTGTTGAGAAGCCTGTCCACTAACTCATCCCGAGCTTGACGCTCGGACTCGAGGGAAAGAGCCTTTGCTTTCAACTCTTCGATAACAGCAACGTAGTTAGATTCCACGGCGTCCATGGCAGCACCATGCCTCTGCTCCATGGCTTCAATGGTGGCCATGTGCTTTTGTTCCAAAATTGCGAGCTGGGCTTCCATGTCGATTGGACCGCACTTAGGACTTGAGTCTACCTGTGTTCAAGGTGTCCACTATTAGCTAACAAAAGGAAGTGGGCTGAAAGATACTAAGGTGAGAATGACGCTTCACGAGATAGATCAAAACAGACTTAGGCTGAAAGCGAGTGGGCCAGGATACCTAGAGAATGAGGTGTTTGGGCTGGAGTATCTCTCAGACTATGAACTGGAATTTGGACTGAAATGTAAACAGATGGCTTTGATTGGGCCTGAGAGATAACACCTAGATCTAGGGTTTTGGACCAGGGCCCGAAATAGAAGTCTACCTAGACTAGAATGAGCCCTTGGGCCGGAATGTGTTTGGGCCTGGAGTAAAGCACATGGGCTGGAATGGTCCCTAAATCACAAATGGGCCTAACTTTCTTTGGGCCAGAGAAGATGGTTGCTAAGCAGAAAAAGATTTTATTTTCAGAACTTGTGGGTTATTTCAAGTTCAGGTGGATTTCTTTTTTTTTGGGCCTAGAACTAATTGGATAATTCAAATTGGGCCAGAAGAGAAATCACCTAAGTCTAAGCTTTTGGGCCGAAGCCCGAATGACTCACATATTAAACAACCAAACAGGACCTCTAGGCCGCAAACAAGCAGAGCCGCCAATTCGGTTGGGCTAGGTTGATGTAGGGAGAAGTTCCTATCCAATCTCTAGGTGGGTAGTGGGCCGATCATACAAGCAAACAAGGCCCACACAAATTCAACATGTCCTCACTTGGCGTTTAAATCAAACTGGGTATGGATCGATCCGGAGAGGTGCTTGGGGCATGGGCCCAGGTCACCTCAAAGGAATAGGGCTTGCACGATATTCTCTTTGGGCTTCCCCATTTTTTTTCACATCACCTGAAGGTGTGCGTCTACGGCCGGGTCTTTGACTGACCAAACAATGGGCTAGGTAAGGACACTGCCAGGAAAACGCTTAGGGCTAAGGCCCAGGTATTAAGGGGATGTGGTTAGACGACATCCTCCTCTTTTCCCCCGCTTATTCACATCACCTAAAAGGTGTGAGTCCCTGACAGGGGACCTCAAACGGGTCCCAGGATGAAATCAGTTTAGGTGGACCCTCGCTCTCATATGATGCAGGGGTGCAAAAATTTAAAGTGCGCACGAAAGTAAACAACAAAGTAACAAAGCCATAAATAAACAATTTTTCAAGTTAAGCCCTCTTTCTTAAATTAAACAAGTTAAAATTAAGAATTTATCCCCAGCGGAGTCGCCAGTCTGTGAGCCTCGATTTTAAACCCTATCCTATGTTGATTAAATTGATTGGGATCTAGTCGGGTTTTAGGTCCACTTATAACCTAAGATTAATAACTATGTCATAAAACAATAATTATTAAAACCTAAGCTAGCCCACTGGAACCTATTATGAGTCGCCACCTAATTTTTACCTAGATCAAATTAGGAAAGGAGAGTTCGGGTTCGGGGGCTTGATATTCGACTTAATAGGGTTCAAATTACTTTCATTACCCTTCCTAGGTCGTTTTTCCTCTACTTGATTCGTTTACGGCTTTCTACAAAGTTGTTTTAAACCTAGGTGCGCGCTTCTTTTTTTTTATTTTTTAACGTTTTTTGACAGAAAATTAAAGTGAAATTGAAAGTTACCTAAACTAGGGTTTCGAAGGCAGAATTGGGTCAAATTTTATTCCGTCCGTGGCCACGGACCTAATGTCCGAACCCACGGACCCCAGTTAACCTAATTACACAAAAAGGTCAAATTTAAACAGAAACGAGATTTTGAAAAGTCCGGGGCCACGGACAGGACGTCCGTGGGCCCGGACATGTTTTATAAAACCCTAACTTTCGAAAATAAAAATATCCCGCCACCGTCCGGGGGCATCCGGCTTTCGGACAGAGCGTCCGGGACCCGGCACATAGCGTCGCGTGGGTGCGGACCGACCTCGGACGGCGGCGTTAAGGCTGTTCCGGTGGTTGTTTTTGGCTCAAAATTTATGGGTACGTAGCCTGAAAGATTCTAAACATGTTAGTGATCAAAAGTTTTCAATTTGACTACAAATTAAGGACGAAACTTATTGAACAAGTTTGTGGACAGAAACGTAAACAAACTTTAATTCAGAAGCAAAGAAAAGTCAGTTCGAATAAGAATTTCAACCAGAAGCGTATTGTGATCAGTGGAGTTAAAGAATTCGAATTCTAACCTGTTTTGGCTTCGGGATTTGGTTGTTCCTTCACGTCGGGAAACTTCGAACGCGTCGTTGGTAGCCGATCCGGTTCAGCTTCGACCCGAGTTTCTGATTTCTTCTTCCTTGTATGATTAAGGACGGTTTGCTTCTGTTTGTATGATGTTTTGGTGCTTGGAAGTTCAAATAGAAGAAGAAAGGATGAGTTTTTTGGTGATTTTGGGGTGATTTCTGCAGTGTTTCGGTATTGATTTGAGGCTTGGAAGTGTAAAAACGTGGGAAGAAGGTTTGTGGCTGTGTTCTCTGACTTTGGAGGCGTTCTCCTCTGCCCTAGTTCGTTTTTTGGGGGTCCTTTTATAGAAAGAGCATGGTCAAATTGATAGAGCAAGATCTTTATCTAAAACGCTGATTTCGTGCTCTAAGGGAATCTGATTTTGTAAAATATGTTTCAGGCCGAGATAAATTATGAAATTTTAACTGAAGATAAAGGATGATTTTTAGGAATTTTGAGAGTTGGAATCGGGTTATTTTGATAAATAACCGATAGATAAAAATCTTGCAATCTGGAATCTCCCATAATTATAACTTATTATTGGAAAGTCGAAATAACGAAATTCCAACGGCATTAGTCTCTAACAAACATCCTCTATCTTGTGTTAAAATTTCATGACGTTTTGTTTTAATTTCGGTATTTTCCATAGGAGAGAGAAAATTGCAAAAATGATTGAATTTCTCTTTTAAATTTTGGGCTAAGGTACCAAATAAAATAATTCAGGTTTATGACTGTATGTAGTCATGCTAACCATGTGACAATTTTATTTTAATTTTGGAAACCTTTATTAGTTCTATTTGAGGGCAATAAAAGACAATGACTATGCTATTTGGAAGTGTTTGGAGATAATGAACAAGTCATATAAAAATAGAAAATCCCGATAATGTCCTTGGAAAATCCCGCCTTGGTGCTTTTTGACCCCTTTTGCCCTTTGTAACACGTATGCCTTAGAGACTACTCCGGGGAGTTGAAATTTTGGGTATAACAATCGGGACGCCATTGAGATGACCGTGATTGTCTTCCTTCTGAACTTCGAATAGGCCTCATAAAATGTTTGAACTAGGAATGCCTATGGGTCATGTAGGAGGAACCCGGTCTGAATCTTTTCCAAGCTGCGAGTGAAGTGCATGAGCTAGAGTGACTTCTAGGATAGAACAGATTTGCGGGCCTGAATACCCTTAATCTAGAAGTGAAGCAAACAGGCTGAAGGAGGCCACACGAACCGTGAATGGGCCACTGGGCCGAGAGGGAAAGCCTTGAAGTCTGAGATTCGTTTGATGTTCCTGTCGGGCCTTGACGCTAGAAACTGGAATGAATGAGTTATGTAACCTATCTTGGATTCAAATGTTTTGTGCTATGGGCCAAACTTCTAGATTGAGAGCGAAGCTTATGGGCCAAAACTATGAATTGGTCTACGGGCCCTAAATAGAATGAGTCATGAGTGTGGTATCTGGGCTAGAATGATTGCTGAACAAAACCCTAGGTTGGAATTTGGACTGAAACCTGAATGAGTAGTATTGATTGAACCTGAAAGATGATGCCTAGATCTAGGATTTTGGGCTAAAGCCCAAGTGAAGAGTTTTCCTATACTAGAATAGGCCCTGGGTCGGAAGAATTTCAGTGGAAGGCTTGGTTGGTTTACATATCTCATGGATTACTTTTAGGTGGACTTTTATGGGCCTAGAACTAAATGGATAAACCAAATTGGGCTGAAAAAGAAACCTCCTAAGTCTAAACTTTTGGGCTGAAGCCCACATAACTCACATGTTGAACCAAACAGAGCCTTTAGGCTGCAAACAAATAGAACTGACAATTCGGGTTGGGCTAGGTTGATGTAGGAGAAATTTCTATCAGTTTCTAGGCTGGGTAGTGGGCCGATCACACAAGTAAACAAGGCCCACATAGATTCAACATGTCCTCACTAGATGTTTAAATCAAACCAGGTATGGATCGATCCGGAGAGGTGCTTGGGGCATGGGCCCAGGTCACCACAAAGGAATAGGGCTTGCACGCTATTCTCTTTGGGCTTCCCCACTCTTTTCACATCACCTGAAGGCGTGCGTCTATGGTGGGTCTTTGATTGACCAAACAATGGGCTAGGTAAGGGCACTGTCGGGAAAATGCTTGGGGCTAAGGCCCAGGTATTAAGGGGATGTGGTTAGACGACATCCTCCTCTTTTCCCCCGCTTATTCACATCACCTAAAAGGTGTGAGTCCCTGACAGGGGACCCTCAAACGGGTCCCGGGGTGAAATGGTTTGTGTGGACCCTCGCTCTCATATGATGCGAAGGTGCAGAAAATTAAAGTGCGCACGAAAGTAAACAAACAGAGTAATAAAGCCATAAATAAACATTTTCGAGTTAAGCCCTCTTTCTTAAAATTAAGAATTTTGTCCCCAGCAGAGTCGCCAGTCTGTGAGCCTCGATTTTAAACCCTATCCTATGTTGATTGAATTGATTGGGATCTAGTCGGGTTTTAGGTCCACTTATAACCTAAGATTGATAACTATGTCATAAAACAATAATTATTAAAACCTAAGCTAGCTCACTGGAACCTATTATGAGTCGCCACCTAATTTTTACCTAGATCAAATTAGGAAAGAAGAGTTCGGGTTCGGGGGCTTGATATTCGACTTAATTAGGGTTCAATTACTTTCATTACCCCTAGAAGTCGTTTTCCTCTACTTAGTTTAATTACGGCTTATTACGAGTCGTTTTAACCTAAATGCACGAGCTTTGTTTTTTGTGTTTTTTAGCATTTTTTGACAGAAAATTAAAATAAAATTAAAGATTCCTAAACTAGGGTTTCGGAGGCAGAATTAGGTCAAATTTTGTTTCCGTCTGTGGCTACGGACCTAATGTCCGAACCCACGGACCCTAGTTAACCGATGTGAATATAAAAGTCGAATTAAACAGAAAAACACAATTTTGCAAGGTCCGGGGCCACAGACAGGATGTCCGTGGGCGCGGACAGGATGTCCGTGGGCCCGGACATTATTTTAGAAAACCTAAATTTTGAAAATTTGAAATACCGCCACCGTCCGGGGGCGTCCGGGCTTACAGACAAGGCGTCCGGGACCTCGGACATAGCGTCCGTGGGTGCGGACCGCCCTCGGACGGTGGCGTTTGGGATGTTCCCGATGGTGTTTTGAGCTCAAATTTTATGGGTGTGTAGCCTGAAAGATGTACAAGACGTTAGTGATTGAAAGTTTTCAATTTGAAATCGAATTTAATGCGAAACTTAACGAACAAGTTAGAAGGTAGAAACACAAGCAAACCTTAATTCAGAAGCAAGGAAAAATCAATTCGTTTAGCAATTTTAACCAGAAGTGTATTTAGACCAGAAGGGTTAGAGAATTTGGTTTTTACCCTGTTTTGATTTCGAAAATTTGTTGTTCCTTCACGTCGGGAATCTCTGGAAGCTTCGTTGGTGGCCGATCCGGTTCGACTTTGACCCGAGCTTCTGACCTCTTCTTCCTTGTGTTGTTAAGCACGTTTTGGTTCTGTATTTGTGGTGTTTTGATGCTTGGAAGTTCAATGGGAGAAGAAAGAATGTGTTTTGGTGATTTTGGGATGATTTTGGTAGAGTTTCGGTATTGGGAGTGTTGAAAACGTGGGAGGCAAGTAGACGGCTGTGTTGTCTGACTATGGGAATGTTATCCTCTGCCCTAGGTCGTTTTTGAAGGTCCTTTTATAGAAAGAGCAAGACCATGTTGATAGAACAAGATTTTTATCTAAAACCCTGATTTTGTGCTCTAAGGGAATCTGATTTTTTAAAATATGTTGTAGGCCGATAAAAATTATGAAATTTTAACTAAAGATAAAGGATGATTTTTAAGAATTTTGAGAGTTGGAATCGGGTTATTTTGATAAATAACCGATTAGATAAAAATCTCACAATCTGGAATTTCCCATAATTCATAACTTATTATTGGAAAGTCAACATAACGAAATTCCAACGGAATTAGTCTCTAATAATCATCCTCTATCTTGTGTTAAAATTTCATGACGTTTTGTTTTGATTTCGGTATTTTCCGTAGGAGAGAGAAAATTGCAAAAATGATTGAATTTCTCATTTAAATTTTGGGTTAAGGTTCCAAATAAAATAATTTCAGGTTTATGACTGTATGTAGTCATGCTAACCATGTGACAATTTTATTTTAATTTTGGAAACCTTTTATTATTTCTATTTTGAGGTTATTTCATGTGTTATTTAAAGAAATTAGCTTATAATATGAATTAAAAGTTAAATTTCCAGAAGAAATATTATCAGAAAATCATGAAATACCTTTCATAATGACTATGATATTTGGAAGTGTTTGGAGATAATAAACAAGTCATATGAAAATAGAAAATCCCAATAATGTCCTTGGAAAATCCCGCCTTGGTGCTTTTTGACCCCTTTTGCCCTTTATAACACGTATGCCTTAGAGACTACTCCGGGGGTTGAAATTTTGGGTATAACAGATTGCCCCCCGTCAACTAGGCTTTGTAATGAAGGAAAAGACTAAATGATGCCTGAGTGACACCCCAAAATTTTGGGATCTTAAAAGACCATGTATGTGGATTGTGTCGAGCTATTCTAAGGCGCTGACTACCTAAAAACGAAATGACGAAGTAAATGTCAAGCGATTCTAAGGCGTTGACTACCTAAAAATGAAATGACGAAGTAAATGTCAAGCGATTCTAAGGCGTTGACTACCTGAGGATGATGAAAATGATGCCAAACTATTCTAAGGTATTGACTGCCTAAAAATGATGAAAATGATGTCAAGCTATTCTAAGGTGTTGACTGCCTAAAAATGAGAACAAAAATGAAATAATGTCAAGCGGTTCTAAGGCGTTGACTACCTATAAGCGAAGATGAAGTTATGTCGAGCTATTCGAAGGCGTCGACTACATAAACTGAATGACAAGATGTCAAGCTATTCTAAGGCGTTGACTACCTGAAGATGATGAAAATGAAATAATGTGTAGATGCAGGAATGCTGATATTGAAATACCCCAAACTTAAAAATGGTGATTAAATTATTCTAATATAGTATTTAAGGGCCTAATAGTGCCTAAGTAATTTTGGTAAGGAAAATAAATCCAAAAGAAATAAGAAACGCTTAGAAAGCGGAAAACGCTAAATAAGCGTTAAATAACCATAGGAGGTATGAGACCTCGGTTAGCGTATTATATGGATTCTAAAGGTTTAATAAGACCTAAATAATATGTGGGAATAACTCCCGAAGAAAATGGGTCCAAATAATGTATTAAAACGCTAATAGAGCTTTAACGCACGTCTTTCGAGAAGACCCGAAAGCGTGATTTTAAGTGGTCAAACGAACCCGTAAAAATTATAAGTCATTAAATAAATATTATTAGGCATTTATGAAAGCTTAATAACCAATAAAAATAAAGAAATGAGGAAATTCGGAAAACGGGCCCGGTTAGTGAACAGTACCTAAACCGGGTAAAATAACGAGCGTTTTCTGTAAAAGACGAAAAACGCTCCAGCTAGTATAACTGTAGGGGGACCGATTTTTAATAGTCAAATAACTCCCTCACACACACATGTAACTAGCTAATTAAATAAGAGAGCCAAAAGCAAAAAGCAATAAAGTATAAACTACTTTATCCCTTCTCTCTCTCCTCACCCACTCATTTCTTTACTCTCTCACCTCTCTCCTTCCTCATCCCCACCGATTTCTCCCTCCTCTTTCCTCTGGTATGGGCGATTTCTTGAAGCTCCACAAGCCTCCCATGGCTTCCCTCTTCTATCCCATGCTCTACCTCCATTTGAGCTCCAATCACAAAAATAATTACATATTTGTAATCCCCTCATCATCCTCTACACTTCTCTCTTTCAAAATCCAAAAAGGAGGAAGTTCATCTCCATGGGTTTTCCCCATTCAAAGAGAAAATGGCACCAATGTAAAGCTTGGAGTCTCCTCTCTCCATTAAGGTAAAAATCTACATGAAAAACTCATGTTCTCTCCATTTTCCTTCATAACCGATTTTTGCCCATTTGTAACACTCCATTTTCTCTCTCTCCTTTGAGCATATTATCAACCTTGCAATGGTGGTGGATCCACCTTCTTGAACCAAGGGCTAAAACCCCTCCTAAAAGATTCAAAAGGTAAACCCTAGAAATTTGTTTAAAATATCTCAATGAGTTAGTATAAATCTAAGGGTTAGTATATTAATTATACTTGTTTTTTATGCTTTGGGTGATGGGAATGGAGTTTGGCAACTCCACTCCCAATGTGGCCGATTTGGGCAAGGAAGAAAGGAAGAAGAGAATTGAAAAGGGAATGAAGGAATTATAAGCTCAAGGTAAGAGCTCTTTACTAATGTTAATTTAATGCATTAGGCTATGGGAATGGGCAACTAACTAAAGAACCCAAAATCTTGTATTGGTATTGTAGTATTGGAAGTTGAGTATTTGTGAGGAGGATTGAGTATTTGAGAATTAGTATGTGAATTGTAGGCCTTGGAGCCAAATGATTGTGTATGAGTATTAGTATTGGTATTTGATGAAGTATGGGTGAATGTATGTTGTATTGATTGCTGGTAGGACCCTTGTGAGGGTGTGGCTAGTTTAGGAAGGAATTTGGTGAGAATTGGTATGTGTGGCCAAGTAAGAAAAGTAGATGAACTATGGCAAAATTTTGGTAGGAATATGTACATGTAAGGATGACTTGGTGAATGGGAAAAAACAAAGGTGTGTATTGGAGTTAGTAGGTATGTTTTAGTAGTGATGAAGAGGTAGTAGCAGTATGAGAAATAAGGAGTACCAAAATCTGTAGCAAAGAGGTATTAAATTGCATTGTAGAACTGGGAAGAATTAGTGTGCAAGACTTGGTAAGAGGAGAGTAGGACTTGGGTATAGGTAATGTAATGGATTGGAAACATATGTGGGATGCTAATAGTGGCATTGGTTGAGAAGGAATGGATGGTAGAATGGAGTTTGAAAATCTGTAGCATAAGAGAATGAAAAACTGTTGTAAGTGTTAAAAGGAAGTGAGGAAATTGTATAAATTGGTTGATGGATTTAGTAATGGGGTTGGTGAATGAATTAAGGTATTTTAGAAAGCCTAATTAGTGCTAAAACATGTTAGGATGTATGTAGGAAAATTGGGGAAGGAATGGGTAAGAAAGGAATTGAAAAACAAAGCCTGTAGCAGTGTTCTGCTACCGTCCGACCCAGAGCCTGGATCGGACAGTGGGTCGGACAAGGCTTAAGCAACGAGAATAAAACTTCCTGGAATGGTCCGACCCAGGGCCGTGAGTCGGACATGGGTCAGACAGGAAAAAAAAAACTGTTGTCGAAGTTCTTGACTCCGTCCGACCCAGAGGATGAGTCGGACGTGGGTCGGACGCCACTTGGGCAACAGGACTGAACTTTCTGGAATGGTCCGACCCAGAGGAGTATGGGTCGGACGGAATAGTGCTGGGTCGGACGGAAAGAATTTCAGAGGACGAAAATCTACTGGAATGGTCCGACCCAGGGCTTGGGTCGGACGGTGGGTCGGACGACCCATAACTTACAAAAAAAAATTGTTTTATTATATGACTATAGTAATCATATGTATGTATATATATATGCCTATACACATGTAAGCATATATATGTAATAATGCACTAATAATGAAGGTAATGATGGTAAGAAAGTAAAGGCGTGAGTAAGGAAACAAGTTTAAGAAGTAATAAGGAAAAATGGTTTCATAACCAAGTAAGAAAGTAATAAAGTAGTAAGTATACATTGAGAGTATCAAAGATGGAGTAAGTTAGATCGATAATGGATCATTGATCATACTACTTCATGTATGTATAGGAATCAAAAAGTTGATCCTCGAAGGAACCCGGTAGTACGTATACGACGGTGAACGGTATGATTTCTTCATGCCCTGTATCCTAACTTGGTTACCCCGATTTGTGTGCTTATGTGATCACCAATAAGATGAATGCACGAATCGGACTTATATTACACTTAACTGTGTTTGAACTATTTTGTTCTTGTTGTATCTTCTTGAACAATTAGTTTGTATAATTCATGAAATGAATGAATGGAATGAGAGGTATGTGTAAGTATTGTGTACTTGTGTATTGTATGTATGTATGGAAGTGAAGTACTGACTTCTACTAATTCCTAATAACCTAACTCCTAACTTGAGTAATGAGTAAATTAGAATGAGTAGAAGTCCGATATAGTTTCGGCCACGCGTGAGGATAAGGAAACACAAGAGGTTGGATCCGAATCCTGGCTATAATCTTTTCCATGGACCAAATCCCTTGAATGGGTAGCATCCTGGATTAGGGCCACCCTAAAGTCCGGTGGTGGGATGTAGTAATCCCTGCCCGGAGGTCATACCGACTTAACTGGAAGTAAAGTATGTAAGAAGTAAGTATTGCATGTGTATTGGTCTTGACTATTGTAAGTCATTGACCTGGAGCAAAAAGGTATTGAACACCCGATTAACCCGGATGTGTAATGAAGCTAACTGGACCTTTGTATGTATTGGAGAATTGTATCTCCGTATTGCGTATTGAGTATGTAATGAGTATGTATTGTGTATGTGTGTTCTAGAAGATGGTAAGTAAGTATTGGTTGACTTGTATTGTCTTCCAAGCATGTATTGTACTGTGTGTATGTATGTATGTATACCTTATGTAGTATTGTAGTATCGTGAACGAAAGCATGTAAGAATGTATGTATGTATGTATGTATTGCAAAATGAATTGCATGTATTCGACCAAATGGTCGGCGTACCCTCGCTAGTACGCGGGGTATACGGTTATCATATTCGGCGTAAGCTGACCCCCTAGGGGGAACGTTTTTAGTGTGCAGATACCCGAAGCAGACCTAGTCACAGAAGAGACCGATGGACATGCCTAGATTACTAGGAATGAAAGGTAGATTGTAGTAAATGGTATAAGGCTTGTAGCCTTGCATGTAGAAATGTACCAAGGGGTACACTATTACGTAAGTTGCAAGTATGTAGTTGTGAGGAACGGGTAGTGGATAGACTCTTAATGAGTATGCGTGGAATTGAAGAGGTATCGTATTTGTATTTGGAACTTAGTAAACTCGGTATGTGTAGTGTATTATGTTGTACTGAAGTATGGAGTATTGTATTGAATGGAGTATTGTATTGAATGGAGTATTGTAGTACTCAGTAAGTAATGGGAGTATGTATTGTATTTGAATAGTACTCGGATATTCCGGTCCATCAGACCGATGCTGTATGTATTAGTAGCCTTGTTAGTCACGTGGGTGGCTAACGGCATTGTATCACCCGCCGTTGAGTAAGAATGTATCCGCTGCGTGAGTACGAATGTATAAGGAGATTGGACGATAATGACGGTATTAGCGGTAGGGGTGTTACAGATATGCTAGTGATGCTTATTATGCTGATGATGTTGATGATGCTGATGTTGATGATGCTGATGCTGATGATGCGGATGATGCAGATGATGCTCGGATGCTTCTGGGGACCGAAACCCGTGCCAATGCTCTGGCTGGACCCAATGTGGACTTATTGCCATCGCCCCCCAAACCGGTGTGCAGGGATAACTCCTGGTAAAAACCTTGGGGACTTATTGCCTTTGCCCACCATTCGTTGATCCCAAAAATAAGTTGACATCGCAAAAGGAGGATTTATTGCCATCACCTCGCCAACTTTCTGTCGCCAGGTCTTGTGACGTGCCTGGATAATGCAACTAGGTCTTATGACGAGCCTATATGAATGAGATGAATGCAATGTGTTTGATGAGAGTGGGTAAGCTAAAGGGTCTTACTACGAACCTAAAGGAATGCAACTAGGTCTTATGATGAGCCTAAAGGATGGTTCTAGGTCTTATGACGAGCCTAAAGATTGGATCTAGGTCTTATGACGAGCCTAAGGATGGATCTAGGTCTTATGACGAGCCTAACGATGGATCTAGGTCTTATGACAAGCCTAAAGGTTGGATATAGGTCTTATGACGAGCCTAAAGGTTGGATCTAGGTCTTACGACGAGCCTAAAGGATGGTTCTAGGTCTTATGGCGAGCCTAAAGATTGGATCTAGGTCTTATGACGAGCCTTAAGGTTGGAACTAGGTCTTATGACGAGCCTAAAGGTTGGATCTAGGTCTTATGACGAGCCTAAAGGTTGGATCCAGGTCTTATGACGAGCCTAAAGATTGGATCTAGGTCTTATGACGAGCCTAAAGGTTGGAACTAGGTCTTATGACGAGCCTAAAGGTTGGATCTAGGTCTTATGACGAGCCTAAAGGTTGGATCTAGGTCTTATGACGAGCCTAAAGGTTGGATCTAAGTGAAAATGTGTTAGGTGCATGATGAATGTAGAAGGACTAAGGCTTATGGCAAACCTGGAGATGGTAAGGCTTATGACGGGCCTGTGGGTGTTTAAATGTGAAGAAAGGGCTTAGGACGGGCCTGAGGATGTTTGAAAGTGGTGGAAAGGCTTAGGACGAGCCTGTGGATATTTGAGTGTGGAGGAAGGGCTTAGGACGGGCCTGTGGATATTTGAATGTGGAGGTAGGGGCTTAGGACGGGCCTGTGGATATTTTTGTGGAGGAAGGGCTTAGGACGGGCCTGTGGATATTTGAATGAGAGGGTTTTAAACCTTTGGGTTTCGGGTTTTTGGGCCTCTATCGGTGTCATTGTTGCAATTGGTGGGACCAACAATTGCCCCCAGTATTTTCTTTGATTAATTGCGCAAGAACAAATCTCATCCTCACAAGGTCAAGGTTTATTTTGGTTTGGTGCCTTCTATCCTACACTCAAAGTGTTTGATGTTTGCACTCGTGCCCTCCTTTTGGTCAAGACATCTCAACCACTGAATTTGACATTTGTTAGATTTACGCGTTCAACCTGTTACTTTCACGTGATTGGATACACAACTACTAAGTCGGAAGTCTTTTAAGCTTATAACGTGGCTATGAGGTGTGATGAAAGACAAAGGATGATGGAGGAATGTTTAGGATATGTGGAGCTATAAGGGTGACCAAAGATGCAACTTGCACCTTCTCCCGGCCTTGCTTTCTTTGTCTTGAAGTCGTTCGGCTACTTCGTGATGACTTCGCTTATGAGCTTGGAACTCTGGATTTTCGGGTTGCACCTTCTTTTTTTTTCTGATTTTGGATTACTTCGAGGCATTTCAGGTTTGCCTTCCTTTAAATCTCTTTTCCTTCAGGGTTCTTGTGTTTCCCGGTTTTGAACTTTGAGAGCTGTTTTTTGATGTTAACTCATTTGGATCCTGTGCCACTTTGGGGCCATTTACGGATCGTTTCGTCATGCTGGTGGCAGTTTGCTTCTTCAGACTTGTGAAGTTGCTGTTCGGAAGTCGGGCTCCTTGCTTCCTTTGGTCACTGGGTCGGTTATTCATCACTAGCTGGCTCGTTTGTGGAGTTTGTAGTGTTGTAAAAGAGGATGTACACGAAAAGCTCAGCAGGGGTGCCTAGGGTTAATGTCAGGGTTCACAAGCTTTTTGGCTGTGTGGTGCTGTACCTAGGTGCTTCGTCATCCCTAATAGTTGTGTATCCGTTCTTTGTTACTTTTCATAGGTTTAAGCGTAAATTTACAAATTATCTCCTTCTGTTGGAGTCATGCCGTTTACCTTACCTTTGAATGTAATCTCTTTGGAGCCATGTAAAAATGACATGCTCTTTCACTCTTGGTTTTACCGCTCAAGGCACCCTCGCGAAATGTTCACTCAGAGACTTGTTCGCGCGCTTTAAATTAATGAAAGAAACGTTATCGACCCTTAACTCAGATTGCCCCCAGTATTGTTTTGGGGTCTTTTGACAAGCCTTTTGAATACCCAGGTTATTTGTTGGAGGTGGCTATATGTGTGGTGGTACATGGCGATGAAGTCTTGTTGTTTTGGGGAGTGATGTAGTGATGAAAGTAAAACATGGCAGTGGGATACTTTCAGTGTACGGTGAAATTTTCCATTGAGAGGTGATGAGTGGTGGAAGCCAACAAGGTGGTGAGATATTCTTTGCACAAGAATGAATTTCATGTGGAGAGGGGAGTGTGGTGAGACACATGGGATGTATGTGATGAAGGTAGTGGATGTGGGTGAAATGACGTGATGACTTATTTATTTTTTGGTGTTCTGGTTTTGTGAATAAATGCACAAAAAATAATGAAAATGGAACTATGCTCTAATTCATGAACGGAAAGACAACATCAAAAATTGTAATCTTAAGAAAACTACCTAAAATGATAAAGGAAGCTAGCTACCATAAAAGTTGGGAGAACGACTGGGAAAAGAAAACTACCAAATCGAGAAAACTTCTAAAATTGTGATGTTGGGCTGTCTGATGCCAACATACTGAAGACTCGAGCTCTGGACCGTCGGGACGCCATTGAGATGACCGTGATTGTCTTCCTTCTGAACTTCGAATAGGCCTCATAAAATGTTTGAACTAGGAATGCCTATGGGTCATGTAGGAGGAACCCGGGTCTGAATCTTTTCCAAGCTGCGAGTGAAGTGCATGAGCTAGAGTGACTCCTAGGATAGAACAGATTTGCGGGCCTGAATACCCTTAATCTAGAAGTGAAGCAAACAGGCTGAAGGAGGCCACACGAACCGTGAATGGGCCACTGGGCCGAGAGGGAAAGCCTTGAAGTCTGAGATTCGTTTGATGTTCCTGTCGGGCCTTGACGCTAGAAACTGGAATGAATGAGTTATGTAACCTATCTTGGATTCAAATGTTTTGTGCTATGGGCCAAACTTCTAGATTGAGAGCGAAGCTTATGGGCCAAAACTATGAATTGGTCTACGGGCCCCAAATAGAATGAGTCATGAGTGTGGTATCTGGGCTAGAATGATTGCTGAACAAAACCCTAGGTTGGAATTTGGACTGAAACCTGAATGAGTAGTATTGATTGAACCTGAAAGATGATGCCTAGATCTAGGATTTTGGGCTAAAGCCCAAGTGAAGAGTTTTCCTATACTAGAATAGGCCCTGGGTCGGAAGAATTTCAGTGGAAGGCTTGGTTGGTTTACATATCTCATGGATTACTTTTAGGTGGACTTTTATGGGCCTAGAACTAAATGGATAAACCAAATTGGGCTGAAAAAGAAACCTCCTAAGTCTAAACTTTTGGGCCGAAGCCCAATAACTCACATGTTGAACCAAACAGAGCCTTTAGGCTGCAAACAAATAGAATTGACAATTCGGGTTGGGCTAGGTTGATGTAGGAGAAATTTCTATCAGTTTCTAGGCTGGGTAGTGGGCCGATCACACAAGTAAACAAGGCCCACATAGATTCAACATGTCCTCACTAGATGTTTAAATCAAACCAGGTATGGATCGATCCGGAGAGGTGCTTGGGGCATGGGCCCAGGTCACCACAAAGGAATAGGGCTTGCACGCTATTCTCTTTGGGCTTCCCCACTCTTTTCACATCACCTGAAGGTGTGCGTCTATGGTCGGGTCTTTGATTGACCAAACAATGGGCTAGGTAAGGGCACTGTCAGGACAAAAACGCTTGGGGCTAAGGCCCACGTATTAAGGGGATGTGGTTAGACGACATCCTCTCTTTTCCCCGCTTATTCACATCACCTAAAAGGTGTGAGTCCTGACAGGGGACCCTCAAACGGGTCCCGGGGTGAAATTGGTTTGTGTGGGACCCTCGCTCTCATGTGATGCGAAGGTGCAGAAAATTAAAGTGCGCACGAAAGTAAACAAACAGAGTAATAAAGCCATAAATAAACATTTTCGAGTTAAGCCCTCTTTCTTAAAATTAAGAATTTGTCCCCAGCAGAGTCGCCAGTCTGTGAGCCTCGATTTTAACCCTATCCTATGTTGATTGAATTGATTGGGATCTAGTCGGGTTTTAGGTCCACTTATAACCTAAGATTGATAACTATGTCATAAAACAATATTATTAAACCTAAGCTAGCTCACTGGAACTATTATGAGTCGCCACCTAATTTTTACCTAGATCAAATTAGGATAGAAGAGTTCGGGTTCGGGGGCTTGATATTCGACTTAATTAGGGTTCAATTACTTTCATTACCCTAGAAGTCGTTTTTCCTCTACTTAGTTTAATTACGGCTTATTACGAGTCGTTTTAACCTAAATGCGCGAGCTTCTGTTTTTTTGTGTTTTTTTAGCATTTTTTGACAGAAATTAAAATAAAATTAAAGATTCCTAAACTAGGGTTTCGGAGGCAGAATTAGGTCAAATTTTGTTTCCGTCTGTGGCTACGGACCTAATGTCCGAACCACGGACCCTAGTTAACCGATGTGAATATAAAAGTCGAATTAAACAGAAAACACAATTTTGCAAGGTCCGGGGCCACAGACAGGGTCCGTGGGCCCGGACAAGATGTCCGTGGGCCCGGACATTATTTTAGAAACCTAAATTTTGAAAATTTGAAATACCGCCACCGTCCGGGGGCGTCCGGGCTTACAGACAAGGCGTCCGGGACCTCGGACATAGCGTCCGTGGGTGCGGACCGCCCTCGGACGGGTGGCATTTGGGATGTTCCCGACGGTTGTTTTGAGCTCAAATTTTATGGTGTGTAGCCTGAAAGATGTACAAGACGTTAGTGATTGAAAGTTTTCAATTTGAAATCGAATTTAATGCGAAACTTAACAAACAAGTTAGAAGGCAGAAACACCAACAAACCTTAATTCAGAAGCAAGAAAAATCAATTCGGTTAGCAATTTTAACCAGAAGTGTATTAGACCAGAAGGGTTAGAGAATTGGTTTTTACCCTGTTTTGATTTCGAAAATTTGTTGTTCCTTCACGTCGGGAATCTCTGAAAGCTTCGTTGGTGGCCGATTCGGTTCGACTTTGACCCGAGCTTCTGACCTCTTCTTCCTTGTGTTGTTAAGCACGTTTTGGTTCTGTATTTATGGTTGTTTGATGCTTGGAAGTTCATGGGAGAAGAAAGAATGTGTTTTGGTGATTTTGGGATGATTTTGGTAGAGTTTCAGTATTGGGAGTGTTGAAAACGTGGGAGGCAAGTAGACGGCTGTGTTCTATGACTATGGGAATGTTATCCTCTACCTAGGTCGTTTTTGGAAGGTCCTTTTATAGAAAGAGCAAGGCCATGTTGATAGAACAAGATTTTTATCTAAACCCTGATTTTGTGCTCTAAGGGAATCTGATTTTTTAAAATATGTTGCAGGCCGATAAAAATTATGAATTTTAACTAAAGATAAAAGATGATTTTAAGAATTTTGAGAGTTGGAATCGGGTTATTTTGATAACGAAATCCAACGGCATAGTCTCTAATAATCATCCTCTATCTTGTGTTATAGTTCCATGATTTTTTGTTTTGATTTCGGTATTTTCCATAGGAGAGAGAAAATTGCAAAATGATTGAATTTCTCTTTTAATTTTGGGTTAAGGTTCCAAATAAAATAATTTTAGGTTTATGACTGTATTTAGTCATGCTAACCATGTGACAATTTTATTTTAATTTTGGAAACCTTTTATTATTTCTATTTTGAGGTTATTTCATGTGTTATTTAAAGAAATTAGCTTATAATATGAATTAAAAGCTAAATTTCCAGAATAAATATTATCAGAAAATCATGAAATACCTTTCATAATGACTATGATATTTGGAAGTGTTTGGAGATAATAAACAAGTCATATGAAAATAGAAAATGCCGATAATGTCCTTGGAAAATCCCGCCTGGTGCTTTTTGACCCCTTTTGCCATTTGTAACACGTATGCCTTAGAGACTACTCCGGGGGGTTGAAATTTTGGGTATAACAATAGCTTCAAAAATACAACAGCATCGGAAAAAAGGAAGGACAAGGTGGAAGTGCCGGAAGAGGAGGATCAAGATACAAGCCATATTATTACAAATCAACTGCCGGATCCTCCTCTCAGGGGCCGCAACATCAGGGAGCAAGGACTGTTGTCTACATCGACCCAGGAAAGTACGCTGCTGCAGTAAGGGATGGATACCTCCCTCAGCCAAGAAAGCCGCCACAGGGAGAAATTCCAGTTGCATTCTGTGAATACCATGGGTACCGCAGCCATCGAACCGTAAACTGTGCCACTCTGGCCAAAGAGCTCCGAGTCATTGAAGAGAATAAGAAGAAGGGAAAGCAACAAGCCGGAGCGCAAAGACAGTATGGCGGTCAGTAGGGCAGCGCCCAGAATGTGTCACAGGGACGGCAGGAGGAAGAAGTCCATCCAGGCTAAACCCTGGCAAATCGGTGGGTATGATAACAGGTTTGTAAGGAAAGTAAGGTTCTTCTCTTTCCATTCGGACAAAAGGGCCTCTTAGGAAGTAAGGCTGGTTATAGGTTGTTTTTCCAAAAATTAAGCATATAGGATTGAATTGTTAAAAAATCGTTCCATGAAATAAGAAGAGTAGAACTTTCCTTTTTTCGCATTTTTGTTTACAGCAAAACCCTTTCTCAAAAAAAAAAAAGAAGAAGAAAGAAAGAAGGCTAACAAAAAATTTCCCTAAGAAAACTCACAGGGCTATTTTCGGAGGTAGGACCACTAATCCTAATGAAAGGAAAAGGCACATTCACCAAGTACATCAGGAACTCCCGGAAAGGAAGATTGCCAAAAGGAGGGCTTTCCTCCGATTTTCTTCTCCGACGAAGATGAAGATGGAGTGGTGATGTATCCACACAACGATCCACTTGTCATTCGTGCGCAAGTAAATGATCGAATGATGGAAGGGATCCTGATTGATAGTGGAGCCGGAGCAAACGTTATCTCAGCTGAAGCGGTTAAAAAATTAGAGGTTCCTGAGAGCCGGATTAAGCCATATTCGGCGGTTCTAGGAGGATTTGTAGGGGAGTTTCTACCACATCTACGGCAGTATAGATTTCACTATGACCCTCGGTCAAAACGATGAAAGGCAACAAACGGAGAAGTTCACAGCTTTTATTGTACCAGGTCTGTCCGGATATAACATGTATCTCGGAAGGCCAGGAATCAATGCTTTTAAAGCCATACACAGTACTCATCACTTGAAATTGAAGTATTTAACCACAAGCGGAAAGGTGGTTACAATAAGGGGAAGTCAAAAGATGGCCCGGTTGTGTGAAGTTCGCATCATGGACAGTCTTCCTAGCGAGGAGGTAGTCAAAACTGTGGGGTCACAAAAAGAGTTTAAGGGGAAAATTACCTTCTTCCCGGAGTCAAGGCAAGAAAAAGAGGAACATCAAACAACTCAAGACTCCCCCAGAGAGGTACATTTAAAATCTGACCCTTCTAAATTTTTAAAATAGGAACTGCGTTTGATAGTGGAGAACAGACTCACTTAATGAGGTTCTGGAAAAAAGAAGGGCAACATTCGCTTGGAGCACGGCGAGATGCCTGGTATAGACCCAAGCGTTATCCGGCATGAGCTCAGGGTAGACCCTAAGCATCCGGTGGTCAGGCAAAGAAAAAGGGTAATAGGGGAAGAACGAGATTTGGCCGCACGAACAGAGGTCCATAAACTCCTCAAAGCCGGATTCATCAGGGAGGTTGCATACCACGATGGCTGGCTAATGTCGTCATGGTGAAAAAAGCAAACGGAAAAGGAGAATGTGTGTGGATTTCACAAATTTAAATAAGGCATGTCCTAAAGATTTCTACCCCCTACCATCAATAGATAGATTGGTGGTTTCAACTGCCCAGAGTTCTGTGTAAGTTTTCTAGATGCTTTTTCCGGCTATAACCAAATAAAAATGAAAGAAGATGATTCGGAAAAGACGCCCTTTATTACATCAGCCGGAACATTCTGTTACAAAGTAATGCCTTTCGGCCTGAAGAATGCAGGGGCCACCTTTCAGCGAATGATTGACAAGGTATTTTGTCATCAAATTGCCTGGAATGTGGAAGCTTACGTGATGATATAGTTGTAAAAAGTCCATCAAAAGAGCAACACATGAAGGATTTAGAAGAAACATTCGACACCTTGGACAAATACCAAATCAAACTGAACCCGAAGAAATGTGTGTTTGGTGTAACCAAAGGGAGGTTTCTTGGTTCATTATTGGACAACAAGGTATTGAAGTCGATCCAGAAAAAAGTCAGGCAATCCTCAACCTTTCTCCTCCAAGAAATATCAAAGATGTCCAAGCCCTGAACGGGAGGCTCACAGCTTTAAGTAGGTTTTGTTCTAAACTTCAGGAAAAATCAATCCCATTCTTCAATATTCTAAGGAAGAACAGCAAATTCCAGTGGGGACAAAAGTGTATAGACGCATTTGAAAAGATCAAGGAAATGCTTCGGGATCTGCCTAAATTGGGTGTACCTGCCCCAGGACAGGATCTCTATCTTTACTTGTCCACAACAGATTGGGCAGTTGCAGCTGTCTGATCATGGAAGAGAAAAGGGAGATACCAGTCTATTATACGGGCAAAATC
The DNA here is from genome assembly GCA_023374045.1 of Limonium bicolor. Lineage (NCBI taxonomy): Eukaryota > Viridiplantae > Streptophyta > Magnoliopsida > Caryophyllales > Plumbaginaceae > Limonium > Limonium bicolor. Next base: position 55,533,943 of record CM041780.1, read on the forward strand.
TTGAGCCCAACAGAAGGACGTATATAATATAGAGAAAATCTACTTGGTTAGAAAATAGAACTATTTGTGCATCAATGGTGGCGTTAAAAAATAGACCTATATAGTTGCGAAATATTTGTCAGGACCAATTGCCGCTCAAACAAATTGCGAACAATCCGATGCCTCCGGCCGGATGGTAAGCTGGACGGTAGAGCTGACACAATATGAGATTCACTTCTTGCCCAGACAACGATTAAGGCCCAAGCCTTGGCAGACTTCATAACAGAAACAAACTTTGCAAAAGAAGAGAAGCGAACTCAGAGCCCATATGTCATCTTGGTCGACGAAGCTCGATGCAAAAGTGGGGCAGGAGCTGGAATAGTAGTACAAGGCCGAATGGGGGGAAAACTTGAATTATGCTTCCGGCTGGACTTTGATGTTACCAATAATGAAGCCGAATACGAAGCCCTCATCCAGGGTTTAGAAGTAGCTACAGCCTCGGGGCGACAGGTTCCATAGAAAGATATCTTCTCTATTCTTTCATTCTTATAAAATCCTGTCTGAAATAAACTTATGAAAGTATAACTATTTTAAACAGAGTTAGAAATATATTCGGACTCTATGTTGGTGGCAAGGCAAAACGACAACATCTATGAAGTCAAAGAGGAAAAACTATGGAGATACTTGCCCAAGGTCCAGGTTTAAAAGCAAATTTCCAAAGATGCGAACTAAAACACCTTCCTCGCAAGGAGAATGTCGAAGCTGACGCCTTAGCAAAATTGGCAAGTATGGCCGAAAGGTACCCAATGAGATATGGCTAGAAATCAGAACTTCACCAAGCACAGATGGAACTCAGGTGTTGGCAGTAGAGTCAAGTGATAAAGAGGAATCCTGGATGACTCCAATCATAGATTACATACGGCAAGGGAAATTGCCGGAAGAAGAAAAGGAAGCCAGGATAATAAAAAAGGCGGGCCGCATCATTTTTCATTGAGGATAACCAGTTGTATAAGCGATCTTTCGCAAGACCAGCACTGAAGTGTGTACCATAACTGAAGGAGTAGAATTAATAAGAGAAATACATGATGGGCCCTGTGGAAATCACCAGGGAGAAGAACCACAACTCACAAAATCTTGAGACTCGGATACTTTGGCCAAAAATGATAGAACATTGCAAAGGGTATATTCAAAAATGTCGCAAGTGTCAGGAGCATGGAAACAAGATACACACTCCCCGGCGGAGCAAAAATCTATTCTCTGCCCGATTCCCTTTGCTATGTGGGGGGGTTGGACATTGTGGGGCCATTCTCGGAAGCTTCACCAGGGAGGTTCAAATTCATGTACGTTGCCATCGACTACTTCATAAAGTGGGTCGAGGCAATGCCCACTATCCATCACAGCTAGGAAGTGATAAGAATTCATCTGGAAATATGTGTATGCAGGTTTGGCATACCAAAGGCAATAATAACTGATAATGGAGCACAGTTCAATTGTGAAAGTTTCCGAGAATTCTGTGAGGAATGGAGATCGACTTAAGATTTGCATCAGTAGCACACCCACAAGCAAATGGGCAGGTCGAGAATGTGAATGGGCAGATAGTAAGGGCAATAAAAAAGAAACTCGATGAGAAAAAAGGAAAATGGGCAGAATTGTTACCCAGGTCCTCTGGTCGTACAGAACGACGGAAAGGGGGCCGACGGGGGAGAGACACCTACAGGCTGACATATGGTTGGAAGCCGTCATTCCGGCGGAAATATGTGGTGCCATCCATAAGATGGGAATCATATGACGAAGAGGTCAACAATCAAGGGGTACAGAACCACCTAGACCTCCTCGAAGAAACTAGGATGGCCGCCGCAGTTAAGAAGGCGAAAGATAAATCCAAGGTAGAACGATATTTCAACCAAAGGATAAAAGAACGAAGTTTCGCCCCAGGAGAGTTAGTCCTCCGAGAAGTTAAGCAGCCTAAAAAGCTGGAACCTCAATGGGAAGGACCATACATCATTCACCAGAAGACGGGACGAGCTTCATACCACCTGAAAAATGGTGAAGGGTACGAATTGCCGCATTCTTGGCATGAAGAATGTCTAAAAAAATTCTATGTGTAAAATTTATGATTCTTCAATAAAGAGGTATTATTTTTTGGAAAAAAGAGACAAAAGAAAGCACCGGCCAACGAGCCGCAGCCTATCATGCCTTGAAAGAAAAAGAAAGCACCGGCCAATGAGCCGCAGGCTATCATGCCTTGAAAGAAAAAGAAAGCACCGGCCAACGAGCCGCAGCTATCATGCCTTGAAAGAAAAAAGAAAGCACCGGCCAACGAGCCGCAGACTATCATGCCTTGAAAGAAAAAGAAAGCACCGGCCAACGAGCCGCAGGCTATTATGCCTTGAAAGAAAAAGAAAGCACCGGCCAACGAGCCGCAGGCTATCATGCCTTGAAAGAAAAAGAAAGCACCGGCCAACGAGCCGCAGGCTATCATGCCTTGAATGAAAAGAAAGCACCGGCCAACGAGCCGCAGGCTATCATGCCTTGAAAGAAAAGAAGAAAGCACCGGCCAACGAGCCGCAGGCTATCATGCGTTGAAAGTAAGCACCGACCAATGAAACGCAGGCTATCATGCCTTGAAAGTAAGCACCGGCCAACGAGCCGCAGGCTATCATGCCTTGAAAGAAAAAGAAAGCACCGACCAACGTGCCGTAGGCTATCATGCCTTGAAAGAAAAAGAAAGCACCGGCCAACGAGCCGCAGACTATCATGCCTTGAAAGAAAAAGAAAGCACCGGCCAACGAGCCGCAGGCTATCATGCCTTGAAAGAAAAAAAAGCACCGGCCAACGAGCCGCAGGCTATCATGCCTTGAAAGTAAGCACCGGCCAACGAGCCGCAGGCTATCATACCTTGAAAATAGGCACAGGACAACAGGCCGCAGGCTTCCATATCTTTAACAATCCGGCTAAAAAACCATAGATGGCCATACTTTGAAAGAAAAAGATCCGGCCGGAACAAAAGTCCAAAGCCACAAGTCCCTTGTGTTATAAAAATGAATTCTAAACTGACATAACTTGCATAGATAACCATACGTGCACCATAAAAAGGGGAGAATATCACGGTAACAATAGAAAAACTGGCTCAAAAGAGGTACTCCGGTAGACAAATAAGTAAGGATGGTGAAAAATATAGCTTATATTTCTCCCAAAGTGGGGTAAAAACAGTTACAAAATATGATCATTACAAAAGATTCGGCAAGTACAAAAATACATGGCGAAACAAAAACCCCTCTAAAAATAAAAAAACTTCTATTCTACTTTTTCTACAGCTTCTTTTTCAGCAGCTAATAATCTATCGCCGCTACCAGCCCACACTCAGAAGACTTGGACCTCTTAGAAAGACGCTGCATCCCTCCGGCGGACGGCAGGATGTTGCTTCCAGCTGGAAGGAATGAAGCTTCGCCGGCGCCAAAGCATGTCTCTCCAGGACTGCGGCAGAACCTCTCGAGCTCCAAGAAGAAGTTGGACTTTTGAGCAACAGCCTTGAATTCAGCTTGTTATACAGATCATCATCCAGTAACTCTCCTTTCTCGAGAGAGTGATCCGAGACAATCTGCTGGCAAATATCGACTATCCGGCGGCACTGAGAAGCGAAGGACTCCTTTAGATGGGCATTAATGGTGCCTTGCTTCTATATCTCCTCATGAGACTGCCGGGAAAATGACTTGAGCCTGGCCACTTGAGATTCAAGGGTCAGGACTTGGGCTCGATACTTATCACGCTCAAAATTGGCAAAAGACAGCTCCTCCTTAGCACGGACTACCCGACCAATCAACTGATTGACGTGCTTCAGTAGGTTGGCAGAACTCAAGCCTAGCCGGAACACAAAAAAAGAGTAAGAAGAAGAAGGGACAAAAGAAGAAACAAAAGTCGAAGATCTGAAAGTTTACCATGGCCGATGGCTCAGTATTCTCGGCTTGAGAACGAGACTTGGCTTCCTCCAGCTCTTTTACTCTCTCTTCCAGCCTGGTCCTCTCTTCTATCAAGGCAACTTTATCCGCAGCAAGGGTTTTCTTCTCCTCTTCCAAAGAGAGCAATCTCAGAGCAGAGACTGCTTCTCTTGATCAAAGGAGGACCTTGACTGCTCTTCTAGTGCGGCCTTTTCCTCCGACAGGCGATCAAGCTCCTGCATAAGCTTTTCTTTCTCCTTCACAAGGGCCTCATTCTCCCGCTGAAGAGTTTGCTTCTCCAATTCAAGCGTTTCAGCCTCCTGTTTGTAAGAATTCCTCTCCTGATAGAAAAAGGCCTTGTCAGCCTGAAGAGAGTTCACCTCGTTCCGGTGAATAGAGCGCACCTGATCCAGCAAAATGTCTAGGTCAGAGAAGGCCCGAGTCAGCTTATCTTTCTCAAAAAGAAGAGATGGTTTCATACCTCTATCAAAGTGTTGTCAGCTTCCACGATCCGGCCTTTTAGAGAAAAGTTTTCTTCTCGGAGTTTCTTCAGCTGCAACTCATACTCATCACGCTGACACGCTCGCTCCATTCTCGCCGGGACAACTGCAGGTCTTTGTTTATTGCCTCAGTTCTCTCCTTTGCCTTACGGTCAATCTCATACTCAACCTGATCAATGTAAGCATCATGAGAGGAGCGGGACAGCTTCAGTTCCTCTTCAACATTATTATTGGCTCGGCTTTCCTCATAGCGAATCCCGGATTGAAGATTGCCGAAGTGAACCTTAGCACTTTGAGCCATGGACATCACCTAAAACAACACAATTCACAGAATTAAGGAAAAACCAAACCAAACAGGAGAGAAACACAAAAGAGATACACATGCCAACCTGAAAGATGCCCCCCCACATCATTTCAAACACATCATTTATTGGGAGGGAATGCCGCATGATGGCATCTGCCCCCCATCTCCGATCCGCAGCCTTTTTTTGGTAGCAGTAAAGGTTGCCGGAGGAGCAAAGATCCCGTCTGGATGACCAGATCTCTTTATTGCCTCCTTCCAGACGGAGGAATACTTGGCAGAGTCGCAGGATATTAAAGGGAGAGGGCGCCCGCAATGGTAGAACCACCCTTCCTTTTGGGAGGGTCCAGTGTAGGACTCCTGAGCAGAAGGAGGAGGGGAGGAAGAAGAAGAAGCTATGTAGTCCTCTCTCTGCTTACTCCGGAGCTCAGGATTCTCAGGCACCTGACGATACTCCATTGCTCTATCCCTTTCCGCATCCGTGGCCACAACAACATCAATGGAGAATGATCCTGAGACCTTAGGATCACCAGAGGTTTGTCCTTCTCCTGATGTCCCTGGCTGTGAGGCCTTCGGCTTTGATGTAGTTTTCTTCTTTAGTCTTTGTTTAACAGGAACAGAGACTGCCACAGTAAACAAAAACAAATGTGATTACATTATCAAAAGACACAGGTATGTACAAACCGGAAGGGCACTGCAAGAATCAAACCTGGTTCGGCCGAAGGACCAGCACGGAGGTTTGTGGCCTCCAGGGTGTTTTCTTGAGCAGGATCTGAAGAAAAGTAACCCGTCAAATCAGGAAATTGCTCGCAAATAGGAGTCGGATGACCGGACTCCCGCCCCAGGCGAGAACCAAGGTCCAGACCCGAACCAGGGGTGAGGGGAAGGAAGACGTGATGCCCGGACTCGGGGATCATGTGCCAAGTACCTGACAATCCGGCCGTAGCGTGATCCGGGGATTCCACCCTTTTCTTTTTCTTTGAAAGACCACCTTGGTCATCCTTGGCTTCTTGCCTGGGACGCTTTGTAGGAGGAGGGCTATCCCCTAGAAGCTGCTCAGCCGCATCAGTAGCCGCCTCCAGAGTGTCGTAGTAGTTGATTTTCTCATCCCCAATCTTGAAGGTGACGAAGTTCCAGCTGTGGAATGGGCCGATCTTCTCCCCCTTCTGGAAGAAGTCTACATACGACACACCGAAGCAATAAGCAAATCAAGACGACAAAACGTGTACGGAACGAAAAAGAAAAAGCACTTACTGTGATAAGTCTTCAGAGAAGATAGGAGTGCTTTTGTGAAAAACGCCTCGACGGTCGGCGGCTTTTTGCTTACTGCCCTCAGAATCTTCGAGATAGGCAGTTCGGCCGGAGGGGTTTCTGGAGAAATCAACTGGCCTTTGCCAACTTCAGCGCAGTAAGGGACACCCAAGACCCGGCCGGAAGGGGGAACAATGACGAACCACCGTGGACTCCCATCCATGCACCTTTTTATAGTCAAAGAGGGAATATCCGGCTTTCGCAATTAAGGTTAGACTATCAGGATCGACTCTAACCGTGAAGAATCGGACAAAATCGGTGCCCTCCGGCCGAATCTTGCTTTCTTCACAGAGAGAAACGAAGGCGTGAAGATAGGAAATCGCCTTTGGGTGAAGATGGGAAAGGGAACAGCAGCGGCAGAGGAGAAAGACCAAGACAAAGGGATGTGGGGGAATGGTTAGGCCGGAGTGGAAAAAATCGGCGTAGACCACGTACCCACAGCCAAAATCATCGTTGGGGTGAGAGTCGGGGGACGGTAGGTAAATCTGGGTACCACGTGGGGCTTCGACCCCCCTGAGACAATCGTAGAGGGAGGAATAGTCATGGGAGGAAGGAGAAGGCTCGCGCCCGGACAAAAAGGGCTTTAAAGGTTTCAGATAAGTGGGGCGAAAGCTGTTGGAGGAGCGGCAGCCCTGAATCGCCTCAATAGCCGGCGGAAAATTCGCAGCAAGCTTACTCTGTTTCACGGCGGAGGTAGACATTGTAGAAGCTTAGTGAGGAGGCAGAGGACGGCGACAGCAAAGGGTGGGACAGAGCACAATAGCAGAGTGGCGAGAGGAAGAAGAAGGAAGTCGAAACGAGAGAATAAGGAAGAAAGAGAAAGAAGCTAAAAAAACTCGAACTTTAAGGAAAGTTTTCTCCCACCCAAATAAATAACATATATATATGTGCATGCAAAAAACACCTTTTTTTGCAGGGGAAAAGAAAGAACCGAACGCTTCCTGAAGACGGTTCCGACGTTTGGTCGAAAGAGGGACCCTGCAAATTCCACACTAAAGACAGGCAGAAAATTTAAAAAGCGGTAAAAGCAAGTTCGGGTCACAAGCTTCGCGTGTGGCCAGTAAAAAGTTCTTTCTCTCCAGATGTGAAGAAAAAGAACTTGTGGGACTGAGATAGGGAAAGGACGAGGCATAGACAGACCAAAGAACCTCAGGAATAGCCGCAGTCACAAAAATTTTCACTGAAACACAGGCATAGGACACAGAAGTTCTATCTTCTTCTCCAAGAATTCAGAAAGATAGAACTTGTGGGACTGATGAGAAGGGAAGAAATGGTGCCAAGTCAAAACAAGACACAGAGAGCATCCGGCCGGCCTAGCCGGATGAGAATAAAGTTGCATAAAGCATCCGGCCGCTTCAGCCGGATGGAAGTAGAAGCACATAGGGCATCCGACCGTCTCTAGCCGAATGAAAATAGGACTTAGACAAGGCAAAATACAGTACGACCGACCGCCTGTGGTCAGTCAAAGATACTAAGAGAGGGTAAAACTGTACTTATACATGTAAAATACAGGCTGGCACCATGGGACCAATGCCCAAAATACTATAAATAGGGATGTACCCCCATGAAGTAACACACGCTACATTTGGCAATCAAACTTACACTCGACTCTAACTAAGGCTCTCTCTCTCTCTCTCTCTCTACTCTTGTGAAATTCTGTGATCGAGACCAGGTAACGTAGAATAGAGGATCAGATCGGATTGTATTAGGATAGCATATACTGTTTCAATATTCCTCTTTAGGAATTATAAAATCCATTATATAAGGATAATCCTCATTATTTTAAGTGAATCTTTACTTATACTAGTTCCCACTTTAATGACATTAATACTTTATAATTAATGTAACACTTATATAATAACCAACCATATACTAAAATTCATTTCCTACTTTTTGGATTCTCGCAACAGCCCTTACATTTCTGTTAATTACAATCTTACCACATAAAATTATATAATGTTACCATTATAACCTTATATCATTTCATATGACATTTCCACTCTTATAATATAGTTAATCTATTGTTCCAACTATTATTAATTAATGCCAAACAGACCCTACTTTCCAGGTTTATTTTCTCAACTCCCACACTTTTCTTTATTTACAAAGTCACCCCATTTTCCCTTAAATTTTACAATGTCATCTTTAAACTATATATATTATACACCTTTATTAATTTAACTCCCAATAAATCTCTAAAAATTCTCAAAAATTCCCAAACATTCCCAAACAGACCCTAGTATGTTCTAGTCACCATTTCACCCCTAGAATTTCAAAAAATTACACTTTCACCCCAATTATTTTATAACTTTTACATTTAACTTCTAAACTTAATTTAAACTTAATTTAAACTTATAATTAACTTATTGCACACATCCAATTGGTCAACACCTACACTATGGTCAAGGTTGACCTTCTTAATACTTCCTTGACCAATACTTTCCAGTATTTAAGGTTTTATCCCCAAATTTCCTAGAATTTACAATTTAGCCCTTAACTTTGTAAAAACTTACAAAATTCATTTAAACTCCTTTTTAATTCTAACTTTCGGCTATAATATCTTATAACCCTCTAATTTTAATTAATTACACCTAACCCATCACTTATTCACCAGAATATTATCTAAGCTTATTTTTGCTGTTCAAACTCATTTATGTCATAAAATTCCAAGTTAATATTGTAAATTCGTAGGTATTAATTCCTTAAAATTCGCAGGTGATTAAAACTTGCTATTTAAGCTATGGGTGGCAATTTCAACACGACCCATTTGACCAACACGAACCCGACACAAAGTTAGCGGGTTTGAGTTTTAAAATTTGACACGATTAAATAAACGGGTCAACCCGAACACGACTCGTTTAATAACCGTGTCGTGTTTGGGTTTAACATATGTAACCCGCAAACCCGTTTGAGTAATTTATATTAAATAAATTATAGATTAATTATTTTTATCAATTTTTAATATAAATAATGTATAAAAATATTAAAATTAAGTATTTTAATTTAAGTTAAAGTTAATAATATCATAAAATGACAAAAATAATGTTACTTAGTCAAATTATTTTCTTATGTGTAACCTAACAGGTTAGGTTTGAGTTTAATATAAGCGGATTTGAGTTTCAAATTTGGACACAATTAATTAATTGGGTTAGACGGGTCAACCCGTTTACTAAATGGGTTGGGTTTGGGTTTCATATCTAGACATGGTTAATTAAATGGGTTGAGTCGGGTCAACCCGTTTAATAAACGGGTCAGGTTTGAGTTTAGCCTAACACTACCCCAGGACCCGTTTTGCCACCCCTAATTTAAGCTGCTAGTAACTTATTTTCCCACCAGACCTTATACTAAGTAAATATGAGCTTAAAATGTAAATAAAGCTTTAAATAACATAATAAAATGGTCTACGTACATGGCCTTATTACAAACTTCAATTATAATATAAAATTACATAAAAATGTTCACATGAACAATTTCATTCTTAATTTTTTACCAAACAACCCATAACTTTTATTAATTGCATTTTAGCCCTTTAATTCATTTTTATTACATTATAAGTCATGTTACACTTAAGTAACTTAGCCAAATGTGTTACTATATCATCTTGAGCATTAATAATTCAATTTAACCCATTTAAGCTAATACCCATTCGGCCATAATTAAGTTACTTAGTTTAAAGCTTAAAAATGTATATTAAGCTTAACTTACTTGTTCAAGCTTCCAAAATCAGCAAGCAACCTTAATGATTCTCGACCCTAATTTATAAAGGAGCCTAGGTTAGTTTTCAACTCAAAACTTAACCTTAAACTTGATGATTAGGTCCTTAAGGCTTAAAAATTACTTACCCTCCAAAGATGATTTTTTTTTTTAGCTTGTTTTCCGCTACCTTGGTCAAGGTCTGATATAGGGTTTGATAGACCATTTTGTTCATGAATTTTACATGGAAAGGAAAGATCAAATTAGGTCTTTGAATGACCTAACAACATAAGGAACTTTTAGGCTTAAAGTGGACTTATGAATTCAATACTTTCCCTTTGAGTTCAAAGGCAGATTTTTTTTCAAAATTTCTGCCCCCTTGAAGAAAAGTGACTAAGGATCATACTTCTTATGAACTTAAGGAATTAAGCCACTTAAAACACTTAAAACCTTAAATACAGACTTATCCTTGAAATCTCTTGAAAGATGATTTCTTGGTGGGATTTGGCTGAACAAATGAAGCTAGAAAATCCTTCATTTCATACATGAAAAGATGGAAAGATATGAGTTTAATAACTTATACAAATCGGCCAAAGTTTGGAAGAAAGGAAAAAATGGCTTTAAGGCGCCTTTTTATACCTTAAGACTTGAAAGGACTTTCCTTTCTCCGTGAACATTTTATGGCCAAAATTTTTTCCTTCAATAACACTTGATTCAAGCTATGGTTGAAGGAGTGGAGTGGCTGGAATGATAACTTAGGTGATTTGGAGTAGGAAGAAAGTGAGTTGGAGGTGTTTTGGTGTGTAGATCTTAATCTACCATGGATGACTTTGGTGTTCTGGGTGTTCTTGCTCAAGAACAAGGAAAGAACAAGAGGCTAGAGAGGGTGAAATACCCCAAACCTAAGTATGCTAAGTAAACATCAAATTATGATGTAATAAGGCTAAAACATGCCTTAGAAAGATTGGTAGACAATTTAAACCAAGGAAAACACAAGAAAACGCCTTAAAGGCAATTTAGGCAAAAATGTGCTCTAAGCTTGGAGTGACTTTGATTAGCACCCAAATACCATTATAAGACTTTATTAACATGCTAATGGACATGTTAAATCAATTACCAAAGAAAACCAAGCTCAAAAACAAGCTTAAACACAAAATGTGCTTTAAGACTCTTTAAAGCACCTTTTTGAGAAATTGTTTTAGAAATGAGTTTTGAGTGGCTAAATGCCCATGATTGCACCTTAATCAACATGTGTACTAATTAGTATCACATTAGGAAGCCTAAATCAATGGGAAACCAAAAATTTCATGAATATGTGCACCAGTTGGTGAATAGTGCTCAAATAGTGCTAGTTTGGACTTAAGTCAACTTTAATTAGTTAAATGGCCAAACAAGGCCTTATGTATGTTAATTATGGAGGAGGGGGATGGTTTTAGTAGTGGTGAGTCATCACCATGACAGCCAATTAAAATAAAAGAGGAAGGAGTATGGAAAAAGACTATTCACCTTTTATAACAAAATATCTTCATTTAAACTACCTTTTCTTCTCTCTCTCTCTTCATTTCTTCTTCCTCCATCAGCTTTACTACCTATTCTCTGCTCAAAACCGTGAGAGCCCCATCCATGGTGCCTCCACCTTCAAGTAGTCACCAAATGTTCATCTTTGCTCCAAATCAAAAACTAAGCATAGATTTCTCTTAGTTGGAGCAAGCCCTTCCTTTCTATCTTTTCAAATCCTTCAAAGCTCAAGTTTGGTGCCATAAGAAAACCCCATTGATGGAGGAAAATCAAGTTTGAAGAGCTCCTTTGGTTCTCTATTCATCCAAGGTAATGAAAATGTAAGAAAACCATGTTTCAATCACTTCTTCACATGTCCGAAAATGACACTCATGGGGCTTCATTTTTATGCCTTGTTCTAGCTTATTTTCTAGTTTCCAAGGGCTAGAGGAGGTCCTTCTTGATTCCTATCCAAGCCTATCTTAAGACTCCAAGGTAAAACATTCATTTTAATACCTTATAACACATTTTTAACCTAGGGTTTAGTCCTTAAGGTTAGTGTATTGTTTAGCACTCATGAGAGTCATTGTATATTGATTAGGACATTGGCAAAGGAAATTAAATTGGTGGCCGAGATTCATTCAAGAAAAGGCCTAAGGAGGAAGTAAAGATAAGCTTGAGAGAACAAGGTAAATTGCTTGCCTAATGGTGGTTTAAGGTTTTAAGGGATGAGATGTGGATAAGTACCAATGTAGCTTTAAGCTTACATTAGGTGATGAGTTATATAACCTAGGAAAAGGAATTTCAACAAGCTTGTGAACTTGTGACTAAGGAGCCAATGAGAATGAGTTAGTAAGATAAGTTTAAGATGGATTTTAAGAGCATTATAACTACTATGAGATTGATGGTGTAATTACAGGTTGAAAGCTATTACATGTGGGAAATTCAGTGTTTAAATTCATGTCATTTAAGGGCCTAAGAGCCATGTCATTTAAGGGCCTAAGAGCCATGTCATTTAAGAGCCTTAGTGCTATGCAATTTAAGATTATTGCACTATATTGAGTTTATTATGAATGAGTTGATTTGGGTGAGAATTATGATGAGAAAAAGGTTTGATGTGTGTGAGATGATTGAATGAGAAAAACCATGCATATGGGCATGATAATATACTAGAGGAGCTATGGCAAAATTTGAATGAAAATAAGTTAACAACGGTGTTGTTGAGGATTACAATGACCGAGAGTTGTCTAGGAGGAATTAGAGGTAAGGAGGGTGTAAATTGTGTGCTAAGATTGTGTACTAAGGGTTGGGTGTTCATGATTGTATTAAGGGTGAAAAACTAAATGTTGGTTATGGAAATATACTAAGGAAGCCATGTCAAAATTTGGAGAGGAAACTAAGTGTTTAAGGTGTTCTAAGGAGATTTTATGACTAAGGAATGTTCTAGTAATCACTATGGGTTGTTTTGGTGAAAATGGATAAACTATGGAGTTCTTGAGTACTAGGAAGACCTAGGGATGTCTAAGAGGGACTAGGGGTATAATGGTGAGTTTTATGCACCAAAACCATGGTTAAGGAAGCTAGGGAACTTGTACATAGTTTGAAGGAAAAAAATAAGATATAATGACTTATAAGGATGTAAGCATGTGCTAGATTATATATGGCTTTGAGAAGTTTGAGTAAAGCAAATGGGTATGCATAATGAAGCTTGAGGAGTAGCTAAGATGGTTGGGAAGAAACATAATGATTAGTTGAGGTCTTAGGCAAAGTCACAAGAGGGAGTGTAAGGAATCAAGTGTTAAGTGTAAGAATTTTGTAAGAAATTGAGTGTCAAGTTTGGTGATTTTAAGGAAGGTTTAGTGCATGTTTTAAGGTGTTTAAACATGTAGGAAACATGTGGAAACATTGTGGAATGAGTGGGAAAAGATTGGGGTGAATTTGGAGTTCAAAATGAGGAGAAAAGCACTTTGGAAAATAGGTTATGCTGTGGACCGCCCCTAGGGACCGCCCCTGTGGGGAGTCCAGGTGAATTTTGCAGGAAAATAGCTTCTGGTTGGGACCGCCCCTGAGGGGCGGTCCAGTGCAGAGAAAAAGAAAAAAATTTTGTTTTTGGCTTCTAATGATGGGGGATTGAATGGTAATGGTTTTAGATGATGTTTAGGCCTTGTTTGGTGACATGTAAAGGCTTTAAGAGGTGTAAACAAGTATGAGGTGTAATGAGAAGTGATTAAATTACATGAATAAGTTTAAATTACAATGACTTAGGGGTCCCCCATTAGAAGAGTGATGATGATTAGAAAGATAAGCATATAAGGACTTAAGAGATTAGGGTAAGTAAAATGATTTTAAGTGTTTAAGGTTAAGTTAGTAAGATTTAAGAGGTACTAAATGGGGATTGATATGTAATGATAATATAAGGTTGTTTAAGACATGTTTGGTGAGTAACATTGATAATTAAGTGGGTGAATAAGTATAAGGTATGAGGAGAAGTGATTCACTTAAGATTAAGTTTATAAGAACTTAAGTGGTGTTAGAAGGGGATCATTAGTGACTAAGTGAGTTAAGTAAGTTAGCTTTATTGGAAAAGTAATTAACAACCTAAAATTGAATGAATGTTTTAGGGTTTGAGAATTTGGACTCCAGAGGAGAGTAAGCAACCGAACGACCAGCGGTGAACGCTACAGTCTTCTTGTGACCTGCTTGCTAACGAGGTGTCCCTCGGCTTGTGTGCTATTTGTTTATGTGTGCCGGCTAAACAAGAATAAGCATGCAACCGGAATATTATGTTTACTGTATTGTTGTGTGATGTTTGAAAACTAACACAACTTACCGTGAGGACTTACTAACTAATGTTTAGTAAAGAATTGTGTAAGACTAAGGAACACTCCCTAATATCAGTTTGTTAATAACCGAAAGAGTTTAACAAACAAACGTTGCATTGAGACTTCTACTAACTTTAACTTGGGGGGAGTGAGGAATCCGGAATGGTACCGGCACATGTGTATTGGGGGAGGTCGGTATCCTTAGTAGATACCGACTTCCAAATATGACTTGTCTTCAGGCTCGTCGCCTAGAGTCGACATATAGACTCGGCCTCCTCGGACTACTTGTTCTAGGAGGGAGGCATACTAAGATGGCGTGTGGGGATCTAGCCTACATCCCCAACAATTTAAGAATGTTGTTTATTGCCGGTAAGTGCCCTACTGCTGGCTAGGGTTAACCAAGCCCTACGAAAATAAACAACGAACTAAGGGTTAACCAGTTCTAATGAGAGAACGGTTGGCATATATGAGATAAGGTTTGAGATAAGATACACCCATTTCTATTTAAAGAACGGTTTGTATTCTAAGATTGAGATAAAGATTAAGATTGAGGTAAAGTAAGATTAGACTGAGATTAAGAGGAAACATAACTTAAGGAGTTAAATAATTGACTCACTAATTAATGGAACACATCTAAGTCGTTCATTGTGTTTGAACTTTGATTGTTCATAATTGGTTTGTTGTTTATTGCACTTTCTATTATGTTGTGCATCTAATCAACCTCCATGCTATCGACAATTAGTCGTCGTAGCCACGTTAGCTTGGGGGCCATGAGAGGATCGTACCAGCATTTTTGCTGACCCCCTTTGGGGGCTGTTTTTACTACACATGTGAACGTCAGAAGGCGGCTGTCACGAGAGTAAGATGGGGTAGACGTGATACGGGTTAAGTGTGGCCTACGAGATGTGCATGTACACTCGTATGGCATCTTGAGTTAGTAATATGTATAGGATGTGAGGGGATTGTAGAAGGATATGTATTTGGTTAAGACTTGTAAGTACTAATGTTCGGTATATTCTGTTAGTCAGACCGTGGCAAGGTCCTGGTATGTATTTAAATCCACTGCAGTGTTTGTATATATGGTGATAAGTTGTGATAACCACGATTGGATCGAGATGGGGTGTTTACAGAGGGTGAAATAAAATTGCAGCAAGGAGAGAGGAGGGAGCAAGGAAAGTGATGATATTTTATGAAATAAGTTAACGTAAAAGATGACATCTTATTTTGTCTTATCAATTAGGTGAGTCATGACTGAAAAATAGGGTGAGTCACCATGAGGATGCCAACCTCCTATAGATATTTAGGCTTCCATTTGACCATTGACCAAGCTAGGAAAGATTAAGGCCTTGTTTTGCATTATTTGGGTATTATTCACATTTTAGTGTCATATTTCTGATTGTTTTGTAAATTCTTTGAAATAGGCTTCCTATTGTGATACTAAATAAAATACATGTTTAAAAAGGTGTATACAAGGCTAATTAGTCACCCTAAGTCAATTTTTGAACATTTTCATAAAAGTGTGTCTTAAGGTGTTTTAGAGCTCATTTTGTGTTTTAACTCATTCTAGAGTTTGGTTTTCTTTGGTAGTGGTTTTATCATGTTTATACCTTATTTATAAGGCTTAGGAATCCACTTTGGACCCTAATCTAGGTTACACAATCCTTAGGGTTTGTTAGAGCATAATTTTGCCTTAAGTGATTTTTAAGCATGTTTTTGCTTGTTTATGATCTTGGATTGTTACCCAATATTGTTAAGGAATATTTTATCCTTAATAGATCATTAATAGATGTTTTAATCATCATTTATAAGTTAGGGGTATTTCACTACTGGTGAGTGTAGATGACTTCCTACATTGGTTCAATCGTTGTTACAGTGTCCTCATGGTGAGTGGTCTTTAGAGTGTTGTCCTAGCGATCATGGACAGATGTCCAACTGTTGACGCCAGTCAAATGATAGAATCCACTTGTAACCTTGCATACAAGCGATCCTGACAATATTTGCTAAAAACACTTAACAAACACATTAAACCACAAGGAAATTTTGATATCATCAAAGCTACAAGGAACTTGACTTAACAATTTCCCCCTTTTTGATGATGGCTACCAATCCGATAAAAAACTTAAACTAAGTTTAAATCTAAAATTCCTAAGTGTGAAAATTAGTAACTCCAGAAGAGCGTTCCTCGAAGAAAGTTCCCCCTGAGTTAAATGAGTCATTTACAAACAAGAACACAACCATTTTTGTAAGGATTAGAAATTCTAAGAGAAGTATTCAGAAAATTAAATAAGGATTTATCTTCCCCCTTTGCCATCCAACAAAATAGAAGAAGTGTAGTAATTGGAACACATGTAATCAGAAAAAACATTTGAAAATTTCATAGTATTAAGATAGATGATCGAGTACAGTGCAAAAAGAGAACACAAATTTTTAGCCTAAATCTATGGTATCTCTAAGTTGTTTTTTAGAAATCTATTAGGCGTAGAACACTCAAAACAGATGTAGGTGTTGGTTTTTCATTATGGGACTCCTAGTGTCTTCTATGGAAAGCCGTACTCAGCTTCAGCTTGGTACCCAAGGCTTATTGAATTTGACCCTAGAATCTGGATAAGAATCGAGGGTCCCTATCGGACACAATGTTCTATGGCATACCATGGTGCCGAATCACCTCCTTTTGGAAGAGGTCCGCTAACTTCGGGACCTTCCCAGTATCCTTCATAGGTATGAAATTTGCTACCTTCGTTAAACGGTCCACTATGACCCAAATTATGTTCAGTCCTCCCTTAGTCGGTGGGAGACCGACAATGAAATCCATTGAGATGTCCTTGAAATTCCAACAAGGAATAAGTATAGACTGCACTAGTCCGCCGGGTCTCCTGTGCTCAAACTTAACCTTCTGACAGGTCAAGCTTCTAGTCACAAAGTCAGATACGTTCTTCTTCATCCCGATCCACCAGAAATGGACCTTCAAGTCCTTATACATCTTTGACGAAACAGGGTGGACGGATAAGGACGAACAATGAGCCTTCTGGAGTATCTTCTCCTAAATACACAACCGGCCATTAAGCCGAATCATACCGTCGTTGCTCAGTCGGAAGTCATACTTCTGACCCTCAAAACTGCCCTCTACCAGCTTCTGCCTGATATTCTGCATATACTGATGACTGTCCTGTGCAACTCGTATTCGTCCATTAAACTGCTACCCGCCAGAAGAGCATACAAGGAATGTGCTTGGCGGCTCAGGGTATCGGCTACAACGTTCGCCTTGCCCTCCTTATACTTGAGGTCTATGTCGTAGTGCTTCAGGAACTCGACCCACTTCCTCTGTCTCATGTTCAGCTCCTTCTGAAATACCCCAAAGATTTATTACCTTAATTAATAAGAATTAAATTAAATCATGAGCAATAATTGCTATAAATATTATATATATATAGTCCAAAATGGACATTAAATTATACACTAAATCTCTAATCAAAAGAGAAAATATTATTAAGGAGAAATAAACTCCTAAATTTAATATCACATGTAACATATTAGTACATGTATTAAATACCACTAATATCACTCAATAAATTATATAAATACTTTATATAGTTTAGACAATCATAAATACAATATATACTCATGAATATGCACTTTAAAACCAAAAATACTATAAGTAACAATGTAACACAAAAATATAGTCACATATATAAGTGCACATTTAGTGCCACAATATTAGGAGGATGAAAATCTCAAATTCCCTCCAATTCTTTCTCCTTGCCAGCTGATCACATGGGAAAGGGAAAAGTAGACATCATTAGGCAAAATAAACTAGCATTAAAGGACAATTCAAGTACAAAAGAAGCCTTACCTTTCCTTACCTTTTCCATGCTGTCTGGTTGCAACCAGCTCTGTAGGACCGGGTGGCTAACTCAAACCAACTCAAGGTGTGAGTCTGTGGGTTGGTTTGACTCAATCAACCTTTGTACGCATGAACACTTAAAAGGTAGATACGCTCAATCGAACTGATTAAATTGAGTGCGCAGAAGACTTAAAGGAATTAAGCGAATAAATGATGTGAAAGATAGAAAGACTCTATGAAGCTCAGCAAGATATACAAATAAGCTATTTTATTCTCTGGTCAAAATAAAATAACTTACAAATGCCCACTAGGTAGAAGAGATCTACTTCGTGGTTTTTCACTCACTCACCCAATACACTTTCTGATCAGCTCAATGGTAAGTGTAGCAAAACTAGGATCTTCCTAGGCAGAGTCTATCTAGATGCACTAACTAATTTGGTATGAATTCTCTCTTTGGCTTACAATGAAAATTCTCTCTCTCTAACCTCTGGAATATTTTTCAATAAAAGCGTGAATAAAAAAGCTATTACAAGGCTATTTATACTGGCTTTAGGAGCAATGGGTCGAAGGAGTTAGTTCTGAAATTGTCAGAACTAACTTAGTGGGCAACGTCATTAGGTGGTCTTAGTCTAACTTGGTCCGTGAACTTCGGGTGCGACTGGGTTGGTGCATGACCGTTAAGGCGTTGAAGTGTTCACGAATCCATTCCTTAATTTTCGCAACAGCATGGAAGAGTCCGTGGTGTTTTAGTTGTGCGGACTCCCTTGTAGATGGGTTATAACTCGTTCTTTGTGTTTTGTCGATGACGAGTGACTCTGTCAGGTTGTTTGACTATCTCTGCAACAATTGCATGTCTCAACAGTTCCCCCCTTGTTGCTGATGATAGCAAACCTCCGTGAATCCCGATTGAGTCAATCCTGAAAAAGAACAAAAACACAAAGAACTAGTGGAACCGACCCTGTCAAAGTTCCCCCTTAATAGCAGCATTGGAATCCAGAGACTCCATTGTGGTTCGCTCTTAATGACTGAGGGACTTCAGGCAAATAACATAGTAGATAGTAAGTAGGCATTTTAATGGGCATAATATCGAAGGTAGTTAAATCACTAGACCACACAGTGTAGCAGCAAGAATTCAAAAGCAGTCCAAAACAGCAAAAAGAGTTGCCCGTACACCAGACGGGATTCAGAGGGAAGCCCATCAGTCACACAGAGTCAGTAAAAAATATTCACAAGCAAACCAACAAACAGTGTTTAGAACTCAAAACAACCTAAGTTCTAACACCACACACACACACCATAGCTAGGGTTCAGGGACGGGGTTAATGGTAGCTTGAATGTCAAGGAGGTTGTCCTGCATGGCCGTCACAGCCATCTCAATCCCAGTAATTCTATCCATCATCCGCGAGTTGCTCTGAGTTAACTCTGCTGCCTGTGCGAGGAGTCGCTCGTCCTTATCCAAGATTTGCAGAAGTGTGTCGTGAGGTACTACCTCTTGAGAAGTCGAAGGACCCACCGTCGTTGGAGTTGACAGTGGAGGCAGCAACTTGGATTTGTCGATGGAGGTGAGCCGGTTCAGATAGCGGAGATTGATGGTGTTTGCCTCTTCGATGGACTCTGGCGTAGATGTCGCCAGCGGTACCTGAAAGAATTTTTAAGATGCAGGGCAGCCAGAAAACATATCCGAGGGAGTGTTTTGGGGTATCGACAGACTGGGCCAAATGATGGAGAATTAAATGGGCCAAATTGAGGGTGTGACGGTTTATGATGTAGTACATGATAGTCAGGTCCAAGTAGTTGACCATTTGATTTCCCTTCTTTCTTGGAACGATATTTTTGATGACAAGGATGTGGAGAAGTTGGTGGAGTATTGAAAGGTCGCCTCGGGGGATTGGGGAACCCACTTTTTTCTTGGAAGAGAAAAAGCGGTAGAGTTTGTTTTGTGGGACCCCGGGAATGTCAGGGAGGATTCCTTTTTCATAGAACTTCAAACCAGTATGAGGTACTCCAAGAATTTTAGACAGCTTCTCAAGATAAAAAAAGACCGGAGTGGAGTTTAAAAAGGACTGTGTGGCACCGTTTTTAATAACAAGATTTTGGTAGAAGTCGAGAGACTCTTGCGGATACCACTCGCTGACCTCACAGAACAGATGTTTCCACCCCTGAACGTCTAACATTGTGACCAACTCCCCCAGATTAGTAGATAGAGCCCTAGAGAAGTCAAGAAACTTGCCCTTGACAATGTTTCTTTCCGCAGCAGGATCATACAGCATGTAATGTTGAGTGAAGGGGTCTATCTTTGCGCTGCGGCGCTGCGGCTTGGGCGGCTTCTGTGTTCTGGTGGAGGTGGCGCCAGTAGATGTGTTGTGGCTGTTGGTTGGCAGTTCTTGGACTGGGGAAGACTCACCAGAACCGGAGAAGACTGGTTGGGCCTTGACCGATGATCTTAGGACGCGTTTGGATGTGGGACGGGTTGTGGTTTGTGCCTTTCATTTTTGGGGTTTCGGTTTCGGAGATTGGGGAGGAGTTGGGGTTGCCAATTTTTCATGAGATTGTTGTGGGGTGGGTGTTGGATATTTTTTGGGTTGAGCTTGCGGTGGGTCATGGGCTTGGTCAACGAATGTAGGGTTTGGTTGATGAGGTGGTGGGGATGGTGGTTTGGTCTGGAGTGGGGATGTCTTCGACATCCGTTTCAAGAATGTCTGTCTTGGCGGCGGATGGGGGTGTTGGTTGTTGGGAAGTGTCGTGGGTGGAATGCAGTGGTGTGGCGGAGTGTGTGGGAGATGAGGTGGCCATGGTTTTCGTTGGTGAGTGAGTAGTGGTGGTGAGTGGGGATGGATTGGGGTTTACCATAGACTGAAGATATGCCTGAAGGCGAAGAGGGTCTTGGAAAATTTTGGTCGGGATGTTTATGCCATTAAGGTTAATGCCCTCCATTGTAAAATTGTTTTAGCTCGGGGTGAAAATGGATTGTGAGTGAGAGGGACGGAGTAGAGTGATAGGTGATATAAAGGTGAAAAAGACTGGTGGAAGTCACAGAGGTTTTGTGTGTCAGGCGAGAAAAATCAGGGGGCGCGAGATTAAGGACGGAGATTAAGCAAAGCGGGTGTGGATAGGTGACGTGTGTGTGTAGTGATAGGTACATAGAGTTATTCAAACAGAAACACAGTTCACAGATTCATTCACAAACAAAGACAGACTCAGTGAGACATAAGGGTATACCTGCTGACGGTTGCGGTAGGGACAAGGAGATGTAACCGTCTAGGTAGACATAGTCATTCCAATTGCTGATCGAAGTGCATCAAAACGCGCTGTAGACAGAGGTTTAGTAAAAATATCTTCAAGTTGATCTTCTGTGGGCACAAAGTCAAGCTGAATAAGCTTTTTCTCGACCTAGTCTTTCAAGAAATGAAAACGGATTTCAATGTGTTTGGTTCTTAAGTGTTGGATTGGGTTTTCTAATATTTTGATTGTGCTTTTGTTGTCACAAAATATTGGGATCTATTCTTGGGTAACATGATAATCTTGAAGTTGTTGTTTCATCCAAAGAAGTTGGGAGCAACAGGCTGCAGCAAAGACATACTCTGCCTATGCTGTAGAGAGTGCGACAGAGTTTTGTTTTTTGGAGGACCATGAAATGAGACAAAGACCCAAGAACTGTGCATTACCTGAAGTACTCTTTTGATCTTGGAGGGAACCAGCCCAATCAGAGTCACTGTAGCCAGATAAGGTAAAAGTAAGAGATTGAGGATACCATAGATAGAGTGTACTTGTACCTTTGAGGTATCGAAAGATACATTTGACTGCTTTGAGGTGAGACTGCTTTGTTGCTGCCTGAAAGCGGGCGCAAAGACAGACTGCGTGGAGAATATCAGGACGACTGACGGTCAGATAAAAGAGAGACCCTATCATTCGTCTATACTCTGTGGCATTGACACCGACTCCGTCGTCATCAAGATGAAGTTTGGCAGATGTGTAGCTGGGTGTTGACATGCTCTTGACATTTGTAAGATTGTATTTGTCAAGGAGTTCCTTGATGTACTTTTGTTGGTGGATTTTAATCCCTTCCTTTTCCTGTTGAATTTGTAGTCCTAAGAAGAACTTTAGCTCACCTAACTCATTCATGGAAAACTCTTGTTTCATAAGGTTAGCAAAATGGTCACAGAGGGTGTTACTCGTAGAACCATAAATAATATCATCAACATAAATCTGTACTAGAAGTAAGTCATGTGATGAATGAAGAATGAATAGTGTTTTATCAATGTTACCTCTAAAGAAGCCATTTTGCAAGATATATGTAGAGAGTCTTTCATACCAAGCTCGCGGAGCCTGTTTCAGTCCGTAAAGGGCCTTACACAGCTTGTAGACATAGTCGGGATGGACGAAGTCTGTGAACCCTGGGGGCTGCTCGACATAGACTTCTCTATCAATATAGCCATGGAGGAAGGCCGTCTTGACGTCCATTTGATATAATGTGAAACCTTTGAATGCAGCAAACACAATTAACATGCGAATTGCTTCAAGACGAGCTACGGGTGCAAAGGTTTCATCATAATCAATCCCTTTTCTTGATTGTAGCCCTGAACAACCAAACGAGCTTTATTCCTAGAAACTTATCTTGCATCATCAAGTTTATTACGAAAGACCCAACGAGTCCCATGGTTTGTTGATGTGTGGGTTGAGGGACTAACTCCCAGACAACATGTCTTTGGAGGGAATTTAGTTCCTCCTGCATAGCAGTGACCCAATCACTATCAAGAAATGCCTCTTTGACATTTCGCGGTTTAGTGCTTGAAAGAAAGGCACCAAAGGCACATAGGTTTTGCTTTTATAAGAGTAGCCAAGAAAGATACCTTCATCACTCTTGGGAGAGAACTTACCCAAGTTGTCCTTACCATTATTATGTATGTAGCACTTACATCCGAAACGCCTGAGATGAATGAGATTTGGTTTGCATTGACGGAGAAGTTCGTAGGGTGTCTTGTGAAGAAATGGGTGGATCAAGGCGCGATTTAACACATAGCATGCTGTATTAATAGCCTCTGCCCAGTATGATGGGGTTAATTGACTATCAATAAGCATAGTACACGCCATTTCAACCAAGGTCCTATTCTTTCGTTCAACGACTCCTTTCTGCTCTGGAGTGCGTACGGAGGAGACTTGGTGATCGACTCTGTTATCCCTGCAAAACTCGTCAAACGACTTGTTAAAAAATTCAGTGCCCTGATCTGTTCTCAAGGTTTTTAATGTAAATGAGAATTTATTGACAAGCACTTTATGGAGTTTGGTAAACTCCGTAAAGGTTTCATCCTTAGCAGACAAAAAGATAACCCAAGTCCACCTAGAATAGTCATCGACTATGACTAGGATATACCACTTACCACTTCTACTTTGAGTACGCATGGGGCCAACAAGATCCATGTGGAGCAACTCCATCGGAGAGCTAGTTGAGAGAGTTAACCTACTTTTGAAGGATGACCGGGTGTGTTTACCTTTTATGCACGCTTCACAGATGGAGTATGTGTCAAAGTTTGTATCGGGTAAACCAATCACCAAATCCTTACTTTTGAGTTTGTTCAACAACCTGTGATTTACGTGACCAAGTCTGAAGTGCCATAGCATTGAATTTTTGGAATGCACATTTAGACAGACTTGATCATCTGGCTTAATAGAGTTTAAGCACATTTTGTAGAGGTTTCCTTCTCTACGTCCCACAGCTTTTAAGAAACTTGTATGCTCATCAAAAACCTTACAATCCGAAGAAGAGAAAAGTACCAAATTGAATCTATCACAAATTTGAGAAATACTTAACAGACTATGTTGACGTCCAGTGACCAGATGGACTCCATCAATTTTAAATCTAGAGGGGTTACCTACAGAGCCAACTCCCATGATTTCACCCTGGTTGTTGTTTCCAAAGGTAACCTTACCTCCTTGGTAGGATGAAAGTGAATTGAATTGATTTGGATCTCCAGTCATATGACGAGAGCATCCACTATCCAAGTACCAGCTGTCTTCGTTCGCCTTCACCTACAAAACAAAAGATCATTTGTTAGACTTGGGAACCCAGATGTACTTGGGTTCCCTTTTTGAGCCAAATTTCTTTAACTCTTCTTTAGCTTCAAGAATCAACCTGACTCGTTTGAGATTAAACGAAAGATCTTTATTCAATTTATCGCAAGCACTGTCCCTATGTCTAAGGTTCCCGCAGTAGCCACAAATCTTAGTGGTAGGTAGATTAACGTATTTCTGCTATCATTTCTACCAAGAGTCAAAATTTTCATTTTGTTGACGTCGTTTGGCTTTGTTATTGGCTTTGGACATATTATTTGGAATATCGAACTTACCTTTTTGCCACTTGGGCTTGGATTGAATGGATCCAACTCCAGATCGTAGGTTGACAATCTCTTGAGAGAGTTGTTCTACCTTTGAACGAAGATCATCACGATCTTGACTGATTTCCTTGATTTTGGAGTTAGCCCACTCAGGTAATTCAGAGGGAGTAACTTGTTTGATGAATTTGACTGGCTTGAGAGAGAGAGCATGCTCTTTTTATTTCAATTTTTGAGTGAGGTTTTTGACAGTAGAGTTTAAAGTTATGATTTTGGATTCAGAGGTATTTAGTTCATTTTGAAGAGAGCAACATTTATCGGTGAAGATCGTGAGATCATGTTTGAGGGAGTCAATCAGAGTGAGAGACTCTTTTTGCTCTCTTTGGCTAGATTGACTAAGACTTTTGGTGTCGTCGAGTTCCTTTTGAAGGGAATCAACATGACGCCGTGAGTCCTGTAAGTCCAGTCTAAGTGAGCAAGAGATAGTCTTGTGTTCCTCAGCTTCATCTCTTAAAGCATACATGAGACCCTTTGAGATTTTGAGTTCCTCAGTTAACTCAGAAATTTTGCTGGTGAGACTAGCTTTGAGGGAGTTAGTCTCAGAGACAATTTTAGCAATTAAAGTCATAAAACCCATAGGAGATATACGATAAAGATCTATTTCATGGGGAATGAGTTACCTCATTGTCGGGGATCATGGACTCAGTCGTATCATGTGCCATGAGACATACTAGGCCGCTGGACTCTGTGTCTTGATCGTCGGAGTCTGAATCACCCCAACCGACAGCTGCCATCAGCGACTGAAGCAGTGCACTAATCCTAATGCGACCAAGCTCGATCCCAATGCAACAGTTCATCTATCCTAGTACGTCTCGATCTAATCTTCTATCCTACCTTACCTGGTTTCAGACACAGAGTTTCGCGAAAGTAGAGAGGGAGAGAGAGAGCTTCTATTAGAATCGAATGCGAGTTTGATTGCCCAATATCACGTGTCTTATTTCATGGGGGTACACCCTTATTTATAGTTTTTTGGGCCTGGTCCCTTTGGTGCCAGCCTGTATTTTACATGTTTAAGTACAGTTCTACCCCCTCTTTAGTATCTTTGACCGACCACAAGCGGCCGGTCGAGTAACGTTTTGCTTTGCCCAAGTCCCATTTTCATCCGGCTAAGGCGGCCGGATGCCCTACAAGCCCCTAATCCCATCCGGCCAAAGCGGCCGGATGCTTTACGTGCCTTTAATCTCATCCGGCCAAAGCGGCCGGATGCTTTACGTGCCTGCTTTGGTCCGGCGCCATTTCTTCCCTTCTCATCAGTCCCACAAGTTCTATCTTTCTGAATTTCGGTGAAGAAAAATAGAACTTCTGTGCCTTGTGTTTTGGTGAAAAAATTTGCGACTTCCTGCGGCCAACTCTGACTCTTTCTTTGGCTTACCCAAGCTTTGTTGTCTCTTTATCTCAGTCCCACAAGTTCTTTTTTCTTCATTCGTGGAGAAAAGGAACTTTTTGTTGGCCACGCGCGTAGCTCTTGTCCTGGTGTATTTCTCTTTTCGAATTTTCCGCCCGTTACCGATGTAGAATATGCAGGGCCTTCCTTTCGACTGGACGTCGTAGTAGCGTCTTTAGGAAGCGTGCGACCCCTTCTCTTCCCCTATAAAAAAAAGACACTTTTTCGCACATATATATATTTTTATTTGAGCGGGAAAAAACTTCCCTTAAAGCCCAACTCTTCGAGTTCTCTCCTTTTTCCTCTTTCCTCTACTGGCCCGTTACTTCGACCTCTCTTCTTCTTGCTTTCCTGTCGTTGTGCGCTACCCTTCCTCTCATCGCCGTCATCCCTCGATTCTTGCCTAACTTGACAATGGCTTCTTCTTCCACTAAACAGAGCAAACTTGCTGCTAAATTTCCGCCCGCCATCGGAGCGATTCAAGGCTCTCAGTCCCCTAACGGCTTTCGCCCTTCGTACCTGAAGCCGATAAGACCCTTCCGTTCTGGGCGTCAACCTTCTCCTTCTTCTCTCAACTACTCTTCCCTCTGTGACTGTCTCGGTGGGGTCGAAGCTCCACTTGGCACACAAATTTATTTGCCATCCTCTGATTCTCACCCCCACGACGATTTTGGTTGCGGGTACGTCGTCTATGCCGACTTCTTCCGGTCAGGTTTGACCATTCCCCCACACCCTTTCGTGCTAGGGTTCCTTCTCCGTCGCTGCTGCACCCTCGCCCATCTTCACCCTAAAGCTATTTCACACCTTCAGGCTTTCGTTTCCCTTTGTGACGATATCAAAATTCGGCCGGAGGGTACTGATTTCGTCCGATTCTTCACAGTTAGGAAGGATCCTGAGAGCCTAACCCTCATTGCGAAGAGTGGGTATTCTCTTTTTGACTATAAAAAGGCCCACGAGTGGGGGTCGCGGTGGTTCGTCGTCGTTCCCCCGTCCGGCCGAGTGCTGGGCATACCATACGCTGCTGAGGCCGGAAAAGGTCAATTAATCAGCCCCGAGACTCCTCCGGCTGAAATTCCTATTTCGAAGGTTCTGCGGGCGGTAAACAAGAAATTGCCGACCGTCGAGGCATTTTTTAAAAAGACGCTTTTACTTGTCTCTGAAGACATATCACAGTAAGTGTTCTCTTTTTGCTTAGTATGAATTCTGTCGTTTCTTTCGGTCTCCTTATCGTTTGGATGTATTGTCGCAGACTTTTTCCAGAAGGGGGACAAGATCGGTCCCTTCTATAACTGGAACTTTGTCACCTTCAAGAATGGGGGCGAAAAAATTGACTACTATGACACGCTGGATGCGGCCACTGATGCGGCCGAGCAGCTTTTGGAGAACGCTGCTCCGGCAAAGCGTTCCAGACGAGAGGTTGGAGATGACCAAGCTGGTAATTTGAAGAAAAAGAAGCGGCTTGAATCTCCTGTTCATGCTGACGCCGGATTGTCAGGTACATGGCACGTGAGCCCCAAGTCTGGGCGCCGTGTCACCCTTCCCCTCACCCCTGGTTCAGGTTCTGACCTTGGTTCTCGCCCGGGGCGGGAGTCCGGTCATCCGACTCCTATTTGTGAGTTGTTTCCTGATTTGACGGGTTACTTTTCCTCAGATCCTGCTCAGGAAAACACCCTGGAGGCCGGAGACCTCTGTGCTGATCCTTCGACTGGAGAAGGTTTTGTTTGCTTTGTCATCTTCTCCTGTCCTTCAAGTTTCCTTCTTTTTTTGGTATTCTTTTTTAGCTTCATTGAAATACCCCAAATCTAAATAATATTATTAAATCATTATTTATTGGAATATAATCCAAACATAAATCAGTTCACGTACGCATGCAAACCCATGCATGAAAACGTTACGTAAAAATAGTCGTTTCTCCATAAACGCTAAAACGCCTTAGAAGCATATGGTCAAACATGACCTTGTATGACCCTCTAATATTCAAACTAAATGGTCATACAATTATTATATGAATATACAAATATATTCCCTAAGCTATATTCAGTCAAATACGCAAAATGCTCGGGAGTGCTCACACCCGCTCCTTAAAGCACGAAAAGTCCGGAGGAGTGCCGAGGTGGCACGAACTCCTATAAAATTAATTCCTAGAGTTCCTAACATCATTATTTATCATTCTAAGAGAACCCACGAAGTGGTTTCTCAAAATTCAGCAAAAACCAAAGGAGGATTTCTTAGCGCTCCTTTTTGGCCCGGAGTGTCCCGATGGCCCGTAAATTATGTCACGGGTTGATATAACCCATATAACTCAATGTAACATCTTAGTATATGTTTATTTACTATAATAAGTGTTTACAAACACTTGGAACTCATAAGAACAATTGGTTTCCCAAAATTTCCTTAGAGCACAAAAACACACCTTCGGGTGTCACGAAAATGCGTTTTACGCAATTACCTTGTAGTTTTTGACATGCCACGAATTGGTAATCTTAAAAAGGGTTAAAATTACCTTCTAAATCAGTTGGTGTGACTAGTCAACAAGGGTCTCTATAGGGGCCGATTTTAAGGGCAAAAACTAGTATAAAATTTGCTTTAAAAATTTATAAAAGGCTTAAAACATGATGACTCATCATCCCATGTGTTACATTACTTAATGCCAAAGTATTTAGGTCTCATTTGACCATGTGGCTGTCGAAATATGAAGAGAAACAAGGCCATGTGAGTTAGGAAGAAGACAAATGTAAAAGGCAAAAGTGGATCTAGATTCCACCTTTTTCATTTCTTAAAATTCAAGAGACCTTCCAAGCTTCTTCCTTGGCTCTTCATCAACGAATTGAGACCCCTCTTTTAGCCTTGAAATCGTGCACCATAATGAGGAAGAAGACAAGGCTTTAACTTAGTAAAATCAAAAGTAACAACTTACCTAAATTTCCTTGTCTTCTAGCTCACAATTATTTCCTTTCCAACTCTTGCTTAGTCACACCTCATAACCGATTTTCATGCTGGAAAGGAGGACATTTATTGAGCCAATCAACCATGAAATAAACTAAAAAAAGTATTGTCAAATGACATTAAAAATTTGACAAAACAAAATCAACTTCCAAATGCCTATTGCATTTACGTGAGCTAAGTCTCACTTTCTTCCTTGCCCTCTTCATCCACGGTTTAGGTAAGCTCTCTCCTCTCTCTTCTAGCTTCATCTTCTTCCTTTGAAGCTCTTAAGTCCATTAATGGAGTTTTAACTTCTATCTTCATCTTAAGGTAATTTCCTAGCATTTCTTGGCAAGTCTTGAAGCAAAACTCTTCCTAGCATATCAAGTTGGGTTCGGCCACATTTAGTTCTCCAAGGAGATTGTCCAAACCAACATTAAACCAAGGGACATCTCAAGGTAGGTTTTAAAGCTTCAAAATCCTTAAGCACATTTTTATGTGTAACCAAGTTCTACCTCTTCTAATCTCTTTTCTTCTTCATTTTGATGAAGGAAAACTTGTTCTTCACTTACCTTAGGAGTGCCGAATTCATAAGGAGAAAAGTCTAAGGTAAAGTCTTGTAAAACTACTACAAATCTACTTAAGATCTTTATTGAAGATCTAACTCCTAAACACCTTTACCTCTTGCATAAAACCGAAGAGGAGCATCAAGTTTACCTAGGAAAAAGCTTGGAGATTCAAGAAGAAGTCCAAGCACTTAACCACCTTGTTAAGAAGTAAGTTTACTATATAAATCTTTATAT
Organism: Limonium bicolor; assembly: GCA_023374045.1. NCBI lineage: Eukaryota > Viridiplantae > Streptophyta > Magnoliopsida > Caryophyllales > Plumbaginaceae > Limonium > Limonium bicolor. The sequence goes on from CM041780.1 coordinate 55,563,326, forward strand.
TATAAGCTTTGTTAAGCTTCTAAAATTGTACAAAAATTATGTACACCTCCTAGGTTTATTAATACCGAAATTATATGGTTTTATATGCCAAAAATATAAACTATAACATATATAGAAAATATTTACCTTAAGACACATTTTTGTGTCACAAAATTCATTTATGTTACAAATAAATTAGGCCGAAAAGTCTTAGGCAAAAATGCTTTATTTTGAGCTTAGAATTTATATAAGACATTACAATAATTTATACATGAGTTATATGACTCCTATGAATTTATTTATAATTACTTAGACATATAAATCCACTTTTATATAACATAAGGTCTCATTTAAATTATGGCCGAATGTTCTACTTGATAAATAAGTTTTAATGAGCTACTTAAGTATATAAATTTATATCATATAGTTTGGTGAGTTAAAAATATTCTATTAGTGTTTAAATGGCTAATTAATTAAGTTATGTGGATTAAATGTAATTTTTACAAAGTTTAGTGTGCTTATTAGAAAAACCGTGAGCTAAGGGGCTGTTTGGTGTAATTATAATATAATATAAGGTTAGGAATTAAGTTTATGAATTTTAGATAATTTAAACAAGCTTTAAAATAACTTTTTATAAAGTTTTGGGCTATTATGTAATTTATAAAAGTTGTTATGAAAGTTTGGTATTTAATAGGTGGTGAATTCATAATTAAGAGAATCATTAAGTTCACTTTCGAAATTTTAGAATTTAATATTTAAACTATAGTTTATAAGTTATTAAGTGACTATTATAAAGTTTTGGGGTGAAAATGTAATTAATGGAAAGTTCTAGACCAAAACCGATTTAGTTGGGTTAGTTTGGTAATTTAAGAATTTATATATATTCAGCATTTATGGAGAATTAAAATTAAAACTATAGCTTATAAGACATTATGTAAAGATTATAAGATTTTGTGGCTAAATGGCAAATATAGAAAGTATATATAAACATGCCGAGATTTTGAGGGGCTAAGATGTAATTTTCGAAAGTTATAATAATTAAAATTATATACCAAAGTATTAATGGTAGTTTTGAGATTTAGTAAAATAAGGAATTAAAACTATGTTATGTAAAGAGATTAGAATTTAAATGTAAAGTTTATGGATTAGTGTGGTTGTTTTGTAAATAACCGAAATATAAGTTTAAGAAATTAGATTTAAATAAATATAGGTCCTACATGGATATTTGGAGGACTTAGAAGAAAGAATTTTAACTAAAGGAATTATGGAATTAGAACTATGGCTTACATGGTTATAAGGAATTAAAAGATAAACGATAAATATTATTTATGGTTAAAAGGAGAATAATAAAACTATAAGAATTTTTATGTCTATGTATGACATATAAATATAGTTAAGAAATTATAAGTTGTTAATGTCACCTAGACAAATGAAATAAACAACAAATGCAATGAACACATATATGTGCATTAAAGGATTTAGAAATAAATCAAAGGAATAACAAATAAGTTGTATACTAAATCATGAGGTAATTAAAAGAAATAAACCTCACATGAAATCAAATACGGAATTTGTTGAAAGATCCAATAGAATATTATATAAGGGTAACCTAAATTAACCCTCTCAGTCAATCCTATTCTAGGACTTTGTTTGACCAGACGTTGACCGGGAATTTACAAGTACAGTCTACGGTGAACGGTATGGGATTCTTGCAACCTGTTTTCTAACGGATTACACCGGCTTGTGTGCTATCTGTTGTTTGAAATAACGACCAAGATAATTAATGTAAAATGTTGTTTTACTCTTGTGCACTGTTGTATTATTTCATGTGCGTGATTGTTGCTGACTACAACGTGTATGTCCCACGCATACAAACACTACTATACCAGTGGATTAAATACCTGCGTTTCAGTATACCGAGGACTTGTACTCAAGTCTCTCACTAACTTCAGTTTATAACAAATGTCATTATCCTAAACGTGATAATTGACAATACACATTGTGTTCTTGTTTAACGTCTTTATATGACACTTAACAACTCTATACTACGAGAATGAGGAGCCCAGTTGGATCTGGCCATGCATGCTACAGGAGTTGTACCTGTCTCAGGTCGTCTCCTATCTACGTCACGACGGAACATTCAGTTGGGAGGAAGACTTTATTCCTTCCGGGATTCTAATGCCCTTCAGTTCGAGGAAGACTTTATTCCTCTAGTGGGTTCTTATTTCCCACACCATTCAGTTCAGGGTTTAACTACGTTATCTCCTGGGGTTTTATACCCAACCTTTCTTTATAACGAGGTCACTATACCTCCACTATTTCAGATATTCAGTTATACGGTCAGTCCCATTGTGTGGACCGACTATCAGTAAAGAATTTCAGTTCAGCTAACTCGACCTGCTTGTCTTGTTCTATGTGACATTATTGTCCTTGTATGGATACTTGTTATTATCAGACTATGCTTGTTTACAGCTTTATAAAATGAACTGCATGTGTTCGACAAAGTTGGTGTGGCCCGGTAGACGATGGGCTGCACGTTTTCCATACCAGCATTGTTTGCTGAGCCCCTTTGGGGGCACCCCCATTTTTCAGGTACCTGAAGTTAAGAAGATTACCACACCGAGTGTAGGTGGGGTAGATTCAAGCTATGGGAGTCTTCTTCTAGACATTTATTTTACTTAAGTATTTTACATTAGAGTTTGATTCCTAGTATCTCGGGTTGTATCTGTATTCCAGACCGTGACATTTGAGGATTGTATTTGGACTTAGCCTTGTTGGTCACAAGGGTGGCCAACGGCATTGTAATACCGCCCGGTTGTTATATTTATTCCGCTGCAGTTGTATTTTATTTGGGAGTGATCGCCGTTCAGTTTATTGATTTCGGGTTGGGGTATTACAAAAATGGTATCAGAGCGTAGTTACGCTCTGGATACAAGGATCACCGAGATTAGGATTTCTAAGACTTAGATTAAAGGTGAGAGATAGTATTGAAAGGAGTTTAAGTTAGTTTTACTTAGACTACTATCCAAGACCAGATTGTGACCTCAGTGTCTATATACCTCAACACCCTGCAGATGTCAGGAAGAGGAGGACGACGTGGACAGGCTGATGAGGAGCCAAACGTCAGGCTGGCAGACATTGCCACCTTAATCGCTCAGGCATTCGCACAGGCGGGGGTTGGACAGCAGCAGCAGCTACCTCCACCACCACCACCCAGAGAGAGAGATGGGTGAAGAGTTTGGCTGATCTGAGGCCAACTGCATTCAAGGGGCAGACTGACCCTGCTCACTTGGAGACCTACATCATGGAGATGGAGACAGCGTTCGAGACGCTTGCAGTCCCAGCTAGGGAAAAGTAAGACTTGCTGCCTTTTATCTGAAGGATGCAGCTAGAGATTGGTGGAACATGGTGAAAGCCGACCACCTGGATGACCCAGCTTTTACTTGGGGACATTACACTGCATTACTTAGGGGCAAATACTACCCGGCCCACACCAGGATGGTGAAGACTCGGGAGTTTGACGCCTTGGAGCAGACGGGGAAGATGTCAGTGGATGAGTACTATGCGAAGTTCACTTCACTACTCCCGACTACTACCCGGTATAGGATACTCGGACCAGGTCTTGGTCGACCGGTTCTACGGGGGACTGAGCCCTCGACTTCAGTTTGGGATGGGACCAATCATCCCTACCAGTTTACAGGTAAAACAGGAGAGACATGAACCAGTTGAAATTTTATTACATACTATACCCCATCATGGGAGATTTTAGAGATTGATACCTTGAGATTTCAGGAATGTTATCATGCTGCCTCCGTTGTGGAGATCACCTGTAAGAGAAGGGATGCTTTGAGCTCCCAAAAGAGGAAGGACGGACCTGGTGGCGAAGATGCCAAGCAGGGAACTCCAACAAAGGAACAAACCCTATCAGAAAGGACAGGGGTCCTACCAAGGGAAGGGGAACCAAACTACTGGGAACCCCCAGTCAGGAACCTACGGGGCGGCAACCTCACAGAAAACCTACCCACCTAAGGGTAGGCACTCTAATCAAACAGTTAAATTTTGAGACTTTTGTGATTACTTCACACCGTTAGAATGTATAATTGACTTTGATTGTATTAGGTTCTGGATCTGGCTCAAACACGGGCCAGAAGTATATCCGCCGTTTCAACTGTAAACAGTGCGGAAGGATCACCCCGGCGTGGACTGCCAGGGGGAGAAAGTCATGTGCCGCTACTGTCAATACTCGGGCATCGTGCCTTCGAGTGTATCCGAAACCCGGAGAGCAGGAACTACCGCCCGGAGCCAAGCCAAACCCAGCCAAAGAATGGAGCTAGCGATACTCGCCCTCCACCAACAAACCAAACTCAGGGGTACAAGGGCAAAGGCCCAGCATCGGGACCCGCCCTGCATGTCATGGACCGCTCTGATGAGGCTGGTCCTTCTACTAACCCAGGTATTTCTAAACCGGTGAACCTATTATCGAGCAATGGATGATGTGAATGAGTGCTTGCATGCCTTGATTGCCTAATTGAGTAGGAAAGAATTAGTAAGACTCACTAGTAAAATTTAAACCACGTAGGAAGCTATAAGATATGCTTTCCTATCCCCTCACCGCCCTCCCTGGAGGAAAACATTATCAGAATACAAGAACCAGGGAACGAACAATGTAAGGTTATCCAACCAGGATTGATACTACTCAAAGGATACCTAACACCGGAGACACAAATTGCAATCATCAGGAAGTGTCAAGAATTGGGAGCAGGACCAGGAGGGTTCTACACTCCAGAATTTCCAGGAGGATCAAAATGAAGCTGAAAATGATGTGCTTAGGAAAGGATTGGAATCCTTACACAAAAACCTACCAGATACAAGAAATGGAGATGGAGCACAAGTACCAAAAATCCAGAAGAATTTTTACCAATTGTGGAACAAGCAGTTAATACAGCTCAACACTAGAAGAAGATCCAGTTCCCAACCTAAGGGCTGATCTATGTATCATCAACTTCTATGAAGAAGGAGGCCGTTTAGGACTACACCAGGACAATGATGAAACAAAAGGGTCCCTTGAACAGGGAATACCAGTATTATTTTGTCAATTGGAGATGACGCAGAGTTCCTTTATGGCGAGCAGAAGCGTGTGGACCTTGCAAAGAAAATAATATTGAGTTCAGGAGATGTTTTGATAATGGGTGGAAAGTCAAGGTTGCTATACCATGGAATTAAAGGATTAAGCTAAACACAGCACCTTCGACAGTGATAAACACCACTCACATGAGACCAGGAAGATTAAGTTTAACCTTTAGAGAGTACTAGTGTTGTAATTGTTTTTGGACTTCAGAAAGGAGATCATCTCATATGAAGCATTATTGTTTGTGAAAGTGAATGTCTTTAGACCCCATCATGTATCAAAGTACTTACTCAGATTCTGTTATTAGGTTGTGCTAAGGAGACGGAAGGTGCCTTAAGTATACTTACTGAGGAGGAGGCCCCAAGGGCGGCTCGATTCTCACTGGTACCTTTCCGGTAATGGAGTGGATGCATTAGTACTGTTCGACTCCGGAGCCTCACATACTTTCGTTTCGCCTACGCTTGCGGGGAAGTTGGGGCTAGACGCAGTAGAGTTACCTGATTTTAAGGTGGCACTCCCGTCTAAGGAGAAGATCAGTTGCACTCGTCTTTATAGAGGAGCCACTATCAGTATTAAGGAGGAGGAATTTCCTATTGACCTTATTGAGTTCAGAGGTCTAGGATTCGACGTTATAGCCGGGATGGACTGGCTGGGGCGGCACAGAGGCCGCATTCTTTGTGCAGAGCGCGGCACAGAGGCCGCATTCTTTGTGCAGAGCGCAGACTGTTGCTTAGAGCCATCAGGAGTGACAGTATCTTACCGTCAGAGCCCTAGGGCACCATCGATAAAAGTTATATCTGCTATGTCCATGTACAAGCACGTCAGGAAGCAGAAGGAGGTATATCTATGTTATGTTCAGAATGTAGAGCATGACCCTGATTTTGATCCAGCTATGCCAGTGGTGTCGGAATTTCCAGATATTTTTCCAAAGGAACTTCCAGGCTTACCGCCATCCAGAGTAGAGTTCTCCATCGAATTACTACCAGGTACCGGTCCCATAGCTAAGGCACCGTACCGTATGGCACCAGCAGAGATGGCTGAGTTGAAGAGCAGCTGAAAGATTTATTAGACAAGGGATACATACGACCTAGCGTATCTCCTTGGGGAGCACCAGTCTTTTTGTGAAGAAGAAGGATGGAAGCCTTCGTTTGTATTGATTACAGGGAGCTTAATGCAGTATCGGTGAAGAATAAATATCCACTACCACGTATTGACGATTTATTTGATCAGTTGAGAGGAGCAAAGGTGTTTTCGAAGATCGATTTGAGATCAGGCTACCATCAGATACCCATCAGGGAGCAAGACATAGAAAAGACAGCATTCAGAACACGGTATGGCCACTATGAGTTTACAGTTATGCCTTTTGGCTTGTCAAATGCACCTGCAGTCTTCATGGATTTGATGAACAGATTATTCAGAGAGCAGTTGGATAAGACCGTGGTTGTATTCATCGATGACATCCTAATCTACTCAAAGTCTAAGAAGAGCATGAGAGCCACTTCGACATACACTTCAGATCTTAAGGGAGAACCAGCTTTATGCTAAGTTCTCCAAATGTGAGTTTTGGTTGGACAGAGTTTCCTTTTTAGGACATGTTATCTCAGATGCTGGGATCGCAGTGGATCCAGCAAAGATAGAAGCAGTTCGCAGTTGGCCTAGGCCAAAGACAGTGACTGACATCAGGAGTTTCCTTGGTTTAGCAGGATACTACAGAAGGTTTGTCAGAGACTTCTCCAAAATAGCTTAATGAAGAAGGATGCACCTTTCACATGGACTACTGAATGTGAGACCTCATTCGAGCTTCTGAAGAATGCTTTGACATCAGCACCAGTTTTGACTATCCCTGAAGGCACAGAGGGTTATGAAGTTTATTGTGATGCATCAGGAAGGGGACTAGGGTGTGTACTCATGCAGAATGGGAAGGTAGTCGCCTACGCTTCCCGACAGTTGAAGAAACATGAGGAAAACTATCCCACACATGACTTGGAGCTTGGAGCTATTGTTTTTGCCTTGAAGATCTGGCGCCACTACCTGTATGGTGTCCAGATGACCGTATATTCGGATCATAAGAGTTTGAAATATGTATTCACCCAGAAGGAGTTAAACATGAGACAAAGAAGATGGGTTGAATTTCTTAAGGATTATGACATTGATTTGCAGTACAAGGAAGGGAAAGCTAATGTTGTAGCAGACGCATTGAGTCGACGAGCATATTCTCTTAATGCCATTGTGGCTAGCTCGAGTCTTATGGACGACATACGCAGAGCACAGCAGAGTGATCAGCGAATGATGGAGATCAGTCAGAAGTTGTCTGACGGTACATTTGAAGGTGGGAAGTATGAGTTCCAGTTACATGATGATGGACTCATCAGATTGAAGGGGAGATTGTGTACTCCCAGAGACAGCACAAATATTAAGGAGCATATTCTTCGAGAGTCCCACACTTCTTCCACATCTGTCCATCCAGGAGCTTCTAAGATGTACAAAGATCTAAAGAGGCATTTCTGGTGGAGTGGTATGAAGGGCGACGTGACAGAATATGTGATTCGATGTCTCACTTGTCAGAAAGTGAAATTCGAACATAGACGACCAGGAGGTATGGACAGCCTATGCCAGTTCCAGAGTGGAAGTTTTATGATATCTCTATGGACTTCGTGGTGGGACTACCACCTACGAGAGGAGGATTAAATATGATTTGGGTTGTTGTTGATCGACTGACTAAGGTTGCTAGGTTTATTCCGATGAAAGACACTTGGAAAGTGCCTAAGTTAGCAGAGCTATTTGAGACAGAGATTATCAGACATCACGGAGTACCTAAGACTATTGTTTCAGATCGAGACACTAGATTTCTCTCACGATACTGGCGAGCTACTCGCGAGGCACTTGGCACTGAATTGAAGCTTAGCACAGCATTTCATCCTCAGACAGACGGTCAGTCAGAGAGGACTATTCAGACCTTAGAGGACATGCTACGAGCATGTGCCTTGGATTTCCAGGGCAGCTGGATAGATAGATTACATCTCATCGAGTTCGCTTACAATAACAGCTATCACGCCTCTATACAGATGTCACCTTTTCAGGCTTTATATGGCAGACCATGCCGCACACCTTGTGCTGGGACGAGTCTAGTGAGACCGTCATCATTGGGCCTGAGTACTTGGAGCAAGTCCAGGCAGAAGTTCAGCAGATCAGAAACAATATGAAAGCAGCACAGGACAGACAGAAATCATATGCTGATGAGAGGCGACGAGACCTTGAGTTCGCAGTTGGCGACCAGGTATTTCTACGAGTTTCACCCATGAAGGGTGTATTCAGATTTGGTCAGAAGGGCAAGCTAAGCCCGAAATTTGTAGGACCCTACGCTATCATAGAGCGGGTGGGCCTAGTGGCATATCGACTTGATTTGCCAGCCGAGTTGGGCAAAGTACACAATGTTTTTCACGTGTCTCAGCTTAAGAAATACATGCCTCATCCTTCTCATGTTCTACAACCAGAGACACTCTCTTTAGAACCAACAATGCGGTATGTGGAAACACCGCAAAGAATCTTAGATAGAAAGACACGAGAGACTCGAAACAAGTCTGTGAGCCTCGTGAAGGTTCTTTGGTCGAACCACGATGTGGAAGAGGCCACATGGGAACTCGAAGCTGATATGCGAGCGAAGTTTCCCTCATTATTTACCGACTAGGCACTTTAGTCTAGGGTACGGGGGCGTACCCCTTCTTTTTGGGGGGTAGAGCCTTTTTCATTTTTGAGTTTAGTGTGCACTTTGTTGCACCTTGTGCATTGCATTTGTTGCTTTTGTGCATTTCAGTTGTTGCACTTTTGTGCATTTCAGTTGTTGCACTTTTGTGCATTTCAGTTGTTGCACTTTTGTGCATTTCAGTTGTTGCACTTTTTGCATTTCAGTTGTTGCACTTTTGTGCATTTCAGTGACACCTTGTCTTGTATGTGTTCTTGTGTAACACTGTGTTTAAATGTACCTTGTACTTCTACTTGATTGTGTGTACTTCATTACACTACAATGGAAATATTATATGCACTACGTTGCACCATTTGAAATGAAAAGTGATTGTGTTCACTACCTTGCTTTACACTGCAAGTATATGTTATGACATTCCAAGTATTTCTGTTGTACTTGATATACACTATGAACTTAGGGATATACAGACTTGGGACTTGATCCCTAAAAATTAGATTGAGTTGTGGATATTTAGTGGAACTTGATTCCCCCACAACCTTATACTTTAAATATGAGACTTCGGGGCGAAGTCCTTTTTTAAGGGGGGTAGATTGAAATACCCCAAATCTAAATAATATTATTAAATCATTATTTATTGGAATATAATCCAAACATAAATCAGTTCACGTACGCATGCAAACCCATGCATGAAAACGTTACGTAAAAATAGTCGTTTCTCCATAAACGCTAAAACGCCTTAGAAGCATATGGTCAAACATGACCTTGTATGACCCTCTAATATTCAAAATAAATGGTCATACAATTATTATAATATACAAATATATTCCCTAAGCTATATTCAGTCAAATACGCAAAATGCTCGGGAGTGCTCACACACCCGCTCCTTAAAGCACGAAAAGTCCGGAGGAGTGCCGAGGTGGCACGAACTCCTATAAAATTAATTCCTAGAGTTCCTAACATCATTATTTATCATTCTAAAGAGAACCCACGTTGGTTTCTCAAAATTCAGCAAAAACCAAAGGAGGATTTCTTAGCGCTCCTTTTTGGCCCGGGAGTGTCCCGATGGCCCGTAAATTATGTCACGGGTTGATATAACCCCATATAACTCAATGTAACATCTTAGTATATATGTTTATTTACTATAATAAGTGTTTACAAACACTTGGAACTCATAAGAACAATTGGTTTCCCAAAATTTCCTTAGAGCACAAAAACACACCTTCGGGTGTCACGAAAATGCGTTTTACGCAATTACCTTGTAGTTTTTGACATGCCACGAATTGGTAATCTTAAAAAGGGTTAAAATTACCTTCTAAATCAGTTGGTGTGACTAGTCAACAAGGGTCTCTATAGGGGCCGATTTTAAGGGCAAAAACTAGTATAAATTTGCTTTAAAAATTTATAAAAGGCTTAAAACATGATGACTCATCATCCCATGTGTTACATTACTTAATGCCAAAGTATGTAGGTCTCATTTGACCATGTGGCTGTCGAAATTATGAAGAGAAACAAGGCCATGTGAGTTAGGAAGAAGACAAAATGTAAAAAGGCAAAAGTGGATCTAGATTCCACCTTTTTCATTTCTTAAAATTCAAGAGACCTTCCAAGCTTCTTCCTTGGCTCTTCATCAACGAATTGAGACCCCTCTTTTAGCCTTGAAATCGTGCACCATAATGAGGAAGAAGACAAGGCTTTAACTTAGTAAAATCAAAAGTACAACTTACCTAAATTTCCTTGTCTTCTAGCTCACAATTATTTCCTTTCCAACTCTTGCTTAGTCACACCTCATGACCGATTTTCATGCTGGAAAGGAGGACATTTATTGAGCCAATCAACCATGAATAACTAAGAAAAAGTATTGTCAAATGACATTAAAAATTTGACAAAACAAAATCAACTTCCAATGCCTATTGCATTTACGTGAGCTAAGTCTCACTTTCTTCCTTGCCCTCTTCATCCACGGTTTAGGTAAGCTCTATCCTCTCTCTTCTAGCTTCATCTTCTTCCTTTGAAGCTCTTAAGTCCATTAATGGAGTTTTAACTTCTATCTTCATCTTAAGGTAATTTCCTAGCATTTCTTGGCAAGTCTTGAAGCAAAACTCTTCCTAGCATATCAAGTTGGGTTCGGCCACATTTAGTTCTCCAAGGAGATTGTCCAAACAACATTAAACCAAGGGACATCTCAAGGTAGGTTTTAAAGCTTCAAAATCCTTAAAGCACATTTTTATGTGTAACCAAGTTCTACCTCTTCTAAGTCTCTTTTCTTCTTCATTTTGATGAAGGAAAACTTGTTCTTCACTTACCTTAGGAGTGCCGAATTCATAAGGAGAAAAGTCTAAGGTAAAGTCTTGTAAAACTACTACAAATCTACTTAAGATCTTTATTGAAGATCTAACTCCTAAACACCTTTACCTCTTGCATAAAACCGAAGAGGAGCATCAAGTTTACCTAGGAAAAAGCTGGAGATTCAAGAAGAAGTCCAAGCACTTAACCACCTTGTTAAGAAGTAAGTTTACTATATAAATCTTATATTATAAGCTTTGTTAAGCTTCTAAAAATTGTACAAAAATTATGTACACCTCCTAGGTTTATTAATACCGAAATTATATGGTTTTATATGCCAAAAATATAAACTATAACATATATAGAAAATATTTACCTTAAGACACATTTTGTGTCACAAAATTCATTTATGTTACAATAAATTTAGGCCGAAAAGTCTTAGGCAAAAATGCTTTATTTTGAGCTTAGAATTTATATAAGACATTACAATAATTTATACATGAGTTATATGACTCCTATGAATTTATTTATAATTACTTAGACATATAAATCCACTTTTATATAACATAAGGTCTCATTTAAATTATGGCCGAATGTTCTACTTGATAAATAAGTTTTAATGAGCTACTTAGTATATAAATTTATATCATATAGTTTGGTGAGTTAAAAATATTCTATTAGTGTTTAAATGGCTAATTAATTAAGTTATGTGGATTAAATGTAATTTTTACAAAGTTTAGTGTGCTTATTAGAAAAACCGTGAGCTAAGGGGCTGTTTGGTGTAATTATAATATAATATAAGGTTAGGAATTAAGTTTATGAATTTTAGATAATTTAAACAAGCTTTAAAATAACTTTTTATAAAGTTTTGGGCTATTATGTAATTTATAAAAGTTGTTATGAAAGTTTGGTATTTAATAGGTGGCGAATTCATAATTAAGAGAATCATTAAGTTCACTTTCGAAATTTTAGAAATTTAATATTTAAACTATAGTTTATAAGTTATTAAGTGACTATTATAAAGTTTTGGGGTGAAAATGTAATTAATGGAAAGTTCTAGACCAAAACCGATTTAGTTGGGTTAGTTTGGTAATTTAAGAATTTATATATTTCAGCATTTATGGAGAATTAAAATTAAAACTATAGCTTATAAGACATTATGTAAAGATTATAAGATTTTGTGGCTAAATGGCAAATATAGAAAGTATATATAAACATGCCGAGATTTTGAGGGGCTAAGATGTAATTTTCGAAAGTTATAATAATTAAAATTATATACCAAAGTATTAATGGTAGTTTTGAGATTTAGTTAATAAGGAATTAAAACTATGTTATGTAAAGAGATTAGAATTTAAATGTAAAGTTTATGGATTAGTGTGGTTGTTTTGTAAATAACCGAAATATAAGTTTAAGAATTAGATTTAAATAAATATAGGTCCTACATGGATATTTGGAGGACTTAGAAGAAAGAATTTTAACTAAAGGAATTATGGAATTGAACTATGGCTTACATGGTTATAAGGAATGAAAAGATAAACGATAAATATTATTTATGGTTAAAAGGAGAATAATAAAACTATAAGAATTTTATGTCTATGTATGACATATAAATATAGTTAAGAAATTATAAGTTGTTAATGTCACCTAGACAAATGAAATAAACAACAAATGCAATGAACACATATATGTGCATTAAAGGATTTAGAAATAAATCAAAAGGAATAACAAATAAGTTGTATACTAAATCATGAGGTAATTAAAGAAATAAACCTCACATGAAATAACAAATACGGAATTTGTTGAAAGATCCAATAAGAATATTATATAAGGGTAACCTAAATTAACCCTCTCAGTTAATCCTATTCTAGGACTTTGTTGACCAGACGTTGACCGGGAATTTACAAGTACAGTCTACGGTGAACGGTATGGGATTCTTGCAACCTGTTTTCTAACGGATTACACCGGCTTGTGTGCTATCTGTTGTTTGAAATAACGACCAAGATAATTAATGTAAAATGTTGTTTTACTCTTGTGCACTGTTGTATTATTTCATGTGCGTGATTGTTGCTGACTACAACGTGTATGTCCCACGCATACAAACACTACTATACCAGTGGATTAAATACCTGCGTTTCAGTATACCGAGGACTTGTACTCAAGTCTCTCACTAACTTCAGTTTATAACAAACGTCATTATCCTAAACGTGATAATTGACAATACACATTGTGTTCTTGTTTAACGTCTTTATATGACACTTAACAACTCTATACTACGAGAATGAGGAGCCCAGTTGGATCTGGCCATGCATGCTACAGGAGTTGTACCTGTCTCAGGTCGTCTCCTATCTACGTCGCGACGGAACATTCAGTTGGGAGGAAGACTTTATTCCTTCCGGGATTCTAATGCCCTTCAGTTCGAGGAAGACTTTATTCCTCTAGTGGGTTCTTATTTCCCACGCCATTCAGTTCAGGGTTTAACTACGTTATCTCCTGGGGTTTTTATACCCAACCTTTCTTTATAACGAGGTCACTATACCTCCACTATTTCAGATATTCAGTTATACGGTCAGTCCCATTGTGTGGACCGACTATCAGTAAAGAATTTCAGTTCAGCTAACTCGACCTGCTGTGTCTTGTTCTATGTGACATTATTGTCCTTGTATGGATACTTGTTATTATCAGACTATGCTTGTTTACAGCTTTATAAAAATGAACTGCATGTGTTCGACAAAGTAGTTGGTGTGGCCCGGTAGACGATGGGCTGCACGTTTTCCATACCAGCATTGTTTGCTGAGCCCCTTTGGGGGCACCCCCATTTTTCAGGTACCTGAAGTTAAGAAGATTACCACACCGAGTGTAGGTGGGGTAGATTCAAGCTATGGGAGTCTTCTTCTAGACATTTATTTTACTTAAGTATTTTACATTAGAGTTTGATTCCTAGTATCTCGGGTTGTATCTGTATTCCAGACCGTGACATTTGAGGATTGTATTTGGACTTAGCCTTGTTGGTCACAAGGGTGGCCAACGGCATTGTAATACCGCCCGGTTGTTATATTTATTTCCGCTGCAGTTGTATTTTATTTGGGAGTGATCGCCGTTCAGTTTATTGGATTTCGGGTTGGGGTATTACATTCATTCTTCTGGTTCTAATTGTCTTTATCATTGCGGCAGCCACTGCTCCTGCCAAGAAAAAATCAAAAAAGAAAACAGCATCGAGGCCGAAGGCCGTAGAGCCACAAACCTCTGGTGATCCCGAAGCTTCAGGATCATTCTCCATTGACGTTGCTGCGGGCCGGGTGGATGCGGCAAGGGATAGAGCAATGGAGTATCGGCAGGTGCCGGAGGACCCTGAGCTCCGAAGTAAGCAAAGAGAGGATCATGTGGCCTCCTCTTTGCCGGAGGGTCCTGAGTCCCCGGGTGAGCAGAGAGAAGGCTACATAGCTTCCTCCTCCTCTTCCCCTCCTCCTCCTGCTCAAGAATCCTACACCGGTCCTTCCCAAAAGGAAGGGTGGTTTTATCATCACGGGCACCCTCTTCCCTTGATATCCTGCGACGCTGCCAAGTACTCCTCTATTTGGAAGGAGGCAATTAAGAGATCCGGTCATCCGGACGGAATCTTTGCTCCTCCGGCGACCTTCACTGCTACCAAGGAGAGGCTGCGGATCGGGGATGGGGGGAATCTTGAGGAATCTTTCAGGTTGACATTTACGTTACTCGTACTCTTCTTCTTTTGTTTTGTTTTTGGGTTTCCTGAACTTATGCATTGTATTGTTTTTTTAGGTGATGTCCATGGCCCAAAGTGCTGAGGTTCACTTTGGCAACCTCCAATCCAGGCTTCGCTATGAGGAAAGCCGAGCCAATAGAGTTGAAGAGGAGCTGAAGCTGTCCCGCTCTTCTCATGATGCTTATATTGACCAGGTCGAGTATGAGATCGACCGCAAGGCAAAGGAGAGGACTGAGGCGATTAACAAAGACCTGCAGTTGTCCCGGCGTGAGTGCGAGCGTCAGCGCGATGAGTATGAGGCGCAGCTGAAAAAACTTCGGGAAGAGAACTTCTCCCTGAGAGGCCGGATTAAGGAGGCCGATAATACATTGATAGAGGTATGGAACTGTCTCTCGCTTTTTCTTGAATAAGGGCCAGCTAGCTTGATCCCTGTTTGACCAGGACATTATGCTGGACCAGGTTCGCTCCATGCACCGGAAAGAAGTAAACGATCTTCGGAGCGAAATGAACAATCTTCAGGCAGAGAAGGTCTTTTTCCACCAGGAGGGGCAATCTTTCAAGCAGGAGGCTGAAGATCTTGGACTGGAGAAGCAGTCTCTTAAACGGGAGAACGAAGCTCTTGTGAAAGAAAAAGAAGAGCTTATGCAAGAGCATGACCGCCTGCTGGAAGAAAAAGCTGCGCTGGAAGAGCAGTCAAGATCTTCCTTTGATCAAGAGAAGCAGTCTCTGCTCCGAGACTGTTCTCTTTTGGAAAAAGAGAAGAAAGCTCTTGATGCGGATAAAATCGCCCTTCTAGAAGAGAAAGCGAGGCTGGAGGGGAAAGTGAGAGAGCTGGAGGTAGCGAAGTCCCGCTCTCAAGCGGAGAATACCGAGCCATTAGGTCATGGTAAGCTTCCAGGCCTACAACCTTTTCTCTCTTTTTGGCCTTTTCTTCTTCTTATTCTTTTTGTTCCGGCTAGGCATGAGTGCTGCCAATTTATTGAAGCACGTCACCCAGTTGAGTGGACGGATAGCCCGCGCTAAGGAGGAGCTGTCATCCGCCAATTCTGAACGTGACAAGTACCGTGCCCAAGTCCTGACTCTCGAATCTCAAGTGACCAGGCTCAAGTCATTCTCTCGGCAATCTCAGGAGGAGATACAGAAGCAAGGCACCATCAACGCTCATTTAAAGGAGTCCTTTGCTTCTCAATGCCGCCGGTTAGTCGACATCTGCCAGCAGATCGTCTTGGATCATTCTCTCGAGAAAGGAGAGTTGCTGGATGATGACTTGTATAATAAGTTGGGATTTAAGGCTGTCGCCCAGAAATCCAACTTCTTCCTGGAACTTGAGAGATTCTGCCACAGTCCCGGAGACATGCTTTGGTGCTGGTGAAGCCTCATTCCTTCCTGCCGGAAGCAACATCCTGCCGTCCGCCGGAGGGACGTAGCATCTTGCCAGGAGGTCCAAGTCTTCCGGGAGTGTAGTAGGTAGCGGCGATAATTATTAACCGTCGGAGAAGAAGCCGCTGACAAAGAAACTGCAAAGGCAGTAGAATAGAGTAGAATAGAGGTTGTTTTTTGTTACAACATGTATTTTCTGTTTCTGCCGAATGATCATATGTTGTAATTGTCTCCACCCCATTGTTTTGGGAGAAATATAAGCTATATTTTATCATCTCCTGTTATTTGTCTGCCGGAGCAACTCTTTTTGAGCCGAGTTTTCTATTGTCGCGATATTTCTTTCTCCTGTCTTCTACCTCTCTTTTAAATAGTTATCTTATGCAAGTTATGCCGGCGCGGTTTGCAGCTTTGGATTTTTGTTCCGGCGGGCCCCCTTTTTCCCTTTTGGAGCATGGTTATCTATGGTTCTAAGCTGGGTCTTCCTGCAGCTTGTTGGTCAGTTTTGTTTTGATAATAATAATAATAATAAAAAAGGTCATGTTAGCTTGCGACACGTTGGCCAGATGCTGTTTTTTCAAGGCGTGATAGCCTGCGGCTCGTTGGCCGGTGCTTTCTTTTTCTTTCAAGGCATGATAGCCTGCGGCTCGTTGGCCGGTGCTTTCTTTTTCTTTCAAGGCATGATAGCCTGCGGCTCGTTGGCCGGTGCTTTCTTTTTCTTTCAAGGCATGATAGCCTGCGGCTCGTTGGCCGGTGCTTTCTTTTTCTTTCAAGGCATGATAGCCTGCGGCTCGTTGGCCGGTGCTTTCTTTTTCTTTCAAGGCATGATAGCCTGCGGCTCGTTGGCCGGTACTTTCTTTTTCTTTCAAGGCATGATAGCCTGCGGCTCGTTGGCCGGTGCTTTCTTTTTCTTTCAAGGCATGATAGCCTGCGGCTCGTTGGCCGGTGCTTTCTTTTCTTTCAAGGCATGATAGCCTGCGGCTCGTTGGCCGGTGCTTTCTTTTTCTTTCAAGGCATGATAGCCTGCGGCTCGTTGGCCGGTGCTCACTTTCAAGGCATGATAGCCTGCGGCTCGTTGGCCGGTGCTTACTTTCAAGGCATGATAGCCTGCGGCTCGTTGGCCGGTGCTTGTTTCAAGGCATGATAGCCTGCGGCTCGTTGGCCGGTGCTTACTTTCAAGGCATGATAGCCTGCGGCTCGTTGGCCGGTGCTTACTTTCAAGGCATGATAGCCTGCGGCTCGTTGGCCGGTGCTTACTTTCAAGGCATGATAGCCTGCGGCTCGTTGGCCGGTGCTTACTTTTTCTTTCATATTCAAAAAATAATACTTTTTATTGATGAGTTATAAATTTTACACATAGAATTTTTAAAACATTCTCCATGCCAAGAATGCGGCAACTCATATCCCTCAGCATTTTTTAAGCGATATGAAGCCCGTCCTGTCTTTTGGTGTATGATGTATGGTCCTTCCCATTGGGGCTCCAGCTTCTTGGGTTGCTTAACTTCCCGGAGGACTAATTCCCCTGGGGAAAAACTTCGTTCTTTCACCCTCCTGTTGAAATACCTTTCTACCTTAGATTTATCTTTTGCCATCCTTATTGCTGCGGTTGTCCTGGTTTCCTCAAGGAGATCAAGGTGATCCTGTACTCCCTGATTGTTGGTCTCTTCGTCATATGATTCCCATCTTATAGACGGCACCACAATCTCTGCCGGAATGACGGCTTCTAAGCCATACGTCAATCTTTAAGGCGTCTCTCCTGTCGGTCCTCTTTCTGTTGTTCGGTACGACCATAGGACCTGGGGTAGCAATTCTGCCCACTTTCCTTTTTCTCATCGAGTTTCCTTTTTATCGCCTTTTTACTATTTGGCCATTTGCATTCTCAACCTGCCCATTCGCCTGAGGATGGGCTACTGATGCAAATCTCAAGTCGATCTTCCATTCTTCACAAAATTCTCGGAAGCCTTCGTAATTGAACTGTTTTCCATTATCAGTTACTATGGCTTTTGGTATGCCAAACCTGCATACCACATATTTCCAAATGAATTCTTGTGATTTCTTAGCTGTGATGGAGATAGTAGGCATTGCTTCAATCCACTTTGTGAAGTAGTCGATAGCAACGTACATGAATTTGAACCTTCCTGGTGAAGCCTCCGAGAATGGACCCACGATGTCCAACCCCCATAGCGAAGGGAATTGGGCATAGAACAGACTTTTGCTCAGCCGGAGGAATGTGTATCTTATTTCCATGTTCTTGACACTTGCGACATCTTCGTATATATTCTTTGCAGTGCTCCATCATTTTCGGCCAGAAATATCCGAGTCTTAAGATTTTGTGAGTTGTGGTCCTTTCTCCCTGGTGATTTCCGCAGAGCCCATCATGTATCTCTCTTACCAACTCTGCCCCTTCAGCTATGGTGACACACTTCAGAGCAGGTCTTGCAAAAGATCGTCTATACAGCTGGTTATCCTCAATAAAGAATGATGCGGCCCGCCTCTTTACTATTCTGGCCTCCTTTTCTTCCTCCGGCAGTTTTCCATGCCGTATGTAATCTATAATCGGGGTCATCCAAGATTCTTCTTGATCATTTGTCTCTACCGCCAATACCTGAGCTCTTTCTATACTTGGGGAGGTTCTGACTTCCAGCCATATCTCATTGGGTACTCTTTCGGCCATACTTGCCAATTTGGCCAAGGCATCAGCTTCGACATTTTCTTCACGTGGAAGATGTTTTAGCTCGCATTTTTGGAAATTGCCTTTAGTTCCTGGACCTTGAGCAAGTACCTCCATAGTTTCTCTTCTTTAACCTCATAGATGTTGTCACTTTGTCTCGTCACTAACATAGAGTCTGAATACACCTCTAACTCTGTTAAAAATAGGTTATACTTTCATAAGTGTTATCCCAGATATTTTTTATAAGTATGGAAATAAACAGGGAAGATATCTATTCTATGAAACCTGTCGCCCCCAGGGCTGTGGCCACTTCCAAACCCTGGATAAGAGCTTCGTATTCGGCTTCATTATTAGTGACGTCAAAGTCAAGCCGGAAGGCATAATTCAAGCTTTGCCCATCCGGCGCCTGCACCACTATTCCAGCTCCTGCCCCACTTTTGCATCGAGCCCCATCAACCAAGATGACATATGGACTCTGAGCTTGTTTTCTCTCTTTTGCGAAGCTTGTTTCTGTTATGAATCTGCTAAGGCCTGAGCTTTAATCGCCGTTCTGGGCATGAAGTGAATCTCATATTGTGTCAGCTCTACTGTCCAGCTTACCATCCGGCCGGAGGCATTCGGATTGTTCGCAATTTGCTTGAGCGGCCAATTGGTCCTGACAAAGATTCGGTGCGACTGGAAGTAGGGTCGTAGTTTTCTTGATGCCACTACCAGTGCAAAAAGACTTTCTCTATATTAGTGTACCGTCCTTCTGTCGGACTCAAGATTTTGCCTGTATAGTAAACTGGTATCTCCCTTTTCTCTTCCATGATTAAGACAGCTGCAACCGCCCAATCTGTTGCGGACAAGTAAAGGTATAGATCCTGTCCCAGAGCAGGTACACCCAATTTAGGTAAATCCCGGAGCATCTCCTTAATCTTCTCAAATGCTTCTATACACTCTTGCCCCCACTGGAATTTACTGTTCTTCCTTAGAATATTGAAGAATGGGATTGATTTTTCCTGAAGCTTAGAACAGAACCTACTTAATGCTGTGAGTCTTCCGTTCAAAGCTTGGACATCTTTGATATTTCTTGGTGGGGAAAGGTCGAGGATTGCCTGACTTTTTTCCGGATCAACTTCGATACCTCGCTGCCCAACAATGAAGCCAAGAAATTTCCCTTTGGTTACTCCAAACACACACTTCTCTAGATTTAGCTTGATTTGGTATTTATCCAGAGTGTCAAATGTTTCTTCCCAATCCTTCATGTGTTGTTCCTTTGACGGGCTTTTCACAACTATGTCATCAACATAAGCTTCCACATTCCGGGCAATTTGTTGACAAAACACTTTGTCAATCATTCGCTGAAAAGTGGCCCCTGCATTCTTTAGGCCGAAAGGCATTACTTTGTAACAGAATGTTCCGGCTGAAGTAATGAAGGAAGTCTTTTCCGAATCATCCTCTTTCATTTTTATTTGATTATAGCCGGAGAAAGCATCCAAAAAACTTAGCACGGAACTCTGGGCAGTTGAGACCACCAATCTATCTATCGATGGTAGAGGATAAAAATCCTTAGGACATGCCTTATTTAAATCTGTGAAATCCACGCACATTCTCCATTTTCCATTTGCTTTTTTCACCATAACAACATTAGCCAACCACCGTGGGTAAGCAACCTCCCTGATGAATCCGGCTTTGAGGAGTTTTTGGACCTCGGTTCGTGCGGCCAAATCTCTTTCCTCCCCTATTACCCTTTTCCTTTGCCTGACCGCCGGATGTTTAGGGTCCACCCTGAGCTCATGCCGGATAACGCTTGGGTCTATACCAGACATCTCGTCCGTGCTCCAAGCGAATGTTGCCCTTCTTTTTCCAGGAACCTCATTAAGTGAGTCTGCTCTCCACTGTTAAACGCAGTTCCTATTTTAAAAAATTTAGAAGGGTCAGATTTTAAATGTACCTCTCTGGGGGGATCTTGGGCTGTTTGACATTCTTCTTCTCCTTGATCCGGCCCTGAGGAGGAAGGTAACCTTCCCTTGAACTCCTTGTCTGATCCCACAGTTTTGACCACCTCCTCACTAGGAAGGCTGTCCATGATACGGACTTCACACATTCGGGCCATCTTTTGGCTTCCTCTTATCGTGACTACCTTCCCTCTTGAGGTTAAGTACTTCATTTTTAAGTGATGAGTGCTGTGGATGGCTTTGAAAGCATTGATCCCTGGCCTCCCGAGGTACATGTTGTATCCAGAAAGACCTGGCACAATAAAAGCTGTGAGCCTCTCTGTTCTCCTCTCATCTCCTTGGCCCAGGGTCATTGTGAAGTCTATACTGCCGGAAGATGTGGTAGAGACACCTCCCACAAATCCTCCTAGGACCGCCGAATAAGGCTTGATCTGGTCCTCAGGCACCTCCAGCTTCTTAACTGCTTCGGCTGATATGACATTTGCTCCGGCCCACTATCGATTAGAATTCCCTCCATCATCCGATCGTTTACTTGTGCACGGATGACAAGTGGATCGTTGTGTGGGTATAGGACTCCATCTTCATCTTCGTCAGAGAAGAAAATTGGAGGAAAATTTTCCTTTTTGGCAATTTTTCTCTCCGGGAGCTCTTGATGCACTTGATGAATGTGTCTTTTCCTTTCATTAGGGGTTAGTGGTCCTACTTCTGAAAATAGTCCTGTGGGTTTTCATAGAGGAAGTTTCGTTAGCTTCCTTTTTGGAAAAGAAAGGAGGTTTATTAATAGTAAAGAATGCGAAAGAATGGAAATTTTATTTCTCCTCTTGGTAATATGATGTTTTGACAATCTATGCGATACAAAATTTCATCCTAAACAGATTGCAAATTGTACTCCAAATATTTATCCTGAATAAAGGGAAAAGAAACTTTTACTCTCCTTTGTACAAACCTGTTATCATCCCCACTGATTTGCCGGGGTCAAGCCTGGGGTGGATCTCTTCCTCCTGTCGCCCTTGGGGTGTATTCTGGGCGTTGCTCTGTTGACCGCCATACTGCCTTTGCATTCCGGCCTGTTGCTTTCCCTTCTTCTTATTCTCCTCAATGACTCGGAGCTCTTTGGCCAGGGTAGCACAGTTTACAGTCCGATGACTGCGATTTCCATGGAATTCGCAGAATGCAACCGAAATTTCTCCCTGCGGCGGCTTCCTTGGCGGAGGAAGGTAACCCTCTCTTACTGCAGCGGCATATTTCCCTGGGTCAATGTAGACAACAGTCTTTGCCCCCTGGTGCTGCGACCCCTGAGAGGAAGATCTGGCGGTTGACCTGCCATAATATGGCTTGTACCTTGGCCCTCCTCTTCCGGCATTTCCCCCGAGTCCTTCCTTCTTCTCTGGTACCCCTGCGGCTTTGAAGCTATCGGCCAGCTCTCTAGCCTTGTTCTCGGCTATCTCAGATTTCAAAAAATCATGGATCATTTCAGCTAATTCTCCATGAGTCTTCGGCGCCTTTGTCGCAATCTTTCCAGCTAGCCGAGGCTGAGCCAGGCCATTCCCAAAGGCCTTAATCAAGATCTTTTCATCAACATCGTCGATCTCTGCGACCTTCTTATGGAAACGCTCGCTGTATTCCTTCACGGTTTCTCCTTTTCGCTGTTTAATGTCCATCAACTCTATTGTTTCTTTTTTAACCCTCTTACTCGCAGCAAAATATTGCTGGAAATCTTCAGTCAATTGTTTGAAGCTCGTGATGGACTGAGGCGGTCTCATGGAGATCCATCCCAATGCTCTTTTTGAAAGTGTTCCGGGGAACAGATTGCAGAGGGCGAGGGAGCTAATCCCCTGAGTGTTCATGGCGAACATGAATTTTTTGATATGCTGAGCAGGATCTCCAGTCCCGTCATACTTCTCAATTGCCTGGGCGACAAAGTGCGGCGGGAGTTTCGCCTTCCTTATCCGCTCTGAGAAGGGGTACAAGCTCATATCTATTTGATCATCTTCCTCCATCTCTTCTTCGTCGATGATTGAATTGCGCTTTCTATCCTTACTTTCCTCCCCATTGCTACCTTTGGAGTCTCTGTTTTTCAATTGCTCAATTGCCTCCGTCATCTCGTCCCATTTTCTTTGGTACTCCTCGTCCCTTTGCATCAATTCCTGCTGCAAAGTCTCATTTCCCTCTACGATTTTTTCGTCAATGGATCTGACCAATCCTTTCAGCATGTCTTCTAGATCTTTCTTGGAGATGGCCTCTGGCATCTCCGAACTCATCCTTTCCTCGGAGTGGTTGTTATCTTCAACAGCGTTCCTTGATGCTTTCCTTGATCTTGGAGCCATCTTTCATGTTTCAATTCTGCAAAAAACGTCATTAGTTACTTTAGGATTTCCACTATGAATCACCGTAGATTACTTCCCTGCTTCTAGGTGGTCTCGTGGTTGCTTCTTGCTGTTCGATTCCCACAGACGGCGCCAAATGAAACAGTGCACTAATCCTAATGCGACCAAGCTCGATCCCAATGCAACAGTTCATCTATCCTAGTACGTCTCGATCTATCTTCTATCCTACCTTACCTGGTTTCAGACACAGAGTTTCACGAAAGTAGAGAGGGAGAGAGAGAGCTTCTATTAGAATCGAATGCGAGTTTGATTGCCCAATATCACGTGTCTTATTTCATGGGGGTACACCCTTATTTATAGTTTTTTGGGCCTGGTCCCTTTGGTGCCAGCCTGTATTTTACATGTTTAAGTACAGTTCTACCCCCTCTTTAGTATCTTTGACCGACCACAAGCGGCCGGTCGAGTAACGTTTTGCTTTGCCCAAGTCCCATTTTCATCCGGCTAAGGCGGCCGGATGCCCTACAAGCCCCTAATCCCATCCGGCCAAAGCGGCCGGATGCTTTACGTGCCTTTAATCTCATCCGGCCAAAGCGGCCGGATGCTTTACGTGCCTGCTTTGGTCCGGCGCCATTTCTTCCCTTCTCAGCGACCTCTTGCGATTTTCCATGCTGGTTCTTGAGTAAGGGGTAGTCCTCTTGAAGTGACAGGGTTTATTGCAGTTGAAGCAGATGACAGAGTTCAAGACTTGTTTGGTGGTATTTGAGAACGACCGACTCTGTCGATTGGTTTTACGCATGAATTTTCGGAAGTTCTTTACTATGAAGACAAAGTCTTCCATAGTCTCAGCTTCACTCTCTTCAACAATATTCCACCAACTCTGCCTTAGCCTGTCTGATTTGTGTATCAGCGACATAGGCTCCTTCTTGGGTATACTGATTTGAATTAACCTGCAAGGCTTGGTCGTTCAAAGTAGTAATCTTACTAGAGGGAGAAGAGGATGTATTACCACACTTCTTTCAAACATTCTTCTTGTATTTATCTTCGGATTGTAGATAGGAACCTAAGTCTTGACAACTCCATTTGGATAAATCCTTGCATGCTTTGGTGGAGATCACCGTCTTAGCCCATTCTTCTCTGAGACTGTCAAGCAGCTTGTGCAAGACACTATCTCTATCAGGTAAAATGTTCACTTCCTGCATAGTAGTTTTTAGTAAATAAAAACGATCAAGCACTTCTTCTAGGGACTCCCCAGGTTTTTGTAGAAAATTCTCATAATCCATTCGAAGTTCTTGAGCTTTGCATTTCTTGAGTTCAGTGACTCCTTCGTGTGTAGCTTGAAGGAGTGTCCATATCTCGTTTGCGGACTTACAGCATTGACTCTTCTTTGTTCTGGAATGGACAGGCAAGTGTAGATTGCACGGGATGCTTGTCGATTTAGCTCATACCTTTTGCGATCTGCAGCAGTCCATGTGGATCGATCTGGATTACTGTGAGATCTCCTCCAGTGACTATCTCCCAAAGTTCAGAGTTGACTGACTCAATGTGTTGTTCAATCTCGTTTTTCCAATGATCGTAGTTGGTAGAGGTGAGTCTGGGGTGCTCGAAGTGCATATTTTATTGTTTTGATTTGCGAAGAGGTCTGCCATTGCTCGTTGATTGACTGTCAGCCTAAGCAAGGCTCTGATACCACGTGTAGGATCGGGTGGCTAACTCAAACCAACTCAAGGTGTGAGTCTGTGGGTTGGTTTGACTCAATCAACCTTTGTACGCAAGAACACTTAAAACGTAGAAACACTCAATCGAACTGATTAAAATAAGTGCGCGGAAGACTTAAAGGAATTAAGCGAATAAATGATGTGAAAGATAGAAAGACTCTGTGAAGCTCAGCAAGATACATAAATAAGCTATTTTATTCTCTGGTCAAAATAAAATAACTTACAAATGCCCACTAGGTAGAAGTAGACCTGTCAAACGGGTTACCCGTTCGGGTTTTGGGTCATATTTTTTCGGGTCAATATCCGTTCGGGTCATTTAACTTTCGGGTCATTTCGGGTTCGGGTCATTCGGGTTCAGGTCAAATCGGGTTCGGGTTGTAATAGTGTTACATAGAATCAGGTTTCGGTTATTTCGGGTCATGGTTAATATTTTATGACAAAATTATTAAATAAATATACCTAATTTCTATAAGAATATACTACATATAAATAACACAAATGTCAATATAGCGCCTATATTTGAATTTTAATCGAATATAATAAGTTTGAATCAAGTTTTTTGTCATATTTATTAGGGTCATTCAGGTTTGGAACAATTTATATTCACTATTATTTCATGTAATTCGAGTTTGGCTACTTTTTAATTACTATTATTTCGGGTCATTTCTGGTTTGGGTTGGTTTCGGGTTTAAATTTTTCGGGTCATTTCGGGTTTTACCCAATCGGGTTTTGGATTTATTATATTAAATATTTTCGGGTTTCATTTGGGTTTCGGGTTCGGATAAAACGGACGGGTTTTCAGGTTGGGTCAAATTTTTACAACTCTAGGTAGAAGAGATCTACTTTGTGGTTTTTCACTCACTCACCCAATACACTTTCTGATCAACTCAATGGTAAGTGTAGCAAAACTAGGATCTTCCTAGGCAGAGTCTATCTAGATGCACTAACGAATTTGGTACGAATTCTCGCTTGGATTACAATGAAAATTCTCTCTCTCTAACCTCTGGAATATTTTCAATAAAAGCGTGAAAAAACTAGCTATTACAAGGCTTATTTTATACTGGCTTTAGGAGCAACGGGTCAAAGGAGTTAGTTCTGAAATTGTCGGAACTAACTTAGTGGGAACGTCCTCAGGTGGTCTTAGTCTGACTTGGGCCGCGAACTTCGGGTGCGACTGGGTTGGTGCATGACTGTTGAGGCGTTGAAGTGTTCACGAATCCGTTCCTTAATTTTCGCAACAGCATGGAAGAGTCCGTGGTGTTTTAGTTGCGCGGACTCTCTTGTAGTTTGGTGCATAACTCGTTCTTTATGTTTTGTCGATGACGAGTGACTCCGTCTGGTTTGTTTGACTATCTCTGCAACACTTGCATGTCTCAACAAGCTCTTTCTCTCCTTTTCTCTTCTTATTGACACGCCACTTTCTCTTATTCTCTTCTCATGCCAGCAAGCCTTCCCTTCCTGTTCCATTCTCGGACAACAACAACAGAGGAAAGCAACACAAAACTGGTGAAACTTCCCTCAATTCTTCTTTGTTCTCTTCACGGTTTTACTCCTCCTTTCTTGCCAGATCTTTCCTCCATTTATACTAAATGCTATAGCTCACTCATCCTCCTCTATAATACAGCAACATTTCTAGTAATGCTCCCTTCATTTTCAGTTACAAGCAGCTAGAAACACAACAAAGAAAACAAGGTAGAACCATCTCTCTTTTCTTCTTTCCTTCCATGTCTGTTTTCTAACAATGTTCATGCCTGATTTTCCCATCTTCCAAGGCTTAAACACCTCTCTTGAGACTTTAAAACTGACTGCAAGAGACCAAGAAACAAGAGGATTTTTGTAAGTTCTAAAGGTAAGAAAACTCACTCAAAACACCATCTGCATCTTCCATTTTTATGAGTCAGAAAATGCTAGTTTTGACACCTCTTTTTCTGCTCCTTCATGCTCACATATGAGGCTATTCTCAGCCCTTTTCATGGAGCTAAAAAATGCACCAAGAACACACATGGAAGAGCATTCACCTAAAGTAAAAGTCTAGAACATTCATGGCTGTTCAAGCTTTGCCTCTCCCTTATTTTCTACTCAAAAACTGAAGCTTTATTCCTTTTCTAGAGGGCCGAAAATGGTACTTAAAACTCCATCAAACAGCAAGGTAAAACCCATCTTTTGAAGTTCAAAAATCCATGTCTTTAAGCTCTTAAACAAGTTACTTAACAAGGTAATTAACTTAACTTGTTTTCCTTGGATTAATGGCAACCGAATGGGTCTCTCCCCACCATAAAGTGCAGTGAGTGTGGAGTTTGATTACAAGGAGGAAAAATCAAATATTGGAAGGTAAATACCCCATTAAGTGCTTAAGAGCCTTATAAATGGTTTAAGAAAATTTTGAATACAAAATCTACTTACTTTTATGTGGATAAGTACAGCCGAGAAGGAGTGCGGCTCATATGCTGTGGGTAATATATGCAGGGTGTGTTGCAAGACATTAAAACACAAAGAGTAGAAAAAAAGAAGGCTGTAAGTTTTAATAGCAAAATAAAAAAGGAGAAACAAACATTTTCCTAACTCGATCTCTCTTCAAATGACGAGTAACAACATTCCCTGGAGAGCTCGTCGGATCGATTCCCTTAAATTACACAAAATCGATACAGTTTTGTCCCAATATTGATACAATCTAGCTTAGCCCTAAATTCACAGAGCTCATCAATTCATAGTGAAGCAATTGGTAAATCCTATTTTCTGGTGTTATTCGAGAGTGAAGCAACCCACCAGGTAAGTCTCAAATGGTCGTAATCCGCCATTTGTAGGCTTTTGAACTCTGTATTTCATGCATTATTTGTGTTTCTAGCTTCGTTCCTCATGACTCTTCATTCACCGGAATTAGTCGCAACAGTAGTACAATTTCTGTTGTTGTTTTGGTTAATCACAACCATGGCTATAATCTCGTTAAGTGACTTCTGCCTGTTTTATAACTCGATCATCTGCGCCGTGAGTACAGAGTTTTTGGATTCCACCTTTAAGTAATTTTGTGTGGTGAGATTCGGTGGTTAGTAATTGACTGTTCTCTTTCCTTAAGTGTGTATGATTCCTAGTGCTAATTTAGTACATGATATCAGTATTTTTTAAAAAAGTTCTTAGTATCATTATTATTCTGTTGCTTTTTCAACATGCACATCTACGGTGGTGTGAATCAATTCTTTGCAGTTGAGAACAGTTAGTGAAATTTCGATGACCTATGTTAGCATATCTCCCTTTCAATATCATTATAAAGTTGGCTAGATTTGATTATAGTAAGAGCTTCGTGAAATTTTGTGAAGAAAATTCGAAAAACACAAATTATGGATTGTTTTAACTCTTGCTCCTGCTGTTAATTTGTTGTACTCTCCTTCACATTATTTTGTTTGAATTAATAGCTCTGCTGCCCAAGTTTATTTGATGTAGTTTCTTGTGATCTATATTACTATCTGATTTGCTTGGGAAATGATTGAAGGAGAAGTCATTGGACATAGAACAGTTGCATCAGAAGGGGAGATAGTTTTTTTTTTTGCCTTGTGATGACACAAACTTCATCCAGTTTGTAGGTTAGGTCAACGACGAATCATTTGTGGATTTCTTATGTTGAGTATAGAATTTGAGTTATTATGAATAATTATTTAGATCTAAAGAGAACTTAGTAGTTAAGGGAGCTGTCTTCAGCCCACTCATGGGTGAAGATGAGTTTTTATGAATTATCTGCCGAATCATTCATTCAACCACACAGTAGAGAGATCATCTCATGAATTTTCAACATGTTGTCATTCAAATTTGGCTAACCTGTCATTCACATTTGGTTAACCTGTCATTCATATTTAGTTAACCTATCATTCAAATTTGGTTAACTTTGTATTCACATTTGGTTAACCTGGGACTTGTATTTGGTTAACCTGCCATTCTCATTTGGTTAACCTGTCATTCTCAATTGGTTAACATGTTCTCATTTGGTAAACCTATTATTCTCATTTGCCTTACATTTGGTTAAATTTTATCCCAGATTGGTTGATATTTGGTGATTTAAACAGCATTGTAACTTGGGTTACAAAACAAACTGATTTGATCTTCAAAGAAAGGTAGTATGAGTGAACATCAAGACAATCAGGTAAAGTTTCAAATTATTTATTCTCACAGTAATGAAATATATGAAATGGTTTTATGAAATGATTAAATGTTGAATTTGTAGCTAACTAAATTAAAAAAAAATTATAGGTCAAACAGAAAGTATAAGATGCAGATGCATGGTAAGAAGATTGAATGAAAAATCTGAAAAATTGGCTAAAGACCCTAGACAAAACAACAAAAGAAATGCAATAAACAATGTGGGGTTTGGGGCATTCTTGGGGATGCCCAAAAATGTACACATACTACAAGAAGTTAGGGATTTTTACAGAAAACGTATTGCTACACGCTTGTTGTATCAAGATAGGGATCTTATTGAAATTGCAAAAAAAAACTTACAGAGAAGGCATTACTTTACATTCAAGAAAAGGGAATATGCAAAAGACAAAAGAGAGGGGCCAAAAAATGAAGACAATGAGTAACGTTCATTGTATTTCCTAGCTATGTTTGACAAATCAGTTTCAACATATGGTTTTTTCAATTGAGAAGTCTCTTGAAAAATCAGTGTCAACATTTGTAATGGTACAGATTGTGTTGTGTAATTATAGTTGACATTGGTATTATGAATTAGTGTGGTGCCCCTTGAATTAACAAATTCAGTTTGTGGTGTATTGGTATTGCACTTAAGTTGTATATGAAAGATAACATGTAAATTTTAAGAAATGGTTTCTGTCAATCTTTAATGCTGGCAAATAGTTAACCTGTGGATTGAAAAGTGTTAACCTGTCACTTGAAAATGGTTAACCTGTCACTCGAAAATGGTTAACCTGTCAAGCTTAAATGGTTAACTTGTGGCTTGAAAAGCGGTAACCTGTCGCATATAAATGGTTAACCTGTAGCATATAAATGGTTAACTTGTCACTCGAAAGTGGTTAACCTGTCAATCGAGACTGGTTAACCTGTCACTTGAAATGGTTAACCTGTCAAGCTTAAATGGTTAACCTGTCACTCAAAAATGGTTAACCTGTCAAGCTTAAATGGTTAACCTGTCACTTGAAAATGGTTAACCTATCGCATTTAAATGGTTAACTAGTAGCATCTAAATGGTTAACCTGTCGCAAGTAAATGGTTAACCATTTTCAAATGACAGGTTAACCATTTAAGCTTGTCCGGTTAACCATTTTAGAAAAATGAAGTGAAGACACAAAAAGTTGAAAATATAGTAGAGTTAAACAAAAAAGTGTATGATCTACAATCAATAAAATAATATATCCTAAAGAAAAAGTGTATGATTTACAAGTGCACAGGAGGGGGGACTATGTTAAAGAACTCAAAAAACTTTTTCAACAGCTTGAGAATTCTTTTTCCCCTTTGAGTTCAACCTACTCTCAGCAAGACTCTTCATCCTTTTCCTTGAACGGTTTGGATTTTCTCTAACCTTCATTGTTTTACCAGGGGAATCTTAAGTAGTATCACTTACAAATAGAAGAGAAAAGAAAAGAATAAAACTCATTAGAGAAAACAAAAAAGGTAGTCATAAAAATAATAACATCAAAAAGGTAGAATTTATAAAAGGACATGTCTCTGAATTAGCAACACTGCAACTGTTTGAAGCTGTGTTTTCATGAATCTTAGTCATCTCATTAAATTAGATGGAAAGCGCATCAACTTTAGCTGCAAACTTATACATCAAATCTGAACTAGTACATGCTTGACTAGTCATCATATTCAGTCTCCTACTAAGTACCATATAAGCATTCTCCAAGTTCAAAGACTTCGGTGCTAGCTAGCGGAGTGGAGAAATAAACATCATCAGCCGCTCTGGCACTTCTTGTCCGTCTAGGAAGAACATACTTAGATGGAATACTCGGTAAAGATTTATAATCCATGATAGCCAGTACATCCATCACACGCAAAATGTGACAACAGAGAATCCCGAAGCTCTCAAAAAGTAAACATGAACAATGCAACATAGTTGAATCAGAGTCAGAAGCACAAATACCCACTGAAACAATACGTTCATCTAAGTGAGAACCATCATCACATACTTTAAACACACAAAAGCGATGCAGCTGCTCATTGTCATTAGCATCCATCGAAATAAAGCTGTATGCAAAGATACGACTGAACTGATGTTTGAAGCTTGCAAATATCCTAGGGGTATAGAGTTTAGCTGCTTGTAATACAATCGAGCTTTGCATAAAAGAATCATCTGGAACTTGGTTCATACAATCAAAGTCAAGCTTTATTCAATGTGTCTCTTTTCAGCAATCAGCCTCTCAAAATGTGGAAAAAACTGAACCAAGTTATAATTTGGTAGCAAGTAGCCTCGAATGTACACTTTAAAAGATTCACTGAGTTGGGTTGAACGTATACCAGCTGTAAAATACCTCCTCATCCAAATAGAGGACCACTAATGCTTCTCGCTTATAGTCTTTGCAACCCAGGATGTCTATATGAACGTTTACCAGGGACATAAGTATCAACCAAAGAATTCCAAGAAATGTCAAATTCCTCCTCGGTCTCCATGCCATAAATCAACTGATTCAAAGATGTCTTGAATTCTCGAGTAAAATGAGATCCAAGATTTCGTGCACCATTCTGCATTAAATTCCATGTCCACAAACCATGGAAAGATGAAGGAAAAACAACTCGAATTGTAGCAGCTATTGAAGAACACTGATCTGTTAAAATACTCTTCGGAGCCTTATCTGACATACATCGAAGAAAGGTTCTGAAAGGCCACATAAAAGACTCTATTGTCTCATCATACAGTAGTGCGACACCAAACACACATGTCTTTCTATGGTGATTAAAGCCAACAAACACCGCTGTAATTTGTTTTTTGAAAGCAAATAAATGTTAGAAGGAAACCTAATGAAATACCCCAAACCTTTATATGTTGTTTAAATATTAAACTATGGTATAATAAGGCTAAAAGTGCCTTAGAAACATTAGTAAACAATTTAAACCATAGAAAACACTATAAAGTACCATAAAGGCAATTAGGGCAAAAATGTCCTCTAAGCTTGGGATAATCTTGGTTGAGACTCTAAGAGCCTACCAAGACCTTATTTACATGTTAATGAACATGTTAAATCAATTACCAAAGAAAACCAAGCTTGAAAACAAGTTAAAACACAAAATGTGCGTTAAGGAGTCTTAAAGCACATTTTTGAAAAATTGTCTTGTAAATGAGCTTTGAGTGGCTAAATGACCATCATTACTCTTTAATCAACATTTGTACTACTTAGTATCACATTAGGAAGTCTAAATCAATAGGAAATGAAAAATTTCACAATTATGTGCTCTAATTAGTGAATAGTACCCAAATAGTACTAGTTAAGACATAAGTCATTATAAGTATTTAAATTGGTCAACAAAGACCATAAAACCTCCTAAGTACAAAAGGGGGCCGGTTTTTATGTGGTGATTCACCACTCTTGTTAGTTTAATAAGTAAATAAAGATGACTAAGTAAAGTACTATTTACTTTTTGTACAAATATCTTTCAAAAGTAACCTCTCACTTCGTTCTTCATTTCCCCTTGTTTTCCCACCTTCTTCATCCTATCCTCCCTTCTCCATTTTGGTTTTGCTACAGCTCACACACCATCTCCATCTTCCATTCCATTATCTCCTAGCTCCATATACCAAATTAAATTCCAAGACCACCATTCTCTTAGTCTCATCAAGCTCTTCAACTTTGTCTTCTCAAAATTCCAAAAGCTCCATTTCGGTGCCAAGAGGAATCACCATGGAAGGAGCTTGAGTTCATCTTTTCATGCCTTGTTGATCATCTTTGCTTCAAGGTAAGGAAAACCAAAGAAAAACAACATTTCCTTTCATTTTTGTGCTTGACCGAAAATCACCTCTTCATGGTGTTTTCTTTTGATCTTTCATAGCTTCATTCCAATCTTCAAAGGGCTTGGTTGAAATACCCCAAACTAAAAAAACATGTATTAAACATCTAATCACATTAATTAAGGCCTAAACATGCCTTAAAAGTCAACTGAGAACAACAGTGGTCAACACAAAGCAAGATGTTGCACCCTTTGACTGTTTAGGGTAAATAAATACCCAAATGAACTTCTTAGGACCTAAAACTTTGTCCTAAGCTTATTAACACATTACTAAACATATTACAATTGTTGGACAACACTCCAACACAAAGAACAAGAATTTTCATGCTTCAAGGTCAAGTAGGGCAAAAATGTGCTCTAAGAAAACCTTAAAGGTCTAATGACCTCTATTTTATATAAAATTGGATTCCTAAGATCACTTATCATCTAAGGAACACAATGAAACCGTTCTCAAAGAAAATAGAGCTCAGAAACACCTTGCGACACAAAATGTGCATTAAAACACCTAAAAGCACGTTTTTGTGTAATTGCCTTCTAAATTGGTTTTTAATGGGCTTAAAGGTTATAATTACCTTTAAATATGATAATATATCATATTATATTATATTAGGAATTTAATTCCAGAAATTTACAAATTTTTACAAATTTAATATTAAAATATTAATAAAACCCTAAAAGGGGGCCCGTTTGAGTCAACATTGACTAAGAATGGTCAAGAGGTCAAAGTTTGACCCCTTGGACCACATGGATTCGACAGCCACAAGCAGGGGGAGCCTATTTTTGCCACTTGCAAGCTCAAGGGACAAGGTTCCAACACATTCCTTAAATTAAGGGACTACTTTTACCTTTATCATATTATAGTCTATATATCACACTTTTTGACTCCTTGATTGATTCAGCCTTCAAAAAACGTGTGAGACCCCATTCAGCCCCTCCAATAATCGATGCCAATCTCCTTTGGTGAGTCATCAATCACCAAATACAATAAACAAAGCAAATAATGTGTTTTAAGGCAAAATTGACCTACCTCTCTCACTTGCCTTGCTTCCCAGCCGACACAAGGCCTCCTCCATCCTCTCTTTGCTTCTCCAAACCGTGGCTAACATGCCAAGAACAGAGGAGAACACCAATTGACATAGGTAAGCTTATTAAGCCATTTTATGTTCAATTTCTTCACAAATCTTTCCTCTTTCGGTGGATCTAAGCATCAAACATTTCCATCCATGGATCTAGGTTGTTTTGGAGGTTAAATGAAGGGCAAATCTCGGCATTAACAAGGGAAGAAGGTGGAGAAAGCTAATCTTGTTCTTAAGGTATAAAAATGTGCTTTAAGCACATATCTTTTGATTCCCCTCAAATTCGGCTGTGAAACTTTGTTCCTAGCCTTATTATCTTCATCTTAAAATACTTATTCAGTTGGTATATCAAGAGCTTCAAGGTATAGCCATATCCAAGCCAAAAACACCATTTTAGGCACTTTAAACAAGGTAAAGATTAGCCATCTTCTAATCTGAGTTATACCAGTTTAACGCTTGATTTTAGTAGCTCTTTTAATGATCTTTGCCTACTGTTAAAACAGGCCGAAGTCAGCTTTGTTTACCTTGGTATTCTAAGGTTAATTTTACCTTGAAAATTGACATTAAACACTTCTTATGGTTAGATCTTGCTTGGAGACTAATCATGCATTAATTGCTGTTTGAAAACATGTAAACTAAGCTGTGGAAATATTATCTCCAATTAGCCGTGGCCAAACAAGGCTTATACTTAGCAAAAACAAGGTATAAATCACTTAAACCTACACTTGGTATATTATATATGTGTTTATACATATTTATATAAATGTGTCGTGAGTGAATGGTATTATTAAGGTCTTATTTTAACCTTAGGTGGTTAAGGAATGGTTTTATAAATTTTATAACTAATTAATTAGCATAATTGTCAAATTTAAGACATTATGTGGAAAATTGGTAAATATTGAAAAGATGTGGTAAGGGTCGAGAGTTTAATGCATTTTTGGGCATTTATGTGTAATTCATTTTATAAGCTAATGTTTGTAATAAGGCCATGTACTTTAGGCCATTTTTAATTATGCATTTAAGCTTTTATTTAAGTTTAGGTGATATATAATTATTACCGCAAGGAATTGGGGTCTTAGGTGTAATTAAATTAAATTTGGGGGCTATAAAAGGATATAGCCAAAATTTAAAGGTTTAAATGAGTTTATATAAAAATTATAAGATTATATAAAGTTTGGGGGTTAAATGGTAATTTCTGAAAAGATATGGGTATAAACCGTAATTTGTGGAGATTAATGGTCAAGGAAATATTAAGGATGGCGAGACATCTACTGATGCTGGAGCCCAGAGAGGCAAGGGAGTAGATAGGGCATGAGTACCCTGAACTCCATGAGACCACTGGTGGAAGACTTTTGCTTACTATGTCGTGTACTTACTTTGGATGTTAGACAGACTTATGTTACTAGTATGTGGGGGGTGTGTCATTGACCACTTGCCTTTTAGTGTATGACTTTTGGGAACTAGTTTGTGGACTCGATACAAGTAACCTTGAAACCTTGACGGATTATATATATGAACAGGATGTTAATGCTTACATTATCATGTAGCCTATACTCTACGACGCAGAGTCAATGAGACCGGTGATTACTGAACCAGAATTTCCACATGCATGGCGCACTTGCAATTGCAAGCGCTATGACAAGCAAACCACTGAAATTTCCATCTGCCATGCGCACTTGACAGAGCAAGTGCGGCTACTGCTACTGCAACTGCAACTACTACATTTTAGTCTTTTATTATATAAATATACCAAAAAATGTTTTTCAAACTTTTTCATACAAACCTTAAGATTAGAAACCTATGCAACTTTGGAAGGACCGTTAGTCCAACCACTGCAACTGGAGAAATTATACAGCCACTGTGATTGTAAACCACATCAGTTTAACCATTCGAGAATTTTCAGACAGGGCTTATTAGCCAAATACCATCAGTGTATACCCGCGTTTAATGCTAATCACTACTAGTGATAAATGTTAAGTCTGTATGGACAAGCATACCCTTTGTAGATGCACCACCGTCAGTGAGGATGATTGGGAAGTGAAGAGCCAAGTTGCTCAAGCTATTATGCAATCTGCAATATATCCAATTAAACGGATGAGGGAACGAATATGAACTATGGATGAGATATGATCATGATAAACAGGGAGGAAAAAGGAATATGTGATGTACTCAATGAGATCGAATAAGGAGAAAAAAGTTTGCGAAAAATAGCACAGATTTTACTTACAAGCTGGCGTTATGGCTTATGGTTTATGACACGAATTACCACTGATGCCACTAGGTCAATAGCACTTATTACAAGATAACCGACAACAGGAACTGATAATACTAAAGGATATCCATCAAAAGGGAGGTTGACAACTGAATACTTCACAATACCCGTGTGACAGACATTACCAGTTTACTAAATGAGACATGGGACGACCGCACTCCGATAGAAGCATGTGGGCCTGACAGACTTATTTATGAGTTAGTTGGGTAAGTAGTAATGTATCAGTACGGTACCCCATGCAAGTAGACAAGTAGTGTTAGGAACACGAGAAGTAGTCAACTCCGTACTACGGACAGTGATACAGATGGCCTCGAAGATGGACGAGAAGAGCCGTAGTTAAACCAATGGGCTAAAGAAACCGAGAATTTTCAACACACAGAGTAGTAGACAGTATACAGTGAAGACAGGGGAACGGTTCAAGGACAGAAACCGGAAGAAAGAAACATGAAAACCCATTATGGATGAATAAGATGTAGAATTCTCATACGGATCGAGCAATTCTTGTAATCCAGAGGAAATCTACCAGATGATATGGACATACACGCGTGACGACGCAATGATGAGAGACAAGGCTAAATATTTGCAGATACCTTGCTTAAGGAACAATGGATTTGGAATGTACCACTAATAGGATAATTCGCTCATCTTATCTGTGTCACTCATTAGATATTAGCTACTGAGAGTTTACGCCTCTGCACTCTGTATGACTGAGTGTTTTGGTATTGCACCTGTGCAGTTACTAATCTAGTGGGAATACAGAAAGATGAAAAAGATATCAACACGAGTGTGTATCAACGAACTACAACAGTGTGTTACTCCGGAACAAAACCACCAGGAGACACGGATGACAATCACCATCTCCGTAGACATATAGGCTGGTACGTCTTAGTATTACAAAGACAAGTGCAAAGAGCACTAAGTACTAACAATAGCCAATGTCATAGGATACCTCAAGCTGAATATCAGTGAGAGAAGACACACGCATGTATGCTAGTGATCCAAATGAGAGGATATACAGCAATGGAAAAGGCAAACTGAGCCGATGTTCATGGGTCTGCACCTCATATGGAGCGAGTGGGCCCATTAGAACGAGCTTGGGAGAGAGCACAAACAGATTAGTGCCTCACCCTTTTTGTATTGTGGAGCCCAGAAGGGCTAGAGTCATACCCGTCTCTCTGATATGAGGATAATCCACGAGTTGGAGAACTCTGGGAGAGCCAAGTATCCAGCGCTCCTTGTTGAGCGGCTGTTGTATACTTGTGGGGTACGGGGGCGTAACCATTTTTAAGGGGGGTAGAGCCTCTTGGCTGTGCACATGTGTGCACTAAATTTTGTTGTTTCGTATGCGGGGCATACAGTACGAGGTTTTTCTTTTTATTTGTTTCGTATGCATTGCATACAGTGAATTGGTGGTGTGCGGGGCACACGAGGTTTTGTTGGTTATGTTTGGTACGCGGGGCGTACGTTGTTGGTTTGTTTGTGAGTGATGTTCACTTGTATGTATGTATCTTATGAGATACCTGTTTGAATATTGTATTTACACCCATGTGTGTAGTACTTTTCTTATGCTACTTTTGATATATATATTTATATTGCTTAGTAGAATGATTACATATGGTATCGCCTAGATACGAAATGAATCATTAGAGATGGAATGTGGAACGATGGTATGTTATGGACACCTCGGGGAGGTTGTCAGGGTTGGTAGAATTGATAGGAAATAATGGTGCTGATGGATCACCTATATCCATATATGATTGAATTAACGCCACAAAGTGATGGCTATGTGCGGTATAAGCACAATACGATGTATGTAAATGATATATCACATAGATATACATTATGGGAATAATGGGTAGTTATACATTTATATACTTACCTATTTGATTAAGTAACTTCGGGACGAAGTC
The DNA here is from genome assembly GCA_023374045.1 of Limonium bicolor. Taxonomy (NCBI): domain Eukaryota; kingdom Viridiplantae; phylum Streptophyta; class Magnoliopsida; order Caryophyllales; family Plumbaginaceae; genus Limonium; species Limonium bicolor. Next base: position 55,601,381 of record CM041780.1, read on the forward strand.
TTTTTAAGGGGGGTAGATTGAAATACCCCAAACTAATAAAACATGGATTAAACATCTAATTACATTAATTAAGGCCTAAACATGCCTTAAAAGTCAACTGAGAACAACAGTGGTCAACACAAAGCAAGATGATGCACCCTTTGACTGTTTAGGGTAAATAAATACCCAAATGAATTTCTTAGGACCTAAAATTGTCCTAAGCTTATTAACACATTACTAAACATATTACAATTGTTGGACAACACTCCAACTGAAATACCCCAAACTTAGAGATGGTGTTTAAATGATAAACTAAGATATAAGAAGGCTAAATAATGCCTTAGAAACAATAAGAAACATTTCTAATCAAAGAAAATATAAGGAAACACCAAAAGAGCAGTTTAAGCAAAAACGTGCTCTAAGCTTGGAGAGACTTGGGAGAGTACCCAAATGTTGTTCTAAGACCTTAGTAATATCCTAATGGTCATTTTAAACCAATTACCAAAGAAAACCAAGCTTGAAAACAAGTTAAAACACAAAATGTGCTTTAAGGAGTCTTAAAGCACATTTTTGAAAAATTGTCTTGTAAATGAGTTTTGAATGGCTAAATGTCCATCATTACTCTTTAATTAACATGTGTACTATATAGTATCACATTTGGAAGTCTATATCAATGGGAAATCAAAAATTTCACAACAATGTGCCTTGTTTTGTGAATAGTAAATTATTTAAGCTAGTTTATAACATAAGTCAATATAAGTGAGATATTTGGTCAACAATGACTTAAGTACCCCTTGTTACTAATGGGGCCGGTTTCTTGTAAGGTGAGTCACCACCTTCATGACTCATTAAGAAATAAAGATTTGTAAAGTAAAAGTACTATTCACCTTTTACATAAATATCACACTTTAGTGATTCTCTCTCCTCACTTCTTCATTCTCCTTTGTTTCCCACGATTTCTTGCTCCTCTCCCTTCTCCATTAACGTGAAGAGCTACTCCATGCTAGCTCCGTCTAGCCTTGCACACAACTCACTCATTTTAGCTCCAAAACCAAAACAAATTACATATTCTCCTTAGTTAGCTCAAGCTCTTCCTTTCTATCTTTTCAAAACTTCAAGAGCTTCATTTTGGTGCCAAGTCAAACCACCATTAGAGGAGGAAATTCAAGTTTGGAGACTCCATTGGCTTCTCCATTCTCTTAAGGTAAAGAAAGTGTAAGAAAATCTAGGTTTCCATCATTTTCTTCCTTGTCCGAAAATTTGCACTCATGGGACTCCATGTTTATGCCTTGTTCTAGCTTGTTTTCTACTCTTCAAAGGATTGAGGAGGTCCTTCTTGCTTCATATCCAAGCTTGTCTTGAGAAACCAAGGTAAAACAATCACCTTAATACCTTAAAGCATATTTTAACCTAGTGTTTGTTCCTTAGGGTTAATGTATTATCTAGTACTCATTGGAATCATTGGATATTGGTTAGAACATTGGCAAGGAGAGATACATTGGTGACCGAGATTGAAAACAAGAAAAAACCTAAGGAAGAAAGCTTTTAAAGCTTGTAAAAGAACAAGGTAAATTACTTACCTTAAGGTGTTTTATTGTTTAAGGGAATGGGATTTAGATAGGTGATGAGTTTAGTGTAGAGTTTACATTAGAAAAGGGTTATATAAAACCTAGGAGAAACAATGACTATACTTGTGAACTTGTGACTAAGGAGCAAATGAGAGAAAAAGAGATAGTTTAAAAACATCAAGGTGAATTACAAGAAGCATTTTATTTCAATGGGAGCCTTGTTGTGTGTATTCGCAGGTTAAAGGCAAATACATGTGGAAATTCAGTGGTTAAGATTATTGTCGTTTAAGGGCCTAAGTGCCAAGCATTTTAAGTTTAAGCACTATATGATGATTTGGTGTGGTTTTGGTGTAAATTGTGTGTTAAGGTGTTATGATGAGAATTTGGGTGATGTTGGTTGTTTGATGGAGAAAAACCAAGTGTTAGGATGTACTATGTACTAGAGAACCCATGGCAAAATTTAAAGGAGAACTTAGGTGTTAAGATATTCTAAGGGAATTCAATGACTAAGGAAGTACTAGGATGTTCAAGAGGTTGTCTTGATGAAAAAGGGTGAGATTAAGGTGTTCTAATGACTTATAATGACTTAGGTACCACCATGAAGGATTTAGGAATCAAAAGAATGTATTTGAGTATTTAGGACTTAGGTAAATGTTGATTAAAGAAGCTAGGAAACCTTGGTAAGTTTGGTGTGATTAAGTGTGAAACTTTGAGATGAGTTAGATAGAAACTAGAGTTTAGAATTTAAGGAAAACATTAGAAAGTGTAAGATAGATGAAAGTGGTGTATGTGGTGTGGCCAAGTTCATAAGGAAGGAACTTTGGGCTAGTAGAAGTGCTAGGTGAAAGGGATGTGTTGAGATGTAGGAAAGAAATAAGTGTTAAGTGTTAGTAGTTGTTGTAAGAATTGTGTAAAGGATGGGAATGAGTTTGGAGGATGATTTAAGATGATTTTAAGGGTCTAAATGATGTTAGAACACATTGGATGGCTTGAGGAAAGGTTTAGTGAAGATTTGGCAAAGTTTGGGCATGTTTTGGTGGCGTCCGACCCAGGGGTCCGACCCAAGTTTGGGTCGGACGGCCTCTGTTTAGCGCCAGGGAAAGGTTCTGGAATGGTCCGACCCAGAGACTTTGGTCGGACATGGGTCGGACGGGTGAGTTTTAGAGGGCAGATAAGTTTCTAGAATGGTCCGACCCAGAAGGTTGGGTCGAACGTGGGTCGGACATGGGAGGTTTTAGAAGACGGAAAATTTCTGGAATGGTCCGACCCAGAAGGTTGGGTCGGACGTGGGTCGGACATGGGAGGTTTTAGAAGACGGAAAATTTCTGGAATGGTCCGACCTAGTTGGTTGGGTCGGACGTGGGTCGGACATGTAGAGTTTTTCAAAACCCGAAAGTTACTGGAAGGGTCCGACCCAGAGGGTGGGTCGGACGGGCCCTTAACACTTAAAAAAAAAATTGAATTCTAAGAAGGATAATTGGTAATAAGGTATACCTTTGGTACGGTGGTAATGATTAGGACCCTAAGAACTTAGGGGATTAAGTTAAATTAAGTTAAGTAAATTTTAATGTTTAAAGTTAAGTTTGTAAGCTAAGTGGCAAAGATTTGAGAGGATTATTGAATGGGAACCCTTAGGGACTAAGTGAGTTAACTAAGGTGCAAATAACTAATGACCTAACAAAATGAATGAATGTTTTAGGTTTGTGAATTGGGACCCCCGTAGAAGGTTAAACAAACACGATCGACGGTGATACGGTAGAAAAAAAAACAATCCTTCTTGTGACCTGCTTGGCTAACGAGGTGTCCCTCGGCTTGTGTGCTATCTGTTTAATTGTATGACTAAACAAGATAAAGCATGCAACCGGTTATATTTATTCTCGTTGTGTTTGTGTTATCTTTACACTAACCCGCGAGACTGAGATGGTTACTAACTAAGTTTAGTACTTACTAGGTTAGGAATAAGAGTTAAGTTTGGTGGTCGTTGGTTAATGCCCGTTAGGGCTTAGCTAGCACATGGTGATTAGATGTCTACTAACTGGAACTTGAGTGAGGAACCCGGGACCGATCTCCGGTCATCATGCAGCTAAGGAAAAAGGGGGACGGTATCTGAATCAGATCCGCCCTCCGCTTAAGGACTTGTCTTCGGACTTGTAGCCTAGGGCCGGTTGCCGGCTCAGCTACGCTGGACTCCCGTCCAGAGTAGGTGGCATTAAGATGGGCGGTGGGATCACCTAAATCCCAGGTTCGAATTAAGCTACACCCATTCCCCTCCAGGAAAGGTTTGTATACTGAGATTAAGATTAGGTTAATGTAAGGAACTGAGATTAAGGAAATGAGGATTAAGGGGGGTTACTAACCCACTTGATAAGGGAACGCTTGAGTCGTCTTCATTGTTTGTGAACTATATATGTTCATCTGTGGTTATTGTTATTGCACTTCATATTATGCTTGTGTATGTAATCAATTTCCATGCTATCAACAATTAGTCGTCGTAGCCCCGTTAGCTTGGGGGCCATGAGAGGGTGTACCAGCATTCGTGCTGACCCCCTCGGGGGCTATTTTTACACTTGCAGGTAAGAGACCCATGAGGACGCACTACGAGATTAGGAGCGGTTAGACTTAGGGTGGGATGTTTATTTTGAGTTCGGGTCGCGCCTGTGCACCCGACTGTTTATATTTAAACTGATGTAAGGATGAGATTATGTTTAAGATATTTGCACTCGGTTGGGTTGTGGTATTGTGGATGGTGATGTTTTGAGTTGGATAAGTATTTTGGATAAGTATTGTAAATGTTAAGGCCGGTATATTCTAACGATCAGACCGTGGCAAGGTCCAGGTGTTTATTGATCCGCTGCGACGTATTCGATTAAGTGTTCAGTTTTGCGATAACCATGAATGGCTTTGGATGGGGTGTTACAAAAAGTGGTATCAGAGCGTATTTACGCTCTGATCAAGAATACCGGACATGAGTAACCACCGAGTTAGATATAAGTTAAGAATAAGTGTTGGGTTAAGGGTGTGAGAAGTTAGAGTGAGTAGAGTCAGATGACCACTAATAAGTGTGGATCGTCTTTCCGTCTACGGACGTTATAAATTCACTAACCGAAACAGTGGTGAATACAAATCTAATGTAAGTTATGCTTGTTCAGATGGCAGGACGTCCTAGGGGAAGCCGAGGTCGCGGCCAGGGTGAGGATACTTCAGGAATACCTGGAGGGCAGACGCTCGCAGAGATCGTAGCTGCCGCATTAGGGCATATGGTCTACCAGCCTGGTGTGGGTGCACCACCTCCACCGCCACAACCTAGGGAACCAAACTGGGTGAAGAGTCTTGCAGATCTTCGACCCGCGCACTTTAAGGGGGAGACCGATCCCGCCAAGCTTGAGGCGTACATCTCCGAGCTGGAGACCGCCTTCGAGACCCTTGATGTCCCTGCTGCTGGATCAAGGTGCGCCTGGCTGCTTTCTACCTGAAGGGGGCGGCAGGCGATTGGTGGAAGCTGGTGAGGGCCGAGCAGGTGGCCAATCCAGAGTTCGGCTGGGAGCAGTACACCGCCTTGCTACGAGCAAAGTACTACCCCGCCCATGTCCAGACGAAGAAGCGCTTACAGTTGGATGCGCTTAAGCAGACGAAAGATGACAGTGGACGAGTATTACTCAGAGTTCACTGCCTTGCTCCGTCTTCTGCCAGGTCTTGGATATTCTGACCAGATCCTGGTGGACCGCTTCTATGGCGGGCTTAGCCATCGACTCCGCTACGGCATGGGACCGACGAGTTACACTACCTTGCAGGTAATAAGAATGATTGAGATTTGAGTAAGTAATGAGTAAGATTTAGATTATGAGAAATAAGAGTGACTGATACTGTGGAAAAGCAGGAGTGCTATCATGCCGCTGCTAAGGTTGAGATAACCGTCCAGCTGAGGGACGAGGAGAATGCTAAGAGGAAGAGTGGTGGTAAGAGCTCAGAGAGTCAAGGGCAAGGAGGGTACAAGAAACAAAAGTACCAGCCTCAGGCCCAAAAAATCAGAACCCAAAGGGGAAGGAGGAAAAGGAAAGGCTCCGGAAGAGCCATTGAAGTTGACGTATGCTATTGCAGCTACACCCCTGCGCTCTAGGGCGCCAAAGGGTAAGAAATTGATATTAAATGAGTTAAGAAACAAATTAGTAACCGTTTGAGATATGAGAATTGACATTATGAATCATCAGGATCTGAGACTGAGAAGGGAGCCGGTGGTGGCTACCAGCGACGCTACATCTGTAGGTGGTGTCACAAGGACCACCCCGGGCTCATTGTAAGGGGAATAGGTGGAGTGCAATTTTTGTGGAGTTTACGGGCACCGAGCATATGAGTGTTACCAGAACCCTGCTAGCAGAGCCTATAGGCCCGATACCAGGGGCAAGGGCAAGACCGATCAGGGAGCTGGATCTGACGGTCAGAGAAGGTGCAGCAGGCGGCGGACAAGAACCCAAGGGTGACCCAGAAGTCGGGACCCACTTTACACATGGTGGACCGGGACGATGAGCCTGAACCCTCATCGAGGCCAGGTACCACTATAACCATTTAGTAATAAACTACCTGCTTACCGCATTATCATGCATGTTTGGTGAATAAATGAGTTAAGAGAATAAGATGAGATTAGAACTTAAGTAAGATAAACCTACTACCACTTTAGGAAGATTCAACATCTGCTACCCAATACCATCTACACCTATCCTGGAGCACACCAACATCGAAACCATAGACTTTCCAACCGAACAATGTCAGTTATCCGCCCAGGTATGATTCTATTAAGGGATACCTGACACCCAAAGCACAAATAGCCATCATCAGAAGATGCAATCAACTAGGAATGGGACCGGGAGGTTTTTACACACCGGAGTACCCAAGGGGAGCAAGGATGAAATTAAAGATGATGAGCTTGGGCAAGGATTGGAATCCGTATGCCAAGAATTACCAAACCATGAGGTTCAAGATGGAGTCTCACCACCGGAATACCCGAAGAGTTCCATCCAGTTATTACACAAGTCGTGGAAATCGCTCAGCAGTTGGAAGCTGAACCGATTCCAGACATTCTGGCAGACATTTGCATTGTAAACTTCTACGAGAAGGATGGGCGACTTGGACTACACAGGATAAGGACGAGACAACGGAGTCTCTCGAAAGAGGGATACCCGTAGTGTCTTGGTCCATTGGGGATGATGCAAATTTTTATACGGCGAGCAGAAGCATGCGGACCGTGCAGATAAGTTGGTACTTAAGTCAGGTGATGTTTAATTATGGGAGGAGAATCAAGGATGTTATACCATGGGATTAAGAGAATCAAGCTGAATACAGCACCGTCAGCAGTAATCAATGCGACGCCTATGAGACCAGGAAGATAAACCTAACCTTTAGACAATATTAGCCATGTAGTTAGAATGAGATGAGGAATGAGATGTAAGATTGAAGCACATGTTGTAAACAGGATGGTCATGAATAAAATAACAGTGTTGTTCATATAAATTGTTACGACTCTTGTTATACCATCAATACTCATGAAGCTTGTGAACACAATTAGGTTATGGACTCGGTACGGAAGGTGCACTAAGCATACTTACAGAGGCACAGGCCGACGCCAGCGGTACTATCCTCACCGGCACCTTTCCGATTAATGGGATTGAGGCATCAGTTCTCTTTGACTCAGGGGCCTCGCATACCTTTGTCTCGGCATCATTCGCGAGCAGGTTGGGGCTAGACGCTGATGAGCTACCCGACTTCACGGTTACGCTCCCGTCTAAGGAGAAGGTTCGTTGCACTCGTTACTACCGAGGAGCCACTATCTGAATTAAGGGAGAAGACTTTCCAGTCAGTTTCATTGAGTTCAGTAAGCTAGGATTTGATGTTATCTTCGGGATGAACTGGTTGGAGCGGCACAAGGGACGTATCCTCTGCGCCGAGCATAGATTGCTGCTCAGGAGTCCGTCTGGGGTAACAATATCATACCGCCAGAGGCCCAGAGAGCCTTCGACTAAGATCATCACCGCCATGGCAATGTATAAGAATTGAGGAGAAAGGAAGAAGTGTACCTCTGCTATGTACAGACATAGAGAGAGACCCTGATTTGACCCCGACTTACCGGTAGTGTCGGAGTTCCCCGACTTATTTCCACGGGAACTGCCTGGCATGCCACCCACTCGGGAGGTAGAGTTCACCATCGAGCTGCTACCTGGTACCGGACCGATAGCCAAGGCACCATACCGTATGGCTCCGGCAGAAATGACTGAGTTAAAAAACAATTGAAAGATTTGTTGGATAAGGGATTCATTAGACCAAGTGTGTCACCATGGGGAGCGCCAGTCCTCTTCGTGAAGAAGAAGGATGGTAGTCTCCGCCTCTGCATCGACTATAGAGAGCTGAATGCAGTGACAGTGAAAAATAAGTACCCACTACCCCCACATTGACGATCTGTTCGATCAGTTGAAGGGAGCATCTGTGTTTTCCAAGATTGATCTCAGATCGGGGTATCATCAGATAGCCATTAAGGAGGGAGACATTGAGAAAACGGCATTCCGAACACGATACGGCCACTATGAGTTTACAGTGATGCCGTTCGGATTGTCGAACGCACCGGCGAAGTTTATGGATCTGATGAACCGCTTGTTCCGGGAGCAGCTGGACAAGTCGGTTGTGGTTTTTATTGATGACATTTTGATATATTCGAAGTCTAAGGTTGAGCATGAGGAACATCTGAGGAGGGTATTGGAAATATTGAGGGAGAACCAGCTATATGCTAAGTTCTCCAAGTGCGAGTTTTGGCTTGACCAGGTCTCTTTCCTAGGTCATGTCATCTCAGATGCTGGGATCGCAGTGGATCCAGCAAGATTGATGCCGTACGTACTTGGCCAAGGCCGAAGACTGTTACCGATATCCGGAGCTTTCGCGGTCTGGCAGGTTACTACAGGAGGTTTGTTCGAGATTTCAACAAGGTCGCGAAACCGATGACCAGTCTGATGAAGAAAGATGCACCGTTCTTGTGGACAGTTGACTGTGAGAGATCATTTCAGCGCTTGAAGGACTCACTGACCACTGCACCGTTCTGACCATTCCAGACGGTACAGAGGGCTTTGAGGTTTATTGTGATGCATCCGGCAGAGGGCTGGGTTGCGTGCTCATGCAACATGGCAAGGTGGTGGCATATGCCTCACGCCAGTTGAAGAAACATGAGGAGAACTACCCCACACATGATTTAGAGCTGGGAGCTGTAGTCTTTGCTTTGAAGATATGGCGCCACTATTATATGGGGTTAGTGTCACGATCTACACCGATCACAAGAGTTTGAGATACATATTCACTCAGAAGGAGTTAAATCTTCGACAGAGGAGATGGTTAGAGTTTCTGAAAGACTATGACATTGACCTCCAATACAAAGAGGGGAAGGCCAATGTTGTAGCAGATGCCCTGAGCCGTCGAGCACACTCACTCCATTCGCTAGTTTCTTTCTCCAGCTTGGTTGATGAGGTGCGAGAGGCTCAGAGGACAGATGAGTACATGAGAGAGGTCAGACAGAGGCTGACAGATGGTACCTTTGAGAGTCAGAAATACGACTTCAGACTTCATGATGATGATCTGATCAGACTTAAGGGCCGGTTATGCATACCACGGGGCAACACGGATCTGAAAGACCGTATACTTAGAGAATCACACTGTTCTTCAGTTTCTATCCATCCGGGAGCCTCTAAAATGTATAAAGACATGAAGAGATACTTCTGGTGGTCGGGGATGAAGACAGATGTTACCGAGTTCGTCTTGAGGTGTCTCACACATGCCAGAAGGTGAAATTCGAGCACCGACACCAGGCGGAATGGTACAGTCGATGCCAGTTCCGGAGTGGAAGTTCCATGATATCTCCATGGACTTCGTAGTTGGGCTTCCACCTGCTAGGGGAGGTCTCAACATGATATGGGTGGTGGTGGATCGCCTTACCAAAGTAGCCCGATTCATACCGATGAAGGATACTTGGAAGGTGACCAAATTAGCTGAGTTATTTGAGAAGGAAATCATGAGACATCACAGCATACCAAAGACCATAGTGTCAGATAGAGATACCAGATTCCTTTCGAGGTACTGGAGAGCTACCAGAGAAGCGTTGGGTACAGAACTCAAGCTGAGTACCTCGTTCCATCCTCAGACAGATGGTCAGACTGAGCGTACTATTCAGACACTCGAGGACATGCTGAGAGCATGTGCCTTAGACTTCCAGGGCCGTTGGATTGACAGACTACATCTGATCGAGTTTTCATACAACAACAGCTATCACGCTTCGATCAAGATGGCACCTTTTCAAGCGCTGTACGGTAGACCCATGTCGTACACCGCTCTGCTGGGATGAGTCGAGTGAGATGGTCATTATAGGACCAAAGTACTTAGAACAAGTTAAGGCTGAAGTTCAGCAAATCAGGGAGAACATGAAAGCTGCTCAAGATAGGCAGAAGTCGTACGCTGATATTCGACGACGGGACCTGGAGTTCGTAGTGGGCGACCAGGTATTTCTGCAAGTTTCACCGATGAAGGGTGTATTCAGGTTTGGGCAGACGGGCAAACTAAGCCCGAAATTTGTTGGTCCTTATGAGATTACGGAGCGGGTGGCCCCGGTTGCTTACAGGTTGAATTTACCTGCTGAGCTGGGTAAAGTGCATGATGTTTTTCATGTTTCACAGCTAAAGAAATACATGCACCACCCCTCCCACGTGTTAGAACCTGAGAGGTTGACATTAGAACCAAATATGAGATCCATGGAGACTCCTCAGAGAATCTTGGACAGTAAGACTAGGGACACTCGCCACAAGTCAGTGCGACTGGTGAAGGTTCTCTGGTCTAACCAGGATGTCGAAGAGGCCACGTGGGAATTAGAGGATAAGATGAGGGCGAAGTACCCTTCTTTGTTTACTGACTAGCTCATCTGTATAGGGTACAGGGCGTACCCCTTTTAAGGGGGGTAGAGCTTCCTCCTTTTGAGTTAGGAGAACGATCATGTTTGTCATTTGTTTGGTTGTTTAAGATGTGAATTTGTGTAAGTTGCTACACTTCGGTGTAAGTTTGAGTTATGTATAATACTTATGTATTGTATTTGAGATTGACCTTTGAGTCTTGAGATGTGTGAATGTGAATATAAGATGAGGTGTTAAGATTAAGGGAATTGAGTACCGTGAATGATTAAGCACATATGTGAACTTTGAGGACAAAGTTCTTTTAAGGGGGGTAGATTGAAATACCCCAAACTTAGAGATGGTGGTTTAAATGATAAACTAAGATATAAGAAGGCTAAATAATGCCTTAAAACATTAAGAAACATTTTAATCAAAGAAAATATAAGGAAACACCAAAAGAGCAGTTTAAGCAAAAACGTGCTCTAAGCTTGGAGAGACTTGGGAGAGTACCCAAATGTTGTTCTAAGACCTTAGTAATATCCTAATGGTCATTTTAAATCAATTACCAAATAAAACCAAGCTTGAAAACAAGTTAAAACACAAAATGTGCTTTAAGGAGTCTTAAAGCACATTTTTGAAAAATTGTCTTGTAAATGAGTTTTGAATGGCTAAATGTCCATCATTACTCTTTAATTAACATGTGTACTATATAGTATCACATTTGAAGTCTATATCAATGGGAAATCAAAAATTTCACAACAATGTGCCTTGTTTTGTGAATAGTAAATTATTTAAGCTAGTTTATAACATAAGTCAATATAAGTGAGATATTTGGTCAACAATGACTTAAGTACCCCTTGTTACTAATGGGGGCCGGTTTCTTGTAAGGTGAGTCACCACCTTCATGACTCATTAAGCAAAAAAGATTTGTAAAGTAAAAGTACTATTCACCTTTTACATAAATATCACACTTTAGTGATTCTCTCTCCTCACTTCTTCATTCTCTTTGTTTCCCACGATTTCTTGCTCTCTCTCCCTTCTCCATTAACGTGAAGAGCTACTCCATGCTAGCTCCATCTAGCCTTGCACACAACTCACTCATTTTAGCTCTAAAACCAAAACAAATTACATATTCTCCTTAGTTAGCTCAAGCTCTTCCTTTCTATCTTTTCAAAACTTCAAGAGCTTCATTTTGGTGCCAAGTCAAACCACCATTAGAGGAGGAAATTCAAGTTTGGAGACTCCATTGGCTTCTCCATTCTCTTAAGGTAAAGAAAGTGTAAGAAAATCTAGGTTTCCATCATTTTCTTCCTTGTCCGAAAATTTGCACTCATGGGACTCCATGTTTATTCCTTGTTCTAGCTTGTTTTCTACTCTTCAAAGGATTGAGGAGGTCCTTCTTGCTTCATATCCAAGCTTGTCTTGAGAAACCAAGGTAAAACAATCACCTTAATACCTTAAAGCATATTTTAACCTAGGGTTTGTTCCTTAGGGTTAATGTATTATCTAGTAGTCATTGGAGTCATTGGATATTGGTTAGAACATTGGCAAGGAGAGATACATTGGTGACCAAGATTGAACAAAGAAAAATCTAAGGAAGAAAGCTTTTAAAGCTTGTAAAAGAACAAGGTAAATTACTTACCTTAAGGTGTTTTATTGTTTAAGGGAATGGGATTTAGATAGGTGATGAGTTTAGTGTAGAGTTTACATTAGAAAGGGTTTATAAAACCTAGGAGAAACAATGACTATACTTGTGAACTTGTGACTAAGAGCAAATGAGAAAAAGAGATAGTTTAAGAACATCAAGGTGAATTACAAGAAGCATTTTATTTCAATGGGAGCCTTGTTGTGTGTATTCGCAGGTTAAAGGCAAATACATGTGGAAATTCAGTGGTTAAGATTATTGTCATTTAAGGGCCTAAGTGCCAAGCATTTTAAGTTTAAGCACTATATGATGATGTGGTGTGGTTTTGGTGTAAATTGTGTGTTAAGGTGTTGTGATGAGAATTTGGTGATGTTGGTTGTTTGATGGAGAACAACCAAGTGTTAGGATGTACTATGTACTAGAGAACCCATGGCAAAATTTAAAGGAGAACTTAGGTTTTAAGATATTCTAAGGGAATTCAATGACTAAGAAAGTACTAGGATGTTCAAGAGGTTGTCTTGATGAAAAAGGGTGAGATTAAGGTGTTCTAATGACTTATCATGACTTAGGTACCACCATGAAGGATTTAGGAATCAAAAGAATGTATTTGAGTATTTAGGACTTAGGTAAATGTTGATTAAGAAGCTAGGAAACCTTGGTAATTTGGTGTGATAAGTGTGAAACTTTGAGATGAGTTAGATAGAAACTAGAGTTTAGAATTTAAGGAAAACATTAGAAAGTGTAAGATAGATGAAAGTGGTGTATGTGTGTGGCCAAGTCCATAAGGAAGGAACTTTGGGCTAGTAGAAGTGCTAGGTGAAAGGGATGTTGAGATGTAGGAAAGAAATAAGTGTTAAGTGTTAGTAGTTGTTTAAGAATTGTGTAAAGGATGGGAATGAGTTTGGAGGATGATTAAGATGAGTTTAAGGGTCTAAATGATGTTAGAACACCATTGGATGGCTTGAGGAAGGTTTAGTGAAGATTTGGCAAAGTTTGGGCATGTTTTGGTGGCGTCCGACCCAGGGGTCCGACCCAAGTTTGGGTCGGACGGCCTCTGGTTAACGCCAGGGAAAGGTTCTGGAATGGTCCGACCCAGAAGGTTGGGTCGGACATGGGAGGTTTTAGAAGACGGAAATTTATGGAATGGTCCGACCCAGTTGGTTGGGTTGGACGTGGGTCGGACATGTAGAGTTTTTCAAAACCCGAAAGTTACTGGAAGGGTCCGCCCAGAGGCTGGGTCGGACGGCCCTTAACACTTAAAAAAAAAATTTGAATTCTAAGAAGGATAATTGGTAATAAGGTATACCTTTGGTAGGGTGGTAATGATTAGGACCCTAAGAACTTAGGGATTAAGTTAATTAAGTTAAGTATAAATTTTAATGTTTAAAGTTAAGTTTGTAAGCTAAGTGGCAAAGATTGAGAGGATTATTGAATGGGAACCCTTAGGGACTAAGTGAGTTAAGTAAGGTGCAAATAACTAATGACCTAAAAAATGAATGAACGTTTTAGGTTTGTGAATTGGGACCCCGAAGAAGGTTAAACAAACAACGATCGACGGTGAACGGTACAATCCTTCTTGTGACCTGCTTGCTAACGAGGTGCCCCTCGGCTTGTGTGCTATCTGTTAATTGCTATGACTAAAACAAGATAAAGCATGCAACCGGTTATATTTATTCTTGTTGTGTTTGTGTTATCTTTACACTAACCCGCGAGACTTGAGATGGTTACTAACTAAGTTTAGTACTTACTGAGTTAGGAATAAGAGTTAAGTTTGGTGGTCGTTGGTTAATGCCCGTTAAGGCTTAGCTAGCACATGGTGATTAAGATGTCTACTAACTGGAACTTGAGTGAGGAAACCCGGGACCGATCTCCGGTCATGCATGCTAAGGAAAAAGGGGGACGGTATCTGAATCAGATCCGCCCTCCGCTTAAGGACTTGTCTTCGGACTTGTAGCCTAGGGCCGGTTGCCGGCTCAGCTACGCTGGACTCCCGTCCAGAGTAGGTGGCATTAAGATGGTGCGGTGGGATCACCTAAATCCCAGGTTCGAATTAAGCTACACCCATTCCCCTCCAGGAAAGGTTTGTATACTGAGATTAGATTAAGGTAAGGTAAGGAACTGAGATTAAGGAAATGAGGATTAAGGAGGGGGTTACTAACCCACTTGATAAGGGAACGCTTGAGTCGTTCATTGTTTGTGAACTATATATGTTCATCTGTGGTTATTGTTATTGCTTCATATTATGCTTGTGTATGTAATCAATTTCCATGCTATCGACAATTAGTCGTCGTAGCCCCGTTAGCTTGGGGCCATGAGAGGGTGTACCAACATTCGTGCTGACCCCCTCGGGGGCTATTTTTACACTTGCAGGTAAGAGACCCATGAGGACGCACTACGAGAGTAGGAGCGGTTAGACTTAGGGTGGGACGTTTATTTTGAGTTTGGGTCGCGCCTGTGCACCCGACTGTTTATATTTAAACTTATGTAAGGATGAGATTATATTAAGATATTTGCACTCAGTTGGTTGTGGTATTGTGGATGATGATGTTTTGAGTTGGATAAGTATTTTGGATAAGTATTGTAAATGTTAAGGCCGGTATATTCTAACGATCAGACCGTGGCAAGGTCCAGGTGTTTATTGATTCCGCTGCGACGTATTCGATTAAGTGTTCAGTTTTGCGATAACCACGAATGGCTTTGGATGGGGTGTTACACCAACACAAAGAACAAGCATTTTCATGCTTCAAGGTCAAGTAGGGCAAAAATGTGCTCTAAGAAAACCTTAAAGGTCTAATGACCTCTATTTTATATAAAATTGGATTCCTAAGATCACTTATCATCTAAGGAACACAATGAAACCGTTCTCAAAGAAAATAGAGCTCAGAAACACCTTGCGACACAAAATGTGCACTAAAACACCTAAAAGCACGTTTTTGTGTAATTGCCTTCTAAATTGGTTTTTAATGGGCTTAAAGGTTATAATTACCTTTAAATATGATAATATATCATATTATATCATATTAGGAATTTAATTCCAGAAATTTACAATTTTTACAAATTTAATATTAAAATATTAATAAAACCCTAAAAGGGGGCCCGTTTGAGTCAACATTGACTAAGAATGGTCAAGAGGTCAAAGTTTGACCCCTTGGACACATGGATTCGACAGCCACAAGCAGGGGGAGCCTATTTTCAACACTTGCAAGCTCAAGGGACAAGGTTCCAACACATTCCTTAAATTAAGGGACTACTTTTACCTTTATATCATATTATAGTCTATATATCACACTTTTTGACTCCTTGATTGATTCAGCCTTCAAAAAACGTGTGAGACCCCATTCAGCCCCTCCAATAATCAATGCCAATCTCCTTTGGTGAGTCATCAATCACCAAATACAATAAACAAAGCAAATAATGTGTTTTAAGGCAAAATTGACCTACCTCTCTCACTTGCCTTGCTTCCCAGCCGACACAAGGCCTCCTCCATCCTCTCTTTGCTTCTCCAAACCGTGGCTAACATGCGAAGAACAGAGGAGAACACCAATTGACATAGGTATGCTTATTAAGCCATTTTATGTTCAATTTCTTCACAAATCTTTCCTCTTTCGGTGGATCTAAGCATCAACATTTCCATCCATGGATCTAGGTTGTTTTGGAGGTTAAATAAAGGGCAAATCTCGGCATTAACAAGGGAAGAAGGTGGAGAAAGCTAATCTTGTTCTTAAGGTATAAAAATGTGCTTTAAGCACATATCTTTTGATTCCCTTCAAATTCGGCTGTGAAACTTTGTTCCTAGCCTTATTGTCTTCATCTTAACATACTTATTCAGTTGGTATATCAAGAGCTTCAAGGTATAGCCAGATCCAAGCCAAAAACACCATTTTAGGCACTTTAAACAAGGTAAAGATTAGCCATCTTCTAATCTGAGTTATACCAGTTTAAAGCTTGGTTTTAGTAGCTCTTTTAATGATCTTTGCCTACTGTTAAAACAGGCCGAAGTCAGCTTTGTTTACCTAGGTATTCTAAGGTAAATTTTACCTTGAAAATTGACATTAAACACTTCTTATGGTTAGATCTTGCTTGGAGACTAATCATGCCTTAATTGCTGTTTGAAAACATGTAAACTAAGTTGTGGAAATATTATCTCCAATCAGCCGTGGCCAAACAAGGCTTATACTTAGCAAAAACAAGGTATAAATCACTTAAACCTACATTTGGTATATTAATATGTGTTTATACATATTTATATAAATGTGCCGTGAGTTAATGGTATTATTAAGGTCTTATTTTGACCTTAGGTGATTAAGGAATGGTTTAATAAATTTTATAACTAATTAATTAGCATAATTGTCAAATTTAAGACATTATGTGGAAAATTGGTAAATATTGAAAAGATGTGGTAAGGACCAAGAGTTTAATGCATTTTTGGGCATTTATGTGTAATTCATTTTATAAGCTAATGTTTGTAATAAGGCCATGTACTTTAGCCATTTTAATTATGCATTTATAAGCTTTTATTTAAGTTTAGGTGATATATAATTATTACCGCAAGGAATTGGGGTCTTAGGTGTAATTAAATTAAATTTGGGGGCTATAAAAGGATATAGCCGAAATTTAAAGGTTTAAATGAGTTTATATAAAAATTATAAGATTATATAAATTTTGGGGTTAAATGGTAATTTCTGAAAAGATATGGGTATAAACCGTAATTTGTGGAGATTAAGGGTCAAGGAAATATTAAGGTGGTCAACCTTGACCATATGGTAGGTTTTGACCAAATTAAATAAGTTAGATAACTTATTTAAGGTTTTATAATAAGATAAATATTTTATTGTAACAATTTATAACATAAGTGGTATATATGTTATTACCGAAAGTTAAGGGTGTAAAATGGTATTATAAACACCCATGGGCTATTAGGAAATTTTATGAAATTTATTGGGTTGATTTGGAATTAAAATAAACTATATATGTATAATATATAGTTATTATGTCATTATGACACTTTGGAGAAATATATGAGGTGGTATAGTAAAATACCGAAAGTTTATGGGTTAATAAGGGTAATTATAACCCTTTGGTGAAATTTGGTGATTTTTAGAATTATATAAGAGTATTTATTAAGATATGTGTATAATATATAGTTTTAATGATATTATAAAACTATATGTTATAAATAGGGCCAAATGGCAATTATAAAACAGAACAAGGTCTGTTCGGAATTTACAAAAATATAACTATAGGTTATACCCTTTTAAGTTAGAAATGTTATATTAAATGGTATATATAACATGGTATAAATAATGGGGTGATTTTGTAAATAAAGGAAACTATGGTTTATGGAAAGGAATAAGGTTTAATATATATGCCTATGCGGCAATATATGATAGTTTTGTATAAAAACTATAAGTTATAAGTTAAAGGAAATAAAGATATCATATTATATGATATTAGTATATGGTATAACATTACATAATGTTATGTGGTCAAAATAGAATTTAAATAAATTCAAGAGCTGTACCGAAATAATAAAGGTTGGAAAATGAATTTTAGACTAAGGTCTATAATGTTATAAATGTTATAACAATTATATGTTTTAGATGGAATTAATATAAGGGAAGGATATTCACATTAAATAATGTGACAAACTATAAATAAATGAGATTTATAAACTAAGGTATTTATTGATTAAACCTTAGGAGTTTTAATTATACAACATAAAATGTTACATAATATTAGTATAATAATCTTAATATAAGTTGTATTAAATAATACAACTAATGGAAATAATCATCTAATAAAAGATGGTAAAATGTAACATATAATATAAGAGTTTATTAAACTCACGGATTTTACCTACGCGGTAAATATATACATACACAAGAATAATGTATATGAGGATGAGTATATATTATGGTTGGAAACCATATAATATAATGGTGGTGGTTATTACATGAAAAATAGTTACGAACTATAAGTTATGAGTTTTTGGATGCAAATATTATTTGCTAAAGATAATGGAGTATATAATACAATGTATTATAATGGATGGTGGGAAATAATACAATATAAAATAATAATGCATGCATACATGCAACCATAGGTTATGTACCTATATTAATGGTGGATAAGATTAATTAAAATAATGAATTAAACTTAACAGTTGAAATATTTTGACATACGAGTTTTAAAGTAACAAAGCCGACCGGTTTAGAGAAACCCGTAACAAATAACTGTAGAAAACGGGGATGAACTGTCGGGGTTACTTATTATTCGGAAATACCGGATGTAGTTAGTCATGGAGACTGACTTATAGTTTTAATACCGTTTAGATCATACTTCAGACAAGGACGCTTGACGAGCTAGTGGACTACACTGCGCATCCTAGGTCTTGGTGAACGGTATATAAAGGGGTTTGATCCGGGTTGTCCTAAGGAATTCCTTGGGCTCGGATTTGGTTGATATCACTTGTGTGTTAAGTGTTTTGGATACGTGTATGTGATTATGTGTGTTACTGCATTAATTATTTATGCACGAGCGTCCTACGGGACTAACACTACATCGAATATAGATCGACTTATATAATATACATATACGTTATTGTGATGACATGACGGTTACTTGATATAATACCATAGTATTAATATTAAGTATATGGCAACCTAAGTAAAATACTTAGGTATGAGTCATGACATTGTCGGTCTCTAGAGCATGGATCTCGAACATGAATATAACCTAGATTACTTCTAGGTATGCGTGACCCATTAGGCCGCTAGTTAATAAATTATATTCTCCATAAGACTAAGAGCATATCTTAAACATTATGAGAGAGAGATGGTAGGAGTTGAGGTGAGGAATCCCGGTAGTTTACGAACTACTTGGTTACGCAGTTGTGATCACTGAGGGGTACCCGATTGGGTTCCGCTCCAGGTTTATACCCAACGACCCCAAACTGGATCGTGGATCAGGTGGCTACGGCCTTTTATATGGACGTCTTACGAGACATAAGTGAATAGTCAGGGGCCTCTGGACCTCTGGCGAAATGAGCACCTTTGTGTGTACGGGAGGACTACTGTCCATGGTGAGGTTATCGGGTTGTCTTAACATGACGCCCAACTGGTATTAATTAAACATGGTTGGATGGGGCCTTAAAGGCCAAGGTAAATTAACTATGAAAACTGTACGCTACGACGATTGTACATTGTACATATGGATGGGGCCTTGAAGGCCAAATTAAATTAAATTAACAATGGATGGTGAACGCTACGGCGATTGTACATTGTACATTATACTGTTATTATTCGATACGTTCGATATACAATTGTTGTTTGAGATATTAAATGAATGTTTGGATTGGATGGATGGTTAAGTTGGTTATTAATGTTTGGATGGATGGTTATGTATATTATACATGTATATTACAGTTTGTTATAACTTTAAAATGGAAAAGCATAAAACCAATCTAATAATAAGATGGTTAAAATGACTAAGTGACCAATAGGGTCCAGGCCCGGCATACTCAGCGTCTATCGCTGATACTACACCATTGCAGGTTGTTTATTATCGCCGAAGCCGAAGTGCGGGAATAGGGTAATTAGAGTTTATTTAATTACCGCACATGGAGTTGTATTATGATACGGTTATGTATATTCAGGTTTGGGTAGACGCTCACTTGTCGATGTTTATGTTTATGGACTTAGTATTATGTATAGGAGTTTTCTCATTATCACGGCGGTTAGTAGTTTGTTTATGTTGGAAGTTGGATGTAGTTTGGCTTCGTTACTTGCATGGGCGAGTAATGGCCGGTGACACCCGAGTGAGTATTGTTATTGTTATTAATTCTTCCGCTGTAAGACGTTTTATTTATCGCTACGTGAGAGATTACATCGTGTTTAAGGAGAGGGGTGTTACAAAAGTGGTATCAGAGCGGAGTACCGCTCTGATGACGAGAAAGTAGGTTAAGACAGTGAGCTTAGGACTTGGGTAATAATGGGAAACATATGTGAGGTACGAGACGATTCGTCTTAAGAGATATTGTGTCTAGTAACGCAAATTGCGTGATAGGTTAGCCTTTAAGGCAATTCAATATCTACTTGTTGTGTACGGTAAATTACCGAGTATTTATGTGACATACTGTACTACAGATGTCTGTGGAACAAGAGGGCGTGGTACTGGTAGAGGTGGAGGCGGTGACCCCGTCATTCCAGGAGTTGCAGAGACGGTTGCTGCCGTACTCGCACAATTTGATACTCAAATAGGAGGAGCACCAGCCCACCCGCCACAGCCCAGGGAAACGAACTGGCTGAAGTCAGTTACCGAGACCCGACCACCTACATATTCAGGGGAGCCAGACCCCGTAGCCTTAGAGCGTTTCATTGTTGAACATGAGAAGGCCTACGAAGCTTTACAAGTACCAGCCAACCAGAAGGTCGTCATTGCTGCTTTCCATCTGAAGGATGCATCCAGCACTTGGTGGAGGTTGGTCAAGGACCATCACCTGGCTATACCCGACTTTTCGTGGACTGCCTTTGTAGAGTTGCTGAGGGGGAAGTACTACCCGGCGCATCTCAAGCAGAAGAAGCGCCATGAGTTCGAGACATTATCCCAGGGAGGTCTGACCGTGGATGAGTATTACGCTCGATTCATTGGTCTGCTGGACTTCATCCCCGGTGTAGATTACTCAGAGACCGTGAAGGTCGAGAAGTTTCGGGGGGGATTGTTGTTTCGCATCCAGATGGCGATGGGTGCTACCCTCTACACTACCATCCAGGTGTTAACATGAAAGCCATAATTCTTTACTTACTACGTTACCAATTAACCTTGTGAGAACTTACCAATGAGATTCCAGGAGTGTTATGACGCTGCCTCGAGGACGGAGCTAATGCTCCATAAGGGAACAAATCCCGAAGGAAACGGATCCTTAAAACGGTTTAAAAGCATTACCGAACCTTAAAGCGCGTTTTTCGAGGTAACCGGGAAAACGTGTCTTTAAGCGGGTCAAAAAGACTCGTAACAATTTTGGTCAACTAAATAAATATTAGTGAAGCTTTAGAACCAATAAAATCAAGAAAATGAGAAATTAGTAAAAACTGTCAAAAACGGGAAGTTGTGGGGTAGAAATATAAATAACCAAAACTTGTGTGTCCACTTTTAAAATAAAAAGTAAAGTGTGTGTGTGTGTGTGGTGCCAGCCGGCCCCCTATCCCCCTCTCTCACACTCACTAACTCCTTCTTATTTACAAACAAACAAAATAATAAAGTAAACCCCCACTCACCTTTATTCTCTCTCTCCTCCATTTCATTCTCTTCACTCACGTAGAGCTCCCCCCCTCCTCCTCTCTGATTTTCTTTCTTTCTTCCACTGCAAACCGATGGCCATGGAAGCTTGAGAGAACACCCACAAAACCTCTCTTCTCTCCTCTTGTTACTCCATCAAACATTCTCCAAAAATTATAAAAACTACACCATTGGAATCCTCTCACCAAGTAGAGCATTCCTATCTTTTCAAAATTCGAAAAGGGCATCTTTCATTTTCATGGGTATACCCAATTTGGAGCTTCAAGACCACCACTAGAACCACCTTCTTCTTCTTGTTCTATTGAGGTAAAAATATTCTCAAAACTCCATCTTTTTCTAGCCCTTGTGGGCAAAACGAAATTTGGAAACTAAACTCTTGTTGTCCCTTGTACTCTAGCCGATTTTGGCCTCATTGGTGGAGTTGGAAACTTGTTCTTGAGCCACTCCAAGCATTACTCATACCCTTGGAAGGTAATATAAATTCTAAACCCTAAAACCTATATTAGAACTTACATAATGGCTAGGGTTAAATTGTGAATTAGAATGGTGTATTGAAATGTATACGTGAATGGGCTGTAGTGTTAGAATCTTGGTTGCTAAACCGGTGGGAAGAGGAGGAGGAAGGAAAGAGAGAAGGAAGAAGCAAGAAGAGAAAAACAACTAGAAGAAGAACAAGGTAAAATGATGTTCTCTTGTGTAGTTTAGTAATGTATAATGTAACAGATTTTTAGTAGCACAAATTGGTATTGTAAAATGATATTGTGTTAGTAGTGTAATGTGTGAGAGGATATAAATGTTTTAAGCCTTTAAAAGACATTTTTAAACTTATCAAAACAGATTGGGAATGGGATGTTAAGTGCAGGAAATTTTAATAGTATTGTTGTGTTGGTATTGGTGTATGAGAGTTTGTATATTATGATTATTGAAATAGGTGGATTGGGTAATAAGATGTGTGTATAAACAATGTGGTGAGAGTATAAAATTATAGGGGAGGTCATGGCAAAATTTACCTAGGAATAGAACACTTAGTGTATTAGAAACTAGGTGTCTAATAAGTGTTGTAACAGATTTTAATAGAGAAAGATAGAGGGTATACTAGGAGAGATAGATAATGTATTCTAAACGCACTAGGAGTGTTAGAAATGACATTAGAAGAGGGAACTATAGATGGGGAGAGTAAGTGTTAAAATCTGTAGCAAATGTAACTAGGAAAAACTAGTGTAAGTGTTGAGATGAATATAGAAAACAAATGTGTAAATTAGTATGAGAATGAGTAGTGAGTTGTTGGATGAACTAAGGTGTATTAGGAGGTTTAATTAGTGTTATAACATGTGGGAATCAGTGTAGGAATAATAGGGAAGTAATGGGTAAAAGAGGACTGAAAACAGAAATAAAAATGCATACACTGGGCCGGACCGACCTTGGGACCGGACTTGCAAGGTCGGTCGAGCCTAGATTTACAAAGACGGGAAAGCTTCTGGAATGGACCGAACTTGCGACCGGACATGCAAGTTCGGTCGGACCAGAGAATTCTCCCGTCTGTAACCTATTGGAATGGACCGACCTTGCGACCGGACTTGCAAGGTCGGTCGACACAAAATTTTTCCGTCTTGTAAGCTACTGGAATGGACCGACCTTGCGACTAGACTTGCAAGGTCAGTCGGGCTAAAAATTTCATCAGGTAACTCACTGGAATGGACCGACCTTGGGACCGGACTTGCAAGGTCGGTCGGCCAGAAAAATTTCCGTAATGTGAGCTACTGGAATGGACCAGACTTGCGACCGGACTTGCAAGTTCGGTCCAGCCAAAAAAAAAATTATTTTAAATAAATAATAATTATATATATGTATATGTATACCCACATATACATATGTACATATATGTAAGTATACCATTGCTAAGTAATTAAAAGTAGGTAACAAAATGAAAGTATAGGAATGCAAAGACCTAGTAAGTATGGATTAGTAAATGTAAGAGTAAATCAGTTAAGTTAATGATAGTTAGATTAATCATTCAATTGTATGAATATCATAGGATTTGAATTGTGACACCGGAGGGACGTTCGGAAACAAGTACAACGGTGAACGGTATGAATTCCTCATGCCCTGTATGCTATCTTGGTTACTCTGATTTGTGTGTTGTGTGCTAATTGATCACCAAATAAGATAAATGCACGAATCGGAGTTACTATGCATACTTGTGGAATGTAGTGTTGTATGTTGTGAATATTTTTCTTAAATCTTAGTTTGTATAATTCATGAAATGTATGGATGAATATGAATGCGTGTATGTATGTTGTATTGTACTGTGACCGAATGTGTTGACTTTGGACTTCTAACTTATTCCTAACAAGCTAACCAATCTAACTTAAATTGGTAATTAAATTGGAATGAGTAGAAGTCCGATATAGTTTCGGCCACGCGTGAGGATGAGGAGACACAAGAGGTTGGATCCGATTCCTGACTCTTAAACTGGTCCGCGGCCCAAATCCCTTAAGTGGGTAGCATCCCGGATTGGTGAGTCAAGTAAATCCCGGAGGTGGGACAGAGTAGTCCCAGGGCCGGAGGTCCCGACGACTTAACTTGAGTATAAGCAAGTAAGTAAGAATGAGTAAGTAAAGTAAATGAAAGTAAGTAAGTGCAAGTGAGAGGAAGTAAAGTGAAATGAGTAAAAGAGTAAATAGCATTCCGATTAACCCGGATGCGTAATTTGGCTAACAATGTGAAGGTAAATAATGTATGCACTATTTTATTGATGCCTTGAATTGTGTAATGAATTGTATAAGCATGTATGTTGTATGTAAAGCATGTATGTATGAAAATAATGAATCGCATGTTTAGTGGACGTCAAATAGTTGGCATGCCCTAGCTAGCACGCGGTATATGCGGAGTTCATGCACAGCTTTTGCTGAGCCCCTAGGGGCACCGTTTTTTCTACACGCAGGTACAAGAGAAGGATGAAGGCCATGAAGAGATGTAGCTTGTTCTTTTGTCTTCTTTTTGGATTGTAAACAGTGAATTATGATTGGTGTACTAAGTAGTACATGGCCGTAAGTTTTTGATTAGCCGGTGTACCATGGGGTACACCTTTTTGGATAGTGGAAGTATTGGATTGCGGTATAGATGAGTAGCTTGTAGAAACTCATTCTTTTGGGAAGTTTGAATTGGATGTAATTGAATACACTTAAATACTCGGTGATCCATTGATGTAAGTATACGGTATGTGGTATTTTGGTAAGTAATTTAGTAGCTCGGTATATTATGTTCATCAGACCGTTACTGTAAGTAAGGCAAGCCTAGCTAGCCGTATGGGCGGTTAGCGGCGTTGTATCACCCGCCGTAGTAATGGTAGTATTTCCGCTGCGAACTGATAGGATTAACAGGACGATTAGACGGTAAGCGTAGGATTAACGGTAGGGGTGTTACAAAAAGTGGTATCAGAGCGTAGTTACGCTCTGATGTCCATAGTACCGAGCATTGGGGATTACCGAGTTAGGATTTCAACCGTCTTAAGACGAATACTTAGAAACCTAACTAGGAACTACCGTTGTTAACAACGGATACCCTTGACGTTCTTAGGAACGATTCCTTGTTTAAATTCCAAGACCTTTGAGTCATATCTTGCGGAGCCTAATGTAACTGCTAAATGTTTAGATGTCAGGAAGAGGTCCAGGTTGCCCTAGAGGAGGGGGCAATGACGGACCCGGCACGCAGACGATAGCTGAAATCGTCGCTGCCACGGTAGCGCAGATGCTACCCCAAGTAATCCAAGCTATGCAACAAACTCAACAAAACCAACAAACTCAAGCGGGGCCAATCCCTCCCCCTCCACCCAGGGAAGTAAACTGGGTAAAAGCTATCGCAGATCTCCGTCCTCCCTGCTTTAGAGGCGAGAGCGATCCTGCAAAACTAGAAGCCTACATCTCCGAGATAGAGACGGCATTTGAGACCCTCGAAGCTCCTGCTGGAGTTCGAGTGAGAGTGGCGGCTTACTATCTGAAGGATGCTGCTATGGATTGGTGGAAACTAGTCAAACACGAGTATGTCAACGACCCCACCTTTGATTGGGAGTCCTTTGCTGCTATCATCCGTTCCAAATACTACCCCGAGCATGT
The DNA here is from genome assembly GCA_023374045.1 of Limonium bicolor. NCBI lineage: Eukaryota > Viridiplantae > Streptophyta > Magnoliopsida > Caryophyllales > Plumbaginaceae > Limonium > Limonium bicolor. Next base: position 55,626,894 of record CM041780.1, read on the forward strand.
TAAAACAAAGAAAAGGCTAGAGCTGGACGCCTTGAAAATGACAGAGAAGATGTCTGTCGACGAGTACTACCGCACCTTCACCTCCATCCTCCGTCTTCTACCTGACTTAGGATACACCGGCCAGGTGTTGGTCGATCGCTTCTATGGCGGTCTGAGCCATCGCCTTCGGTACGGTATGGGCTACACTCGATTTACCTCCCTTCAGGTAAATGTCGGCTAACCCTTAGTATCATTTCAATTCCTTAAATTCCTTGAATCTCTTCTTTATCCTTTCTTAAATGAGAATCCCGGCTAATACCTGAAACTTCAGGAGTGTTATCATGCGGCTTCTCGCGTTGAGATCACTTGCCAGCTAAGGGATGAAGAAACCGCGCTGAAGCGCAAGGCTAACAGTAAGAACACAAGTGCCGAGGAGCAGAACCAGGGGAAGAGCTGGAAGAAGAAGAAGGGAAAGTTCTTCGGTCAGACCTTGTAACACCCCAACTCAATCCAATTGTGGTCTCGCAACTTAACAGCATATATATATACATGTCACAGCGGAATTCTTTACACTCCAGGACCTTGCCACGGTTTGACTACAGAATATACCGAACATTAGTACATAACAACCTTAACCAAATACATATTCTTCTTACAATCCTCTCACATCCTATACATCTTACTAACTCAAATGCCATACGAGTGTACATGCACAACTCGTAGGCCACACTTAGTCCTTAACACTTGTATCCTCTTCTTACCCTCGCGACGGCCGCCTCCTGATGTACACCTGTGTAGTAAAAACAGCCCCCAAAGGGGGTCAGCACGAATGCTGGTACGATCCTCTCATGGCCCCCAAGCTAACGTGGCTACGACGACTAATTGTCGATAGCATGGAGGTTGATTAGATGCACAATATAATAGTAAGTGCAGTAAACAACAACTCAGATATGAACAATCGGAGTTCACATACAATGAACGACTTAAATGCATTCCCTTAATTAGAGAGTTAATTATTTAACTCCTTAAGTAATGTTCCCTCTTAATCTTAGTCCATCCTTATCTCACCTCAATCTTAGTCTTACCTTAATCTTGGAAACAACCATCCTTTAATAAGGATTGGATGTAGCTTATCTTAATCTTAATAATACAAACCATCCTTTAAAGAGGAATGGTTGCAACTCATCTTAACCTTACCTTAATCTTAATCTCAACTTAATCTCAGTATACAAACCGTTCCTGGAAGGGAATGGTTGTAGCTTAATTCGAACCTGGGATTTAGGTGATCCCACCGCACCATCTTAATGCCACCTACTCTAGACGGGAGTCCAGCATAGCTGAGCCGGCAACCGGCCCTAGGCTACAAGTCCGAAGACAAGTCCTTAAGCGGAGGGCGGATCTGATTCAGATACCGTCCCCCTTTTTCCTTAGCATGCATGACCGGAGATCGGTCCCGGGTTTCCTCACTCATGTTCCAGTTAGTAGTAGTCTCAAGACCATGTTTGTTGGTTAACCTCTTTCGGTTTATATCAACCCATATTAGGGTGCGTTCCTTAGTCTCACTCATTTCCTTACTAAACGTTAGTTAGTAAGTTCTCACGGTATATTGTGTTAGTTTTCAAACATCACACAACAATACAATATAAATAATATTCCGGTTGCATGCTTATCTTGTTTAGTGAGCACACAAAAACAAATAGCACACAAGCCGAGGGACACCTCGTTAGCAAGCAGGTCACAAGAAGAACTGTACCGTTCACCGTTGGTCGTTCGGTTGCTTACTCTCTTCCGGAGTCCAAATTCCCAAGTCCTAAAACATTCATTCAGTTTTAGGTTGTTAATCACTTAACTTAATCCAACTTACTTAACTTACCTAACTTACTTAACCCTTAATGATTCCCACCTAACACCTCTTAAGTCTTACAACTTAATCTAACAAACTTAACCTTAAACTTTTAAGCTTATACTTAACTTAATCCCCTAGGTCCTTATACCCCTAGTAATCTTTGCCCCTTAATGGGGTACCCTTAATACCACTAAACTCTCTTAGGGTTTTTTTTTTTTTTTTAGGCTCGACCGAACTTCCGACCGACCTTACCCAAGGTCGGTCCATTCCAGAACATATTACCGCTTGAAAATTCTACCCCGACCGACCTTGCAAGTCCGGTCCCAAGGTCGGTCCGTTCCCGAGAGTTTCCCCGTGGGATTTTTAAGCCCGACCGAACTTGCCAAGTTCGGTCCCATGTTCGGTCGATTCCTGAGACTCAATTCGTACAACAAATACAAGCCCGACCGAACTTGTAAGTCCGGTCCCCAAGTTCGGTCGGTTCCAGAAACTCTTTCCGGTAGTGTAAACTGAGCTCGACTGACCTTGCAGGTCCGGTCCCTAAGGTCGGTCGGCTCCAGAACCTTGTTTCTAAATTCCCATTTGACTCCAAACTTCTCTACATGTTCCCCCATGTGTCCTAATACCATTTAAGCACTTAAACTCACCTTAGAAATTCCACCAAACTCTTCAAAACAACTTCAAAAGATCTTCTTAAACATTTACTAAATTCTTTCAAACACTCCTAACATTTGTCATATGATTCCTTACATTTCCAACATGTACATTTTGTCTAAAACTTCAACTATCCAAAGTGTTTCTTTTCAACCCATATAACTCCTCCATAACATCATTGCACTCCATCTTGCTTGTTAAACCTTCTAAGGTCATCTTGCATGTCCATGCACAATTTCTCTCCTTTTCATTTGTTACTCATCACTCCTAAACTCTTGAGCTTACCTATACATTCTTTCCCACTACCTTAACACCTCGACATTGTTCTTCATTTACCTTGACCCTGCAACACCCTCCTTAGACATTTCCACTTCTTTTATTCACTTTCTCACCTTTCTCATGATCATAACCTCTTATACGTTTCTAGTCATTTCCTTGACGTTTGACAACATTCTACCACACCTTTCTCTTCCATCACCTAAGTGCACTTATTACCATCTAACTAAAACCTTATTACTCCACTACTAGCATCATCACACTTACACAAGTTAACCAAACTCCTCATTGTTTATTCCCTAGTTCATATCTGAATCTCCTTAAAGCATTATACACCTTTCCATCCAAATCTTTGCTCAAGTCTTAGCATTCCTCATCACATTTTGGTGTGTTTAATACACCCACCTAACCTCTAATTCCTCCTAAACATCTCTAGGTCATTCTAAACCTCAGGAACTCCTTAGTTAACTCATTTCCACTCATATTCCTCATAATGACTCCTAGTAATTCCTAGGTCATATTAATTCACCACCATCACCTAAACACTTATTTTCTACTCAAATTTCACCATAGCTCCTCTTGTATCTTATCATGCCCAAACACATATTTTTGCTCATTCAACCATCTCACACACATCAAGTTCTTTCTCATCATATCTCATCACCCAAACCAACTCATTCACAACAAACTCAATATATCGTAATAATCTTAAATTGCATAGCATTAAGGCTCTTAAATGACATGGCTCTTAGGCCCTTAAATAACTTAAACTTAAACACTGAATTTCCCACATATAAAAGCTTTCAACCTGCAAATACACCCATCAATTTCATAGTAGTTATAATGCTCTTAAAATCCATCTTAAACTTATATTACTAACTCATTCCCATTGGCTCCTTAGTCACAAGTTCATAAGCTTGTGTAAACTCTTTTTCTTATGTTATACAACCCAATACACAATGTATGCTCTAAGCCACATTGGTATCCACCTAAACTCATCCCTTAAACCTTAACCACCATTAGGTAAGTAATTTACCTTGTTTTCTCAAGCTTATCTCATCTTCCTCCTTAGACCCTCTTCTTGAATGAATATCGGCCACCACTTAAATTCCCCTTTCCAATGTTCTAACCAATATTCAATGACTCATATGAGTACTAAACAATACACTAACCTCAAGGAATGAAAACCTAGGTTAGAAATGTGTTCTAAGGCATAAAAGTGGATGATTACCTTTGAAGTCTCAAGGTAGACTTGGGCATTGAATGAAATAGGACCTCCACTAGTCCTTGGTGAATAAATCAAGCTAGAACAAGGCATAAAAACAAGGCCCCATGAGTAGTAATTTTCAGCCATGTAAGGAAGTGATGGAAACTTGGTTTTTCTTACATTTTCTTTACCTTAAGAGAATGGAGAAGATAATGAGCTCTTCAAACTTGATTTTCCTCCATCAATGGAGTTTTCTCATGGCACCAAACTTGAGCTTTGAAAGATTTGAAAAGATAGAAAGCTAGAGCTTGAGCTAACTAAGAATAATATGTGTTTAGTTTTTGATTTGGAGCTAAAATGAGTGAGTTGTAGACAAGGCAAGGTGAGGCAACAATGGAGCTTGTTCTCTCGGTTTGAGAGGATCAAGAGCATGAAGAAAACCGTGGAAGAAGAGAAATGAAGAGAGAGGGGAAGAAAAGGTAGCTTTTAAGAGATATTTTGTTCTTATAAAGCAAATAGTAACTTTACTTATTCCCACTTCTTTTCTTTAATTGAATGACTCATGTGGTGACTCACCACTCTCAAAAAATCGGCCCCCTTGTTAAATAAGGGAATGTTTGGCCTTTATTGACTAATTAACTAAACTAAGTTGATTAAAGACTAAACTAGTCACTATTCACAAATTAGTGCACATATCTCTGAAATTTTTGATTTCCCATTGATTTAGGCTTCCTAATGTGATACTAATTAGTACACATGTTGATTAAAGAGTAATGATGGACATTTAGCCACTCAAAACTCAATTCTAAGACAATTTCTCAAAAAGGTGCTTTAAGGAGTCATAAAGCACATTTTGTGTTTAAGCTTGTTTTTGAGCTTGGTTTTCTTTGCTAATTGATTTAAAATGTCCATTAGCATATTACTAACGTCTTATAATGGTATTTGGTGCTAATCAAAGTCACTCCAAGCTTAGAGCACGTTTTTGCCCAAATTGCCCTTAAGGCACTTTCTTGTGTTTTCCTTGGTTTAAATTGTCTACCAATCTTTCTAAGGCATATTCTAGTCTTACTACATCATAATTTTATGTTTACTTAGCATACTTAGGTTTGGGGTATTTCAGACCTCCAAGAACTTCCCAAGTGAGAGCAGTGCCCATGTTGAGCAGGGCAAACCAGTTGAGCTTCTTTAGCTTGGTTCATCTGCACCGGTGGCTGCCAAGCCACTGAGATCACACCCACCGAAGGGTAAACTTCTATTCCTAAATCGTATTCTTACCAGTACCATAATTAGTATACCCACACACACATGTGCTAACCCTCTAAACCAGGTTCTGGCTCCGGGTTCACCAAAACCTTCTCCGACGGCCGCACCTATGTGTGCAGAAAGTGCAACCAGGACCATCCCGGCAAAGACTGTTATGGGAGAGAAATCAAATGCTACAACTGCCAGAAACCAGGACACACGGCCAACAGATGCCCAGAAAATGCTAAGTCGAAAGGGAACTTCCAAAGCTACAAGCAAAGGGAAGGCAAGGAGGTTGCATCTGGCGATGCACCGGCCCAGCAGGCACCACAGGGGCAGGGATCCCGGGGACCTCAGCGGGGTGCACCTCAGAGGCAGCCCGTCCTTCATGTTATCGACCGTGATGGGTCCGATTCTAAGTCCGGCCCAGGTAATAATCTAAACCTTTAATCCTCGAAGTAGCATGACTAAGTAGTAGAGTAACTGTTTGAATGAATGCATGAGTAAATAAAATGAAGTGGGTATTAAGCATGAAAAGAAGTAGTTGAAACTAATACTCACCGTAGATGAAATTTGTAACCATAGGAAGCTTTAGTATCTGTTATCCGATACCGGTAGACCTGAATCAAGAAGAGATCGACATCACCAACCACTACTACCAGCGAACAGTGTCAGGTCATCCGACCAGGTATGATCTTATTAAGGGGATACCTGACACCCGAAGCGCAAATTTCAATCATCCGACGATGCAACGAGCTAGGAACGGGTCAAGGTGGATTTTATACACCCGAATTCCCCGGTGGAGCGAAGATGAAGTTGAAAATGATGTGCTTGGGAAAGGATTGGAATCCTTATACCAAGACATACCAGGAGACACGAACACAAGATGGAGCAACGCCACCGACAATACCTCCAGAATTTCAGACACTTGTCACACAAGCAGTAGAACTTGCACAACAATGTGAACATGATCCGATCCCCGCACTGGAAGCGGACCTCTGTATCGTCAACTTCTATGAGAGAGAAGGACAACTTGGGTTACACCAAGACAAGGACAAGACAGCGGAGTCTCTTGAAAAAGGAGTGCCCGTAGTGTCTTGGTCCATTGGTGATGACGCCGTATTCCTGTATAGCGAGCAGAAGCGTGTGGACCACACACAGAAACTGGTATTGAGATCAGGAGATGTCCTAATCATGGGTGGAAACTCTAGGATGCTGTATCATGGGATCAACAAGATCAAATTGAATACGGCACCGCCGGCAATAATCAATGCCACACACATGAAACCAGGACGCCTGAACCTTACCTTTAGGAAGTATTAAATTCATAGTATCATGTAATGCATTAGTACGTGTATTAGAGACACGGTATGTATGATGGTTGGTTTATCAATAAAGAGCAGTGTTGATTTAATTCCACTTGTGTCCACCATCAATACTTATCCAATTGTGAATTCAATAGGTTGTGGACTTGGTACCGAAGGTATCTGAGTATCCTCACCGAAGCACAAGCCGGCAGAAGCGGCACCATCTTAACGGGAACCTTCCCAGTGAACGGCATTGATGCCAATGTGTTATTCGACTCTGGCGCCTCTCACATCTTCGTATCACCATCTTTTGTGAAGAGGTTGAAGCTAGATGCGGATGAGCTACCGAACTTCATGGTTACTCTCCCATCGAAGGAGCGAGTAAAGTGCACCAAATATTATCAATCAGCCACCATCGAAATCAAAAATGAAATGTTTCCCATTTCCTTCATCGAGTTTAATGGATTGGGATTCGACTTAATCATCGGAATGAATTGGTTGGAGCGGCACAAGGGTAGAATCCTCTGCGTCGAGCATCGTTTGCTGCTCAAGAGTCCTTTTGGGGTTACCGTATCTTACCGCCAGAGACCGAGAGAGCCTTCGACCACACTTGTATCTGCTATGGCTATGTACCGGGAGCTCAGAAAGGGCCAAGAAGTGTATCTATGTTATGTACAAGACCTGGAGAGAGATCCAGAGTTCAGTGACGATGTACCCATAGTATCCGGATTCCCAGATGTATTCCCTAAGGAGCTACCCGGGATGCCACCACCGAGAGCAGTGGAATTTGAGATTGATCTTTTGCCAGGTACCGGTCCCATTGCTAGGGCACCGTACCGTATGGCACCTGCTGAAATGACTGAATTGAAAGAACAATTACGTGATCTACTCGACAAAGGGTTCATACGCCCGAGCATATCACCCTGGGGAGCACCGGTTCTCTTTGTGAAGAAGAAGGACGGTAGTCTCCGACTTTGTATTGACTACCGCGAGCTGAATGTGGTCACAGTCAAGAATAGATACCCATAGCCACGCATCGACGACCTATTCGACCAGCTGAAAGGAGCATCAGTCTTCTCCAAGATCGACCTCCGTTCTGGGTATCATCAAATTTCCATCAAAGAGCAGGACATAGAGAAAACGGCATTCTGTACCAGATATGGCCACTACGAATTCACAGTCATGCCATTCGGTTTGTCACGCACCAGCAAAATTCATGGACCTCATGAATCGTTTATTCAGTGAGCAGTTGGCCACTTCAGTCATTGTCTTCATCGACGACATCCTTGTATACTCAAAATCCGTAGAGGAACATGAAAGTCATTTGAGGAAAGTGCTTGAGACACTGCGCGAGAACCAGCTGTATGCAAAGTTCTCCAAATGCGAGTTCTGGCTAGACCAGGTATCATTCCTTGGTCATGTCATCTCGAGCGCAGGTATCTCAGTTGACCCTTCTAAGATTGAAGCTGTACGATCATGGCCTAGACCTAAGACTGTTACCGACATTCGGAGCTTTCTTGGTGTAGCCGGTTACTACCGGAGATTCGTAAAGGACTTCTCGAAAGTCACTAAGCCCATGACTACATTGATGAAGAAAGATGCACCGTTTGTATGGACAGACGAGTGCGAGTTATCATTTCAGAAACTAAAGGACTCATTGACCTCAGCGCCCATCCTTACTCTTCCAGAGGGCACAGAGGGATTTGAGGTATATTGTGATGCATCAGGCAAAGGAATGGGATGCGTGCTCATGCAGCATGGCAAGGTTGTAGCTTATGCCTCCCGCCAGCTGAAAAAGCATGAGGAGAATTACCCGACACATGACTTAGAGTTAGGAGCCATCGTCTTCTCCTTGAAGATACGGCGACACTATCTCTATGGGGTAAGCATCACCATCTACTCCGACCATAAGAGCTTACAGTATGTATTCACACAGAAAGAACTGAACTTAAGACAGAGAAGATGGATGGAGTTTCTTTCAGACTACGACATCAACCTACAGTATAAGGAAGGGAAGGCAAATGTTGTAGCCGACGCCCTGAGCCGTCGAGCACACTCGCTCCATTCGTTACTCGCTTCTTCTAGCTTGGTTGACGAGGTGCGAGATGCTCAGTTGAGCGACCCTTACCTAACCGAAATCAGACAAAAGATTGAGAATGGTACATTTGAGAAGAAAAAGTATGACTTCAAGCTACATGAAGATGGTTTGATTCGGTTGAATGGCAGGCTATGCGTCCCCCGAAGCAATGTTGAGCTAAGGGATCGCATCCTGCGAGAGTCACACAGTTCTGCATTATCAGTCCATCCAGGAGCCTCCAAGATGTACAAAGACATGAAGAGGTACTTCTGGTGGTCTGGAATGAAATCGGACGTGACAGAATTTGTATTGAGATGCTTAACATGCCAGAAAGTAAAGTTTGAACATCGTAGACCGGGCGGAATGGTACAATCGATGCCAGTACCGGAGTGGAAATTTCATGATATCTCCCTGGATTTTGTTGTAGGACTCCCACCTGCCAGGGGAGGACTCAACATGATCTGGTTGTAGTCGATCGCCTTACCAAGGTTGCCAGATTCATACTGATGAAGGACACCTGGAAGGTAGTGAAGCTAGCTGAGCTATTCGACAAGGAGATTATCAGACATCACGGAGTCCCGAAGACTATAGTATCTGACCGCGACACCAGATTTCTTTCGAGATACTGGAGAGCTACAAGGGAAGCGCTGGGTACAGAATTGAAGCTGAGTACCGCCTTCCATCCTCAGACCGACGGTCAGACAGAAAGGACCATCCAGACACTGGAGGACATGTTTCGGCCATGCGCCTTGGACTTTCAGGGGAGTTGGTTAGATAAGCTTCACCTTATCAAGTTCTCATACAATAATAGTTATCACGCCTCGATTAAGATGTCGCCTTTCCAAGCTCTATACGGTAGACCTTGTCGTACACCCTTGTGTTGGGATGAGTTGAGTGAAGCGGTCATCATAGGACCGGAGTACCTTGAACAAGTGCAAGCTGAAGTTCAGCAGATTCGAGCCAATATGAAGGCAGCCTAAGATAGATAGAAATCCTATGCGGATGTGAGACGACGCGACCTTGAGTTCGCCGTGGGCAACCAAGTGTTCTTGCGAGTTTCACCTATGAAGGGTGTCTTCCGTTTTGGTCAAAAGGGCAAGCTAAGCCCAAAGTTTGTAGGGCCGTACACTATTACCGAAGAGTTGGATCCGTAGCCTACAGGTTAGCACTACCTGAGGACTTGGGGCGTGTCCATGATGTATTTCATGTGTCACAACTCAAGAAGTACATTGCTGATCCTTCTCATGTCTTAGAGCCCGAGAGATTATCCATCGAGCCGACTATGCGATATGTTGAAACTCCAGTGAGAATCCTGGCTAGGAAGACCAGAGACACTCGCCATAAGTCTATACGAATGGTGAAGGTCCTATGGTCAAACCATGATGTCGAAGAAGCGACATGGGAGTTGGAAGATGCCATGAAGGCTAAGTACCCACAGCTGTTCATAGACTAGAGAGTCTAGCATTTAGCAATACGGGTATGGGTCGTACCCCTTTTAAGGGGGGTAGAGCCCTTTTGCTTTTGCATTGCTTCGGGGTAAGCATTGCATAGTGTGTAGGTATTGTAATAGGTTTTGTATGGCACATGTAGTGCGGAACGTATGTGTATGTATGTGTAATGTGTGTGTATGGATGTCTATGTACAATGTGTGATGTTGGTGTAATGTGTATGGTGAACTGCTATGTTGTATTGTGGAATGGTATGAATTGAAAGTGGTGAATTGTGTATGATGCTTGAAGAGTGTACGCTTGCAATGTGGAATGAAGTAAACACCTCATAGGTGGTAGAAAGACACATTAAGGCAATTGGTTGCCTAATGAGTAGAATTACTTAAACTATTAACCTTGAGCAACTTTGAGGGCAAAGTTTCTTAAGGGGGGTAGATTGAAATACACCGTAATTAAAAATAGTGATTAATTAGGCTAATGAATAATTTATAAGCTTAATTAAGTAAAAATAATCATAAGGGAACAAATCCCGAAGGAAACGGATCCTTAAAACGGTTTAAAAGCATTACCGAACCTTAAAGCGCGTTTTTCGATGGTAACGAGGTAAGGGAAAACGTGTCTTTAAGCGGGTCAAAAAGACTCGTAACAATTTTGGTCAACTAAATAAATATTAGTGAAGCTTTAGAACCAATAAAATCAAGAAAATGAGAAATTAGTAAAAACTGTCAAAAACGGGAAGTTGTGGGGTAGAAATATAAATAACCAAAACTTGTGTGTCCACTTTTAAAATAAAAAGTAAAGTGTGTGTGTGTGTGTGTGCCAGCCGGCCCCCTATCCCCCTCTCTCACACTCACTAACTCCTTCTTATTTACAAACAAACAAAATAATAAAGTAAACCCCCACTCACCTTTATTCTCTCTCTCTCCTCCATTTCATTCTCTTCACTCACGTAGAGCTCCCCCCTCCTCCTCTCTGATTTTCTTTCTTTCTTCCACTGCAAACCGATGGCCATGGAAGCTTGAGAGAACACCCACAAAACCTCTCTTCTCTCCTCTTGTTACTCCATCAAACATTCTCCAAAAATTATAAAAACTACACCATTGGAATCCTCTCACCAAGTAGAGCATTCCTATCTTTTCAAAATTCGAAAAGGGCAACTTTCATTTTCATGGGTATACCCAATTTGGAGCTTCAAGACCACCACTAGAACCACCTTCTTCTTCTTGTTCTATTGAGGTAAAAATATTCTCAAAACTCCATCTTTTTCTAGCCCTTGTGGGCAAAACGAAATTTGGAAACTAAACTCTTGTTGTCCCTTGTACTCTAGCCGATTTTGGCCTCATTGGTGGAGTTGGAAACTTGTTCTTGAGCCACTCCAAGCATTACTCATACCCTTGGAAGGTAATATAAATTCTAAACCCTAAAACCTATATTAGAACTTACATAATGGCTAGGGTTAAATTGTGTATTAGAATGGTGTATTGAAATGTATACGTGAATGGGCTGTAGTGTTAGAATCTTGGTTGCTAAACCGGGGGAAGAGGAGGAGGAAGGAAAGAGAGAAGGAAGAAGCAAGAAGAGAAAAACAACTAGAAGAAGAACAAGGTAAAATGATGTTCTCTTGTGTAGTTTAGTAATGTATAATGTAACAGATTTTTAGTAGCACAAATTGGTATTGTAAAATGATATTGTGTTAGTAGTGTAATGTGTGAGAGGATATAAATGTTTTAAGCCTTTAAAAGACATTTTTAAACTTATCAAAACAGATTGGGAATGGGATGTTAAGTGCAGGAAATTTTAATAGTATTGTTGTGTTGGTATTGGTGTATGAGAGTTTGTATATTATGATTATTGAAATGGTGGATTGGTAATAAGATGTTGTATAAACAATGTGGTGAGAGTATAAATTATAGGGGAGGTCATGGCAAAATTTACCTAGGAATAGAACACTTAGTGTATTAGAAACTAGGTGTCTAATGAGTGTTGTAACAGATTTTAATAGAGAAAGATAGAGGGTATACTAGGAGAGATAGATAATGTATTCTAAACGCACTAGGAGTGTTAGAAATGACATTAGAAGAGGGAACTATAGATGGGGAGAGTAAGTGTTAAAATCTGTAGCAAATGTAACTAGGAAAAACTAGTGTAAGTGTGAGATGAATATAGAAAACAAATGTGTAAATTAGTATGAGAATGAGTAGTGAGTTGTTGGATGAACTAAGGTGTATTAGGAGGTTTAATTAGTGTTATAACATGTGGGAATCAGTGTAGGAATAATAGGGAAGTAATGGGTAAAAGAGAGGACTGAAAACAGAAATAAAAATGCATACACTGGGCCGGACCGACCTTGGGACCGGACTTGCAAGGTCGGTCGAGCCTAGATTTACAAAGACGGGAAAGCTTCTGGAATGGACCGAACTTGCGACCGGACATGCAAGTTCGGTCGGACCAGAGAATTCTCCCGTCTGTAACCTATTGGAATGGACCGACCTTGCGACCGGACTTGCAAGGTCGGTCGACACAAAATTTTTCCGTCTTGTAAGCTACTGGAATGGACCGACCTTGCGACTAGACTTGCAAGGTCAGTCGGGCTAAAAATTTCATCAGGTAATCACTGGAATAGACCGACCTTGGGACCGGACTTGCAAGGTCGGTCGGCCAGAAAAATTTCCGTAATGTGAGCTACTGGAATGGACCAGACTTGCGACCGGACTTGCAAGTTCGGTCCAGCCAAAAAAAAAATTATTTTAAATTAAATAATAATTATATATATGTATATATGTATACCCACATATACATATGTACATATATGTAAGTATACCATTGCTAAGTAATTAAAAGTAGGTAACAAAATGAAAGTATAGGAATGCAAAGACCTAGTAAGTATGGATTAGTAAATGTAAGAGTAAATCAGTTAAGTTAATGATAGTTAGATTAATCATTCAATTGTATGAATATCATAGGATTTGAATTGTGACACCGGAGGGACGTTCGGAAACAAGTACAACGGTGAACGGTATGAATTCCTCATGCCCTGTATGCTATCTTGGTTACTCTGATTTGTGTGTTGTGTGCTAATTGATCACCAAATAAGATAAATGCACGAATCGGAGTTACTATGCATACTTGTGGAAATGTAGTGTTGTATGTTGTGAATATTTTTCTTAAATCTTAGTTTGTATAATTCATGAAATGTATGGATGAATATGAATGCGTGTATGTATGTTGTATTGTACTGTGACCGAATGTGTTGACTTTGGACTTCTAACTTATTCCTAACAAGCTAACCAATCTAACTTAAATTGGTAATTAAATTGGAATGAGTAGAAGTCCGATATAGTTTCGGCCACGCGTGAGGATGAGGAGACACAAGAGGTTGGATCCGATTCCTGACTCTTAAACTGGTCCGCGGCCCAAATCCCTTAAGTGGGTAGCATCCCGGATTGGTGAGTCAAGTAAATCCCGGAGGTGGGACAGAGTAGTCCCCAGGGCCGGAGGTCCCGACGACTTAACTTGAGTATAAGCAAGTAAGTAAGAATGAGTAAGTAAAGTAAATGAAAGTAAGTAAGTGCAAGTGAGAGGAAGTAAAGTGAAATGAGTAAAAGAGTAAATAGCATTCCGATTAACCAGGACGCGTAATTTGGCTAACAATGTGAAGGTAAATAATGTATGCACTATTGTATTGATGCCTTGAATTGTGTAATGAATTGTATAAGCATGTATGTTGTATGTAAAGCATGTATGTATGAAAATAATGAATCGCATGTTTAGTGGACGTCAAATAGTTGGCATGCCCTAGCTAGCACGCGGTATATGCGGAGTTCATGCACAGCTTTTGCTGAGCCCCTAGGGGCACCATTTTTACTACACGCAGGTACAAGAGAAGGATGAAGGCCATGAAGAGATGTAGCTTGTTCTTTTGTCTTCTTTTTGGATTGTAAACAGTGAATTATGATTGGTGTACTAAGTAGTACATGGCCGTAAGTTTTTGATTAGCCGGTGTACCATGGGGTACACCATTTTGGATAGTGGAAGTGGAATATGCGGGTATAGATGAGTAGCTTGTAGAAACTCATTCTTTTGGGAAGTTTGAATTGGGATGTAATTGAATACACTTAAATACTCGGTGATCCATTGATGTAAGTATACGGTATGTGGTATTTTGGTAAGTAATTTAGTAGCTCGGTATATTATGTTCATCAGACCGTTACTGTAAGTAAGGCAAGCCTAGCTAGCCGTATGGGCGGTTAGCGGCGTTGTATCACCCGCCGTAGTAATGGTAGTATTTTCGCTGCGAACTGATAGGATTAACAGGACGATTAGACAGTAAGCGTAGGATTAACGGTAGGGGTGTTACACTCGGGAAGAGACTTTCGGGACAAAGAAGAGAAAGAACCCTGAGAGAGAGTCTGAGGGTGGAGGAGCATCTCCAGGCGATGGCCAGAAGAAGGGAAAGTAAGGACTTATTCCATTCTAAATTGTTACCATATTAAATACCTTATGAATGCTGACCCGAAACCTTAAGTAGGAAATTCTTTCAGAAGAAAGGGCAGCAGGGTCACCAGGGAGCGAAGGGAAAGGAGCCCGTCCTTCGGTTGACCGGCCCAACTATAGATGCTCAGCCTCTGAGATCTGCACCTCCTAAGGGTGAGAACACCTACCTCTTAAATTCAATTGTGACCTTAACCTTTATATCATCAGATATTAATTTAAACTAAATGCTACCATCAAGCACCGGACAGCCCCAGCGCCATTTCTATTGCAAGCGTTGTGGGAAAGACCATCTTGGGGTCGACTGCGAAGGCCGCAAAGTTGTGTGTCGGTGCTGCAAGAAAGAGGGCCACAGGGAGTTCGAGTGCTGGATGAACCCTGAGAGCCGTAATTACAGGCCACCAAGGAATACTCAGAAGACCTCAGTTGGAGGATCAGGAGTACCACGAGGCGGTCAGGATGGCAAGACATCTACTGATGCTGGAGCCCAGAGAGGCAAGGGAGTAGATAGGGCATGAGTACCCTGAACTCCATGAGACCGCTGGTGGAAGACTTTTGCTTACTATGTCGTGTACTTACTGTGGTTGTTAGACAGACTTATGTTACTAGTATGTGGGGGGTGTGTCATTGACCACTTGCCTTTTTAGTGTATGACTTTTGGGAACTAGTTTTGTGGACTCGATACAAGTAACCTTGAAACCTTGACGGATTATATATATGAACAGGATGTTAATGCTTACATTATCATGTAGCCTATACTCTATGACGCAGAGTCAATGAGACCGGTGATTACTGAACCAGAATTTCCACCTGCATGGCACACTTGCTATTGCAAGCGCTATGACAAGCAAACCACTGAAATTTCCATCTGCCTTGCGCACTTGACAGAGTAAGTGCTGCTACTGCTACTGCAACTGCAACTACTAAATTTTAGTCTTTTATTATATAAATATACCAAAAAAAAATGTTTTTCAAACTTTTTCATACAAACCTTAAGATTAGTAACCTATGCAACTTTGGAAGGACCGTTAGTCCAACCACTGCAACTGGAGAAATTATACAGCCACTGTGATTGTAAACCACATCAGTTTAACCATTCGGGAATTTTCAGACATGGCTTATTAGCCAAATACCATCAGTGTATACCCACATTTAATGCTAATCACTACTAGTGATAAATGTTAAGTCCGTATGGACAAGCATACCCTTTGTAGATGCACCACCGTCAGTGAGGATGATTGGGAAGTGAAGAGCCAAGTTGCTCAAGCTATTATGCAATCTGCAATATATCCAATTAAACGGATGAGGGAACGAATATGAACTATGGATGAGATATGATCATGATAAACAGGGAGGAAAAAGGAATATGTGATGTACTCAATGAGATCGAATAAGGAGAAACAAGTTTGCTAAAAATAGCACAGATTTTACTTACAAGCCGGCGTTATGGCTTATGGTTTATGACACGAATTACCACTGATGCCACTAGGCAATAGCACTTATTACAAGATAACCGACAACAGGAACTGATAATACTAAAGGATATCCATCAAAAGGGAGGTTGACAACTGAATACTTCACAATACCCGTGTGACAGACATTACCAGTTTACTAAATGAGACATGGGACGACCGCACTCCGATAGGAGCATGTGGGCCTGACAGACTTATTTATGAGTTAGTTGGGTAAGTAGTAATGTATCAGTACGGTACCCCATGCAAGTAGACAAGTCGCGTTAGGAACACGAGAAGTAGTCAACTCCGTACTACGGACAGTGATACAGATTGCCTCGAAGATGGACGAGAAGAGCCGCAGTTAAACCAATGGGCTAAAGAAACCGAGAACTTTCAACACATAGAGTAGTAGACAGTATACAGTGAAGACAGGGGAACCGTTCAAGGACAAAAACCGGAAGAAAGAAACATGAAAACCCATTATGGATGAATAAGATGTAGAATTCTCATACGGATCGAGCAATTCTTGTAATCCAGAGGAAATCTACCAGATGATATGGACATACACGCGTGACGACGCAATGATGAGAGACAAGGCTAAATATTAGCAGATACCTTGCTTAAGGAACAATGGATTTGGAATGTACCACTCATAGGATAATTCACTCATCTTATCTGTGTGACTCATTAGATATTAGCTGCTGAGAGTTTACGCCTCCGCACTCTGTATGACTGAGTGTTTTGGTATTGCACTTGTGCAGTTACTAATCTAGTGGGAATACAGAAAGATGAAAAAGATATCAACACAAGTGTGTATCAACGAACTACAACAGTGTGTTACTCCGGAACAAAACCACCAGGAGACACGGATGACAATCACCATCTCCGTAGACATATAGGCTGGTACGTCATAGTATTACAATGACAAGTGCAAAGAGCACTAAGTACTAATAATAGCCAATGTCATAGGATACCTCAAGCTGAATATCAGTGAGAGAAGACACACGCATGTATGCTAGTGATCCAAATGAGAGGATATACAGCAATGGAAAAGGCAAACTGAGCCTATGTTCATGGGTCTACACCTCATACGGAGCGAGTGGGCCCATTAGAACGAGCTTGGGAGAGAGCACAAACAGATTAGTGCCTCACCCTTTATGTATTGTGGAGCCTAGAAGGGCTAGAGTCATACCCGTCTCTCTGATATGAGGATAATCCACGAGTTGGAGAACTCTGGGAGAGCCAAGTATCCAGCGCTCATTGTTGAGCGGTTGTTGTATACTTGTGGGGTACGGGGGCGTAACCATTTTTAAGGGGGGTAGAGCCTCTTGGCTGTGCACATGTGTGCACTAAATTTTGTTGTTTCGTATGCGGGGCATACAATATGAGGTTTGTCTTTTTATTTGTTTCGTATGCATTGCATACAGTGAATTGGTGGTGTGCGGGGCACACGAGGTTTTGTTGGTTATGTTTGGTACGCGGGGCGTACGTTGTTGGTTTGTTTGTGAGTGATGTTCGCTTGTATGTATGTATCTTATGAGATACCTGTTTGAATGTTGTATTTACACCCATGTGTGTAGTACTTTTCTTATGCTACTTATGATATATATATTTATATTGCTTAGTAGAATGATTACATATGGTATCGCCTAGATACGAAATGAATCATTAGAGATGGAATGTGGAACGATGGTATGTTATGGACACCTCGGGGAGGTTGTCAGGGTTGGTAGAATTGATAGGAAATAATGGTGCTGATGGATCACCTATATCCATATATGAGTGAATTAACGCCACAAAGTGATGGCTATGTGCGGTATAAGCACAATACGATGTATGTAAATGATATATCACATAGATATACATTATGGGAATAATGGGTAGTTATACATTTATATACTTACCTATTTGATTAAGCGACTTCGGGACGAAGTCTTTTTAAGGGGGTAGATTGAAATACCCCAAACTAATAAAACATGGATTAAACATCTAATCACATTAATTAAGGCCTAAACATGCCTTAAAAGTCAACTGAGAACAACAGTGGTCAACACAAAGCAAGATGTTGCACCCTTTGACTGTTTAGGGTAAATAAATACCCAAATGAACTTCTTAGGACCTAAAACTTTGTCCTAAGCTTATTAACACATTACTAAACATATTAAAATTGTTGGACAACACTCCATCACAAAGAACAAGCATTTTCATGCTTCAAGGTCAAGTAGGGCAAAAATGTGCTCTAAGAAAACCTTAAAGGTCTAATGACCTCTATTTTATATAAAATTGGATTCCTAAGATCACTTATCATCTACGGAACACAATGAAACCGTTCTCAAAGAAAATAGAGCTCAGAAACACCTTGCGACACAAAATGTGCACTTAAACACCTTAAAGCACGTTTTTGTGTAATTGCCTTCTAAATTGGTTTTTAATGGGCTTAAAGGTTATAATTACCTTTAAATATGATATATATCATATTATATCATATTAGGAATTTAATTCCAGAAATTTACAAATTTTTACAAATTTAATATTAAAATATTAATAAAACCCTAAAAGGGGGCCCATTTGAGTCAACATTGACTAAGAATGGTCAAGAGGTCAAAGTTTGACCCCTTGGACCACATGGATTCGACAGCCACAAGCAGGGGGAGCCTATTTTCGCCACTTGCAAGCTCAAGGGACAAGGTTCCAACACATTCCTTAAATTAAGGGACTACTTTTACCTTTATCATATTATAGTCTATATATCACACTTTTTGACTCCTTGATTGATTCAGCCTTCAAAATAACGTGTGAGACCCCATTCAGCCCCTCCAATAATCGATGCCAATCTCCTTTGGTGAGTCATCAATCACCAAATACAATAAACAAAGCAAATAATGTGTTTTAAGGCAAAATTGACCTACCTCTCTCACTTGCCTTGCTTCCCAGCTGACACAAGGCCTCCTCCATCCTCTCTTTGCTTCTACATACCGTGGCTAACATGCCAAGAACAGAGGAGAACACCAATTGACATAGGTAAGCTTATTAAGCCATTTTATGTTCAATTTCTTCACAAATCTTTCCTCTTTCGGTGGATCTAAGCATCAACCATTTCCATCCATGGATCTAGGTTGTTTTGGAGGTTAAATGAAGGGCAAATCTCAGCATTAACAAGGGAAGAAGGTGGAGAAAGCTAATCTTGTTCTTAAGGTATAAAAATGTGCTTTAAGCACATATCTTTCGATTCCCTTCAATTTCGGCTGTGAAACTTTGTTCCTAGCCTTATTATCTTCATCTTAACATACTTATTCAGTTGTTATATCAAGAGCTTCAAGGTATAGCCAGATCCAAGCCAAAAACACCATTTTAGGCACTTTAAACAAGGTAAAGATTAGCCATCTTCTAATCTGAGTTATAACAGTTTAAATCTTGGTTTTAGTAGCTCTTTTAATGATCTTTGCCTACTGTTAAAACAGGCCGAAGTCAGCTTTGTTTACCTTGGTATTCTAAGGTAAATTTTACCTTGAAAATTGACATTAAACACTTCTTATGGTTAGATCTTGCTTGGAGACTAATCATGCATTAATTGCTGTTTGAAAACATGTAAACTAAGCTGTGGAAATGTTATCTCCAATCAGCCGTGGCCAAACAAGGCTTATACTTAGCAAAAACAAGGTATAAATCACTTAAACCTACACTTGGTATATTAATATGTGTTTATACATATTTATATAAATGTGCCATGAGTGAATGGTATTATTAAGGTCTTATTTTAACCTTAGGTGATTAAGGAATGGTTTAATAAATTTTATAACTAATTAATTAGCATAATTGTCAAATTTAAGACATTATGTGGAAAATTGGTAAATATTGAAAAGATGTGGTAAGGGCCGAGAGTTTAATGCATTTTTGGGCATTTATGTGTAATTCATTTTATAAGCTAATGTTTGTAATAAGGCCATGTACTTTAGGCCATTTTAATTATGCATTTATAAGCTTTTATTTAAGTTTAGGTGATATATAATTATTACCGCAAGGAATTGGGGTCTTAGGTGTAATTAAATTAAATTTGGGGGCTATAAAAGAATATAGCCAAAATTTAAAGGTTTAAATGAGTTTATATAAAAATTATAAGATTATATAAAGTTTTGGGGTTAAATGGTAATTTCTGAAAAGATATGGGTATAAACCATAATTTGTGGAGATTAATGGTCAAGGAAATATTAAGGTGGTCAACCTTGACCGTATGGTAGGTTTTGACCAAATTAAATAAGTTAGATAACTTATTTAAGGTTTTATAATACGATAAGTATTTTATTGTAACAATTTTATAACATATGTGGTATATATGTTATTACCGAAAGTTAAGGGTGTAAAATGGTATTATAAACACCCATGGGCTATTAGGAATTTTTAGGAAATTTATTGGGTTGATTTTGGAATTAAAATAAACTATATATGTATAATATATAGTTATTATGTCATTATGACACTTTGGAGAAATATATGAGGTGGTATAGTAAATACCGAAAGTTTATGGGTTAATAAGGGTAATTAACCCTTTGGTGAAATTTGGTGATTTTTAGAATTATATAAGAGTATTTATTAAGATATGTGAATAATATATAGTTTTAATGATATTATAAAACTATATGTTATAAATAGGGCCAAATGGCAATTATAAAACAGAACAAGGTCTGTTCAGAATTTACAAAAATATAACTATTGGTTATACCCTTTTTATAAGTTAGAAATGTTATATTAAATGGTATATATAACATGGTATAAATAATGGGGTGATTTTGTAAATAAAGGAAACTATGGTTTATGGAAAAGAATAAGGTTTAATATATATGCCTATGCGGCAATATATGATAGTTTTGTATAAAAACTATAAGTTATAAGTTAAAGGAAATAAAGATATCATATTATATGATATTAGTATATGGTATAACATTACATAATGTTATGTGGTCAAAATAGAATTTAAATAAATTCAAGAGCTGTACCGAAATAATAAAGGTTGGAAAATGAATTTTAGACTAAGGTCTATAATGTTATAAATGTTATAACAATTATATGGTTTAGATGGAATTAATATAAGGGAAGGATATTCACATTAAATAATGTGACAAACTATAAATAAATGAGATTTATAAACTAAGGTATATATTG
The DNA here is from genome assembly GCA_023374045.1 of Limonium bicolor. Classification (NCBI taxonomy): domain Eukaryota; kingdom Viridiplantae; phylum Streptophyta; class Magnoliopsida; order Caryophyllales; family Plumbaginaceae; genus Limonium; species Limonium bicolor. The sequence goes on from CM041780.1 coordinate 55,648,035, forward strand.
ATTAAACCTTAGGAGTTGTAATTATACAACATAAAATGTTACATAATATTAGGATAATAATTTTAATATAAGTTGTATAAAATAATACAACTAATGGAAATAATCATCTAATAAAAGATGGTAAAATGTAACATATAATATAAGAGTTTATTAAACTCACGGATTTTACATACGTGGTAAATATATACATACACAAGAATAATGTATATGAGGATGAGTATATATTATGGTTGGAAACCATATAATATAATGGTGGTGGTTATTACATGAAAAATAGTTACGAACTATAAGTTATGAGTTTTTGGATGCAAATATTATTTGCTAAAGATAATGGAGTATATAATACAATGTATTATAATGGATGGTGGGAAAATAATACAATATAAAATAATAATGCATGCATACATGCAACCATAGGTTATGTACCTATATTAATGGTGGATAAGATTAAAGAAAAATAATGAATTAAACTTAACAGTTGAAATATTTTGACATACGAGAAACCCGTAACAAATAACTGTAGAAAACGGGGATGAACTGTCGGGGTTACTTATTATTCGGAAATACCGGATGTAGTTAGTCATGGAGACTGACTTATAGTTTTAATACCGTTTAGATCATACTTCAGACAAGGACGCTTGACGAGCTAGTGGACTACATTGCGCATCCTAGGTCTTGGTGAACGGTATGTAAAGGGGTTTGATCCGGGTTGTCCTAAGGAATTCCTTGGGCTCGGATTTGGTTGATATCACTTGTGTGTTAAGTGTTTTGGATACGTGTATGTGATTATGTGTGTTACTGCATTAATTATTTATGCACGAGCGTCCTACGGGACTAACACTACGTCGACTATAGATCGACTTATATAAACATACATATACGTTATTGTGATGACATGATGGTTACTTGATATAATACCATAGTATTAATATTAAGTATATGGCAACCTAAGTAAAATACTAGGTATGAGTCACGACATTGTCGGTCTCTAGAGCATGGATCTCGAACATGAATATAACCTAGATTACTTCTAGGTATGCGTGACCCATTGGGCCGCTGGTTAATAAATTATATTCTCCATAAGACTAAGAGCATATCTTAATATTATGAGAGAGAGATGGTAGGAGTTGAGGTGAGGAATCCCGGTAGTTTACGAACTACTTGGTTGCGCAGTTGTGATCACTGAGGGGTAACCGATTGGGTTCCGCTCCAGGTTTATACCCAACGAGCCCAAACTGGATTGTGGGTCAGGTGGCTATGGTCTTTTATATGGACGTCTTACGATACATAAGTGAATAGTCTGGGGCCTCCGGACCTCTGGCGAAATGAGCACATTTGTGTGTACGGGAGGACTACTGTCCATGGTGAGGTTATCGGGTTGTCTTAACATGACGCCCAACTGGTATTAATTAAACATGGTTGGATGGGGCCTTAAAGGCCAAGGTAAATTAACTATGGAAACTGTACGCTACGGCGATTGTACATTGTACATATGGATGGGGCCTTGAAGGCCAAACTAAATTAAATTAACAATGGATGGTTAACGCTACGGCGATTGTACATTGTACATTATACTGTTATTATTCGATACGTTCGATATAGAATTGTTGTTTGAGATATTAAATGAATGTTTGGATTGGATGGATGGTTAAGTTGGTTATTAATGTTTGGATGGATGGTTATGTATATTATACATGTATATTACAGTATTGTTTATAAACTGTAAAATGGAAAAGCATAAAACCAATCTAATAATAAGATGGTTAAAATGACTAAGTGACCAATAGGGTCCAGGCCCGGCATACTCAGCGTCTATCGCTGATACTACACCATTGTAGGTTGTTGATTATCGCCAAAGCCGAAGTGCAGGAACAGGGTAATTAGAGTTTATTTTAATTACTGCACATGGAGTTGTATTATGATACGGTTATGTATATACAGGTTTGGGTAGACGCTCACTTGTTGATGTTTATGTTTATGGACTTAGTATGATGTATAGGAGTTTTCTCGTTATCACGACGGTTAGTAGTTTGTTTATGTTGGAAGTTGGATGTAGTTTGGCTTCGTTACTTGCATGGGCGAGTAATGGCCGGTGACACCCGAGTGAGTATTGTTATTGATATTAATTCTTCCGCTGTAAGACGTTTTATTTATTGCTACGTGAGAGATTACATCGTGTTTAAGGAGAGGGGTGTTACATTGGTGGAGTCCTCTCTTGCTTGTTAATCCAACTCTCTTCCATTGCCAAGGTAAAACAAGCATTTAAGTGTTTTAAGACATTATTTAACTTAGGGTTTATAAGTGAGTTTAAGCATGAAGCTTGAATGCTCATTACCCTTACTTATGTATTGGATAGAAGGTTGACAATTGATCAAGCTTCCTTCCTAATTTTCGGTCCAAGAATACAAGGAAAGAAACCTTGGAGAAAAGAGGTAAATAAACTAATCTAATGTAGTTTTAATGCCTTAAGGAAAATGAGCTAGAATTTCTTATTAAAACTACCTAAAGAGCCAATGGTAAATGAGTTAGTAAAATACTCACAAGGAGAGTACTAAGGACATATGTGATGTTGAGTGTATTTGCAGGTCAAAGGCAATTATAATGTGGAAATTCAGTGTTTAAGATTTATGCAATTTAAGGGCCTAAGAGCCATGTTATTTAAGGGCTTAAGTGCCCAGCAATTTAAATTATGCACTATATTGTGATGTAGTGTAGTTTAAGGCTTAGTTGTGTGTAAAGAACATTTCTTGTGTGGATGAATGTTCTTGAATGTTTAAAGGTGAAAACTATGTATTTTGGTGTAACAATGTGCTAGAGAAACCCATGTCAAGATTTGGTTAATGTACAAGCAATCTTAGGTGTTTAGGTGAGGCTTGAAGAACTGTGAAGTGCAAGGAAATGACTAGGTGTTCTATTGGCGAGAGAGAATAATTTAAGAAGTTCTCGAGTGTTAAAAATGATTTAGGCATTATCTTGGAGGATTTAGGAATCAAGTTAGTGTATTGGGATACACCAAAGTCAAGGTGAGAGTGTGTTTAGGACTTATGCAAATTTTGGTAAACAAGGAGGAAATAATGCCTTGAAAAGGAGGAGGTAAAAGCTTGTGAAGGGGAATTGTAAAGTAGTTGTGAAAAGGGTGTGTTGGTGAGAAAAGATGCTTGGGAGATGATGTTGTTAGTGGTGAGGAAACATTCTTGGGATAGTTGTTTTCATAGGTGTGAAATACCACTTTGAGACTTAAGGAAAAAAACATTACAAGTGTCAAGAATTTTGTGAGAAAATGAGTAAGTGTTTATGGAGTTAGAAAATGAGTTTGGTGGATGTTATATGGAGGTTTAAGTGTGCCAAATGATGTTAGAACACATTAGGAGGCTTGAGGACAAGTTTGGAGAAAATTTGACAATGTTTGGAAGTTCCTGCAGTCGACCGAACCAGGGGACCGACCCTGGCTGGGTCGGCCGGATTGTAAGAAAACAACGGTAAATGTTTCTGTAATCGACCGACCCAGGGGGTTGGGTCGGTCGGGATAAAAACGAAGAACAAAGATGTCTCTGGAATGGACCGACCCAGAGGGCTTTGGGTCGGTCAGGCAAAAATCAGAGAACCCAAAAGTTACTGGAATGGACCGACCCAAGGGGTTGGGTCGGTCGACCCAAAACTTAAAAAAAACAGAAAAGAATGTGACTTATGTAGTAAACCCTAGTGGGTATAATGAGGAAACTAAGTGTAAGTTTAGTTGTAAAACATGTCATGTAAGTATGTAAACACTTAGTAAAATTGGAAGTTAAATATGGTAAATTAACCGACGTTACCAATTATGTATAGGAACTACATACGGAGGAACACAAAAGCAGCAAGGACCAAGGTATGGTTTTCTTGCAGTCGGTTGCCTACCAGTTCACACTAGCTTATGTGTTGTTTATTTTTCTGTGTGTTTATGACTTTATAAGACTTAAATCATGAAACGAGCTTACAGTCGTTGTTATTATTGTGTCATGAGTGCACCGGTACCGTTAACCTCGTATACGTACTAACCCATTAGTAAATTAAACTTGGTCACGTAAGAGAGCAGTACTCGGCTAACGTTTGCAACTAAGGAACGTTCTAACTACGGCTATGTTTGAACTAGTTGTGAGTTGTGTTACTGAACTATATCACATCTCCCTTGTGTGTCTAACTGGACCTAAACCTTTGTTTGTGATTGAATGTGTCAAGTTCCATCAATGGGACTTCTAACAAGTGGTTAACTGGGGAGTGAGGAATCCGGTCATTCCAGTCACATGTGTATGTACGGGGGTCTACATCTGAATTAGATTCGGCTCTCTCCTTATGTTAAGGTTTTTTCCCTTTTTGGATTTCAACCACCCACAAGCTTAGCCAAAGCTTACCTACCTGACTTCCAATCGGGCTAGGGGGAAATATGTGTTCGGTTGTGCGGATCACTATATCCGTCACACCTATGTGTTAAGTTACTCGTTCGACTAACAGAATGGTAACGAGTTTATGTAACAAGCTTGACATGAGGGTGAAATCATTCTCTAGGCTTACCAAGTTTACTAACTGTGTTGGGTCGTTTCCTAAAGTGAAATGTTCCTGCGATGTATGTGTTATTGTTGCTATGCAATATTTCTTGCTATGCTATGTATGTTGTATGTTAAATCAATGCCATGTTATCATGACAATTGGTTGCGTGTATCCCGGTAGCCGATGGGCTGCACGTTAACCATACCAGCCAAGGGTTGCTGACCCCCTTTGGGGGCTCCATATTTATTTGTAGGATGAGGATCGAGGAAGCGGATTGGCTTTAGATCCTAGGATGTTGGTTTCTTTTGGGTACATTTTTGATGTTGGGCCCGGGTTGCGTCTGTGCTCCCATGGCGTTATATTTTTGATATCGCTTAAATTACAGTGACAATTTATAGTGACAGTTTACAGAGATGGTTTGTAAGTATTTATACTCGATAAATGTTAATGTATTTATGGTTATTAGACTTATGCTCGGGAGTCTGTCATCAGACCGATACGTGGGTGGCTAACGGCATGTAACACCAAATCGTTTAGTTATTGTTTATGTTATGTATTTCCGCTGCAGTATCGTTTTACCGTTAAGTTTGCAGTAGGGGTGTTACAAAAAAGTGGTATCAGAGCAAAGTATCGCTCTGATGACTAGAATACCGAGCTTAGGAACATACCGAGCTAGGAAACCTAACCATAGTTACCTATGTGAGCAGATATGGAAAGGTTAATCACCAACTAAGTGTGGAAATACCTTATTGTCGGGTAGATGTTACGACTGGTGGAACCGATAAGTGTGTAAGCATAATGCTAATGAATGTCCATGTGAATACAGATGTCAGGTCGACCAAGAGGAAGAGGCCGCGGGCGCGGTATTGGTGATACGGGAGACCAGGGCGAGAACACTACGCCACATGTTATGGCTGATGCAGTAGCAGCCGCCGTAGCCCAGATGGTCCCTTAGTTAGTGGCTACGATGCATCAGGGGCCGCAGCAAGGCGGTGCGGACCAACAAGGGCCACAACCGCAACCACAGCCGCGCGAGACCAACTGGGTCAAGGCGTTGGCGGATCTGAGACCCCCGTCTTTTCATAGGGAGACCGACCCTAGTAAGCTGGAGGCGTATATCTCCGAACTGGAGACCGCCTACGAGACCTTGGATGTGCCTGCTAGAGCCAAGGTCCGTCTTGCCGCTTACTATCTGAAGGGTTCGGCAAGGAGTTGGTGGAAACTTGTGAGAGATGACAGGATGGCTGATCCTGACTTTGGTTGAAGGGAGTATATAGCTCTGCTGCGAGCCAAGTACTACCCTGTATATGTACAAGAGGTGAAGCGCCTGGAGCTGGATAGCCTGAGGCAGGGGATAAGATATCGGTTGACGACTACTACACCGCTTTCACCGACCTTATCCATCTGTTACCGGACCTGGGGTTCTCGAACCGGGTGTTGGTAAACCGTTTCTATAACGGTCTCAGCCACCGTCTTCGCTATGGGATGGGGCCAGCTGAATATACTACCTTGCAGGTAATTAGAATACAGTGTGATGTGAATAAGTGTATACAATAAGTGAATGTTAATGTGAGTTTAGTGAGTTGGATTTGCGGGGCATGACTGACATCCTAAACTCAAGAGTGCTATCACGCTGCTGCTAAGGTTGAGATCACTGTCCGTCTGAGGGACCAGGAGAATGCGCACAAGCGTAAGGCTTCGAGCGAGGGCCAAAGCACGCAAGGGTACGGGGGAGGAAAGAATAAGAAGCCTTACCCCCAGTCCCAGAAAGGTCAGCACCAGGGTGGCAAAGGCCAAGCCTAGACCACCACTGCTGAGGAGCCACTGCAGCTCACTTACGCCTATGCGGCTAAGCCCTTATGCTCTCACCCGCCCAAGGGTAACTACAAATTCCGTGTACCAAAGTTCAAATGTGTGTTGATATGTTGTGAGGTGTGTACTAAATGTGTAATGTTATAGCAGCTAGCACGGGCTCTGGACCGGAGCGCCACTATTACTGTAAATGGTGCAACGGAGACCACCCCGACAAGGACTGCAAGGGAAACGTTGTGCAGTGTCGCTACTGCAAGAAGATGGGGCACCGTGACTTCGAGTGCTACCAGAACCCTAACGGCAGAAACTACAGGCCTAAGGGACAATGGAAGGGTAAGGCTGCCGTGACCACTAAAGGCCCGAAGGCGACTCACAAGCCATCCTCAGCTCAGGGGAACACTAATTCCCAGAAGGGGAAAGGGTCGGGATCCGGTAAGGCCGCCCTGAATGTGGTGGACCGGTCAGAGGCACCAGGACCCTCTTCTAGACCAGGTACCACCTAAACCGTTAAGTGAAATAAGTGATTGCATACCGCATTTCATGCATGGGTGTCAGTGAGTCTAAGTGCACAAATACATAAGTAATGAGTTAGAGTATAATGTGAAATTTACCTAAGTTAGATAATTCTAAACCTTAGGGACCTTCAATATATGCTATCCAATCCCTCCCACACCAAACCCCGAAGAATCCACCATCAGCATCACCAAATTTCCAATGGAGCAATGTCAGGTCATCCAGCCAGGAATGATATTATTAAATGGATACCTGACACCCGAAGCACAAATTCACATCATCCGACGATGCGACGAACTGGGAGCAGCACTTGGAGGTTTCTACACACCCGAATACCCGAGTGGATTGAAGATGAAATTGAAGATGATGTGCATGGGTAAGGACTGGAACCCTTACACCAAGACATATCAGGATGAATGAGCGGAAGACGGAGCAACAATACCGAGGATACCTGAGGAGTTCCTTGCGGTCGTTAACCACGTCATGGGAGTTGCTCAGTAAGTTGAATCGGATCCAATTCCGAGAGTTAAGGTAGATTTGTGTATTGTGAACATCTACCAGAAAGGTGAACGGTTAGGTTTACACCAGGATAGGGACGAAACACCCGAGTCTCTGAGTAAGGGAGTACCCGTGGTGTCTTGGTCCATTGGTGATACCGTAGTGTTTGTGTATGGCGAGCAGAAGCGTGCTGATCTCGCGAAGAAGTTAGTGTTGAAGTCAGGAGATGTGTTGATCATGGGTGGGCAGTCAAGGATGATATATCACGGTATCAAGAAGATCAAACTGAATACCGCATCTTCGACAGTAATTAATGCCACACACATGAAACCCGGACGTTTAAATTTGACATTTCGGCAGTTCTAAGCCCTGTGTAACCATGTAATGAGTCAATCCAGTTGTATGTTAAGGATGTTATATATGTTAGCTATGTCGGCAATGTAAACCAACTTATGATGTAAAGAGTATGTTAATGAATAAAGAGACGTTGTTTTGGAGTAAGTCAACCGTGTTGTTACTGTATACTTATGAAGTTTGTGAACTGAATTAGGCTGTGCACTCGGAACGGGAGGTATACTGGGTGTTTGTAATGAGGCAGAAGCCGGCAGAAGCGGCACTATCCTCACCGGTACCTTTCCAGTCAATGGCGTGGATGCATCGATCTTGTTCGACTCTGGAGCCTCACATACATTTGTCTCGCTTTCATTTGCGAGGAGGCTATGGTTAGACGGTGAAGAGATGCCTGACTTCCTAGTCACTCTCCCGTCGAAAGAGCGGATCAAGTGTACCCGCTATCACCGAGATGCTGTTGTACGAATCAAGGACGAAGAGTTTTCGATCGACCTGATAGAGTTCGACGGACTCGGATTTGATGTGATTGTGGGGATGAACTGGTTGGAACGGTACAAGGGTCGAATCCTATGTGCCGAGCATCGACTGCTTCTTCGGAGTCCGACTGGGGTCACCATTTCATACCGCTAGAGGCCCAGGGAGCCTTCGACTCAGATCATCTCCGCTATGTCTATGTATCGTGAGTTACGAAGAAAGAGTGATGTGTACCTCTGCTATGTCCAGGACATACAAAGAGATCCGGAGTTTAGCTCAGATGTGCCGGTAGTGTCGGAGTTTCCTGATGTCTTTCCTAAGGAACTGCGGGGCATGCCACCAACACGGGAAGTGGAGTTTGAAATTGAATTGGTGCCGGGAACCAGACTAGTAGCGAAGGCGTCTTATCGTATGGCTCCAGCTGAGATGACTGAGCTCAAGGAGCAGCTGAGAGACCTAATCGACAAGGGATTTATCCGCCCGAGCGTTTCACCATGGGGAGCGCCGGTCCTCTTTGTGAAGAAGAAGGACGGTAGTCTCCGCCTCTACATTTACTACAGAGAGCTGAATGCAGTTACGGTGAAGAACCATTATCCTTTACCCCGTATTGACGACTTATTTGACCAGTTGAAAGGAGCATCAGTATTCTCCAAGATCGATTTACGATCCGGTTACCATCAGATCGCTATTCGAGAGGGTGACATTGAGAAGACCGCATTCCGAACCAGATACGGTCATTATGAGTTTACGGTTATGCCGTTTGGTTTATCCAATGCACCAGCCAAGTTTATGGACTTAATGAACCGCTTGTTCTGAGATCAGTTGGACAAGTCAGTGGTAGTCTTCATCGACGATATTCTTGTGTATTCGAAATCAAGGGGTGAGCATGAAAGCCACCTGAGATGTGTGTTGCAAACCGTTGAGAGAGAACCAGTTGTATGCCAAATTCTCAAAGTGTGAATTCTAGTTGAACCAAGTTTCATTCCTTGGTCATGTTATTTCCGAGGCGGGGATCGCTGTTGATCTGGCCAAGATAGATGCAGTGCGCACCTGGCCTAGGCTGAAGATAGTTACCGACATCTAGAGCTTCCTCGGTCTGGCAGGATATTATAGGAGATTTGTGAAGGACTTCTCCAGTGTCTTGAAGCCGATGACTTCCTTAATGAAGAAGGATGCACCATTCGAGTGGACGGACGACTGCGAGAGTTATTTTCAGAGTCTCAAGGATGCTCTTACCTCTACACCAGTCCTGACTATACCAGACGGTATAGAGGGTTTTGAGGTCTACTGCAACGCGTCCGGAAGAGGTATGGGTTGTGTATTGATGCAACACGAGAAGGTCGTAGCATACGCCTCCCGACAGCTGAGGAAACACGAAGAGAACTACCCTACCCACGACTTAGAATTGGGTGCCATTGTCTTCGCTTTGAAGATATGGCGACATCATTTGTATGGGGTAAACGTGACAATTTATTCTGACCACAAGAGTTTAAAGTACTTGTTCACTCAGAAAGAGTTGAACATGAGGCAAAGAAGGTGGGTCGAGTTTCTAAACGATTATGACATCAACCTGCAGTACAAAGAGGGTAAGGCAAATGTGGTAGCTGAAGCACTGAGTCACCGAGCACACTCTCTCCATTCGCTAGTCTCTCAATCTAGCATGGTTGAAGAGGTGCGGAGTGCTCAGATGATGGATCAGTATATGTTAGAGATCAGGCAGAAGCTTATTGATGGCACATTCGAGGGTCAGAAGTATGATTTCGGACTCCATGATGATGACCTGATTAGGCTAAATGGGCGACTGTGTATTCCGAGGAGTAGCGCTAAGCTGAAAGAGCGCATACTGAGTGAATCCCACTATTCTATGACTTCGATTCACCCCGGAGCTTCAAAGATGTATAAGGACATGAAACTATATTTTTGGTGGACTGGTATGAAAAAGGATGTGAATGATTATGTTGTGAGGTGTCTCACTTGTCAGAAGGTCAAGTTTGAGCACCGACGGCCTAGTGGTATGGTGCAGCCAATGCCAGTGCCTGAGTGGAAGTTCCATGACATTTCCATGGACTTCATAGTAGGGATTCCGCCTACAAGGGGAGGTCTAAATATGATTTGGGTCGTTGTTGACCGACTGACCAAGACGGCCCGATTCATACCGATGAAGGACACCTGGAAAGTGGCAAAGCTAGCAGAGCTCTTCGACCGAGAGATTGTACGGCACCATGGGGTACCGAAGACTATCGTGTCTGATAGTGATACCAGATTCCTCTCGAGGTATTGGAGAACTACACGGGAAGCGCTATGTACCGAACTGAAGTTGAGTACGGCGTTCCACCCACAGACAGATGGTCCGAGTGAGGGCACCATTTAGACTCTCGAGGATATGTTATGTGCATGTGCACTTGACTTTCAGACCACCTGGATTAATAAGATACATCTGATTGAGTTTAGCTACAACAACAGTTACCATGCTTCGATCAAGATGTCTCCCTTCTTGGCTTTGTACGGTAGACCATGCCGCACACCACTATGCTGGGATGAGTCGAGTGAGACTGTCATTATAGGACCAGAATATCTAGAGCTAGTACAAGCAGAAGTATGCCAGATCCAGGCAAACATGAAGGCAGCTTAGGATAGGCAGAAAGGCAAGTTGAGCCCGTAATATGTGGGGCCTTATATTGTGACGGAGCGGATAGGCCCGGTAGCTTACTGGCTTGATTTACCCGCTAAGCTGGGCAAGGTACATGATGTATTTCATGTGTCTCAGTTGAAGAAGTATATTTCTCATCCGTCTCATGTGCTTCAGCCTGAAAGGCTAACCTTAGATTCGACCATGCGATCAGTGGAGACTCCCGTACGGATCCTGGACACTAAGACTCGAGACACTCACTGTAAGTTTGTAAGACTGGTGAAGGTCCTCTGGTCTAACCAGGACGTCGAGGAGGCCACTTGGGAGGTGGAAGATAAGATGAAGGCGAAGTACCCGTCGTTGTATACTCCGTAGTATTTCTATGTATAGGGTACGGGGCGTACCCCTATTTTAAGTGGGGTAGAGCCGTTTCGGTTATGTATGTACGACATGTATCGAAATACATTGTCTATGTTGTTATGTTACAGACCTTTGTGTCTGAGTGATGTTATGTTACCCGGACCTTGAGTCCGAGGGTGTTATGTAAAGTATGTTTATTATGAAAAGTGTTGTTTTATAAGTAATCCTCGTGTTCTAATATTAAAGATGCGTGGGAAGTATGAACTTTGGGGACAAAGTTCTTTTAAGGGGGGTATATTAAAATACCCCAAACCTTTATATGCTGTTTAAATATTAAAATATGGTATAATAAGGCTAAAAGTGCCTTAGAAACATTAGTAAACAATTTAAACCATAGAAAACACTATAAAGTACCATAAAGGCAATTAGGGCAAAAAATGTGCTCTAAGCTTGGGATAATCTTGGTTGAGACTCTAAAGCCTACCAAGACCTTATTTACATTTTAATGAACATGTTAAATCAATTACCAAAGAAAACCAAGCTTGAAAACAAGTTAAAACACAAAATGTGCTTTAAGGAGTCTTAAAGCACATTTTCAAAGAATTGTCTTGTAAATGAGCTTTGAGTGGCTAAATGACCATCATTACTCTTTAATCAACATGTGTACTACTTAGTATCACATTAGGAAGTCTAAATCAATGGGAAATCAAAAATTTCACAATTATGTGCTCTAATTAGTGAATAGTACCCACATAGTACTAGTTTAAGACATAAGTCAATATAAGTATTTAAATTGGTCAACAAAGACCATAAAACCTCCTAAGTATAAAAGGGGGCCGGTTTATATGTGGTGAACTCTTGTTAGTTTAATAAGTTGAAAAACCTTACTGTGTGTGAGATGTGAACTAAGATAGTACAGCGACTAAAGAAGTGAACGAAAACTCAGATTAAACTCAGGAACACGTATCGCCCTCGATACACAATATGCACGTGATAAGATCACCACACAACCTATACTGAAATACCCCGTAATTAAAAATAGTGATTAATTAGGCTAATAAGTAATTTAGAAGCTTAATTAAGTGTAAATAATTATTAGGGAACAAATCCCGAAGAAAACGGACCTTTAAAACGGTTTAAAAACATTACCGAACCTTAAAGGGCGTTTTTCGAGGTAACCGGGAAAACGTGTCTTTAAGCGGGTCAAATAGACTCGTAACAGTTTTGGTCAACTAAATATTCATTAATAAATATTAGTGAAGCTGTAGGACCATAAAAATCAATAAAACGAGAGTTTAGTAAAAACTGTCAAAACGGGAAGTTGTGGGGTAGAAACGTAATTAACACAAACTTATGTGTCCAAGAATGTAAAAAGAATTTTAAAACCCCCTTGGTCTTTGTGTGTGTCCGATTCTACATATATACACACACTCACCCACACATCCTTATTTACTAAAAACAAAAACAATAAAGTAAACCTCACCCCACTCTATTACTCTCTCACAATTCTCTCTCCTACCCCATTCTCTCTTTTCCTCACGTGGACCAGCACCCTCACTCTCTCTTTTTCCTCTCTTCTTCAACCTCCATCGGTTCCCATGGAAGATTGAAACAAAACACAAAAACCTCACCTTCTCTCCTTTGTAACTCTCTCCACACTCTTCCAAAAATTATAAAAACACCACCATTGTGATCCTCTCCTCAAGAGCTACATTTTCATCTTTCCAAAATCCAAAAACAAGCATTTTCGATTTTGAGGGTATACCCCATTTGAAGCTTCAACACCACCATTAGAAGGCTCTTGTTCTTCTTGTCTTCTAAGGTAAAAATATCTTCAAAAACTCCATCTTTTTCTAGCCTAAATGGCAAAACGAAAATTTAGACTAAACCTTGTTTGGTCTCTTGTATGTCCAGCCGATTTTGGCATTGTGGTGGTGTGAGAAACCTTGTTCTTGAGCTATCCCAAACAGCTCTTGTGCCCTTGGAAGGTAATAAATTTTCTAAACCCTAAAACCTAGATTAAAGCTTGATTAATGGTTAGGGTTAGTTCATAGTATTGAATGGTGTATGTGAATGGTTGTAGTGTTAGTGGATTGAGATTACAAAACCGGTAGAGAAAGAGGAAGGAGAAAGAGAGAAGAAGCTTGTGAAGTAACAAGGTAATATACTCACCCTTGTGTAGTCTTGTAATTGTATATGTAACAGATTTTTAAGAATGGAAATGGGTATTGTAAAATGATAATGCATTAATGGTATAATGTGTAAGAGAATACAAGTATTTTGAAGCTTTAAAAGACATGTAAAACTGTTACAAAACAGATTGGGGAGTAGTGTTTGTGTGCAGGAATTTTGTAGTGTTTTAGTGTTGTTTTAGTATTGAGATTGTATATGGGAGCTTGTGTATGTTGATGTTATTGAAAACAGGTGAGACAATATAGATGTGAGTAAAACAATGTGGTGAGAGTATAAAATTATAGGGGAGACTATGGCAAAATTTGCCTAGGATTAGAACACTTAGAGAATTAAAACTAGGTGAATAATGGGAGTGTGTAACAGATTTTGATTAAGGAAGATAGAGGATAAGTTGAGAGAGATAGTTAATGTAATTATAATGTGTTAGGAGTGTTAGAAATGACATTAGAAGAGGGAGTGGTAGATGGAGAGTGTTAGTGCTAAAATCTGTAGCAAACACAACTAGGGAAACAACTAGTGAAAGTGTGAGTTGAAACTTAGAAAATTAGATGAGTGAATGAGTATAAAATTGTGTAAGGAGTTAGGAAATGAACTAGGGTGTATTAGGAGGTTTAAATGGTGTTAAAACATGTAGGATTAAGTGTAGGAACAATGGGGAAGTAATGGGTGAAAGAGCGGACTGAAAACAGAAATTAAAATGCAAATACTGGAATCGACCGGACTTGCGACCGGACTTGCAAGTCCGGTCGAGCAGAAAAATTTTCCCGTCAGTATGCTACTGATCGACCGGACTTGCGACCGGACTTGCAAGTCCGGTCGAGCAGAAAAATTTCCCGCAGAATGCTACTGGAATCGACCGGACTTGCGACCGGACACTTGCAAGTCCGGTCGGACCAAAAAATTCCCGATGAACTACTGGAATGGACCGGACTTGCCAGGGTCGGTCGCAAGTCCGGTCCTGACAAAAAAAAAAAAAATTATTTTAATTTAAATAATAATTGTATATATATGTATATGTATACCCATACATATATGTATATGTACATGTGTAAGCATGCAAACCTTAAGTAAGAAGATAGAAACTTAAATAAAGGAAAAGTAAGTGAGTAAAGTGTAAGTGTAAGAAGTATAAGGACATAGTAAGTATGAGTTAAGTAATGATAGCTGAATTAATCATTCGATTGTATGTATGTAATAGGACTTGATTTGTGACATCGAAGGACGTTTGGAATTACGTACAACGGTGAACGGTATGGATTCCTCATGCCCCGTATGCTATCTTGGTTACTCTGATTTGTGTGTGGTGCTAATTGATCACCAAATAAGAAATGCACGAATCGGAGTTAATATGCATACTTGTGAATATGTAGTGTTGTATGATGTTGTATATTTTCTTTAATTCTTAGTTTGTATACTTCATGAAATGTATGGATGATATGAATGTGTGTATGATGTTGTATTGTACCGTGACCGTTATTTATTGTGTTTGGACTTCTAACTTATTCCTAACAAGCTAACCATCCTAACTTAAAATGGTAATTAAATTGGAATGAGTAGAAGTCTGATATAGTTTCGGCCACACGGGAGGATGCGGAGTCACGAGAGGTTGGCTCCAATTCCTGACTCTTAAACTGGTCCGCGGCCCAAATCCCTTAAGTGGGTAGCATCCCGGATTGGTGAGTCAAGTAAATCCCGGATGTGGGACGGTGTAGTCCCCAAGGCCGGAGGTCCCGACGACTTGACTTGAGTATAAGTAAGTAAGTAAGAATGAGTAAGTAAAGTAAAAAGGAAGTAAGTAATTGTAAGTAAGAAGAAGTAAGTAATGAGTAAAAGAGTAAAGCATTCCGATTAACCCGGATGCATAATTTGGCTAACCTTGTGAAGGTAAGTAAGATGTGTACTTGTAATGTTGCCTTGATTGTGTAATGAATTGTATAGCATGTATATTGTATGAAGAGCATGTATGTATGAATAATGAATGCATGTTTAGTGGACGTCAAATAGTCGGCGTGCCCTAGCTAGCACGCGGTATATGCGGAGTCCATATGCAGCTTTTGCTGAGCCCCTTGGGGCACCATTTTTACTACACGCAGGTACTCGAGATTGATGAAGATGTGAAGATCTACTTCCATTTCTTTTATCCTCTTTTTGGTTGTAAACAATGAATTGAGATGGGTGTACTAAGTAGTACAGGGCTACAGTTTTTATTAGCCGGTGTACCATGGGGTACACCTTTTTGGATTTGATAGAATGGAGCATTGGTATAGATGAGTAGGTAATTAAACTCATTCTTTTGGAACTTAGGATGGAAATGTAATTGTATACTTTAAATACTCGGTGATCCAGGATGTAAGTATTGGCACATGTTATTTTGACAAGTAATTTAGTAGCTCGGTACGTTATGTTCATCAGACCGTGACTGTAAGTATTAGTAGCCTAGCTAGCCGTATGGGCGGTTAGCGGCATTGTTTCACCCGCCGTAGTAAGTATGTAATAATTCCGCTGCGAACTCGTAGGATTAATAGGACGATTGACGGTAAGCATAGGATTAGCGGTTGGGGTGTTACAAAAAGTGGTATCAGAGCGTAGTTACGCTCTGATGTCCATAGTACCGAGCATAGGAGATTACCGAGTTAGGATTTCAACCGTCTTAAGACGGATACCTAGAAACCTAACTAGGAACTACCGTTGTAACAACGGATACCCTTAACGTTCTTAGAACGATACCTTGCTTAAATTCCAAGACCTTTGAGTCCTATCTTGCAAAGCCTAATGTAACTGTTAAACATTCAGATGTCAGGACGAGGCCGAGGCCGACCTAGAGGCGAAGCCTCAGATGGAACCGGCGCGCAGACGATAGCTGAGATCGTCGCCGCCACGGTAGCCAGATGCTACCACAAGTAATCCAGGTGTACAGCAAACTCAGCAGAACCAAACTCAAACGGGGCCAGTCCCTCCCCCTCCTCCCAGAGAAGCCAATTGGGTGAAAGCTGTAGCGGAACTCCGCCCTCCTTGCTTTAGGGGCGAGAGTGATCCGGCTAAGCTAGAAGCCTACATCTCCGAATGGAGACGCTTTGAAACCCTCGAAGCTCCTGCTGGAGTTCGAGTCAGAGTAGCAGCCTACTACTTGAAGGATGCGGCCATGGATTGGTGGAAACTGGTGAAGCACGAGCATGTCAGCGACCCCACCTTCGATTGGGATTCCTTCGCATCTCTCCTCCGATCCAAGTACTATCCGGAGCATGTAAAAACGAAGAAAAGGCTAGAGCTAGACGCCTTAAAGATGACAGACAAGATGTCTGTGGATGAGTACTACCGCACCTTCACCTCCATTCTCCGTCTCTCCCTGACTTGGATACACCGGCCAGGTGTTGGTCGATCGCTTCTATGGCGGTCTGAGCCATCGCCTTCGGTACGGTATGGGCTACACTCGATTTACCTCTCTTCAGGTAAATATCAGTTTACCCTTAGTACATTTCAATTCCTTAATTCCTTGAATTCCTTGAATCTTTTCCTTACTCTTTCCAAATGAGAATCCCGGCTAATACCTGAAACTTCAGGAGTGTTATCACGCGGCTTCTCGCGTTGAGATCACTTGCCAATGAGGGATGAAGAAACCGCGCTGAAGCGCAAGGCCAATAACAAGAATACCAATGGCGAGGAGCAGAACCAGGGTAAAAGCTGGAAGAAGAAGAAAGGGAACTTCTTTTCTCAGAAGAAGTCCCCAAGTGAGAGCAGTGCCCATGCTGAGCAGGGCAAACCAGCTGAGATCCTTCAGCTTGGTTATTCTGCACCGGTGGCAGCTAAGCCACTGAGATCACACCCTCCTAAGGGTAAATTCTACTTCCAATTCGTATTCGTAGTATAAGCATCATTTCTAGTATACTCCACGCACACATGTGCTACCCTCTAACCTCAGGTTCTAGCTCCGGAGCCGCCAAAACCTTCTCCGACGGCCGCACCTATGTGTGCAGAAAGTGCAACCAGGACCATCCTGGTAAGGACTGCTATGGGGGAGATCAAATGCTACAACTGCCAGAAGCTGGGACACACAGCTAACAAGTGCCCAGAGAGTGGAAAGCCGAAGGGAAACTTTCAGAGCTACAAGCAGAGAGAGGGCAAGGAGGTGGCATCTGGCGATGCACCGGCCCAGCAGGCACCTCAGGGACAGGGATCCCGGGGCCCTCAGAGGGGTGCACCTCAGAGGCAGCCTGTTCTGCATGTGATTGACCGCGATGGGCCCGGTTCGAAATCCGGCCAAGGTAATCACCTAAACCTTTAATCCTTGAAATAGCATGCCTAGTAGTAGAGTAATGTATGAGTGAATGCATGAGTAAATAATGGTGTATATTGAGCATGAAATGAAGTAGTTGAAACTAGTACTCACCGTAGATGAAATTTGTAACCATAGGAAACTTTAGTATCTGTTACCCAATACCGGTAACCTTGAATCAAGAAGAGATCGACATCACCAACCACGACTACACCAACAAACAGTGTCAGGTCATCCGACCAGGTATGATTTTATTAAAGGGATACCTGACACCCGAAGCGCAAATCTCAATCATCCGACGATGCAACGAGCTAGGAACGGGTCAAGGTGGATTTTACACACCCGAATTCCCCGGTGGAGCGAAGATGAAGCTGAAGATGATGTGCTTGGGAAAGGACTGGAATCCTTATACCAAGACATACCAGGAGACACGAACACAAGACGGAGCGACGCCACCGACAATACCACCGGAGTTTCAGACCCTCATCACACAAGCAGTTGAACTTGCACAACAATGTGAACCTGAACCAATCCCCGCACTTGAAGCGGACCTTTGTATCGTCAACTTCTATGAAAAAGAAGGACGACTTGGGTTACACCAAGACAAGGACGAGACAGCGGAATCTCTTGAACAAGGAGTGCCCGTAGTGTCTTGGTCCATTGGTGATGACGCCGTATTCCTGTATAGCGAGCAGAAGCGTGTGGACCTCGCACAGAAACTGGTATTGAGATCAGGAGATGTCCTAATCATGGGTGGAAACTCTAGGATGCTGTATCACGGGATCAACAAGATCAAGTTGAATACGGCACCGCCGGCAATAATCAATGCCACACACATGAAACCAGGACGCCTGAACCTTACCTTTAGAAAGTATTAAATTCCTAGTATCATGTAATCTATTAGTAACGTGTATTAGAGACACATGTATGATTGGTTTATCAATAAAGAGCAGTGTTGATTTAATTCCACTTGTGTCCACCATCAATACTTATCCAATTGTGAATCAATAGGTTGTGGACTCGGTACCGAAGGTAACCTGAGCATCCTCACCGAAGCACAAGCCGGCAGAAGCGGCACCATCTTAACGGGAACCTTCCCAGTAAATGGCATTGATGCCAATGTATTATTCGACTCCGGCGCCTCTCACACTTCGTATCACCATCCTTTGTGAAGAGGTTGAAGCTAGATGCGGAGCTACCGAACTTCATGGTTACTCTCCCATCGAAGGAGCGTAAAGTGCACCAAATACTACAATCAGCCACATCGAAATCAAAATGAAGCGTTTCCCATTTCCTTCATCGAATTCAATGGATTGGGATTCGACTTAATTATGGAATGAATTGGTTGGAGCGGCACAAGGGTAGAATCCTCTGCGCCGAGCATCGTGCTGCTCAAGAGTCCTTCTGGGGTTACCGTATCTTACCGCCAGAGACCGAGAGAGCCTTCGACCACCCTTATATCCGCCATGGCCATGTACCGGGAGCTCAGAAAGGGCCAAGAGGTGTATCTTTGTTATGTACAAGACCTGGAACGAGATCCAGAGTTCAGTGACGATCCCATTGTATCCGAGTATCCCGATGTATTCCCTAAGGAGCTACCCGGCATGCCACCACCGAGAGCAGTGGAATTCGAAATTGATCTATTGCCAGGTACCGGTCCCATTGCTAGGGCACCGTACCGCATGGCACCAGCAGAGATGACCGAATTGAAAGAGTTGAGAATCTTCTAGACAAGGGGTTTATACGCCCGAGCGTATCACCCTGGGTAGCACCGGTCTCTTCGTGAAAAAAAAAAAAAAAAAAAAAAAAAACAAAAAAAAAATACAAAAACAAAAAAAAAAAAAAAGAAAACGAATCTCAGGACGGTAGCCTCCGCCTTTGCATTGACTACCGCGAGCTGAATGCGGTCACAGTCAAAAACAAATACCCACTACCACGTATCGACGACCTATTCGACCAGTTGAAAGGAGCCTCAGTCTTCTCCAAGATCGACCTCCGTTCAGGGTACCATCCGATTGCAATCAAAGAGCAAGACATCGAGAAAACGGCATTCCGTACCAGATATGGCCACTACGAATTCACAGTGATGCCATTCGGTTTGTCAAACGCACCGGCAAAATTCATGGACCTCATGAATCGTTTATTCAGTGAGCAGTTGGACACTTCGGTTGTGGTCTTCATCGACGACATCCTTGTATATTCTAAATCACCAGAGGAACATGAAACCCACTTGAGGAAAGTGCTTGAGACACTGCGCGAGAACCAGCTTTATGCGAAGTTCTCCAAATGCGAGTTTTGGCTTGATCAGGTATCATTCCTCGGACATGTCATCTCGAGCGCAGGTATCTCGGTTGACCCTTCTAAAGTAGAAGCTGTACGATCATGGCCTAGACCCAAGACTGTTACCGACATTAGGAGCTTTCTTGGTCTAGCCGGTTACTACCGGAGATTTGTAAGGGACTTCTCGAAAGTCGCCAAGCCCATGACTACATTGATGAAGAAAGATGCACCGTTTGTATGGACAGACGAGTGCGAGCTATCATTTCAGAAATTGAAAGACTCATTGACCTCAGCGCCCATCCTTACTCTTCTAGAGGGCACAGAGGGATTTGAGGTGTACTGTGATGCATCAGGCAAAGGAATGGGATGCGTACTCATGCAGCATGGCAAGGTTGTTGCTTATGCCTCCCGCCAGCTGAAGAAACATGAGGAGAATTACCCGACTCACGACTTAGAGTTAGGAGCCATTGTCTTCGCCTTGAAGATATGGCGACACTATCTCTATGGGGTAAGCATCACCATCTACTCCGATCATAAGAGCTTACAGTATGTATTCACTCAGAAAGAACTCAACTTGAGACAGAGAAGGTGGATGGAGTTTCTCTCAGACTACGACATCAACCTGCAGTATAAGGAAGGGAAGGCAAACATTGTAGCCGACGCCCTGAGCCGTCGAGCACACTCGCTCCATTCGCTACTCGCTTCTTCTAGCTTGGTTGACGAGGTGCGAGACGCCCAGTTGAGCGACCCTTACCTAACCGAAATCAGACACAAGATCGAGAATGGTACATTTGAGAAGAAAAAGTATGATTTTAAGCTACATGAAGATGGTTTGATTCGGTTGAATGGCAGGCTATGCGTCCCCCAAAGCAATGCTGAGCTAAGGGATCGCATCCTGCGAGAGTCACATAGTTCTACATTATCAGTCCATCCGGGAGCCTCCAAGATGTACAAAGACATGAAGAGGTACTTCTGGTGGTCTGGAATGAAGTCAGATGTGACGGAATTTGTATTGAGATGCTTGACATGCCAGAAGGTAAAATTTGAACACCGTAGACCGGGCGGAATGGTACAGTCGATGCCAATTCCGGAGTGGAAATTTCATGATATCTCCATGGATTTTGTTGTAGGACTCCCACCTGCTAGGGGAGGACTCAACATGATCTGGGTTGTAGTAGATCGCCTTACCAAGGTTGCCAGATTCATACCGATGAAGGACACCTGGAAGGTAGTAAAGCTAGCTGAGCTTTTTGATAAGGAGATTATCAGACACCACGGAGTCCCTAAGACCATAGTATCTGACCGCGATACCAGATTTCTTTCGAGATACTGGAGAGCTACAAGGGAAGCGTTGGGTACAGAATTGAAGTTGAGTACCGCCTTCCATCCTCAGACCGACGGTCAGACAGAAAGGACCATCCAGACACTGGAGGACATGCTTCGGGCATGTGCCTTGGACTTTCAGGGGAGTTGGTTAGACAAGCTTCACCTTATCGAGTTCTCGTATAATAATAGTTATCACGCCTCGATTAAGATGTCGCCTTTCCAAGCTCTATACGGTAGACCTTGCCGTACACCCTTGTGTTGGGATGAGTCAAGTGAAGCGGTCATAATAGGACCGGAGTACCTTGAGCAAGTGCAAGCCGAAGTGCAACAAATTTGAGCTAACATGAAGGCAGCCCAAGATAGACAGAAATCCTATGCGGATGTGAGACGACGCGACCTCGAGTTCGCCGTGGGCGACCAAGTGTTCTTGCGAGTTTCACCTATGAAGGGTGTCTTCAGATTTGGTCAGAAGGGCAAGCTAAGCCCAAAGTTTGTAGGGCCGTACACTATCACCGAAAGAGTTGGTTCAGTAGCCTACAGGTTAGCACTACCTGAGGACTTGGGACGTGTCCATGATGTATTTCATGTGTCATAACTCAAGAAGTATATGGCTGATCCTTCTCATGTGTTGGAGCCCGAGCACTTATCCATTGAGCCAAACATGCGATATGTCGAAACCCCAGTGAGAATCCTTGATAGGAAGACCAGAGACACTCGCCATAAGTCTATACGAATGGTGAAGGTCCTATGGTCTAACCATGATGTCGAAGAAGCGACATGGGAGTTGGAAGATGCCATGAAGGCTAAATACCCGCAGTTATTCATAGACTAGAGAGTCTAGTATTTAGTATACGGGTACGGGTCGTACCCCTTTTAAGGGGGGTAGAACCCTTTGCTTTAGCATTGCTTCGGGGCAAGCATTGCATTTCGTATGGCACATGTAGTGCGAGTGAATTTAGTATGGATGTGTATGTATGTGTAATGTGTAATGAATGATGTGTATGTGTAATGTATGGTGTATTGGTGTAATGTGTATTGTGAATGGTAATGGTGTATTGTGTATTGTGGAATGGTATGAATGAGAATGATGGATTGTGTATGTGAATTGTGAATTGTGTATTGTACTTGAATTGTGTATGCTTGTAATGTGGAATGAAGTAAACACCTCATAGGTGTAGTAAGACACATTATGGCAATTGGTTTGCATAATGAGTAGAATTATAAAACTATTAACCTTGAGCAACTTTGAGGGCAAAGTTTCTTAAGGGGTGTAGATTGAAATACCCCGTAATTAAAAATAGTGATTAATTAGGCTAATAAGTAATTTAGAAGCTTAATTAAGTGTAAATAATTATTAGGGAACAAATCCCGAAGAAAACGGACCTTTAAAACGGTTTAAAAACATTACCGAACCTTAAAGCGCGTTTTTCGAGGTAACCGGGAAAACGTGTCTTTAAGCGGGTCAAATAGACTCGTAACAGTTTTGGTCAACTAAATATTCATTAATAAATATTAGTGAAGCTGTAGGACCAATAAAAATCAATAAAACGAGAGTTTAGTAAAAACTGTCAAAAACGGGAAGTTGTGGGGTAGAAACGTAATTAACACAAACTTATGTGTCCAAGAATGTAAAAAGAATTTTAAAACCCCCTTGGTCTTTGTGTGTGTCCGATTCTACATATATACACACACTCACCCACACTTCCTTATTTACTAAAAACAAAAACAATAAAGTAAACCTCACCCCACTCTATTACTCTCTCACAATTCTCTCCCTACCCCATTCCTCTTTTCCTCACGTGACCAGCACCCTCACTCTCTCTTTTTCCTCTCTTCTTCAACCTCCATCGGTTCCCATGGAAGATTGAAACAAAACACAAAAACCTCACCTTCTCTCCTTTGTAACTCTCTCCACACTCTTCCAAAAATTATAAAAACACCACCATTGTGATCCTCTCCTCAAGAGCTACATTTTCATCTTTCCAAAATCCAAAAACAAGCATTTTCGATTTTGAGGGTATACCCCATTTGAAGCTTCAACACCACCATTAGAAGGCTCTTGTTCTTCTTGTTCTTCTAAGGTAAAAATATCTTCAAAAACTCCATCTTTTTCTAGCCTAAATGGCAAAACGAAAATTTAGACTAAACCTTGTTTGGTCTCTTGTATGTCCAGCCGATTTTGGCATTGTGGTGGTGTGAGAAACCTTGTTCTTGAGCTATCCCAAACAGCTCTTGTGCCCTTGGAAGGTAATAAATTTTCTAAACCCTAAAACCTAGATTAAAGCTTGATTAATGGTTAGGGTTAGTTCATAGTATTGAATGGTGTATGTGAATGGTTGTAGTGTTAGTGGATTGAGATTACAAAACCGGTAGAGAAAGAGGAAGGAGAAAGAGAGAAGAAGCTTGTGAAGTAACAAGGTAATATACTCACCCTTGTGTAGTCTTGTAATTGTATATGTAACAGATTTTTAAGAATGGAAATGGGTATTGTAAAATGATAATGCATTAATGGTATAATGTGTAAGAGAATACAAGTATTTTGAAGCTTTAAAAGACATGTAAAACTGTTACAAAACAGATTGGGGAGTAGTGTTTGTGTGCAGGAATTTTGTAGTGTTTTAGTGTTGTTTTAGTATTGAGATTGTATATGGGAGCTTGTGTATGTTGATGTTATTGAAAACAGGTGAGACAATATAGATGTGAGTAAAACAATGTGGTGAGAGTATAAAATTATAAGGGAGACTATGGCAAAATTTGCCTAGGATTAGAACACTTAGAGAATTAAAACTAGGTGAATAAAGGGAGTGTGTAACAGATTTTGATTAAGGAAGATAGAGGATAAGTTGAGAGAGATAGTTAATGTAATTATAATGTGTTAGGAGTGTTAGAAATGACATTAGAAGAGGGAGTGGTAGATGGAGAGTGTTAGTGCTAAAATCTGTAGCAAACACAACTAGGGAAACAACTAGTGAAAGTGTGAGTTGAAACTTAGAAAATTAGATGAGTGAATGAGTATAAAATTGTGTAAGGAGTTAGGAAATGAACTAGGGTGTATTAGGAGGTTTAAATGGTGTTAAAACATGTAGGATTAAGTGTAGGAACAATGGGGAAGTAATGGGTGAAAGAGCGGACTGAAAACAGAAATTAAAATGCAAATACTGGAATCGACCGGACTTGCGACCGGACTTGCAAGTCCGGTCGAGCAGAAAAATTTCCCGTCAGTATGCTACTGGAATCGACCGGACTTGCGACCGGACTTGCAAGTCCGGTCGAGCAGAAAATTTTCCCGTCAGT
The DNA here is from genome assembly GCA_023374045.1 of Limonium bicolor. Lineage (NCBI taxonomy): Eukaryota > Viridiplantae > Streptophyta > Magnoliopsida > Caryophyllales > Plumbaginaceae > Limonium > Limonium bicolor. The sequence goes on from CM041780.1 coordinate 55,672,562, forward strand.
ATGCTACTGGAATCGACCGGACTTGCGACCGGACTTGCAAGTCCGGTCGAGCAGAAAAATTTCCCGTCAGTATGCTACTGGAATCGACCGGACTTGCGACCGGACTTGCAAGTCCGGTCGAGCAGAAAAATTTCCCGGCAGAATGTTACTGGAATCGACCGGACTTGCGACCGGACATGCAAGTCCGGTCGGACCAAAAAAAATTCCCGATGAAACCTACTGGAATGGACCGGACTTGCCAGGGTCGGTCGCAAGTCCGGTCCTGACAAAAAAAAAAAAATTTAATTTAAATAATAATTGTATATATATATGTATATGTATACCCATACATATATGTATATGTACATGTGTGTAAGCATGCAAACCTTAAGTAAGAAGATAGAAACTTAAATAAAGGAAAAGTAAGTGAGTAAAGTGTAAGTGTAAGAAGTATAAGGACATAGTAAGTATGAGTTAAGTAATGATAGCTGAATTAATCATTCGATTGTATGTATGTAATAGGACTTGATTTGTGACATCGAAGGACGTTTGGAATTACGTACAACGGTGAACGGTATGGATTCCTCATGCCCCGTATGCTATCTTGGTTACTCTGATTTGTGTGTTGTGTGCTAATTGATCACCAAATAAGATAAATGCACGAATCGGAGTTAATATGCATACTTGTGAATATGTAGTGTTGTATGATGTTGTATATTTTCTTTAATTCTTAGTTTGTATACTTCATGAAATGTATGGATGATATGAATGTGTGTATGTATGTTGTATTGTACCGTGACCGTTATTTATTGTGTTTGGACTTCTAACTTATTCCTAACAAGCTAACCATCCTAACTTAAAATGGTAATTAAATTGGAATGAGTAGAAGTCCGATATAGTTTCGGCCACGCGTGAGGATGCGGAGTCACGAGAGGTTGGCTCCAATTCCTGACTCTTAAACTGGTCCGCGGCCCAAATCCCTTAAGTGGGTAGCATCCCGGATTGGTGAGTCAAGTAAATCCCGGATGTGGGACGGTGTAGTCCCCAAGGCCGGAGGTCCCGACGACTTGACTTGAGTATAAGTAAGTAAGTAAGAATGAGTAAGTAAAGTAAAAAGGAAGTAAGTAATTGTAAGTAAGAAGAAGTAAGTAATGAGTAAAAGAGTAAAGCATTCCGATTAACCCGGATGCATAATTTGGCTAACCTTGTGAAGGTAAGTAAGATGTGTACTTGTAATGTTGCCTTGATTGTGTAATGAATTGTATAGCATGTATATTGTATGAAGAGCATGTATGTATGAATAATGAATGGCATGTTTAGTGGACGTCAAATAGTCGGCGTGCCCTAGCTAGCACGCGGTATATGCGGAGTCCATATGCAGCTTTTGCTGAGCCCCTTGGGGCACCATTTTTACTACACGCAGGTACTCGAGATTGATGAAGATGTGAAGATCTACTTTCATTTCTTTTATCTTCTTTTTGGTTGTAAACAATGAATTGGAGATGGGTGTACTAAGTAGTACAGGGCTACAGTTTTTTATTAGCCGGTGTACCATGGGGTACACCTTTTTGGATTTTGATAGAATGGAGCATTGGTATAGATGAGTAGGTAATTAAACTCATTCTTTTGGAACTTAGGGATGGAAATGTAATTGTATACTTTAAATACTCGGTGATCCAGGATGTAAGTACTTGGCACATGTTATTTTGACAAGTAATTTAGTAGCTCGGTACGTTATGTTCATCAGACCGTGACTGTAAGTATTAGTAGCCTTGCTAGCCGTATGGGCGGTTAGCGGCATTGTTTCACCCGCCGTAGTAAGTATGTAATAATTCCGCTGCGAACTCGTAGGATTAATAGGACGATTGGACGGTAAGCATAGGATTAGCGGTTGGGGTGTTACATATACACGAGATCTAAATTCTCCACATGTTAAGAGAACAATCTACTCTTAACACCTAACTCTCAGTATGAGCCTCGGATTACCAAGAACGTTTCAGTATGAAACTTATCTTTACCACCACGGCGTATAGCTCCCTCTTGTTCACCCTATCCTTTCCGTGCTCTCAGAATCGTTACCCTAACCCTAGAATTACTGTCTCATTATATAGATATCGTAACAATCGATTTACAACTCATAAGCTAAAGATTTTATTTATCTTTAACAGATATATAAAATCCTACTCAAGATATTCTATCTTCTATCTTTAATTCCTCGGTTTAGGTCTGGCGCACTGCTTCCAATATTGTCTGTTAATTCACATTAGTATGGAACTGAGTTTGCCGATCAAAACGACATCAACAGTTTCCCCCTTTTTGATGCGGCAAACTGTTGAAGTCTTGAACTCATCGTACTGATTCCCCCTGAATCTTATATTACAGTAACTTGGTATGAAATTATGATCAGCTGTCGGCTGTTCCCCCTCAATCTCGCATCCTCTTCTACTTGCCCTGTACTCAGAGTAAAACTCACAACCTTTTGCGCATTAAATGTGATACGACAGCAAGAAAAGAAAAATTAAGAGACAGGTAAAGAAACAGAAACATCGCATCATAATCCAACTTGAATCACAGTGTTTAACAGATAGAATGATAGAGATCTAGCTCAAAAACCAAAGTATCATGCGCTAGCCATAAACGCATCACAAGTCTAACCATGCATTTGCTGTGTGTACACCAATCCATTTGTCTTAAAAAAAAATATAAGAACTTCGAAGACTTCCAAATACACTTCCCCCTTTTGCCACATCAAAAAGAGACACAAGATAGCAGATATTGTAATGAATAATTAGGGGAGGGGTAGGATGCAATCCAGCTGAAAAACACTAGAATTTTTCAGATTGTTCAGAGGTTGAGTTATTTGCAGACATCATGGAATCAAGTTTGTCCTCCAGAATCCGCAGCCGGTCCAGTAAGCGCTTCTCCATTGCCATCATTGAGTCGAGGACTGACTGGACCAAAGAGGTGGTGGAGGGAATTGCACGGTCAGTCTTCTCCTCATGTTGCCCTGGTTGTTTGAATTTCCAGCCTGCCGATGTCAATTCCAAGCCCATCTTGGAGAGTGTTGCGACAGCTAGATAGTTAGTGGGTTGAGCAGTGATGAAAAAAGCATCTTCTTTAACAAGATTGAAGTGACGAAGAACCTTTGTAAGCCAGAAGGGATAAGGAATGGAGGGCTTGGGGCTATTCACAATTGACCGCAAGTGAGATATGATAATTCTTGGCAAGGAGAGATGAATCTTTTTATCTAAGCACCACATCAATCCTAAATCCACGGGTGTGACCTTATCACGCATGTCAGAGCGTGGAAGTAATGTTTGATAAGCCAGCAAGTGAAGCAATCTCGGTAACACACCTAGGTCTCTCTGTGGATAGTGCTTCAGTCTAGAACTAGCACGAGTCAGGCCAAAGTGTTGCACCACGTCAGAATGCGGTGCGACATCCACTTTCTGAGTATTGAACTCCGCTAAACCATCAAGAGGTACATCAAGAATCATAGCAAGCCATGCTGGAAAGATTATCATTTTGATTCCAGCAACCTCAGTCTTAAACTCGTATGGTGAAACAAATTCTAAGTTTAGGGCAAACGGAAAAAGTAGCTCTGGGTAGTAGTTGGTTTCAGAATTAAATAATTTGTCCCAACCTTGAAATTGAACAATTTCCACTAACGATTCCAGCGAGTTCTTGCCTAACCAATCACAATCCACCAATTTTCCAGGAAGAATGTCGGATTCAAGCATCGAACGATTAAAAATGGGTTTCTGTGGAAAGGTGCGACCTGGGTTTTGCGACCGTTCTTGATGAAAGCCTTTACCTTTGATGCGAAAGGACACGTGGTACAGACTTCAGCCTCTTCGACGATCGCTGTTGAACTACTGGAGAATCACCCTCTTTGCGCTTTGGGTTCACCGAGGAAGCATCTTCGACTCCCGGAGCATCTTTCTTGGCAGGTTTGCGCAACCGACGGCGTGTTTTGGCCAGAGGAATGTCGTCCTCAGTAGGAACAGCAGAAGAATCTTCATCGCTGACAATGGTGGTTTCTTTTGGAGTTGGAGATTTTGCTTCGGGTGAGGGTTTTGAAATGGAATCGGGGACTATTGTTTGTTGGCTATAATTTTCTGGTTTTTCAGTAGCAATAGGAACAGCATCCTCATAGATGAGTTGTTCGAAAGAATCCATGGCTGAAAGCAGAGGGGAGTGAGGAAAAATTCAAGAACGAAGCTAGAGAAGATCAAGAGTTGGCTCTGTTGAGAAACTTCGGGAGGTGTAACCAAGTGAGTAAACAGTAGATGTTGTAAGTATACTGAGAGTGAGAAAAGGAAGTAAGGTATAGTGTGGGTTTTTGTGTTTTTTTTTTAATTAAAGCTAAACTTCTCCGTTTGAAAAATAAACACGGTTGAGAGATCTAGACTGAGGCTATCGGAATAAAACCCTTAGAAGATTAGGAAGATGAACACATTTATCTACAGAGATATCGACCAGTATACATTAGGGAAAAATGACTCCAGTCTCCTGACATTAACAAATCTCCTTTAGTGAACATACCACAAGCGGGACATGTGGATCATTTGATTGGATAACTTCGTTTGAAACGACAAGAGGTGAGAAGTACAATCATATTCCATTATACCTTTCATCACCACAGACTCATACTCACAGCTATGTAAGACAATATTTGCGTTATTTAGGAAACAACACCTTGACTTTTTCTCTCCATCCATGTAGCGACTTTGGGTCAACTTGTCCAGAGTAGTTACCCTTAGAAAGTTAGATGATGAAGCATCCTTGAAGACTTAATTATCGAATGAAAGAGGCCAAATACGTGTTGTTTGTGCTGTGAGCAGTGGAATCTCTTGCCTTGTTCATACCATTATATTATATAGCCACTGTAATGTTATATCAGTTACTTTTATTGCATATTCCAACATGGTGCTTGGGAGACACATCCAGGAGATTTATACGAAAGAAGAAGAGAGATGCATACATCCAACTAAGGTATATTCGGAAGAAATGCTGAAGAAAAACAACATACTCATCTTAAGTACCTTCATAACGGTTTATTCATAAAAAGACTTAGTATAGAATACTATCATCCATGTGGAATAACCAGAGATGTTTAGAGTTAAAAAGACTAAAAAGAAAGAGCAATTCAAAACAAATCCACAACCGGACGAAATTAAAAAAAATGTAAAGAATTTAAACATCTGATCTATCTCTCACTTGGTATCTACCATGCCAATCTCAAAACGAAGTCACTCAAAGGTTTCACTTGATAAGGAATTGGTGAATATGTCGGCCAACTGTTTTTCTGTGGGGCAATGAACAAGGATAACATGGCCATGTTCAACATGATCACGAATAAAATGATGACGGATGTCAATGTGTTTGGAACGTGAGTGATGAACTGGGTTTTTGGTTAGCTCAATTGCACTGGTATTGTCGCAATAGAGAGGAATGGGAATGAAGAAGAGACCATAATCTTCGAGCTGCTGATGAAGCCATAAGATCTGAGCACAACACGCCGCCGCAGCCACATACTCAGCTTCAGTCGTAGACAGAGCAACCGAAGCTTGTTTCCTAGAAGACCACGCAATGAGATTAGAACCCAAAAATTGAGCTGTGCCCGTGGTACTCTTCCTATCAGTAAGAGAGCCACCAAAATCTGCATCAGTATACCCAGAGAGTGTAGGTAACGAAGTAGCCGTGTATAAAAGTCCAAGAGATGATGTTCCTTGTAAGTACCGGAAAATACGTTTGACCGCTTTGACATGAGGTGTTTTGGGATTAGACTGGAACCGAGCGCAGAAACACACACTTTGCATAATATCAGGCCGACTTGCGGTAAGATAGAGAAGAGACTCTATCATCCCCCTATAAATGGTAGGATCTGTAGATTCTGCAGTGGGTTCCAGTCCGAGTCTAAGAGTAGTAGACATCGGAGTGAACATTGGTTTACACTCATTAAACTTATATTTGGCCAAAAGCTCCAGGGTGTATTTAGTTTGGCTGATAAAAGTGCCATCAGCTATTTGACGTATTTGTAAACCCAGAAAATAAGTTAACTCACCCATGTTACTCATTTGGAACTCCTTCGTCATCAAGTTCTCAAATTCTGTTGTCAGTTGTGGACTGGTGGACCCGAAGACAATATCATCCACATATATCTGGACCAACAGCTTATCCATCCCACACTGTTTGATAAACAATGTGCGATCAACATGTCCACGTACAAACTGTTGACTGACAAGAAACGAGGTCAATCTTTCATACCACGCCCTAGGTGCTTGTTTAAGGCCATATAATGCCTTTTTTAATCGATAGACATAAGTTGGATAGATAGGATCTTCAAATCCTGGTGGCTGAGAAACATACACCTCTTCCTTGAGATATCCATTTAGGAAGGCACACTTAACGTCCATTTGATAAAGTGTAAATCTATGTAGAGTAGCAAAGGCTATGAGCAATCGAATGGCCTCAAGCCATGCTACTGGAGCATAGGTCTCATCAAAATCCAATCCTTCCTGTTGATTATATCCTTTGGCAACTAGTCGAGCTTTATTTCTTGAAATCTGACCATTTGAATCCAGCTTATTACGATAAACCCACTTAGTTCCTATGACATTCTGATTTTCGGGTTTCTCAACCAGTTCCCATACTTCATTTCGCACAAATTCATTCAACTCCTCATGCATAGCGTTGATCCAGCTTTCATCTTCAAACGCTTCCTTCACAGTCTTGGGCTCTATTGTCGACACAAAACCAGAGAAAGCACAAAATGTTTGTGCATTCGACCTGGTTTGAACCCCTGAGTTCAAATCTGTCAAAATATTGTTGATCTCTATACCTGGAGCATTACGGGGTGTTAGACGACTCATAACTTCGCCCTCATGATTAATTTCTGGGGGCACCACAGTGTGTTCTGGTGGGGTAGTTTCTGAGTTCGGAACTGATAGTGGTAGGATTTCAGTATGCACTACTTCTACTTCTGAATCGGCTTCGGAATCAATCCACGGTTACATCATCAGCCTTATACCGGAAAAGATCATTTATCCCCTGATGACTTACTCGTCCACCAAAGTTAGTTTCGTCAAACTTGACATTCGCGGATTCTTCGACAACCAAGGTGCGCTTGTTAAACACCCGATAAGCTTTACTGCTCATTGCATAACCGAGAAACACCCCTTCATCACTTCTTTTATCAAACTTTCCTAGTTGATCCTTTCCATTATTGAGAATATAACATGAACACCCAAACACCCTGAAATGTGATATAGAAGGCTTGCGCCCTTTATACAGCTCATAGGGTGTCTTGATTAGAACTGGACGAATCAAAGCTCTATTAAGTATGTAACATGCTGTGTTAATCGCCTCCCCCCAGAAACTTGGTGCAAGACCACTACCATTTAACATCGTACGTGCCATTTCTTGGAGTGTTCTGTTTTTACGCTCCACCACTCCATTTTGCTGAGGGGTTCTGGCTGCAGAATAAGTATGAGTGATTCCACTTTCAGTACAGAACTGAGACATCTTCTGATTTATAAATTCCGTCCCCTGATCAGTCCTAATGGTCTTGACCTTATTTTCCGTTTGAGTCTGAATCCTAGCAAACAGACCCATAATCTCTCGAATGTTTGATCCTTACTATGAAGTAAAATCACCCACGTATACCTTGAGAAATCATCAACAACCACCAGTATATATCTCTTGCCTGACCTGCTCTGAATCCTCATCGGTCCCATTAAGTCCATATGAATCAACTCTAAGGTCTTAGTGCTACTGACAACATGAGTTGGTGTGTGTGACACTCTTGTTTGTTTGTTCAGAGCACAATCAGTACATACAACATCGTGACCTATTTTCCTTGGTGGTAACCCGTTGACTAATTCTTTTAGTCTCAACTTGTTAATTAATCTATGATGAGCATGCCCTAACCTTCGATGCCACAATATTTCTTCATCATCCTTTGCTGTAAGACAGGTCAGATCTTCTTGGTCATTCACATTTACCATGTAAAGATTTCCTACTCTACATCCGTGTAGCAGTACCTCCTGTGTAACCTTGTTACGAATTTGAAATCCATTGGAGTCAAAGACAACCTCCGAGGGACCCTTGTCGCACACTTGTGACACGCTTAACAGATCATGACTGAGACCTTCCACCAAACTAACTTGATCAATGCAGTTCTCTTTGCCAATCGTCCCTATTCCTATTATTCTCCCTTTGCCATTGTTTCCAAATGTAACTTTTCCTCCTCGATGTTCTTCTAAGGAATTGAACTTCTTCCTATCTCCGCTCATATGTCGTGAGCACCCACTGTCCATCAGCCACCAGTTCTCACATAACGAGGTAGCCAGTGCCTAAACACACCCAATCACTGTTTAGCTTTAGGTACCCATACTTGCTTAAATCCTGTTTTACGACTAAAGTGAGTGATAGTTGTTATCATTAGCTCTAGACTGACGTGTATTGCCAACAAAAGATTTCCTATAATATAAACTTCTACAAAAGCCAACACTATGACCGGGTTTGTGGCAATATTGACACAACAAAGTTGACTTAGTAAATCTTTCATAAGAAATCTTTCTCACTGGTGTATAAACAGGTGTAGCACTTTTCTTCTTCCCGGTTAGCATCTGAGTTAAATCCGCCTTCCCAGTGTACCAAACGGGATTCCGTGGTATTGCTATTTCTTTCTCTCTCCTAACCTTGGACAAGTTATCCTCTAGCATCTCATTTTGCTTTCTCAAGTTCTCATGCCTCTCTTGTAACGTTTCAAATTCAGATTGAACCCAAGCAGGTAAACAAGCAACTCTCTCTTTTATCGGTTTGACAAACTTAATAGTAGATTTTTCTTTAACCTGAGATTCATTATTAGGCTCTATAGGAATATCTAGTTTTGACAGTCTAGATTCAAGCAACTTAATCTTAGCAACAGCAGTCGTTAACAAGCTAAACATTTCTTTCTTTGACAAGGTATTGAATGTATTTTCTATGAGTTCAGGACTTACCTCGTCTGCTTCTAGGATCTCTTGCCATCCATCTTTAGCCATCATGCAGAAGTTCCTATCTGATTGTACGCTGATCCTTTTATCATCGTCAACCACCGCAGTCATGCATACCTGAGCTGTTTCTTCTGCCTCTGAGTCTGCATCTGACTCCTCTTGTCCCCATGCTGCTGCTGCCGCCTCAGTAAACTTCTTGATTTTATCACGAAAATCATCCTTTGATCTTAACATACAATCTTTTACCACATGTCCAGGCTTGTTACAACGGAAACAGATAATTTGTTCCTTCTTGGACTTAAATCTGTCAGGTCGGGACCCAGACCCTCTTCTTCCACCGAAGATCTTCCTGATTCCGTTAGCTATCATTGTAATTTCTTCATCCTCATGAACATCATCATCTTCCTTATCACTTGATATCTTCTTCGCCTTTAGTGCCAAATCCTTATTTACACTTAGACCAACTAGTCCACCCTTCATCTTGCCTTCATACACCGTTAGTTCAGACCCCAGTTCTTCAAAGGATAATTTTGACAGATCCTTTGTCGACTCCAAAACGGTAGTGAAGTTCAGCCACTCTTTGCATAAACTATCCAGAAACCTCTCGTTTATTTGAGCATTATCCAGAGTCACTCCAACAGCCTTGAGCTCACACAAAATTTTATCAAATTTTTCTATTGCCTCCGAAATTGTTTCGCCTTCTTCCATCTTAAAATTGTCAAGCTGCCTCTTGAGTTGCTTTCCTTTTGCCTTCTTGACTGAATCTGTCCCTGCGTATGCCGTCTTGAGGAACTCCCAAACCTCTTTTGCAGTGCGTAAACCCAAGACTTTTTGTTGGTCTGAGTCTGACAAGGAAGACATTATGACTCTCCGAGCCTGTCGATTCTTGCTTATCAACTTGTTGTCATTCTCTCCCCAGCTTGATTTCGGCTTATCCTTGGTGACTCCTTCATCAACATATTTCGGTTTCAGATCTCCCTCAGTCACTACATCCCAAAGTTGAAGATCGATGGAAATAAGTTGATCCTCCATCTGTTCACACCAACTCGTATAGTTGAACTTTGTCAACTTAGGTGGTTTGACACTGTAAGTATTCATCTCGACCTACCCTGAGAAAGTTTCCTCTAAATTTAGGGTAACCTTGCTCTGATACCAATTGAAAAACTTACTGTGTGTGAGATGTGAACTAAGATAATACACCGACTAAAGAAGCGAACGAAAACTCAGATTAAACTCAGGAACAAGTATCGCCCTCGATACACAATATGCACGTGATAAGATCACCAAACAACCTATACACGAGATCTAAATTCTCCACATGTTAAGAGAACAATCTACTCTAAACACCTAACTCTCAGTATGAGCCTCGGATTACCTAAAACGTTTCAGTATGAAACTTATCTTTACCACCATGGCGTATAGCTCCCTCTTGTTCACCCTATCTTTTCCGTGCTCTTAGAATCGTTACCCTAACCCTAGAATTACTGTCTCATTATATAGATATCGTAACAATCGATTTACAACTCATAAGCTAAAGATTTTATTTATCTTTAACAGATATATAAAATCCTACTCAAGATATTCTATCTTCTATCTTTAATTCCTCGGTTTAGGTCTGGCGCACTGCTTCCAATATTGTCTGTTAATTCACGTTAGTATGGAACTGAGTTTGCCGATCAAAATGACATCAACATAAGTAAATAAAGATGACTAAGTAAAGTACTATTTACTTTTTATACAAATATCTTTCAAATTAGTGAATAGTGCCCAAATAGTACTAGTTTAAGACATAAGTCAATATAAGTATTTAAATTGGTCAACAAAGACCATAAAACCTCCTAAGTACAAAAAGGGGCCGGTTTTTATGTGGTGAGTCAACACTCTTGTTAGTTTAATAAGTAAATAAAGATGACTAAGTAAAGTACTATTTACTTTTTATACAAATATCTTTCAAAAGTAACCTCTCACTTCATTCTTCATTTCCCTCTTGTTTTCCCACCTTCTTCATCCTCTCCTCCCTTCTCCATTTTGGTTTTGCTACAGCTCACACACCATCTCCATCTTCCATTGCCATTATCTCCTAGCTCCATATACCAAATTAAATTCCAAGACCACCATTCTCTTAGTCTCATCAAGCTCTTCAACTTTGTCTTCTCAAAATTCCAAAAGCTCCATTTCGGTGCCAAGAGGAATCACCATGGAAGGAGCTTGAGTTCATCTTTTCATGCATTGTTGATCATCTTTGCTTCAAGGTAAGGAAAACCAAAGAAAAACAACATTTCCTGTCATTTTTGTGCTTGACCGAAAATCACCTCTTCATGGTGTTTTCTTTTGATCTTTCATAGCTTCATTCCAATCTTCAAAGGGCTTGGTGGAGTCCTCTCTTGCTAGTTAATCCAACTCTCTTCAATTTCCAAGGTAAAACAAGCATTTAAGTGTTTTAAGACATTATTTAACTTAGGGTTTATAAATGAGTTTAAGCATGAAGCTTGAATGCTCATTACCCTTACTTATGTACTGGATAGAAGCTTGACAAGTGATCAAGCTTCCTTGCTAATTTTCTGTCCAAGAATACAAGAAAAGAAACCTTGGAGAAAAGAGGTAAATAAACTAATCTAATGTAGTTTTAATGCCTTAAGGAAAATGAGCTTGAATTGCTTATTAAAACTACCTAAAGAGCCAATGGTAAATGAGTTAGTAAAACACTCACAAGGAGTTAGTAAGGACATATGTGATGTTGAGTGTATTTGCAGGTCAAAAGCAATTATAATGTGGAAATTTAGTGTTTAAGATTTATGCAATTTAAGGGCCTAAGAGCCATGTTATTTAAGGGCCTAAGTGCCCAGCAATTTAAATTATGCACTATATTGTGATGTAGTGTAGTTTAAGGCTTAGTTGTGTGTAAAGAACATTTCTTGTGTGGATGAATGTTCTTGAATGTTTAAAGGTGAATACTATGTATTTTGGTGTAACAATGTGCTAGAGAAACCCAGGTCAAGATTTGGTTAATGTACAAGCAATCTTAGGTGTTTAGGTGAGGTTTGATGAACTATGAAGTGCAAGGAAATGACTAGGTGTTCTATTGGCGAGAGAGAATAATTTAAGAAGTTCTCGAGTGTTAAAAATGATTTAGGCATTATCTTGGAGGATTTAGGAATCAAGTGAGTGATTTGGGATACACCAAAGTCATGGTGAGAGTGTGTTTAGGACTTATGCAAATTTTGGTAAACAAGGAGGAAATAATGTCTTGAAAAGGAGGAGGTAAAAGCTTGTGAAGGGGAATTGTTAAGTAGTTGTGAAAAGGGTGTGTTGTGAGAAAAGATACTTAGGAGATGATGTTGTTAGCGGTGAGGAAATATTCTTGGGATATTTGTTTTCATAGGTGTGAAATACCACTTAGAGACTTAAGGAAAAAAAAACATTACAAGTGTTAAGAATTTTGTGAGAAAATGAGTAAGTGTTTAAGGAGTTAGAAAATGAGTTTGGTGGATGTTATATGGAGGTTTAAGTGTGCCAAATGATGTTAGAACACATTAGGAGGCTTGAGGACAAGTTTGGAGAAAATTTGACAATGTTTGGGAAGTTCCTGCAGTCGACCGACCCAGGGGACCGACCCTGGCTGGGTCGGTCGAACTGTAAGAAAACAACGGTAAATGTTTCTGTAATCGACCGACCTAGGGGGTTGGGTCGGTCGGTGGGTCGGATGGGCTAAAATGAAGAACAAAGACGTCTCTGGAATGGACCGACCCAGAGGGCTTTGGGTCGGTCGGAATAGTGTTGGGTCTGTCGGGCAAAAATCAGAGAACCCAAAAGTTACTGGAATGGACCGACCCAAGGGGTTGGGTCGGTCGGTGGGTCAGTCGACCCAAAACTTAAAAAAAAAAAAAAAAGAATGTGACTTATGTAGTAAACCCTAGTGGGTATAATGAGGACACCTAAGTTTAAGTTTAGTTGTAAAACATGTCATGTAAGTATGTAAACACTTAGTAAAATTGGAAGTTAAATACGGTAAATTAACCGACGTTACCAATTATGTATAGGAACTACATACGGAGGAACACAAAAGCAGCAAGGACCAAGGTATGGTTTTCTTGCAGTCTGTTGCCTACCGGTTTACACCGGCTTGTGTGTTGTTTGTTTTTCTGTGTGTTTATGACTTTATAAGACTTAAATCATGAAACGAGTTTACAGTAGTTGTTATTATTGTGTCGTGAGTGCACGAGTACCGTTAACCTCGAATACATACTAACCCATTAGTAAATTAAACAAGGTCACGTAAGAGAGCAGTACTCGGTTAACGTTTGCAACTAAGGAACGTTCTAACTACGGCAATGTTTGAACTAGTTGTGGGTTGTGTTACTGAATAATATCTCATCTCCCTTGTGTGTCTAACTGGACCTAAACCTTTGCTTGTGATTGAATGTGTCAAGTTCCATCAATGGGACTTCTAACAAGTGGTTAACCGGGGAGTGAGGAATCCGGTAGTTCCGGTCACGCGTGTATGTACGGGGGTCGACATCTGAATCAGATTCGGCTCTCTCCTTATGTTAAGGTTGTTTCCCTTTTTGGATTTCAACCACCCACAAGCTTAGCCAAAGCTTACCTACCTGACTTCCAATCGGGCTAGGGGAAATATGTGTTCGGTTGTGCGGATAACTATATCCGTCACACCTATGTGTTAAGTTACTCGTTCGACTAACAGAACTGTAACGAGTTTATGTAACAAGCTTGACATGAGGGTGAAATCATTCTCTAGGTTTACCAAGTTTACTAACTGTGTTGGGTCGTTTCCTAAAGTGAAATGTTCCTGCGATGTATGTGTTATTGTTGCTATGCAATATTTCTTGCTATGCTATGTATGTTGTATTTTAAATCAATGCCATGTTATCATGACAATTGGTTGCGTGTATCCCGGTAGCCGCTGGGCTGCACGTTAACTATACCAGCCAAGGGTTGCTGACCCCCTTTGGGGGCTCCATATTTATTTGTAGGATGAGGATCGAGGAAGCGGATTGGCTTTAGATCCTAGGATGTTGGTTTCTTTTGGGTACATTTTTGATGTTGGACCCGTGTTGCGCCTGTGCTCCCTTGGTGTTATATTTTGGATATCGCTTAAATTATAGTGACAGTTACAGTGACGGTATGTAAGTATTTATACTCGGTAAATGTTAATGTATTTATGGTTAATAGACTTATGCTCGGGAGTCTGTCATCAGACCGATACAGTTGTATGTATTCTGCCTAGTTAGCCACATGGGTGGCTAACGGCGTGTAACACCAAATCGTTTAGTTATTGTTTATGTTATGTATTTCCGCTGCAGAATCGTTTTACCGTAAAGTTTGCTGTAGGGGTGTTACACCTAATGAATAATGACAAAATGATAAAAAAAGAAGTGGTAAAGTTTATTAGAAACAAAGACACACATACCTAAATGATGATATCCTGAATTAGTCCTATAAGTTGTATCAAAAGTAAGAGCATCACCAATGAATGAATAATCAATCTGCATCCTCGCATCCGCCCAAAAAATGTTTGCAATCCTTTCCTCATTATCAACCTCAATTTCATAGAAAAACTGAGAGTTTTGGGCAGATTTTACCCTAAAGTACTCTTGCAAGTAAGTCGCCTCACCATGACGCATCACCTTCTCACGTTTTCTACTCAAGTGATTTTTCAAATCAACTTTCATAAATCCTACACACTCCCTCCCCCCCAGTAATTCCACACATGAAATCAAAAGTAGAACGTAGTCCAATACCCGCTTCATTGATAGACGTCAAAATTTCAGATTGAGCATCACTTATTTGACGATTGGCTCTTAACATGTGTGCCATTTTGGGAGGCTTAAGAGAATGCTCATGGTTATCATTCCACTATATGATTTTATATACAGATTTGGCTTCATAAAAAAAGAATGTAAATGGTTGCTTTGCATCCCATCCGTGACTCATTTACAGTCCGACACTTTTTTGTGCTTGCTTCAGCTTGGTCAGGAAGAATATTCAAGTTCTTCGGATCAATAACACTATTTTTCTTAAACCCCTCTTTATTACAAGAGTATCTAGCACAACGAACTTTACCAGTAATGGGGTTTTTGGAATGGAGCATAACCCTCACCGAGAAACCAACACAGATAGAATGGTCCACATAGAGTGTCCTGACTTCTTCAATAGAGGCAAACTCCAACCTCTTCCATGACTCTTCATCATCAGGGTTTACAAAATCTACAAATTAAAAGTTGACTTATCAAACACAAACTAATTTAAACGTTAATAACAACATGTTAACCTGATAAGAAAAAAATGTTAACTTGATAAGAACAAAACGTTAACCTGATAAGAGCAAAACGTTAACCTGATAAGAACAAAATGTTAGCCTGATAAGAACAAGAGGTTAACTTGATGCAGATGATGAGAGCTGCTCAGATTGTGCATTTTCACCAGAGTTAAAAGATATATGATCATCACCTACTAAGGGTGGAGATATATTTCCTTTAATAACAACAACCTTAGAAGTAGATGGAGCACATTGTTCATTAACAATGACAGAATTAGAAGAAGATGGAGCATGTTGGGAAAACTACTAACATAAGTAATTAAACCTAGCTAAGCAGGCAAGTGCACCCAATTTGTTGTAATATAACAAGTGTCGTATCCACAAGGAAATTGGTTTCTAAATCCCAAGATTTAGTACTTTAGGAAAAATGCAAATAAAAACAATAAACGGGGGGTTTAGCCAGAGGCAAGCTTAGTTGTTTGTAAATGGAAAAGCAATAAAACATTAAATTGTTTGTTTGATGGAATGGGTGGAAAAGTACCCTAGGATAGTGGGGAATCACCTAAATCACTCAAAGAATCTCATAACCATAACTCATTATCTCATTGTTTATTAGAGTTCAACTTATGAATCCCTAAATCATGGAAAATCTAATTCTTACCTAATTAGTCAAACCCCTTAATTAAAGGAGGTTTAAGTCACTAAGTAGCACTAAGCAAACACTCTTAAATAATATCCCTAAGATTTTACCCCCAAAATCAGGAGAGCAAAAGTTAGGGTTTATCCCCCTTTTAGTCAAATTCCAAACTCAAACTCAAATGTAGAATGGAACCACCATAAATGCAATAAGAGATCAATTTAAAGCATTAATTGATATTGAAGAGGATAAAACACGAGTATTAAATGAGTTAGGTTTCTAGCATTCAATGAGCAAAAATAGGGTCAAGCCCCATTCTAGGATACAAATGAAACTACTCAGCCATTAATAAAGGAAAGAGAAGGGAGAAATAGCCATGAGAGGAGCTTGAGAGCTTCAATGGAGGTAGAGTCTTCAATATTTTCTTCCTCCTCTTCTTCTCTTATTTTCTCCTCTTCTTTTCTCCCTTCTTTTCACGTCTCTCCCTCTCTTCTTTCTAGCTGGAAACGTGGGTGGTGAAGAATGAGAATAGAATCCCAAAATCTAGCTTTTCAAAACAAAAATCTGGGCAAATTTTTTGTCCGACCGACCTTGCCAAGGTCGGTCTCATGGGTTGGTCGGACTCTCTAGTGTGGGAAGCACGTGACATTTTTAAGCTCGACCGACCTTACCAAGGTCGGTCGATTCTAGTAGCTTTCGGCCCCTGAAATTTGGAATTCTAGCCTCTAGAACTTCCGATCGACCCTCCCAAGGTCAGTCCTAGGTTTGGTTGGGGCCAGTAGTGATTTTCTCCAACTTGTGCGGGGCCTAGAATCTTCATTGTGGCTCGGAATTGCTCCATGTAGACACCAAAAATTCTCACCCGTTTTTTTTATATTAAAACAGAAATACAAAAAAATAAGCATGTTTTTTTAATAAGACGGTCGTCCTCGTTTTCAATCAAAGGAATTTTCTTTTTCCTGACATTTAAATCTCACATTCCTTATAAAAAGGAGCCTGAGCCTTTTATTTGTAATCTGTTTTAATCTACTTTATTTTGTATACTTATTTTGTCGCCTTTGTTTTAAGTTGGGAAAATTACATCCCTCACCCATGATGTTTGGTTAAATTACACAGCCCACCCACGAGGTTTCAAAAATAACTTTGTCCACCCATGTGGTTTTCTTTATTTTACATCCAACAACTTTTCAAATATTTGATCAACTTAAAAGATGCTTAAATGTTGTCCAAAATTGATGAAACTTACATGAACGATGCTAAGGTGTTATATTTTGGTCTAGCGTGAAATCCAAAGTTTTTTAGGCTCATATGTGATCTGTGGGATCCAATGAAAACAAGTTGACATGTCACATATTTTATTGGGTCCCACAGATCACATATGAGCCTAAAAAACTTTGGATTTCATGCTAGACAAAAATATAACACCTTAGCATCATTCATGTAAAGTTTCATCAATTTTGGACAACATTTAAGTATCTTTGAAGTTGATCAAATATTTGAAAAGTTGTTGGATGTAAAATAGAAGAACCTACATGGGTGGACAAAGTAATTTTTGAAACCTCGTGGGTGGGGTGCGTAATTTCGCCAAACATCATGGGTGGGGGATGTAATTTTCCCTTTTAAGTTATTCCATTGTTTCGTTATATCCTTGCATTATTTTATGTACTCGATTGATTCCTACTTTTTTTATTATTTCCTTTAAATTTTCTCATTGTTTTATCATTACCATTTCTATCATTTTATGTGTCTCTTTTCTTTACTACTATTTTTTTCATTCATTTTATAGGTTTCATCTCCGTTACACGGGCATTATTTTTATTATTTTATGTACATATGCTCTTCTATTTATTTATACCTCGATATATTTTGAATCTTATTTTTAGTTATATTCCATAATTTCACGTCCTTAGATTCTCTCATTTTATTGTACACTTTCTTTTGGGCTCATAGCTTTTTTTTTTATAAAAGTTATTCAGTCAAAATTAGAGCTTGTGTATTATTTCACTCATGTGTATACTGAAATTTGACCTAGCTTAACTAGTTAAGGTACTTGTCATACAAACCCATGGGTCTCGGGATCGATTTCGGGAATGAGGGAAAACATTTTCTTTATTTTCTTAGCTCGTAACATGGTTATTCTTTTATTTCGTTGCTTTACTTAATGAATTCCATCATAGCTCAATCAGCAGAGTATACGAGAGAAGGAGGTGGACATACCGAGCTTGAAACTCGGCGAGTGCATTTTTGTTTTGAGCTCCCGTTTTTTGCCAAGGCCCTAATGGGTCCGATTTTAATAAGCCCATGTTGCTTAGTTAGCCCAATAAATAGCCAAAGGACTCTAGTTTACTAAAACCCTAGCCTCTTATTTATAAAAGGACAACCACAAGCCCTTCACTGTACAGATTGCAGATTGAGCCAGCCGACCAAATAAGAACATTCCATTCTCAGTCCTTTTCAAAACCCTCGAGTTTCTCGTCCTTGTCTTGTGTTCTCGTTTGACGTCCTTGCCACGACCACTACCACCATCACCACCAACACCGTCACTTTCTCCGCTCGCATCAAAAACCACCGCACAATCCCCAACTGCCTATGTCTATTCCTTTTCTGTCTTTTCGAATTACCGCTCACACCACCTCGTTTATCAAAAAAGGGAGTTCGACATCCCCAATCGGTAGAGTAAGTGGTACCGAATTCTCTGCGCAAGTGGTTATCTCCTTCTTTACGATTTTCTTTGCTTCCTCACGTTTCGATTTTGAGTTCTTTGCAAGTTCATTCTCAAACATTTTCGCTTTTGTTAGCCTTTTTATATTTAGTCTACATTATCCGTTTCGTTTCGCCCGGAGGATCATTCTTACATCCCCTTCCTTTTCGTTTTGTTGGAACCCGGGATCAGAGCTTCAAACCTCTATTTTGCAAGCCTTTGATTCCGGAGATGCATATACACTACCTATGCTCAGAATCGTTTGGACCGGGTTATTTTTCTTTCTTCATTCTAATTTACATGTTTCCCATCCTATTTTAATCTCCTCTGCGTACTCGGATGAATATCCAGCCTGGTATGGACTCAGAAGTCCATGGACATAGCAGATTTGGTTACGAATTTGAATGTTGAGTTCTGTGTGTTCCTGTTACTTCTGCTCTATTTCCTATACACTCATGTCATTCGAGTTATGTTGGGTTTGAAAGTGCTATCTACTGTCGGCTGTTAAAGTACCGACTATGCATACCCCCTTCATTCGAAATGCTCTATACACTCTCATTATTCTATTCTGTAACACAATAGACTGGTCCTCCTTCCAGTCATGATTCTTTGTTTTTATGCTCACCGCACTTAGATTCGAATATCCAATAGACTGGTCATCTCCAGTCACATTTTGGTCTACTTGCACGATATATTTGGTTTGATAGAGAGCACGATAAAGGTTTTTGTAGTGGTTTGATTTTATTCATTCTGATTTATCTGTTGGACTAATGTTTTGTTTAGTCTCTGGTGTGTCTCGGTACATTTACAGGAAACCACCTCTATTTCTCCCTGGTACTGATTCCAAATCATTATTATCATTCTCAAACCTCGGTGAACATTATTACCGAGTTTTGTATGCTTGTTGCGTATTCCTTTCCATAGCTGCTCTATGTTGCTTTCTGAAACATATGCTGAGAATATGAGTCTCTTCCAATGATGTGAATACTTGTCTTGCCCCACCCTTTGGGTAATGGTTTCTGAACCTGGTCGTTACATCTTGTTTGCCCCTCAAAACATATGTCACTGGTTTTTGGCTTCTGTAATCCGTTCATGCCCATGTGCGTAGGTAAAAAAGATTGACAACAAGTTTAGGGTTAAAACTTTCACTTTATTTGTCTAGAAATCAGTAAGATCAATAATGGTAACCCATAATCCATCACACTTTTTTTCTTTAGCTTATTTTCGGTAAATCTGTTTGGTAAATAACAAACAGAATAGTGATTAGGATATTACTTTGGCAATTTCTTAATTCCTCGCTGTCAGTTGGTAGCTTATTGGGAAATTAATTATCTGCTGGAGTACACCTGTACAGTTAGGCGACTAACAATGGGATGACATGCTTGGTTTAGGTCTTTCTCTGGTGCAGTTAGAAAGCCTGTTTAAAGACTTCAGCTAAAATTATAAACCAGGTTTCAAATCAATTTTGAATTGCTCAACCGTTTACACAATCTTGTAGGCTTTTAGATGAATCAACACTGACCTTTTAGCAAAATGAATTAGGACTGGTTGTGTAATTTAAGCCTCGGTCTGTTTTGTTTGAAATGACTAATGAGCTCTATATGCAAGTCTGTTCACCGTTTTGCAATTTTGATCCATGCTTCTTTGTGCTGAATGTTATGCGCCTTATCTGTACATGTTTTACTTTCAACTCACTACATTGTTGGATTTTTTTGTATACTAACTTATCATTTAAGCCTTAGTTATCACCCTTAGGACCTTTTAAACTGACAGATTAGTTTTGGGTGCATTATGGCCCCACACCTAACGAGTCTCTCACTCGTTTCGTGGGGCAATAATCTCTTGTAACTTAGAAAACACTCAAACCACCTTTATATGTATACAAGAACAAAAGCTTTAAAAACAAGCCCTTAAGGCTAGGCTAGGAGGGTTTAGGATGTGGAACCACTCCATGCCTAGCGGGTCTCTCATTCGTTTTATGTGGGTGGATCCTCCTTTACCCTTAACACACCCATAATCAAGATTAATTGATTAATAAATCCTATTATTCCATCTTGTCCAGATTTAGAAATCTTTACTCTTGTCCTCATTTCAATAAAAATCATTTCACAAAAGTTAGAATTGTCTCTCTATCTTCTTTATCAAATTTTACATTCCAAACCTCCTCAGTCTATTTTGATTTCACAAAAAACATTGGTTCTGGCCCAATTAGAAGCTCAATACCCTTCAAAACCTCAAAACTTTCAAAATCTCAATATTGTGAACTATGTAAGGTCTAATCTCAACAGGGAGTTGAGTACGTAGGCAGCCAATCTAGGGTGTGACTGCATTCCAAACAAAAAACCCCTTTCCCCCTCTAAGGTGTTCTTCATACCTCTTAAACCTCTCAAACCTTCTTCAGCTCCCACGAACTTCAAACCATCAGACTCTAAGTCTCGTTCATTCACTCAACCTTAGACTTTTCCCAAATCTTCATTCTATACCCATCTGAATTCACCAATTCGCCTCTTGGCACTAGCTTAGCAGAAATGCTTGCCTCATCCACTCTCTCTCTTCTCATCCTATTCCTATCCTTGGCTTTTAAATGAATCTCTTTAATAAGGTTTTGAAAAAAAGGTAATCCTGATAATTGAAGACCAAGATTTCCTCGGGCACCAATCCGAAGTTGTGGTCGTTGCCACTTCTAAAGGGTGTAACCCAGTGCGACCCCACCATAGAATCTATGGCTTGAACAGATAATTCCTATACATGGCAATACATCAATAGAGTCAATTAACGGTTCTTAGATCCCGTTCTTCCTTCCTTGTTATCTTAGGTCCAACTAGGTGGCGACTCTAGTCAATTTCCGCCCTTAGGGCATAAGTCCGTGTGGAGCCCATTGAGAGCGGATGTAGTGTACACTTGCACTCTCCCTTATGCTTTCTGGGAAAGACGGATGATTTAGTAGGTATTTAAGGGATGTTAGAATAAGTTTTTACCCCTCCACAGAATGACATCTTAGGATCTAGACTTCTCATTCAGACCATATTTAGATAGACCCCCTCATATCGTAAAATCACCCTCCACAGAATGGCGACTCTGCTGGGGAAAACTTGAGTAATTTTTTCTTAAACTCAAGGAAGACAGAACTCCATTCAAAATTGTCTGGAGTCTTTTTCACTTCTTTCAAAACCTTCAAGAGATTCATTTCAAGCCACTAGGATCATTCTATTCCATACTTAGAGTATGTATCTGATGAGGACAGATAGGACATATTAGATCCTCAACAAACATGACAACAATTGGGTTAATAATTAGCTCACGACTATAAAGAGACACATAGGGCTGAACGAAGCTAACTTCCCTTTTAGGTTAATAAACAACCAATTTGGAATCACTAATATCAAGACAAAACACTTAGTAAATAGGTTAGTGCTAACTTCCCTGCTTTATTTACATGTTGTGTGATTGTAGGGTGCATTGGGTGGGTAGTTTAGGACATGCATTCCTCTGTGTCACCCATTTTATCCACGATGTCACAGGATTCCCAGCCGGTCCAAGGTTGATTCCCCATGAGCTGGGTCCTTCTCTAAGGGAACTAATCCGCTAGGCGGTATGGTCTCCGACTAACGCCTTGAAGCTCATGATCCAAAAATATCCTCCATTACCCGAGTCTAAGCCAGCATATAGTGAGCCATGAGCCTTCAGTGTGCAGCTGCCTTATCCGGTATCTAAGGTGGGCTTATCAGTAGTCACCCCGTTGTATGACGACTGTCTCACCACCCTTATGCCATACCCTGAAGATTGCATGAGCTTAGTTCTCCATGATTCCTCTGGACCACGGGTGTCTCTAAAGGCCAATGTCACACTACAAATTCATAGCGGATCCTGTATTTACGGATACCCATACATGACATAGCGTAGTCAGCAAATAATTTGAACTTTAGACACACCTTATCGTGCAGACTATGGGAGACCTGTTCCCATGCAGTACTTCCCCGAGTTTCCAAAAAAGTGAATGTGTTGTCGGATCATCACTGGCAGTGGTGTATATTTCCTTATCACTTCGGGTATCCTGACCTTTTGATCTCACTCACTCAATGAGGGGCCTTCTTTATAACATGTCTCACAAGAGGCATAGCAGAGAAAAACCCCGAGAGATGATAGTGAAGGGACAACGATTCCCCTGGTGAGACGGAATCATAATTGACCTGGAAAGTGATTATCCCAACATTAACACTTACAGCTCCACATCAAACACAACCGTGATTTTCGTTATGCTCTACACATGTGCACAACTCCTTTTAAGCAAAAAATCATGCTTTCAATACCTTGTTTGTAATCTTTCTTTCAATTTCGCTCACAAATTTTTCTCAATACCTTGTGAAATCATTTTTTCGAAAACGCATTTTGAAAGGTTTTTCAAGGAAATGTTTTTTTTTCAAAAGCGACTTAAAACCCTTCCTGTTTTCAAAAAGTTCTTCTCTTCGTTTTCATCTCTGAAATATCATCCATATTCACATTACATAATTGCGCTTCCCGAATCTTATTCACCACTTTCTATCTTGTTGTTTTCTCTTTTCCTCTACCTTGGTTTTGCAGGGAATAACCATGATGAACGGGCTAGTACCAGTTCCAGGAGAGAGTGTAACACCCCATCCAACAACAAACACATAACAACATTCTGCAGCGGAAACCCAACTCATCACATTACTTATTCCAATGGTGTTACAACGCCGTTAACCACCTACGTGGCTAACAAGGCTAACATGTACATTTGTATCGGTCTGATGGACTAAATTCCCGAGCAACTACACAGTACAATACTCAATCCATCTTCAACATTTATTATATACATACACTCCCCCTGTACCGAGTATTTATAAACTGTTGCCGACAACAACTTCGGTCTTACTACACCTACTGTATACATACACTTAAAGTTTACCCATGTACAATGACTACCCGTCCTACTCTCGAACGGCTTCCAGCACTTCGTATCTGAAATAGGAAAAAGAGAAAAGGGGTGGCCCAAGGGGCTCAGCACCTTTGCTGGTATGGTAATCCCGCAGCCCGCATGCTACCGGGCCACGCACGACTAATTGTCGTCTTAGCATGCAGTTGATTATATTTAATTCATGCATACAAACCATAAACATACAACACATAATTTTTCGCCTCAATGGGCTCAACCTAACCAGAACATCCACACTTAACCAACCATCCAATGATTCCTTAAACCCTAGAGTGGCTCTCCTCTAAACGGAGCTACTTCCTTAACGAACGACGTGTACCCATCAATCGGGTTATCCTTAAACGCCTCTTGTCACAAACCGGGATTCATTTCCATGACCCACACATTCCATAACATACAGCATATCTCATTCCTTATATGACAAACATAACAACCTTTCTGGTTTCTACATATACATGATAACCTCACCATCATTCTAAACATCCGATATGTATATATAAATACCTTAGCATAGCAAGGGAATTTGCATAGCACCATAACATTACATAACATCATAAATTCGGTTCTCACAAGGAACCTTCCATCATAGTTAGTCCATACCATGAGCATAGAGATTGTTGCCAAACTCAAACCAAGCTCGTTAATTACCTCATCACCATCCTGTTATTTGAATGGTTGACTTAAACCCAAGGTGTGTCGGATATAGTGATCCCAAGCCACCAAACAACAGTATGCCCCTATGGCCCGACGTGAGTCAGTAAACTAGCTTTGGATAAGCTAAGGGAAGGTTGAAACCAAATTGGAATACCACCTAAACATACACCAAGGGAGCCGAACTGGACATGATAACGACCCCCACCATCACACGCGTGGCCGGAAACTGCCGGACTCCTCACCCCCCGTTAGCCCATAGACTCTTAGAAATAAGTAGTTAGAGATCCATTATGGAGCCTACCACACCCACACCATACGGCATCATAACCGAGTTAAGCACACAAGGGAGGAGAGTCAACATTCACATACAAACATTACGCACAAACATCACACAACCAACTCACGCATAGCCGTGGTTAGAACGTTCCTTAAGTCGGAAACGTTGTTACCGGATACCGTTCTCCTACGTTTACCTAATAGTGGTTAACTAGCCCTTCAAGCGCATTAGAGGTTACCGGTATCGGCACGTAAACATACAGTAACAATAATGACTGTAAACTCGTTTCATGATTTATATCATAACGTGGCAGACATACAGAAAAAACATTGGCATACAAGCCGGTGTAATCCGTTAGGACACAGGTTGCAAGAAAACCATACCTGTCACCGGGGTCCACTTTACCACGTCCATTTATGTTCCTCGAGCAAATTCTCGAACAACTGTTAACATCACATGTGTTTTCATTAACATTGGGGTTTGCTTGATTATTTAGTGTCCAAAGCTTATAATTTTCCCCGCTAACTTTGTACATTACTTTACATTTTAACATGTTTTACTCTCACATTCCTAATACAACCTTTAACCCACTTAGGTGTTATTAAAACTCACCTAGCATGTCCTTAACAACCTTATGGCATCATTACCTATCATCCCCATCATCTCATATCATTTCATAACCTTAAACCATGTTTTTGGTCCGACCGACCCACCGACCGACCCACATCTGGGTCGGTCCATTACAGACCCCTTTTACTTCCTTATAATCATGCCCGTCCGACCACGTCCGACCCCCATTCTGGGTCGGTCCATGTGCGAACATTTCCTTCCTTTGAAACTTGCCCGACCGACCCATGTCCGACCCACCATTCTGGGTCGGTCCATTACCGAACACATTCCTAACATTTTACAGAGGCTCGACCGACCCACAAACTGGGTCGGCCCCTGGGTCGGTCGCCTCCTAAACTTACCCAAACTTTGTCAAATCTTCACCAAACTTCTCCTAAGGCCTCTTAATGTGTTCTAACATCATTTGGCACTTCAAACACACCCTTAAGATATCTTAAACACTCACAAAACTTTTTTCCTAATTCCTTAAACCTTTACTTATATCTCCACAAAATTCCTAACACTTACAATGTTTTCTCCTTATGATTTCTAGGTGGCATTTCACCTATAATGATCAAAATACCAAGGTGTATCCTCTACACCTTATCATCATCTCTCACTTCTTTTCTTACTAACTAAATCTCCTTTCACAACTTCTTAAAACTCCTTACTCAAAACCTTACCTAAACATCATTTATTCTTTGAACACCAACATTACCTAAACCTTAAACAAACTCCTCCAAGACTTAAATACATCTTGAGAACACCATAGATTTCTAAAACTTCCAAGATAATGCCTAAATCCTTGCATCACTCTAAATCACCTTGTTACATGCTTTCTTCTCAAGTAAACATTCAATCACCTTTAACACCTCCTAGTTCACCAAAACCACTTAAACACTTAGAACCTCTTACCATCTTCCCAAATTTGGCCATAGCTTCTCTAGTATATAACCACATCCAAACTCTTAGGTTTCTACCTTATTTCATCCAAGAACACCTAAAATCCATCAAACACATTTTATACACAAACTTCACACATTAAGCACTACATCACAATATAGTGCATAACTTAAATTGCTTGGCACTTAGGCCCTTAAATGCATGGCTCTTAGGCCCTAAATTGCATAAACCTTAAACACTGAATTTCCCACAAATAATGCCTTTGACCTGCAAATACACCCAACAATACATATTCCTTTAATAAACTCCTTGAGAGCATTTTACTAGCTCATTTACCCTTTGCTCTTTAGGTAGTTTTAACAAGCATCATAAGCTTATTTCTCCTAAGGCATTAAACCACATTGAGATAGCTTGTTTACCTCTTTTCCTCACAAATTTCCTTCTTGTTTCCTTACAAAACCGGTGGGCATTTCCTTCCTTGTCAACAACTAAACAATATACCAAGATTGTAATGAGTATATAAGCATTCTGCCTCATCTCATTGTAAACCCTAGTTACATATTATCTTAAGGTATTAACATGATTGTTTTACCTTGGAATGGAAAGAGAGCTTGAATATATATCAAGAGAGGACTCCTCCTAGTCCATGAAAGCTTGGAATGAAGCTAGAACAAGGCAATATAATGACTCCATTAAGAGTGATTTTCGGACATGACAAACATGAAGGAAATGTCATTTTTCTTTGAGTTTCCTTACCTTGAAGCAAAGGAGAACAAGAATATGTGAAAAGGTGAGCTCAAGCTCCTTCAATGGTGGTTTCTCTTGGCACCGAATGGAGGTTTTGAAGCTTTGAAGAGACAAGATTGTAGAGCTTGGCTTAACTAAGAGATGGTGGTGTTGTTTTGATTTGGTTAAGTGAGCTAGATTTTACATGTGGTCAAAGGTGGAACTTCCATGGTGGTAGTAGCTTTACCGAGAGAGAACAAGAAGAAGAGAGGAAGAAGAGTGTGGAACCGTGTGAAATGAAGGAGGAAGAAGAATGAAGATAGAATTTGCTTTTAAGATTTTAAGTCTTAAAGCAAATAGTAACTATGAGTCACATTATTTACTTAACAAGTTAACATACTTGGTGACTCCTCTCTACAAAAACCGGCCACCATTATGCCTAGGAGGGTGTTTTGGTCTTTGTTGACCAACTTAATCACTTATAACATTATATGTTACAAACTAGTTTGTAGAAATTACTATTCACAAATACAAGGCACATAGAAGTGAAATTTTGATTTCCCACTAATATGGCCACCCAAATGTGATACTATATAGTACCATGTTAATTAAAGAGTAATGATGGACATTTAGCCATTCAAAACTCATTTACAAGACAATTTTTCAAAAACGTGCTTTAAGGCTTCTTAAGCACATTTTGTGTTTTACTTGTTTCCAAGCTTGGTTTTCTTTGATATGATTGAATATGTTCATTAACATATAATATGGCATAGGTATGACCATTAGGCCTTATACACATTTATCCCAAGCTTAGAGCACATTTTTGCTCTTATTGACCTTAAGGTATTTATTGTGTTTTGTTTGGTTTCATTGTCTACCAAGCTTCCTAAGGACTTAATTAGCCTTATAGTCATAATTAAATGTTATCAAGTCTTGGTAGGCTCTTTGGGTCCTAACCAAGTTCACTCATAGCTTAGAGCATGTTTTTGCTCATACTGTGTCTTAGTGCTTTATTGCACTTTACTATATTTTAAATTGTCCACTGATGTTACTAAGGCACTTTTTAGCCTTTACATACCATAATTTGATATTTAAATCACATATCAAGGTTTGGGGTATTTCAATCTACCCCCCTTAAAAGAACTTCGTCCTCGAAGTTCACACTTTTCGCATATCATTAGATTAGACACAGTAATCACTTGGAAATAAACTTCCTTAACCAAACTACTTTACATCACAACCTCGGACTTAATGGTCCGGCAACACATTCACATCCATTTGGACACATAGGTCCCCATAACATAACAGTCTTTAGACACATAGGTCTATGTAACAACACACATCTAGACTCATAGGCCTTGATAGTATACACTTTAGGAAATCCAAGTCAAAACAACATTCATTACGCATACCACACAACATGTCGGAGCATGTATAGCAATCAAAATATCCTTGATATACACTATGATCCCGCAGAACTCGGTCGCGATGGACGCCTTCCGTCCCCGTGCCTTTGGGAAATTAAAACAATCACTTAAATTTAAAATTTCCTTGTGAGGTTAAGTTAAGAAGATCTTTTATTCAAAATATTAATCGATGTTTGAAAACACAATTGAAAATTCTTTTTGAAAACACCATACAACTCCAAGTCCGATTTATGCTCTTGTATCTTTCTTAATATAGTTATTATGACCACTTACAGGGAGCTTCAAGAGTCATCCAACCCTGATGTGATCAGCATCAGTGTTGAACTATCTTTCCACCCCAATTTGTGTTCGGCTTCCCTTGATCTCATGATAATCAAGTTTCACCTCCCACCTCATTTTCAACCAACAATTAATTCAAGCATATCCCATTTTCTATCTTTGAATCCTTCTAGTCATAATCATTACATCTCCAAGGGATAGAACTCTGTCTATCAATCATCATCCAAACCCAACTTAATTCATGTTACCTAGAGAATTTAATTCTCACTAGGTTCTATGTCGGTCTTATACCCTTCATAAATCACAGCACTGTATATATATACATATATTTTATCAAAATACAACATGGTTTATATTTATGCACCATCGGGTTTTAGATCCCGGGAGTTTCTTTACTCCCTTCCACTTGTACTCTCACACACCACTGTTAACAAAATTCACACACTTCCCACAATGGTATTCGCATCTTTTGTGCGTAATTACCACAATTTAACCACAAATAAATGCGTATGTTTATAACACACGCGCCAACCATCATAACAATCATTTTGTGCTATGCACACCAAGTTCGCGTACACTTGTACGTTAAAACACACTAAGTGGTTTTGCGCTCTACCCCCCTTAAAAAGGGATTACGCCCACGTAATCAATCACTGAGCTTTAGTTTAAAATGTTCTGCCGTCGTGAAGTGTTTCAACTTCCACGCGGTCTATTACACAATGGATTCTGATTAGAGGATCTAACCATATTGGCAGTTTAGTCCCTAAACCAAGAATTCGCATTGGAGTTGTAACTCATAACCGGTTTCGGTCCTGGCCTGTGAGGCTTTTAGGTATTGACAACTAGTCATTTATTCATATTCACCATATGTATCCGATACCTAACGCATGGGCTCACTGGCCTCTGTTGCGCAACCCTGATAATTATAGAGCTGGTTTGCCCCATTCGTTACTGTTAATGTGTTGTACATCTCCATGTATTGCCCTTATCTTGGGAACAATGGGTTCTCAACCGACGCTGGTATCTCTTACCCTGAGCGAATTCGGTGAGTTTCACAATTTTCCATCCATTTCTCCAGTAGGTTACAGCGTAAACTACTAGGTAATTCACAATGATTGACTTGCTTCTACGACTTACTGTCGGTTGAGATTGAGCTACTACCTAGTGTGTAGTGTCTCTCAGCTATTACAATATTTGGGGTATATTCCATACCGATATTTGGCAGTTAGTGCTACTGTAGTCACTTACTGTTAATCATGTCTCCATGTTTGGTTTATACAAGTACTCTTTTATTGGTGCGGCCTTGCATTTCCTATGCAACCGCCATTATAACTATTCTTCCACCATTACCATGCTTCTGATTCCTAGCTATCCCACTCGATCATTACTGTGCAAGAGCAATACCAAAACACTCAGTCATACAGAGTGCAGAGGCGTAAACCCTGACAGCAACTCTCTTATGCGATTGCGATAGGAATTTTCACTGAAATCCTTATCATTTAACACTTGCCACCGGCTTACTGCTCGGTTCATCTGCTATCGCTAAATGTTGTACCTCCACTGAGTTTAACTCATAACTCTGCTCACTCACCATTTTATCATCTAACCATCCTCATACAACGGTCGCCTATTGCGCACCGTGTCCTTACTCATTGTATAACATCAACTTATACTGCATCCGCTATTATATTAGCTTCTGCTATCACGCTGGGTTTATCTGGCCACTTATTTGGCTGATTTTGAATATACTACTATTTTTCCCTTGAGCGTTGTTCGCTACACATTTAGCTTCACACCCTATGGTGATTGCTATCAACTTATCACACTTCCTGCGTACACAACTGGTACAAATATTTCCTTTCGTATTATTCTTATTCAAATCATCTGAGGTAATAACAACATGGTCCGTCCTCCACATATTTCTTGAACTTGATTCACATAACTACGCTCCTGCGGTCTCACCATATCGAGAGGTATCCCCACTCTTAATGCAGTGGTTCGTTCTCCGCTCTATTTCCTTGTACCACATAAACTTCTACAATTAACTCAAATTTACATAACATACTTGTTTGTGGCTTATAAGCCTTATTTGCCTTGAGCTGGGCTCATTGTAGGCTATCCATCACATGTACTTCTCTGTACAATATTATATGTTTAGAGGTTATAGTGGGCTCCATGACA
Organism: Limonium bicolor; assembly: GCA_023374045.1. Taxonomy (NCBI): domain Eukaryota; kingdom Viridiplantae; phylum Streptophyta; class Magnoliopsida; order Caryophyllales; family Plumbaginaceae; genus Limonium; species Limonium bicolor. The sequence continues at coordinate 55,703,168 of CM041780.1, forward strand.
AGGTCGTTACATTCCGTTTCCTTTCAGGGATGTCCCTTAGGTTTGTCAGTCCGTCTCTTGACAACTTATGTCTAAACTGGGTGTTAATTTCAACCCTTGTGTTTCTGTCATGTATTCGTTCAACAATTGTTGATGCGCACACCCTTCGGGACTTCTCCTGGGTGTCGTTACGTTATGCCTTACATAGTTTCACATTTTTTTGGTACATTCTGTTATTTCTTCTTCTGTAAAGATCAACATTTCCAGATAGTGTAGGTACTGATTTTGGGAGTTTCATCCCGTTCGTTGCACATTAATGTGTCTACATTAGGCATCTGCCTTGCCCTGCTTTTTAGCTATCATGTTTATCCCTGGGGATCCTTAAGTCACATAAGTTGTCTTTACATAACAGTCAGTGCAGTTTTGCACTTCCTGACTCTTAAACATTTCCTTGTAAGGAATTCACTAATTCCTTTAGCCTCGTTGACTTAATTGGGTTCCTTAACTTCAAGCATTCCTTGTATTTTCTAGCTCCTGTTGATTTTACTGCTTACGTAGACGGAGTCGACTACTTCCCGTTTCTGGACTCTACTCGTATACATATATGGGGATCATACTGATACATTACTACTTACCCAACTAACCTATAAGTAGGTCTGTCAGGTCCACATGCTCCTATCGGAGTGCGGTCGTCCCACAACACAGTTGGTACACTTGTAGTGTCCGTCACACGCCTAGGTGAAGTATTCTGTTGTCAACTCCCTTATATTGTCCCTGACAATATTCATTCCTACTTCCCGACTTAATCGAGGGAAAGTTTATCCACTGTTGCATCCTTGTCAGTTGCTCTTGGTTTCACTGGTTTGGCTTAAAGAAGGTTGGAAAGAATGTTGGTTTGAAAGAAAATCTGGTTTGAAAAGAACAGGGTTTGTTTGAATAAATCTGGGTTGAAAGAAAAGTTTCCATGGTTTCACAACATCTTCTTACCTTAGCCAAGTCTAGCTTCTTGCTGACTGGTGTGTTTCCAATTACAGAGGTTAGGCTAACAGGCCCTCCCATTGTTATGACATTCACATTTAACTTATATTGTACTTTCCAAGTACTTTGTAGTAACTATAAGTTTTCCGAATAGCCTGTTTATAGCAGCACTTGCTATAGCAAGTGCGCCATGCTAACTGGCTATCGGTTCACACATGCCGGTTGTGGTATTGTTTTTACCCGTACTATCATCAGTGGCCCTCTTGGCCCTCACTGATCTTACTGCCTTGATAAATACTTCTCTAGGTAACTTCTCACTGTTTTTCACATGATAATCATCAACTAGGGTGTTTCCCCTTCTGGGAGACCCCTTTTATTTAGCATTATTTCCCTTTGTAGCCCGTTCACGCATTTGGGCACTACGTTGTAGTCCCCTTGTCGGTTGGTACACCGTGGGTGTGTTATTCATCATTTCGGTCCCGTAGACACTTGTCTCGGGTTTCACTAATCCACTTCTTGCCTGTTGCACGGTAGGTGCGTTGCAAGCTGGTTATTCTCGACTGCTCTGCATGTCGACCCATGTTGCCGGAATTCTATTCTCCAATCTACAAGATCCTTCATTCATTGCTATGAAATGCGGTTAACACTGTTTAGATGGAGACCGTCTCCGGGATTCCCAGTTTCCGGGATCTGCCGTATGACAAGTTCTCCGTACCCTCAAAGGTATTTAATTACAGCCAGATCGGGTATTCCCGAGTAGGAGGACTTCCATCTCTCTGGCGTTGTTCCCCAAGTTATATAACAGGGATTGTGGAGGGTGGGATGGATATTGTAGGTTTCCAGTAGTCACTGGTAGTTCCTAACTAGCGTATCTCTACTATCACTCAACCCTAACCCAAAGTACTTAATCCTGACTCGTACTTCCTAAGCTCGGTAATTCAGTCATCAGAGCGATACTTCGCTCTGATACCACTTTTGTAACACCCCATCAAACAACAAACACATAACACATTCTGCAGCGGAAACCAACTCACATTACTTATTCCAATGGTGTTACAACGCCGTTAACCACCTACGTGGCTAACAAGGCTAACATATGTACATTGTATCGGTCTGATGGACTAAATTCCCGAGCAACTACACAATACAATACTCAATCCATCTTCAACATTTATTATATACACACTCCCCCTGTACCGATTTTATAAACTGTTGCCGACAACAACTTCGGTCTTACTACACCTACTGTATACAAACTTAAAAGTTTACCCATGTACAATGAACCCGTCCTACTCTCGAACGGCTTCCAGCACTTCGTACTGAAATAGGAAAAGAAGAGAAAGGGGTGGCCCCAAGGGGCTCAGCACCTTTGCTGGTATGGTAATCCCGCAGCCCGCATGCTACCGGGCCACGCACGACTAATTGTCGTCTTAGCATGCAGTTGATTATATTTAATTCATGCATACAAACCATAAACATACAACGCATAATTTTCGCCTCAATGGCTCAACCTAACCAAACATCCACACTTAACCAACCATCCAATGATTCCTTAAACCCTAGAGTGGCTCTCCTCTAAACGGAGCTACTTCCTTAACGAACGACGTGTACCCATCAATCGGGTTATCCTTAAACGCCTCTTGTCACAAACCGGGATTCATTTCCATGACCCACACATTCCATAACATACAGCATATCTCATTCCTTATATGACAAACATAACAACCTTTCTGGTTTCTACATATACAGATAACCTCACCATCATTCTAAACATCCGATATGTATATATAAATACCTTAGCATAGCAAGGGAATTTGCATAGCACCATAACATTACATAACATCATATTCGGTTCTCACAAGGAACCTTCCATCATAGTTAGTCCATACCATGAGCATAGAGATTGTTGCCAAACTCATACCAAGCTCGTTAATTACCTCATCACCATCCTGTTATTTGAATGGTTGACTTAAACCCAAGGTGTGTCGGATATAGTGATCCCAAGCACACCAAACAACACAGTATGCCCCTATGGCCCGACGTGAGTCAGTAAACTAGCTTTGGATAAGCTAAGGGAAGGTTGAAACCAAATTGGAATACCACCTAAACATACACCAAGGGAGCCGAACTGGACATGATAACGACCCCCACCATCACACGCGTGGCCGGAAACTGCCGGACTCCTCACCCCCCGTTAGCCCATAGACTCTTAGAAATAAGTAGTTAGAGATCCATTATGGAGCCTACCACAACCACACACCATACGGCATCATAACCGAGTTAAGCACACAAGGGAGGAGAGAGTCATACATTCACATACAAACATTACGCACAAACATCACATAACCAACTCATGCATAGCCGTGGTTAGAACGTTCCTTAAGTCGGAAACGTTGTTACCGGATACCGTTCTCCTACGTTTACCTAATAGTGGTTAACTAGCCCTTCAAGCGCATTAGAGGTTACCGGTATCGGCACGTAAGCATACAATAACAATAATGACTGTAAACTCGTTTCATGATTTATATCATAACGTGGCAAACATACAGAAAAACACATTGGCATACAAGCCGGTGTAATCCGTTAGGACACAGGTTGCAAGAAAACCATACCTGTCACCGGGGTCCACTTTACCACGTCCATTTATGTTCCTCGAGCAAATTCTCGAACAACTGTTAACATCACATGTGTTTTCATTAACATTGGGGTTTGCTTGATTATTTAGTGTCCAAAGCTTATAATTTTCCCCGTTAACTTTGTTACATTACTTTACATTTTTAACATGTTTTACTCTCACATTCTTAATACAACCTTTAACCCACTTAGGTGTTATTAAAACTCACCTAGCATGTCCTTAACAACCTTATGGCATCATTACCTATCAATCCCCATCATCTCATATCATTTCATAACCTTAAACCATGTTTTTGGTCCGACCGACCCACCGACCGACCCACATCTGGGTCGGTCCATTACAGACCCCTTTTACTTCCTTATAATCATGCCCGTCCGACCCACGTCCGACCCACCATTCTGGGTCGGTCCATGTGCGAACATTTTCCTTCCTTTGAAACTTGCCCGACCGACCCATGTCCGACCCACCATTCTGGGTCGGTCCATTACCGAACACATTCCTAACATTTTACAGAGGCTCGACCGACCCACAAACTGGGTCGGCCCCTGGGTCGGTCGCCTCCTAAACTTACCCAAACTTTGTCAAATCTTCACCAAACTTCTCCTAAGGCCTCTTAATGTGTTCTAACATCATTTGGCACTTCAAACACACCCTTAAGATATTCTTAAACACTCACAAAACTATTTTTCCTAATTCCTTAAACCTTTACTTATATCTCCACAAAATTCCTAACACTTACAATGTTTTCTCCTTATGATTTCTAGGTGGCATTTCACCTATAATGATCAAAATACCAAGGTGTATCCTCTACACCTTATCATCATCTCTCAACTTCTTTTCTTACTAACTAAATCTCCTTTTCACAACTTCTTAAAACTCCTTACTCAAAACCTTACCTAAACATCATTTATTCTTTGAACACCAACATTACCTAAACCTTAAACAAACTCCTCCAAGACTTAAATACATCTTGAGAACACCCATAGATTTCTAAAACTTCCAAGATAATGCCTAAATCCTTGCATCACTCTAAATCACCTTGTTACATGCTTTCTTCTCAAGTAAACATTCAATCACCTTTAACACCTCCTAGTTCACCAAAACCACTTAAAACACTTAGAACCTCTTACACATCTTCCCAAATTTGGCCATAGCTTCTCTAGTATATAACCACATCCAAACTCTTAGGTTTCTACCTTATTTCATCCAAGAACACCTAAAATCCATCAAACACATTTTATACACAAACTTCACACATTAAGCACTACATCACAATATAGTGCATAACTTAAATTGCTTGGCACTTAGGCCCTTAAATGCATGGCTCTTAGGCCCTTAAATTGCATAAACCTTAAACACTGAATTTCCCACATAATAATGCCTTTGACCTGCAAATACACCCAACAATACATATTCCTTTAATAAACTCCTTGAGAGCATTTTACTAGCTCATTTACCCTTTGCTCTTTAGGTTCTTTAACAAGCATCATAAGCTTATTCCTCCTAAGGCACTAAACCACATTAAGATAGGTTGTTTACCTCTTTTCCTCACAAATTTCTTTCTTGTTTCCTTACAAAACCGGTGGGCATTTCCTTCCTTGTCAACAACTAAACAATATACCAAGATTGTAATGAGTATATAAGCATTCTGCCTCATCTCATTGTAAACCCTAGTTACATATATTATCTTAAGGTATTAACATGATTGTTTTACCTTGGAATGGAAAGAGAGCTTGAATATATATCAAGAGAGGACTCCTCCTAGTCCATGAAAGCTTGGAATGAAGCTAGAACAAGGCAATATAATGACTCCATTAAGAGTGATTTTCGGACATGACAAAACATGAAGGAAATGTCATTTTTCTTTGAGTTTCCTTACCTTGAAGCAAAGGAGAACAAGAATATGTGAAAAGGTGAGCTCAAGCTCCTTCAATGGTGGTTTCTCTTGGCACCGAAATGGAGGTTTTGAAGCTTTGAAGAGACAAGATTGTAGAGCTTGGCTTAACTAAGAGAATGGTGGTGTTTGTTTTTGATTTGGTTAAGTGAGCTAGATTTTACATGTGGTCAAAGGTGGAACTTCCATGGTGGTAGTAGCTTTACCGAGAGAGAACAAGAAGAAGAGAGGAAGAAGAGAGTGTGGAACCGTGTGAAATGAAGGAGGAAGGAAGAATGAAGATAGAATTTGCTTTTAAGATATTTAAGTCTTAAAGCAAATAGTAACTATGAGTCACATTTATTTACTTAACAAGTTAACATACTTGGTGACTCCTCTCTACAAAAACCGGCCACCATTATGCCTAGGAGGGTGTTTTGGTCTTTGTTGACCAACTTAATCACTTATAACATTATATGTTACAAACTAGTTTGTAGAAATTACTATTCACAAATACAAGGCACATAGAAGTGAAATTTTTGATTTCCCACTAATATGGCCACCCAAATGTGATACTATATAGTACACATGTTAATTAAAGAGTAATGATGGACATTTAGCCATTCAAAACTCATTTACAAGACAATTTTTCAAAAACGTGCTTTAAGACTTCTTAAAGCACATTTTGTGTTTTAACTTGTTTCCAAGCTTGGTTTTCTTTGATAATTGATTTAATATGTTCATTAACATATAATATGGCATAGGTATGACCATTAGGCCTTATACACATTTATCCCAAGCTTAGAGCACATTTTGCTCTTATTGACCTTAAGGTATTTATTTGTGTTTTGTTTGGTTTCATTGTCTACCAAAGCTTCCTAAGGACTTAATTAGCCTTATAAAGTCATAATTAAATGTTATCAAGTCTGGTAGGCTCTTGGGTCCTAACCAAGTTCACACATAGCTTAGAGCATGTTTTTGCTCATACTGTGTCTTAGTGCTTTATTGCACTTTACTATATTTTAAATTGTCCACTGATGTTACTAAGGCACTTTTAGCCTTTACATACCATAATTTGATATTAAATCACATATCAAGGTTTGGGGTATTTCAGAGAGGAAGAGACAAAGAGATAGTAGAGTTTGCCACTAATTTGAAGAGTCGATGTGTGGGACTGAAGGACATCGGAGAACCCCTCTTTTTAAGCCTGGCTCATTTAGGCATCAGGCAAAACATTGATTATGAGGCATTATATGAATCGGTCACGCATTGGAACTTACAAGATCACCTCTACCGATTCGTTATCGAGGAGTTGACTATGCTACTAGCTGAAGTAGATGCTTTTTTGAAGATCAAACCTCATCAAAGGATGCCCTGTATACCAGTTGACCGGACGGAGACGCCAGCTTTTGCAGTAAAATTTCTTGGGGTAGACATCGCAGAAGTGGAAAATTTGGGAGGCATGAGTCTGAGTTTAAAAGTGCTCCTTGATCGTTTCTACAAGCCGTACCGCTTACTAAGGACCCAAAGATGTGTGTTGGATCTTTGTATCATGGGGTTACATCTCTTCCGGCAGGGTAGTTTGAGAATGAACCCCAAGATCATTTATTTGTTAAAAGCCTACGAAGATGCGCTCAGCATCGGGACCTATGTGGTAGCCGAAATAGCTAGGGGATTAGACCATTGGAAGAAAGCAGATGCCCGTGAGACATTCTTTATAGGAAGTGCATTGCTACTACAAATTTGGCTTTTCAACCATTTGAGGGTGCCAGACTTATCAAACTTCAAGACAGTAAACATGGGAACCTTTCTGACCACTAGGAAAAAAGTTGAGAAGCCAAAAGAGGGATGAAGAGCCTTCTTTAGGGATGTCCGTTACCATTCCCACATTCTTTGGGTGCTCAATGATTGGGATGTCCAAGGAGGAACTCTTAGATCAGCGGAACATAATGGTTTTGTCCTAATTGGTCTATACCGCTTCATCACCATCTTCCCACTTAGGGTGATGCGACAGTGCGGATGTGAGCAGACTATCCCAGGAGCAGAGGTGTCAAAGTTCAAGGATCTCTGCTTTACAGATGCAATGATTAATCATATAACCCGAGCCTATGACACAAGAGTCAAATGGGCCATCTTTGACGAGCGAGACAAAGACCTTCGTTTGAGCGACTCTTATAAAAGTTGGCTGGAGAAGCGAGTGGATCGCACAGAGAAGTACCCATAATCTCTTAATCACCCAGTAACTAATCTAGACACCACCCTCTCAATTACTGTGAGCTTACAACCTGCGCTGATGATAAGCCTCAAACTTATCATGTTTTATAAGCTAGAATTATAAGATATTTTGGCTAAATATATACGAAATAATTAGTATTTATGTCATTCAGCATAAAAAGTCCATTTTTTTAAGATCAGACTTATGTTGTTGTATTTTCATGCAAGGAATAAAATCTTAATCAAAGAAGTGAAGTAATGTCGGGCTTGATGCCGTGAGTTCAACACGCGACAAGAGAATGGAGCAGAATAGAAGTGTTGCCGGACGAAGTGCCGGGTATCTCCTAGCCGGCATCCATGAGGACGGTTCGCCAACAGACAGCGGTTACTTACTATTATCTAAACAACTGCTGCCGGGTACGATGCCGAGTACAACTGATCCGGCATCAGCACCGTTTCGCGGGATTGGGCAGTTTTGACCGTTAGAAAACATGTGGTGCTGGATACAATTGATCCGGCATGACTCCCGGCATAAGAGGTTTTTTATGCTTATAAATATGCCGAGAGTCTACACTTTCACAACACTTTTACACTACATTTTTCACACACTTATTCTCCAAGAAATTGGTCTGATTGTTGCCAAGGAATTACTACAAGTCATCCATCAAAGAGAAGAAGGAATCTTAAAGTGGTTAAGGCTAGATCAATTCCTTACTCTTCTTGCACTTCTTCTTCTATTTTTGGTAGATGATGTAGTAGGATTTTCTTGTACTCCTTGGCTTGGAATGATGATTCCTTTGTAAGACAATATTGATCACTTAATGAAATTTCAAAGTTTCACTTAGATTTTTGGTTATTGTGCAAATTAGATTTAGTGTTCTACTAATCTCTTTACCTTCAAAGTTCTTCCTTTGTTAACCAAACAAAGGCAGAATTGGTTGAGGAAATATAAGGAATCCTTGCATTTGTCTTCTACATTTTAGGAGATGATAATTAGGATTTTGAATTAACCACTAAATTCTCCACTTTCTGGTTCGTGTTTTGACATAAAATTTGTTGATTTCGATAATAGGAAGTGAGTGTAAGTTTTGGATTCGAAACTGATAAACAATGTCGAACTTTTATCTTTGCCGGATCCATTGCCGGGTGATTTTTGTCCGGCGCATTCAAATCCTTGAATATGCCGTGCAGCCTCTATTCGGCATTGCATCCGGCACATTCAGAAACTGGTTAATTCGAGACTTATGAGTTTGAATTGGTGATCATACTTGTTTTATATGGATTATTGTCCCGAACTAAGGAGTAGTTCGTAGTAATTAACCATTTAATTAGTTAATTAGATAAATTCCTTCATTTAAATCAATGATTAAATTTTCCCCCTTGTTAGAATTAGGTAATTATTAGGCTTAGGACTAATTTTCTATTAAAGTCCCTAGGGTTTGATACTTTCAGTCATAATTTACTCACTCTATATTCTGACCGGGAATTTTTGCTACCTGTATTTAGAGTTGTAGGATTCTTTGCATTTTCCATTGTTTTATTCATTTTTGTATATAATTTTATCCTAGAAATTCTTAGTTAGCAAAATGGCGCCGTTGCCGAGGACTTGGAATTAGTCCAAGTCCTAAAAGTGGTAATTGCCTATTATTTATTCGTTGATTTTTTGCATTATTTCTTAATATGTTGCATATGTCGTGCGTATTGCCGGATCTCATAACCCGGCATATTCGGAGGAAGTACGTGCCAGGTATGAGACACCCGACATGTTGTCCGGCACATCCTGTATTATGCAAAATTTATTCTCGCCGAATAATAAATCTAAGTTGTTTTAGTATTCTTTTCTAAGTATTTGAAAGAGCCGTGTATGATGCCGGGTGGGGTGATCCGGCACATTCGGAGGAAGTCCGATGCCGGACATCTGGTCTCCGGCACTATACCCGGCATGTTCAATTTAGCCTTTTTTATTTATGGTTTCGACCTTCATGTATCTATCTCACCCTATTTCTTAACTTTGTATTCAGGAAACCTAGAAATATATGGATGGCTAAATTACAAAGTGGGAGCCAAGTTTTTTTCATTTCTTACACATCTATGTAGTAAATGAATTGAACCCCTGTACGGTTGAGATTTTTATAAAGAGGAGGAAGTTGAGACCGGCCCTTGCCTACAATCGCCTTAGAACCACAACGCGCATGAGGGTTCTACCTATTGAAGAACTTAGGAGGAGATTCCCTCATATGGTATCTTCACCAATAGAGTTCACAGGTGGGACCCTTCCTATGCTACATTTACTAGTAGGGTTAGGCGTACTAGGTTTAGGGCTATCTATTAATATGTATTAGTATGTTTTTATATGCTATTATGTAATAGCAATGCTACTTCCTTTTAAATAAGAATTTCTAATTATTGTTGCATTTCTTTCTATGTTACATAAAAAACATTTCTTTTTGACATCTCTTAGGTACTTGCTTTTCTAAAAAGTGAATGCTTCTTCGATCGCACAGTCCTTCTGACGAATTAGCAAACTACGACCCTAAGATCGAGAGGACACTTCTTCGATCCTTAAGACAAAAAGGGAACCAACCTCTTACACAGAGAGATTCAAGTACCAACTACATGATGTCAACCCCCACAGTCCGCAACATTAACCGGCTGTCCAGCCAAGGCCAACAACCAGCCATCAACCTCCCTCACCTTCAATCAACCGAATATGATGAGTGGCAGAAATTGAAGCCATATCATCAGATTCGTTACGTGAAGGAGTTGGCTATGTTTGATGGTTCGAACCCAGACGAAGCCCTGCTACACGTCATAAAGTTTCTGCAGCACGTCAATAGCCTCACTGCAACTGATGTTGTTCTATAGTATGCTCGACTCTCTCTTTTTCCTCATATCCTCACGGGGATCGCGAGCAAATGGTACCACAGCCTAACTCCAACTACCATTTCCATGTGGGATGACATGGCGACCAAATTTTATGACAAGTTCTTGCCACCAAGTCGAACTCTAGAGATGATCACCAAGATCTATAATTTTAAACAACCAGGATCGGAGAACATCTGTGAGACTTGGGATCGGTTCAAGGGGTTGCTCCTGACATGTCCCCACCACGGTCTCACCAAGGAACAACTTTCCCAGTTGTTCTACAAAGGCCTAGTGAACCAGTGCAAAACCATGGTGCTTTTCTCCCTCGGTGCAGACGTCTTAAAGAAACCAGGAGAGCAGTTTTTGAGCAGGATTAAATCCCTCTACGAAGAAATTCGCGATTGGGCCACCGGCGGATCAAGAGGCGGCACCCCAGGTTTGTACCACATCGGAGAGAGTGACAATAAATTTGACAAACTGATGAAGAGTCACGAGCAGTTGTTGGAAAGCAATGCTCAGCAGTCCACAAAGGTAAGTGCTCTGCAGATTGTTGTGGAGTAGTTGGCCATGAGTTCCCTTCCCGAACAAGCTAATGTGGTCAATGCGAGACCACCTGTTCAGGTAAACCGTACTTCTGTGTTTTCCCTACCACCTTCTGACGTGTCTTGTACACAGTGTGGAGGACCACACAATTTCGAACAATGCCCTGAGTTATAGGAATTAAAGGCTACTGAGGAAGCCAACTATGTGAATAATAGCCAAGGGTTCTGGCAGCCTTAGCAACGCGGCGCCCAACCCCTTCAAAACTACCAAGGTTTTGGAGGAGTTCCTCAAAACCGACCGGTCCAGCAACCTCAGAGTTTCCAGAATTCGGCCGGTTATCAAGGAGGCCTGAGGCAATTCTCACCAATTCCTTATGGGAGAGCTCCACCAAACCAACCCCCTCCCCCATCCAATTCTGAAGCTGAGATGGCCGAGATGCGTGACAAGATGAAGGCGTTGATGAATAAATCCCGGGATACCCAGGAAGAGATCTCAACCCATCGCACGGATCAAAAATCTTTGCAGTCATAATTGCAATAAATTCTCACTCAACTAAGGCCACCCGGCAAACTACCGTCCCAGACGCAAATCAATCCTAGAGAACATGCTAAGTCTGTCTCCATTGAGAGTGAAGATATTAACGCCATCACTCTCAGTGTAACACCCCTACCACTAATCCTATACTTACCGTCTAATCATCCCAGTTATCCTACTACTCGCAGTGGAAATACAATTACTACAGCGTGTGATACAATGCCGCTAACCGCCCATATGGCTAGCAAGGCTTACACTACATACAATAACGGTCTGATAGTCATAGAATATACCGAGCTACTATAAATTCTTCCCAATACATAATTTCATTTACTTACAATGCTTGATTACCGAGTATCCAAAAGTATAATTAATTACATCCCTTCTCTTAAGTTTACAAAAATAATAAGTTTAAACAACCTACTCATTTCTACCAATTCACAATCTTTTCAACTCCAAAAGGGTGTACCCCATGGTACACCGGCTAATCAAAAAGGTATGTAGCCGTGTACAACTTGGTACACCATTCACAATCCACTAATTACACAAGAAGAAATCACTCTTGATCTCATCACAATCTTCACCCTTCACGAGCACCTGTAAAATTAAAAACAGTGCCCCAAGGGGCTCAGTAAAACGCTGCATATAAACTTTGCATATACCGCGTGCTAACTAGGGTGCTCCGACTAATTGGTCGACTATACATGGAGTTCATTTTATACATGCATATGTGCTGTTACATATAACAATACATTCATACAAGTTACATTACATACAACCGAAGGCAATACACAAGCCAAACAGTATACAATACAATTCACAAATTTGTACTTCAATTCTGTTAGCCAATTACCCATCCGGGTTAATCGGATGTTCTTTACTCTTTTACTCGGTACCACATTACTTACACAATCTTGCTCATACAATACTTACTTACTTCTCCATACTTACTTACTTACTCTTACTTACTTACTTATACTCATGTTAAGTCGATATGACCTCCGGGCAGGGACTACACCGTCCCACCGCCGGGCTTTAGGGTGGCTCACTAATCTAGGATGCTACCCATTTAAGGGGTTTTGTCCATGGAAAAGATTAAGGCCAGGATTTGGATCCAACCTCTTGTGTCTCCTCCTCCTCACGCGTGGCCGAAACTATATCAGACTTCTACTCATTCCAGTTTACCAATTTCTTTTGTTAAAATGGTTAGCTAGTTAGGAATCAGTTAAAAGTCCTATACTACATTACTTGGTCAATACAATACACAACAAGGCACACACATTTCATTCTCGTCCATTCATTTCATAAATTATACAAAGTAAGAGTTAAGATAAACATTCAACAAGGAACATTATCATATAAGCACAAGTAAGCGCAATAAATCCGATTCGTGCATTTAATCTTATTTAGGTGATCAATTAGCACACAAACACACAAATTAGAGTAGCCAAGGTAGCATACAGGACATGAGAAGTTCATACCGTTCACCGTTGTACTTGAATCTAACTTTCCTTCGGTGTTCACTATTCAAGTCCTATAACATACATGGAGTTGTATGGTTACTGACTTATTATATATTTAACTCTTTATTCCATTACCTTTCCCTATGTATACTTACTAGTTCTTACAAGTCATAAGTGGTTATGAACCCATTTCATACTTAAAGTTTTTTTTTCTTACTTATGTGCATGTTTCCTTATTACTCTTACCCAACAATGGTGTACTTCTATATATATATATATATACATATATATATATATATATAATATATATAGTATACATATACTAATATACATATGATGGCTATGCTTATTTATTTAATTATTTTTGTATGACTCGACCGACCTTACCCAGGGTCGGCCCCAAGGTCGGTCGAAGTCAGTGTGTCTCGCTACTGCAAATTCCAGACCCGACCAACCTTGCCAAGTCCGGTCCGAAGGTCGGTCCAAGTCAGTGTGTTCTGGTTCTGGCGATTTAAGACTCGACCGACCTTGCAAGGTAGGTCCCAAGTAGGTCCCAAGGTCGGTCGAAGTCAGTGACTTCTAGTTACTCATTTTTACGACTCGACCGACCTTGACAAGTTCGGTCCCAAGGTCGGTCGAAGTCAGTAGACTTCCGCCATTGTAAATCTGGGTTCGACCGACCTTGCCAAGGGTGGTCCCAAGGTCGGTCCAGTCTAGTATTCTCATTTTAATTTCTACTTCAATTCCTTCTTTTACCCATTGCTTCCCCAATACTCCTATATATAATCCCACATGTTTTAACACTAATTAAACCCTCTAAATCACCTTAGTTCATCCACCAAACTCATTACTCCTTTCCATACTAATTCACACATTATTTTACTATGTTTCATTTCAGCACTTGTATTGATTCTTCCTAGACTTGTTATGCTATAGATTTTGATTCCCACTTCTACCTGTAACACCCCAACCGGTAATCCAGTCATTATCACCTAACCCGTCTCAAATACCAACATCAATGCAGCGGAATTCAAACTACAACCGGGGCTGATACAATGCCGTTAGTCACCCACGTGACTAACAAGGCCAAACAAATACAACAATACAAAATACAATATCGGTCTGATGGGTCTTATATACCGAGCATACTAACCAGCAGTACATCTCAAAACCTTAATCAAATCTCAATCTAATTTCAAACCTCAAATCCATATTATACAATTACAATACCCTTTCATTGCTATACCGAGTCTACTACAATTCCCAATTTATCAATAACATATTGTACTTACAATCCCACAATACACAATTACAATTTCTTAAACGACTACCCATATCAATAACAACCCCGTCCTACTCTCGAACGGTTGACGGTTTCGTTGTACCTGGAAAATAAAAATGATGCCCCTAGGGGCTTAGCAAAATTGCTACATATGAAATTCGCATACCCTGCGTATTAGCGAGGGTACGCCGACTATTTGGTCTAGAGCATGCGGTTCATTTTAGTTCAAACAGCATGCAAGATAACAATACATTATATATGTATGTCAACACAATCAAAGTTCAATGAAGAACACAAGCACTAACACACACATTAAGGGGTTAGTTTAATATGTTCTTTAACAGGGTCCAGATTCTTCGTTTTAGCTCCGATTTGTTCCCCGTTTGCGGCATTGGAAAGCTCGTGAGGAGAACTATGCATTTTCACCATCATTTTCTGCTTTAAACATATAAATTGGCATCAGTTCTTGCCTAAAGTAAGAATCAGGAAACGTATAGGATAAGTGTGAGAAAGCACCCAAAATGTTACATAAATTAAGAATTTAGCACTAATAAAACCATGCTGGTTTGACACTTATCAAATCACCCCACACTTAGCCTTTTGCTTGTCCCCAAGCAAAACTCTCAAGCACAAGTATAACCGAGCTAATGGAACTCAACATGAAAGGAAGAGCACAGAAGAAAAGGAATTGTTAGCTTTACCAATCAAGGGGGCAATTCAAATTATTCAAAACAATTCATTTTTTTCAAAAACATGAAGTCATTTGAAGCTAACAATTGAGAAACAAAACCATAAGAGCCTTGCCTTTAACCTTAAGCCAATCCACCTTTTCCTTTCTCAAACCACAGAAACGACAAGGGGCATGAAGTAAGATCATATTCCATCATACCTTTCAATGCCACATACTCTTGATCCATACGAGAAAATACTTTATGTTCAGAATAGCATTTGCATAAATATTTCAATTAAAGCGTTTTCATTTTCTTTCACCACAAACTCTTCTCTCCACCCATGTAACGGCTTTGGGTCAACTATCCCAGATCACAAGGAACTTAGGTAGCTAGGTGATGAAGCACCCCAAAGGACATAATAACCAAGTGGACGAGGCCTGATTTTGGATCATAATTTAAATTAGCACGCCTAGGATCAGCGGAGTACCTTGCCTTGTTCTTTTCCAACCATTTCAAACAAGTTCATGCCAAGGCTCAAAGCTAAAAGCAAGGTTCAAATGGAGAATATTCTCATTTGTTTCAGCATTTTCAGAACAAAGACTTCAATTTAGCAATTAAAAACAAGAAGAATCTCAAAATTTTGCACCCCAAGATCAGCTAACCAACTAAACTTCCTCTATGGCTTCCTTCCAAGTTGAGCAACCATAGCTTAATTTTAACAAATGCAAGAGAAAAGAGCTTAAAGACGCACAAAAAACAAGCGGCGAAGGAGCTTACCCCACCCCACACTTAGAGTGAAGCAATGTCCTCATTGCGTAGGAAGAATTAACATTGCGCAAGCAATCCAACAGGGAAACAAAATCGCATACAGCAATTCAGAGGGGAGCATGAAAAATTGTTAGGAGAAGAAAAGGTAAGAATACTCCCCAGAGTCCGCTCAGGGTGTGTAGCAAGGCCAACCCCACACTCGAGTTCAGCTAAGTGCTGAAGTAAACAAGCTGATAATATTGTCTGCAAAGCTAGAAGAACTCAAGTGGAACCAGACAAAACCATCAGTAGAAAATTAAGAGCCAAGGCTCTTGCAGTAAGCATTGCACCAGCCAACACACTACAAACAAAAAAGAAAAGAGTAAAATAAACAACTAAACTAAGAAAGTGAAAAGAGATACTAACCAGTGGGCTGCCTCCCATCAAGCTGCCCAGAGTTCAAGTCTCTGGCTAGACTCTCACTTCGTTATCCCGGGTCAAAAATAAAAGTTTACAATGGCGTCAACGGGAGTAAGAAGTGGACAACGAGCAAGATCAAACCACCTGGATCAAAACAAAATGTTACCTCAAAAAATAGAATAGGAAAATAAATACTCCACAAAACCTGGTGTTTGAGGAGGTATTGATGGTAATGATCTTCCAGACGAAGATGGAGCAGTGGAGGTTCTTCTTCCTCAAAATTGAGGATAAAAATATCCTCATCGATGTGGTGAGGCTTGAAGAAAGTGTGATAATGACACAGTGGCGGTGGCTCATCCTTCTCAAATTCTAGGATGTAAACATCCTCTTCAGCTTGGTGAAGCTCTACTGGCTGGATGATAGGCGTAGTAAGAAGGTCCATGAGGTGAGAAGGCTTAAGTTGAACCAAGGGTGGGGAGGGAGGGTGATTGGAGATGTTAACAAATTGCTCCACTGAACTATTCCCTAACTCCTGCAGGTTACCACCGTCAACGATTAAAGCCGGTTGTTGAGGAGCGAGTTGTTGTAGATATTCTAATTGGTCCTCTAACCGTATCTGCTCCTGCAATGTAAGGCAATCATCAAACTCATGAGGTCCACCACAATATGAGCAATATATATCCTGCGAATAGGATGATTCACGTTCAAATTGCTCCTCAATCCGTCTCATCTCCTCTATCTCAGGACAATCCTCGAACTCGTGAGCCCCTCCACTCTGTGAGCAACAAAGGTTAGAGGAATGATACTCATATTGTTCCTGAATCCACCCCATCTCTTTGGAAACATTGGGCTCGAGCTGCAATGGGGGAGTACCATAAGTTGATCTCAATTTTGTTAGCATATCCTCCAAGCTGCTGGTACCATATTTAAAGGGTTGGGGATTTGAAGGACTACCATAAGTTGATCTCAATTCAGCCAGCAACCTATCCAACTCAGATGCCATTATAGAACAATATTTATAAAGAAAAACACAAAATAAACTAAGAATAAAATAGATGAGAATAAAAATCAAATAATATAAAAATGAAATAAGCCAACAATAGAAAGTAAAAAAAATATGATATAACTAAAATAGTAAGAGAAGAAATCAACTAGCTAAAATAGTAAGAGACCACAAAGAAAAATATAACTAAAATAGAATAGAAAACAATAATAAAAATAAAACGAAAACAAAGAAACTAAAAATAAAATGAAATTAAGAAAACTACTAAAACAAAACTAGAAAAATAAATTAAATAAAAACAAAACACAAAATTAAAGTTATAAATAAATTAAAACAAGAAAGAAATAAATTAACAAAAATATTGAAATTGCAAAAGACAAAATAAATAAAAACAAACTAGAATAAAATAGAAATAAGAAAATGAAATAAAACAAAGCAATTGACAACCCAAGCTAAGGACTAGACAAAGTCAAGTCCCCGGCAACGGCGCCATTTTGCAAACAAGAAATTTGACCTACTAAAAGCTAAGAAATAAATCTAGAAATTTATAAATCAAAAAGTCTTCGGGTTGCAAATAATCCCGGTCACTGCAGTATAGAAAACGTAGCAACTAGGTATCGAATCCGTGGGACTTGAAGAAAGTAAGTCTAGTCCTAAGAAAACTGGAAATTCAGGGGGTTGTTCTTGTTTTGGGAATCAAATAAGAAAGAAGAAAATAAATTAAAATAAAACTGATAAAGTTATATGGATGAGTGGAACTCCGGGTTCAAGTTATTTTTTCACTAGTCGGATTATGCGAACTTCTACAAATCGATAAGAGATATGTGTTATACCTAAAATTTCCAACCCCCCGGAAAGGAGTCTCTACTAATAGGCTAGTTTGAAGGGTTCCCGTTTCGATCGGCACATCTCAAGGTACTAGGGACAGCTTAATCATCTCCAAGGGCACTTTCGTAATTTTTTCAAGGCTCCTGAGCCCCCTATAGGCTTTCTCTCTCCTACAGAGAAGGGTCAAATCAATTCAAAATGCTTTGAAATTTTAACCCATGATAGAGGATGACATTTTAAGCATAATGGCGTTGGAATTTTGATTTTTCGAGTTTCCAATAATTTTCTAGCAATTTCTGACTGAATCTGACAAGAAATTCAATTTAAAAATATTCCAACATTTAAAAAATCCGGTTCCACCTCAGAAAATTCATAATATCCATCCTTGACATGTGGTTAAAATTTCACAGCAAAATTCCTTTGGGAAGTCTTTTAGTTAAAATACCAAAAATCTTACTTTTACTAGATTTTCTTTATCTTTAAGAAAGTCTATATAAGGGGATAGGTTTTTGGATAAAATCAGAACTTCATATGCTCAAGAACCCTAGAGAGTCAGAAAACACAGCCTCCTCTCTCTCTCTCACGTTCTCCAACACCCGGCCACCCAAATCATACCGAAAATCCCCCGAAATCACCATCTAAACACGTTTTCCAATCCCCAAAGCACCAATAGTCATCAAAACCCCACAAAACACCACCAAAACGTGAAGAACAGAAGGAACAACCAACAACCAGAAGCTTGGTTCGAAATCCTTTCGGGTCTGCCATCAACGAAGCACTCGACGAATCCCGGTGTGAAGAATCATCTTGAATTCGAAGGTAAAACAGGTTACAACTCTACTTTTCTAATTCCCCACGACCTTATTAACTCTCTGTCCAATTTTGGGTTCAAACTTACCTTTGTACGCTTCTGTATTGCTGTTTGTTTAAGCTTTTGTCCAATAACTTGTTTACCAAATTTCGTGCTTAATTCGAATTCAAATTGAAAACTTTCAATCACTAACATCTTGTACATCTTTCAGGCTACGCACCCATAAAATTTGAGCCAAAAACACCTTCGGGAACAGCCTCAACGCCGCCGTCCGAGGGCGGTCCGCACCCACGGACGTCATGTCCGGGGTCCCGGACTCCCTGTCCGTAAGCTCGGACGCCCATGGACGGCGGCGGGATTTTTAAATTTTAAAAATTTAGGTTTTCTAATAATGTTAGGTTTATAATTCGAATTAATTGTAATGTCGGGCCCACGGACAGCCTGTCCGTAGCCCCGGACATTACAATTTTCTGTTTTCTGTTTAATTCGACTTTTATTTTCATATAGGTTAACTGGGGTCCGTGGTCTCGGACATTAGGTCCGTGGCTACGGACGTAAGCAAAATTCGACCTAATTCTGCCTCCGAAACCCTAGTTTAGGTAGCTTTTAATTTCACTTTAATTTTCTGTCAAAAAATGCTAAAAAACACAAAAAACAGAAGCTCGCGCACTTAGGTTAAAACGACTCGTAACAAGCCATAATTAAACCAAGTAGAGGAAAAACGACCTAGGAAGGGTAATGACAGTAATTGAACCCTAATTAAGTCGAATATCAAGCCCCCGAAACCGAACTCTACCTTTCCTAATTTACTCTAGGTTAAAATTAGGTGGCGACTCATAATAGGTTCCATTGAGCTAGCTTAGGTTTTAATAATTATTGTTTTATGACATAGTTGTTAATCTTAGGTTATAAGTGGACCTAAAATCCGATTAGATCCTAATCAGCTTCAATCAACATAGGATAGGGTTTAAAATCGAGGCTCACAATATGGATTGGCTAATTCTTCAATATCTTTCCAGAATTAAATCATAATCTCCGAAAAGCTCATCTAGTAGAACACACGAGGTCTAATCCAGAACCTAGCGAAACACACATAGATGGATGAAGCTTAAAGAATTACGACGCACCTGAGGGAAAATATAATCAATCCGATCTAATTTTCCACAGGCTAACAGATTAATTTGACCTTCTTGTTAATCACCGATCAGATCATAACAAGATTCGTAAGGCTTTTTAAGAAATTCGCAAGATTAATTAAAAAGCACAACATTTGCATTTATCTGAAACAATCCGAAAATAAAATCTCAAATCATAATTGTAGATGTACTTGTAAAACGAACTAGCTACAAATAACCATCACCCGGAGTAAATCCTTCCTAGCCTAGCATGTTACAAAAAGAGTATAGAGAGATAAAGAAGAATTAATCTGGTGTAGAAGATTCCTCCATTTGTCTCGCTATCCAGATCTGCAATTTACTGGGTTGGAGGTTGAAGATGATGGTGGAGGAGAAGAACTCTCGCGGCTGCTTGCATTCTCCTCGGCGTGAGAAAAAGAAATAAAAACTAAACCTTAAGCTAAAAAAATAGAACTGAAGTGATGTTGTGTGGATGAGTGGATCAGTGGATGTCCTCTGGATACAACCCCCAACCTTTATTTATACTAACATACTAGTCAAAATCCTAGTCCTATTCAAACTAACACTAAATGTTATTCAAACTAACACTAAATGCTAAGCGTAATATCTATCCTAATAAATGCTAAGATCCTAATCCTATTCAAAATAATAATAAAAGATATTCAAACCTACAATAAAAACTATCTTAACTACTATGACTTATCAATAAATACTAAAAGATATTAATAACCCCTATCCGGGCCCACTGACGTCTGTCCGGGTGACTGGGTCGGACGTGAAGTCCGGACTTCTGTATATATCTGTGCTAATTTTCTCCGCAAACTTCAACAAGGTCCAGATTCTTCGTTTTAGCTCCGATTCGTTCCCCGTTTGCGGCACTGGAAAGCTCGTGAGGAGAACTATGCATTTTCACCATCATTTTCTGCTTTAAACATATAAATTGGCATCAGTTCTTGCCTAAATTAAGAATCAGGAAACGCATAGGATAAGTGTGAGAAAGCACCCAAAATGTTGCATAAATTAAGAATTTATCACTAATAAAACCATGCTGGTTTCACACTTATCAGTTGTACGATGATAATTACTTGAGGTAGCATTGGTGCTACCATGGCAGCAACGATCTCTGCTATCGTCTGCCTGCCTGGTCATCGTTAGTCCCTCCTCTGGGTCGGCCTGGACCTCGTCCTAACATCTGAACATTTAACATTTACATTAGGCACTGTGACATTGTGACATGTGGCATGTGACCAATGGGTCTTGAATTTAAGCAAGGGTATCGTCGATACAGACGTTAACGGTATCCATTGTAATCAACGGTTATTCCTAGTTAGGTTTCTATTTCTCCGTTTTGAAACAGTTGTAATCCTAAATCGGTAATCCCTATGCTCGGTAATTCTTAGACATCAGAGCGCTACTGCGCTCTGATACCACTTTTTGTAACACCCCTACCGCTAATCCTATACTTACCGTCTAATCGTCCCGGTTATCCTACTACTCACAGCGGAAATACAATTACTACGGCGGGTGATACAACGCCGCTAACCGCCCATACGACTAGCAAGGCTTACACTACATACAGTAACGGTCTGATAGTCATAGAATATACCGAGCTACTATAAATACTTCCCAATACATAATTTCATTTACTTACAATGCTTGATTACCGAGTATCCAAAAGTATAATTAATTACATCCCTTCTCTTAAGTTTACAAAAATAATGAGTTTAAACAACCTACTCATTTCTACCAATTCACAATCTTTTCAACTCCAAAAGGGTGTACCCCATGGTACACCGGCTAATCAAAAAGGCATGTAGCCATGTACAACTTGGTACACCATTCACAATCCACTAATTACACAAAAAGAAATCACTTTTGATCTCATCACAATCTTCACCCTTCACGAGCACCAGTAAAATTAAAAACAATGCCCCAAGGGGCTCAGTAAAACACTGCATATAAACTTTGCATATACTGCGTGCTAACTAGGGTACGCGGACTAATTGGTCAACTATACATGGAGTTCATTTTATACATGCATACATGTTGTTACATATAACAATACATTCATACAAATTACATTACATACAACCGAAGGCAATACACAAGCCAAACAGAATACAATACAATTCACAAATCCGTACTTCAATCCTGTTAGCCAGTTACCCATCCAGGTTAATCGGATGTTCTTTACTCTTTTGCTCGGTACCATATTACTTCTCCATACTTACTTACTTACTCTTACTTACTTACTTACTTATACTCATGTTAATTTGGTATGACCTCCGGGCAGGGACTACAACGTCCCACCACCGGGCTTTAGGGTGGCTCACTAATCCAGGATGCTACCTATTTAAGGGGTTTGGTCCATGGAAAAGATTAAGGCCAGGATTTGTATCCAACCTCTTGTGTCTCCTCCTCACTTCACGGCCCCGAGAAAAATCAGGGAACTATATCGGACGTCTATCTCATTCCGTTTACAATTTCTTATGTTAGAATGGTTAGCTAGTTAGGAATCAATTAGAAGTCCTATACTACATTACTTGGTCAATACAATACACAACAAGGCACACACATTTCATTCTCGTCCATTCATTTCATGAATTATACAAACTACGAGTTAAGATAAACATTCAACAAGGAACAATATCATATAAGCACAAGTAAGCGCAATAAATCCGATTCGTGCATTTAATCTTATTTAGGTGATCAATTAGCACACAAACACACAAATCAGAGTAGCCAAGGTAGCATACAGGACATGAGAAGTTTCATACGTTCACGTTGTACTCGAATCTGACTTTCCTTCGGTGTTCACTATTCAAGTCCTATAACATACATGGAGTTGTATGGTTAATGACTTATTATAGATTTAACTCTTTATTCCATTACCTTTCCCTATGTATACTTACTAGTTCTTACAAGTCATAAGTGGTTATGAACTTATTTCATACTTAAAGTTAATTTTTCTTACTTATGTGCATGTTTCCTTATTTACTCTTACCCAACAATGGTGTACTTCTATATATATATACATATGATGGCTATGCTTATTTTTTTGTATGACTCGACCGACCTTACCCAGGGTTGGCCCCAAGGTGGGTCGAAGTCAGTGTGTCTCGCTACTGCAAATTCCGGACCCGACCGACCAGTGAAGTCCGGTCCCAAGGTCGGTCCAAGTCAATGTGTTTTGGTTCTGGCGATTTAAGACTCGACCGACCTTGCAAGGTAGGTCCCAAGGTTGGTCGAAGTCAATGACTTCTGGTTACTCATTTTTACGACTCAACCGACCTTGACAAGTTCGGTCCCAAGGTCTGTCGAAGTTAGTAGACTTCCGCCATTGTAAATCTGGGCTTGACCGACCTTGCCAAGGGCGGTCCCAAGGTCGGTCCACTCCAGTATTCTCATTTTAATTTCTGTTTCAATTCCTTCATTTACCCATTTCTTCCCCAATACTCCTATATATAATCCCACATGTTTTAAAACTAATTAAACACTCTAAATCACCTAAGTTCATCCTCCAAACTCATTACTCCTTTCCATACTAATTCACACATATTATTTTACTAAGTTTCATTTCAGCACTTGTATTGATTCCTCCTAGACTTGTTATGCTATAGATTTTGATTCCCACTTCTACCAATCATAGTTTCCCTTCTTAATGCCATTTCCAAGGTTTAAAATTCATTATGTATCATTCTTATTCCACCCACTACCTAGCTCTTTCTCTAAACTGTTTCTAAGGTATTTTTCTACTTACATTCATCTCTTAAGTGTTATAGTCCCTAGGTAAATTTTGACATAGTCTCCCCTAAAATTTAACATTCTTACCACATGTTTTTACCCACACATTGGCATTTTTTTTCCAAACCTATTCAACACATACATTATCAATACACATACTAAACATTAATCACCCATTTATTTTCCTACACATATACATTCATTACCCAAAATTTCCTAGCTTTTAATCATCTTTTAAGAGTTTCAAAACAGATTATTTCTCTTCCTCATTACACTATTACATATCAACTACTAAAAGCCATAAGCATTACCCATTTTAAGTAATTAAAATTTGTTACACAAGGTTTACAAGAACTACTCAAGGTGAGTGCAATTACCTTGATTTTCTAGCTTCCTTACTTTTTTCTTCCTTCTTTCCTTCTTCCTTCCATTCCTTTCCTCTCTTCTTGACTAACCGGTTATGGAAGTTCAAACTTCTAATCCTGCAGCCCATTAATATACCACTATTTTAATTCCAAACAAACCCTTAAATCATCCTAAAGCTTTAAGGTATGTTTTTAGGGTTTAGGAAAAGACATTACCTTGCAAGTGTATAGAAGGACTGTTGGACAGCAACAATGCAAGATTCCCTGTAACACCCCTACATCGTACTTCACAACTAATTGAAATCGCAGCGGAAATAAACAACTAAACATTAACTAAACGCTTCGGTGCTACAACGCCGTCAACCACCCACGTGGTTAACAAGGCAGAATAAATACAAGTGTACCGATCTGATGATCAGACTCCCGAGCATAGAACTAAAACCATAAATACATCATATACAATACCGAGTATTTAATTACATTTCTTCACTGTAAACTGCCAATATACCGCCACAGTAGTATCAACGGAATCAAAACATAATGCCACGGAGCACAGGCGCATCCCGGTGCTCAACATCCAAGATAACCCAAAAGTACATCTGCAGCCTAGAACCTACAGCCACTCTGCTTCCTCGATCCTCATCCTGCAGTAAAAATATGGAGCCCCGAGGGGGTCAGCAACCATTGGCTGGTATGGTTAACGCGCAGCCCATCGACTACTGGGATACGCGCAACTAATTGTCATGATGACATGGCATTTATTTTAAACATAACATAACATAACATGTGGCATAGCATTATTATTACATAGCACAACATCACATACACAGTGGATACTCTTTCCACAATCACAAACCAAGAAGGTTAAACAACATAAGAAGCCTAGAGAATGGTTCACTCTCATGTTAAGCTCGTTACACACACTCATTACCGTTCTGTTATTCGAACGAGTAACTTAAGTCACATATGGTTCGGATATAGTGACCCGAACACACCACACAAACACATGTTCCCACTAAACCGATCATAAGTCAGAATAGGTAAGCTTTGGAGGAAGCTAGCGGGAGATCGAACGCCAAATTAAGGAGAACAATCTTAACAACATAAGAGTCGAATCTGATTCAGATATCAACTCTTAGACTTACATGCATGACCGGACAACCGGATTCCTCACTTCCCAGTTAGCACTTGTTAGAAGTTCCACGGTGGAACTTAACAAACAATTCACAACAAGTGGTAAGTCATGTTAGACACACACAAGGGAAATGAGTCACATCATAACATCACAATAACATGAACTACTGTAAACTCATTACATGATTAAGTCTTATAACGTCATAAACACACAGAAAAACAAACAACACACAAGCCGGTGTAAACCGGTAGGCAACAGACTGCAAGAAAACCATACCTTGGTCCTTGCTTCGATTGATTTCCACCGTAGGTCACTCCTATACATGTTTAAGAATGTCGGTTAATTACTTACATAACTTCAAATGTATTAAGTGTTTAACATGTTTATATGACATGTTTTAATGTCTTAACTTATACTTGATTACCTACATTATACCCCCTAGGGTTCATTACTTAAGCCATTCCTGTTTGTTTTTTTTACATGTTTAGGTCCGACCGAACTTACCGACCGACCTTACACAAGGTCGGTCCATTCCAGAACATATTACCGTCAAAATTTTCTACTCCGACCGACCTTGTAAGTTCGGTCACATGTTCGGTCAATTCCCAAGAGTTTCTTCCCTTTGAAAATTCAGGCCCGACCGATCTTGGCAAGTCCGGTCGCAAGATCGGTTGATTCCCGAGACTCACTCACGTACAAAAATTCAGGTATGACCGAACTTGTAAGTCCGGTCCCAAGTTCGGTCTATTCCAGAGACTCAATCCGTACTAAAAATCCATGCCCGACCGACCTTGCAAGTCCGGTCCCCAAGGTCGGTCCATTCCAGAAACCAATTCTCGCAGGGTAAACTGGGCTCGACCGATCTTGGCAAGTTCGGTCGCAAGATCGGTCTGCTCTAGACCCTTATTTTCCATTGCCCATTTAACTCCAAACTTCACCTCATATATCCTAATATATCCTAACCTCATTTGGGCACTTCAAACACACCTTAAGACCTCCTTAATACTCCATACATCATTCACTAAAATCCTCCTCAAGCATTTACACAAATTCTTATAAAAAGGTTTACACTTATAATGTTTTTCACTAAGTTTCTATGTGGTGTGTCATACCTATAACTCCCACTATTCCCAAATGTTTTCTCACCACTACAACATCATCTCCCAAGCATCTTTTCTTCCTAAACAACTCCTTGAACATCTTTACAAGTTTATAGCTCCCCATGCAACAAATCACTTCATCCTTATTCACCAACATTGCACAAGTCCTTAACACAATCTCACCATGATCTTGAAATGTCCCAAAACATTCTTTTGCATTCTAAATCCTCTAGAACATTGCTTAAGCCCTTTTTACATCTTTAAACCCTTAATGCATGTTTCTTCCACTAGGAAAGCACTTATCCATCCTAAACATTTCCTAACTTACCAAACTCACTTAAAACCCTTAGAACGTCTTGTTTATTACCTAAATTTTGACATGAACTCCCCTAGAACATTACTAAACCAAAACATAATGTTTTCACCATTAAACAACCAAGAACACTAAAATCCATCAAACACATTCTTATACACAAAACTTCACACATTTAGCACTACATCACAATATAGTGCATAATTTAAATTGCTTGGCACTTAGGCCCTTAAATAACATGGCTCTTAGGCCCTTAAGATGCATAAATCATAAACACTGAATTTCCACATTATATTTGCCTTTGACCTGCAAATACACTCAACAACACATATGCCTTTTACTATGCCTTTGAGAACATTTTACTAAGTCATTCACCATTAGCTCCTTAAATCATTTAACAAGCAATATAAGCTCATTTCTCCTAAGACCTTTAAACCACTTAGGTTAGCACATTACCTCTTTTCCTCACAACTTCTTTCTTGTTTCCTTGACTAATCGGCAAGGCTTTTTGATTTTTGTCAACTTCTAAACATTATACAATGATAAATGAGTATACAGCTTTATGCTTCATCTATTGTAAACCCTAGATTATCATGTTTAAAAACATTAAGATATTGTTTTGTATTCTCCTTAGAAATGAGAAGAGAGTTTGAATATATATCAAGAGAGGACTCCATAGTCCATGAAAGGTTGAAATGAAGCTAGAACAAGCAACATAAGGACACCATTAAGAGTGATTTTTGGACAACACAAAAACATGAAGGAAACATCATTTTTCTTTGAGTTTCCTTACCTTGAAGCAAAGGAGAACAACAATATGTGAAAAGATGAGCTCAAGCTCCTCCCATGGAGATTCTTCTTGGCACCAAAATGGAGCTCTTGAGGTTTTGAAAGGATAGAATTGAAGAGCTTGATGAGAGGAAGAGAATGGTGGTCTTTGAATTTAATTTGGCCAAATGAGCTAGGAGATACAAGTGGTCAAAGATGGAAAATGATGGTGGTGTTGGTGTTGCTGTAGCAAACCGTGAATGAGAGCAAGAAGAAGATAGAAGAGAGGTTGAAGACGTGTGAAATGAGAGAATGAAGATTGGTTTTGCTTTTTAGAAGATATTTATACCTTAAAGTAAATAGTAACCATCAGTCATCATTTGTTACTTAATAAACTAACATGAGTGGTGACTCATTACCATCAAAACCGGCCCCCTTAATGTTACTAAGGGTATTTTAGTCTTTGTTGGCCAATTTAATTACTTATACAAACATATGTTACAAACTAGCTTATTTTAGTTACTATTCACTAAAACAAGGCACATAGATGTGAAATTTTTGATTCCCATTGATATAGACTTCCAAATGTGATACTATAGTACACATGTTAATTAAAGAGTAATGATGGACATTTAGCCATTCAAAACTCATTTACAAGACAATTTTTCAAAAATGTGCTTTAAGACTCCTTAAAGCACATTTTGTGTTTTAACTTGTTTTCAAGCTTGGTTTTCTTTGGTAATTGGTTTAATATGTTCATTAGTATATAAATAAGGTCTTGGTAAGCTCATTAGGTCTTACCCAAGCTTATCCCAAGCTTAGAACACATTTTAGCCCTAATTGACTTTAATGCATTTATTTGTGTTTTCTATAGTTTAAATTGTTTACTAATGTTTCTAAGACTCTTTTTAGTCTTAATATACCATATTTAAATGTTTAAACAACATACTAAGGTTTGGGGTATTTCAATCTACCCCCCTTAAAAGAACTTTGTCCTCAAAGTTCACACTTCCACATATCCTAAATGTTAGAACACGGGAATACATATAAACAATATTTCCATACAACATTAACAACACACTTACATAACATTGGACACAAAGTCCATACAACATAACATTGGACACAAGGTCCATACAACACAACATCGGACACAAGGTCCATACAACATCATCAACATCCTTCATACACAACGGTCTGTAATGTAACACCATAACATAGACGATGTATTCAAATACACGTCGTACACACATAACCGAAACGGCTCTACCCCCCTTAAAAGGGGTACGCCCCGTACCCTATTCACATAAACACTAAGAAGTAAACAATGACGGGTACTTCGCCTTCATCTTATCTTCCAGCTCCCAAGTGGCCTCCTCGACGTCCTGGTTAGACCAAAGAACCTTCACCAGTCTCACTGACTTATGCGAGTGTCTCGAGTCTTAGTATCCAGAATCCGTACTGGAGTCTCCACTGATCGCATGGTCGGCTCTAAAGTTAGCCTTTCAGGCTGAAGCACATGAGACGGATGAGACATATATTTCTTCAACTGGGACACATGAAATACATCATATACCTTGCCCAGCTCGGCGGGTAAGTCAAGTCTGTAAGCTACCGAGCCGATCCGCTCCGTCACAATATAAGGCCCCACATATTTTCGGCTCAACTTGCGTTTCTGGCCAAAACGAAACACTCCCTTCATGGGGGATACTCTCAAAAATACCTGATCGCCCACGGCGAATTCCAGGTCACGTCTGCGCACATCTACGTACGACTTCTGTCTATCCTGAGCTGCATTCATGTTAGCCCGGATCTGGCGAACTTCTGCCTGAACTTGTTCCAGATACTCTGGTCCTATAATGACCGTCTCACTCGACTCATCCCAGCATAATAGCGTGCGGCATGGTCTACCGTACAAAGCCTGGAAGGGAGACATCTTGATCGATGCATGGTAACTGGTTGATTTGTTATTTTCTTTCAGTGCACATGCACGTATCAATCCAGCTGGTCTGAAAATCAAGTGCACATGCACGTAACATATCCTCAAGTGTCTGGATGGTACGCTCACTCTGACCATCTGTCTGTGGGTGGAACGCTGTACTTAGCTTCAGCTCGGTACCAAGCGCTTCCCGTGTGGATTTCCAATACCTTGAGAGGAATCTAGTATCCCTGTCAGACACAATTGTTTTCGGTACTCCATGATGTCTTACAATCTCTCTGTCGAAGAGTTCTGCTAGTTTTGCCACTTCCCAGGTGTCTTTCATTGGTATGAATCGAGCCACCTTGGTCAGTCGGTCAACAACAACCCAAATCATATTCAGACCCCCCCTCGTAGGCGGAAGCCCTACTACGAAGTCCATAGAAATGTCATGGAACTTCCACTCAGGCACTAGCATTGGCTGGACCATACCACCAGGCCGTCGGTGCTCAAACTTGACCTACTGGCAAGTGAGACACCTCAATACATAATCATTTACATCCTTTTTCATTCCAGTCGACCAAAAATAACGTTTCATACCCTTATACATCTTTGAAGATCCGGGGTGAATCGAAGTCGTAGAATAGTGGGATTCACTCAGTATGCGCTCCTTCAGCTCAGCGCTACTCCTCGGAACACACAGTCGGCCATTCAGCCTAATCAGGTCATCATCGTGGAGTCGGAAGTCGTACTTTTGACCCTCGAATGTGCCATCAATAAGCTTCTGCCTGATCTCCAACATATACTGATCTGTCATCTGAGCACTCCGCACCTCTTCAACCAAGCCAGTATGCGAGACTAGCGAATGGAGAGAGTGTGCTCGGCGACTCAATGCGTCAGCTACCACATTTGCCTTACCCTCTTTGTACTGTAGATTAATGTTGTAGTCGTTTAGAAACTCAACCCACCTTCTTTGCCTCATGTTCAACTCCTTCTGAGTGAACAAGTATTTTAAACTTTTGTGGTCAGAATAAATTGTCACACTTACCCCATACAAATAATGTCACCATATCTTCAATGCAAAGACAATGGCCCCCAGTTCTAAATCGTGGGTAGGGTAGTTCTCTTCATGCTTCTTCAGCTGTCGGGAGGCGTAAGCTACGACCTTCCCGTGTTGCATCAACACACAACCCATGCCTCTGCCTGATGCGTCGCAATAGACCTCAAAACCATCTGGACCGTCTGGTATAGTCAGGACTGGAGCAGATGTCAGAGCATCCTTGAGACTCTGGAAAGAACTCTCACAGTCGACTGTCCACTCAAATGGTGCATCCTTTTTCATCAAGGAAGTCATCGGCTTCGAGACACTGGAGAAGTCCTTCACAAACTTCCTATAATAACCTGCCAGACCGAGGAAGCTCCTGATATCGGTAACTGTCTTTGGCCTAGGCCAGGTGCGCACTGCATCAATCTTTGCCGGATCAACAGCGATCCCGGCCTCAGAAATCACATGACCAAGAAAGGATACTTGGTTCAACCAAAACTCACACTTTGAAAACTTAGCATATAAATGATTCTTCATCAATGTTTGTAACACATTTCTCAGGTGGCTTTCATGCTCACCTCTCGATTTCGAGTACACAAGAATATCATCGATGAAGACTACCACTGACTTGTCCAACTGATCTTGGAACAAGCGGTTCATTAAGTCCATGAACTTAGCTGGTGTGTTAGACAATCCAAACGGCATAACCGTAAACTCGTAATGTCCATACCTTGTTCTGAATGTTGTCTTCTCAATATCACTGTCACGGATGGCAATCTGATGGTATCCGGACCGTAGATCTATCTTGGAGAATACTGATGCCCCTTTCAACTGATCAAATATATCATTGATGCGTGGTAAAGGGTAACGGTTCTTCACCGTAACTACATACAGCTCTCGATAGTCAATACACAGGCGGAGACTACCGTCCTTCTTCTTCACGAAGAGGACCGGCGCTCCCCATGGTGAAACACTAGGGCGGATAAATCCCTTGTCGAGTAGGTCTCTCAGCTGCTCCTTGAGCTCTGTCATCACTGCTGGAGCCATACGATAGGGCGCCTTCGCAATTGGTCCGGTGCCCGGAACCAAATCAATTTCAAACTCAACTTCCCGTGCTGGCGGCATGCCCGGCAGTTCCTTAGGAAATACATCAAGAAACTCCGACACTACCGGCACATCTAGGCTAAACTCTGGATCTCTCTCTATGTCCTGGACATAGCAGAGGTACACATCATTCCCTCGTCGTAGTTCACGATACATAGCCATGGCGGTGATGATCTGAGTCGAAGGCTCCCTGGGCCTCTGGTGGTAAGATATGGTAACCCCAGACGGACTCCGAAGAAGCAAACGATGCTCGGCAGACAGGATTCTGCCCTTGTACCGCTCCAACAAGTTCATCCCGACAATCACATCAAAACCGAGTCCGTCGAACTCTATCAAGTCGATCGGAAATTCTTCACCTCTAATTCGCACAACAACATCGCGGTGGTAGCGGGTACACCTGATCCGCTCTTTCGACGGGAGAGTGACTAGGAAGTCTGTCATCTCATCACCGTCTAACCCCAGCCTCTTCGCAAAGGATAGCGAAATAAATGTATGTGAGGCTCCGGAGTCGAACAAGATCGAAGCGTCCACGCCATTGACTGGAAAGGTACCGGTGAGGATTGTGCCGCTCTTGCCGGCTTCTGCCTCATTGCAGACACTCAGTATACCTCCCGTTCCAAGAGCACAGCCTAATTCATTGGCAAACTAATAAGTATTGGGTAACAACACGGTTGATATACTTCAACAACTCCACTTTATTCATTAACACTCCCTTCACATCACAAGTCGATTAAATAGTAAACTTAGCTAGATATAGCATTCCTAACATACAACTGGCTTAACACATTACATAATTATACAAGGCTTTAAAACTGTCTGAAGGTCAAATTCAAACGTCCGGGTTTCATGTGTGTGGCATTGATCACTGCCGACGGTGCGGTATTCAGTTTGATCTTCCTGATGCCATGATATAGCATCCTTGATTGCCCACCCATGATTAACACATCTCCTGATTTCAGTACTAACTTCTTTGCGAGGTCAGCACGCTTCTGCTCGCCGTACACAAACACTACGGTATCACCAATGGACCAAGACACCACAGGTACTCCCTTACTTAGAGACTCGGGTGACTCGTCCTTATCTTGGTGTAAACCCAACCGTCCACCTTTCTGGTAGAAGTTCACAATACACAAATCTGCTCTAACACTTGGAATTGAATCCGTTTCAACTTGCTGAGCAATTCCCACGGCATGGTTCACGGCCGCAACAAACTCCTCAGGTATATTTGGTACAATTGCTCCATCTTCAGCTCGCACTTCTTGATATGTCTCTGTGTAAGGGTTCCAGTCCTTACCCATGCACATCATCTTCAATTTCATTCTTGATCCACTCGGGTATTCGGGTGTGTAGAAACCTCCAGGTTTTGCTCCAAGTTCATTGCATCGTCTAATGATGTGGATTTGTGCTTCCGGTGTCAGGTATCCACTTAAGAGTATCATACCTGGTTGGATGACCTGACATTGCTCCATTGGAATGTCGGTGATGCCGATGGTGGTCTCTTCAGGGTTTGGTGTGGGTGGGATTGGATAACATATATTGATGGTTCCTTTAAGTTTAGAGTTATCTAATTAGGTGACTTTCACACTATACTTTAACTCTTTACTCACATGGTAATACACTTGGACTCACTAACACATACATGCATGAAATGCGGTATGCTATCACTTATTTCATTCAACAATATAGGCAGTACCTGGTCTAGAAGAGGGCCCTGGCGCCTCAGACCGGTCCACCACATGTAGGGTGGCCTTGCTAGGTCCCGACCCCTTCCCCTTCTGGGAATCAGTGTTCCTCTGATCTGTGGGTGGCTGGTTAGCCGTCTTCGGGCCATCGATGGTTGTTGTGGCCTTTCCCTTCCACTGCCCCTTGGGTTTGTTGACTCTGCTGTTGGGGTTCCGGTAACACTCATAGTCACGGTGACCCCACTTCTCGCAGTAACGACACTGCACGTCATTTCCTTTGCAGTCCTTGCCGGGGTGGTCTCCGTTACACCACTTACAGTAGTAGTGGTGCTCCGGTCCAGAACCCGTGCTAGCTGCTATCACAGTACACAATCAATACTTACTTCATAACTCAATAACATACACTTCAACTTGTCACACATGATTAAATAATTACCCTTAGGTGGGTAAGAGCGTAGGGCTTTTGCCGCGTATGCATATGTGAGCTTCAGTGGCTCCTCAGCTGTGGTGGTTTGGGCTTGGCCCTTGTCACCCTGGAGCTGACTCTTCTGGGGCTGGGGATAAGGCTTCTTCTTCTTCTTTCCTCCCCCGTACCCCTGCGGACTCTGGCCCTCGCTCGTGGCCTTGCGCTTGTGCGCATTCTCCTCGTCCCTCAGACGGACGGTAATCTCGACCTTAGCAGCAGCATGATAGCACTCCTGGATTTAGGATGTCAGTCATGCCCCGCAAAACATACTCACAAACTCACATTAATACTCACTTATAGATTACACTTATTCACATCACACTTCATTCAAATTACCTGCAAGGTAGTATACTCAGCTGGCCCCATCCCATAGCAAAGACGGTGGCTGAGACCGTTGTAGAAACGGTTTACCCGCACCCAGTTCGAATATCCCAGGTCCGCTAACAGGTGGATAAGACCGGTGAATGCAGTGTAGTACTCATCAACCGACATCTTGTCCCCTGCCTCAGACTATCCAGCTCCAGGCGCTTAGCCTCTTGGACATGCTTAGGGTAATACTTGGCTCGCAGCAGAGCCGTGTACTCCCTCCAACCAAACTGAGGATCCGCCATCCGGTCCATTCTCACAAGCTTCCACCAACTTTGTGCCGATCCCTTCAGGTAGTAAGCGGCAAGACGGACCTTGGCCCCAGCAGGCACATCCAAGGTCTCGTAGGCGGTCTCCAACTCGGAGATGTTGCAAACGATAATATTTGGTGTATTAAATACTAAGAAATAATCCTAGAATTCAATAGTTTAATATATCGTCAGGTTGCAAAAAATCCCGGTTGAAATAGTATAGTAATTAAAGAAGCGACCGGGGTGTCAATCCACGGGACTTGATGAGTAAGTCTAGCCTTAGGTATTGGTTAACTCGAAAGGGGGTTTTTGTTTTGGTTTTGGGTTGCAAATAAATAACAGGAAAGTAAATAGCAGATAAAGTAAAGTGATAGTTTTGGGAGTGTGAACGGTACCCTAGGTTCAGGGAGTTGTTTCACTAGCTAGGTTCTGCATATTCTACTGCTTAAGTGGAGACTTGGATCGGCTTGTAATTCTCAATTATCTATTCTGTATTAAGTCATAATTCCAGATAGCTCATCTAGACAGGGCATGTAGTTCTAGTCTAGTCCTAGCAAGTATATCTAGATGGCTTTAATGCACAGAATTACTAGTCTGGTTGGTTCAATCCGGACTAAAGCTCCTAGTGACTAGAGTAATCTATCCGATTGCAATTATCACAGGTAACAGGTTAATAGGACCGTCAATGCTAATCACCTTATCTGATCATAACATGATTCGAGGGCTTATAATAACTCAGAAACGTTTATTAAAAGCACTTAAAAGCATTAACCTGAACAATCCAAATTGTCTCAACAAGCAGCAAAATAATGCAGAGTTTAACTAATTACAACATCCCTTCCCCTAGAGTAAATCCTTTTAGCTAGACATAGTAGTTATAATCATAAATAAGAGAGAGTTAGAAGGAATCATTGTTATGAAGATCTTCTTGCTCGCTCCGTCCTTTGTCCTTGCTCCGTGCTAGCTTGAAGGTTGATCTCGGTGATAATGGAGTGGATTGGGTGAAATGGGGCGAAAGTGGAAGTTTTGGTGATTTTTGTGAGGTGTCCGGCTGACTAGGGTCGGACAGGGGTCGGACGTGAGATGTCCGGATCTGTCTGGGTCGGACTCGATCCGGACGTGGATGGAATGGCCTTGTCCGGATCCGGACAAGGGTAGGACGTGGCTAAATGGTGTGTATGAATACGGGATATGTGTGTGAATGACCGATGAAGTTTACGAAGGATTTTGAGGGAATGATTCTGGATTTTGTGAGTGAGCGATGCAGTTTTACGGAGGGAGTTCGATGAATGGAGATGGGATGAATGAGAGGGTTAGAGAGGGGGAGGACTGTGAAGTCCGGTGCGAATTGAAATGAAAGCAGAGAGGGGTTTATATAGGATTAGGGAGTTAGACATGGTTTAGTGGAGGTTTTGACGTTTGTGTGGGTGGAGACTCTGATTGAGGATGGAGCTGTATTAATCAATCTTCAGTGCGCCGCTCCCTTGTTTCATGCCGACTGTCTGTTGATAATTAGCCGAAAGCTAATTATCGGTGCGTGCATTTTTATTTTTCAATTCTGTGTGACGTCCGGATCGTGTCCGGATTGTGTCCGGATCCGGACGTCTCACAGAGTTTCAGATCTGGCTCGCGAATTCTCGGATCTGGAATTTTAGTCATGTCCGGATTGCGTCCGGCCCATTTAGATCCGGACAAGAGATGTCCGGCTTTGTGTCCGGCCAAACTGATCCGGACAAGACCAGTTTTTCTGTCTCTTCTCCTGATTTGTTCCCCGTTTGTTGTGTTGTAATCCTTATGATGTATAATCTTTATTTCCTGGGTTTTTCCTGCATTTAACATATATAACACATCAGTTCTTATCAAAGCAACAATCTTTAGGAAAAACACATAATAAGTGGGAAACATTGCCTGAATTGTTACAAATTATAAGGTATTTAAACCCTAAAAAGCCTATATGTTTCACACTTATCAACTTCCTCACACTTAAGCTTTTGCTTGTCCTCAAGCAAAATAGGAATAAGAATATCTCTAAAACCTTCAAGTAATCTTAAATTTGAAACAAGTGCAGGGCGAAATCAAACCAAGTGATAAATGAAAGAATAATCTCGCTCTCTGAAGAAGGTTTTCACAAACAGTGAAGCAGGAGCAATTTTTGTAAAAGCATAGAGAAGCTAGATTGTAGAAAACAAGTTAGCTTAGCTTGGGACTTTCCACCATTTTCATTCCTCTAACCTTTGGATGACAAGGGGTGTGAAGTAATGCCTTATTCCGCAATACCTTTCAACACCACGTACTCGTGATCAAAAACAAAAATTAAACTGCAATGAATTCTTTTCTTTCACATGCAAAAATATTCTTCTTCCAAGAATTATATACAAAACAAATGAAATATTGTGAATGGCAGAGTTTATTCCGTAACCCAGACTTTTCTCTCTATCCATGTAACGGTGTTGGGCCAACTATCCCAGATCACGAGACCTTAGGTAGATAGGTGATAAGGCACCCTTAAGACTTAATAACCGGATAGACGAGGCCTGTTATTGTTAGGAAAAAATTTTTGATCAGTGGAGTACCTTGCCTTACCCTTTTTCATTCCAAACATTCACTTCATTTCCAAAATCCCAAGCTAAAATAATCTGGTTTCCACAATTAGCCAATCTACCAGATTTTTAGTGAAAGAGAGTATTTTTAAATAAAACTATTTTTATACAAACCTCATCAAACAAAAAGATTCCTACGGTTTTCACTTTGGTTTAACAACACTCGGTGTGCACAGGCATTAGAGAAGCAAAAAGCAAGTGTGGCATTAAAGCACAATTAGCATGTTTTCAGGGAAAGGTCTCTCCTTCCTCACACTTAAGATGAGCAATGTCCTCATTGGTCAAAGAAGAAAAACAGAGAGAAAGAGCTTTCAAAACATGCTATACTCATAAAAGATGCATATGCCATAATTAACCCTCAACGCAACAAATGTGGAACAGTAAATAAGTGAAATTATGAACAGAGACTCCCCTGGTGTTATGGGTTGAGGAAGATGCTCTTCCTCACACTTGAAGTTTGGCAGGGGTCAAGAGATTCCTTATGAGTCACAGACAGTATATGTTGTGTGCAGATTAAGAGTTGCTATATTTTCACTGGTAAGTACAACCACAGAATAAAGTGCATTAACTCGAACTACAGAGAATATTTGAATCGAATGAATCATATTTAGAGAAAGAATACTCCCATAGTTTAAGATAGTTTAGTGTGGGTTTTGTACTTATAGCCCTTTGTTCGACAGTAGAGATGACATGTAAAAGTAATCATTTTAGAACGCTGCATGCTCAGAGAAACAATAAATTTAGAATTAGAATTAAAACACTGCATAACATAACAATTACCACTCTCCTGCATTCCCATGTTTCCGTTAGTTTGAACAAGTATAAGGAAAAAATAAGTCAAAGAAAAAGAAAAGAAAAATACAGAAAAAAACCAACAAAAGAAAAGAAAGCAGTAAAAATAGAATGGCTATCACTGAGGCGGTGGCGGTGGTGGCGGTGGCTGTCTCGCTCCTAACTGGGCAATGAGCATCTGCATGAGCTGGCTGTTCTGGGCCTGCTGAGTGGATGCATCTGCCATGTACCTAGCAGCCTCTCTGTGTAAAGCATCACTGCGCTCTAAACGCTCAGCGATGGAGATCTGCTCTGCCTGGAGGTGGCCCTGTGTCTGGCGGATCTCGTCGATATGTCCCTCCATGCGCACCTGGCGCTGCTGGACCTCCCCTACCTGCTGCTGTACAGAACCGAACTGCTGCTCCATACCCCCGAATCTCTGCTCCATCCTCTGCTGCTGCTGGAGAATGGAGTCCATCAGAGTCTGCATCTCAGGTGGGATGCTCATCACTGGGACCGTGGGGGGCGCCATGGTAGCAGTGGCCGGTGTGGAGCTGGAGCTCGCAGATGTACCCGTAGATCCTAGGCCTGAGCTGCCCTTCACCCAGTTGCCGTCATCTAGGCGTAAGAAGCCCCATCTCCTGAAGGTCGTAAGGGAGATGGGTGTCTCACCCTCCCTCATACGCATGTCAGTGAAGATGTCATCGGGGAGGGTAGAGATAAGAAGATGCTGGATGAAGATAGGAAAGATAGGTGTGATCTTCTTCTTCTTCGTCCACAGATATGTCACCACCTTATGCAGCTGTCTGAACATGACGTAGGCTAACGACATCTGCTGGGCTGCTGGATGTGGTGAGGCTATGAGGTAGTCTAGGAGGACACAATCCTCGTCAGAAGCATCATTCCCAGCCTGAGGCCGGATCTGATGACTGAGGATCTCTGCTAGGGTCCTCTGCTGAAGGGAAGGAAGAATGGCATACGGGAGTACAGTCTTATGCTCCTCACCCCGTCGGCGAGTAGTACTCCCGACCTCGCTTAACCACCTAGTCTTACTCTCCCTAAGTGCATCCTCTGAAATATCTCTATGTGTGTACGGGTTATCCGGGAGAAGTAAAATCTCAGAAAAAGACTCAGGGGTTACCTCCACCTCAAAATGCTGTACGTAGGAAGTAATGCTGTGGTCGTGTCTGACGCCACAGCATTGGCGTAAAACTCACGTACCAGCTCTGGTGAGAACACTCCCACGCCCATGCGCAATATGCTGGTGGCCCCGAGACTCTCGAAGATAGCTGTAAGCCCGGCCTCAGCTGCTGCCTCGTCAGTGATACGTCGCTCGATGACGAAGGCTCCACCCCTATCGTACCAAGCCCTGGTGGTGGCTGATCGGAAACCATCCTCTCGTAGTGGTGACTCGACCGGCTCTGACTCGTCGTCAGGGCGTGGGTTCCTCGAAGAGGACCCTCTGCGTGAAGGACCACCTCTAGTGCGAGCCATCTATCAGATATAACACAGGCAGTAAGTAAACAGAAGTAGCAGCCACGCCAAAACTCGAAACCAATCGAGCAGCATGTTTTATTTGAACATATCATTTCACACAGGCTTTTTGAGAAACAAGGCATGAAAATAGCCAAACATTGCAACTATAATATTGTACAGGTCTACAATACCCTAGGAACCAATTTCACAAAAAAATTCAAATTTTACACATGTCCGGACCTACGTCCGGGTCACCTTAGCCGGACGCAGTCCGGACGCACATAGAACCCTAAAAAAATTTCGCCGCGTACAGAGAATTCCAAATCTTCCTCTAAGCACTCAAATTCAACCAGAAGACTCCACAAATGGCACACAACTTCCCGAATTCGCATTATAAGGACAATTAACAGCACAAACTACTAAACAACTGCCGAATTCACCACATATTTAGCATAAATCGAAGTTTAAGATTCGAATTTGACAGAACCTGGTTGCACTTAGGATTTCGGTTTGGAATGGGGACAAACGGGAACGGTGGGACTGGCGGTGTCGCGGCGTGCTCCGGTGGTCGTGGTTGCGCAGCGCCGACGGAGTTGAAGGACGGTGGTGGTGTGGTGTTTGGTTATGGAGGTTAAAAATGGAGGTTTGTTGTTTGTGTTTGGGTGAGATATCGGGAGGAAGAAGAAGCAGCGAAGAGGGAAAGAGGAAAGACGAAAGAAAAGAAAAATTTCAAATCGGGGCCGCGCTTTAGTCTAGTCCGGGTTGAGTCCGGATCCGGACAGCTAGGGTTTTCCCGTGACCGGATCTGTGTCCGGCTCAGCTTAGCCGGACACGTTAAGATGTTCTTTTTTTTTATATTAAATTAAATTAAAAACACCACTCTAAAATGCCTCAATCAAGTAAATTAAAAAATTAACACAAAGAATAAAATAAAGCAAACCACACGACATGCAGAAATTAAATAGCAAGAGTGTTTAAAGACTCCCTGATCCTTGGTGAACATTGTCATGATTCTTCCTCACACTTGCGTTCAGTTTAGCTTTAGAGTGAAGTACCTGAAAGATTAAATCTGCAAAAACCAGAAGAACTCAAGTGGAACCAGGTAAAACCATTAGTTATAAAGTAAGA
Source organism: Limonium bicolor (assembly GCA_023374045.1). Taxonomy (NCBI): domain Eukaryota; kingdom Viridiplantae; phylum Streptophyta; class Magnoliopsida; order Caryophyllales; family Plumbaginaceae; genus Limonium; species Limonium bicolor. The sequence continues at coordinate 55,743,382 of CM041780.1, forward strand.
GCCATGGCTCTTTCGGATTGCACAATAGTGATTAACACTCTGCTAAATAAGAACAAAAGAGGAAATTAACTAAACCAAAGAAGAGATACAAACCGGTGGGTTGCCTCCCACCAAGCTGCCCGGAGTTAAAGTCTCTGGCTAGACTTTTCAGATAAGGTCAAGATGGGCCGCCACAGCAGCTAGCAATAGCTTTCTTCAGTTTGAAATACCATTGCTGGCGTGGCTTTTTGGATGCTTTGGGATGTGGTGCTGCAATACAGATAGAAGAGATAGAATTTATGGAATTGGAGCTTTCAGTTAAGGATATACCTGGTGCAGGAGGCTGAGAAAAGGTATCGCCTAGGTACTTCTTCAATCGAGCACCATTTACTTTGAATACTTCTCCTGTCTTATTCTCTAGCTCATAAGCACCATAAGTAGTGACCCCCACAACTTTGAATGGACCTGCCCAATGTGATTTCAACTTACCAGGAAAGAGGCGCAGCCTGGAATTATAGAGCAACACTAGATCCCCTACTTTGAATTCTCTCTTATGAATCATCTGATCATGGATTCTCTTTGTGCGCTCCTTATAAATTCGGGAACTGTCATAGGCTTGCTCTCTGAGTTCCTCAAGTTCAGATAGTTGAAATTTCCTTTTCTCTCCAGCAGTGTGCATATCAAAATTCAGGCCTTTCAATGCCCAGTAAGCTTTGTGCTCTAATTCGACTGGAAGATGGCAAGCTTTTCCATACACAAGTTTAAAAGGAGACATACCTATAGGGGTCTTGAAAGCAGTCCGGTATGCCCACAAAGAATCATCTAGGTTAACGACCAATTTCTTGATGCACTTACCGTCTTCTGTAAGATCCATTTCAGCTCACGATTGGTCACTTCTGCAAGACCATTAGTTTGGGGGTGATAAGGTAGCGCCACCTTGTGAGTCACCCCATATTTAGTCATTAAGGAGTCGAATGCTCGGTTACAGAAGTGGGAGCCACCATCACTGATAATTGCCCTGGGCACCCCGAATCTGGTGAATATGTGTTTCTTCAGGAATTTCACCACTGTTTTGGAATCAGCATTGTGGCATGGAATAGCTTCTACCCACTTGGAGACATAATCTACAGCTACCAGGATGTATTGATTTCCATGAGATGAGGGAAATGGGCCTGTGAAATCTATGCCCCAGACATCGAAAAGTTCTACCTCAAGAATGCCTTTCTGAGGCATCTCATGCTTTCTGGAGATGTTTCCCATCCTCTGACAAGGATCACAATGGGAGCAGAAATGGTGGACATCTTTATGAAGAGTAGGCCAGTAAAATCCACACTCCAATATCTTTGCAGCTGTTCTTGTATAACCATGATGGCCACCTGCCTCTTTAGCATGACAGAATTCGATAACGCTCTGGATCTCCTTATCTGGAAGACAACGCCTCATCAAGCCATCAGCACAGATCCTAAACAGATATGGATCCTCCCAGATATAATGGCGGGTTTCTGACAAGAACTTCTTCCTCTGGTTATAGCTGTAGTCATGAGGGATTAAACCAGTAGCAAGATAATTAACTAAATCAGCATACCATGGTTCATCTACCTTTCCAATTTTGAACACCGTCTCATCAGGGAAGAATTCGTTGATCGGGATTCCATCATCAGGGATATCAAGTCTAGACAGGTGATCAGCAACTCCATTCAGCTTCCCCTTTTTATCCACAACTTCTAAATTGAATTCTTGGAGAAGTAGGATCCACCTCAGAAGTCTTGGTTTCGATTCATTTTTCTGAAAAAGGTACTTGAGGGCTGAATGATCGGTGTGGACTATCACCTTGCTACCAAGCAGATATGGTCGAAACTTGTCCAGAGCAAACACCACAGCCAGCAATTCCTTCTCTGTAGTAGTATAATTCTTCTGTGCATCAATTAAGGTCTTGCTAGCATAAGTGATTACCCTCAGCATTTTATCTCTCTTCTGACATAGTGCGGCGCCAACAGCATAGTCACTCGCATCCGTCATGATCTCAAATGGTTCAGACCAATCTGGTGGGACCACAATAGGTGCTGAACAGAGCTTCTCTTTGATAGTATGAAATGCTGTCAAGCACTCCTCTGTAAACTGAAACTTGATGTCCTTCTGAAGCAAGTCTGACAGGGGTTAGCAATTTTTGAAAAGTCCTGTATAAACCTCCTGTAAAACCCTGCATGACCAAGAAAAGATCTTACATCTTTAACTGAATTTGGTGGGGGCAGTTTTTCTATTACCTCGATCTTGGCCTTGTCCACCTGGAGGCCTTCTTTTGACACCTTATGCCCAAGCACAATTCCTTCTTGTACCATGAAGTGGCACTTCTCCCAATTCAGCACTAAGTTCGTGTCCTCACAGCGAGCCAAAATTAGGTCTAATTGCTCCAGACAAACATCGAAGCTTTGTCCATAGACAGAGAAGTCGTCCATGAACACTTCAATACTTTTCTCAATAAATTCATTAAAAATAGCCATCATACATCTCTGAAATGTGGCTGGAGCATTGCAGAGACCAAAGGGCATCCTCCTGTAAGCAAAAGTACCATAAGGACAGGTGAAGGTAGTCTTCTCCTGATCTTCTGGCGCAATGGGAATCTGGAAATAACCGCTGTACCCATCAAGGAAGCAGTAGAACTCTTTCCCTGCTAACCGCTCCAACATTTGATCAATAAATGGTAGTGGGAAATGGTCCTTCCTTGTGGCCTCATTCAAGCGCCGGTAATCGATGCACATCCTCCAACCTGTGGTTTGCCTCTGGGGTACCAATTCACCTTTCTCATTTGGCACTGCAACTATCCCCCCTTTCTTTGGAACAACCTGGACTGGAGATACCCACTGGCTGTCAGAAATAGGGTAGATAATACCTGCATCAAGAAGCTTTAGTACCTCGGCCTTGACCACCTCCTTTAGATTTGGATTCAACCTTCTCTGAGGCTGTCTCACTGCCTTGTAATTCTCCTCCATATGAATCCGGTGAGTGCAGAAACCCGGATTAATTCCCTTGATGTCAGCAACTGTCCATCCCATGGCACTCTTATGTTTCTTTAGCACCTCCAGAAGTCTAGATTCCTGCAAAATAGACAAAGATGCAGAGATAATAACAGGCAGGGTGTTACCCTCTGCCAAGAAAACATATTTGAGATGGGAGGGGAGAGATTTAAGTTCTAAGGTAGGAGGCTTCTCTATTGAAGGTATGGGTCTCTGAATGGATCGTTCCAACTTTTCCACAGGAGGAGAGGAGGATCGAAAGTATGATTTCCCGTGATTCAGCTGCTGGACGACCGAGGCCATCTCAAAACTGTCTTTGTCATCCTCAATGGATCGACTTATTACCTGTTCTAAAGTATCAGAAAACTTAAACAAAGAATTAAAAGAATCAGTATTCCTATAGGTGTAGTCATCATCAAGATCATAAGAATTGTCAATTAAATCAGCAGAGAAAACAGCTTGAGAAGAAGTGTTTTTCCGCATCATCTTATTTATATCAAAGCTTAATTCTTCATCATGGAATTTCAAGGTAATCTTCCCCTTGTCAACATCAATAACAGTCTTTGCAGTTCTGAGGAAAGGTCTACCTAAAATCAGAGGTACCTCAACATCTTCATCCATGTCAAGGATCACAAAGTCAGCGGGGAAGAAAAACTTACCCACACTAACAACTACGTTTTCAACCATACCTCTGGGTGTGATCGATGATCTATCAGCCAACTGGAGTCTGAAATGAATGGGAACGAGCTCACCTGCATGAAGCTTTTTAAACATGGTGTATGGCATCAGGTTGATGCTCGCTCCTAGATCGCAGAGACCGTATCCGCAATCCATGTCTCCAATTGAACAGGGGATGATGGGCTGACCAGGATCACCACGCTTTGGAGGCAGCATCTGTCGGAGAGCTGCTGAACAAGTTTCGGTCAGCTGGATGGTGTCCTTCTCTTTATATTTCCTCTTATTCGAAATCAGATCCTTTACAAATTTAGCATAATTCGGCATTTGCTTAATCGCATCAATAAGAGGGATATTAATAGTCAGCTTTCTAAAAACATCTAGAAATCTTCCAAATTGTTCATCGAGCTCTCGCTCTTTGAGTCGGTTTGGAAATGGAAGTTCCTTTGCAGATATTTTCCCCTTTTTATTTTTAACAGCAGTAGAAAGAGAGGAAGAAGGAATAGGAGCCTGGGTCTCCTCAGAAACTACCTCAGGAGGGGCGGGATGCCCTGATGGTGCACCGGCGGTGTTAGAAAGAGGCTCGGTCTCTTCATCAGTACGGCTTCCTGCCACTTGGTCTTTTAAATTCCTCCCACTTCTCAGGGTAACTGCTGCTGCTTCAGAATCCTCGCAGTCTTCGTCTGAGACCGACACTGCCTTCAACTGCTCTTTTGGATTGGTTTCTGGTTGTGAAGGCAATGATCCAGAAGGTCTCTGCTGCATGAGGAATTGAGTCAACTGACTCATTGTTCCTTGCATCTCCACCATGGCGTTCTCTAGTTTCTGGTTGATTACCGCTTGCTGTTCTTGAGAAGCCATCAGCTTATCCACCATCTCCTTTAAATTTGCATTGTTTGAGCTCAAAGATGGTTGCTGAGCTTGAGGTTGCTGTGGCCGGAATTGATTATATTGAGGCCTTGAAAAACCGGGTGGTCCCCCCTGATTCGTCCTCTGAGGCTGCAATTGATGTGAATTAAGTGCATTGTTAGGATTTCCATACCTCAGATTTTGGTGCTGATTCTGCACCCAGGGTTGCCTGTTGTTGAACTGGCCTATTACATTGGCCTCCTCGGTTTGCCTCATCTCGGCTACTTGTGGGCAGTCCTCATAGTCGTGTGCATCCCCACATTGAGAGCAGCAAGCTTCGTTTGTAGAGATTTTCTTGGCGGATTGCCTGGTGGTTGGCCCCATGGTGAGCTGTTCGAGCATCTTCGCCATGCTTCCCATCGTGGTCCTCATCTGTGCTTGCTCAGCGCTAGCTGTTCCATCATTGGGTCTGGAGCTCGGGAAGAACTCTGACCTATTGAAAATACTCGTCCTCCACTGCTGCTCCATTGACGAAGCTCCTCACAGTAGGACTCCATAGCTGCCATGAACTCCTCCCCACTTTTTGCTAGCAGGTTTCCTCCTATGCCGGATCTTATCTCGCCTCTGTGTTCGTCTTTCAACCCCTGGAAGAATCCCTGAGCTAGTGAAGTGATGTCCTGACCATGATGAGGGCACTGTCGGAGTAGCTCCTTGAATCGGTCCCACGCCTCACAGACTGTCTCATTACCCTTCTGTTTGAATGCCATCAGGTCGGCAATCATTTGTCGTGTCCGGGAGATGGGAATGTACTTCTCGTAGAATTTGTCCATCATCTGCTCCCAGGTGGTAATGATGCCTGGCGGTAGTCTGTGGAACCATTTCGAGGCTTCTCCTGACAAGCTGTGCTGGAACAGGCTCAATCTGGCGTACTCCTCCAATCCTTGAGATAAACCAAGAGAGTCCAAGTGTACAAGAAAGCGATGTACATGGTCCAATGTATCTGATGGGTCTGCACCTGAAAAAGTACCTGCAGGGTGATTTCTAACTGCATTGGATTGGTGAGAAGGTTTTACCTTTTGCCAATCGGCTATGAGTTCTGCAGTTAGATTGGGTAGAACCACTGGCCCTCGTCTTGGTGTGGCTGGTGGTCTGTTTATCCTTCCCATTGTATACTGAGTCACTGCACCTCCTCCAATTTGGTCATGATTTGCCGCCATGTTGAAGTCAAGCTGCCTTCTTGCTCTCAGAGCTTGGAGGTAGACTCTTTCGATTTCAGGATCGAAGTTTGTGTCTGGGGGACCAGTTGAGTGCGTTCTGCGCATCCACTAGGCGCTTATAATCAGCCCGAGAAAAAGGAACAAAATGAGTGAGTTTTTAAAGTAATGAAAATGGCACAAAAATAAATTAAAATCAAAATATATTACAAAACAAATGATTATAAACAGTGTGTTGTGATAAAGTAACAAATTAACCAAGGCTAGGGACTATAACCAAGGCTAGGGACTAGACAAAAGTCAAGTCCCCGGCAACGGCGCCATTTTGCAAACGATAATATTTGGTGTATTAAATACTAAGAAATAATCCTAGAATTCAATAGTTTAATATATCGTCAGGTTGCAAAAATCCCGGTTGAAATAGTATAGTAATTAAAGAAGCGACCGGGGTGTCAATCCACGGGACTTGATGAGTAAGTCTAGCCTTAGGTATTGGTTAACTCGAAAGGGGGTTTTTGTTTTGGTTTTGGGTTGCAAATAAATAACAGGAAAGTAAATAGCAGATAAAGTAAAGTGATAGTTTTGGGAGTGTGAACGGTACCCTAGGTTCAGGGAGTTGTTTCACTAGCTAGGTTCTGCATATTCTACTGCTTAAGTGGAGACTTGGATCGGCTTGTAATTCTCAATTATCTATTCTGTATTAAGTCATAATTCCAGATAGCTCATCTAGACAGGGCATGTAGTTCTAGTCTAGTCCTAGCAAGTATATCTAGATGGCTTTAATGCACAGAATTACTAGTCTGGTTGGTTCAATCCGGACTAAAGCTCCTAGTGACTAGAGTAATCTATCCGATTGCAATTATCACAGGTAACAGGTTAATAGGACCGTCAATGCTAATCACCTTATCTGATCATAACATGATTCGAGGGCTTATAATAACTTAGCAACGTTTATTAAAAGCACTTAAAAGCATTAACCTGAACAATCCAAATTGTCTCAACAAGCAGCAAAATAATGCAGAGTTTAACTAATTACAACATCCCTTCCCCTAGAGTAAATCCTTTTAGCTAGACATAGTAGTTATAATCATAAATAAGAGAGAGTTAGAAGGAATCATCTGTTAAAGATCTTCTTGCTCGCTCCGTCCTTTGTCCTTGCTCCGTGCTAGCTTGAAGGTTGATCTCGGTGATAATGGAGTGGATTGGGTGTGAAATGGGGCGAAAGTGGAAGTTTTGGTGATTTTTGTGAGGTGTCCGGCTGACTAGGGTCGGACAGGGGTCGGACGTGAGATGTCCGGATCTGTCTGGGTCGGACTCGATCCGGACGTGGTGGAATGGCCTTGTCCGGATCCGGACAAGGGTAGGACGTGGCTAAATGGTGTGTATGATACGGGATATGTGTGTGAATGACCGATGAAGTTTACGAAGGATTTTGAGGGAATGATTCTGGATTTTGTGAGTGAGCGATGCAGTTTTACGGAGGGAGTTTGATGAATGGAGAGGATGAATGAGAGGGTTAGAGAGGGGGAGGACTGTGAAGTCCGGTGCGAATTGAAATGAAAGCAGAGAGGGTTTATATAGGATTAGGGAGTTAGACATGGTTTAGTGGAGGTTTTGACGTTTGTGTGGGTGGAGACTCTGATTGAGGATGGAGCTGTATTAATCAATCTTCAGTGCGCCGCTCCCTTGTTTCATGCCGACTGTCTGTTGATAATTAGCCGAAAGCTAATTATCGGTGCGTGCATTTTTATTTTTCAATTCTGTGTGACGTCCGGATCGTGTCCGGATTGTGTCCGGATCCGGACGTCTCACAGAGTTTCAGATCTGGCTCGCGAATTCTCGGATCTGGAATTTTAGTCATGTCCGGATTGCGTCCGGCCCATTTAGATCCGGACAAAGATGTCCGGCTTTGTGTCCGGCCAAACTGATCCGGACAAGACCAGTTTTTCTGTCTCTTCTCCTGATTTGTTCCCCGTTTGTTGTGTTGTAATCCTTATGATGTATAATCTTTATTTCCTGGGTTTTTCCTGCATTTAACATATATAACACATCAGTTCTTATCAAAGCACAATCTTTAGGAAAAACACATAATAAGTGGGAAACATTGCCTGAATTGTTAAATTATAAGGTATTTAAACCCTAAAAAGCCTATATGTTTCACACTTATCAGATGTACGCCTCCAGCTTACGTGGGTCTGTCTCCCCATGAAACGACGGGGGTCTCAAGTCTGCTAGTGCCTTGACCCAGTTGGTCTCTCGTGGCGGTGGCGGTGGTGGTTGAACCTCGGGCTGTTGCCCCTGCTGAATCGCAGCTACAAGTTGTGGGACCATTTGGGCTACGGTGGCCGCTACAGCATCGGCCATGACTTGTGCCGTAGGGTTATCTCCCTGGTTCCCAGTGTCTCCAATGCCGCCTCCGCGGCCTCGACCTCGTGGTCTACCTGACATCTGAATTCACACGAACATTATTAGCATTGTGCTTACACACTTATCGGTTCCAACGGTTGTAACGTTTCCCGACAATAAGGTATCTCCACACTTGGTTAGTGGTTAACCTCTCCATAACTGCTCACTTAGGTAACTGTGGTTAGGTTTCCTAACTCGGTATTTTCCTAAGCTCTGTATTCTAGTCATCAGAGCGATACTTCGCTCTGATACCACTTTTTGTAACACCCCTACATCGTACTTCACAACTAATTGAAATCGCAGTGGAAATAAACAACTAAACATTAACTAAACGCTTCGGTGCTACAACGCCGTCAACCACCCACGTGGTTAACAAAGCAGAATAAATACAAGTGTACCGGTCTGATGATCAGACTCCCGAGCATAGAACTAAAACCATAAATACATCATATACAATACCGAGTATTTAATTACATTTCTTCACTGTAAACTGCCAATATACCGCCACAGTAGTATCAACGGAATCAAAACATAATGCCACGGGAGCACAGGCGCATCCCGGGCTCAACATCCAAGATAACCCAAAAGTACATCTGCAGCCTAGAACCTACAGCCACTCTGCTTCCTCGATTCTCATCCTGCAGTAAAAATATGGAGCCCCCGAGGGGGTCAGCAACCCTTGGCTGGTATGGTTAACGCGCAGCCCATCGACTACTGGGATACGCGCAACTAATTGTCATGATGACATGGCATTTATTTTAAACATAACATAACATAACATGTGGCATAGCATTATTATTGCATCGCACAACATCACATACACAGTGGATACTCTTTCCACAATCACAAACCAAGAAGGTTAAACAACATAAGAAGCCTAGAGAATGGTTCACTCTCATGTTAAGCTCGTTACACACACTCATTACCGTTCTGTTATTCGAACGAGTAACTTAAGTCACATATGGTTCGGATATGGTGACCCGAACACACCACACAAACACATGTTCCCACTAAACCGATCATAAGTCAGAATAAGTAAGCTTTGGAGGAAGCTAGCGGGAGATCGAACGCCAAATTAAGGAGAACAATCTTAACAACATAAGAGTCGAATCTGATTCAGATATCTACTCTTAAACTTACATGCATGACCGGACAACCGGATTCCTCACTTCCAGTTAGCACTTGTTAGAAGTTCCACAGTGGAACTTAACAAACAATTCACAACAAGTGGTAAGTCATGTTAGACACACACAAGGGAAATGAGTCACATCATAACATCACAATAACATGAACAACTGTAAACTCATTACATGATTAAGTCTTATAACGTCATAAACACACAGAAAAACAAACAACACACAAGCCGGTGTAAACCGGTAGGCAACAGACTGCAAGAAAACCATACCTTGGTCCTTGCTTCGATTGATTTCCACCGTAGGTCACTCTTATACATGTTTAAGAATGTCGGTTAATTACTTACTTAACTTCAAATTTTTAAGTGTTTAACATGTTTATATGACATGTTTTAATGTCTTAACTTATACTTGATTACCTACATTATACCCCCTAGGGTTCATTACTTAAGCCATTCCTGTTTGTTTTTTTTTTACATGTTTAGGTCCGACTGAACTTACCGACCGACCTTACACAAGGTCGGTCCATTACAGAACATATTACCGTCAAAATTTTCTACTCCGACTGACCTTGTAAGTTCGGTCACATGTTCGGTCAATTCCCGAGAGTTTCTTCCCTTTGAAAATTCAGGCCCGACCGATCTTGGCAAGTCCGGTCGCAAAATCGGTCGATTCCCGAGACTCACTCACGTACAAAAATTCAGGCATGACCGAACTTGTAAGTCCGGTCCCAAGTTCGGTCTATTCCAGAGACTCAATCCGTACTAAAAATCCATGCCCGACCGACCTTGCAAGTCCGGTCCCCAAGGTCGGTCCATTCCAGAAACTAATTCTCACAGGGTAAACTGTGCTCGACCGATCTTGGCAAGTTCGGTCGCAAGATCGGTCTGCTCTAGACCCTTATTTTCCATTGCCCATTTAACTCCAAATTTCACCTCATATATCCTAGTATATCCTAACCTCATTTAGGGACTTCAAACACACCTTAAGACCTCCTTAAAACTCCATACATCAATCACTAAAATCCTCCTCAAGCATTTACACAAATTCTTATAAAAAGGTTTACACTTATAATGTTTTTCACTAAGTTTCTATGTGGTGTCTCATACCTATAACTCCCACTATTCTCAAATGTTTTCTCACCACTACAACATCATCTCCCAAGCATCTTTTCTTCCTAAACAACTCCTTAAACATCTTTACAAGTTTATAGCTCCCCATGCAACAAATCACTTCATCCTTATTCACCATCATTGCATAAGTCCTTAACACAATCTCACCATGATCTTGAAATGTCCCAAAACATTCTTTTGCATTCTAAATCCTCTAGAACATTGCTTAATCCCTTTTTACATCTTTAAACCCCTTAATGCATTTTTCTTCCACTAGGAAAGAACTTATCCATCCTAAACATTTCCTAACTTACCAAACTCACTTAAAACCCTTAGAACTTCTTGTTTATTACCTAAATTTTGACATGAACTCCCCTAGAACATTACTAAACCAAAACATAATGTTTTCACCATTAAACAACCAAGAACACTAAAATCCATCAAACACATTCTTATACACAAAACTTCACACATTTAGCACTACACCACAATATATTGCATAATTTAAATTGCTTGGCACTTGGGCCCTTAAATAACATGGCTCTTAGGCCCTTAAGATGCATAAATCATAAACACTGAATTTCCACATTATATTTGCCTTTGACCTGCAAATACACCAACACATATGCCTTTTACTTAGCCTTTGAGAACATTTTACTAAGTCATTCACCATTGGCTCCTTAAATCATTTTAACAAGCAATATAAGCTCATTTCTCCTAAGACCTTAAACCACATTAGGTTAGCACATTTACCTCTTTTCCTCACAACTTCTTTCTTGTTTCCTTGACAAAATCGGCAAGGCTTTTGATTGTTTATCAACTTCTAAACATTATACAAATGAAAATGAGTATACAAGCTTTACGCTTCATCTCATTGTAAACCCTAGATTATACATTGTTTTAAAAACATTAAGATAGTTGTTTTACCTTAGAACTTGAAGAGAGTTTGAATATATATCAAGAGAGGACTCCACCTAGTCCATGAAAGGTTGAAATGAAGCTAGAACAAGGCAACATAAGGACACCATTAAGAGTGATTTTCGGACAACACAAAAACATGAAGGAAACATCATTTTTCTTTGAGTTTCCTTACCTTGAAGCAAAGAAGAACAACAATATGTGAAAAGATGAGCTCAAGCTCCTCCCATGGAGATTCTTCTTGGCACCAAAATGGAGCTCTTGAGATTTTGAAAGGATAGAATTGAAGAGCTTGATGAGAGGAAGAGAATGGTGGTCTTAGAATTTAATTTGGCCAAATGAGCTAGGAGATACAAGTGGTCAAAGATGGAAAATGATGGTGGTGTTGGTGTTCTGTAGCAAACCGTGAATGAGAGCAACAAGACGATAGAAGAGAGGTTGAAGACGTGTGAAATGAGAGAAATGAGAGAAATGAGAGAATGAAGATTGGTTTTGCTTTTTAGAAGATATTTATACCTTAAAGTAAATAGTAACCATTAGTCATCATTTGTTACTTAATAAACTAACATGAGTGGTGACTCATTACCATAAAAACCGGCCCCCTTAATGTTACTAAGGGTATTTTAGTCTTTGTTGGCCAATTTAATTACTTATACAAACATATGTTACAAACTAGCTTATTTTAGTTACTATTCACTAAAACAAGGCACATAGATGTGAAAATTTTGATTTCCCATTGATATAGACTTCCAAATGTGATACTATATAGTACACATGTTAATTAAAGAGTAATGATGGACATTTAGCCATTCAAAACTCATTTACAAGACAATTTTTCAAAAATGTGCTTTAAGACTCCTTAAAGCACATTTTGTGTTTTAACTTGTTTTCAAGCTTGGTTTTCTTTGGTAATTGGTTTAATATGTTCATTAGTATATAAATAAGGTCTTGGTAAGTTCATTAGGTCTTACCCAAGCATATCCCAAGCTTAGAACACATTTTAGCCCTAATTGACTTTAAGGCATTTATTTGTGTTTTCTATAGTTTAAATTGTTTACTAATGTTTCTAAGACTATTTTTAGTCTTAATATACCATATTTAAATGTTTAAACAACATACTAAGGTTTGGGGTATTTCATTCCCACTCCAAATGTGAAGCCAACATCAGCTGGGAAGCAAAGAACAAGAAGCTCAAAACTTGAAATTTCTTATTTAACAAATGAGGGCTAGAAATGCTAGTTTTTTCGAATTTCTTTTTACCTTAAACCAAAAAGGTGAAGGAGGGGCTTCTAATGGTGGTCTCAATCTTAAAAAACATCCATACCCATGGAGATGAAAGAGGGTATTTTAGGAATCTAAAAAGAGGGAGATGTTCTCCTTGATGAGAGAAATTCATCGCACCTGTTTTTATAATTTTTGGAGAAGATTTGAGTGTTGGAAAATGAAGAAGAAGATGGGGTTTCTTTGGGGTTGCTCAAATCTCCATTGTTGGCTGCTTGAGGAGGAAGAAAATTAGAGAGGGCAAGGGGATACGGTGGGAGTGAGTGAGAGAGTAGGTGAGAGAGGGCTACTTTTACTTTTGTACTTTGTTTCTTTTATTTTCTTGTCATGTAGTGTATTAGGACAAATAAAAGAAGAAGTGAGGGGGTGACTTTTCCCATACTATCTTAGGAGACACAGGCTCCTGCTCCTCTTCCCTCTACTTCTAAATATTCTTCTACCTCTTCTTTCAATAAGCAATCTTCTTCTGAAAAATTAGCATTTCCAAATAGGCTCAAGAAAAAGCATATGGATGAGCAATTTAAGAAATTCTTAGGAATATTTAAACTTTTGACTATTGATATTCCTTTGATTGATGCATTGAAGCAGATGCCCACTTATGCTAAATTCCTAAAGGAATTAATGAACAACAAAAGGCAAATGGAAGAGTTGGAGATGGTAACTTTAAAAGAATGTTGGCGGCACTTGTTCGAGCAATGCCAGCCAAACAGATGGATCCTGGGCTACCAATTGTACCTTGCTGCATAGGTGATGTTGATTGCGGTCATGGTCTATGTGACCTGGGCGCGAGCATCAACATAATGTCATACTCCATTTTCACAAGGATTCGTGGTAGTCAATTGAAGCCTGTTTCCTTCTCCCTTCAATTGGCAGACCGTTCATCCATCAAACCTATGGGAGTGGTAGAGAATTTGGTGGTTGGAGTTGATAAGTTCATCTTCCCTGCCGATTTTGTGGTTCTGGATATCAACAAGTATACTGAGGTCCCCTTGATCCTTGGACGACCATTCTTGAGTACCGCAAGAGTGGTTATAGATGTTTATGATGGTAAGGTCACCTTCTGATTCGAGGATGAAAAGATAGAGTTTAATATGGCCAAAATGGTAAGGAAGAGTGTATCTTCCCATACTGTTTGTTGTGTAGGTCTCTTAGTAGATGGTGGCAACAATGATTTCGTGGACGATAAAGAGGTATTCTCCATACCTTTGATCGAACCTCACGAATTAGAGGCCTTAGAGTAAGTCTTGGTGTCATCCATTGAAGAATCTCCATAGAAAGAAGTTAACGTCATCATCAACCAACTAGATTGCGGTATAAGAAAAAATCCTATCTACCGACCACCACTAGAGAGACATGACCGCTCGCCTCAAAAAGCTACACCATCTATCGAACAGCCACCTGAGGTAAAGCTTAAGGAACTTCCCTCTGAATTGAAGTATCTTCCTCTTAGGTAACAACTCTCTCCCTATGATTATTTCCTTGCTTCTCTCTCCTGAACAAGAAGTCAAATTGTTAGAAGTCCTAGGAAATCACAAAAGAGCTATAAGTTGGTGTTTACCAGATTTAAAAGGTATCGACCCTAGTTTCTGTACCCACCGTATCTGCATGGAGGACAACCACATGCCTATAAGACAATGCCAGAGGAGGTTGAACCCCAATTTGAAAGAAGTTGTAAAAAATGAGGTTCTTAAATTATTAGATGCAGGTATTATTTACCCTATCTCTGACAGCCCTTGGGCTAGTCCTATCCAAGTAGTGCCTAAAAAGGGTGGGATAGAGGCTATCCCAAATTAAAAGGGAGAGTTGATCCCTCAACAAAAAACAGCGGGGTGGCGAATGTGTATAGATTATAGAAAATTAAATTCTGCCACCAGAAACGATCACTTTCCTTTACCTTTCATAGATCAAATGTTGAAGAGATTGGCAGGGCAAGAATTCTATGTTTTCTAGACGGTTACTCAGGGTATTTTCAAATGCCAATTGCACCCGAGGATCAGGAGAAAACTACCTTCACATGCCCTTACGGTACTTTCGCCTATACCCAAATGCCATTTGGGCTCTATAATGCCCCTACCACTTTTCAACGTTGCATTCAAGCAATTTTTGCGTTCATTGATCGGAGTATTGAAGTTTTTATGGATGATTTCAATGTTTATGGTCCAAGTTTTGACAATTGTTTGCAGCAATTAGATTTGACCTTAACCAGGTGTGAAGATACTAACCTGGTCTTAAATTGGGAGAAATGACACTGTGGTGAAGGAGGGCAGTTTTGGGGCATCAAGTATCCAAAGCAGGTATTAAAGTTGACCAAGCCAAGGTCAAAGTCATCAAGAAGCTCCCTCCCCCTACCTCAGTCAAAGAAGTAAGAGCATTTCTGACTTCTCGAAGATAGCGAAGCCCTTAAATGATATGTTGGCCAAGGATACAAGATTCGACTTCACAGAAGAATGTTTAGAGGCCTTCAAGATCATCAAAGAAAGCTTGTCTCAGCCCTTGTGGTCGTTGCCCCCGATTGGTCTCCCCCCTTTGAGATCATGTGCGATGCAAGTGACTACGCTGTGGGGGCTTCCCTGTGTCAAAAGAAGGACATGGTATTGCGGATTATCACATACGCGAGTAAGACTCTTGTGGATGCTCAAAAGAATTATACTACCACAGAGAAAGAGCTCCTCATTGTTGTCTTTGCCCTTGATAAGTTCCGCTCTAATCTATGGGGAAGCAAGGTGATAGTACACACGACCACTCCGCCTTGAAGTACCTGTTCACCAAAGCAGGTGAAATACCCCAAATCTAATTAATACCTTAAAACTGTTAAATAATGAAGAATTGGTCTTGGAATAAATCATTTTAGTTACGCATGCTAATTTGTGCATGCAAACGTTACGTAAATTAATATTACGCGTGCGCATGCAAACTCATGCACGCAAACACTTACGTAAAAATAGTAGTTTTACCGTAAATGCTAACGGGCATAATTTTACAAACGTTGTAACATACTCGTACAAAACGCTCATGTACGTTTATTAACAAGGATTAAACTCCTTACATAACGAGCTCGATAAAGAGAGCGACAACAAGGAAAGATTAATACGAACGTTTATACAACTCATAAAATGACAACGTTCGATCCACGAACGCTAATATAATGTCATCTTTACGTACGCATATAAACGCTTATGTACGAACATTAACGGGCATTACACCTCTTACGAAACAAGCTCAACTAGGAGAGCGTCATCCGGGAAAAATATATACGAGCGTTTATACGACCCGGTACACAATAACGTTCACTGTTAAAAACGCAAAAAATACTAACGAGCAACGTAAAATTTTACGATTGCCTAGGCATTTATAAATGCTAAAATAAATCGATATACACATTTAAGCAATGTAACAACTTATGTTACATAATTTTTATACTTGATATTATCATAAATACATAAGAAATGTTATATCATTACATATAACACAAGGTATACAAGTTAAAAATCGGTACCATATAAACCGGTTTAATATACCAATTTTTCGGACTTTTATACACTTTCACTTAGTAAACACAATTATACTACCTAATATTACCTACCTATATATATATATATATATATATGCTAGCAGGACAAATTTTAAAAAAACAACCAATATACTATAATGTTTACGGTAATATACATATGCATACCCACAAACACAAAGAAAAAAAAAAAACAAAACTAGTATGAGTATACTCCATACTGTACGATTATACACTAGTATGATTCAAAACAAAATCTGTAGCATTCCCCCCTTATTTACGTGGTGAGCTTGTGACCCAAATTGCCAAAAACAAAACTGTATCAAGTACATGATTAACGATTGGTACAAGCTCATAATTAGAACAAAAAAAAAGGGTAATAAGCTAATGATTAACAAAAGAAAACCTGTAGCAAATTAACCTATGTTTAGAGTAGTATATTGTCTACAATTAGCACTATTAATCAACGGTAGGCATTTGCTTTCAAATAAAAAAAAAATCTATAGGTAGTACCATTATTAACGTGGGTATAGGTGTGCTCAAGTTGACAAAAATCTATACTAATCACCATAGGCTTACGTTGTAGATAGGTGCTCATAATAAGTTGAAAAATCTGTAGCAACCCACCTAAACTTGCGGTAATCCACAAGCAAGTAACCAAAAAAAAATCTGTATCAAATATATGATTAACGTGAGTGCTTTGGTCAAATTAAACGAAAAAAATCTGTAGTGTTCCCCATTGCAGCCGTTCATAAACATGAAGCTCTGTCAAGTTGTACTACACTAAATGTCATAAAAACTTTATGAGCATTCTTCCACATGTTATAGAATATGCGCATGCATTCAAGATCAAAGCTTGACAAATTCAATATTTTCAACTCCATTACTTATGACGCCAAGGTACGGACCAACCAAAATGAATATGTTAATCAAAGAAATATGCCCACTTAATAAAGGACTCTTGTCTTCCACCATGACTTAAAGACTAATTTTCTAGCCTCATGGTCGAAATTCTGCACCAAAACAACAATGGAGTAGCATTGGATAATCAAAGATACCAACTCTACCTAACTTGCCTAATAGTTTAACTGTTCTCATTCTTTCTCCAACCATAGCCGAAAGTAACGGCAGTTTGGAAACTTATTGGAGCCTAAATAATCAAAATAAAACACTAAGTTAAGTCCTTACCTAACATAATAATTATTATGTCCATACAATAACAAATCAATCCATTCATTCCTGGTTACAAAACCCACGACAATCAACCATTGCCTCATCTCTTTCTAAGCACAAAGGGGTAAGCTCCCTCTTGCTTTCCTTTCTTTTCCTTTCAAGCCTCAAACTCCATTAATGGAGTCTTAGGTTCTAATTTCATTTTATGTCAATTTCTTAGTTAATTTATCAACACTTGGAGCAAACATCAACCAAATATATACACCCAAATCGGCTAGCATTTAGCTCCAAGAAGTTGTCTTGAAATCACATTAAACCAGGGCATTCAAGGTTAACTTAAGGTATTTTATTGCTTTGAAAAATCCTTAAGACTTCAATATATAGATATATATATATATACTGAAAATTATAGCGGCTCTAAACATATTTTTCTTCATCAATTCATGAAGGAAAATTGGTTCTCCATCCATCCTAGCAGCACTGAAAATTCAAGGTAAAATACTAAGGTAATCCGTTGAATTTGTAAAACTATTATAAATCTACTTAAGATCTTTGTTAAGATCTAACTCCTAAAAACCCCTTCCTTCTTATGTGTTAATACCGAAATTTGGAGCTTACAATCTCCATTGAAGGTAAGCTTGGAATTCAAGGGGAAATCAAGTACTTAACATCCTTGATTAGAGTAAGTTTATTAAGTTAATCCTTAATGTTGGAGTTTGTAATCTCATAAATTTTGTACAAAATTATGTATCTCTACAAAATAATTAAGGCCGAAATTATGAGGATTATTACCAAGAAGAAAAATAATTATCCTAAGCTAAAGTTATTACCTAAGGTATAATTTTATGTCAAAAAAAATGTATTTATGAAGAGTTTATTTTTGTGGCCGAATTATATAGGAAATAATTTGCTCCATGTTGAGCTAAAATATGTCTAAGACATTACAATATTTTTTATATGAGAAATATGGCTCATATGTATTTATGTATAATTATTTTGAGTTATAAATCAAGTTTTAAATATTATATGGCATCATATAATTATGACCGAATTCAAATGGTAAAAAAAATAGGTTTTAATGAGCTATTTAAGTATATAAACTTATATTAAGAGTTTTGGGAAAGTTAAAAATAATTACTAGTGTTAAAATGACTAGTTTAATAAGTTATATGGTAAAATGTAATTTTTAGAAAGTTATTGGAGTATATAGTTATTACCGAGAATAATATGGTCCTTGGCATAATTATAATATAAATGGTGTAGGAATTAATATTATGAGTTTTGGGAGAATTAAATAAGTGTTTAGAAGTTAAAATAACAATTTATAAAGTGTTGGGGTGAAATCGTAATTTATAAAAGTTCATGTGATAATCTAGAATTTTAATTAGGGCGGAAAATTAATTAATGGAAATTTATATGTGAAATACCCCAAACCTTGGTATGTTGTGTAAATGTTAAACTATGGTATTTAAAGGCTAAAAAGTGCCTTAGAAACATAAATGAATCATTTAAACCATGGTAAACACAATAAAACACTAAGACATGGTTTGAGCAAAAACATGCTCTAAGGTTGGAGTGAACTTGGTTAGGACCCAAAGAGCCTACCAAGACTTGATAATGTTTAATTATGACTTTATAAGGCTAATTAAGTCCTTAGGAAACTTTGGTAGACAATGAAACCAAACAAAACACAAATAAATACCTTAAGGTCAATAAGAGCAAAAAGTGCTCTAAGCTTGGGATAAATGTGTATAAGGCCTAATGGTCATACCTATACTTTATAAATATGTTAATGAACATATTAAATCAATTACCAAAGAAAACCAAGCTTGAAAACAAGTTAAAACACAAAATGTGCTTTAAGAAGTCTTAAAGCACGTTTTTGAAAAATTGTCTTGTAAATGAGTTTTGAATGGCTAAATGTCCATCATTACTCTTTAATTAACATGTGTACTATATAGTATCACATTTGGGTGGCCATATTAGTGGGAAATCAAAAATTTCACTTCTATGTGCCTTAGTTTGTGAATAGTAACCTTTAACCTAGTTTGTAACATATAATGTTATAAGTAATTAAATGAGTCAATAAAGACTATATTACCCTTCTATTAAAAGGGGGTCTGTAATGGACCGACCCAGTTGTGGGTCGGACGGTGGGTCGGTCGGACCAAAAACATGGTTTAAGGTTATGAAATGATATGTGATGATGGGGATTGGTAGGTAATGGTGTTATAAGGAAGTTAAGGACATGTTAGGTGAGTTTAATGACAATAAAGTGGGCTAAAAGTTGTATTAAAATGTGAGAGTAAAACAAGTTAAAAATGTTAAGTTATATAACTAAGTTAACGGGGGAAAATTAAGCATTGACATTAAATAATCAAGCAAACCCCGATGTTAATGAAAACACATGTGATGTTAACAGTTGTTCGAGAATTTGCTCGAGGAACATAGGTGGACGTGGTAAAGTGGACCCCGGTGACAGGTATGGTTTTTCTTGCAACCTGTGTCCTAACGGATTACACCGGCTTGTATGCCAATATGTTTTCTTGAGTGTTTGCCACCTTGTAAGATTAAAACATGTAATGAGTTTATAGTAATTCATTTATGTGGCGAATTTGGTATCCGATGCCGTTTAACCTCAAATATGTGTTAACCTTAGTTAACTAAAACTAGGAACATGAGTGATCGGTATTCGGAGTTGACGGCCCAAACCTTGGGAACGTGCTAACCACGGCTATGTGTGAGTTAGTTGGATATTGTTGTTGTATGCAAGTGTGTGAACCTCCCTTGTGTGCTTAACTCGGTTATGATACCGTATGTGTGTGGATGTGGTAGGGCTCCATAATGGATCCCTAACTACTTATTATTAAGTGTTTATGTACTAATGGGGGGTGAGGAGTCCGGTTGTTCCGGCCACGCGTGTGATGGACGGGAGTCGTTATCTTATCCGGTTCGGCTCTCTTGGTGTATAGGTGGTATTCCAATTTGGTTTCTACCTTCCCTTAGCTTATCCAAAGCTAGTTACTGACTCACGTCGGGCCACAGGGGCATACGTATGTTATTTCGGTGTGCTTGGGATTACTATCCGACACACCTTGGGTATAAGTTAACCGTTCTATATAACCGGACGGTAACGAGGATGGTAACGAGCTTAACATGGGATGGCAAAAATCCCTAGGCTCACCTGGTATACTAACTATGGTGGAAGGTTCCTTGTGAGAACCGATTTTATGGTGTATGTAATGTTATAATGCTATGCAAATTCCCTTGCTATGCTTTGGTATATATATATATATTGGATGTTTTAAATGAGTGCAATGTTGTCATGTGTACATCGAAGCAAGAAAGGTTTGTTATGTTTTGTTATGTGTGGAATGAGTTATGTTGTAGGATAAGGAATGTGTGGATCATGGAAATGAATCCCAGCTTGTGACAAGACGTTTAAGGATAACCCGATTGATGGGTACACTCGTTTGTTAGGAAGTAGCTCCGTTAGAGGAGAGCCACTCTAGGGTTTAAGGAATCATTGGATGGTTGGTTAAGTGTGGATGTTTTGGTTATAGATTGAGCCCATTGAGGCGAAATATATGTGTGATATGTTAATGGTTTGTATGCATGATTTAATATAATCAACTGCATGCTAAGACGACAATTAGTCGTGCGTGGCCCGGTAGCATGTGGGCTGCGGGATTACCATACCAGCAAAGGTGCTGAGCCCCTTGGGGCCACCCCTTTCTCTTTTTTTCCTATTTCAGGTACGAAGTGCTGGAAGCCGTTCGAGAGTAGGGCGGTAGTCATTGTACATGGGCAAACTTTTAAGTGTATGTATACAGTAGGTTAGTAAGACCGAAATTGTTGTCGGCACCAGTTTTATAAATACTCGGTATAGTTGGAAGGTGTATGTTGCTGTTGTGTTATGGAAAGGGATACTAATGTATAGTTGCTCGGAATTTAGCCCATCAGACCGGTACATTGTGTATGTATTAGCCTTGTTAGCCACGTGGGTGCTAACGGCGTGTAACACCACAAGTTAAGTAATGTGATGAGGTTGTTCTTCCGCTGCAGTTTGTTTGTAATTTGTTAATGTTGGATGGGTGTTACAAAAAGTGGTATCAAGCGAAGTATCGCTCTGATGACTGAATTACCGAGCTAGGAAGTACCGAGTTAGGATTTAAGTACTTTGGGTTAAGGTTGAGTGATAGCGTGAGAGATCGCTAGTAAGGAACTACCAGTGAATACTGGAAACCTACTATATCATCCCACCCTCCACAATCCCTGTTATATAACTGGGAACACGCCAGAGAGATGATCCCCTCTCATACTCGGAATACCCGGCTTGGCTGTTATAAGTACCTTTAGGGTACGGAGAACCTGTCATACGGTTGATCCCGAAAACTGGGAATCCCGGAGACGGTTTCTATCTAAACAGTGTTAACCGCATTTCATAGCAATGAATGAAGGATCTTGTGTATGAGAGAGTAGAATTTCCAGCAACCTGGGTCGACATGCCGAGCAGTCGAAAACAACCAACTTGCAATGCACCAACTGTGCAACAGGCAAGAAATGGATTAGTAAAACCCGAGACGAGTGTCTACGGGACCACAGTTGATAAATAATGCACCAACGGTATACCAACCGACAAGGGAAACTACAAGGTAGTGCCCAAATACGTGGAACGGACTACAAAGTGAATACAATACTATAAGAACGGGGTCTCCCAGAAAGGGAAACACCCTAGCTACTGATTATCATGTGAAAACAGTGAGAAGTCACCTAGAGGAGTATTTACCAAGGCAGTAAGATCAGTGAGGGCCAACAAGGCCACTGATGACAATATGGGTCAAAACAATACCACAATCGGTATGTGTCAAACCGATAGCCAGTTAGCATGGCGCACTTGCCATAGCAAGTGCTGCTATAACAGGGCTGTTCGGGAAATTCATAACCACTACAGGTACTTGGAAAAGTACCATGGAGTTAAATGTGATCGTCATAACAGTGGAAGGGCCTGTTAGCCTAACCTCTGTAATTGGAAACACACCAGTCAGCAAGAAGCTAGACTTGGCTAAGGTAAGAAGATGTTGTGAAACCATGGAAATTTTTCTTTCAAACCTAATTTTCACAAACTCTTTTCTTTTCAAACCAGATTTTCTTTCAAACCAACACTTCTTTCCAACCTTCTTTAAACCAAACCAGTGAAACCAAGAGCAACTGACAAGGATACAACAGTGGATAAACCTTCCCTCGATTAAGTTCGGGAAGCAAAGAATGAATATTGTCACGGGACAATATAAGGGAGTTGACAACAGAATACTTCACCTAGGCGTGTGACGGACACTACAAGTGTACCAACTGTGTTGTGGGACGACCGCACTCCGATAGGAGCATGTGGACCTGACAGACCTACTTATAGGTTAGTTGGGTAAGTAGTAATGTATCAGTATGATACCCCATATATGTATACGAGTAGAGTCCGAAACACGGGAAGTAGTCGACTCCGTCTACGGTCAGCAGTATAAATCAAACGAGAGCTAGAGATTACGAGGAATGGATGAAATTAAGGAACCCAGTTGAGTTAACGAGATTAAAAGGATTAGTAAATTCCTTACAAGGAAACGTTTAAGAGTTAGGAAGTGCGAAGTGCACAAACTGTTAAGTAAAGACATAGCATATGTCTTAAGAATCCCCAGGGATAAACATGATAGCTGAAAAGCAGGGCAAGGCAGATGCCTAGTGTGGACACATTAATGTGCAATGAACGGGACGAAACTCCCAGAATCAGTACCTACACTGTCTGGAAATGTTGATCTTCACAGAAGAAGATAATAACCAGTTAAGGATGCAAAAAGGCGTAGCTAACTGAATGTACCAATAACTGTGAACCAGATGTAAAGGCATAACTTAACAACACCCAGGAGAAATCCTTGAAGGGTGTTTGCATCAACAATTGTTGAACGAAATGCATGACAGAACCACAAGGGTTGAAATTAACACCCAGTTAGATATAAGATGTCAGGAGACGGACTGAAAAACCTAAGGGGCATCCCATGAAAGGAAATGTGATGCAACAACCTTGTCATGGATGCCAATACAACCTCTAACCAGGTAATATGGTATAGAGGTACATGTGTGTGGACAGCCTACAATGAGCCTAGCTCAAGGCAAAAAGGGCTTATGAGCCATAAGCAGGACATGCTATATGAATTCGGTTATTGTAGAAGTTTATGTGGTATAAGTGAAGTGGTAAGCGAACCACTGCATTAAGAGTGGGAATACCTCTCGATATTGTGAGACCGCAGGAGCGGTAGTTATGTGAATCAAATTCAAGAATATGTGGAGGACGGACCATGTTGTTAATACCCCGGATGATTTGAATAAGAATAATACGAAAGGAAATGTTTGTACCAGTTGTGTAGACAGGAAGTGTAATAAGTCTGATAGCAATCACCATAGGTGTGTGAAGCTAAATGTGTAGCGAACAACGCTCAAGGGAAAGATAATGATATATTCAAAAATCAGCCAAATAAATGGCCAGATAAACCCAGCATGATAGCAGAAGCTAATATAATAGCGGATGCAGTGTAAGTTGATGTTATATAATGAGTAAGGACACGGTGCGCAATAAGCGACCGTTGTAGGAGGATGGTTAGATGATAAAATGGTGAATAAGCAAGTTGTGAGTTAACCCCAGTGGAGTACAACATTAAGCGATAGCAAAACGAGCCGAGTAAGCCGGTGGCAAGTGTTAAATGATAAGGATTTCAGTGAAAATTCCTATCGCAATCGCATAAGAGAGTTGCTGTCAAGGGTTTACGCCTCTGCACTCTGTATGACTGAGTGTTTTGGTATTGCTCTTGTGCAGTAATGATCGAGTGGGATAGCTAGGAATTGGAAACATGTTGATGGTGGAAGAATAATGTTATAATGGCCGATGCATAGGAAATGCAAGACCGCATCAATAAAGAGATACTTGTACAAAACCAAAGGCAGAGACATGATTAACAGTAAATAACTACAGTAGCACTAACTACCAAATATCGGTATGGAATATACCCCAAATATTGGAAATAGCTGAGAGAGCACTACACACTAGGTAGTAGCTCAATCTCAACCGACAGTAAGTCGGAAGGGAACAAGTCAATCATTGTGAAATACATAGCTGTATACACAGTAAATTACCATGGAAGTGGATGGAAAATTGTGGAGCTCACCGAATTCGCTCAAGGTAAGAGATACCATGCGCCGGTTGAGAAACCATTGTTACCTAGATAAGGGTAATACATTGGAGATGTACAATACATTAACAGTAACGAATGGGGCAAACCAGCTCTATAATTATCAGGGTTGTGAATATGAATGGATGGCTAGTTATCTATGCCTAAAAGCCTCACAGGCCAGGACCGAAACCGGTTATGAGTTACAACTCCAATGCGAATTCTTGGTTTAGGGACTAAACCGTCAATATGGTTAAGATCCTCTAATCAGAATCCATTGTGTAATAGACCGCGTGGAAGTCAAAACACTTCACGACGGCAGAACATTTTAAGCCAAGGTTTAGTGATTGATTACGTGGGCGTAATCCCTTTTAAGGGGGGTAGAGCGCAAAACCACTTAGTGTGTTTTACCGTACAAGTGTACGCGAACTAGGTGTGCATAGCACAAAATGATTTGTTATGATGGTTGGCGCGTGTGTTATATAAACATACGCATTTATTTGTGGTTAAATTGTGGTAATTGCGCACAGAAGATGCGAATACTATTGTGGGAAGTGTGTTAGTACAAGTGGAAGGGAGTAAAGAAACTCCCGGGGAACTAAAACCCCGATGGTGCATAAATGTAAACCATGTATTGTATTTTGATAAAAAAATATATGTATATATACAATGTTATGATTTATGAAGGGTTGTGAGACCGACATAGAACCTAGTGAGAATTAAATTCCCTAGGTAACTTGAATTAAGTTGGATTTGGATGATGATTGATAGACAGAGTTCTATCCCTTGGAGATGTTATGATTATGACTAGAAGAATTCAAAGATAGAAAATGGAATATGCTTGAATTAATTGTTGGTTGAAAATGAAGTGGGAGGTGAAACTTGATTATCATGAGATCAAGGGAAGCCGAACACAAATTGGGGTGGAAAGATAGTTCAACACCGATGCTGATCACATCAGTGTTGGATGATTCTTGAAGCTCCCTGTAAGTGGTCACAAACAACCATGTTAAGAAAGATACAAGGAGCATAAATTGAACTTGGAGTTGTGTGGTGTTTTCAAAAGGATTTTCAATTGGTGTTTTCAAACAATCGATTAATATTTTGAATAAAAGATCTTCTTATACTTAACCTCGTAAAGAATATTTTTGTAGTACTTGCTCACGAGCTGAGGACGTGTGAGCCTTTGTCTTCGGACCGGTGACATGAGTACATATGTTAAAATTAAGTGAATGTTTTGATCTCCCAAAGGAACGGGGACCAGAAAGTGTCCATCGCGACCGGGTTCTGCGGGATCACAATGTATATGTACTCAACGTGGGATTCGAACCCATGGAGAGATGGAAAAGGTATTTCTGTTTGATATACATGCTATGACATGTTGTTTGGTATGGGTGATAAGGGTTATTTGACTTTGATCTCCTAAAGTGTGTGCTATCAAGACCTATGAGTCTAAATGTGTTGTGTTACATAGACCTATGAGTCTAAATGTGGTTATGTCACCCAGACCTAAGAGTCTGAGGGATATTGTGTTAGTGCAAGTGTGGTGAAGGTACCCGGATCATTAAGTCCGAGGTTACCATGTGAGTATGATATTTTATGTATAATGTGGATATGTTGCCCGGACCATTAAGTCCGAGGTTGGATGTAAAGGGTGGTTGTAATGGAAGTTTTAATGCTATAAGTAATTCCCGTATTCTAATCCAATGATGCGAGGAAATGTGAACTTCGAGGACGAAGTTCTTTTAAGGGGGGTAGATTGAAATACCCCAAACCTTGGTATGTTTGTAAATGTTAAACTATGGTATTTAAAGGCTAAAAGTGCCTTAGAAACATAATGAATCATTTAAACCATGGTAAACACAATAAACACTAAGACATGGTTTGAGCAAAACATGCTCTAATGGTTGGAGTGATGAACTTGGTTAGGACCCAAGAGCCTACCAAGACTTGATAATGTTTAATTATGACTTTATAAGGCTAATTATAGTCCTTAGTAAACTTTGGTAGACAATGAAACCAAACAAAACACAAAATAATACCTTAAGGTCAATAAGAGCAAAATGTGCTCTAAGCTTGGATAAATGTGTATAGGCCTAATGGTCATACCTATACCTTTATAATATGTTTAATGAACATATTAAATCAATTACCAAAGAAAACCAAGCTTGAAAACAAGTTTAAAACCAAAATGTGCTTTAAGAAGTCTTAAAGCACGTTTTTGAAAAATTGTCTTGGAAAGGTTTTGAATGGCTAAATGTCCATCATTACTCTTAATTAACATGTGTACTATATAGTATCACATTTGGGTGGCCATATTAGTGGGAAATCAAAAATTTCACTTCTATGTGCCTTAGTTTGTGAATAGTAACCTTTATAACCTAGTTTGTAACATATAATGTTATAAGTAATTAAATGAGTCAATAAAGACTATATTACCCTTCTATTAAAAGGGGGTCTGTAATGGACCGACCCAGTTGTGGGTCGGACGGTGGGTCGGTCGGACCAAAAACATGGTTTAAGGTTATGAAATGATATGTGATGATGGGGATTGGTAGGTAATGGTGTTATAAGGAAGTTAAGGACATGTTAGGTGAGTTTAATGACAATAAAGTGGGCTAAAAGTTGTATTAAAATGTGAGAGTAAAACAAGTTAAAAATGTTAAGTTATATAACTAAGTTAACGGGGGAAAATTAAGCATTGACATTAAATAATCAAGCAAACCCCGATGTTAATGAAAACACATGTGATGTTAACAGTTGTTCGAGAATTTGCTCGAGGAACATAGGTGGACGTGGTAAAGTGGACCCCGGTGACAGGTATGGTTTTCTTGCAACCTGTGTCCTAACGGATTACACCGGCTTGTATGCCAATATGTTTTCTTGAGTGTTTGCCACCTTGTAAGATTAAAACATGTAATGAGTTTATAGTAATTCATTTATGTGGCGAATTTGGTATCCGATGCCGTTTAACCTCAAATATGTGTTAAACCTTAGTTAACTAAAACTAGGAACACATGAGTGATCGGTATTCGGAGTTGACGGCCCAAACCTTGGGAACGTGCTAACCACGGCTATGTGTGAGTTAGTTGGATATTGTTGTTGTATGCAAGTGTGTGAACCTCCCTTGTGTGCTTAACTCGGTTATGATACCGTATGGTGTGTGGATGTGGTAGGGCTCCATAATGGATCCCTAACTACTTATTATTAAGTGTTTATGTACTAATGGGGGGTGAGGAGTCCGGTTGTTCCGGCCACGCGTGTGATGGACGGGAGTCGTTATCTTATCCGGTTCGGCTCTCTTGGTGTATGTATAGGTGGTATTCCAATTTGGTTTCTACCTTCCCTTAGCTTATCCAAAGCTAGTTACTGACTCACGTCGGGCCACAGGGGCATACGTATGTTATTTCGGTGTGCTTGGGATTACTATATCCGACACACCTTGGGTATAAGTTAACCGTTCTATATAACCGGACGGTAACGAGGATGGTAACGAGCTTAACATGGGATTGGCAAAAATCCCTAGGCTCACCTGGTATACTAACTATGGTGGAAGGTTCCTTGTGAGAACCGATTTTATGGTGTATGTAATGTTATAATGCTATGCAAATTCCCTTGCTATGCTTTGGTATATATATATATATTGGATGTTTTAAATGAGTGCAATGTTGTCATGTGTACATCGAAGCAAGAAAGGTTTGTTATGTTTTGTTATGTGTGGAATGAGTTATGTTGTAGGATAAGGAATGTGTGGATCATGGAAATGAATCCCAGCTTGTGACAAGAGGCGTTTAAGGATAACCCGATTGATGGGTACACGTCGTTTGATAAGGAAGTAGCTCCGTTAGAGGAGAGCCACTCTAGGGTTTAAGGAATCATTGGATGGTTGGTTAAGTGTGGATGTTTTGGTTATAGATTGAGCCCATTGAGGCGAAATATTATGTGTGATATGTTAATGGTTTGTATGCATGATTTAAATATAATCAACTGCATGCTAAGACGACAATTAGTCGTGCGTGGCCCGGTAGCATGTGGGCTGCGGGATTACCATACCAGCAAAGGTGCTGAGCCCCTTGGGGCCACCCCTTTCTCTTCTTTTCCTATTTCAGGTACGAAGTGCTGGAAGCCGTTCGAGAGTAGGGCGGGTAGTCATTGTACATGGGCAAACTTTTAAGTGTATGTATACAGTAGGTGTAGTAAGACCGAAATTGTTGTCGGCACCAGTTTATAAATACTCGGTATAGTTGGAAGGTGTATGTTGCTGTTGTGTTAATGGAAAGGGATACTAATGTATAGTTGCTCGGGAATTTAGCCCATCAGACCGGTACATTGTGTATGTATTAGCCTTGTTAGCCACGTGGGTGGCTAACGGCGTGTAACACCAACAAGTTAAGTAATGTGATGAGGTTGTTCTTCCGCTGCAGTTTGTTGTAAGTATGTTAATGTTGGATGGGGTGTTACAATATGCCATTCGAAATTTAAGGAAATTAAATATTAAAACTATAGTTTATAAGTGAATATATAATTTATAAAAAAGTTTTTGGGGTTAAAATATAATTTTAGGAAATTATATGATAAAGCCGAAAATTATTGTGGCTAATTGGTGTTTTATAAAAGTTAAGGTGCTCAAATAATAAATACCGAATTTTTGAGGAGGTTAGGTGAATTAATTAATTAAGAAAATAAAACAATGTAATATAATGTATTTTGGAGTATAATGTAAAGTTTATGAAATAAATGTGGTTATAACATAATAACCGAAAAGTATAGAGTATATATGGGATTAAAAATATTTGTAGGTCCTATATGGATATTTAGAAGATTTAGAAAAGGAAATTATGATTTAAGGATGTATGAAATTAAAACTATACGTTATAAATGTATAAGTAATTCATTTGTACAGAAATAAGATTTATTGGGGTTAGTTTGTAATTAATAAAAGATATGGGAATAATATGTCCATCTGTGACATGTAAATCCAATCTGAGAAATTATTAAGTTGTTATGTCATTTAGACAATTATAAATATGTATCATAAATAATACATGTGTATAAAATATATACATTTAAGATTTTCAAGTAAATCAAAAGGAAATGAATATAAGGAATTTAATGTGGGAACGCCAAATAATATTTGGAGTTACAGTATATTTAAATATAAAGTTAAGAGGAGACATTATTAACATGTGACTGATAAATTTCATTAATGAATTATAAATTGTTGTGACATTTGGACAAATACAATAGGTTGTGAATAATACTTATGTATACAAAAATATATTCAAGGAAATTAATTAAGTTAAGAGAAAATAATTGATGCGGCACATAAGATCATAGTGGTAATTAAAAGAGAATTATCATACAATATAAGTCTTATAAGTAAAGACTACGATGGTTTAAATTATTTATGTAAACCTTAAACATAAATAAGGTTAAGAGGTTAAAAAGGAATTATCTAAGCGTTGAAAATAACCTCACATGAAATAACAAATACGAGGACATTTCATGATACAGTAAAATTTTTATACAAGGGTTATATAAATTAACACGTTCAGTTAAACCTATTCTAGGACATTGTTTAACAAGACGTTGACCGGGAACTAAACAAGTACAGTCTACGGTGAACGGTATGGATTCTTGCAACCTGTTTGCTAACGGTTTACACCGGCTTGTGTGCTATCTGTTGTGTGAAATAACGACCAAGATAATTGCATGAAATATGTTGCACTTGCGTTTGTGTACTGTTGTGATTATTCTATGCACTGCTTTGTTATTTTATGTGTGTGAACGTTTCTGACTATAACGTGTATGTGCCACGCATACAACATTACATTACTAGTGGATTAAATACCTACGTGTTACTATACTGAGAACTTGTACTCAAGTTCCTCACTAACTTCCTTTATAAACAACGTCGTTGTCTTTAAGAGTGACAACTGACAATATACAACAGTATGCTTGTTTAAAATCCTTGTGAAACGTCTAACATATTTGATGCTACGAGAAGCGAGGAGCCCAGTTGTATCTGGCCATGCATGCAAATATGGAGGTTGTACCTGTCGCAGGTCGTCCTCAAATACAATATACGTCATGACGGTGGTTTTGGGTGTAGACTTTGTCCACTCACCGGGTTAGTGCCGGAACATTTTGGAGTTGAGAGAAGGATTTCATTCTCTCGAGGGTACAATACCCACACCTATATTTAAGCACAGGAGTTGACTACGGGACTTATTACCCGACCATTAACGCGAGGGTCTTATCTCATGTGAAGGGTTTACCATACCCAATCCAAAAATAAATTTCTAACTTGACCTTTGTTGTCATGTTTCTTATTGTGAAGTTGTTAACCATTCACAGGTACCTGAAGAAAGAAGAGTTCACCCGACCGAGTGTAGGTGGGGTAGAATTAAGACAGGGGATTATTACTACTTGTATTGTTTTACAGTACTGTCTTTTTCTATTAGCTTTGTTATTTTAAGCGGTTTGTATTCAGTGCTAAGACTGTATCATTGTAAGTTATTTTGGAGTTAGCCTTGTTAGTCACATGGCTGACTAACGGTGTTGTAGCACCACCCGTTTTATGTATTTGTTCCGCTGCATTTCCAGTTGTCTTTGGGAGCTATCATCGTACAGGTTGTGGAGTTTCGGGTTGGGGTGTTGCAGCAGACACCAAACTGCGATTGGTACGTTGGATTTTGTTGCTGCAAGAATTTGATATTTTGGTTGTGGACACGAAAGGGTGCCATAACGGGGTAGCTGATCACCTCTCTCGCATAGAGAGGCCATATGATGGAGTTCCCATCCGAGAATACTTCCCGGACAAGACGGTGTTCAGCATCCATCAGATTGGGGATCTGGTAGAAAAAATTTGTGCAAATTGGGTTGAGCTATTTGATGCTTTGCGAGTAAGCTCTGAAGAACCATGGTATGCCGACATCGCAAATTACCTGGCATCCAGAGTAGTGCCCCATGGTATCTCTTCACAACAAAAGAAAAAGTTTCTCGCCCAAATCAAACACTTCTTCCGGGATGACCCTTACTTGTTTAAGGTATGTGCTGATGGGGTTATCCAGAGGTGTATTCCAGAAAATGAAGCCACCGCAATTCTTCACTTCTATCATTCCAAGGAAGCAGGTGGACATCATGGCTCCACCCGAACTGCGGCTAAGGTGTTGGAAGCAGGTTTTTTTGGCTTACATTACACAAATATGCTCACAAGTTTGTCTCACAGTGTGATAATTGTCAAATGATGGGAAATATCTCCAGACGTCAAGAGATGCCCTTGACCAACATCTTAGAGGTCGAGTTATTCGATGTTTGGGGGATTGATTTTATGGGTCCTGTCCCCCCATCCCAAGGACATCAATATATTTTGGTCGTTGTGGACTATGTATCAAAATGGGTAGAAGCCATTTCATGCCCCTTCGTAGATGCCAAGACAACCCTCAAATTCCTCAAGAAAAACATCTTCACCAGATTCGGAGTACCTCAGGCAATTATCTCAGATGGTGGTTCCCACTTCTCTAACCGCCCGTTTGATGCCCTCCTACACAAATATGGGGTTCATCACAAGTTAGAACTTCCCTATCATCCACAAAGCAATGGACAGGCTTGCGTTTCCAACCGTGAACTGAAGTGGATTCTACAAAAAACAGCCAATTCATCCAGACGAGATTGGTCACAGAAACTTGATGAAGCTTTGTGGCCTATAGGACTGCCTTCAAAACTCCTATTGGGACCATTCCCTTTTGTTTGGTGTATGGTAAAGCATGCCATTTACCAGTAGAGCTTGAGCACAGAGCCTACTGGGCGCTAAATGCTCTGAATTTTGACATGACGGCCGCTGGAGTAAAAAGGAACTTCCAGCTCTCTAAACTTAAGGAATTGCACCGCAACGTTGAGAAGGGAAGAAATGGTGTCGAGACAAAACAGGATGTGTAGAGCATCCGGCCGCTTTAGCCGGATGGAAGTAGCAACACATAGGGCTTCCGGCCGTCTCCAGCCGGATGGGGATAGGACTTAGGCAGAGCAAAGTATTATACGACCGACCGTCTGTGGTCAGTCAAAGATACTAGGAAAGGGTAGAACCGTACTTATACATGTAAAATACAGGCTGGCATCATAAAAACCAGGCCCAAAATACTATAAATAGGGGTGTACCCCCATGAAATAAGATACGCAACATTTGGCAGTCGAACTTACATTCGATTCCAATAGAAGCTCTCTTTCTCTCTCTCTACTCTTGTGAGACTCTGTGATTGAGACCAGGTAATGTAGGATAGAGGATCAGATTGGATCATGCTAGGATAAATGTACTGTTTCATTAAGATCAGATCGAAGGTTACTAGGATTGATGCACTGTTTCATTTGGCGCCGTCTGTGGGAAACGAACAGCAAGAAGCAACCACGAGACCACCTAGAAACAGGGAAGTAATCTGCGACGATTTATAGCGAAAGTCCTGAAATAACTAATGACATTTTTTGCAGGATCGGAACATGAAAGATGGCTCCAAGATCAAAGAAAACACCGAAGAACGCTACCGGAGATAACAATCGCTCTGAAGAAGGAATGAGTTCGGAGATGCCAGAAGCCATCTCCAAAAAAGATCTCGAGGACATGCTAAAGGGGCTAGTCAGGTCCATCGACAAAAAAATTGTAGAGGGAAATGAGACTTTGCAACAAGAGTTAATGCAAAGGGACGAGGAGTATCAGCGAAAATGGGATGAAATGACTGAGGCCATTGAACAAATGAGAAACAGAGATTCCAGAGGCAGTAATGGCGAGGAAAGCAAGGATAGGAAGTGTAATTCAATCATTGGCGAAGAAGAGATGGAAGAAGATGACCAGATAGACATGAGCTTGTACCCCTTCTCAGAGCGGATAAGAAAAGCAAAACTCCCGCCGCACTTCGTCGCCCCGGCGATTGAGAAATATGATGGGACTGGAGATCCCGCCCAACATATTAAGAAGTTCATGTTTGCCATGAACACTCAGGGGATCAGCTCCCTCGCCCTCTGCAATCTGTTCCCCGGAACGCTTTCGAAGAGAGTGTTGGGATGGATCTCTACGAGACCGCCACAGTCCATCACGAGCTTCAAGCAGCTGACCGAGGATTTCCAGCAATACTTCGCTGCGAGTAAGAGGGTTAAAAAAGAAACAATAGAATTGATGGACGTTAAGCAGCGAAAAGGAGAGACCGTGAAGGAGTTCAGCGAGCGCTTCCATAAGAAGGTCGCGGAGATTGATGATATCGACCTAGCTCTGCCTCGACTAGCTGGAAAGATCGCAACGAAGGCGCCGAAAACTCATGGAGAATTAGCTGAAATTGTAACACCCCAACCGCTAATCCTATGCTTACCGTCTAATCGTCCTATTAATTCTACGAGTTCGCAGCGGAATTATTACATACTTACTACGGCGGGTGGAACAATGCCGCTAACCGCCCATACGGCTAGCTAGGCTACTAATACTTACAGTCACGGTCTGATGAACATAGTGTACCGAGCTACTAATATAATGCATACTGAATACAAAATAACCTACTTACATTCTTGGATCACCGAGTATTCAAAGTATTACCTTACATCCTTTACCACACTACCCAAAAGAATGAGTTCCTACCTATTACTCATCTATACCAATTCCCTTCCATCAATATCCAAAAAGGTGTACCCCATGGTACACCGGCTAATCAAAAGTTACAGCCATGTACTACTTATTACACCCATCATAAACTCATTGTTTACAATCAAAAGAAGATAAAGAAATAGAACTATGTCCTCAGCATCTTCATCCTTCACGAGTACCTGCGTGTAGTAAAAATGGTGCCCCAAGGGGCTCAGCAAACGCTGCATATAGACTCCGGATATACCGCGTGCTAGCTACGGCACGCCGACTATTTGACGTCCACTAAACATGTTGTTCATTTATTTCATACATACATGCTGTTCATACATTATACATGCTATACAATTCATTACACAATTCAAGGCAACAATATCATAGCATACATCTCACTTACCTTCACAAGGTTAGCCAAATTATGCATCCGGGTTAATCGGAATGCTTTACTCTTTTACTCATTACATACTTTTTCTTACTTACAATTACTTACTTCCATTTACTTTACTTACTCATTCTTACTTACTTACTTATACTCAAGTTAAGTCGTCGGGACCTCCGGCCCTGGGGACTACACCGTCCCACCTCCGGGATTTACTTGACTCACCAATCCGGGATGCTACCCACTTAAGGGATTTGGGCCGCGGACCAGTTTAAGAGTCAGGAATTGGAGCCAACCTCTCGTGACTCCGCATCCTCACGCGTGGCCGAAACTATATCGGACTTCTACTCATTCCAATTTAATTACCATTTAAGTTAGGATGGTTAGCTTGTTAGGAATAAGTTAGAAGTCCAAACACAATAATAAACGGTCACAGTACGCTACAACATTCATACAAGCATTCATATACATCCATACATTTCATGAATTATACAAACTATGATTTAAGAAAATATTCACAACATACAACACTACATATTCACAAGTATGCATATTAACTCCGATTCGTGCATTTATCTTATTTGGTGATCAATTAGCACACAACACACAAATCAGAGTAACCAAGATAGCATACGGGGCATGAGGAATCCATACCGTTCACCGTTGTACGTGTTTCCAAACATCCTTCGGTGTCACAAATCAAGTCCTATTATATACATACAATTGAATGATTAATATACCTATCATCAACTTGACTCCTACTTACTATGTCCTTATACTTCTCACACTTACACTTTACTTACTTATTTTTCATTACTTAAGTTCACTTTCTTACTTAACTTTGGCATGCTTTCATACATGTACATATATATATATGTGGGTATACATATATATATATATATACAATTATTATTTAAATTAAATTTTTTTTTTGTCAGGACCGGACTTGCGACCGACCTTGCAAGTCCGGTCCATTCCAGTAGCTCAGGTTACGGAAATTCTTCTGGCCGACCGAACTTGCAAGTCCGGTTGCAAGTTCGGTCCATTCCAGTAGCTATCCTGGAGAAATTTTTCTGGACCGACCGAACTTGCAAGTCCGGTCGCAAGTTCGGTCCATTCCAGTAGCTATCCTGGAGAAATTTTTCTGGCTGACGACCGAACTTGCAAGTCCGGTCGCAAGTTCGGTCCATTCTAGTAGGTTACAGACGGGAGAATTTTTCTGGTCCGACCGAACTTGCAAGACCGGTCGCAAGTCCGGTCAATTCCAGTAGCTCACCCGTCTTTGTAAATCTGGGCTCGACCGAACTTGCAAGTCCGGTCGCAAGTTCGGTCCGGCCCAGTATTTGCATTTTAATTTCTGTTTTCAGTCCTCTCTTTTACCCATTACTTCCCCATTGTTCCTACACTTAATCCCACATGTTTGACACTAATTAAACCTCCTAATACACCTTAGTTCATTAACTCCTTACACAATTCTATACTCATTCACTCACATAATTTTCCAAGTTTCAACTCAACACTCACACAAGTTCTTCTCTAGTTGTATTATGCTACAGATTTTAACACTTACACTCCTTTTCCACATCTCCCTCTTCTATTGTCATTTCTAACACTCCTAATACATCTAGAATCCATTAACCATCTCTCTCAACTTACCCTCTATCTCTCCCAAATAAAATCTGTTACACATTCACATTAGTCACCTAGTTTTAATTCTCTAAGTGTTCTAATCCTAGGTAAATTTTGCTATAGTCTCCCCTATAACCTTATACTCTCACCACATGTTCTAGTTCACATTTCAACACTCATTTCACCTGTTTCAAAACAGCAATATAACCAAGCTCTCAAACACCAATATCAACTACTAAACACTCATAAAAATTTCTGCACATAACCTCTCATTCCCAACTAGGTTTCAATCAGTTTTACATGTCTTTTAAGGTTCAAAATACTTATATCTTCATACACATTACACTACTAATACATTACCATTTCCATTACTCATTTCAAACTACCCAAAAACTGTTACATACATGTATATGCCAAGTTACACAAAAGAGCATTCTTACCTTGCTTTTCTTCTAGATTTTCTTTCTTCTTCTTTCTCCTTCCTTCTCTCTCTCTCTACCGGTTTTGGTGTTCACAAATCTAATATTATCATCCATACATACACACACATTCAATACTAAAACTACCCTTAATATTACTTAAGCTTTCAATGTAAGTTTCTAGGGTTTAGAATCTATATTACCTTCCAAGAGTCTAGGAGTTGGTTGGGTTAGCTCAAGAACAATATTTCTCCCTCCACCAACAAGCCAAAATCGGCTAGAACAAGAGGAAGAACAAGGGTTTAGTTTATGAATTTCGTTTTGCCCACAAGGGCTAGAAAAAGATGGAGTTTTCGAAATATTTTTACCTTAGAAGAACAAGGAGAAGGAGGGCCTTCTAATGGTGGTGTTGAAGCTCCCAATGGAACATACCCATGAAAACGAAAATCGTTGTTTTCGAATTTTGGAAAGATGAAAGTGTAGCTCTTGGTGAGGGGATTACAATGGTGGTATTTTTATAATTTTTGGAAGAGTTTGGAGAGAGTTACAAAGGAGAGAAGATGGATTTTGTGAGTGGGTCTTCAAAACTCCATGGAAATCGCATGGGTTGAAGAAGAAGGAAAAGAGAGAGTGTAGGGGAAGCTTCACGTGAGAAAAGAGAATGAGAGGAGGAGAGAGAATTGTGAGAGTGTAGGTAAAGTAGTGTAGTTTACTTTATTGTTTTAATTGTTGTTTGTTTGTAAATAAGAGAGTGTGAGTGAGTGTGTGAGAGAGGGAAATAGAGGGGGGGCCGGCTGGCACACCACACACACACAATTGCACTTTTTATTTTAAAAGTGGACACATAAGTTTCAGTTATTTATACTTCTACCCCACAACTTCCCGTTTTTGACAGTTTTTAATAATCTCTCGTTTTATTGATTTTATTGGTCCTAAAGCTTCACTAATATTTATTAATGATTATTTAGTTGACCAAAACTGTTACGAGTCTATTTGACCCGCTTAAAGACACGTTTTCCCGGTTACCTCGAAAAACGCGCTTTAAGGTTCGTTAGTGATTTTAATCCATTTTAAGGATCTGTTTTCTTCGGGATTTGTTCCCTCATGATTATTTACGCTTAATTAAGCCTCTAAATTATTCATTAGCCTAATTAATCACTATTTTTAATTACGGGGTATTTCAGAAATGATCCATGATTTTTTGAAATCTGAGATAGCGGAAAACAAGGCTAAAGAGCTAGCGGACAGCTTCAAAACCGCAGGGGTGCCGGAAAAGAAGGAGGGGCATGTAGGAAATGCCGGAAGGGGAGGGTCAAGGTACAAGCCATATTATGGCAAGTCTACCGCCGGATCTTCCTCTCAGGGGGCACAACACCAGGGGGCAAGAACCATTGTCTACGTTGACCCGGGGAAGTATGCTGCTGTAGTAAGAGAAGGGTACCTTCCCAATCCTAGAAAGCCGCCGCAGGGGGAAATTCCGGTTGCATTCTGTGAGTACCACGGGAACCGTAGCCACCGGACTGTAAACTGTGCTACCTTGGCCAAAGAACTTCGAGTCATCAAGGAAAATAAGAAGAAAGGAAAGCGGGCAGCCGGAGCACAAAGGCAATACGGCGGCCAACAGGGTAGTACCTAGAATGCACCTCGAGGGCGATAAGAGGAAGAGGTTCACCCCAGGCTTGATCCCAGCAAATCAGTGGGAATGATAACAGGTTTGTGAAGAAGGAGAGTAAAAGTTTCTCTCCTTTCATTTAGGATAACATTCGGAGTTAAAATTTGTAGCCTGCTTTAAGATGAAAATTTTGTGTCACATAGATTGTCAAAGATCATGTTGCCAAAAGGAGAAATAAAATTTCCATTCTTTTTGCATTTTTTACTATTAACAACCCCCTTTTTTTCCCAAGAAGAAAGCTAACAAAACTTTCTCTAAGAAAACTCACAGGACTTTTTTCAGAGGTAGGACCACTAACCCCTAATGAAAGAAAAAGGCACATTCATCAAGTACATCAAGAACTCCCGGAGAAGAAAATCGCCAAAAAGGAAAGTTTTCCTCCAATTTTCTTCTCCGACGAGGATAAAGATGGAGTACTATACCGGCACAACGATCCACTTGTCATTCGTGCACAGGTAAACGATCGAATGATGGAGGGAATTTTAATCGATAGTGGAGGGGCCGGAGCAAATGTCATATCAGCCGCGGCGGTAGGAGGTGGAGATACCTGAGGACCGGATCAAGCCTCTTCGGCGGGGTTCTGGGAGGATTTGTAGGAGGCGTCTCTACCACGTCTTCCGGCAGTATAGATTTCACAATGACCCTGGGCCAAGGAGACGAAAGAAGGACAGAGAGACTCATGGCTTTTATTGTGCCAGGTCTTTCTGGATATAACATGTACCTTGGAAGGCCAGGAATCAATGCTTTCAAAGCCATCCACAGCACTCATCACTTAAAAATGAAATATTTAACTTCACACGGGAAGGTGGTTACGATAAGAGGAAGCCAAAAGATGGCCCGAATGTGTGAAGTCCGCATCATGGATAGCCTTCCTAGTGAGGAGGTGGTCAAAACTGTGGGATCGGACAAGGAGTTCAAGGGAAAGTTGCCTTCTTCCCCAGGGCTGAGTCAAGAAAAGGAAGGATGTCGAACAGCCCAAGATCTCCCCAGAGAGGTACATTTAAAATCTGACCCTTCTAAATTTTTTAAAATAGGAACTGCGTTTGACAATGGAGAGCAAACTCACTTAATGAGGTTCCTGGAAAAAAGAAGGGCGCCATTCGCTTGGAGCACGGACGAGATGCCTGGTATAGACCCAACCCAAGTTATCCGGCATGAGCTCAGGGTAGACCCTAAGCATCCGGCGGTCTGGCAAAGGAAAAGGGTAATAGAGGGGAAGAAAGAGATTTAGCGCACAAACCGAGGTCCAAAAACTCCTCAAGGCCGGATTCATCAGGGAGGTTGCGTACCCATGATGGTTGGCTAATGTTGTCATGGTGAAAAAGGCAAATGGAAAATGGAGAATGTGTGTGGATTTCACAGATTTAAATAAGGCATGTCCTAAAGATTTCTATCCCCTGCCATCAATGATAGATTGGTGGTTTCAACTGCCCAAGTTCTGTGTTAAGTTTTCTGGATGCGTTCTCCGGTTATAATCAAATAAAAATGAAAGAAGACGATTCGGAAAAGACATCCTTTATTACTTCAGCCGGAACATTCTGTTACAAGGTAATGCCCTTCGGCCTAAAGAATGCAGGGGCCACTTTTCAACGAATGATTGACAAAGTATTTTGTCAGCAAATTTCTCGAAATGTGGAGGCTTACGGTGATGATATAGTTGTAAAAAGTCTGTCAAAAGAACAGCACATGAAGGATTTAGAAGAAACATTCGACACTCTGGATAAATACCAAATCAAACTAAATCCAGAAAAGTGTGTGTTTGGTGTAACCAAGGGGAGGTTTCTTGGTTTCATTGTTGGGCAACGAGGTATTGAAGTCGATCCGGAAAAAAGTCAGGCAATCCTCGACCTTTCTCCTCCAAGAAATATCAAAGATGTCCAAGCTTTGAACGGAAGACTCACAACATTAAGTAGGTTTTGTTCTAAGCTTCAAGAAAAATCAATCCCGTTCTTCAGTATTCTAAGGAAGAACAGCAAATTCCAGTGGGGGACAAGAGTGCATAGACGCATTTGAAAAGATCAAGGAGATGCTCCGGGATCTACCTAAATTGGGTGTACCTGCCCCGGGACAGGATCTATATCTTTACATGTCCGCAACAGATTGGGCGGTTGCAACTGTCTTAATCATGGAAGAGAAAAGGGAGATACCAGTTTACTATACGGGCAAAATCTTGAGCCCGACAGAAGGACGGTACACTAACATAGAGAAAATCTTGTTTGCACTGGTGGTGGCGTCAAGAAAGCTACGACCCTACTTCCAGTCACATCGAATCTTTGTCAGGACCAATTGGCCGCTCAAGAAAATTACGAACAATCCGAACGCCTCCAGCCGGATGGTAAGCTGGACAGTAGAGCTGACACAATATGAAATTCACTTCTTGCCCAGAACGGAAATTAAAGCTCAGGCCTTAGCAGACTTTATAACAGAAACAGACTTTGCGAAAGAAAAGAAGCAGACTCAGAGTCCATATATCATCTTGGTTGATGGAGCTCGATGCAAAAGTGGGGCAGGAGCTGGGATAGTGGTACAGGCGCCGAATGGGCAAAGCTTGAATTATGCCTTCCGACTGGACTTTAATGTTACTAATAATGAAGCCGAATACGAAGCCCTTATCCAGGGTTTGGAAGTAGCTACAGCCCTCGGGGCGACAGGTTCCATAGAAAAGATGCTTTCTCTGTTTTTTCATTCTTATAAAATCCTGTCTAAAGTAAAACTTATGAGAATATAACCTATTTTTAACAGAATTAGAGGTGTATTCGGACTCTATGTTGGTGGCAAGACAAAATGACAACATCTATGAAGTCAAAGAAGTAAAAAACTATGGAGGTACTTGCTCAAGGTCCAGGAACTAAAAGCAAATTTCCAAAGATGCGAGCTAAAACACCTTCCCCGCGAAGAGAATGTCGAAGCTGACGCCTTGGCCAAATTGGCAAGTATGGCCGAAAAGGTACCCAATGAGATATGGCTAGAAATCAGAACTTCCCCAAGTATAGAAGGAACTCAGGTGTTTGCGGTGGAGACAGGTGACAAAGAAGAATCCTGGATGACTCCAATCATAGATTACGTGCGGCAAGGAAAGCTGCCGGAAGGAGAAAAGGAGGCCAGGATAATAAAAAGGCGGGCCGCATCATTTTTATTGAGGATAACCAGCTATAAGCGATCTTTTGCAAGGCCAGCACTGAAGTGTGTTACCATAGCTGAAGGAGCAAGTTAATAAGAGAGATACATGATGGGCTCTGTGGAAATCACCAGGGAGAAAGGACCACAACCCACAAAATCTTGAGACACGGATATTTTTGGCCGAAAATGATGGAGCATTGCAAGGAATATATACGAAAATGTCGCAAGTGTCAAGAGCATGGAAACAAAATACATACTCCTCCGGCGGAGCAAAAATCTATTCTCTGCCCAATTCCCTTTGCTATGTGGGGGTTGGACATTGTGGGCCCATTCCCGGAAGCTTCACCAGGGAGGTTCAAATTCATGTACGTTGCCATCGACTACTTCAAAAGTGGGTCGAAGCAATGCCTACTGTCTCCATCACGGCAAGGAAGTCACAAGAATTCATCTGGAAATATGTGGTATGCAGGTTTGGTATACCGAAAGCAATAATAACTGATAATGGAACACAGTTCAATTGCGAAAGCTTCCGAGAATTCTGTGAAGAATGGAAGATCGACTTAAGATTTGCATCAGTAGCTCACCCTCAGGCAAATGGGCAGGTCGAGAATGCGAATGGGCAAATAGTAAGGGCGATAAAGAAGAAACTCGATGAGAAAAAAGGAAAGTGGGCAGAATTGTTACCCCAGGTCCTTTGGTCGTACAGAACGACAGAAAGGGGGCCGACGGGAGAAACGCCTTACAGATTGACATATGGTTTGGAAGCGTCATTCCGGCAGAAATTGTGGTGCCATCCATAAGGTGGGAATCATATGACGAAGAGGTCAACAATCAGGGGGTACAGGATCACCTAGACCTCCTTGAAGAAACCAGGATGGCCGCCGCAGTAAGGATGGCGAAAGATAAATCCAAGGTAGAAAGATATTTCAACAGGAGGATAAAAGAACGAAGTTTTGCCCCAGGAGAATTAGTTCTCCGAGAGGTTAAGCAACCCAAGAAGCTGGAACCCCAATGGGAAGGACCGTACATCATACACCAGAAGACGGGATGAGCTTCATACCGCTTGAAAAATGGTGAAGGGTACGAATTGCCACATTCTTGGCATGGAGAATGTCTGAAAAAGTTCTACGTGTAAAATTTATAACTCTTCAATAAAAGGTATTATTTTTGGGAAAGTGAAAGAAAAAGAAAGCACCGGCCAACGAGCCGCAGGCTATCATGCCTTGAAAGTAAGCACCGGCCAACGAGCCGCAAGCTATCACGCCTTGAAAGAAACATCCGGCCAACGAGCCACAGGCTATCATGCCTTGAAAGAAACATCCGGCCAACGAGCCGTAGGCTATCATGCCTTGAAAGAAAAAGAAAGCACAACACGGCCAACGAGCCGCAGGCTATGCCTTGAAAGAAAGAAAAAGAAAGCACCGGCCAACGACCGTAGGCTATCATGCCTTGAAAGAAAAAGAAAGCACCGGCCAACGAGCCGCAGGCTATCACGCCTTGAAAGAAACATCCGGCCAACGAGCCGCAGGCTATCATGCCTTGAAAGAAAAAGAAAGCACAGGCCAACGAGCCGCAGGCTATCATGCCTTGAAAGAAAAGAAAGCACCGGCCAACGAGCCGCAGGCTATCGCCTTGAAAGAAACATCCGGCCAACGAGCCGCAGGCTATCATGCCTTGAAAGAAAAAGAAAGCACCGGCCAACGAGCCGCAGGCTATCATGCCTTGAAAGAAAAAGAAAGCACCGGCCAACGAGCCGCAGGCTATCATGCCTTGAAAGAAAAAGAAAGCACCGGCCAACGAGCCGCAGGCTATCATGCCTTGAAAGAAAAAGAAAGCACCGGCCAACGAGCCGCAGGCTATCATGCCTTGAAATAAAAAGAAAGGTGTCGGCCAACAGGCCGCAGATTCCTATACTCCATATCCTAAAAATCCGGCTAAAAACCATAGATGACCATAATTTAAAAGGAAAAAGGGTCCGGCCGGGACGAAAGTCCAAAACCACAAGTCCCTTGTGTTGTAAAGAATGGATACTACACTGGCATAACTTGCATAAGATAACCATACGTGCACCATTAAAAAAAAAGAGGGAAATATCACGGCAATAGAAAACTCGGCTCAAAAGAGTCACTCCGGCAGACAAATAACTAAAGATGGTAAAAAATATAGCTTATATTTCTCCCAAGGTGTGGGGTAAAAGCAGTTACAAAATATGATCATTCTGTAAACACAAAAAATACATGCCGAAACAAAAACTCCTCTAAAGATTAAAAAAAACTTCTATTCTACTTTCTCTACAGCTTCTTTTTCGGCAGTTAACAATCTATCGCCGCTACCAGCCACACTCTCAGAAGACTTGGACCTCCTGGAAAGACGCTGCATCCCTCCGGCAGACGGCAGGATGTTGCTTCCAGCTGGAAGAAATGAGGCTTCGCCGGCGCCAAAACATGTCTCTCCAGGACTGCGGCAAAACCTCTCGAGCTCCAAGAAGAAGTTAGACTTCTGGGCAACAGCCTTGAATTCCGGCTTGTTATACAGATCATCATCCAGTAACTCTCCTTTCTCGAGAGAGTGATCCGAGACAATCTGCTGGCAAATATCAACTATCCGGCGACACTGAGAAGCAAAAGACTCCTTTAGATGGGTGTTAATGGTGCCTTGCTTCTGTATCTCCTCCTGAGATTGCCGGGAAAATGACTTGAGCCTGGCCACTTGAGATTCAAGGGTCAGGACTTGGGCTCGATACTTGTCACGTTCAGAATTGGCAGATGACAGCTCCTCCTTAGCACGGGCTACCCGACCACTCAACTGAGTGACGTGCTTCAGTAAGTTGGCAGAACTCAAGCCTAGCCGGAACAAAAAAGAATAAGAAGAAGAAAAGGGCAAAAGGAGAAACAAAAGTTGAAGGCCTGAAGGTTTACCATGGCCCGATAGCTCAGTATTCTCGGCTTGAGAGCGAGACTTGGCTTCCTCCAGCTCTTTTACTCTCTCCTCCAGCCTGGTCCTCTCTTCTATCAGGGCAGCTTTATCCGCAACAAGGGTTTTCTT
The DNA here is from genome assembly GCA_023374045.1 of Limonium bicolor. Classification (NCBI taxonomy): domain Eukaryota; kingdom Viridiplantae; phylum Streptophyta; class Magnoliopsida; order Caryophyllales; family Plumbaginaceae; genus Limonium; species Limonium bicolor. The sequence goes on from CM041780.1 coordinate 55,787,747, forward strand.
CTCCTCTTCCAAAAGAGAGCAGTCTCGGAGCAGAGACTGCTTCTCTTGATCAAAGGAGGACTTCGACTGCTCTTCCAGTGCGGCCTTTTCTTCCGACAGGCGATCAAGCTCCTGCATAAGCTTTTCTTTTTCCTTTACAAGGGCTTCATTCTCCCGTTGAAGAGTTTGCTTCTCCAGCTCGAGCGTTTCAGCCTCCTGCTTGAAAGAGTTCCTCTCCTGATAGAAAAAGGCCTTGTCAGCCTGAAGAGTGTTCACTTTGTTCCGGTGCATAGAGCGTACCTGATCCAGCATAATATCTAGGTCAAAGAAGGACCGAATCAGCATATCTTTATCAAGGGAAAAAGAGATGGTTTCATACCTCTATCAAAGTATTGTCAGCTTCCTTGATCCGGCCTCTTAGAGAAAAGTTTTCTTCCCAGAGTTTCTTCAGCTGCAGCTCATACTCATCACGCTGACGCTCGCATTCTCGCCGGGACAACTGCAGGTCTTTGTTTATTGCCTCAGTTCTCTACCTTGCCTTACGGTCGATCTCATACTCAACCTGGTCAATGTAAGCATCATGAGAAGAGCGGGACAGCTTTAGTTCCTCCTCAACATTATTGGCTCGGCTTTCCTTATAGCGAAGCCTGGATTGGAGGTTGCCAAAGTGAACCTCAGCACTTTGGGCCATGGACATCACCTAAAAGCAACACAATTCATAAAATCAAGGAAAAAGCCAAACCAAAACAGAAGAGAAACACAAAAGAGATACGCATGCCAACCTGAAAGATTTCCCCCCACATCATGTCAAACACTTCATTTATTGGGAGGGAATGCCGCATGATAGCATCTGCCCCCCCATCTCCGATCCGCAACCCTTTTTTTGGTAGCAGTAAAGGTTGCCGGAGGAGCAAAGATCCCGTCCGGATGACCAGATCTCTTTATTGCCTCCTTCCAGACGGAGGAGTACTTGGCAGAGTCGTAGGTTATCAAAGGAAGACGGTGCCCGCAATGGTAGAACCACCCTTCCTTTTGGGAGGGTCCAGTATAGGACTCCTGAGCAGGAGGAGGAGGGGAAGAAGAAGAGGAGGCTATGTAGTCCTCTCTCTGCTTACTCCGGAGCTCAGGATCCTCCTGCACCTGACGATACTCCATTGCTCTATCCCTTGCCGCATCCATGGCCGTAGCAACATCAATGGAGAATGATCCTGAAGCTTCGGGATCACCAGAGGCTTGTCCTTCTCCCGATGCCCCTGGCTCTGTGGCCTTCGGCTTTGATGTAGTTTTCTTTTTTAGTCTTTTCTTAGCAGGAGCAGGGACTGCCGCAATAATAAAAACAGTTAGGACCAGAAGGTTGAAACTGGAAATGGAAGGATACTAAAAAAGGAGGAAAAGTAAAGAACAGGAGAAAGCGACGAAACAACCAAAACCTTCTTCAGCCGAAGGACCAGCACAGAAGTCTGTGGCCTCCAGGGTGTTTTCTTGAGCGGGATCTGAGGAAAAGTAACCCGTCAAATCAGGAAATTGCTCGCAAATAAGAGTCGGATCACCGGACTCCCGCCTCGGGCGAGAACCAAGGTCTAAACCCGAACCAGGGGTGAGGGGAAGAAGGACACGGCGCCCAGACTTGGGGCTCACGTGCCATGTACCCGACAGCCCGGCGTCAGCACGATCAGGAGACTCTAGGTTCTTCTTTTTCTTTGAATGACCGACTTGGTCATCCCCGACTTCTTGCCTAGAGCGCTTTATCGGAAGGGGAGCACTCTCCAAAAGCTGCTCGGCCGCATCAGTAGCCGCATCCAGTGTGTCATAGTAATTGATTTTTTCGTCCCCATTCTTGAAGGTGATGAAGTTCCAGCTATAAGAGGGGCCGATCTTGTCCCCCTTCTGGAAGAAATCTACATAAAACATGACAAAACGGTAAGAAGACCGATAAGAATGACAGAACTTGTATTAAGAGTTAAAGGCGCTTACTGTGATATGTCTTCAGGGAAGACAAACGTGCCTTTGTAAAAAACGCTTCGACAGTCGGCGGTTTCTTGCTTACTGCCCTCAGAACCTTCGAAATGGGCAGCTCAGCCGCAGGGGTTTGGGGGCTAATCAGCTGACCTTTGTCAACCTCAGCGCAGTATGGGACGCCCAAGACTCGGCCGGATGGAGGAACAATAACGAACCACCGCGACCGCCACTCGTGAGCCTTCTTGTAGTCGAAAGGAGTATCCACCTTCGCGATGAGGGTTAAGCTATCCGGGTCAACCCTAACTGTGAAGAATCGGACGAAATCAGTACCTTCCAGCCGAATTTTGCTTCCCTCGTAAAGAGAAACAAAGGCGTGGAGGTGCGAAATGGCCTTTGGGTGAAGATGAGCAAGAGTGCAGCAGCGGTGAAGGAGGAAGCCCAGCACAAAAGGGTGCGGGGGAATGGTCAGGCCGGAGCGGAAAAAATCAGCGAAAACTACGTACCCACGGCCAAAGTCGTCGTTAGGGTGAGAGTCGGAGGATGGCAGGTAAATCTGCGTGCCAAGCGGGGCTTCGACATCCCTAAGACAATCGCAAAGGGAGGAGTAATTAAGAGAGGAGGGAGAGGGTTGATGCCCAGATAGGAAGGGTCTTGTGAACTTCTGATACGAGGGGCGAAAGCCGTTAGATGAGCGAGAGCCCTGAATCGCCTCAATGGCGGGCGGAAATTTGGCGGCAAGTTTACTCTATTTTGCGGAGGAGGAAGACATTGTCAAGCTTAACAAAGGATCAAAGGGCAACGGCAATGAAAGACGAGGTAGCACAGAACGACAGGGGGGCGAGAGAAGAAGAATAGTCGAAGTAAAGGGCAGTAGAAGAAAGAAGAGGTAGCTCAAAAATCGGGCTTTAAGGGAAGTTTTTTCCCGCTCAAATAAATAATATATATACATGTGCGAACAGAAAGTATCCTTTCTTTGCAGGGGAAGAGAAAGAGCCGCACGCTTCCTAAAGACGCTTCCGATGTTTAGTCGAAAAAAAAGACCCTGCGTATTCTACACCGAGAACAGGCGGAAAAATTCAAAAAGGCGGTACGAAGCAGGTTCAACCACGAGCTACACGTGGCCAATAAGAAGTTCCTTTTCTCCAGGTATGAAGAAAAAGAACTTGTGGGACTGGGATAAGGAAAAGACGAAGCTCAGACAGACCAAAGAGCCTCAGAATTGGCCGCAGTCGCAAAATTTTTCGTCAAAACACAAGACACAGAAGTTCTATTTTCTTCACCAAAATTCAGAAAGATAGAACTTGTGGGACTGATGAGAAGGGAAGAAATGGTGTCGAGACAAAACAGGATGTGTAGAGCATCCGGCCGCTTTAGCCGGATGGAAGTAGAAACACATAGGGCATCCGGCCGTCTCCAGCCGGATGGGGATAGGACTTAGGCAGAGCAAAGTATTATACGACCGACCGTCTGTGGTCAGTCAAAGATACTAGGAAAGGGTAGAACCGTACTTATACATGTAAAATACAGGCTGACATCATAAAAACCAGGCCCAAAATACTATAAATAGGGGTGTACCCCCATGAAATAAGATACGCAACATTTGGCAGTCGAACTTACATTCGATTCCAATAGAAGCTCTCTTCCTCTCTCTCTCTCTCTACTCTTGTGAGACTCTGTGATTGAGACCAGGTAATGTAGGATAGAGGATCAGATTGGATCATGCTAGGATAAATGTACTGTTTCATTAAGATCAGATCGAAGGTTACTAGGATTGATGCACTTTTCAAACGTATACGAGATTGCCAGTTTGTATAAGTAGAGAACTAAAAAGATTCATGACCAATCCATTCTACCACGCACTTTCCAAGTTGGTGATCAAGTTCTCCTTTATAATTCTCGTCTTCGACTGTTTCTCAAAAAATTGAAATCTCATTGGGCTGGACCTTTCACCATCACCTCCTTGAATGAATTTGGTGCTTTTGAACTTGAGAATACTAAGGGTGAAAGATTCAAGGTCAGTGGTTCAAGGTTGAAGAAATATTTGAGTAGTGACCCCGACAAAACCATTTCGGCCTACTTAAGTTTCCAGGATGATTCCAAGATCTCTCCCTCATTAGAGGAAGCAGCGAAGACAAGCCCTACGTGGTGTCTCAAATCATCACGCCTACTGACCAAAGACCAAGTGTAGGGCCCTCTTACTTAGGGCCTCTTCATAACAAGGGAGTATCTCCTTCCTATTCCCCTTTCCATTATTTCTTATTTTATACTATTTTTATTTTTATTTCTATTTTTTTATTTTTTTGTTTCTAGTTGTACGTTTAATTTAATTTCATTTATATTTAATACAAAAAAAAGAGAGAGATGTCGTGTGCCAAGCCGGGTATGCCGAATCCGGCAAGACAATGTTCAAACGTGTCGTGCCCGAAGTTGGGTGGAATATTTCCGGCCTTCTGAAATTCAACATGCCGGGCACAACTAACCCAACACAACACCGAACATGTCGTGTTTCTGGAAAAAAATAACATCGGGTAAGTTGGGTTACAGTCTCACTTTCACCTTACCACAAGCGCAGCACAACGGCTTATAACATCAGTCGATGCCCAGAGCTGCAAGTAATATCCCAGCGCATTCCGGGACAGATTTACACCACCACGACCACCGTGAGCACCTGCATTCTACTATACGATTCCACTTCTGCATTTACACACCAAACCAGGTTTCCTTAATCGTATCCTACTGATTTCTAATTCGATTTTCATTTTTTTAGTTCAATATGTCGTTTTTTGTTAGATTTGTGGCTTAGTATAGTGATTTAGGGACTTTGGAACCTTCTGCAGTTGATTTAGGAGTTCTGGTGTGGTTCTGTGCATTTCAGCAAAATTCTGGGTTCGATGTTGAATATGTCGGTTAGGTTATGTCCGGCATCCCGTCCAGCATTCTATTGTTTGAATGTGCTGGGTGGATTCTGTCCGGCATTCTGCCCGGCACGCCTGTCTTATTAATTTTTCTTTGCCTATTGGGATCCTAGTCTTCTAAATTAATGCCTAGGACAATGTTTTGTTGAGAATTAGTCAATTCGACATCTAAATGACAGAAATCATGACACAACTCCAGGTTATTCAAAATTAACTGAATTGCTATTTCTGTTGAACTAACAATTGATAATCTGCTGTGTGGTATTCGGTTTTCTCTGTTCTTTTCCTGCAGATGCCTCGTTGAAAAACCATGACTTCTCAGTCCCTTGATTCGGACGAGGATGCCGTCCTTGAGGAGATGGAAGCATCCCTAGTAGGGTCCACTATAGAGTAGGATGAGGCTGCTCCTCCAGTCCCTGAGCCACCTTGTCGTTCTACTAGACGGGCAGGTAAGGAGCCAGCCACCAGTAGTGCTCCCTATCCTCCACAGAAATCTACGACGGGGTGGAAGAAGAAGCGACCTTCTCCTGCAGCTCAGACTGGGCCGGGTTCTACATCCTCAGCTCCTGAGCTAGACCGCTTCGGGACACCTCATCCTATACCTTCCCGTATCAAGGAGGACCCGCAGTTTGATCCAAATAGGTTTGCTAGCATAGAGGCCGCTCGCTATTACAATTAGTCTAAGCAAAAGGGCAAGTGGGTGCAAGAGCGGCGCATTGACCAGATAGTGAGCCAGTAGTGTCGGATCACCTCCCCATTCTAGAGGCATGGCTGGCTGGGATTACTGGAGATTGGTCAGAGGCACTTCTACACCAACCTAGTATGTGAGTTTTATGCTAATGCTGTGTTCCTTGGGCCACCCCAAGTCTTTGAGGTACAGATCCGTTCTTACTTTTGTTGTACTCGTATTTTGATTACACCTCATAGCATAGCAGACGCCCTAGGCATAGATTATGACCCGAGGCAGAGCACATTCACTAGGCAGTATTTGGCCACTGCCCATGCTGCTATTACTACACAGTTTGGATCACGGACCCGATATATGGATCGGGCCCATACTAAAGCTCGCCCTGTGATCCCTATTACCTTCATCACTGACCAACAGCTTAGAGTGGCCATGGAGATTATTAGGCATAACATTAGGCCCTGTAAGCATGACAAGCTTAATGACATGGATTGTGCCCCTCCTTGAGTATCTTCGTGGGCCACTACAGAGTGATGTTACAGCTCGATTTCCGGTACACCGACTGATGTTTGCTCAGTTAGTTCGGGCGATTCTTCATCGAGATACTCAGCACCGTGTCTTCCTGATGCTACTTCATCACCATATCACTCAGACTCTAAGGGAGGATCAGATTCCATGAGGTCTACAGTATCACCATGAGTCCTCTCTCATCGACCTAGCTCTTATTAGGCGATGGTGGTTTCGTGAGTCTGCACCGGGAGAGTACCGGCATGTCCCTTCAGCGCAGAGGCCTAGGGCCAATGCCACTGCTTAGGCCTATCCGAGCTATCAGGGATCTGAGCCCCAATTGATGCTACCCCCACATGCCTCCTCCACTCCTCAGCCTTCTGCCCTCGCTCCTGACTTGGGTCCCCTTTATGAGAGGATGAACCATTTTTAGCAAACCCTCGATCCATAACGGCAGTCTTTCGATGTCTACCGTTAGTCTCAGCAGGATACCTGGACTGATTATGAGGCCTTCCGGGCCAGCTATGAGGGGTATCGTTCTGATGTCACCAGCCGGTTTGAGACAGTAGAGCAGCGCCAGTAAGAGATGGCCACAGGTCAGTAGGTATTTCAGGAGCAGGTCACCCAGCACTAGGAGGAGCATGAGCGGCGAGTAGATGACCACTTTATGCTCGCAGTTGATAAACTTGACCGTTCTTACCTCGAAAAACGTCAACCTTACCTCGAAAATGCATTTGGATTGGGATGAGGGTGAGTTAAACGATGTTGATTAAACAGAAAAACGTGTCGTAAACGGCATGAAAAATGGGTCTAAAACGAGTTAGAAACAAGACATGTTTTAAAACGAAAAAAATAGATGTGGGCCGACCAGCCAAATACTGGGCCGGCCCAGCCTACGTTGACCAAAAATTGCTAAAATAACCCAACCCAATATTCCCTCTCTCAGTCCAGTTCTAACCACACCCAATCCTTTCATTCAGTAAAAATCCAAAACCCTAAACTATCTCCCTCTCTCATTCCTCTCTCTCGACGGTTGAGCCCCCTCACCTCTCCCTCTCGATCTCTTCATTCTCTTCTGAAACGCTGCCTTTCCTCCTCTATCCCATCTGCTTCTCGAGTTACAACCCTAACTGGCGAACCGGTGGACAAGTCCAATGGGGCGTGGCGCAGCACGGGCGGGGCTGAGGAAGGAGCTGTAAAGGAGCACAAAGAGGAGGCCAGATCTGGCGCCGAGAGTTTGAGCCAATCACCTCTAAAGATTACCAAAGGTGTAAATCAGTAGATTTTATTTTTGTTTTCTTGTTTATCTGTCCGGTTTGGACCTAGATTCAAAACCAAAAATTAAGAAGCAAACCTCATTCTTCCTCTCTGTTTTTCGGCCATTAGAGCCCAATTTATACCCTTGCAACTTGTAAAATCCGGCGAAATTTTGGTGCGAATGAAACTGTATGTGGTAGAAACTTTTGTGTGAATTTTGTATACTGCAAATGGTATGTGGACTCTAAATCTGGAAATTTTGTTGTTTCTGATGTGAGAAAAATAAGAACCCCAGAGTGAATTTGGGGTTTCAAAAATGTAGAAGAGTTTTTCTTGTGGCAAAATTGAATTCGACAAAAATTGGGGACAAATCGAGTAATTGAAGTTCTAGAAATTTAATCTGGCCAAAATCGCATTCAAAAAATTTAATTCAAAATTGATTTAGGGTTTAGACTGAAATTGGGAGAAAATGTGAATTTAGGGATTTAATTGGCGATTAGGGTTTCAGTTAAAACCGATTTATGGTTTAAATTGGTAATAAGATTTTCCGTGATGGAATTTTAGGGATCGAAATGAATTGGGGAAAAATAGATAAAATTAGAGTTCGGGAAAAATGTTAGGCTCGATAGAAAATTTCGAAAGGATTGGTGAATTAGGGATTTTGACTTTAGTCAAAATCAAAATTGGGTTGAAATTGAAAATTGAAGAAATTAAGGGTGAAATGGTAAATTATAGGAAATTTGGGACTAAAGTGTAATTTAAAAAAAATTTAAGTGGTTGTGTAAATTTGGAAAATTTGTAATCGAATTGGTCAAAATAGGAATCAGTCAAAACTATAATTTGGTAGAAATTTAGATGGTCAAACTGGAAATGGGCCAGTTTTGAAAACTGCTAAAAAGGAAATTGATTTGGGCTTAGATCAATGTAGGGTTAAGATAGAAAATAGGATGATAAATGGGACTGGACTTAGAAGTAGTCCACTAGATTAGCAAACCAGATTTGGTTCAAAGTTAGTCTTAATGAAATTCAATCGGTTAACCAAATTAGGAGAGATAGAAATTGATACAAAGAATTGGGCCAACTAAGTATTAAATTGGTAAGTTGTAAATAGATTAATAAATTAGAGTAAATTACTCGAAACCCCCTCGAGGATTGGGCATAATACAGTTAACCCCCTTGTGTTTACCATATTTATTGGTAACCACCTTTAGGTTATAGTGTCTTTAACTACGAGCCCCCGAACTATAACTTCATTATCAAAACGTTAACCACGTGCTGACCCATCAGCTTAATCACATTATTAATGACATGCTGGACAAAAAACACTGCTTAATAAGCATTTTTATTGTCTAAAAAACGTCAACCCTACCTCGAAAATGCATTTGAATTGGGATGAGGGTGAGTTAAACGATGTTGATTAAGCAGTTTTGTTGTCCAGACTAGCATTAATAATGTGATTAAGCTGATGGGTCAGCATGTTGTTAAAGTTTTGATAACAAAGTTATAGTTCGAGGGCTCATAGTCAGAGATACTGCAACCTCAAGGTGGTTACCAATAATTATGATAAACACAAGGGGGTTAACTGTATTATGCCCAATCCTCAAGGGGGTTCCGAGTAATTTACTCAATAAATTATTAGTAAGGGGTCAATAAATGGATAAAAAAAGATCTAATTAATTGAGCTGATCTGATAGTGAGTTTATAACTTGTAAATGGGAATAATATTTTTAGGTAGGTTTGATAAGTTAAAATTGGTAAGGAGTTTGTTTAATAAAAATCGGTATTAATTGTGAGTGTTTAAGTGGATATTATTTATACATATATAGATATGTAATGGAATTATATTAGGATTTTCGGGAGCATACATGTACATATATGCAAATATGTATGTATATATATTGTTAGACGATTCGAATGAAATGGAATTTTAAAGATTCATACGGGAATTTAGAAAGTTAAGAGGATATGGATGTATATATCCATGCGACATTAAATTTATGGGAACATACTTATATATGATATGTGTGTAGTAAATGCTACATGATGATTAATGTAAAATAAGTATGACGTTGAAACTTATGACATATACATAAGTATATATATGTATATAATTGAAGGATCAGAACTCTGCAACAATTAATTAGAGGTTGTAATGATGCAGTTAATAAAATTATTAAAGTTGGAACGTATTGGTAGAGTTGATATGATGTTTTAAATTTATATATATATATATCACTAGTAGAAAAAATGTTTTTAATGACGGCGTTTAAACCACGGTTAAAAGGAAAACCGTGGTTTAAAGTTTATAAACCACGGTTTTCATAGAAACCGTCGTTTAAAGTACACGCCAGAGTGCATATACCACGGTTTTTGGAGAACCGTCGTATATAGGTTACTGATATACCACGGTTTTCCGGGCAACCGTGGTATATAGTACATGCCAGAGTGAATATACCACGGTTCTTTGGGAACCGTCGTATATAGGGTACCTATATACCACGGTTCCTAGGCAACCGTCATTTATATTGCATATCTTACTATATTAAACCACGGTTTTTTTGTCAACCGTGGTATATAGTCTAGGCGGGATTTTTAATTTTCGGCCCAAATTTAACGCGGCTCTTTCTATCTATTCTCTTATATTCTCACGCTAATTTTGGAACCCAAACCGACGAAAATCTCCAACTCTTCTTCTTCATTCTCTTCAATGTCACGGTAATTTTAGAACCCAAACCGACGAACATGCTCTACAACTCTTCTTCATTCTCTTCAACCTCACGGTAATTTTCGAACCCAACCGACGAACATGCTCTGCAACTCTTCTTCATTCTCTACAAGTTCACGGTAATTTTTGCAACCCTCACCGGCGCACAAGGAACATGCTCCATCCTCACTCATTCTCTTGTTTTTCGGAAGTTTTTGCAGCTTACAACTAGAACAAGGAACACATGCTCTACATCATCTCCAGTCAGTGCAATTTTCGCAACCATAACCGGCGAACAAGGAACATGGCCTCCATTCTTCATTCTTCTCACAGTAATTTTGCAACCCACCGCGAACAAGGAACATACTACGCCAGAGTTCTTCACTCATTATTTTGCAACCCTAAATCGCAAACAAGGGACATACATGTTCTATAGCCTCTTCATTCTCTTCTGTTTCTCTGTTTGAGATCTGTGAAGCAATGCTACTAAATCGCCGGCGATTTTGAAAAAGAGTTCATAGACTATAAACCACGGTTATATGTATAACCGTGGTTTATTCGTTGATTTTATAGATAATATACCACGGTTTTGACATTTAACCGTCGTATAAAATGACTTTATACCACGGTTCTGAACTTAACCGTCGTTTAAAACCGGTGAGGACCGCGTCCAAAAATGGTCTTAAACGACGGTTATTTGCAAACCGTGGTATATAGTCTTCTTTTAAACGACGGTTTTCAACCGTGGTATATAGGCAATTTTCTATATACCACGCGAGCATAAACCACGGTTCCTAACCGTGGTATATAGGCAAAATAACCGTGGTTAAAAACATTTTTTCTACTAGTGTATATACACTTAAACTTGTGAGGTGTTATATATAAATGTATGCATGTGTATATAGTTGGAAGTTTAATTAAGAGAGTTACGTATGATAACAGAATGTTTAGGAGATAACTAAGTTATTAACCTACCCGGCTACTATGTTACAGGATCTAGATAGTCGGAGGCGTTCGACGGATTGGGCGAGCATCATTTTAAGAGCCAGCCAATCTCCAGGTGTACGGCATGGTTTTCTTGCAGTCCGTTTGCTACCGGTTTACACCGGCTTGTATGTTGTTTGTTTTCTGAATGCTTACGACCTTGTAAGATTAAAAGCATGAAATGAGTTTACAGTTATTGTTTTATTGTGGCGTGTATGTTCCGATACCGTTTAACCTCGAAATACGTGCTAACCCGTTAGCTAATTCCAATGTTAGGATCACGTAAGAGAACGGTATTCGGTTTTTAACGTTTGAACTTACGGAACGTTCTAACTATGGCTATCTGTGTGTTAAATGTGAATTGTGTTGTTCAATGTATCCCATCTCCCTTGTGTGCCTAACTAGGCTTGAACACTTACAGTTTGAAATGATACGTTAAGTTTCCATCAATGGAACTACTAACAACTGTGTAACCGGGGGGGGTGAGGAATCCAGGTGTCCGGTCGCGCGTGTATGTACGGGAGTTGATATCTGAATCAGATTCAACTCTCTCCTTGTTTTGGTTGCTTTTCCTTCTTGGATTACAATCTCCCACGAGTCTAATAGATGACTCTCTTACCTTGACTTAAGCTCGGGGCTTGTGGGAATTTGTGTACGGTGTGTTTGGGTCACTATATCCAACACATCTTGGGGTAAGTTAAACGTTCGGTAAATAGAACGGTAACAAGTTATGTAATGAGCTTAACATGAGAATGAAATTATTCTCTAGGCTCACCAAATTTGGCTAACTTTTATTAGGTTCGTTTCCTCAAGCGATTTGTTCATATTTATGTTGTATGTATGTTGTTGTTATGCAATGAATGTTGCTATAATTATGTATGTTGTTTGTTAAAATGAAACCCATGTTATTATGAGAATTAGTTGCGTGCATCCCGGTAGCCGACGGGCTGCACGTTAATCATACCAGCCAAGGGTTGCTGAGCCCTTCGGGGCACCATATTTTATTTTCAGGATGAGGATCGAAGAAGCAGAGTCGCTTTAGCTTCGGAGTACGATGAAATACTTTTTTTATTTTGGATATTGAACCCGAGATGCACTTGTGCTCGTGTGGTTGTATATTTTGGTGGAGTTAGAATTAGAATGATGGTTTTTGTACATTAATACTCGGTATAGTGTGGTTCTGGAGGTATGTTGTGTTGTTTTAAATTATGCTTGGAAATCTTGTGACCGATACGCTTGTAAGAAACAGCCTTGTTAGCCACGTGGGTGGCTAACGGCGTGTAACACCGTCCCTTTTGTTAGTGTAAGTGCAATGTCCTTCCGCTGCGATTTAAACGATAAGTATGGAATTTACGGTTAGGGTGTTACAAAAAGTGGTATCAGAGAGAAGTATCACTCTGATTGCCTGATTACCGAGCTTAGAAATATACTGAGTTAGAGCTTGAGTTATGGGTTTAGGGTTGAGAGATAGTGCAAGAGGTGCGTTAGTTAGGACACCCCGGTATTTACCGGATACCTATAATACCTATACCCGCCCTCCACGTCCCTAGTCTGAAATACGGGGAACAAACGCCAGAGAGAAGAACGCCTTCTCTTACTCAGGAGAAACCCGATCTGGCAATTGGTTAACATTAAGCGATATGAGAAACACCTCGTTAGGCAACAGTTTACGAAAAACTTGAACGGCTTAATCGGAGCGCAATAATGGGACAGGCGCTGCCAACGGAATACTACCAATGGTAGAACGGTAATTACCGGCAACATGGGTCGACATGCTACGCAGTCGAGATAACCCCGCCATGCCAATGAAAGGGAAAGCACTACGAGTGCAACGAAAAGGAAAAGAGAAACGACAGGAACACCAGGTAGTAGTCCGAAGGAACATAACAGCGGGAAAATGCCACACATAAGAATAAAACTACCTAAAAGTCTGTTATAGATCGGGAAACTCCAAACCCTATGCGACACGAGAAAGGTTACAAAAACAAGACCGACATGGTGCATACGACCATGAAAACATATGCCGACATACTTAGAAATAGGACTACGACGTAGAGTCTAAGAAGAGACAATACTCGATAACCACAATAAGTGTGTGGGAACGAGATCGAGAAGTAAGTCGAAAGTAAACCAAGGAGGGTCTCCTAAGAAGGAGGAACACCCTAATAAGAGACTATAATGTCTAAACAATCAGGAAGCTGCTAAGATAATCAATTATCCAAAAGAATAAAAGGGTGAAGGAAGAATCCCGTGGACTACAAGTTACATGGAGGTTAAGAAAAAGTACCACTACCAACATACACAGTACCGATAGCCCATCTTGCATGGTGCACTTGCCATGGCAAGTGCTGCAACGATAAAGCTATACAGGAAGCCATCATGGCAAGATAGTAGAATGCTACGGATATAATGCATATTAATACCGGAGTGCGAATCCTTAAGAACTGGAGAATGAGATCTTGGAAAGGCCTAACGGCCTGACCATGATGAACTAAGGTGACACACCAATCAGCGGGGAGCAGAACTTGGTCAGAACACTAAAAGACGTGAGCATCAACGACGAACAACCGACATTACCGGTAACAATACCAATCCCGAACCTCAAAGAGAAGAACTGGAGTGATCACACAACAATGCGAACAGAACCCTACATAAGTGATCGCCTACAAAGAGTGTATTACGAAATACGATGAGGACGGATGACACAACAACTTTCAACTAGAACGAGATAAAACTCCCAGGATAACCACTAAGAATACCAATAACGACATTCTTCATAGAAGATGTTTGTAAACCCTAGAAACGGAATTAGAGAAAATAAATTTAAGCAGTGACCTACCTAGGATCAAAGACATACAATCCCGAAAAAGGGAAGCTCAGAGGACTACACCACATAGTTGGTATAGTTGAGCCGAACAAAACCCATAAACGATGATTGGTATTGATTGCCTAACTCATAAACACCCAAGTATGATTAATCATGGAAAGTTGAATGCAGCATTGAGATGAAAACACATGATAACCAGGACAAATATCCAACTTAGACACCGTAAGGCCGATGCCTAATACGAATAAATTCTAAATCGCTAAGAGATTCAAGTCTATGTGAGCGAGAATATCGTTGCAAACACCGAATAGTGTCGGATTATCTGAGTGAACTTCCATAGTGGGAAGCAGGATGCAACAGCTTACCATGAAATCCAATACCACATCAAATGATGTAACCTGACATGTAGTGGAGTTCAAAGAACTTGTAGTTATGAAGTTAATCTACTAATGACCTAGAGTACAAACAGTGAACCGACGACCGGCTCTCACTCATGAGAAAATCAAACACTAAGGAGCTAATGACAAATGAGTTAGCAAAACAATCATAAATGGATTATAAGAGCTATTATGTATTACCATGGGACTATTGTTGTGTGCAGGTGGCTATGTGAAATTCAGTGATTAAATTATGTCATTTAAGGGCCTAAGAGCCATGTCATTTTACGGCCTAAGTGCCAAGCAATTTAAGGTTTATGCAAATGTATTGTGAATTGAAGTAGTTGAAGTGTAATTGGTGTGTTGTGAATGACCACTAAGGACGTGATTAACTTGGGTTAATTTGAGGAGAAAATCTATGCATTTGGGCATGATAATATAGTAGATAAGTTATGGCAAAATTTGTATAGAAACTAAGTGTATTAAGAGTTAAGTGAGTTACTATGACCTAGGACTTACTAGGAATCATTAAAGGATAATTGAGTAAAAATTAGTGAACTAAGGTGTACTTATGAGGTAGAATAACCTATAATTTAATTGAGGAGGAATTGCCAGGAAGGGCACCAATGAGAATAGAGATATAATATGATTGATAGGGGCGGAGAACAAATCACTCCTTTTAGGGTGGGGATACCTCTCCTTGTTGTGAGGACTTTGAGTGGGATTAAACCCTTCAAAATGGGCTCTCACTTATCTCAGATAGAATCATAAACCCTTGAAATTTTCTTGGGATGTTCCAATGAGGTACGTAGAGGAAGAAGACTGCATCAACAGACTTTACGTCAAATGCCTAGAATTAAATAGCAATAGTCGTTAGAAACAAACACTGTTAGTGTACAATATAGCACGTCTAGTGACCAACGCTCAGAAGAGCTTGTGACTCAATGGATTACCTCTTCTTTAGTCAGCCAAAGTACTCGGTAAACAATATCATAAATGATGAAAGAAAGTGAGAGAGGCTAACCTACACATGAAGCCAAATTTGAAGCAAAAACATCTTTACATTAAAAGATAATGACCTTACAACATGCTATGGCAACCTCCATACACCCGAACCTAGAGAACTCCTAGTGTGTATTACACTATGATGGGACGGGGTATACGATGAGACGTTGGAGTGAACGATTGAGGAGTTGCACCATCAATGGGCAACAGAATAAAGGCAAGCTACTATAGTAGCAGAGGCCATAAAACAATAGTTGTCTAATGAATAAGTTACGGTACGCAGTAAAGCGACCACTATATATAAACCGTCAAATGTTGACATGAAGGCAATTAGATTTATGAGCTAAAACCTATGTAAGTGAGGAAATGAGATGGGAGACAAACTATGAATTAACGCTAGTAGTCTAGACCATACGATAAAGGATTTCACAGGAAGCACACTATCCACTTCTTAAGGAACTGGAAGTGCATTCATAGTAGATCAAACATGAGAAACAATATGATAGGCTTTGTTGAAAGAGACCTCAATTGCTAGAGGATTGAGTCCATACTAAATACAGGAAGAAGTAGAACATATCATATATAAGAACACAATAAATGGGTTTCCCTTGATTAAGTTCAAGAAGAACAATAAGTGTTATTATGGAATGATGAAAGAGGAGATCGATAATAAAATGCTTCATAATTAGCAATAGCTAAACGTGTGATGGACACTACGAGTATACTAAAATGAGTTGTGGGATGACCGCACTCCACAAGAGCTTGCGGGCCTGGTAGACTCATTCATGAGTTAGTTGGGTAAGTAGTAATGTACCAGTAAGGTACCCCATGCATGTAAACGAGTTGTGTAAGGAACACGGGAAATAGTCGACTCCATACCACGGTCAAGTATGCAAAATCAGACCAGTGTAGCTACTACCACAAACAGTTGAAGAGAAGGAACTCATTAAGGCCGTGTATAAATAAAGATAACACGCGTCCATTGAGAGACCTTCATTCCTAAGTTATTAGGATGCAACGGGATCTACAATACATTAGAAGGGTAAAGATGGGCAAACTAAGCCCCAAGGTTACCAGAGTTGCTCACCAAAAGCTAGCAGACCGGTACCTTAAAGGTTTAATATACCTAACGAATGAGGGAAAGGAACGATGTGCCTCAGATCTTCCAGCTGAATAACACATGCGGTTGTCTACCAAATGCCTTGTAGCATTAGAGGATACATTGAACACATCTATAAAATTAGTATGGATAGCGATAAGGTCCTTGATACAGAGACTAAGCCACTATATGGTTAAGACCCTCTGATTGGATCATAATATGAGATAAACTACATGGAAGCTAGAATGCTCCATGAGACCTAACATCTTGAACCTATGTTCAAGGATGACATGATGTTGATTACGTGGGCATAATCCATTTTAAGGGGGGTAGAGCGATAAACTGCTTAGCGTATGTTTACATACTGAGTACGTAAACTACGGTGTGCATAACACAAAAGAATTCGTTTTTAATGCTTGATGCATATGTTACATTAATATATGTATACATTCTTAGTTTAATTATGGTTATTGCACAAAGAAGATGCGAATACCATACGTATTACCATGCCTACCTTGTTAGCTCCAGTGTGAGAATACAAGTGAAAAGGAGTAGAGAGACTCCAGGGGAATTAAAATCCCTATGTTATATATTGATATGAGACCGAGTATAGTGATATTGTGAGGTATGAATCGGTATGAAACCGATGTAGAACCTAGTAGGAATTAAATTCCCTAGGTAATTGCTGAGAGGTGAATTGAGAATGATTTATGGTCGGAGTTCCATAATTTGGAGATGCATTGATCTATGATCATGACTAAAATTAATAAAAGATAAAAAATTGGAAATGAGTGAATTATTTGATGTTTGAAATTGATGTGGGAGGTGAAACTTGATTCCCGGGGATCAAAGGAAACCAAATACAAATTGGGGTGGAAGGATAGTTCAACACTGATACTGATCACATCAGGGTCAGATGATTCCTGAAACTCCCTAAAAGTGGTCACAATTAATCAAGTTAAGAATAGATGCATTAGCATAAGGTATAATTGGAGTTGACTTGTATTTTCAAATAGAGGAATTATTCCTTACTTGACCTCGTAAAAAGGATTTCCTTTTTACTGAGTCTCACCCATGAAGTCGAGGACATATGGCCTTTGTCTTCGGACCAGTGACATTGGGAGAACAGAGTGGTTTGTATTTCCCATCCCTGAAGTCGAGGACATGTGAGCCTTCGTCTTCTGACCGGTGACATATGGAGGAGGCAACAAAGGGAATTTTGATTGCCATACATGTAGAGACATGTTGTGTGGTATGTAGTATACATATATGACATACCATATGAGTCTGAAGGTAATATATACATAAAAATGATCTATATGATCTATGATATGAAGTTATCCGTGTATTCTAATGATATAAGATGCATGGGAACTTTGGGGGGCAGATTGAAATATCCCAAACCTTAGTTACTTTAATTAATCATGAATTAATTAAATAAAAGTTATTAATGAGAGATTAAGGAATTAAATACCCTTAAATAAGTACAAGGGAATAATATGATATTTAATTAAATCCTAAAAGTCGTTAGGAAACATAAACGAAACCTAAAACGACGGTAAGGAGGTTTATGAAAAAGAAATATAAACAAAAATAAAACTAATCATTTTACCTCGAAAATTGTGCCATGAATATTTTAGAAGTAAAAACGCGGTCGTGGACACCTTATAATATTATTTGAGTAATTTTAAAATCACTGGAAATTGGTAAAACAATCGGACTAAAAGATGTTGCGTTTTCGCATAAAATGGCGAAACGCAAGTCAATTAGATATTAAATGCTAATTGATCAAATTAAATAACAATAATAATTATTGTTTGAATGTATAAATTTGGATGTGTAAAAAGATCCGTCTTGTTATACGAAAAAACGTATCACAAACGGCATGAAAAACGGGTCTAAAACGAGTTACAAACGAGACATTTTTTAAAACGAAAAAATAGGTGTGGGCCGACCAGCCAAAGACTGGGCTGTCCCAGCCTATGTTGACCAAAAAATGCTAAAATAACCCAACCCAAAACTATCTCCCTCTCTCGTTTCTCTCTCTCGACCGCTGAGCCCCCTCACCACTCCCTCTCGATCTCTTCATTCTCTTCTGAAACACCGCCTTTCCTCCCTCTCTCCCATCTGCTTCTCGAGTTGCAACCCTAATTGGCAAACCGGTGGATATAACTCTGACGAGGCGCGGTGCAGCACGAGCGGGGCTGATAAAGGAGCCGTGAAAGAGCACCAAGAGGAGGCCAGATCTGGAGCCGAGAGTTGGAGTCAATCACCTCTAAAGATTACCAAAGGTGTAAATCAGCAGATTTTATTTTCGTTTTCTTGTTTTTCTGTCCAGTTTAGACCTAGATTCAAAACCGAAAATTAGGAAGCAAACCTCATTCTTCCGCTCTGTTTTTCGGCCATTAGAGCCGGATTTATACCCTTGCAACTTGTAAAATCCGGCGAAATTTTGGTGCGAATGAGACTGTATGTGGTAGAAACATTCTGCGTGAATTTTGTATACTTGTTATACCCAAAATTTTGACCCCCCGAGTTAGGGTCTACGGGGTGCTGGTGTTGCGAGGGGCATTTTAGTCAAGTAGTGAGAGATCCCGGCTCGATCGGCGCATCCCAGGGCATGAGGAGCAGTTTTATCATTGTCAGGGGCGTTTTGGTAATTTTTTAAGACTCCTGAGACCTCCTATAAGCTTTCTCTCTCCTCCAAAGGATGCCCAAATCAGCTTGAAATGCTTTGATATTTTAACCCATGATAGAGAATGGCATTTTAAGCATAATGGCGTTGGAATTTTGATTTTTCGAATTTCCAATAATTTTCTAGCAATTTCTGACTGAATCTGACGGGAAATTCAATTTAAAAATATTCCAACATTTAAAAAATTCGGTTCCACCTCAGAAAATTCATAATATCCATCCTTGACATGTGGTTAAAATTCACAGCAAAATTCCTTTGGGAAGTCTTTTAATTAAAATACCAAAAAATCTTACTTTTACTAGATTTTCTTTATCTTTAAGAAAGTCTATATAAGGGGATAGGTTTTTGGATAAAATCAGAATCTCATAACCTCAAGAACCCTAGACTCTCAAAGAAGGCAGCCGCCTCTTCTCTCCACGTTTTTGAACTCCAGAGCCACAATCAAACACCGAAATCTCACCAAAACAATTTTTCAACTCCACACTACATCATCAATCATCAAACATCAACCAAACCACCTCCAAAACGTGAAGAACACCTTCAACAATCAACAACCAGAAGCTCGGGTCGAACACAATCCAGAACCGGCACCATCGGAGCCTTCGAGGAATCCCGACGTGAAGAATCCTCTTGAATTCGAAGGTAAAACAGGTTACAATTCTACTTTTCTAATTCCCCATGACCTCATTAACTCTTTGTCAAATTTTGGGTTCAAACTAACCTTTCTACGCTTCTGTATTGCTGTTTGTTTAAGCTTCTGTCCAATAACTTGTTTACCAAGTTTCGTGCTTAATTCGAATTCAAATTGAGAACTTTCAATCACTAACGTCTTGTACATCTTTCAGGCTACACGCCCATAAAATTTGAGCCAAAAACACTTTCGGGAACGGCCTCAAAGCCGTCGTCTGAGGGCGGTCCGCACCCACGGACGTCATGTCCGGGGTCCTGGACTCCCTGTCCGTAAGCCCGGACGCCCACGGACGGCGGCGGGATTTAAAAAAATTCAAAATTTAGATTTTCTAATAATGTCCGGGCCCACGGACATCCTGTCCGTGGCCCCGGACTTCGCAATTTTTTGTTTTCCTTTAATTTCGACTCTTCTATATAATTAGGTTAACTGGGGTCCGTGGTCTCGGACATGGGGTCCGTGGCTACGGACATAAGCAAAATTCGACCTAATTCTGCCTCCGAAACCTTAGTTTAGGTAGCTTTTAATTTCACTTTAATTTTCTGTCAAAAAATGCTAAAAACACAAAAAAAACAGAAGCTTGCGCACTTAGGTTAAAACTACTCGTAATAAGCCGTAAATAAACCAAGTAGAGGAAAAACGACCTAGGAGGGGTAATGAAAGTAATTGAACCCTAATTAAGTCGAATATCAAGCCCCTGAACCCGAACTCTCCTTTCCTAATTTGATCTAGGTAAAAATTAGGTGGCGACTCATAATAGGTTCTAGTGAGCTAGCTTAGGTTTTAATAATTATTGTTTTATGACATAGTTGTTAATCTTAGGTTATAAGTGGACCTAAAACCCGACTAGATCTCAATCAATTTAATCAACATAGGATAGGGTTTAAAATCGAGGCTCACAGACTGGCGACTCTGCTGGGGACAAACTTCTTAATTTTAACTTGTTTAATTTTAAGAAAGAGGGCTTAACTTGAAAATGTTTATTTATGGCTTTATTTACTCTGTTTGTTTACTTTCGTGTGCACTTTAATTTTTGCACCCTTGCATCATATGAGAGCGAGGGTCCACGCAAACCAATTTCACCCCGGGACCCATTTGAGGGTCCCCTGTCAGGGACTCACACCTTTTAGGTGATGTGAATAAGCGGGGGAAAAGAGGAGGGTGTCGTCTAACCACACCCCCTTAATACCTGGGCCTTAGCCCCAAGCATTTTCTTGGCAGTACCCTTTCCTAGCCCATTGTTTGGTCAGTCAAAGACCCGACCGTAGACGCACACCTTTGGGTGATGTGAAAATAGTGGGGAAGCCCAAAGAGAATAGCGTGCAAGCCCTATTCCTTTGTGGCGACCCGGGCCCGCGCCCCAAGCACCTCTCCGGATCGACCTGTACCCGTTGGACTAAGTCATCTTGTGAGGGCATTTGCATCACCACCTTATGTAAGACTTCTGTGCATATGTTCTCTTTCTCCTGGGCCTCAGGCCCAATGTCTGTACCGACCCATCAATCTCTCCCAGTCCGAATGAAATGCTTGAATGTTTTAACGGCCCAAATAGTCCGAAAAAAGCAAAAGAGTCCTGTGATTAGAACACAAGGGCCCTCAGAGGAAAGCCTTTCCACGTCATTGAAAGCCCGTGCCCTAATGTTTCTTTTTTATGTCCCAAAACAGAAAGAAGGCAAGATTTCAGAAAGGCGCTGGGACAGAAGTTCCGGACGTTTGACCCGACTGTCTACCCCCCCACCTCCGTTATTTCAGCCCGAGGTAGATTCTAGCTCATCTGACATGTCGGTCCAAGCGCATGACGATATCTCTCAGGAGGATCAGCCAGCAGGGGGGAAGACCAGAACACTTCTGTTGAAGAGCTCATGAAAAACTTTGATTTGAAACACCAGGAAGCAATCCAGGCACTCGAGAATAAATATGTGGACACAATCGCCAAGCTAGAAGATAAGTTGGCCGCATTGGGAACGGCAGCCCAAAGCAGGACCGCTGAGGGTCCGACAGGGGAGCAGGATCAAATAGCCAGCCTGGTACGGAGACATCAAGCCGCCATTGAAGCCTTGGAGGCGCGGCATACGGCAGCAACAGTTGAGCTCCATGAGAAAATAGGATCTCTAGAGGCGGCAAGACAAGAAAGACCGCTGCAGGGATTTGTCAATCCCTTATACGGCATGGACAATATCTCCTTAGAAGGACATGACACCCAAGTTGAATACGGTGGTGGTGCTCCCGGGAACCATTTCGCCGCCGAAGTTCAGAGGGCTTTGAGGCGCATTGAGCGCATGGAAAAGGCCGGTAAACCCGCTGGTTTTGATTATCTCTCCATGGGATCCTATCCAGATGTCGAGCTACCTGCGAATCTGAAGCTCCCCACTTTGGCTCTCTACAAAGGCTCGACCGATCCCCAAATTCATTTGGCGATGCTTGATCGAGAAATGTATATCCTAAGGCTTAATGATATGCAGAAGGCCAAGGTCTTTGCTCGATACCTAGATGAGATCCCTCAACGATGGTACCTAACTCAGAGGATGAACACCAGGACATATGAGGAGATATGCGAGGCTTTCCTGACTCACTTTGAGTATGCTAAAAATTTGGAAATCACCCGGTCTGATCTCGCCAGCACGCGCCAAACGGGAAGTGAGTCCATGTCCGACTTTATAAAGCGGTGGAGGAGGAAGGCAGCAGGCATGCCTACAAGGATGGATGAGCAGGAACAAATCCGCATGATTGTTGAGAACATGCAAAAGCAGTACAATGATGAATTAAAGTATATGTACTTTCCGAGCTTTGATATGCTCATGGGCCAGGTAGGAGTTTTGGAGGAGAAGATCCACAAGGGAGACCTAAAACTTGGATACCCTCGAGGGTCCGGGAGTAATTCGAAGTTCCCAAAATCTGAAACAGCAAAGGCTTCCTACTCAAGCACAGCTTACGCACAGAGCGCACCGCAGAGGTATGCAGGATAGTACGAAGTGAACGCGGTCCAGCAGCCAAGGGAACAGGGGAGGAATTATCGAGCAGTACCACCTCCAAGACCGGATTTCAGTCATCGAGAATTCATAGATATTGGTCGGCCATTGAGTCATGCTCTGAAGAAGCTCCAGGAGAAGAACATCTTACAGCCTCTTCCGCCCCGACCAGGAGTCACCTGTTTGGGTAGGAATCCAAATCAGTTCTGTCTCTACCGTCAATTACCAGGTCACGACACCGATCATTGCAGGGCCCTACAGCATAAGATCCAAGACCTGATTGACCAGGGACTTCAGTTCTCAGAGCGCGGGAATATCTTCGGGAATCCTATGCCAAAACACCCCTAAGGATCATTGTTGTTTTCCTTCTCCCTTTAGTTGTTTTGCGTAGCTTTGTCTTTTTCCTTTGTCTTTTCTTTTAGTTCTTTAGCTAGTTTAGTTGTTTCTCCCATTTAGTTGGTACTCAATGTTGTTGTTACTTCTTTTGGTTATCAATAAAATTTCTTCTTTATTCATGTTTTGATGTTTATATATTTGTTCACATGCAAAAAGAAAAGAAGGAAAGGAAAAGAAAAAAAAACTCTCTCTTGTAAAGCTCGTCTGTAAACATACAAAAGAAAAACCTTCGTTTTTTTAATGAGATCCCCTGTACGAGACCACCTTCCCATCCATGTATTCACCACCTCCATTACAGTCACCACACATGTCACAGCATTCCATCACCTCTACCATTTCATCAGACACATAAAAAACAAAACTGCTGCCACCAAAAGGCCAAAGAAATAAATCACTCAGCAATCACCCCATCACCACTCCCCACCATTGTTCACCACCACATATGCAATCACCCTCCACAAATAACTTGGGCATTCTAAGGTTTGTCAAGAAAACCCCACAACAATATTGGGGGCAATCTGAGTTAAGGAGCGATAATGTTTATTTCTTTTGTTTAAATGTGCAAGCAAGTTTCCGAGTGTACACTTCGCGAGAGTGTCTTGAGCGGTAAAACCAAGAGCGAACGAGCGTGTCATTTTTACACAACTCCAGAGAGATCACGTTCAAAGGTAAGGTGAACGGCATGACTCTGACCGAAGGAGATAATTTGTAAATTTACTCTTAGACCTGCGAAAAGTAACAAAGAACGGATACACAACTATCAGGAATGACGAAGCACCTAGGTACATCACAACATAGCCAAAAGCTTGTAAACCCTATCATTAAACCCTAGGCACCCCCGTTGAGCCTTTCGTATATCCCTTTTCGATATTATGAGCTCCACGAAATAACCCAGCCAATGATGAATGTCCGACCCGGTGACCAAAGGAAGCGAGGAGCCCGACTCTCAGATAACATTCTTGTTTGTTCAAAGAAGCAATGCCGCTATCAGCATGACGAAGCGATCCGCAAATGGTCCCAGAGTGACACAGGATCAAAAGAGCTCACATCAAAACAGCTCCCGAAGCCCAAAACCGGGAAACACAAGAACCTTGAAGGCAAAGTCAAGGAAGGATAAAACAAAAAGGCAAACCCAAAGTGCCTCTAAGAAGTCCAAAGGACAAAAAAGAGAAATGGTGTAAAGGACAACTTCAAAAGTCCAGGTCCAGAAGCTCGGAAACAACGTCAACATGAAGCAGCCAGACGACTTCAAGACAAGGAAGATGAATCCGAGAGAAGACGCAAGTTGCAGCTTTGGTCACCCATTTAAGCTCCACACCTAAAATATTCCTCCATGATCCCGTCGTCTTTCATCACACCCTATGGCCACATTGTAAGCTCTAAAGACTTCCGACTTGATAGTTGTGTGTCCAATCACGTGAAGGTAACAGATCAAATGCGTAGGTCCATCAACTATCAAATTCAATGGTCTAGAAGTTATGGCCATGAGCGAGAAATGAGTGCAAACACCAACCACGTTGAGTGTAGGATAGCAAGCACCACATCAAAGCATAAGCCTCGACCCTGTGAGGATGAGACTTGTTCGCACGTTTAATCAAAGAAAATACTGGGGGCAATTGATCGTTCCGATCAATTGCCATGAACTCTAGCTCAGATTGTCCTAAGGAAAAATACTAGGGGCAATTGTTTGGTTCCAACAATTGCCATGACAACACCAATTGAAACCTAAAGCTTGAGCACCACCATCCCACCACAGACATAAGCCCTTACCTCCACATCAAACACCTCAGGCGCATAGAAGCTCTAATCTCCACACACACTCTCAAGCCCATCGTTAGCCTTACCCCCACAAAAACATCAGACCTGCCCACCATCCAAAATCACAACCCAATCCCAGGTTTGTCGTATATCCTGAACACCAGCAAAAGCCTTTAGCACCACAAAAAAAAAAACCACACCCCACCAGTGGCATGTGATAAGCCGTAAACTTATCATATTTTATGCACTAGATCTAGATTATATTTATCTAAATAAAGTTATATTTATGTTATTTATGCTTTTTATGTGTTAAAGTATAATATTTGTACAATCTTATGTTTTTATGAGTTTTCTGTGCAAGGAATGATTTTCTAGGCAAAAAGTTAATTGAAGCCGGACTCCATGCCGGGTAGTTACTGCACGGCATAAGTACAGAACAGAAAGAAGCCTTGCCGGATGTTATGCCGGGTAAATGTTATCCGGCATAAGTGTAAAATCGCCTCGATTGACCATACGACAGCACATGTGATCCACGTGTTTTCCAACCGCTGCCGGATGTGATGCCGGGTAAGTCCTACCCGGCATATGCACTGTTTCGCACGGGACATCGACGGTTTCGACCGTTAGCAGTTGGGCGCATTTAACACGTGTGCCGGCTATTGGGGACCCGGCACGACGCCCGGCATCGACACATTTTATGCCTATAAATAGGCCGAGGAAGGCAGCAATTTGACACACTTCAACACCCCTATATACTCCATTCATTACTCCATTTCCGCCCACATTCCAAGTGTTGGTGTCCAAGGCATTTCTACGGATCCATCCACGAGAAGAAGAGAAGATCTTGTCAGGGTTGAGGCTATAACCAATCTCCTTCTCCCTTATGTATTTCTTCTTTATTTGGGTGGATGGTGAAGTAGAAATCCTTGTTAGTTCTTTGGTTAGGGATGAATTCCTTCTTGTAAAACAATGTGTTCTCTTTAATATAATTTCAAGTTTATTTTGAGTAAGGTTCTTATTGTAGGAGAATTGGTTGATCTCTTTTTCTCTTCATGCAATTCTTACTTGTGGAAGACAAAAACCCAAGTAAGATAGGTTAGACTCTCTTAATGGTCTTTCTACTTCCTTTTTATGAATTAAGAAGTTAGTAGGAAGAGTGAGAATTAACCCACATTTCCCATTACTTTGTTCATTTCGTGGCATGATATATGCTCGGATTGTTAATAGGTAATGAGTCTTTTGTTTCCTTCTCGGAAACTGGAGAAAGAATATGCATTATGGCTATGCCGGATGCACTGCCGGGTGGCCAATGTCCGGCATCTTCAATGTCTTTGAATATGCCGTGCAAGTGGTATCCGGCAGGACACCCGGCGTGATCAGTTGTTGGTTAATTCGAAGGCTTGTGTTATGTTTCGAGTTCATATTGATGCTTAGATGGTTTTACTCCCTAGATCAAGAATAATTTCATTGTAATTACCACATAGTTTAGTTAGTTTTAATTAGGTTAGAATTACATTCAATTTCCCCCCTTGCTTTAGAATAGGTTATTACGGATTAGGACTAATTTTCTATAAGTCCCTTGGGTTCGATACTCTCGGTCGTAATATATTTACACTATACTCCGACCGGGTTTTATTTTGCTACCCGTAGTAGAGTTGTAGGATTAGTTTATTTTTATTCTTTTTGTATATATTTATCCTAACAATTTCTCTGTTAGCAAATTGGCGCCGTTGCCGGGGACTTGGAATTAGTCCAAGTCCTAAATTCGGTAAAACGCCCTATTCTTTATTGTTTGCTTCTTTGATTCTTGGATTCTTTAATTTATTTTCGCCCTTAGTTTTGCAGACTTGAATGTGCCGTGCTTGTTGCCGGGCGTCTGTCACCCGGCAAACTCGGAGGAAGTCCTGTGCCGGATACGTTTTACCCGGCACTGCGTCCGGCATGTTCAAAGTTTTCAAAATTTATTACAGTATGGAGTTCTTGGCAATTTAAAGTTTTCTTGCTACTCCCATTCATTATTTCCCTCGTCTAGTATCCCTATATCATGACTCTTTAAATTAGAATTTGAATGTGCCGTGTATTGTGCCTGGTTTTCTACACACGGCATTTCGGAGGAAGTCCTATGCCGGACAGGGTGTATCCGGCACGTCACCCGGCATGTTCAAACTTTCTCAATATTATTATCGTAAATAGGAGGGACATTCCAGACTTCCAGAATGTTGAGGAAGTCAACTATGTGAGTAACCAAGGGTATCGGCAGTCATGGCAACAGGGGAACCAACCCCCACATAACTTCTAAAGTCAAGCCGGCTACCAGGGAGGTCCAAGACAATACAGACCATCCCACCCTGCATCATCAGAGGCTGAAATGGCTGAACTTCGTGACATGATGTCAGCCCTGATGAACAAGACCCAGGATATCACAACGAGATCTCGACCATTCGCAAGGAGCACAAATCGTTGCAGTTGCAGTTACAGCAACTTCTGATGCAACCAAGACAGCAAGGCCAACTCCCGTCCCAAACACAGACAAATCCACGGGAGCATGCGAATTCGGTCACCATTCTACCAAGGATCTCAGATAACGCCAAGTAGCCTAAAAGGCTAAGTGTAGGGCGGGTCCTCCTCACACCTTCAATGTCACACAGGGGAGACTTTCTTACATTTAATTTCTATTTTTTTTTTATATATGATTTGTTTTCGTCAATATTTCAACCTAGTTATTTTAGTTCTTATTAAAAAAAAAAAAAAAAAAAGTTTTACTTATTCGTTTTCTTTCGAACACTGGGGACAGTGTTCCTGCCAAGTGTAGGGCAGGGACCCCCTTAAAAAAATAAGTTTAATAATATGCATAAGTTTTGCGTTTTATTCAATGTTTTACTAAACTTCTTGCGTGTTTCTGATTAAGATAAGATTAGGATTGACTAAAAGCTTGTTCTCTCAAGAGGTAAGTTTTCTAATGACTTATAGATTCCTGTTTTTAACTTTTTGATTCTTTTTGTTTAACATGAGTATATGATCTTTCTCCTAAATTCTTTCCTTTATATACTTCTGGGTGTTATTCTTTTCTTTCAAAATCGTGAAAAACCTTTTGGGTGAAAATCTTAAAAAGGGTTTTTGTGCAAAAGAAAGAAGAAGAAGAAAGAAAAAAAAAGAAAGAAAAAAATCTTCTTCCAAAGGAGAAGCATATTATTCCTTGAGGTCATTAAAAAAGAATGCCTCAGAATAAAAGCAAGAAAAGAGAGTTTTTCCTTTTATTTTTCTCCTAAATTCCCCGTTCTTCAATGAAAAAATCATGGTTGATTCAGAAACTCTTGCAAAATAGGGCTGATTCATAAAACCAATGATGAGTGTCTTGGCCATATTCAGAAACTCTTGAAAAATAGAGCTGAATGATGGAAACCGGAAAAAGGAGAGATACAACAATCCCTTATGCAAAATAGCCCAAAAGCTTTTGATCGGTTTTGAAAATTCTTTGTTTTATACCCATTAGTATGTTTTGATAGAATAAGGTAGATTAAGTGATACTTATGAATTAGAGTCTTAGAGTTGAGAATATTTATCTACATTTCATTCTAAAGTTTATCTGTTTTGTGCATAAGTAATTAGTCCTTTCAATCTTGTTTTGCTCGAGGACTAGCAAAAGGTAAGTGTAGGGCCTTGATAAGCCGTAAACTTATCATATTTTATGCACTAGATCTAGTATTATATTATAAATAAAGTTATATTTATGTTATTTATGCTTTTTATGTGTTTAAAGTAATATTGTACAATCTATTTTTTTATGAGTTTTCTGTGCAAGGAATGATTTTCTAGGCAAAAAGTTAATTGAAGCCGGACTCCATGCCGGGTAGTTACTGCACGGCATAAGTACAGAACAGAAAGAAGCCTTGCCGGATGTTATGCCGGGTAAATGTTATCGGCATAAGTGTAAAATCGCCTCGATTGACCATACGACAGCACATGTGATCCACGTGTTTTCCAACCGCTGCCGGATGCGATGCCGGGTAAGTCCTACCCGGCATATGCACTGTTTCGCACGGGACATCGAGGTTTCGACCGTTGCAGTTGGGCGCATTTAACAGTGTGCCGGCTATTGGGGACCCGGCACGACGCCCGGCATCGACACATTTTATGCCTATAAATAGGCCGAGGAAGGCAGCAATTTGACACACTTCAACACCCCTATTACTCCATTCATTACTCCATTTCCGCCCACATTCCAAGTGTTGGTGTCCAAGGCATTTCTACGGATCCATCCACGAGAAGAAGAGAAGATCTTGTCAGGGTTGAGGCTATAACCAATCTCCTTCTCCCTTATGTATTTCTTCTTTATTTGGGTGGATGGTGAAGTAGAAATCCTTGTTAGTTTTTGGTTAGGGATGAATCCTTCTTGTAAAACAAGTGTTCTCTTTAATATAATTTCAAGTTTATTTTGAGTAAGGTTCTTATTGTAGGAGAATTGGTTGATCTCTTTTTCTCTTCATGCAATTCTTACTTGTGGAAGACAAAAACCCAAGTAAGATAGGTTAGACTCTCTTAATGGTCTTTCTACTTCCTTTTTATGAATTAAGAAGTTAGTAGGAAGAGTGAGAATTAACCCACATTTCCCATTACTTTGTTCATTTCGTGGCATGATATATGCTCGGATTGTTAATAGGTAATGAGTCTTTTGTTTCCTTCTCGGAAACTGGAGAAAGAATATGCATTATGGCTATGCCGGATGCACTGCCGGGTGGCCAATGTCCGGCATCTTCAATGTCTTTGAATATGCCGTGCAAGTGGTATCGGCAGGACACCCGGCGTGATCAGTTGTGGTTAATTCGAAGGCTTGTGTTATGTTTCGAGTTCATATTGATGCTTAGATGGTTTTACTCCCTAGATCAAGAATAATTTCATTGTAATTACCACATAGTTTAGTTAGTTTTAATTAGGTTAGAATTACATTCAATTTCCCCCCTTGCTTTAGAATAGGTATTACCGGATTAGGACTAATTTTCTATAAGTCCCTTGGGTTCGATACTCTCGGTCGTAATATATTTACACTATACTCCGACCGGGTTTTATTTTGCTACCCGTAGTAGAGTTGTAGGATTAGTTTATTTTTATTCTTTTTGTATATATTTATCCTAACAATTTTTCTGTTAGCAGCATGTTCATCTTCTAAGAAACAAAATACAAATATGAAATTCTTAGTAAGGGAGTGAATCTTTCATTTCCCTTTTTCAGTAAAGTTTTTCCCAAGCTTTGCCATGTTTGGCAAATTTTCCAGCAATTTCTTGCTTTAAGCAATTTTCAATTCTCATCACTGCCATGTTCGGCACATTTTTCAACAATTTCTTGCTTTGAACAAATATCTTATATGCACTGCGATTGCATTTTATAAACTTTTGTGTACACCTCACCATCGCCACGTTTGGCCCTTTTACAATTGGTTTTCACCACATGCATTTGCATGAGACCACTATCTTTCTAGCCCATTTTTAGTGCGAGACCCATCATGCACTTAACTCACTTTCACTTAGAACCATCTTTTAGGCTCGTCATAAGACCTAGAACAACCTTTAGGCTCGTCATAAGACCTAGATCCAACCTTTAGGCTCGTCATAAGACTTAGATCCATCCTTAGGCTCGTCATAAGACCTAGAACAACCTTTAGGCTCGTCATAAGACCTAGATCCAACCTTTAGGCTCGTCATAAGACCTAGATCCATCCTTAGGCTCGTAGTAAGACCTAGTCGCATTCCTTTAGGCTCGTAGTAAGACCTAGTTGCATCCCTTTAGGCTCGTCATAAGACCTAGAACCATCTTTTAGGCTCGTCATAAGACCTAGATCCAACTTTTAGGCTCGTCATAAGACCTAGAACCATCTTTTAGTCTCGTCATAAGACCTAGATCCAACCTTTAGGCTCGTCATAAGACCTAGATCCAACCTTTAGGCTCGTCATAAGACCTAGATCCATCCTTAGGCTCGTCATAAGACCTAGAACAACCTTTAGGCTCGTCATAAGACCTAGATCCAACCTTTAGGCTCGTCATAAGACCTAGATCCATCCTTAGGCTCGTAGTAAGACCTAGTCGCATTCCTTTAGGCTCGTAGTAAGACCTAATTGCATCATAAGACCTAGATCCAACTTTTAGGCTCGTCATAAGATCTAGAACCATCTTTTAGGCTCGTCATAAGACCTAGATCCAACCTTTAGGCTCGTCATAAGACCTAGATCCTTCCTTAGGCTCGTCATAAGACCTAGTTGCATTTCCTTAGGCTCGTAGTAAGACCTAGCATTACCTTTTAGCTTACCTACTCTCATCAAGCACATTGCATTCATCTCATTCATATAGGCTCGTCATAAGACCTAGCTGCATTATTCAGGCGCGTCACAAGACCTGGCGACAGAAAGTTGGCGAGGTGATGGCAATAAATCCTCCTTTTGCGATGTCAACTTATTTTTGGGATCAACGAATGGTGGGCAAAGGCAATAAGTCCCCAGGGTTTTTACCAGGAGTTATCCCTGCACACCGGCTTGGGGGGCAACGGCTATAAGTCTACATTGGGTCCAGCTAGGAGCATCGGCACGGGTTTCGGTCCCCAGAAGCATCCGAGCATCATCAACATCATCAACATCATCAATATCATCAGCATTATCATCAGCATTAGCATCATTAGCATCCTTAGCATTTCAGCATTCTTGCATTTGCATACCATCCAGTTTTCACATCCTAGGTAGTCAACGCCTTAGAATTGCTTGACATTGCATCATTCCATTTGTTACAAGTAGTCAGCGCCTTAGAACAGCTCGACAATGCTTTGTAGCTTAGGTAGTCAACGCCTTACAATAGCTTGACACATTTTCACTTATAGGTAGTCAGCGCCTTAGAATAGCTCGACAGCGTTTTGTTGCTTAGGTAGTCAGCGCCTCCGAATAGCTGGACACAGTCAACGCGGTTTCGCACAACAGGGAGAATTTCGTGGAGTTCAAAATTTTGGGGCATCACTCAAGCATCAACCAGACTTTTCGCATCCACAAAAAAGTCTAGTTGACGGGGGGAAATCTGTTATACCCAAAATTTTGACCCCCCGAGTTAGGGTCTACGGGGTGCTGGTGTTGCGAGGGGCATTTTAGTCAAGTAGTGAGAGATCCCGGCTCGATCGGCGCATCTCAGGGCATGAGGAGCAGTTTTATCATTGTCAGGGGCATTTTCGTAATTTTTTAAGGCTCCTAAGACCTCCTATAAGCTTTCTCTCTCCTCCAAAGGATGCCCAAATCAGCTTGAAATGCTTTGATATTTTAACCCATGATAGAGGATGGCATTTTAAGCATTATGGCGTTGGAATTTTGATTTTTCGAATTTCCATTAATTTTCTAGCAATTTCTGACTGAATCTGACGGGAAATTCAATTTAAAAATATTCCAACATTTAAAAAATTCGGTTCCACCTCAGAAAATTCATAATATCCATCCTTGACATGTGGTTAAAATTTCACAGCAAAATTCCTTTGGGAAGTCTTTTAATTAAAATACCAAAAAATCTTACTTTTACTAGATTTTCTTTATCTTTAAGAAAGTCTATATAAGGGGATAGATTTTTGGATAAAATCAGAATCTCATAACCTCAAGAACCCTAGACTCTCAAAGAAGGCAGCCGCCTCTCTCTCTCCACGTTTTTGAACTCCAGAGCCACAATCAAACACCGAAATCTCACCAAAGTCAACACCAAAACATATTTTTCAACTCCCACAACATCATCAATCATCAAACATCAACCAAACCACCTCCAAAACGTGAAGAACACCTTCAACAATCAGCAACCAGAAGCTCGGGTCGAACACAATCCAGAACCGGCACCATCTGAGCCTCCGAAGAATCCCGACGTGAAGAATCCTCTTGAATTCGAAGGTAAAACAGGTTACAATTCTACTTTTCTAATTCCCCACGACCTCATTAACTCTTTGTCAAATTTTGGGTTCAAACTAACCTTTCTACGCTTCTGTATTGCTGTTTGTTTAAGCTTTTGTCCAATAACTTGTTTACCAAGATTCGTGCTTAATTCGAATTCAAATTGAGAACTTTCAATTACTAACGTCTTGTACATCTTTCAGGCTACACGCCCATAAAATTTGAGCCAAAAACACTTTCGGGAACGGCCTCAAAGCCGTCGTCCGAGGGTGGTCCGCACCCACGGACGTCATGTCTGGGGTCCCGGACTCCCTGTCCGTAAGCCCGGATGCCCACGGACGGCGGCGGGATTTAAAAAAATTCAAAATTTAGATTTTCTAATAATGTCCGGGCCCACGGACATCCTGTCCGTGGCCCCGGACTTCGCAATTTTTTGTTTTCCTTTAATTACGACTCTTCTGTATAATTAGGTTAACTGGGGTCCGTGGTCTCGGACATGGGGTCCGTGGCTACGGACATAAGCAAAATTCAACCTAATTCTGCCTCCGAAACCCTAGTTTAGGTAGCTTTTAATTTCACTTTAATTTTCTGTCAAAAAATGCTAAAAACACAAAAAAACAGAAGCTTGTGCACTTAGGTTAAAACGACTCGTAATAAGCCGTAAATAAACCAAGTAGAGGAAAAACGACCTAGGAGGGGTAATGAAAGTAATTGAACCCTTATTAAGTCGAATATCAAGCCCCCGAACCCGAACTCTCCTTTCCTAATTTGATCTAGGTAAAAATTAGGTGGCGACTCATAATAGGTTCCAGTGAGCTAGCTTAGGTTTTAATAATTATTGTTTTATGACATAGTTGTTAATCTTGGGTTATAAGTGGACCTAAAACCCGACTAGATCCCAATCAATTTAATCAACATAGGATAGGGTTTAAAATCGAGGCTCACAATACTGCAAACGGTATGTGGACTCTAAATCTGGAAATTTTGTTGTTTCTGATGTGCGAAAATAAAAACCCCAGAGTGAATTTGGGGTTTCGAAAATGTAGAAGAGTTTTTCTTGTGGCAAAATCGAATTCGACAGAAAATTGGGGACAAATCGAGTAATTGAAGTTCTGGAAATTTAATCTGGACAAAATCGCATTCGAAAAATTTAATTCAAAATTGATTTAGGGTTTAGACTGAAATTGGGAGAAAATGTGAATTTAGGGATTTAATTGGCGATTAGGGTTTCGGTTGAAACTGATTTAAGGTTAATTGGTAATTAGATTTTCTGTAATTGAATTTTAGGGATTGAATTGAATTGGGGAAAATTAGATAAAATTAGAGTTCTGGAAAAATGTTAGGCTCGATTGAAAATTTAGAAAGGATTGGTGAATTAGGGATTTTGACTTTAGTCAAAATCAAAATAGGGCTGAAATTGAAAAGTGAAGAAATTAAGGGTGAAATGGTAAATTATAGGAAATTTGGGACTAAAGTGTAATTTAAGAAAAATTTAAGTGGTTGTGTAAATCTGGAAAATTTGTAACCAAATTGGTCAAAATATGAAATACCCCAAACCTTAATATGTCAATTAATTATGTAATTATGATTTTCTAAGGCTAATTAAGTCCTTAAGATCATTGGTGAAGAAATAAAAACCAAAAAGAAAAAAAAAAGAAAATCCCTAAAAGTCACGAAATGTGAAAACACATATTTAATTATTTTAGGAGCTATATAAACTTAACTAGGGTTATAAACATATTGTTATACCCTAAATACACACTGAGAACATGTGGGAAAAATTCCGGAAGAAAACGGATCCAAATAATGCGTTAAAATGCTAACGGAGTCTTAAAGCGCGTTTTTCAAGAAAACCCGAAAACGCGACTTTAAATAGTCAAACGACCCCGTAAAAAAATTATGGTTGATCATATAACTATAATTAAACATTAATGAAGGCTTGGGAACCATTAAAAATAAATAAACGAGAAAAATCCAAAAAACGCCCCGGTTAGGGAATAGTGCTGAAACCGGGTAAAATAACGAGCGTTTTCGATCAAAGACGAAAAATGCTCCAGTTACATATTATAGTGGGGGCTGGTTTTTATAAGTAATCAGCCCACCCTTTACTAGTTAATGCTAGCTAGTACAATAAAGGAGCAAAAAGCATAAAAAGTGAAAAGTAAAAAGGTAACCCCTCTTCTCTCTCCTCCCTCATTTCTCTCTTTTCCCTCTCTTTCCTCTCTTTCTTCTTCATCAGCCGTCCCCTTCCTCCCCCTCTGTTCCAGCCAATTTTTGAAGCCCATCCATGGCTTCTCCTCCTTCCCAAGCTTGCCCAAGGTGCTACACCACTCCAAATGAGAAAATAATTACATATTCTTCATCTCCTCATCATTATCTATCAATCTCTCTTTTCAAATTTCAAAAAGGATGAACTTCATCCACATGGGTTTTCCCCATTTTAAGAGAAAATGACATCAAAAGGAAGCTTGGGGTATCCTCTTTCAAACAAGGTAAAAATCTCCACGAAAAACCTCATCTTTCTCCACCTTGTAGAGCTGGCAGATTTTTGCCCTCTCTCACACCTTGTTTTCTTCTTGATTTTGATTTTCAATTCAACTCTCCAATGGTGGTGGAGTTTCCCCTTTGATTCAAGGGTGAAAGCCCCTCTTGAACACTCCAAAGGTAAACCCTAACTTGAGTGTTTAAGCTCTTTCTTTGAATTATAATTTTTCTAAGGGTTAGAGGTTTGATTATATTCATTTTGTGCCTCTTGAATGTTGGGAATGGAGTTTGGCAACTCCATTGCCCATTTGACCGAATTGGAGAAGGAGATGAGGAGGAGGAGAATTGGAAAGAGACTTGGAATAATTAAGGTAAGAAATCTACCTTAAAACTTGTTTTAAATTGCCTTAGGATTTGGGATGGGTAATTAAATTAATGAACCCAAATCATGAATTGAAATCTATGTGGGAGAATGTGTAAAGTTGATTTTAGAGATAATTGTGAGCTTGTGTTGATTTAAGGGCCTAAGTGCCATTGCATTTGAATTTGGAGCTATAGTGTAGTTTGGTGAATTTTGGATTGATATTATGTGCTGGTAGGACCCTTATGGGTGTGGCTAGATTAGGAATGTAAATTGATATGAATTGATGGTTTGGGAGATGTTAAGTTTATGGGGAGGCTATGGCAAAATTTTGGTAGAAAAAAAATAAGTGTTTTAAGATGACTTAGTTAATTGGAGAACCTAAGTGTTGGTAGTGTTGAGTAGAGTGTAGTAATAGCCTTGAAATGGCATTTGGGGAACTAGAAGAAGAGAGGTAAAAATCTGTAGCATAATGAGGTTTGGTAACATAGAAATCTAGGAAAGAGTTGGTGTTTATAACTTGTGAAACAAGGAGTGAACTTGGGTTTAGAGGATGCAATTGTCTAGGAATGATTTGTAATGGTCATTGATGCATTTGGTGAGGTTGGTAGGATGTAAAAACTAGCAAGAAGAAGTTAGAAGAGCAAAAGAGTGCAAAATGCAAGATGTGAGAAATTGAAGTTGTGGAATTTGAGCAAGAATTGGGAAGTGGATCTAACCAATGATTTGGAGTGGTTTAAGGAGTGTTTTGAGGTGTTTAAATATGTAGAAAACTTGTGGAAAGATTAGGGAAAGATTAAGGGAGGTTTAAGGATTGATTAGGGGCTGAAAAATAATGTTTGGAGCAGATTTTAGCAGGGTCCGGGACTTGGTCCTTGGATAAAGTCCCGGACTACCCTTTAAATTGCGCCGAGAGTGAATGTCCATACCTGGTCCGGGACTTAAGATAGGGACAAGGTCCCGAACCAGTGCTGAAATCCTGCCGAGAGTGACCAAATGAATTGGTCCGGGACTTAGGGTAAGGACCAAGTCCCGGACCACCCCTAAAAATGCCTAGAAAGTATTTTAAAGTGTCTAGAACATGGGGGATTGAATGGTAATGGTTTTAGAAGATGTTTAGGCCTTGTTTGGTGACATGTAAAGGCCTTAGAAATTGTAAACAAGTGTTAGCTTGGTTGTGAGAAAATTGTGAGTTTAAGTACATAAAGTTAAATCGAAATAACGGGATAACGGGTTAAGTACGGGAGTAATAGAAGTTCACATACCATGAGACCTTGTTGTTGATAAAACATTTTAATAATAATACCAGTTGTTCGGAAACTACCCGGGGAGCGTGAAGTGACGCGTTGGAGTAAATCTTCGGGAACACGGTAGAGTAACCCATGGTGTATGGTTTTCTTGCAACCTGTGTCCTACCGGGTTACACCGGCTTGTATGCCAACTTGTTTTTTTGTGTATTTGCCGCCTTGCAAGATAAAGCATGAAATGAGTTTATAGTAATTCATTAATGTGGCGTAAATAATTCTGATAATGTTTAACCTTAATTATGTGTTAAACCGTGGCTAACCGACTCTAGGATCACATAAGAGATCGGTATTCGGATTAAACATCCCAACCTACGGGAACGTTCTAACTATGGCTATCCGTGCTTTAGTGTATATTGTGGTTGTGTGTGATGTGTGTGGCTTTGTTTAGTATATTGTTATTTAACGAATGTTGTTGTCCATGTTTATCTAATGGGATGTTACCTCCCTTGTGTGTGATTAACCAAGTTTATAACACCATACGGTGGCATGATGTGATAAGTTCCATAAAGGAACTTTTAACTAATATGTATATATTATGGGGGGTGAGGAATCCGGTCGTTCCGGTCGCGCGCGTTGTTTGGGAGTTGATGCCTATACTTGAATTAACTCCTACTATGTTATGTTATGGTTGTTTTTCTTCTTGGATTACAATCACCCACAAGCTTAACCAAAGCTTACCTACCTTGATTATTATTCGGGGATAGGGGGAATACTGTAATGTTATGGTAGTTTTCCTTCCTTAAATTACAACCACCCACAAGCTTAACCAAGGCTTACCTACCTCTCTATTATTTGGAGCTAGGGGGAAATTGTGTATGGTGTGATCGGGCCTATATTACGACCGACACACCTAAGTGAAGTGAATGTGTACGGTGTGCCCGGATTTATATTTCCTCCGGCACATCCTAAGTAAAGTGTACGTTCTCTAAGAAGAACGGTATTAAGTTGTATACATGTTATTGTGTGAAGAATGTTGTTATGTTATGTACGTTGATCTCCGAAATCAACCCCGTATAAATATAAGGGGTAATTAAGTATAACCCGATTAAATGGGTATGTGTCGTCTAGCAAGGAATAGCTCCATTAGGGTAGAACCCTCAAGGGCCAAATGACAGAATAAGGTGATCTAACCAATGTGATGTGTTGATTTATGTTCGTATCCTGTTCATTGGATGTGTGATTTATAAGCATGATATATGTGTATAGTTTCATGCATGTTTTAAATATTATTGACCGCATGCTCAGACGACAAATAGTTGTGCGTGGCCCGGTAGCATGCGGGCTGATCGATTACCATACCAGCAAAGGTGCTGACCCCCTTTGGGGGGCCCCCATACTTTTCAGGTACGATGGAGCTGGCAACCGTTCGAGAGTAGGACGGGGTAGCTGTATATACATGGATAGTTATTAGTTGTTCGTGTAATTGTAAGAGATGTAAGACCGAAGTGTGATATCGGTAATGAAATGTATTAGACTCGGTACAGCTGTAATGTAATTGTAATTGACTCAGTTTAATTATGAAGTGGGAATGTAATGTTAATGCTCTGAAGTCTTGTCCAACAGACTGGTACACTATGTATGTATTAGCCTTGTTAGCCACGTGGGTGGCTAACGGCGTGTAACACCCATGGATAAAGTTAAGTGTTGAGTTGTAATTCCGCTGCTAAAGGTTGTTAAGTATGGTGTTTGTAGTTGGGGGTGTTACAAAAAGTGGTATCAGAGCGATATCGCTCTGATGACTTAAGTACCGAGCTTAGGAAGTACCGAGTTAGGATTTTAATACTTTGGGTTAAGGGTTGAGTGATAGCGTGAGAGATACGCTAGTTAGGAATTACCAGTGGGTACTGGAAACCTACGATATCCATCCCGCCCTCCACACACCGTATTTTATAACTCGGGAAAGAACGCCAGAGAGATGAAAGTCCTCTCTTACTCGGGAAAACCCGATCTGGCCGTTATGAATTATTCCGGTAAGAACCAAAACTTGTCATGCGGTAGATTCCAAGAACGGAGAATCCCAGAGACGGAACCTGTTTGAACACCTTTGCCCGCACTTAATAGCGGAAGATTAAGAATCATATGTACAAGAGACTGAAATTTCCGGTGACCTGGGTCGACATGCCTAGCAGTCGAGGAAACCCAGTCAACAAAAAAAAAAAGAAAGCACTAACTGTGCACAGAAGCGGACAATGGAGGAGCAACAAACCCGAGACACATGTCTACGGAACCACAATTGTTAAGTAATACCGACAATGGTATAGTAACCGACTAAGGAACTAGTCAGGGTTGAATAATTCCAAATCTACAACGCCAAAGAGGCTGTAATACCCGATTATCATAGCTTAGACCACTATGGGAGTATTAGTGAAGCATACTTCAATAGGACTACGAAGTAGTACCTAAACAAGAATCAAGTCTCGGTAACCACGGAAAATGCGTGGGGACGAACATTAAGGAAGAACACAGAGTTAAGTGAATGGAGAGTCACCCTAGTTAATGACTACCATGTCAAGACCAATGAAAGTCGCTTGAATGTTCTATTATTAAAACTGTAAGGTTAAGGAAGAGTCAACAAGGCTACCAAATACGGTAGAGATACAAGTAGTGTCGTAACCAGCACATGTTGAACCGATAGCCAGGCAGCATGGCGCACTTGCTATTGCAAGTGCTACTATAACAGGGCTATTCGGGAAAGTTTTAATGACTATAAAGTACCTAGTAAGGTACCGTATTGTTGAAGGAAGTGGTTATAGAATCAAGAATCCAAGAATTTGAAGAGTGAAACCTGGAAGGGCTCAGTGGCCTAACCATTGTATGTGAAGGTATACTAGTCAGCGGGAACCTAGACTTGGTCAAAGCGTGAAGACATTTTAAATACCGGGAAGAATTTTCTATTAAACCCAGTTTTCTTTTCTTCTAAACCCAGATTATTTCAAACCATTTTCACACCCAAATTTTCTTCCAACTCATGTTCACTTCAAACCTTCTTTTAAGCTCAAATTTTCTCACTAACTTCAAATTCTCTGTAAAACAAAACCAGAAGGCCTACACCGGCCTCAGCGCCACACAGTAGGTA
Organism: Limonium bicolor; assembly: GCA_023374045.1. NCBI lineage: Eukaryota > Viridiplantae > Streptophyta > Magnoliopsida > Caryophyllales > Plumbaginaceae > Limonium > Limonium bicolor. The sequence goes on from CM041780.1 coordinate 55,827,677, forward strand.
AGTTACACCCAGACCACTTGAAATAACCGGACGGGAACCGGATAACCCGAGGGTATCAACCTGAGGGAATGGATTGAGTTTATACTAAATGCAATAGTGGGTAAACTTTGCCTTGATTGAGTTCGGGAAGCACGGAATGCATATTATCATAGGACGATATGAGGGAGTTGACAATAGGATACTTCACCTAGGCGTGTGACGGACACTACGTGTGTACTAACTGAAATGTGGGATGACCGCACTCCGATAGGAGCTTGTGGGACTGACAGACCTTTTATGGGTTAGTCGGGCAAGTAGTAATGTATCAGTAGGGTACCCCACATATGTATACGGGTAGAGTCAGGAACATAGGAAGTAGTCGACTCCATACTATGGTCAGCAGTAAAAGTTAAACAAGAGCAACGAATTGCCAAGAATGGTTGGAGTAAAGGAACCCAGTTAAGTTAACGAGACTAAAAGAATTAGTGAATCCATTTCAAGAAAGTGCTTATGAGTCAAGAAGTATGGAGCGCACTGACTAGTAAGTAAAGACATCACATATGTCTCAAGAATCCCGAGGAATAAAACATGATAGCAGGAACAAATACCCAGTCTATACATAGTAAGACCAATGCCTAATATGGACACGTTAATGTGCAACGAACGGGATGAAACTCCCGGAATGAGCACCTAGACTACCAGGGAATATAGATCTTCACAGAAGAGGATAGTAAACCCAGTAAAGAACGCAAAGCGGTGTAGTTAACTAAACGTATACAAGCTAGATGTAATGGCATAACCTAGTAACACCCAGGAGCTGTCCTGAAGGGTGTTTGGGTCAACAATGGTTGAACGAAGTGTTGTGATAGAAACATAAGAGTTGAAGCTAATACCCAGCTTAAACATAAGCCGTCAGGAGGTAAGCGGACATTCTTAAGGGGCATCCCATATAAGGAAGCGTGATGCAACGACCTTGTCAGGAAGCCCAATATAACCTCCAAACCATGTAATGTTATACAGAGAAAGTAAAACTTGTGTGAACAGCCTATAATGAGCAGAACTCGAGGCAATAAAGCATTTAAGCCACAGACCAAATGTGTTATGCAAATCTAATTGATTGTGAAAGTTTATGTTGTACAAGTGAATAGAGCGGAGAACGAACCACTGCTTTAAGAGTGGGGATACCTCTCGATATTGCGAAACCGCGGGAGCGGTAGTTATGTGAACCAAGTTCAAGAATGATGCTAAGAATTGACCATGTTGTTATTACCCAGAGTGATTTGAATAAGAACAATACGAAAAGAAGTGTTGTACCAGTTGTGGAGACTGGAAGAGTAATAAGTCTAATAGCAACCACCATAGGTGTGTGATGCTAAATGTAGAGTAAACAACGCACAAGGAGCATAAGGCTCAAAGAATAGCGTATTCAGCAATCAGCCAAATAAGTGGCGAAACACAGTGTAATGGCAAAAGCTAATATAATAGCGGATGTAGTTTAAGTTGATGCAGTATAATGAGTAAGGATGCGGTGCGCAATAAGCGACCGTTGTATAAGTATTGTTAAACGATAATATGGCAACTGAGCACAGTTAGGAGTTAAACCCAGTGGAGATACAACGGTAAGTGATAGCAAATAAACTGGGCAGTAAGCTAGTGGCCAATACTATGTGATAAGAATCTTAGTGAAACACAGTATGAATTCCTATTACAATCGCATAAGAGATTTACTGCCAAGAGTTTACGCCTCTGCACTCTGTATGACTGAGTGTTTTGGTATTACGCTTGCGCGGTAATGATCGAGCAAGATAGCTAGGAAGTTGGAAAGATGTTAATTGTGGTAGAACAACAAGAGACTTATAACATAATAAGACTGAGGCATATGTAATGCAAGGTCGTACCAATGAAAGAGTACTTGTACGAAACCAAACATGGAGGCCTGGTTAGCAATAAGTGACTGCAGTAACACGGAATATCAAATATCGGTATGGAATATACCTCAAGTGTGGGAAATAACCGAGAGAGCACTACACATTAGGTAGTAGCTCAATCTCAACCGACAGTAAGTCGGAAGAAATCAAGTTAATCATTGTGAAATACATAGCAGCATACACAGTAAATTATCATGGAAGTGGATAGAAAGGTTGTAACTCACCAAATTCGCTCATGGTAAGAGATACCACACGTCGGTTGAGAAACCATTCTTCACAAGATGAAGGTGATAAATGGGAAATGTACAATACATTATGAAAAATGAATGGGGCAAACCAACCCCCAAAGTTATCAGAGTCGCACAGCAGAAGCTAGTGAGCCAATGACTCGAATGTTGAATGTGCATAGTGAATATGAGTGAATGGCTAATTATCAAATGCCTAGAAGCGTGACAGGCCAGAATCAAAATCGGTTATGAGTTAAATAAACTCCAATGAGAATTCATGGTTCAAGGACTAAACCGCCAATAAGGTTAAGATCCTCCAACCAGAAAGCATTGTACAACAGACCACGTGGAAGTCAAAATACTTCACGATGGTAGAACATTTTAAACCAATGTTCCGTGATAGATTACGTGGGCGTAATCCCTTTTAAGGGGGGTAGAGCGCAAAACCAATTAGTGTGTTTTACCGTACAAGAGTACGTGAACTATGGGCGCATAGCACAAAATAATTTGTTTGGATGATTGGTACGTGTGTTACATAAACATACGCATGCATTCATGGTTTAATTGTGGTAATCGCGCACAGAAGATGCGAATACCATTGTGATAAGTGTGTCTATTTTGTTAACTATTGTGTGAGAGTACAAGTGTAAGGGAGTAAAGAAACTCCCGGGGAACTAAAACCCCGACAATGTATGTTCATATAATACTAAATGTAAAACCATGTATTGTATTTTGATAAAAGTTGATATATACAGTGTTGTGATTTATGAAGGGGTATGAGACCGACATAGAACCTAGTGAGAATTAAATTCCCTAGGTAACTTGAATTAAGTTGAATCTGGATGATGATTGATAGACGAAGTTCTATCCCTTGGAGATGTATGATTATGACTAGAGGATTAAAAGATAGAAAATGGGAAATTGGTGAATTAGTTGTTGTTTGAAATTGAAGTGGGAGGTGAAACTTGATTTTCATGAGATCAAGGGAAGCCGAACAGAAATTGGGGTGGAAGGATAGTTCAACACTAATGCTGATCACATCAGGGTTGGATGATTCTTGAAGCTCCCTATAAGTGGTCACAAATAATCACGTTAAGAATAAGATGCAATTAGCATAAATTGGACTTGGAGTTGTATTGAGTTTTCAAAAGGATTTTCAATTGGCATTTCCAAAACTTCTAATTGGTATTTTGAATAAAGGATTCTCTTATACTTAACCACGTAAAAAATATTTTAGTAGTACTTGCTCACGAGCTGAGGACGTATGAGCCTTTGTCTTCGGACCGGTGACATGAGAAGTATATTTTAAAAATGCATGTGATTGTTTTGATCTCCTAAAGGAACGGGGACCAGAAGATGTCCATCGCGACCGGGATCTGCGGGATCACAGTGTATATGTACTCGACATGGGACTCGAGGACTGTAACATCCTGTAGTCTTAGGACCGGGCCCATGAAGAGATGGAAAAGGTATTTTCGATTGCTATACATGCTAAGACAGGTTGTGTGATATGTGTAATAAATATTATCTAGAGCTATGAGTCTAAATGTTGTTATGTTACCTGGACCGTTGAGTCCGAGGTTATTATGTAAGTATGTCATGTATGGATGTGGATATGTTACCCGGACCGTTAAGTCCGAGGTTGTTATGTAAAAGTGTGTTTTTGTATGGAAGTTGTATCATGCAAGTAAACCCGGTATCCTAAGTAAGTTGATGCATAGGGATTGTAGAACTTTGAGGACAAAGTTTTTTTAAGGGGGGTAGATTGAAATACCCCAAACCTTAATATGTCAATTAATTATGTAATTATGATTTTCTAAGGCTAATTAAGTCCTTAAGATCATTGGTGAAGAAATAAAAACCAAAAAGAAAAAAAAAGAAAATGCGTAAAAGTCACAAAACGTGAAAACGCATATTTAATTATTTTAGGAGGTATATAAACTTAACTAGGGTTATAAACATATTTTTATACCCTAAATACACACTGAGAACATGTGGGAAAAATTCTGGAAGAAAACGGATCCAAATAATGCATTAAAACGCTAACGGAGTCTTAAAGCGCGTTTTTTAAGAAAACCCGAAAATGCGACTTTAAATAGTCAAACAACCCGTAAAAAAATTATGGTTGATCATATAACTATAATTAAACATTAATGAAGGCTTGAGAACCATTAAAAATAAATAAACGAGAAAAATCCGAAAAACGCCCCGGTTAGGGAATAGTGCTGAAACCGGGTAAAATAACGAGCATTTTCGATCAAAGACGAAAAACGCTCCAGTTACATATTATAGTGGGGGCCGGTTTTTATAAGTAATCAGCCCACCCTTTACTAGTTAATAGCTAGCTAGTACAATAAAGGAGTAAAAAGCATAAAAAGTGAAAAGTAAAAAGGTAACCCTCTTCTCTCTCCTCCATCATTTCTCGCTTTTCCCTCTCTTTCCTCTTTTTCTTCTTCATCAGTCGTCCCCTTCCTCCCCCTCTGTTCCAGCCATTTTTGAAGCCCATCCATGGCTTCTCCTCCTTCCCAAGCTTGCCCAAGGTGCTACACCACTCCAAATGAGAAAATAATTACATATTCTTCATCTCCTCATCATTTTCTATCAATCTCTCTTTTGAAAATTCGAAAAGGATGAACTTCATCCACATGGGTTTTCCCCATTTGAAGAGAAAATGACATCAAAAGGAAGCTTGGGGTCTCCTCTTTCAAACAAGGTAAAAATCTCCATGAAAAACCTCATCTTTTTTCACCTTATAGAGCTGGCCGATTTTTGCCCTCTCTCACACCTTGTTTTATTCTTGATTTTGAGCTTCAATTTAACTCTCCAATGGTGGTGGAGTTTCCCCTTTGATTCATGGGTGAAAGCCCCTCTTGAACACTCCAAACGTAAACCCTAACTTGAGTGTTTAAGCTCTTTCTTTGAATTAGAATTTTTCTAAGGGTTAGAGGTTTGATTATATTCATTTTGTGCCTCTTGAATGTTGGGAATGGAGTTTGGCAACTCCATTGCCCATTTGACCGAATTGGAGAAGGAGATGAGGAGGAGGAGAATTGGAAAGAGACTTGGAATAATTAAGGTAAGAAATCTACCTTAAAACTTGTTTTAAATTGCCTTAGGACTTGGGATGGGTAATTAAATTAATGAACCCAAATCATGAATTGAAATATACGTGGGAGAATGTGTAAAGTTGATTTTAGAGATAATTGTGAGCTTTTGTTGATTTAAGGGCCTAAGTGCCATTGCATTTGAATTTGGAGCTATAGTGTTGTTTGGTGAATTTTGGATTGATATTATGTGCTGGTAGGACCCTTATGGGTGTGGCTAGATTAGGAATGTAAATTGATATGAATTGATGGTTTGGGAGATGTTAAGTTTATGTGGAGGCTATGGCAAAATTTTGGTAGAAAAAAAATAAGTGTTTTAAGATGACTTAGTGAATTGGAGAACCTAAGTGTTTGCAGTGTTGAGTAGAGTGTAGTAATAGCCTTGAAATGGCATTCGGGGAACTAGAAGAAGAGAGGTAAAAATCTGTAGCATAATGAGGTTTGGTAACTTAGAAATGCTAGGAAAGAGTTGGTGTTTATAACTTGTGAAACAAGGAGTGAACATGGGTTTAGAGGATGCAATTGTCTAGGAATGATTTGTAATGGTCATTGATGCATTTGGTGAGGTTGGTAGGATGTAAAAACTAGCAAGAAGAAATTAGAAGGGCAAAAGAGTGAAAAATGCAAGATGTGAGAAATTGAAGTTAAGGAATTTGAGCAAGAATTGGGTAGTGGATCTAACCAATGATTTGGAGTGGTTTAAGGAGTTTTTTGAGGTGTTTAAATATGTATAAAACTTGTGGAAAGATTAGGGAAAGATTAAGGGAGGTTTAAGGATTGATTAGGGGCTGAAAAATAATGTTTGGAGCAGATTTTAGCAGGGTCCAGGACTTGGTCCTTGGACAAAGTCCCGGACAACCCTTTAAATTGCGCCGAGAGTGAATGTCCATACCTGGTCCAGACTTAAGATAGGGACAAGGTCCCGGACCAGTGCTGAAATCCTGCCGAGAGTGACCAAATGAATTGGTCCGGGACTTAGGGTAAGGACCAAGTCCCGGACCACCCCTAAAAATGCCTAGAAAGTATTTTAAAGTGTCTAGAACATGGGGGATTGAATGGTAATGGTTTTAGATGATTTTTAGGCCTTGTTTGGTGACATGTAAAGGCCTTAGAAAGTGTAAACAAGTGTTAGCTTGGATGTGAGAAAATTGTGAGTTTAAGTACACAAAGTTAAACCGAAATAACAGGATAACAGGGTAAGTACGGGAGTAATAGAAGTTTACATACCATGAGACCTTGTTGTTGATAAAACATTTTAATAATAATACCAGTTTTTCGGAAACTACCCGGGGAGCGTAAAGTGACGCGTTGGAGTAAATCCTCGGGAACACGGTAGAGTAACCCATGGTGTATGGTTTCCTTGCAACCTGTGTCCTACCGGGTTACACCGGCTTGTATGCCAACTTGTTTTTCTGTGTATTTTCCACCTTGCAAGATAAAGCATGAAATGAGTTTATAGTAATTCATTAATGTGGCGTAAATAATTCCGATAACGTTTAACCATAATTATGTGTTAAACCGTGGCTAACCGACTCTAGGATCACATAAGAGATCGGTATTCGGATTAAACATCCCAACCTACGGGAACGTTCTAACTACGGCTATCCGTGCGTTAGTGTATATTGTGGTTGTGTGTGATGTGTGTGGCTTTGTTTAGTATATTGTTATTTAACGAATGTTGTTGTCCATGTTTGTCGATTGGGATATTACCTCCCTTGTGTGTGATTAACCAAGTTTATAACACCTTACGGTGGCATGATGTGATAAGTTCCATAAAGGAACTTTTAACTAATATGTATATATTATGGGGGGTGAGGAATCCGGTCGTTCCGGTCGCGCGTTGTTTGGGAGTTGATGCCTATAATTGAATTAACTCCCACTCTGTTATGTTATGGTTGTTTTCCTTCTTGGATTACAATCACCCACAAGCTTAACCAAAGCTTACCTACCTTGATTATTATTCGGGGCTAGGGGGAATATTGTTATGTTATGGTTGTTTTCCTTCCTTAAATTACAACCACCCACAAGCTTAACAAAAGCTTACCTACCTATCTATTATTTGGAGCTAGGGGAAATTGTGTATGGTGTGATCGGGCCTATATTACGACCGACACACCTAAGTGAAGTAAATGTGTACGGTGTGTCTGGATTTATATTTCCTCCGACACATCCTAAGTAAAGTGTACGTTCTCTAAGAAGAACGGTATTAAGTTGTATACATGTTATTGTGTGAAGAATGTTGTTATGTTATGTACGTTGATTTCCAAAATCGACCCCGTATAAATATAAGGGGTAATTAAGTATAACCCGATTAAATGGGTATGTGTCGTCTAGCAAGGAATAGCTCCATTAGGGTAGAACCCTCAAGGGCCAAATGACACAATAAGGTGATCTAACCAATGTGATGTGTTGATTTATGTTCGTATCCTATTCATTGGATGTGTGATTTATAAGCACGATATATGTGTATAGTTTCATGCATGTTTTAAATATTATTGACCGCATGCTCAGACGACTAATAGTTGTGCGTGGCCCGGTATCATGCGGGCTGCTCGATTACCATACCAGCAAAGGTGCTGACCCCATTTGGGGGGGCCCATACTTTTCAGGTACGATGGAGCTGGCAGCCGTTCGAGAGTACGACGGGGTAGCTGTATATACATGGATAGTTATTAGTTGTTCGTGTAGTTGTAAGAGATGTAAGACCAAAGTGTGATATCGGTAATGGAATGTATTAGACTCGGTATAGTTGTAATGTAATTGTAATTGACTCGGTTTAATTATGAAGTGGGATTGTAATGTTAATGCTCGGAAGTCTTGTCCATCAAACCGGTACACTATGTATGTATTAGCCTTGTTAGCCACGTGGGTGGCTAACGGCGTGTAACACCCATGGATAAAGTTAAGTGTTGAGTTGTAATTCCGCTGCTAAAGGTTGTTAAGTATGGTGTTTGTAGTTGGGGGTGTTACAAAATAGGAATCAGTCAAAACTATAATTTGGTAGAAATTAAGATGGTGAAACTGGAAATGGGCCAGTTTTGAAAACTGCTAAAAAGGAAATTGATTTGGGCTTAGATCAATGTACGGTTAAGATAGAAAATAGGATGATAAATGGGACTGAACTTAGAAGTAGTCCACTAGATTAGCAAACCAGATTTGGTTCAAAATTAGTCTTAATGAAATTCAATCGGTTAACCAAATTAGGAGAGATAGAAACTGAAACGAAGAATTGGGCCAACTATGTATTAAATTGGTAAGTTGTAAATTGATTAATAAATTATTAGTAAGAGGTCAATAAATGGATAAAAAAAAAGATCTCATTAATTGAGTTGATTTGATAGTGAGTTTATAACTTGTAAATGGGATAATATTTTTAGGTAGGTTGATGAGTTAAAATTGGTAAGGAGTTTGTTTAATAAAAATCGGTATTAATTGTGAGTGTTTAAGTGGATATTATTTATACATATATAGATATGTAATGGAATTATATTAGGAGTTTTGGGATCATACATGTACATGTATGCAAATATGTATATATGTATATATATGTATATATATTGTTAGACGATTCGAATGAAATGGAATTTTAAAGATTCATACGGGAATTTAGAAAGTTAGGAGGATATGGATGTATATATCCTTGCGGCATTAAATTTATGGGAACATACTTATATATGATATGTGTGTAGTAAATGTTACATGACGATTAGTGTAAAATAAGTATGACGGTGAAACTTATGACAAATACATACGTATATATACATGTATATAATAGAAGGATCGGAACTCTACAATAATTAATTAGAGGTTGTAACGATACAATTAATACAATTATTAAAGTTGGAATTTCTTTGTAGAGTTGATATGATGTTGTAAATTTATATATATACACTTAGACTTGTGAGGAGTTATATATAAATACATGCATGTGTATATTGTCGGAAGTTTAATTAAGAGAGTTACGTATGGTAACAGAATGTTTAGGAGATAACTCTGTTTATAACCTACCCGGCTACTATGTTATAGGATCTAGATAGTCGGAGGTGTTAGACGGATTGGGCGAGCATCGTTTTAAGATCTAGCCAATCTCCAGCTGTACGGTATGGTGTTCTTGCAGTCTGTTTGCTTCTGGTTTACACCGGCTTATATGTTATTTTTTTCTGAATGCATACGACCTTGTAAGATTAAAAGCATGAAGTGAGTTTACAGTTATTGTTTTACAATGGCGTATATGTTCTGATACTGTCTAACCTCGAATACATGCTAACCCATTAGCAAACCAATGTTAGGATCACGTAAGAGAATGGTATTCGGTTTTTTAACATTTCAACTTATGGTATGTTCTAACTACGGCTATCTGTTTGTTAAATGTGAATTGTGTTGTTCAATGTATCCCATCTCCCGTGTGTGCCAAATTGGGCTTGAAAACTTACAGTTTGAAATGATATGCTAAGTTTCCATCAAACGGGGGGGGGGGGGGTGAGGAATCCACGTGTCCGGTCGCACGTGTATGTACGGGAGTTGATATCTGAATCAGATTCGACTCTCTCCTTGTTTTGGTTGTTTTTCCTTCTTGGATTACAATCTCCCACGAGTCTAATAGATGACTCTCAAACCTTGACTTAAGCTTGGGGCTAGGGGGAATTTGTGTACGGTGTGTTTGGGTCACTATATCCAACACATCTTAGGGTAAGTTAAACGTTCGATAAATAGGACGGTAACAAGTTATGTAACGAGCTTCACATGAGAATGAAATTATTCTCTAGGCTCACCAAATTTGGCTAACTTTTATTTGGTTTGTTTCCTTAGGCGATTCGTTCCTATATATGATGTATGTATGTTGTTATTATGCAATGAATGTTGTTATAATTATGTATGTTGTTTGTTAAAATGAACCCCATGTTATTATGAGAATTAGTTGCGTGCATCCCGGTAGCCGGCGGCCTGCATGTTAATCATACCAGCCAAGGGTTGTTGAGCCCTTTGGGGCACCATATTTTATTTTCAGGATGAGGATCGAAGAAGCGGAGTCGCTTTAGCTTCAGAGTATAATGAAATACTTTTGTTATTTTGGATATTGGACCCAAGATGCGCCTGTGCTCTCGTTGTTGTATATTTTGGTGGAGTTAGAATTAGAATGATGGTTTTTGTACATTAATACTCGGTATAGTGTGTTTCTGGAGGTATGTTGGGATGTTTTAAATTATGCTCGGAAATCTTGTATACTAGACCGATACTCTTGTAAGTAACAGCTTTGTTAGCCACGTGGGTGACTAACGGCGTGTAACACCGCCCCTTTTGTTAGTGTAAGTGCAATGTCCTTCCGCTGCGATTTAAACGATAAGTATAGAATTTATGGTTGGGGTGTTACACAGTGCATCTAAGATACTTGTTCAAAGCAAGAAACTGTTGAAAAACGTGCCAAACATGGCAATGATGAGAATTGAAAATTGTTCAAAGCAAGAAATTGTTGGAAAATGTGCCAAACGTGGCAATGCTTGAGTACAACTTTACTGAAAAAGGAAAGTGAAATAATCATTTCCTAACTAAGAATATTAGATCTGCAATTTGTTTCTTAGAGGATGAACATGCCGCTGGTGGGAGTGTGTGGTGTTTGAGGGGTGGTCAGGACTTTTGATGGACTTGTGGTGTATGATGTGAAGGTAAAGGCTTATGTGGGCCTGTGTGGTGGTAATGTTGGTGATGCTCAAACTTCGGGTTTCAATTGGTGTTGTCATGGCAATTGTTTGAACCAACAATTGCCCCCAGTATTTTTCCTTTAAGGCAACCTGTGCTACAGTTCGTGGCAATCGATCGAAACGATCGATTGCCCCCAGTATTTTCTTTGATTAAATGTGCGAACAAGTCTAATCCTCACAGGGTCAAGGCTTATGCTTTGATGTGGTGCTTCCTAACCTACACTCGATGTGTTTGCTGTTTGGACTCATTTCTTGCTCATGGTCATAACTTCTAGACCATTGAATTTGATATTTGATGGATTTACGCATTTGATCTACTACTTTCATGTGATTGGATGCACAACTATCAAGTCGAAAGTCTTTTAAGCTTATAACGTGGCCATGGGGTGTGATGAAAGACAACGGGACCATGGAGGGATTTTTGAGGTATGTGGAGCTAAAATGGGGTGACCAAAGCTGCACCTTCCGTCTTCTCTCGGATTCATCTTCCTTATGTTAAAGGTGTCTAGCTGCTTCATGTTGACGTTGTTTTGAGCTTCTGGACTTGGACTTTTGAAGTCGTTATTTACACCATTTCTCTTCTTTTTGTCATTTGGATTTCTTCGAGGCACTTCGGGTTTGCCTTTTTGTTTTATCTTTTCTTGACTTTGCCTTCGGGGTTCTTGTGTTTCCCGGTTTTGGGCTTCAAGAACTGTTTCGATGTGAGCTCTTTGGATCCTGTGTCACTCTGTGAAATACCCCAAACCTAAGTATGGTAAGTAAACATCAATTTATGATGTAATAAGGCTAAAACATGCCTTAGAAACATTGGTAGACAATTTAAACCAAAGAAAACACAAGAAAACACCATAAAGTCAAATTAAGCATAAACTTGCTCTAGACTTGGTGTAACCTTGATTTGGACCCAAAGATCATTCCTAGACCTTATTAACATGCTAATGAACATGTTAAATTAATTATCAAAGATAACCAAGCTCAAAAACAAGTTTAAACACAAATTGTGCTTCAAGGAGGCTTAAAGCACGTTTTTGAAAAATTGTCTTGGAAACGAGTTTTGAGTGGCTAAATGACCATGAATACACCTTAATCAACATGTGTACTACTTAGTATCACATTAGGAAGCCTAAATCAATGAGAAACCAAAAATTTCACAAATTTGTGCACTAATTATGAATAGTACCGAAATAGTGCCCAAAATAAGTCAAATGACTTTCTTAAGTGGTCAATGGTCAAATAACACCTAAATATCGAAGGGAATAAGAGGGGGTCGGTTTTGAGAAGGTGAGTCATCACCAAGGCCAGCACATATAAGGAAAGAAAGGGGAAAGAAGAAAAAAAATGACTATTTACCTTTTTAAAAGCAAATATCTTCTTATACCTCTTCTCTCTCCTCTCTTCTTCATTTCACACCTTCCCCACCGTGTTTTTCTTCTCCTCTCTGCTCCAAAAACCGTCCAAGCTACAGCCATGGCTCATTCCCCTTCATTTTCTTGCAAAATCAAACACAAAACTGTAAATCCAAAATAAAACACATATTTCTCTTAGTAAAGTCAAGGGCTTCAAAGTGATCCTTTCAAAATCCCAAAACCTGAATTTGAACTCCATTGAAGGAGCTCCATTTGAAGAGGAAAATTCATATTCAAGAGCTAGTTTACACTCTCATTAAGTTAAGGTAAGAAAAGCTTGAAAATCATCTTTTCCATCCACTTTCATTAGTGCCGAAAATTTTCCTCTTAAGATGGCATGTTTTACTTCTGGTTCTATCCATGATTCATTCTTCAAAAGACTTGAGGAGGTCTTGCCTTTATTCCTTATCAAAGTCTACTCCAAATTCTCAAGTTAAACATCCATTTTTGTGCATTAAGCACTCCTTTGTACTCAAGAGTAATTCCATGAGTTTAGGCATGTTCCTTAGTACTCATTATAATAATTTAATGTTGGTTAGAAGGTTAACAAAGGAACTAAGGTCCTAGGCCGAAGTCCAACAAGGAAACCAAAGGAGGAAGTGTGAAAAAGGCTTGAAAAACAAGGTAAATTACTTACCTTAAGGTGGTTTAATGTCTTCAGGAATGGGATTTAGATAAATACTAAATGTAGCTAAGAGCTTACATTATGTAATGGGTTATATAACCTAGGAAAAAGAATTTAAACAATCTTGTGAACTTGTAACTAAGGAGCCAATGGAGATGAGTTAGTAAGATAAGCATAAGATGGAATATAAGAACACTTATATTGCAATGGGAGCATTGCTGTGTGTAATTACAGGTTGAAAGCTTTTATATACAGGAAATTCAGTGTTTAAGCTGAACTCATTTAAGGGCCTAAGAGCCATGTCATTTAAGAGCTTTAGTGCTAAGCAATTTAAAATTATTGCACTATATTGAGTTTGCTATGAATGGTTTGATTTGAGTGAGAAATATCATGAGAAAGGGGTTTGTTGAGTGTGAGATGATTGAATAAGAAAAACTATGTTTTGGGTATAATAACATAGTAGTGAAGCTATGTCAAAATTCGGTTGAGAAACTAAGTGTTAAAAAGGTTTTAAGGAGATAATAGGACCTAGAAAGTACTAGGAATTATTTAAGGAGATTTTGGTAGAAATGAATAAGTTAAGGAGTTCTTTGAGGATTTGAATGTCCAAGAGTTATCTAGGAGGAATTACAGATTTAGGTGGATGTGTTAAACACACCAAGATCATGGTATGAGGGATGTTAAGACTTGAGCAAAAATATGTGGTAAAGGATGTGTTGTGCCTTGTGGTGATTAAGTATGAAATAGTGTGCATAATCTTGATGGTAATGAGTGGACTTGGGTGATGATGGTGAGAAATATAAGAGAATGTAGTAGCTTGCCAAGGGAATGACTAGGAATGGATAATAGTGTATAACCATGTTAATGTTGAGTAAATTGAGTAAAGGAGATGAAAATGTTAAAGAGGAATTTAGAATGGTCAAATTAAAGGAGAAAGGATGAGTGCAAGGCTATGTAATGTTGTAGTTGGGTGAGGAACAATGTTAAGGTGTTAAGAGGATGGCTAGAAATGCATAAATATGAACAAGTTTGGGAATGATGAGTAGTGAGTGTAAAGGAGAGGAAGTTGTGCATGGAGATGCAATAAGACCTTGGGAACTTTGAGAAGTTTGAGTTCAGGAGATGAGGGTGATTGATAATGCTTGAGGAGTATTCAAAATGGTTGAGAAGAAACACTTTGCTTAGTTAAGGTTTTAGGCAAAGTCTACATGTTGGAAGTATAAGAAACTAAGTTCTAGTGTTAGGAATTTGATAAGAATTTGAGTAAATGGTTAAGGAATTTGGTGGTGGGTTCAATAATGAGTTTGGTGGGTGATTTAAGAGTGTATTAATGTCCCAAAATGATATTGGAACATACTAGGACACTTGTGGAAAAGATTGGAGTGAAATAAGCATTTTGGGAAATGGCTCTGCATCCGACCGACCCAGGGGACCGACCCAGTCTGGGTCATTCGAGCTGAATTTATTAATCCAGGTGCTCTCTGCATCCGACCCACCTAGGCGACCTACCCCAGAGTGGGTCGGTCGGCCTTTGTAAAACAAAAAACAGAAAAGAAAGAGTGGCATTAGTAGTCCACCATTAGGAGGGTAATGATGATTAGAAAGATAAGCATATAAGGACTTAAGAGATTAAGTTAAAGTAAAATGATTTAAGTGTTAAGGTTAAGTTTATAAGAACTTAGTGGTTATTAGTTGGGGAACATTAGTGGCTAAGTAAGTTAGGTTGATTGAAAGTAATTAACAACCTAAATTGAATGAATGTTTTAGGACTTATGAATTGGGACTCAGAAGGAGAATAGGCAATCAAACAACCGATGGTGTACGTTATGGTTTTCTTGTAGCCTGCTTGCTAACGAGGTGTCCCTCGGCTTGTGTGCTATTTGTTTATATGTTCCGACTAAACAAGATAAAGCATGCAACTGGTTTAATGTATTGTTGTGTGTTGTTTGAAACTAACACAACTTACCTTTAGAACTTACTAACAATGTTTAGTAAAGAATTGTGTGAGAATAAGGAACACTCCCTAATATTGTTTTATTGGTAACCGAAAGAGGTTAACTAACAAACATTGACTTTGAGACTTCTACTAACTAAAACTTGGGGGGAGTGAGGAATCCGGAATGGTTTGGTCATGCATGTGTTAAGTAGGAGGTAGGTATCCCTATCTAATCCGACTTCCAAATATGACTTGTCTTCGGACTCGTCGCCTAGAGTTGACATATAGACTCGGTCACCTTGATTTATGTTTGAGGTGGGAGGCATTATTAAGATGGTGTGGTGGGATCTACCTAAATCCCAACTAATTCTCAGAAATATTATTTATGTAAACCGATGGAGCTGATAACTCATTGGCTAGGGTTATTTTTGACCCAACAAGATAAACAATGAATTAAGGAACAACCATTCTAATTAAAGAACTATTATCTTATTTGAGATAAGATTTGAGATAAGAGCTGAGATAAAACTTGAGATGAGGTAAGACTTGGACTGAGAATAAGAAAAATCATAACCTAAGGAGTTAAAAGATTAACTCACTTACTTAAGGAACACTTTTAAGTCGTTCATTGTGTTTGAACTATAACTGTTCATATGTGGTGTGGTGTTTATTGCACTTCTTATTTATGTTGTGTTATTAATCAACCGCATAATCAACACCATGATATCGACAAGTAGTCATCGTAGCCCCGTTAGATTGGAGGCTATAAGAGAATCATACCAGCAAAGGTGCTCACCCCCTTAGGGGCAACATATTTATTTTGCAGGTGAATGACAGAAGACAACCGTCTTGAGAGTAGGATCGGGTAGAAGTACTTCGGGTTGTTTTCCTTTTTGTTACACGAGTTTTGCTTGTACACTCGTTTAGTAAATGGTATGAGATGTTAGTAAGATGTAATAGGATATGAAATACTTTGTATTGAGGGTATGTATTGGTTAAGGTTAAGTATACACTAATGTTCTGTATATTCGGGTTCATCCGACCGTAGCTAGATCTTGAAGTAATTAGTATGCGTAGTAGTCACGTGGGTGACTAACGGCGGTAACACCAACTGTTGTAATAATTCCACTGTAATGTTGATATATGTAAATGGAGGTTTATGAGTTATTGTCAGTTTATGAGTTGGGGTGTTACAAAAGGTGGTATCACAGCGTAGTTATGCTCTGATAACTAGAATTACCGAACTTAGGAGGATACCGAGTTAGAGTTTGAGATATGGGTTATGGGTTGAGAGATAGAGCAAGAGGTGCGTTAGTTAGGACTTCCCGGTGCTTACCGGATATCTATAATACCTAAACCCGCCCTCCACTTCCCTAACTTTGAATATGGGGAATAAACGCCAGAGAGAAGAAAGTCTTCTCTTACTCGGGGAAACCTGATCTGGCAGTTAGTTAACAGTAGGCAATACGAGAAACGCCTCGCTGTACAACAGATTTACAAGAACTTGAAGCTCCTAGTTGGAGTGCAGCAGACGCTGCCAACGGAATCCTACCAATGAGAGAATGGTAATTACCGGCAACATGGTCGACATGCTATGCGGTCGATATAACCCAGCCACACCCATAAAAAAGGAAAGCACTATGAGTGCAATGGAGAGGAAAAGTGAAGCGACAGGAACACCGGACAGCAGTCCGAAGAAGCATAACAGCGGGATAGTGTCGTGGATGAGAATAAAGACTGCCAAAAAGTCTATCATGAAACGGGAAACTCCAAACTCTATACAACTCGGAAGGTTATAAAAACCTGACCGACATAGCGCAGACGACCATGAAAACGCATGCAAGCTATATATTGGGATAGGACTACAACGTAGTGCCTAAGGAGAGTCAATACTTAGTAACCATGACAAGTGTGTGGAAACGGGAGCAATGATTAAGGCGTAAGTAAATAACAAGGGGTTCCCTCAGAAAGAGGAACGCCTTGATAAGTGACAGTACTGTCAAAATAACCAGGAAACTACCGGATGGTCGGTTGTCCAAATATGAGAACATCAAAATGTCTCGAGGACTACCAATTACATGGAGATTAGGAGGAAGTACCACTACCGATGTACACGGTACCGATAGCCCATCTTGCATGGCGCACTTGCCATAGCAAGTGCAACCACGATTAAGCTATACAGGAAGCCATCATGGCAAGATAGTGGAGTGCTACAGTTATGACACATATTGGTACCGGATTACAAATCCATAAGAACTGGAGAATGAGACCTTGGAGAGGCCTAACGGCCTGACCATAACGAGCTAAGTCGACACACCAGTCAGCAGGGAGCTGAACTTGGACAGAATACTAAACGATATAACTTTTAGCAACAGTACAACCTACTACAACAACAACCGAAAGTACGGGTAAAAACACCAATCGCGAACCTCGAAGAGAAGAACCTAAGAGATCGCTCAGTAATCCGAGAAAAACACTATGTAAGTGACAGCCTACAAGGAATGTATTACGAGATACAATGAAAATGGATGGCATAACAAATTTCAACAAGAACGGGATAGAAATCCCAGGATGACCACTAGGAATACCAGTAACAAACATTCTTCATTGAAGATGTTAGTAAACCCCGGAAAAAGGGATAAAGGAAATGAACTTAGGCTATAACCTACCAAGGATCAAAGACATATAACCCCGAAAGAGAAAAGCTCGGAGGTCTACCCCACAGAGCGGGCATAGTCGAACCGAACAAACCGATGAACAACAGCTAACATTGTTGCCTAACTCATTAACACCCAAGTATGAATGATCATTGACGGGTGGTGTAGTCAACAAATGTTGAGCAAAGCATTGAGATGGAAGCGCATGATAACCAGGATAATTACCCAACTTAGACACCGTAAGGCAGATGCCTAAAACTAACCGAACCTTAATCGCTGAAAGACTCAAGTCTATAATAGCGAAAATATTTGCAGACACTAAATAACGTTAGATCACCTGAACAAATTCCCACAGTGGGAAGCGGGATGCAGCAACTTCACATGAGACCCGGTACTACATTTAATATGTATCCTAATGGCTGAGTGAATTCAAAGAACCACAAACTTATGAGGATAACCTACAAATGAGTAAGAGTAAAAGAAGTGAACCAAGACATTAAGCACTAAAAGCCTACGAGCCAAGGATGTTAACCACATCAGAGCCTGAGGCGCAGGAAGGCATAAGAGGGCTTATTTAAGCCATGAACAAACTACAATTCGTAGATATGAACGGTTATGAAACCTATAACTTAATTGTGGAGGAATTGCCAAAATGGGTACCAGTGAGATTACGGAAATATTACTAATGGCAGGAGTGGAGAACAAACCACTCCTTTTAGGGTGGGGATACCTCTTCTTGATCTGAGGCCTTGAGTGGGAGTAAACCCCTCGAGAAGGGCTTTCACTTAATAGAGATAGAATACTCGTTTATTAGAGAACGGAAACCGTAAACCTTGGAATTTCCGTGGAACATTCCAGTTACATATATAAATAGGGAGACTGCGTAGATATACCTTATACCCAACACCCAGGGTTTAGGAATCAATAATTATCAGAGATAAATACTGTGAGTACACAATATGGCACGTCAAGTGACCAACGCTCAGAAAAGCTTGTGACTCCATGGATAAATTCTTCTGTAACCAGTTAAATTACATGGTAAATAACATCATAAGGGATGGAAGAACGTGAGAGAGACTGACCTACTTGTGAAACCAAATTTGAAGTGAAACACCTTCATATTAAGAGATAACGATTTTGTGACACGGTACGGCAACAGCCATACACCTGGAATTAGAGAACTCCCAGCGTGTTTACACCATGAAGGGATTGAATGTAAGATAAGAAAGTGATTGAGGAATTGCACCATCAATGGGCAACAGAGAAAGGCAAGCTACCATGGTAGCAGAGGCCATAAAACAATACCTATATAAATGGACTAAGTCATGGTGCGCAGTAAAGCGACCAAAATTTATAGACCGTCAAATATTGACACTGAGGCAATTAGATTTATGAGCTGAAACCAATATAAGTAAGGAAATAAGGTGGTAGACGAACTGTGCATTGACTCCAGTAGTCTAAACCATGCGAGGTAAGATTTCACAGGAAGGATACTGTCCATTCCTTAAAGAATTGGATGTGCATTCCTAGTAGATCAACATGAGAAACAAGATGATAGGCTCGATGGAAAGAGACCTCAGTTACTAAAGGATCGAGTCCGTATTTAATACAGAAAGAAGCTAGAGCACGTCATATCTAAGAACACGGTACATGGATTTCCCTTGATTAAGTTCAAGAAGGACAATAAGTGTTATAAGGGAATGATGAAAGAGGAGATCGACAACAGAATACTTCATAATTTGCAATAGCTAAACGTGTGACGAACGATACGAGTATACTAACGAGATGTGGGACGACCGCACTCCACAGGAGCTTGCGGGCTTGGCAAACTCATTCATGAGTTAGTCGGGTAAGTAGTAATGTACCAGTAAGGTACCCCATGCATGTAACGAGTAGTGTAAGGAACACGAGAAGTAGTCGACTCCATACCACGGTCAGCAAAGCAAGTTCAGACCAGTGTAGCCACTACCATAAACAGTAGAAGAGAAGGAACACAGTTAAGCCAACGACACAAGGAATCAGAGAACTCACTTCAAACAGAAAATAATTAAGAATTATGAAGTGCGATGAGCATGAATTATTAGGTGCAGATATAGGACATGTCTTAAGAAGTTAGAGATAAAACTGTAAAAGGGTGATAAGCACTAAACAGTAGTTTCAGATTAAGAATCATCCTCAGACCAAAGACCAGTTGGAAAGAGTAATTTAGAAACTTGAGAGAACACTAAGAGTATGAACATTTGAACTTCAGAAAGAATGGGATATACAAGCTACAACTCTTTAAGGCCGCGTATAAATAAAGATAACATGTGTCCATTGAGAGACTTTTATTCCTAAACCGTAAGGAGGAAAGAGTATGTACATTACATTAAAAAGGATAAGAAAGGCAACCTAAGCCTAAGGTTATCAGAGTCACGCAACGGAAGCTAGAAAACCGGTACCTTAAAAGGTTTCATATACCTAATGAATGGGAAAGGAACGATGTACCGCACATCTTCCAGTTGGATAAATATACGACTTATCGACCGAATGCTTTAGAATCTTTGAGGCTAAACTCGAACACATTAGAGAGACTGGTATAAGTACCGTTAAGGATCCTAGATACAGAGGCTAAGCCATTAACACAGTTAATACCCTTTGATCGGATCATAATGTGAGATAGATGACATGGAAGCTGGAATGCTTAGTGAGACTTAAACATGTTGAACCTAATTTAAGGGTGATAACATGTTGATTACGTTGGCGATAATCCCTTTTAGGGGGGGTAGGCGAAAGACCGCTTAGCGTAGACTAAGATGTGCGACAAGCAGAATGGTTGAATACATATGTATACATTCTGAGATTCATTATGCTTATTGCGCACAGAAGATGTGAATACCATACGTATTAAGTACCTACCTTGTAACTCTGGTGTGAGAGTACAAGTGAAGAGGATTAGAGAGACTCCATGGGAATTAGAATCCCTATGGTAAATATTTATATAAGACATGAATAAGGTAACATTATGAGATGTGAATTGATATGAGTATGAGGTATAAGACGGTAAGATTATGAGGTAAGAATAGGTATGAAACAAATATAGAACTCAGTAGGAATTAAACTCCCCGGGTAATTGCTGAGAGGCGAATGGGAAGATTTGATGGACTGAGTCCACATTTGGAGATGTGTTGATTATGACTAGAGTGGCTAAAAGATAGAAAATTGGAAATGAGTGAATTATTTGATGTTTGAAAATGACGTGGGAGGTGGAACTTGATTTTCTAGGGATCAAGGGAAACCAAACACAAATTGGGGTGGAAGGATAGTATAAAATTGATGCTGATCACATCAGGGTTGAATGATTCCTGAAACCCCCAACAAGTGGTCACAATTAATCATGTTAGAATGGAGGCAGTTAGCATAAAACTGGAATTGGAGTTGATTGTATTTTCAATTAGAGGAATTATTCCACACTTGACGTTGTAAAAAGGATTTCCTTTTTACTGAGTCTCGCCCATGAAGTCGAGGACGCATGAGCCTTTGTCTTCGGACCGTGTGTAACACCCCAACTACAACAATACACTTGAAAACCATTTGCAGCGGAAACCATAACTCATCACATTACTTAACTCATTGGTGTTACATGCCGTTAACCACCCTCGTTGAAATACCCCAAACCTTGATATGTAGTTTAAATGTTAAAATATGGTATATAAAGGCTAAAAAGTGCCTTTGGAACATCAGTGAACAATTTAAACCATAGTAAAACACAATAAAACACTAAGACACAGTTTGAGCAAAAACATGCTCTAAGCTTGAAGTGAACTTGGTTAGGACCCAAAGAGCCTACCAAGAATTAATAATATTCAATTATGATTTTATAAGGCTAATTAAGTCCTTAGGAAACCTTGGTAGACAATTAAACCAAACAAAACATAAAAAGTACCTTAAAGTCAATATGGGCAAAAATGTGTTCTAAGCTTGGGATAAATTTGTATAAGACCTAAAGGTCGTACCTATACCTTATAAATATGTTAATGAGCATATTAAATCAATTACTAAAGAAAACCAAGCTTGAAAACAAGTTAAAACACAAAATGTGCTTTAAGGAGTCTTAAAGCACATTTTCGAAAAATTATCTTGTAAATGAGTTTTGAATGGCTAAATGTCCATCATTACTCTTTAATTAACATGTGTACTATATAGTATCACATTTGGATGTCTATATCAATGGGAAATCAAAAATTTCACATCTATGTGCCTTGTTTTAGTGAATAGTAACTAAAATAAGCTAGTTTGTAACATATATTTGTATAAGTAATTAAATTGGCCAACAAAGACTAAAATACCCTTAGTAACATTAAGGGGGCCGGTTTTATGAGGTGAGTCACCACCTTGTAAGTTAACAAAATAAATAACAAATGATAAAGCAAGTTACTATTTGCTTTACTACTTAATATCTCTTAAAAGCAAACTTATCTCATTCTCTCATTTCTCTCCTCATTTCCCACGGTTCCAAGCTCTCTTCTATCTCTTCTTCATTCTCCATTCACGGTTTGCAATAGTACACACCAAAACTCCATCTTTGACCACTTGTATCTCCTAGCTCATTTTGCCAAATCAAATTCTAAGACCACCATTCTCTTCCTCTCATCAAGCTCTTCAATTCTATCCTTTCAAAATCTCAAGAGCTCCATTTTGGTTCCAAGAAGAATCTCCATGGGAGGAGCTTGAGCTCATCTTTTCACATATTGTTGTTCTCCTTTGCTTCAAGGTTAGGAAACTCAAAGAAAAATGATGTTTCCTTCATGTTTTTGTGTTGTCCGAAAATCACTCTTAACGGTGTCCTTATGTTGCTTTGTTCTAGCTTCATTTCAACCTTTCATGGACTAGGTGGAGTCCTCTCAAGATATATATTCAAACTCTCTTCAAGTTCTAAGGTAAAACAATTATCTTAATGTTTTTAAAACAATGTATAATCTAGGGTTTACAATGAGATGAAGCATAAAGCTTGTATACTCATTTTATCATTTGTATAATGTTTAGAAGTTGACAAGCAACTAAAAGCCTTGCCGATTTGGTCAAGGAAACAAGAAAGAAGTTGTGAGGAAAAGAGGTAAATGTGCTAACCTAATGTGGTTTAAAGTCTTAGGAGAAATGAGCTTATATTTCTTATTAAAATGATCTAAGGATCCAATGGTGAATGACTTAGTAAGATGTTCTCAAGGAGACTAGTAAAAGGGCATATGTGTTGTTGAGTGTATTTGCAGGTCAAAGGCAAATATATTGTGGAAATTCAGTGTTTATGATTTATGCATCTTAAGGGCCTAAGAGCCATGTTATTTAAGGGCCTAAGTGCCAAGCAATTTAAATTATGCACTATATTGTGATGTAGTGCTAAATGAGTGAAGTTTGTGTATAAGAATGTGTTTGATGGATTTTAGTGTCCTTGATTGTTTAATGGTGAAAACAATGTGTTTTGGCTTAGCAATGTTCTAGGAGAGTTCATGTCAAAATTTAGATAATAAACAAGAAGTTCTAAGGGTTTAAAATGAGTTTGGTAACTTAGGAAATGTTTAGAATGGATAAGTGTTCAACTAGGGAAAGAAAGATGCATTAAGGTGTTTTAGAAGGCAAAAAGGATTTAGGCATTATCTTGGAAGTTCTAGAAATCCAATGGGTGTTTTGGGATATACTAAAGTTTTGGAGGAGTTTGTTAAGGTTTAGGTAATGTTGATGTACAAAGAGAAAATGATTTTTAGGTAAGAAAGATGTTTGAACTTGTGAAGAAAATTCTTGGAAGGACATGAAGTATTTTTGGTGGGTTAAATATAGTGTGGGAACATGCTATAAACCTAAGGGGGAAGTGAAATACCCCAAACCTAGTTATGTTGTTTAAACACTAAAATAAGGTGTGGTAAGACTAAAAAGAGTCTTAGAAACATTAGTAAACAATTTAAACCATAGAAAACACAAATAATGCTTTAAGGTCAATAAATGCCAAAATGTGCTCTAAGCTTGGGATAAGCTTGGTTAAGACCTAATGAACTTACCAAGACCTCATTTGTATACTAATGAACATATTAAACCAATTACCAAAGAAAACCAAGCTTGAAAACTAGTTAAAACACAAAATGTGCTTTAAGGAGTCTTAAAGCACATTTTTGAAAAATTGTCTTGTAAATGAGTTTTGAATGGCTAAATGTCCATCATTACTCTTTAATTAACATGTGTACTATATAGTATCACATTTGGAAGTCTATATCAATGGGAAATCAAAAATTTCACATCTATGTGCCTTGTTTTAGTGAATAGTAACAAAATAAGCAAGTTTATAACATAAGTTTGTATAAGTAATTAAATTGGCCAACAAAGACTAAAACACCCTTAGTAACATTAAGGGGGCCGGTTTTTATGAGGTGAGTCACCACCTTGTAAGTTAACAAAATGAATAACAAATGATAAAGGAAGTTACTATTCGCTTTACTACTTAATATCTCTTAAAAAGCAAACTTATCTCATTCTCTCATTTCCCTCCTCATTTCCCACGGTTTCAAGCTCTCTTCTATCTCTTCTTCATTCTCCATTCACGGTTTTGCAATACTACCACCACCATTCTTCATCTTCAACCTCTTGTAACTCCTAGCTCACTTTGTCAAATCAAAAACAAAGACCACCATTCTCTTAGTCTCATCAAGCTCTTCATTCCTATCTTCTCAAAATCCCAAGAGCTCTATTTCAGTGCCAAGAGGAATCACCATGGGAGGAGCTTGAGCTCATCTTTTCACATATTGTTGTTCTCCTTTGCTTCTAGTTAAGGAAACTCAAAGAAAAATAACATTTCCTTCATGTTTGTGTGTTGTCCAAAAATCACCATTGATGGTGTCCTTACCTTGCTTGTTTTAGCTTCATTTGAATCTTCCAAGGGCTTGGTGGAGTCCAATCTTGCTACATGTCCAAACTCTCTTTCCATTCCAAGGTAAAACAATCATCTTAACGTTTTAAAATAATATATGTAACTAGGGCTTCAATGAGATGAAGCATAAAGCTTGTATACTCATTATATCATTTGTATAATGTTTAGAAGTTGACAAGCAACTAAAATCCTTGCCAATTTAGTCAAGGAAACAAGAAAGATGTTGTCAGGAAAAGAGGTAAATATGCTAACCTAATGTGGTTTAAAGTCTTAGGAGAAATGAGCTTATATTGCTTATGAAAATGATTTAAGGAGCCAATGGAAAATGACTTAGAAGAATGCTCTCAAAGGATTAGTAAAAGGCATATGTATTGTTGAGTGTATTTGTAGGTCAAAGGCAAATATAATGTGCGAAATTCAGTGTTTATGATTTATGCATCTTAAGGGCCTAAGAGCCATGTTATTTAAGGGCCTAAGTGCCAAGCAATTTAAATTATGCACTATATTGTGATGTAGTGCTAAATGTGTGAAGTTTTGTGTATAAGAATGTGCTAGATGGATTTTAGTATTCTTGGTTGTTTAAGGGTGAAACATTGTGTTTTGGTTTAGTAATGTTCTAGTAGAGTTCATGTCAAAATTTAGGTAATAAACAAGAAGTTCTAAGGGTTTAAAATGAGTTTGGTAAGTTAGGAAATGTTTAGAATGGTTAAGTGTTCAACTAGTGAAAGGAACATGCATTAAGGTGTTTTAAGGTGTAAAAGGGACTTAAGCATTATTCTAGAGGATTTAGAATGCAAAAGAATGTTTTGGGACATTTCAAGATCATGGTGAGATTGTATTTAGGACTTGTGTATTGTTGGTGAAAAAAAAGGGATGAAGTGATTTGTTGCATGGGAAGCTATAAACTTGTAATGATGTTCAAAGAGTTGTTTAGGAAGAAAAGATGCTTGGGAGATGATGTTGTAGTGGTGAGGAAACATTATTGGCATAGTGGTTATCATAGGTATGAAACACCACTTAGAAAACCAAGGAGAAAATATCATAAGTGTAAGGAATTTTGGTATGAAATGAGTAAGTGTTTAAGGAGATAGAAAATGAGTTTCATGGATGTTGTATGAGGGTGTAAGTGTACCAAATGATGTTAGAACACATTAGGAGGCTTTAGGAGAAGTTTGGTGAAGATTTAACAATTTTTGGACATGTTTTGGTGGCATCCGACCCAGGGGTCCGAACCAAGTTTGGGTCGGACAGCCTCTGTTAAACGCCAGTAAAGAGTTCTGGAACGGTCCGACCCAGAGGGCTTGGGTCGGACGTGTAGGTTCAAAGGATGGTAAATGCTCTAGAATGGTCCGACCCATATGGTTGAGTCGGACATGGGTCGGACAGGTAGAATTTTTCAAAACCCGAAAATCACTGGAAGGGTCCGACCCAGTTGGTGAGTCGGATGGTGGGTCGGACAGACAAAAAACTTAATAAAAAAAACAGTAAAGGAAGTGGCAAATGTAGTTAACCATAGGGGGTATATTGTAGGTAATGAAGGATTAGTTTGGGCATTAAAACATGTCATATAATCATGTTAAACATTTAGTAAATTTGAAGTTAAGTAAATTAATTAACCGACGTTATTAATCATGTATAGGAGTGACCTACGGTGGAAACAAATCGAAGCAAGGACCAAGGTATGGTTTTCTTGCAGTCTGCTGCCTACCGGTTTACACCGGCTTATGTGTTGTTTGTTTTTCTGTGTGTTTATGACCTTGTAAGACTTAAGTCATGTAATGAGTTTGCAGTTGTTAAATATTATTGTATTGTTACGTATGACTCTCTCTTCCCTTGTGTGTGTCTAACACTTAACCAGTTGTTTGTGAATTGTTTATTGAGTTCAATGTTGAACTACTAACAAGTGCTAACGGGGGAAGTGAGGAGTCCGGTCTGTTCCGGCCACGCGTGTGAGTATGGGAGTCGATGTCATAACCGGTTCGATTCTCTTTGTATGTTGTGGTTGTGAGAAGGGCAAGAATGTGACGAACACAAAAGGTCAAAGCAGTCCAGACCTTAGACCCCGGCCCAGACCCTGAGTCTCCTTCAGGACCCTGTTCGGGCTCCAATTTGGGCACCGGGCATCGACCCGGGTCCTAGGCCCCATGACCGGGTCCCATATCCCAGCCCCGCACCCCATGACTGGGTCCCATATTCCGGCCCCGTGCTCCGTGACCGGATCCCGCGTCCCACACTTTGGGACCGGAAGGCTTTACAAGGAGAAAAGTGCCGAAAATAGGAGGGTTGCTCCAATAAAGTAATACCACATGTACAAGGATTAAGAGATAGACTTCACCCTTGAAGGTCTATAAATAGAGATGAGAGGCTCATTTGTAAAGGGACACAAGATTAGAAGAGAGAGAAAGCACTAGAAAGCTCTCCAAAGTTGTAATACTAAAGGAAGTAATAAAGATATTGTCAATGAGTGGATGTAGGCTGGATTATTAGCCGAACCACTATAACTCCCGGTGTTCTATTAGTTTGTGAGAGGAGAGGAACCAAATTATGTATTTTCATTTGGCGCCGTCTGTAGGAATCGGACATTAACCACGATCCATCCACAGGTTCGAGAAAAAGTTCTGCATTACAAAGCTCTTGATTCCTGGAGATTTGAGGTACGACAATCTTATAAGAAGAAAGAGAAGATTATGTCAATAATGAGAAAGTCATTTACGATAGAAGCAGTCGATCCACCCTTCCGACAACCTCAAGAAGGTTATCTATGAAAAATAAACGACGTCGACAAAGTTAGTCACAATCAAAGACGATCGATGGATCCATCCACGAGGAATCGATTATGGAAGCTCCGATTGGCTTTCGATCAAGATAATGCAAAATCAGAGTTTTGCAATTTGGAGCGGATAAAGCAAAACAGGAGATTCTCGGTTGAAATTTAAAGAGGATAAGGCACGTTGAACAATCGAGGCTCCAAAAGAATTTAACCACGAAAAAGAATAGTTATCCGATCAGGAAGTGAAGCCGGAAAGATCCATCCCATCAAATCCATTCAAAGTTCCGTTTATACTATCTGGAATTCGAAGTACGATAAGCAAGTGAGACTCGAAAGAACGCCGGATTACATCAAAGCGGGGATCTCGAAGATCAAATTCTCCACGCAAAGTCACGAAAAAAGCGAATTCATTTATCCGAGGAGATTGATTCGCCTCCGACTCTCAACGAAGGAATTGATCTTCAAGGAGGTGATAGGCGGAAGAGGTGTTTAAGAAGAAACATTACGATGAACATAGTTCTTGATTTTTGGGAGAATAGACATGCGACAATCCTATAGCAGCAAGGGAGCATAAATCAGGAAGGTCAAAGAGAGAAACGAGGAGAATAAGATGTCACTCGCGGCAGAATCATTCTACTAAAAAAGGAGCTCCCGCGAAAAAATTTGTCAAGGTTTTCGGTCAAGGCTACAACAAATCAATGGCGAAGGATGGCGCGGACTGGCATTGTTGAACATCAGAAGCGAAGAAGAAACCTGACTCTACTGGTCAAAGCCTAAGCCACTTCTCCAAAAGTCAGATTCGCTGGAAGCGGAAAATATCGGAGCAGGACGCAACCTTGATTCCAAAGGTTTACAATCAAAATGCGAGGCCAACAGCGGCTGATCCAGGACGGAATAGGTCGAACCATGTCAATCCGTAGAATCTCGCAGTCTCAAAACTTGGAAAAAGAAGGTTGACACGCCTGGATGATATCCAACCTCAGGCGATGTCAGGTTCTAAACAACCGACGAAGAATAGTTGAGGCGAAAGATCGAATTCAGAAGTCCTTCAAGCTTGATCAGACAATTCATTTTGCTTACCTTTGTGCTTTGATCATTATTTTGTCTTATTTTAAATATCATTAATTATCAAGACTAACAGACTCCTTGGTCAAGGAGGCCTGGAGGCAACAATTCGTGAAAGTTCAAAGTCATCAGAGACGCGGCGCAGCTTTGGCCGGATATTTCTTCTCTTAGCCAGGCATAGCTTCAACCGGGCATCTTTTCTCTTGGCTAGACGCGGCATCAACCGGCGTCTCTTCTCTTAGCCAGACATAGCTTCGACCGGGTGTCTCCCCTTGGCCGGGTGCAATGACGACATTATCGTCTTAATTTGAGACCGGGAGCAACGAGCAAGCGCATCTTGCCCAGGCGCCGATTTCAGCGTTTCCAGGACTAAGCAGTGACCCCAAGTGTTATCTTGACCAGGCAGTGACCCCGCTCAGGCTGATCCCGAAATAATAAGATCCAAGCATAGGCAAAGCAAGATCAGACATGCGGCGGCGGTCTTGGCCACATCAACTTCCTTGGCCGCATCGACTCTCTTGGCCGCATCAACACAGCCCATGACCGGATGGCAGCCGGACTTCCTTGGCCGCATCGACTCTCTTGGCCGCATCAACACAGCCCATGACCGGATGGCAGCCGGACTTCCTTGGCCGCATCGACTCTCTTGGCTGCATAAACACAGCCCATGACCGGATGGCAGCCGGACTTCCTTGGCCGCATCGACTCTCTTGGCCGCATCAACTCAGCCCATGACCGGATGGCAGCCGGACTTCCTTGGCCGCAATAGATTGCCTTGACCGCACCAAGCTTCCTTTGCTGCACCAAAATTCCTTTGCCGCACCAAGACCAAGGCCGGATGATGTCCCCAACTCAAGACCAAACGACGTCTTCCCTCCAAGCAAAACTAGGAGCCGATTGAATCAAAGAGGGACCGGAGTCTCAAATCCAAGATCAAGGCACGAATTCCCCAAATCATCGACAATCGACAAAAGTTTGAAACAAGCGCTCCAAGGCAAAAGCTTAAAGCAAAGAGCTAATAATGATGTAAGAACGGAGCGCCCGAAGCTGATCACGAGAGATAAGTTCATCAACTTTCAAAATAATAGCTTAATATATGCGATTGGTCAAGCATGATGTCTCCTGTTAAGACTTACGCTTTCAGATTTCTAAAGATGCAATTAGTTTCTACTAAGTTAAGAATTCGATCGAATATCAGCTGTTTACCGCACAAATGCGAGGATGACATTCATCTATCTTCAGCGAATGACCTTGTTGCTGATTGGTACATGTCGACCAACAGTGTTATATTGTTTGAGCTTTGCGGAAATCTATTTTGAAAACCTTCTTTAAAGTCTCAAAGGTTGTTCCAAAAAATTCCTTCTGTCGTAATTTTTGCTCAGTTCTTACAAACTATCTTCAAACATCGCTACTGCAACATCGTTTCAGTTTCTTCGTGAATCATTAAAACGGGCCGCTTCTAATCAACTGCTCTGGAAAAACTCATTTTTAGCTTTAGAATAACACTTTTATTTGTAAATCGGTGATTCATGCTTTAGTCCATTGCTGGATTAACCTTCTTCTTTATCAAGTAAGGGGTAAGATACGATTCCGGCCCGAACTAAATCTTTGGGGCACGGTTATGTTATTTTTTCCCCATCTGATTTGCTTCAGTATAGTAAAACACAATTTCTAACCATAATTAATTAGTATTTCTACTGCTTAGTAAATTGCGCCTTTCCTCGTTCTTGACTTGCCAGACTATTTGGCTACTATTCATTAGTGTTATGAGTACATCTAACTATTTGCTTACTTCTGTCACATCTTTTTCATAAATCTTTAGATTAAAAACTTTTTGCTGGCGTTGGATATTACGAAATACTGCACTATTCGTCTATTGCTAATGGTTATACTGTTTTACATCTATTTTACACCCATGCTATTACCTGATCAAAACCTAGTTTTTTCACTGATATGTCATTCATGGCTTGAAAATATCCTTTGGACACTTTACTCCTGTTTTGAGCTATTTATTTTATTATGTGATTTCATCAAAAGGGTAAGCATGTGTTATGTTTCATTACATTAATCGGATTTACAGCGTCTGTCTTCAAAAGCTGTACAGTTTGCTACAATCTTTAAAGTTAAAGTAGCCGCCACTATTATCTCAGGATAAATTTTTTACACTTGCTGTTTTGTGGTGGACTTGGTTCAGTTTTGATTTTTTGTCATGTCTTCAAAACAACATGGCTAAAGCTGTTCTTGTTTTGCTTTCAGCCCTCCCATATACTTTGGATGAAGTGCTATAGCTTTCTTTCTGACCAATTCATGTATATTTTAGAGCTATAAACTTTCAGCTTCATGGTATAACAATTCAAATCCTTGTTTGAAGAACACTTTTTTCTTGTTACATTGTTAAAAATATGCGATAAACACGAGTGTGTGATTAGTCTGATCAAATGGTTCAACTCCACTTGTCTTTTGTTGCTATTACTCATCCGGTTACTGCTATTATTTATTTTTTCCTAAGTGATATTTTACACATGTGAGATCTGTTGCATAGACAGGTAGGCTTTTCTTTTAGTTTTTGCTGCTAGCTGATAAATAAACATGCTAAGAATACTTTAGAGTTGTGGGAAATTATTTTGATTCTAGTTGAGTCCATTTGAGCCTGATAGAGGTCTAGTAAACGTACACAAATCAAGCGCAATGCAAACCTCTGCTTACCACCATTCTTACTGCTAGGATAATGTTTGTATTCAACAGATTTTTACGGCCACAAAGAAGTATGCCAATCTGGTCCTTGCTGCTAGTACAAGCTTTGTTTTAATAGTTTTTTCTGGCCAAAATTAATCTCTACCTATGTTCGTGTTCACCTGTCATTCACCTTTGTGATCAGTTTTTAAGCTATAATTACCACTGTTTTACACTGTGTCATTCGGCTGTAAATTAAATTTTCTATGGGCAGGTTTTACGAATAGATTAAAAACTTACTTGCTCTTCTTTTGAATAAGAATTCCATGTTAATAAAGACATTTCAGTGGTCTTTACCTTTCAAAAAAGCACTTCCAACGAGTATTTGCGTTGGTATGTAAGCAATCCTGTGTTTAAGCTTTGAGTAACTTCAGTAATTATTTGCTCTGAGGTGTTCTGGTAGTTGGTATCTGCAACCTCAAAATAAATGCGACAGGTCTAGCTTGCTAGTTTTTCCAGATAACCGCTGCACTATCCTTACTTCAACTTTTGCTTTTATTTGATCTGCACAATTCACAAGTTTCCTTAAAAGGCTTGCTTTGGTTTTCATATTATACAATCTATAAACATCAATAGATTAACCATATTCAGGATTATCAGATGATCAATTTTCCTACTATCTTTGTTCAGGGTGTCATAGGCTCTCCTTTGCTCTAAATTTGTTATCTCTTCCACAGACTCAATGCTTTTACATTCTGAAAACACAAGAGGTTAATATTATCAGTGTAGTATAATCTGAAATAACATACTCGGGGGCCCAAGTGTCCCTGGCTGCTCAAAGCTTTTGCCTCTAGTATATAATGCTCATATGGTCTTTTCTCTTTTACCACTAGCTAATACATCTTAAAACCTGTTCATAAGTAATTTGGCTTCTATTTATTAATATTGGTCGACATATGCTTTCAATGTTTAAACTTGTAGATTTTCTATGGCTTTAGTGTTTGTTACGGTTTATTATATCACAGTATGTTATACAACTCCACTACCGATAGTCTAAACATGATATAGTCTGTTTGGGTAACCACTCCTTTGCTGTCATACAAAAGTTGTTTTTCTTGTTAAAGAACTGGTGAAGGGGGCAACCTGTTTTTCACAGTTTACAGGTTATATGCGAGGATGCTCTGCACCAGGAACTCCTTCATGGGAGCCGGTCCATACGGCTCCAGAAGTACTTTGGTGACCTCTCTATCCAGAATAACGCAAGTAAGAGGAAGATTGGTGCGGTAGTTAAAAGCAGATTTTCCAAGTATCATCCCCGCGCACTACTCCCAGCAGCTACTTTCACCATTTCAATCTAAGGAGCCGGATACAAACAGGAAGACGCAAAGAAAATGAGTTCAGAGTTAACAAGGTCTAGCTCATATCTTGCCGCATTCGATCCCAGGCAGCACATGGCAGTCTTCAAAAGTCAACTTCTCCAAACATAACCAGGTTAAACGCAACTATGCCTTGATCACGAAAAGACGATTTTGACAGCAATATATGGCACGACAATTGAAGCCCTAAGCATCAGTGCAGCCAGAGCGACTAGAAAAAGAATGAAGACCAGAATTTTATTATTCCCCGCTCCGGTACATTATTTTCAATGGGCAGAGCAAAAAGATTGGCTGAATCCGGGACGGCTGGATCCGGCTTAACGTCAGAAGAGAAAGTATATCCCAAGGCGTCAGGAAATATCTTGGGAAAGGGAGAAGACACAGGTAGCTCTGAATCCATGAAGCGGGACTTCTTTGGTTTGCTCCTTCAAAATAGCAAAATTCATCTCCATCAGAATCGCGGACCAAAAATAGCAAATAAAATCTCTTCCGCCAAAGGAAAGGCTGGTCTCGACCGGAGAATTGAAAGAAGGTTAAGCTTTTTGATCTCTAAAAAATTTCGGGTCCAATCTTCAAAAGAGCTTGCTGTAACCTTTATGGTCGCGCCCATGACCAAACCTTAAATCATTAAAAGGCAGTCCCCATAGGGAACAAGTTATTGGGCCGG
Source organism: Limonium bicolor (assembly GCA_023374045.1). Classification (NCBI taxonomy): domain Eukaryota; kingdom Viridiplantae; phylum Streptophyta; class Magnoliopsida; order Caryophyllales; family Plumbaginaceae; genus Limonium; species Limonium bicolor. Next base: position 55,860,684 of record CM041780.1, read on the forward strand.
CCACTCATCCAGAGAAGAAGGGTACACTTTAAAAGCATATAAAAATCTTCAAAGGTGCTAACTGAAATTCAAAAAAGTGCAGGTGATTTACTGGGGGGCTGATCACCCTCTGGAGTATTTAAAGAGAGTTTGAAAAGCAGGCTATCATGCCTTGAGAGAAAAAGTAAGCACCGGCCAACGAGCCGCAGGCTATATGCCTTGAAAGAAAAAGAAAGCACCGGCCAACGAGCCGCAGGCTATATGCCTTGAAAGAAAAAGAAAGCACTGACCAACGAGCCGCAGGCTATATGCCTTGAAAGAAAAAGAAAGCACCGGCCAACGACCCGCAGGCTATATGCCTTGAAAGAAAAAGAAAGCACCGGCCAACTAGCCGCAGGCTGTCTTGCCTTGAAAGTAAAAGAAAGCACCGGCCAACGAGCCGCAGGCTGTCATGCCTTGAAAGTAAAAGAAAGCACCGGCCAACGAGCCGCAGGCTATATGCCTTGAAAGAAAGCACCGGCCAACGAGCCGCAGGCACTCGTGCCTAGAAAAGTAACACTTTGGGTTGAAATGAAACCAGGCCATCGAGCCAACAAAAAAAAACCCACCTCTGGACCCATCAGGAGCTCTGGTCGCCTGTAATGGGTGAATTGTAAGGTGTGGGACGCCGCACCATACTTGAATCACAAGTACCATCCTTTGGCTAGCATAAGCAAAGTTGGGAAAATATATTATCTTTGTTCTCTCTTTAAGGGAATTATCATCATTTGGCTAGTAAAAGCAAAGACTTAATCATCATATTATTTCACCCTTTCAAAAAGAGAATGGTTCTTATTAAAAGAACCATTGGTCTTCTTTTTGAAGATCTTATTACGGACTTCTAGATTTCTGGCCTTCTTAAATATTATATATCAGAACATTAGGGGATCCATCCATCAAGATATATTATCTTAAAGATTTATGTCCCAGAATTTCCAATTTGTCAGATTCAGAAGAAAGACACTTGTGGGACTTTTGAATGTATTAATTGTACCTACTTTTTAAGTTCATTTTTCTTTGTAAAAGTAAAAGAAAAAGAACTTGTGGGACTAGGAGACAGGAGAAAAATGTAAATTTCTATCTCTCTTTTTTGTAAGTTCCACTTTTTAAAGTGCCAAAAAGCAGAACTTGTGGGACTGATGAGAAGGGCAAGAATGTGACGAACACAAAAGGTCAAAGTAGTCCAGACCTTAGACCCCGGCCCAGACCCTGAGTCTCCTTCAGGACCCTGTTCGGGCTCCAATTTGGGCACCGGGCATCGACCCGGGTCCTAGGCCCCATGACCGGGTCCCATATCCCGGCCCCGCACCCCATGACTGGGTCCCATATTCCGGCCCCGTGCTCCGTGACCGGATCCCGCGTCCCACACTTTGGGACCGGAAGGCTTTACAAGGAGAAAAGTGCCAAAAATAGGAGGGTTGCTCCAATAAAGTAATACCACATGTACAAGGATTAAGAGATAGACTTCACCCTTGAAGGTCTATAAATAGAGATGAGAGGCTCATTTGTAAAGGGACACAAGATTAGAAGAGAGAGAAAACACTAGAAAGCTCTCCAAAGTTGTAATACTAAAGGAAGTAATAAAGATATTGTCAATGAGTGGATGTAGGTTGGATTATTAGCCGAACCACTATAACTCCCGGTGTTCTATTAGTTTGTGAGAGGAGAGGAACCAAATTATGTATTTTCAGGTTGTTTTCCAATTTGGTTTCCAACCTTCCCTTTAGCTTAACCAAGGCTATTTTACTGAGTCACGTCGGGCCACAGGGGCATACTATGTGTTGTTCGGTGTGCTTGGATCACTATATCCGAGGCACCTTGTGTTAAGTTATCCATTCAATCGAAAAGGACGGTAACGAGTTATGTAACGAGCTTAGCATGAGTATGGCAACATTCTCTAGGCTCTCCATGGGAACTAATTGTATCGGTTCACTTCCTAAAAGGAAATGTCTTGTATGTTATGTGTGATGTTGTGTACAATACTCATGTTATGATATATGTATATGTTGTATGTTTTAAAAAGAATGCCATGTCATCATGACAATTAGTTGCGCGTATCCTGGTAGCCGATGGGCTGCGCGTTAACCATACCAGCCAAGGGTTGCTGACCCCCTCGGGGGCTCCATATTTCTTTTACTGCAGGATGAGGATCAAAGAAGCCGAATGGCTTTAGATTCTAGGATGCAAGATTACTTTTGAATATTTTTGGATGTTGGGCCCGGGATGCGCCTGTGCTCCCGTGGCGATATACTCCCTCCGTCCCGCTTTGACTGTCTCGTTTACTATTTGGACATGTCATTTGACTTCAATATTTAACATATAAGATAGCATAATTTTACAAATCTAAGTTTTACAATAGAAAGCTTATATGAAAAACTATATGTTGTAGAAATTTATTTTATAAAATTATTTTATCTTACATGTTTAATATTGAAGTGGAAAAACGTGCCAAAAAGTAAACAGGACACTCAAACTGGGACGGAGGTAGTATATTTTGGTTGTGAACAGTTTACAGTGATGGTTTACAGAGAAGGATGTAAGTAAATACTCGGTATTGTGTTTTTGTATATATGATTATTAGTTCTATGCTCGGGAGTCTGATCATCAGACCGATACACTTGTATTTATTCAGCCTTGTTAACCACGTGAGTGGTTGACGGTGTTGTAGCACCAATCGTTTAGTTATTGTATAGTTGTTTATTTTCCGCTGCGACTCCAGTTAATAGTAAGTGTGTAGTAGGTGTTACAAAAAGTGGTATCAGAGCGAAGTATCGCTCTGATGGCAAGAATACCGAGCTTAGGAATATACCAAGTTAGGAAATCTAACCATAGTTACCTAAGTGAACAGTTATGAGAAGATTAACCACTAACTAAGTGTGAAGATACCTTATTGTCGGGAAGATGTTACAACCGTTGGACCGATAAGTGTGCAAGCACAGTGCTAATAAATGTTCATGTGAATTCAAATGTTAGGTAGACCACGAGGTCGAGGCCGCGGGCGCGGCATTGGTGATACTGGGAACCAGGGGGAGAACCCTACGGCACAGGTCATGGCCGACGCTGTTGCGGCCGCCGTAGCCCAGATGGTCCCACAGTTATTGGCTGCGATGTAGCAGCAGCAGCAGCAGCAAGGCGGTGAGGGTCAATAAGGGCCACAACCGCAACCACAGCCGCGCGAGACCAACTGGGTCAAGGCGTTGGTGGATTTGAGACCACCGTCATTCAGTGGGGAGACCGACCCTAGTAAGCTGGAGGCATACATCTCCGAGATGGAGACCGCCTTCGAGACCTTGGACGTTCCTGCTGGTGTCAAGGTCCGACTAGCCGCTTACTATCTGAAGGGATTGGCTCAGACATGATGGAAGCTGGTAAGGGAGGGAAGAGTCGGTGATCATACCTTCCAGTGGAGGGAGTACACGGCCCTACTGCGAGCCAAGTACTACCCTATTCACGTTTAGGAGGCCAAGCGCCTAGAGCTTGACAGTTTGAGACAGGGAGACAAGATGATAGTTGATGAGTACTACACCGCTTTTATCGGACTCATCCATCTGCTGCCGGATTGTGAGCCTCGGTTTTAAACCCTATCCTATGTTGATGAAGTTGATTGGGATCTAGTCGGGTTTTAGCTCCACTTATAACCTAAGGTTAATAACTATGTCATATAACAATAATTATTAAATCCTATGCTAGCTCACTAGAACCTATTGTGAGTCGCCACCTAATTTTTACCTAGGGTAAATTAGGAAAGGTAGAGTTCGGGTTCGGGGGCTTGATATTCGACTTAATTAGGGTTCAATTACTTTCATTACCCCTAGAAGTCGTTTTTCCTCTACTTAGTTTAATTACGGCTTATTACGAGTCGTTTTAACCTAAGTGCGCGAGCTTCTGTTTTTTTTGTTTTTTAGCATTTTTTGACTGAAAATAAAAGTGAAAGTTGAAATTACCTAAACTAGGGTTTTGGAGGCAGAATTAGGTCAAATTTTGTTTCCGTCCGTAGCCACGGACCTAATGTCCGTAACCATGGACCCTAGTTAATCTATGTGAAAATAAAAGTCGAATTAAACAGAAAACAAAAATTTGAAAAGTCCGGGGCCACGGACAGGATGTCCGTAGGCCTGGACATAGTTTAACAAAACCAAAATTTTTAAAATTTTAAAATCCCGCCGCCGTCCGTGGTCCTGGACCATAGGTCCGAGATCCCGGACCACCCACGGCAGGGGTTTCATGGTGGTTCCCGAAGGTGTTTTCGGCTCAAAATTTATGCACGTGTAGCCTGAAAGGTATACAATTCGTTAGTAATTGAAAGATTGCAGTTTGAAGTCGAATTATGTACGAAACTTGACGAACAAGTAACAAGGTAGAAACAAAAGTAATTAGCAATACAGAAGCATAAAAAGGCTAGTTAGAACCCAAAATTTGACAAAGAGTTAATAAGGTCGTGGAGAGTTAGAAAAGTAGAATTGCAACCTGTTTTACCTTCGAATTTAGGAGGATTCTTCACGTCGGGATTCTTCGGAGGCTCCGATGGTGCCGGTTCCGGATTGAGTTCGACCCGAGCCTCTGGTTGTTGATTGTTGAAGGTGTTATTCACGTTTTGGAGGTGGTTTGGTTGATGTTTGATGATTGTTGATGTGTTGGGAGTTGAAAAATGTGTTTAGATGGTGATTTCGGGGGATTTTTGATGTGATTTTGGTGCTTGGATGTGCAAAAACGTGAAGAGAATGAGACGGCTGCCTTCTTTGAGGGTCTAGGGTTCTTGAGAGTCTTCTTTGATCATGGGATAAGGTTCCTTATATAGGCTTCCTTAAAGATAGAAAAATCCGGTAAAAACCAAGATTTACCGACATTTTAGCTTAAGGGCTTCCAAAAAGAATTTGATTATGAAATTTTACACATGGGTAAAGGATGATATTTCCGAATTTTCTAAAGTGGAATCGATTTTTTTGGACATTGGAATATTTTAAAATTCAATTCTTGTCAGATTCAATCAGAAATTGCTAGAAAATTATTGGAAATTCGAAAAATCAAAATTCCAACGCCATTATGCTTCATATGTCATCCTCTATCATGGGTTAAAATTTCAAAGCATTTTGAATTGATTTGACCCTTATTTGCAGGAGAGAGAAAGCCTATAGGGGGCTTAGGAGCCTTGAAAAATTACGAAAATGCCCCTGGAGATGACTAAGCTGTCCCTAGTACTCTAAAATGTGCCGATCGAATTGGGAACCCTCGTTACTAGCCTATTAGTAGAGACTCTCTTCCGGGGGGGTTGAAATTTTGGGTATAATAGATTGCCCCCCGTCAACTAGACTTTGTAATGGAAATGAAAAGGCTAGTTGATGCTTGAGTGATACCCCAAAATTTTGGATCTTAAAAGACCACACGTGCAATCCGACAAGCTGCGTCGAGCTATTCTAAGGCCCTGACTACCTATGAGTAAAGTGGAAGGGTGTCGAGCGGTTCTAAGGCGTCGACCACCTAAAGGTAATAATGAAGTAATGTCAGACTATTCTAAGGCGTTGACTACCTATAATGAATGAGATGATGTCAAGCTATTCTGAGGCGTTGACTACCTATCAGTGATTGAAAGTTGGTGTTGGGTCGAGTTCTTCTATTCGGGTGAGTTCTGCTGCTCTAGTGAGTTCTGCTGCTCTGGTGAATCTGAATCTTTGGCTGAGAATCTGTATCTCTGAAGAGTTTGTACCTTCGGCTGAGAATCTGTATCCCTGAAGAATCTGTGCCTTCGGCTGAGAATCTGTATCCCTGAAGAATTTGTACCTTCGGCTGAGAATCTGTATCCCTGAAGAATCTGTATCTTCGGCTGAGAATCTGTATCCCTGAAGAATCTGTATCTTCGGCTGAGAATCTGTATCCCTGAAGAATCTGTATCTTCAGCTGAGAATCTGTATCCCTGAAGAATCTGTATCTTCGGCTGAGAATCTGTATCCCTGAAGAATCTGTATCTTCGGCTGAGAATCTGTATCCCTGAATTATGATGAGGAGTCTCATACGAATAGATGCAATGGTCTTGATGAAAGTTAATTATGAAAGTGCCAAACGTGGCAATGAGGATGTGCATGTCAAAATACGATCAAAGTGTATGTAAGAAATTTGTCCAAAACAAGCAATTGCTGAAAGAGGTGCCAAACGTGGTAGTGTTTGAAGAATGATCTGTTTAATGAAAAGGAAAACGAAATTATCATTTCCTAACCATAGCCTTCGGACTTGTAATTTATCTCCTAGGAGATGAACATGCCATCGGTGGGGTATGGTGTATGATGTAAAGATAAGGTCTTATGTGGGCCTGTGATGTTTGATGTGGAGGTAAGGGCTTATGCGGGCCGGTGGTGTGTGATGGTGGTGGTGATGTTTGAGCTCTGGGTTCCAATTGGTGTTGTCATAGCAATTGTTTGAACCAACATTTGCCCCCAGTATTTTTCCCTTAAGACAATCTGAGCTAGAGTTCGTGGCAATCGATCGTTCCGATCGATTGCCCCCAGTATTTTCTTTTATTAAACGTGCGAACGAGTCTCGTCCTCACAGGGTCAGGGCTTATGTTTTTATGTGGTGCTTCCTAACCTACACTCGGCGTGTTTGGTGCTTGCACTCGTTCCTCACCTACAGTCACAACTTCTAGACCATTGAATTTGATATTTGACGGATTTACGCATTTGATCTGTTACTTTCACGTGATTGGACGCACAACTATCAAGTCGGAAGTCTTTAAAGCTTATAACGTGGCCACGGGGTGTGACGAGGGACAACGGGACCATGGAGGGATATTTGAGGTATGTGGAGCTTAAGTGGGTGACCAAAGCTGCAACTTGCGTCTTCTCCCAGATTCATCTTCCTTGTCTTGAAGTCGTCTAACTGCTTCATGTTGACGTTGTTTTTGAGCTTCTGGACTTGGACTTTTGAAGTTGTCCTTTACACCATTTCTCTTTTCGTCTTTTGGATTTCTTCGAGGCACTTCGGTTTTGCCTCTTTGTTTGATCCTTTCTTGACTTTGCCTTCGAGGTTCTTGTGTAGCCCGGTTTTGAGTTTTGAGAGCTATTTTGATTTGCGGATCACTTCGTCATGCTGATAGCGGCTTTGCTTCTCTGGACTGATGAAAACGTTATCTGAGAGTCAGGCTCCTCGCTTCCTTTGGTCACCGGGTTGGTTATTCATCACAGGCTGGCTTGCTCTGTGGAGCTTTGCAACATCGAAAAGGGATATATGAAAGGCTCAGCGGGGGTGCCTAGAGTTTAATGTCAGGGTTTACAAGCTTTTAGCTATGTGGTGTTGTACCTAGGTGCTTCGTCATTCCTGATAGTTGTGTATCTGTTTGTTGTTACTTTTCGCAGGTCTAAGAGTAAATTTACAAATTATCTCCTTCGGTCGGAGTTATGCCGTTTACCTCACCTTTGAATGTGGTCTCACCGGAGTCGTGTAAAAATGACATGCTCGTTCACTCTTGGTTTTTCCGCTCAAGTCACTCTCGTGAATTCTCACTCTGAGACTTGTTCGCATATTTAAACGAAAGGTGAAATGACGAACTTAAACTCAGATTGCCCCCAGTATTAATCCAGGGTTTATAACAACAATTTGACAAATGTAGACTTGAACCGCTTCGTGGGTTGCTTGGATGTTTTGGGGTGAGTAGTGGTGTTTGGTTGGACATGTTCATCTTCTTAGAGCAAAAGACAAGTCGTTTTGTTCAGTTGCCAAGAAATGACCGTTTCATGAACATTAGTTTTAAGAAATGTTTGCTAATGCGCAAGATGCAAGGTGAACGAACACATTTATTTTATTATCATTTTTGTGATTACAAACTGAAAAAGTCGAAAAAACTGAAATTTTCAAATCTAAACTTCATTAAAAGAGAAATGTGATAAACTTTCCACACAATTGAAATGAGTAAACAAAACACAGCTAGACTTTTGCCTACTCAACAAACTGGAGTCCTTGCTCGATAAGGTCTTCGATCTTGTGCTTCAATGCTTTGTACTCGTCAGTACTGTGTCCTGGTAGTTGATGAAACTGGCAGAACTGATGGAGATGTTCCCCGGCTTGGGTGATCCCAGGACTAGGTGTGAGAGGCTGTAGTAAGTCTAGCTCTTGTAGCTTCACGAGTGCTTGACTGAGAGGCCGGCCAATGTCGGTAAACTGTCTCGGTGCAGAGAACCTCTTGGATCGGGGTGAGGCCTTGACGCTCTGTTTTGCAGCACTGGGTTTTTGTATGGTGCTCACTCGGTACGAAACTTGAGCTACTCTGGCCGGTCCTGACTTAAAGGTCTCGATACTCACACCCTGGGCTTTGGGTTGTCCCAGCTTCAGCTCGCCTTTGTGAATCTTTTCTTCCATGACCCTTACCTGTCCCATCAGCATGTCGAAATTAGGGAAGTATGTGCAACTCAGCTCGTTGTTGTATTGTCTCTGCATATTGTCCACAATCATTCGAATTTGTTCTTGCTCATCCATTTTTGTAGGCATAGCAGCGGCTTTCATCCTCCACCGTTTGATGAAGTCGGACATTGATTCACTGTTTCCCTGCCGGGTACTGGCAAGGTCGGACCTGGTGACTTCAAGATTCTTAGCATACTCGAAATGGTGCAGGAAAGCCTCACAAACCTCTTCATAGGTTTTGGTGTTCATCCTCTGAGTCAAGTACCAACGTTGAGGTATTTCATCGAGATAACGGGCGAAAACCTTGGCCTTCTGCATGTCATTCAACCTGAGGATGGACATTTCCCTATCGAACATCGCCAGATGGACCTGTGGGTCTGAGGAACCCTTGTATAGAGCAAGTGTGGGTAGCTTCAACTTTAGAGGGAGATTAACCTTGGGGTACGATTCCATAGAAGAGTAATCGAAACCAGCTGGCTTGCTAGCTTTTTCCATGCGCTCAATCCTTTTCAGGGCCTTCCTTAATTCTGTAGTTAGTTGGCGGTCCTGGGCCTCAACAGAGTTAACTTCGATGTAGTCACGCTCGTTCCCAGAGTCAGCAATCTTTCCTGAAATGTTTTCCTGATGACCAACCTCAAGGGAATTGATTTTGCTTTTCAGCTCTTCGATGATGGTGACATACTTAGCCTCCATGTCATTAGTGGTGGACCTATGTTTCTGTTCCATGGCATCAAAGGCAGCCATGTACCTTTGCTCTAAGGCTGCAAACTGGGCCTCCATGATGACGGGATTTCCTCCCTCTACCATACTTGGGATTCGGGCTTATCTGTTGGAAAACAAAAGTGGATTGAGCTAAAATTCTGGACCGTGAAGAAGTTTTAGGTAAAAACTTGTTTGGGCTGCAAGAAAAGCATATGAGCTGGAATGTTTCGAAGATTGTGGGTAGGCACTGAGACCCGACATGGGCCGGAATGATTCATGAGCTGTGAACTAGTGCCTAGGCTGAAATTTTTGAAGAGCGTGATTCTTGAGCCGAATGTTCTGAGAATTGGGCGCTTGGGCCAGAATGTGTTTGGGCTAGAAGTAAAGCGCATGGGCCGAAGTGATTTCTAAACCATGTTCTGGATGTGAATTGGAATTTGGGCCGAGTGATTATGATTGGGCCTGAAGATGATACCCATGTCTAGGATCGTGGGTCAAAACCTGAGTGAAAAAGTCTTCCTGGACTAGAATGGGCCTCGAAAAGGAAAGGCCTGATGGATTTTTATGGATCGCTTTAGGTGGATTTGTTTTTTTTTCATGGGCCTGGAACTAAATTGATAATTCAAATTGGGCCGAAAGAGAGAAATCACCTAAGTCTAAACTTTTGGGCCGAAGCCCAAATGTTTCACATATCAAACCAAACAGCCTCTGGGCCGCAAACAATAAAGCCGTAAATTCAGGTTGGGCTGAGTTGATGTAGGAAAAGTTCCTATCAATTCCTAGGCTGGGTAGTGGGCCGATTGATAAGCCGCAGACTTATCATATTTTATGTGCTAGATTTAGTATTATATTTATCTAAATAAGGTTAAATATATGCTATTTATGCTATATTATGTATAAAGTCTATTATTTGTTCAGATTGTTGTTTTTATATGTTTTCCATGCAAGGAATGAATTTCTAATCAAAAGACCAAGTGGTGCCAGGCTTAGTGCTGGCTGTCCAGTTCACGACACAAGTTTGGAGCAAAACAGGAGAACTGCCGGGTGGCGCGCTGGGTGTCTGGTGTCAGGCGCATTCAAAGTCTGTGAGTGTGCCTAGCATCTGATGTCCGGCAGGACATCCGGCACATACTGAAAAGTCACCCCAGTTCGCCTGAAGTTAGCAGTTAGTTACCGTTAGCATACCAACCGATGCCGGGTGTGGTGCCGGGCATCCCATGTCCGGACAAGCGCCTTTTCGCGCGGATTTAGCGGTTTAATTAACGGTTAGACAACACATTTTGCACGTGGTGCCGGGTGTGATGCCGGGTAGCTCCTGCCCGGCATATGTATTGTTTCGCGCAGAATTGACGGTTTCGACCGTTAACAGTTAAGCACATTTCCCATGTGTGCCGGCTACCAATGATCCGCACGACGCCCGGCAAGAGACATTTTGAAGCCCTATAAATAGGCCGTGAGTCTTCATCATTTGGCACACTTCAACATCATAATACACTCCATTCACATCACCATTTCCGCACTCCTCCAAGGTGTTGGTGTCCAAGGAAGTTCTATGCAACTTTCCACGCGAAGAGAAGAGTCCATGGCGGGTTAAGGCTATATCAAATCTTCTTATCTCCTGTGTTTTCTCTCTCTCTATTTGTGTGGATGGTGGAGTAGGAATTCTTTGTTTGTTCTTTGGTTAGGGAATGAAACTCTCTTTGTAAAACAATGTGTTCTTCTTAATATAATTTCAAGTTTATTTTGAGTAAGGTTCTTAATGAAGGAGAATTGGTTGATCTCTTTTTCTCTTCATGCAATTCTTACTTGTGGAAGATAAAACCCAAGTAAGATAGGTTAGACTCTCTTAATGGTCTTCCTACTCCCTTTTTATGAGTTAAGAAGTTAGTAGTAAGAGTGAGAATTAACCCACTTTTCCCATTTCCTTGTTCATTTCGTGGCATGATATATGCTCGGATTGTTAATAGGGATGAGTCTTCTGTTTTCTACCCGGAAACTGGAGAAAGAATATGCATTATGACTATGCCGGATGCACTGCCGGGTAACCATTGTCCGGCGTATTCAATGTCTTTGAATATGCCGTGCAAGTGGTATCCGGCAGGACACCCGGCGTGATCAGTTGTTGGTTAATTCGAAGGCTTGTGTTATGTTTCGAATTCATATTGATACTTAGATGGTTTTACTCCCTAGATCAAGAATAATTTCATTGTAATTACCACATAGTTTAGTTAGTTTTAATTAGTTTAGAATTACATTCAATTTCCCCCCTTGCTTTAGAATAGGTCATTACCGGATTAGGACTAATTTTCTATAAGTCCCTTGGGTTCGATACTCTCGGTCGTATATATTTACACTATACTCCGACCGGGTTTTTATTTTGCTACCCGTAGTAGAGTTGTAGGATTAGGTTATTATTTTATTCATTTTGTATATATTACCTACTTAAATCTGTGTTAGCAAAATGGCGCCGTTGCCGGGGACTTGGAATTAGTCCAAGTCCTTAACCTGGTAATTGCCATATTATTCTTTCATTCTTTGATTTAATCTGTTGTTTTTTAATTGAAAAGAATGTGCCGGACTTAATGCCGGACGTGTTGTACCCGGCATAATCAGAGGAAGTCTGAAGCCGGATATGATTTGTCCGGCATGCCGCCCGGCTCGTTCAATTTATGCTATCTACATTTACTCCTCTTACAATTGTCTCACCCTTTGTTCAACTTTGTGCTCAGGATGTCTAATAGCATTTGGGTCGCAAAATTGCAGAGTGATGAGTCAGCCCTTTTCCATTTCCTACATATTTATGTGGTTAATGATCTCTACCCCCGTGAAGGAGAAATATTCATCAAGAGGAGGAAAATGAGGCCTGCCCTCGCCCATCACCGCCTTAGGACTACTGCCCGCATGAGTGTGATGCCCGTGGATGAACTTAGGCGAAGATACCCTAATATGGGTATCTTTACTAATAGGATTCACCAAAGGCCCCCCTCATATGCAATATTCACTAGTAGAATCAGGCGTGCTAGGTTTAGGGTTATATACTAGTTGTCTACCTTAGTATTTTCTTTATTTTTAGTTACTTTATTTTATGTGTTATGTACTCTCTAGTACGTTTTTATGTTCTTAGCATGTGTACTATGTAATGAACATATTATCTATCTTTTAATAATAATACTAGTTACATGTAGTATCTAAATCACATTTCCCCTTATTTTTCTGTAGGTACATTCATTTTTTTTTATATACGTGAATGCCACTTACAAGATCACATAGTCTCCCTGGATCCATCCTCGATTACAATCCAAAATAGAAAAGACATTCCATCACCTACGAAGGCAGCACAGAAATCACCATACCATGGCTGACATACCGGCAACCGTCAGGAACATCAACCGGCCTTCAAACCAAGGTCAACAACCTGCCATAGTCCTTCCCGCTCTTTCCCAAGCAGATTATGAGGAATGGCAGAAATTAAAGCCTTACCATCAAATCCGTTGTGTGAAAGAGTTAGGAATGTTCGATGGAACTAATCCTGACGAGCCGGGTGGTCTACTGGGTAACTTCAACCCGGCAGTATTGGAGGAAGTCCAATGCCGGGTGCCATACACCCACCGCGCCGGGTCCGGCACAACCAATTTTTTTTTTTTTTCCGTAACTATAATTATGTAATTATCTTAGAATTTTATTTACAAATATTATAGTGTTTTTGTGTTTCTCCTCCTGAGTTAAATAGGTGAATGCATCTCCGATTGCATAATCTTCATGAAGATTTGTGTGTCCGCAATCATGAGACAAAGAGGACATCGATGAAACCCAAACGCACTCCCTACACAATGGAAGCCAATACTAAAGGCGAATGGCACGCATTCTCTTCCTCAGCAGGCGAATGTGGAAAAGTTCGTGACTACACGCCCAGTGCTCCAAAATGCCAGATTTTATACCACCTGAGGAAGCAGAACGGGCGAGACATCAACCATTCGCATAGAGCATAAGTCAATGACGTTGTTAATGCAGCAACTTTTTGCTCAAACTATGACCGCCTGGTCAACTCCCATCTCCAACGCCAAACATGATCAACGGGAGTATGCGAGATAGGTAATACCTCTGCCGAATTGCCAAGGCTAAGTGTAGGGCATCCCCACGCGTCTAGTCTTCTTGCACCACAGGGGAGTCATTTTCTTCTTAATTACTTTTAATTTTCTTTATTAAAGTCTTTCTTTATTTATTTTTCTTTTTCTTTTGAAACACTGGGGACAGTGTTCCTGCCAAGTGTAGGGCAGGGACCCCCCTTAAAAAAAATAAGTTTTTATTAATATGCATAAGTTGTGAGTTTTATCGATGTTTTACTAAACTTTTTGCATGTTTTTGATTAAGATGAGATTCGGAATGAATAAAAGCTTGTTCTCTCAAAAGGTAAGCTTTCTAATGACTTGTAGATTCCTGTTTTTAACTTTTTGATTCTCTTTTTAACATGAGTATATGATCTTTCCCTAATTCTTTCCTTTATGTATTTCTGGGTATTTATTTCTTTTCTTTTCAAATTGTGAAAAATCTTTGGGTGAAAATCTTAAAAGGGTTTTGTGCAAAAGAAAGAAGAAGAAAAAAAAAAAAAAAGAAAGAAAAAAATCTTCTTCCAAAGGAAAAGCATTATATTCCTTGAGGTTGCAAAATGCCTCAGAATAAAAGCAAGAAAAGAGGTTTTTCCTTTTATTTTTTCTCCTAAATTCCCCGTTCTTCAATGTAGAAAAAAATCATGGTTGATTCAGAAACCCTTGCAAAATAGGGCTGAATAATAAAAACCAATGATGTGTGTCTTGGCCACATTCAGAAACTCTTGAAAAATAGAGCTGAATGATGGAAACCGGAAAAAAGGAGAGATTACAAATCCCTTATGCAAAATAGCCCAAAAGTTTTTGATCGATTTTGAAAGTCTTTATTTTATACCCATTAGTATGTTTTGATGGATAAGGATGATTAAGTGATACTTATGAAATAGAGTCAGGGAGTTAAGAATATTTATCTTATTGTCATTCTAAAGTCTATCTGTTTTGTGCATAAGTAATTACTCCTTTCTAATCTTGTTTGCTCGAGGACTAGCAAAAGGTAAGTGTAGGGCCTTGATAAGCCGCAGACTTATCATATTTTATGTGCTAGATTTAGTATTATATTTATCTAAATAAGGTTAAATATATGCTATTTATGCTATATTATGTATAAAGTCTATTATTTGTTCAGATTGTTGTTTTATATGTTTTCCATGCAAGGAATGAATTTCTAATCAAAAGACCAAGTGGTGCCAGGCTTAGTGCTGGCTGTCCAGTTCACGACACAAGTTTGGAGCAAAACAGGAGAACTGCCGGGTGGCGCGCTGGGTGTCTGGTGTCAGGCGCATTCAAAGTCTGTGAGTGTGCCTAGCATCTGATGTCCGGCAGGACATCCGGCACATACTGAAAAGTCACCCCAGTTCGCCTGAAGTTAGCAGTTAGTTACCGTTAGCATACCAACCGATGCCGGGTGTGGTGCCGGGCATCCCATGTCCGGCACAAGCGCCTTTTCGGCGGATTTAGGTTTAGAACGGTTAACGGTTAGACAACACATTTTGCACGTGGTGCCGGGTGTGATGCCGGGTAGCTCCTGCCCGGCATATGTATTGTTTCGCGCAGAATTGACGGTTTCGACCGTTAACAGTTAAGCACATTTCCCATGTGTGCCGGCTACCAATGATCCGGCACGACGCCCGGCAAGAGACATTTTGAAGCCCTATAAATAGGCCGTGAGTCTTCATCATTTGGCACACTTCAACATCATAATACACTCCATTCACATCGCCATTTCCGCACTCCTCCAAGGTGTTGGTGTCCAAGGAAGTTCTATGCAACTTTCCACGCGAAGAGAAGAGTCCATGGCGGGTTAAGGCTATATCAAATCTTCTTATCTCCTGTGTTTTCTCTCTCTCGATTTGTGTGGATGGGTGGAGTAGGAATTCTTTGTTTGTTCTTTGGTTAGGGAATGAAACTCTCTTTGTAAAACAATGTGTTCTTCTTAATATAATTTCAAGTTTATTTTGAGTAAGGTTCTTAATGAAGGAGAATTGGTTGATCTCTTTTTCTCTTCATGCAATTCTTACTTGTGGAAGATAAAACCCAAGTAAGATAGGTTAGACTCTCTTAATGGTCTTCCTACTCCCTTTTTATAGTTAAGAAGTTAGTAGTAAGAGTGAGAATTAACCCACTTTTCCCATTTCCTTGTCATTTCGTGGCATGATTATGCTCGGATTGTTAATAGGGATGAGTCTTCTGTTTTCTACCCGGAAACTGGAGAAAGAATATGCATTATGACTATGCCGGATGCACTGCCGGTAACCATTGTCCGGCGTATTCAATGTCTTTGAATATGCCGTGCAAGTGGTATCCGGCAGGACACCCGGCGTGATCAGTTGTTGGTTAATTCGAAGGCTTGTGTATGTTTCGAATTCATATTGATACTTAGATGGTTTTACTCCCTAGATCAAGAATAATTTCATTGTAATTACCACATAGTTTAGTTAGTTTTAATTAGTTTAGAATTACATTCAATTTCCCCCCTTGCTTTAGAATAGGTCATTACCGGATTAGGACTAATTTTCTATAAGTCCCTTGGGTTCGATACTCTCGGTCGTAATATATTTACACTATACTCCGACCGGGTTTTATTTTGCTACCCGTAGTAGAGTTGTAGGATTAGGTTATTATTTTATTCATTTTGTATATAGTTTTTCCTACTAAAATCTCTGTTAGCACCGATCACACAAGCAGACAAGGCCCATACAAATTCCACATGTCCTCACTTGACACTTATCCAATTCGGGTATGGATCGATCCGGAGAGGTGCTTGGGGCGTGGGCCCAGGTCACCACAAAGGAATAGGGCTTGCACGCTATTCTCTTTGGGCTTCCCCACTTTTTTAACATCACCTGAAGGTGTGTGTCTACGGTCGGGTCTTTGACTGACCAAACAATGGGCTAGGTAAGGGCACTGCCAGGAAAACGCTTGGGGCTAAAGCCCAGGTATTAGGGGGATGTGGTTAGACGACATCCTCCTCTTTTCCCTCGCTTATTCACATCACCTAAAAGGTGTGAGTCCCTGACAGGGGACCCTCAAACGGGTCCCGGGGTGGAATAGGTTTGCGTGGACCCTCGCTCTCATATGATGCAAAGGTACATAAATTTAAATTGCGCACAAAAGTAAACAAACAAATAATTAAAGCCATAAATAAACATTTTCGAGTTAAGCCCTCTTTCTTAAAATTAAACAAGTTAAAATTAAGAAGTTTGTCCCCAGCAGAGTCGCCATTCTGTGAGCCTCGATTTTAAACCCTATCCTATGTTGATGAAGTTGATTGGGATCTAGTCGGGTTTTAGGTCCACTTATAACCTAAGGTTAATAACTATGTCATATAACAATAATTATTAAATCCTATGCTAGCTCACTGGAACCTATTGTGAGTCGCCACCTAATTTTTACCTAGGGTAAATTAGGAAAGGTAGAGTTCGGGTTCGGGGGCTTGATATTCGACTTAATTAGGGTTCAATTACTTTCATTACCCCTAGAAGTCGTTTTTCCTCTACTTAGTTTAATTACGGCTTATTACGAGTCGTTTTAACCTAAGTGCGCGAGCTTCTGTTTTTTTGTTTTTTAGCATTTTTTGACTGAAAATAAAAGTGAAAGTTGAAATTACCTAAACTAGGGCTTTGGAGGCAGAATTAGGTCAAATTTTGTTTCCGTCCGTAGCCACGGACCTAATGTCCGTAACCACGGACCCTAGTTAATCTATGTGAAAATAAAAGTCGAATTAAACAGAAAACAAAAATTTGAAAAGTCCGGGGCCACGGACAGGATGTCCGTAGGCCTGGACATAGTTTAACAAAACCTAAATTTTTAAAATTTTAAAATCCCACCGCCGTCCGTGGGTGTCCGTGGCCACGGACAACCGTCCGTGGTCCCGGACCATAGGTCCGAGATCCCGGACCACCCACGGACAGGGGTTTTATGGTTGTTCCCGAAGGTGTTTTCGGCTCAAAATTTATGCACGTGTAGCCTGAAAGGTATACAATTCGTTAGTAATTGAAAGATTGCAGTTTGAAGTCGAATTATTTAAGAAACTTGACGAACAAGTAACAAGGCAGAAACAAAAGTAATTAGCAATACAGAAGCGTAAAAAGGCTAGTTAGAACCCAAAATTTGACAGAGAGTTAATAAGGTCATGGAGAGTTAGAAAAGTAGAATTGCAACTTGTTTTACCTTCGAATTTAGGAGGATTCTTCACGTCGGGATTCTTCGGAGGCTCCGATGGTGCCGGTTCCGGATTGAGTTCGACCCGAGCCTCTGGTTGTTGATTGTTGAAGGTGTTCTTCACGTTTTGGAGGTGGTTTGGTTGATGTTTGATGATTGTTGATGTGTTGGGAGTCGAAAAATGTGTTTAGATGGTGATTTCGGGGGATTTTTGATGTGATTTTGGTGCTTGGATGTGCAAAAACGTGAAGAGAATGAGACGGCTGCCTTCTTTGAGGGTCTAGGGTTCTTGAGAGTCTTCTTTGATCATGGGATAAGGTTCCTTATATAGGCTTCCTTAAAGATAGAAAAATCCGTTAAAAACCGAGATTTACCGACGTTTTAGCTTAAGGGCTTCCAAAAAGAATTTAATTATTGAAATGGTATAAACCCCAAGATCCTCACACCGTCCTTTCACGTAATTTAATGATTGGGATCCTAATCTATTGCTGAGTTCTACCGAGTTACCTTGTTACCGAAAGGGGGAGTGCAAGAACAGGGATGGAAAGAGAGGTTTGTAACAACACAATGTAACAGTGAAAATTCTCAGGTATGTTCGCCTGCCTTTTATTGAAGGGTGAATCCCTATTTATAGTGTTCCTGTTGTGCCAGGTTGGCACAAAAATATCTTGGCAGACTTACAAAATATCTGATAAATATCTTAGGATAAATATCTTATCCTAATCTCCCTACCGACCGGTCACAGACGACCAGCCGCTTATTTATATTCTACTTGGTGACCGGCCTCAGGCGACCGGTCGCTTATTACACTGCATCTTACATTCCCGGGCGACTGGTCGTAAACGACCGGTCGTGGCGACACTTTT
Organism: Limonium bicolor; assembly: GCA_023374045.1. NCBI lineage: Eukaryota > Viridiplantae > Streptophyta > Magnoliopsida > Caryophyllales > Plumbaginaceae > Limonium > Limonium bicolor. The sequence continues at coordinate 55,878,925 of CM041780.1, forward strand.
GATAGCCGGCCATTGGCGATTAGTCGCTCTCTACGCCATGTTCTAGGACTCTTGGTGGCCGGTCGAAGGTGACCGGTCGCTGCTTGTGTTCTGTTTGGGCTTTGTTGGGGGCTCCGGTCGTTGCCCTGGCCTTACTAGGCTATTGCTCTTTCTTTAAAGCCTCTGGACATATTTTCCCTTCTTCATCAGTCCCACAAGTTCTACTTTTGGCGCTTTTGTGAATAAAGTAGAACTTAGAACTTGACTTTCTGGCCCGGTTTGGGGAATGAAAAATTTTTTCCCTTCGCGGCCTAACCTTCTTGTTTCCCATCTCCTAGTCCCACAAGTCCCGCCTTTTTTCTCGGACAAAAGGATGGGACTTCTTTGGCCCGTGCGATGCGCGTGCCATGGCCGTGCTACACACGCGTCTGTGCTTGTACGAAGTGACCGTTGTAGAATTCCTATCGTTTCACGCACGCCAGCCGTCACTGCAGAATACGCAGAGTCCCTGCAATTTTCCTGTAAAAAGCTTTTTTTTGTTTGCTTTTACGCTTTAAATGTTTCCGAAATTATTTTACCGCCTTTAAAAGGTTTTCAGGAGGGCGACGCTTTCTCTTTCCTCCGATCTTTTACTCTTCTTAGGTTTTCGAACTCTCTTTCTTCTTTCGCCTCGCTTTTTCCGCTTTCTTTCCCTCTCTCTTTGCTTTGCTCCTTCCCTGCTTCACTTCGCTGCTTCGATGGCGTCTTCTAGCTCCAAATCGTCTCGCGTTCCTGCCAAAAGTGCCATTGTGGGCTTCAAATCGGATGGGAAATTCCGCCCGACACTCTTGAAACCTACGTCCGCTTATTCCAGTAATTGGGAACCGTTGCCCAGCATTCTAGATGTTAAGGCTCTCGATTCGCTTCTCGCGAAGGTAGACGTTCCCCTGGGGACTCAGATTTTCCTTCCCTCCGAAGATTCGCATCCCCTAGACGACTTCGGCCGTGGGTACGCCGTGTATTCCGATTTCTTCTTGCGTGGGATGACGGTTCCTCCCCACCCGTTCGTGATGGGGTTTCTAATTCGCCGCTGGTGTACGCTTGCTCAGCTTCACCCGAAGGCGGTGTGTCATCTCCATGCTTACATTGCTCTTTGCGCCGAGAAGGGGGTTGCGCTTTCTGCTACGGAGTTCGTCCAGTTCTTCACTAGCAGGGTCGACTCCAATAATTTGACCATATCCGGTCGGTCCGGATATTCGCTTTTTGAGTACAAGAAGCTCGCTCACCGCTGGAGCGCACGGTGGTTTGTCATCGTCCCACCCACCGGGAGGTATCTCGGGGTCGCCTATTGCCCCTCGATTATCAAGGGTTCCTTGCATAGTCCTACAGTACCGAAGTCGGAGCTTACCATGTCCCGGGCCCTGAAGGTGGTGGCCGACCTTCATCCGAGCGTGGAGGACTTTTTCACCGGTCCGCGCCTGGCCTCGCTTGCGCACTCTGAGGGTAAGATTTTTCCCCTCCCCTTTCTGCTTTCTTTATCGCTTTTGCCTTGTCCCAGATTTACCTGTCTCTTTTTTGTCGCAGATTTTCCTCAGCTTGGGGCGAAGGTTGGCCCCTTTCATAGCTGGCAACTGGTGTCCTTCAAGACCGGGGAAGGGAAGGTGGACTACTACGCCACCCTGGAAGCTGTGGAGGAGTCGGCTCTTCGTGAGGAAGGGGCGGCTGTTGTTGGTCGGAAGAGGTATGGGGGCGAAGCTGATCACCTGGCAAAGAAGCCGAGACCGGCGAAGGATGGGGAAGGGGGGTCTCCTCGGACTCCGGAGGCCCGGTCGTCTGACACTGCAAACCACCAGGTACTTGGTACACTAGTCCAGGTTCCGGCCGTCGGGTATTTCTTCCTCTCACGCCCGGGTCAGATCTCAATCTTAGTCCGTGGGACGAGAGAGGGCGTGCATGTGCGGTCTTATCCTTCGTGTTCCACCTGTTCTGGTCTTCTTCGTTGATTTATTCTTTCGTTGCCTTGGCTGCTACCTGCCGCTAATGTCTGGCTTCATTTTCCTGTGCTTACCTGCTTTTGTATGTTTCTCCGCTTTGCAGCTCCCGAGGCTGAGAAGGCCAGGGCCAAGGAAGGAGTCGGGCGTCCCGGCGCGGGTGAGATGCCGGGCCAGCCGTCCGCTATCCAGCATCGCCAGAAGTCCCTTGCTTCGAAGGGTAAGGTGAAACACATGGCCAAAAGGACGAAGGCCTCTGACATAGTGCACCTCGATGAGTCAGGTGCTTCAGATGCGGCTCCTCGACGGGAGTCTTTGGAGAAGGCTGCTCCCTCTGGGCCCGGGACTTCTCTCCCGGGGGGAGGCGTTTGCGGGATGGGTGTTATGCCGGGCGCAGCCAAGGAGGTGCCCCCGGGCCCCGAGGCGATGAAGGATGCTGATACCGCCACACCGTCTTCACCTCCTTCGCCCACCAGTGGCTCTTTCTGTGGGCCTTCTGGAAAGGAGGGATGGTTCTACCACCACGGCCAGCCTCTCCCTTTATTGCCTGTGACCGAGTCGTCTTCCTACTCTGACCTATGGAAGGAAGCAATTCGCCGGTCTGACTCCCCCGACGGCCTCTTCGCCCCGCTGAAGACTATTACTGCAGCTAAGGAGCGGTTGAGGATTGGAGGGGGCGGAGCGGATGCTATCATGCGCCACTCCTTCCCCCTAGATGACTCGCTTAATTACTTGTGGCAGGGCATCTACCGGGTGCGTGATTTGTCTTAATGTCGGTTTTGTATGTCTCTTTTGGATTTTCTTATTCCCACTGTTTCATTTTGTACAGACGGTAGCTTTTGCCCAAAGCGTGGACGTGCACACCCGGGCCCTCCGCTCGAAGCTCTACCTCGAGGAATGCTGGGCCCGCAATGCCCAAGAGGAGTTGAGGATAGAGCGGTCCTCCAACAGCATCTTCGTTGACACTGTTGAAGAGGAGATCTCTCGGCGGGTGCGTGAGCAGACCGCGACTATAAAGAAGGAGCTGGGCGATGCTCGCCGGGCGTGCACCAAGCAAAGCGATGAGTACGAGGAGCAGTTGAAGATGCTGTGTGAGGAGAATTTCTCCCTCAAGGGTCAGGTCCGGACGTTGGAGACGGAAGCCGCGTCTTTTAAAAAGGTACGAAGTGAGTTTGCTGACGCCCAGTTGCCTGCCTTTTCTGACTTGGAGTCCTTGGTGGGGCAGGCCCGAGCTTCCCACGATCAAGAGGTTGAGGGCCTTCGCGCTGAGAAGGCCGCTTTGGCGCGGGAGAAGGCGTTGCTTGCTGAGGCGAATGCTCTCCTGAAAGAGGAGTTGTCATCCTCAGAGGCAAAGACGGCGGAGGTGGCCTGGGCGGGCAAGCTCCTGACCTCCGAGAAGGAGAAACTATCCGCCGAGCTTCTCAAGCTATCTGGGGAGCTTGCGACCTCCAGGGAGCAATGGCACTCCTCCGAGGAAAAAGTAAAGATGCTGGAGGAAGAGATTGCTAGGCTACGGCTAGAAAACTCTGAGCTGGTCACGAGAGGTGATTTTTTACGTTCCCAATCATCCCTTGATGCCCTTCTCGCCCCTTTTTTTTGATAAAAGTTTTTCTCCTTCTTCTTTCTTCACTTAGGCTCGAAACCTGGGAATCCCATTGAGGGGCTGGAGAAATTGAACCTGCGGATCGACGACCTCGAGGAGGAGTTGATTGCCGCAAATGCTAACCGCGACTGGTACCGGGCTTATGGCCAGACCTTGGAGCAGCAGGTGGCCAGTCTCGAGGCTTACTCCCGGAAGGTGCGAGAGGACCTGCGGAAGCAGAGCACGAAGCTTGCTCACCTGAAGGAATCCTTCACCTCTCAATGTGGGAGGATGGTGAAGGCATGCCGCCAAATTGTTTCGAGGTTTTTCACGGGTAAGGGAGAGGTTATGGATGACGGCCTTTACCGAGAGTTATCTTTCAAAGAGGTCATGCAAAAGACCTCCTTTTATGAGGTGTTTGAGAAGTTCGGGCGCCTTCCGGGGGAGACGTGCCTTGTCCCTGGCCAGGCGTCTTTTCTTCCTCCCGGGAGTACCGCGCATCAGGGTGGTGTAGGCCTCCGGTCGTCTCCCGGGAGGTATGGGTCTTCGGAGAGTGTACAAGGGGCTGCTCCTGCGAATGTCAACACTGCACAGGAGACTTAGACCAGGGAAAATTTAGATTGATCTTAGCTTTCTTTCGTTTCTTTTTTTTTGTTTTGATGTTGTACATGCTTTCAATGATTAATGGAATTATTCGCCAGCTATTTCGTTAATTGATGTCATTGACCGGTCGTTTAGTCCGGTCGTTTTCGATTGCGCGCGTTACCGATTGTCTTTCTTTAGTTGATTTGTTTTACGGGCAAGACCGGTCACGCTCGGGCAACCGGTCGCCTCGTTTTTATCTTAAGGATAACTGGTCGTTCCCGCCCTCGCCCGGTCGTTTTTAGTGACCGGGCGTTTCTGTTTGTTCTTTCCCTATCCTTGCTTTTGGTAGCCAAGCGATGGTACTTGCGGTTGTTCCCCCTTTCTCTTTTCCCCAAGGGAGGGAGAAAGAGTTTGCAAGGGGGATTTTGCCGAGATACGGTGTGGCGTCCCAACCTAATGATTCACCCATTACAGGCGACCAGAGCTCCTAGAGTTTCCGGAGATGGGTTTTCCGTTTTTGCTCTTGTTTGAGTGCGACAACTCATAGCAAGATTTTCCAGGGCATTGCATCCTGTAGGGCATGGCCCGGTTATTTCTTTTCCAGGGAATTACATCCTGTAGGGCATGGCCCGGGTGTTTCTTTTCCAGGGCATTACATCCTGTAGGGCCTTGCCCGGGTGTTTCTTTTCCAGGGCATTACATCCTGTAGGGCATGGCCCGGGTGTTTCTTTTCCAGGGCATTACATCCTGTAGGGCCTTGCCCGGGTGTTTCTTTTCCAGGGCATTACATGTAGGGCATGGCCCGGGTGTTTCTTTTCCAGGGCATTACATCCTGTAGGGCCTGCCCGGGTGTTTCTTTTCCAGGGCATTACATCCTGTTTCTTTAGCGTTCGAATTTTTCCAAAAATAATTCCTTTATTGATGTTGTCAACGCGTTACATCGATTTTCATACATAAAATTTCTTGAGGCACTCCGCGTGCCAGGAATGGGGCAACTCGTATCCCTCGACATTCTTCAGGTGATATGAAGCTCGTCCGACCTTCTGATGAATTGTAAGGACCTTCCCACTGGGGGTCGAGTTTTTTGGGCTGTTTAACCTCCCTCAGGACAAGCTCGCCAGGGACAAAGCTTGTTCCCTGACTTTGCGGTTGAAGTACCTCTCTACTTTCCTCTTGTCTTTCACCATCCGGGCAGCTGCAAGGGCTCTCCTTTCTTCGAGAAGGTCTAGGCCGTCTTTTATCCCTTCATCGTTGAGCTGCTCGTCATAGGATTCACAACGGACTGACGGGATCATAACTTCAGCCGGGACGACTGCCTCCAGGCCGTAAGTTAACCTGAAAGGTGTTTCTCCAGTCGGTCCCTTTTCCGTTGTTCGGTAGGACCACAAGATTTGGTGTAATAGTTCGGCCCATCCTCCTTTTACCCCCTAGCTTTCTCTTCAAAGCTTTTATGATCTGCCCGTTTGCGTTCTCGACCTGTCCGTTGGCCTGGGGGTGTGCCACCGACGCGAATCTTACCTCGATTTTCCATTGTTCACAAAACTCCCGGAAACTGTCGCAATTGAACTGCGTCCCATTGTCGGTTATTATGATCCTTGGCAACCCGAATCTACACACAATGTGCTTCCATACGAATTCTTGCGACCTCTTGGCTGTGATGGACACGGTTGGCATCGCTTCCACCCATTTTGTGAAGTAATCGATGGCCACATACACGAACCTGAATCTCCCGGGAGATGCTTCCGGGAAAGGGCCAATGATATCCAACCCCCACATTGCGAACGGGATGGGGATAGTATGGCCTGTTGCACGGCCGGGGGGTTATGTATCTTGCTGCCATGCTCCTGGCACCTGGCGCATTTCCGAATGTATTCCTTGCAGTGGTTTTGCATCCTCGGCCAGTAGTAGCCGAGCTCATGATTTTGTGGGTCGTGGCTCTTTCCCCCTGGTGGTTTCCGCAAACCCCTTCATGTACCTCCTTTATAAGCTCACCTCCCTCCTCGTCCGTGACGCATCTGAGGGCGGGCCTGGCGAACGACCTTTTGTAGAGGCGTCCTTCCTCGAAAAAGAATGATGCCGCTCGTCGTTTCAGGGTCCGGGCCTCTTTATTCTCCGGGGGCAATTTCCCTTCAAGGATGTACTCCACGATCGGGGTCATCCAAGATTCTTCTGGCATGAGGGGTTCAGTCGCCAGGACCTGCCTCGTCTACGCTTGGGTTGGTCTTCGTCTCCAACCATACCTTACTTGGTATTCTTTCGGCCATGCTTGCTAACTTTGCTAGCGCGTCGCTTCGGTTTTTTTGTCCGAGGGAGGTGTTTCAGCTCACATCTTAAGAAGCTTGCTTTTAGCTCTTGAACCCTTAGCAAGTACCTCCAGAGTTTTTCTTCCTTTACCTCATATATGTTGTCGTGCTGGCGGGTGACCAGCAAGGAGTCTGAGTATATCTCCAGGTCTGTTGCACCTAGGGCGATGGCGACCTCTAGGCCTTGAATGAGAGCTTCGTACTCGGCTTCGTTGTTGGTTACTTCGAACTCCAGTCGGAAGGCGTAATTGATGTCCCGTCCGTCGGGAGTCTGGACTACAATCCCCGCTCCCGCCCCTGTTTTGCACCGAGCGCCGTCTACCTGGATGATGAAGGGGGTGGGTGGCTTTCCCTCTTCTTGGTCGAAGCTGGTCTCCGTTATGAAGTCCGCTAGGGCTTGAGCCTTGATTGCCGTTCGTGGTAGGAAGTGGATTTCATATTGGGTGAGCTCGACTGCCCAGCTTACCATGCGTCCCGACGCATTCGGATTATTCGTTATTTGCTTCAGCGGCCAGTTAGTCCTTACAAGGATTCGATGCGATTGGAAATATGGGCGCAGCTTCCGGGATGCCACCACCGAGCAAGGAAAACCTTTTCAATGTTGGTGTAGCGTCTCTCTACGGAGGTCAGGATCTTTCCTGTGTAGTAGACGGGAATCTCCTTTTTTTCGTGCTCCATGATTAGGACCGCTGCTACCGCCCATGCTGATGCGGACAGGTAGAGGTAGAGGTCCTGGCCGGGCGCTGGGACTCCCAGCTTGGGTAACTCTCAGCATTTCTTTGATCTTTTCGAAGGCTTCTTTGCATTCCTGGCCCCACTGGAACTTGCTGTTCTTCCTTAGTATGTTGAAGAACGGGATTGCCTTTTCCTGTAACTTTGAGCAGAACCTACTCAGGGCAGTGAGCCTTCCGTTGAGGGCTTGGACATCTTTGATGCTTCGGGGAGGGCTGAGGTCAAGAATCGCCTGGGTCTTTTCCGGATCCACCTCTATCCCTCGTTGCCCGACGATGAAGCCAAGGAATTTTCCTTTGGTGACCCCGAATACGCATTTTTCGGGTTTAGCTTGATTTGGAATTTGTCGAGCGTGGTGAACGTCTCTTCCAAGTCTTTCATGTGCTGCTTTGGACGGACTTCTCACGACTATGTCATCTACGTAAGCTTCCACATTTCTCGAGAGTTGCTCCCGGAATACCTTGTCTATCATTCGTTGGAAAGTTGCGCCGGCATTCTTTAATCCGAACGGCATCACTTTGTAGCAGAAGATTCCTGCTGAGGTGACGAAAGAAGTTTTCTCAGAGTCCTTCTCGTTCATCTTTATCTGGTTATACCCGGAGAATGCATCCAGGAAGCTCAAGACAGAGCTCTGGGCCGACGAGACAACCAGTCTGTCTATTGATGGCAACGGGTAAAAGTCTTTGGGGCATGCTTTATTTAGGTCGGTGAAATCCACGCACATTCTCCATTTCCCATTAGACTTCTTTACCATGACCACGTTTGCCAGCCACTTGGGGTAAGACACTTCTCTGATAAAACCCGCTTGCAGGAGCTTCCGAACTTCTTCTCGAGCAGCCTGGTCCCTTTCCGCCCCGACCACCCTTCTTCTTTGGCGGATTGACGGGTGCGCTGGGTCTACATTGAGATTATGCTGGATAACGTCTGGGCTTATTCCGGGCATCTCCTCTGTGCTCCAGGCGAATGTGGCCCTTCTTTTTTCCAGGAACCTTGTTAGATGGACTTGTTCTTCGCTGTCAAAGGCATTCCCAATTTTAAAGAATTTGCTGGGGTCAGTTCGTAGAGGTACCTCTTTTGGAGGATCAGCGGGGGCCTCGTACTGCCCTGTTGTTTCGTCGGGAAGGGGGAGCTTTCCCTCGAATTCTTTTTCGGACCCCGTGGTTTTGACGGTATCATTTTCTGGCAGACCTTCCATGATTCGTACTTCACACACCCGCGCGACTTTCTGGCTTCCCCTCACCGTAACGAGCTTCCCTGACCGGGTCAGGTACTTCATTTTCAGATGGTGGGTGCTACAAATGGCTCTGAAGGCGTTTATTCCTGGTGCCCGAGGTACATGTTGTACCCAGAGAGCCGGGAAGGATGAAGGCCGTCAGCTCTTCCGTGCCTCTCGTCCCTGCCCTAGGGTGATGGTGAAGTCGATGCTTCCTGTAGATTTAGCCGAGATTCCTCCTACAAAACCTCCCAGTACGGCTGAGTAGGGCTTGATCTTATCTTCCGGTATCTCGAGTTTCCTTACTGCCTCGACAGAAATGACGTTTGCACCTGCCCCGCTGTCGACCAGGATTCCTCCCATCATGCGGTCATTCACTTGAGCCCTTATGACCAGTGGATCGTTGTGCGGGTACAGGACTCCGTCTTCATCGTCCTCAGTGAAGTAGGGGGGAGCTTCTGATGTTTCGTATCCTTCTTGTCCGGGAGTTCTCGGTGAACCTCGTGGACGTGTCTTTTCCTTTCATTGGGGGTCAAGGGCCCTACTTCTGAGAATAGTCCTGTAAGCATTCTCAAGGAGGATTTCATTTTTTTTTTTGTTTGTATTGTTTTATTCGTGAACTTCGAGATACGTGAAACTTTATCGGGATGCAATTACTTATATATATAAGAAAGCTTTAATAAAATAGTAGCGAATTACAGCCCCCTGCCGGGTACAGAGGTGATTCTTTCCTTCTAAAAGGGGGGACTTCGCCCCCTATCCTAGAGAATTACCCTAGGCAATTTACAGACCTGTGATTACCCCGAAGGACTTGCTATGATCCAATTCGGGGTGGACCTCTTCTTCTGGTTTTGGCCTAGAGGACTGGCTACCATGGTGCTGTCTTTGCTGGCCTCCCCTTCCTTTCTTCTTGTTCTCCTCAATTATCCTTAGCTCCTTGGCGAGGTTTGCGCAGTTTACGGTTCTGTGGCTGCGGTGCCCATGGTACTCACAGAAGGCCACCGGCACCTCTCCCGGGAAGGGTTTTCTTGGTCGGGGTAGAAGCCCCTCTCTTACGGCAGCGGCATATTTCCCTGGGTCTATCGATACCGTCGGGAAGGTTCTGGAGCTCGAGGCCTGCTGTCCCTGGGGGGCCGGGGTCTTGGAATAAGGCTTGTATCGGCTTCCCCCCTGGTGCGATCCTCCGGCCGCAACCGCCCCTCCTGTCTGGCCTGCCTTCTTCTCACCCACGGCGGGGGCTCTAAAGCTGTTGAGGAGCTCCTTGGCCTTATTCTCCGCAACTTCCGATTTGAGGAAGTCGTGGATCATCTCGGCTAACTCACCATGCGACTTTGGCGCCTTGGTGGCTATCTTTCCAGCGGGGGTGGGCCAAGCCATTACCGAAGGCTTTGATAGTATCTTTTCATCGATATCGTCGATTTCAGCCACCTGCTTGTGGAACCGCTCACTGTATTCTTTTACAGTCTCTCCCTTCGCCTGTTTCACATCCATGAGCTCTATCGTTTCTCTTTTCACCTTCTTACTGGCCGCAAAGTATTGTTGGAACTCCTCGGTTAGTTGTTTGAAACTGGAGATCGACTGGGGTGGCCTGGACGAGATCCAGCTCAAGGCTCTCTTGGAGAGTGTTCCAGGGAACAAGTTGCACAGGGCGAGGGAGCTAATCCCCTGGGTGTTCATGGCGAACATGAACTTCTTAATGTGCTGAGCAGGATCCCCAGTACCGTCGTACTTCTCCACCGCCGGGGCGACGAAGTGGGGCGGGAGTTTAGCTCTGCGGATCTTCTCAGAGAAGGGGTATAGGCTCATGTCAATGGCATCATCTTCTTCTTCTTCGATAGTGATTAAGGCCTCCCCTCGGGTGCCTATTTTCCCGTCATTGCTTCCGGCCGCATCCCGACCCTTCAGGAGATCTATCGCCTCTAACATCTCCTCCCACTTTCGCTGGAATTCCTCGTCTCTCTGCATCAATTCCTGTTGCAGAGCTCGTTTCCTTCCACGATTTTTTCATCGATTGATCTAGTGAGGCTCGCCAGCATGTTCTCCAGGTCTTTTTTGGAAATGGAGTCGTGGGTTGCCTCGGGTCCAGTGCTTCCGTCGTTGGTTTGCAGATTTTTCCTTATTCTGGGTGCCATCTTCGCACCTAACCTGCAAAAAACACAATTTTGTTCTCAGATGTGTCAACTTCGTATGTTTTCCAAAGTTGTTATTCTTGTTGGTGGACTCGTGGTTGCTAGATCTGAGCTGTTCGTTTCCCACAGACGGCGCCAAATGAAATGGTATAAACCCCAAGATCCTCACACCGTCCTTTCACGTAATTTAATGATTAGGATCCTAATCTATTGCTGAGTTCTACCGAGTTACCTTGTTACCGAAAGGGGGAGTGCAAGAACAGGGATGGAAAGAGAAGTTCGTAACAACACAATGTAACAGTGAAAATTCTCAGGTATGTTCGCCTGCCTTTTATTGAAGGGTGAATCCCTATTTATAGTGTTCCTGTTGTGCCAGGTTGGCACAAAAATATCTTGGCAGACTTACAAAATATCTGATAAATATCTTAGGATAAATATCTTATCCTAATCTCCCTACCGACCGGTCACAGACGACTGGCCGCTTATTTATATTCTACTTGGCGACCGGCCTCAGGCGACCGGTCGCTTATTACACTGCATCTTACATTCCCGGGTGACTGGTCGTAAACGACCGGTCGTGGCGACACTTTTGATAGCCGGCCACTGGCGATTGGTCGCTCTCTACGCCATGTTCTAGGACTCTTGGTGGCCGGTCGAAGGCGACCGGTCGCTGCTTGTGTTCTGTTTGGGCTTTGTTGGGGGCGCCCAGTCATTGCCCAAGCCTTACTAGGCTATTGCTCTTTCTTAAAGCCTCTGGACATATTTTCCCTTCTTCAATTATGAAATTTTACACATGAGTAAAGGATGATATTTCCGAATTTTCTAAAGTGGAATCGAATTTTTTGGACATTGGAATATTTTTAAATTCAATTTCTCGTCAGATTCAATCAGAAATTGCTAGAAAATTATTGGAAATTCGAAAAATCAAAATTCCAACGCCATTATGCTTCAGATGTCTTCCTCTATCATGGGTTAAAATTTCAAAGCATTTTGAATTGATTTGACCCTTATTTGGAGGAGAGAGAAAGCCTATAGGGGGCTTAGGAGCCTTGAAAAATTACGAAAATGCCCCTGGAGATGACTAAGCTGTCCCTAGTACTCTGAAATGTGCCGATCGAATTGGGAACCCTCGCTACTAGCCTATTAGTAGACTCTCTTCCGGGGGGGTTGAAATTTTGGGTATAACACGGATCTGGGCTACTCAGACCGGATTTTAGTGAACCGTTTTTACAACGGGTTGAGTTACCATTTACGCTACGGCATGGGGCCGAGTTAGTATACTACCTTGCAGGTACTTAGAATACAGTGTGATGTGAATAAGTGTAGTCCATAAGTGAGTATAATGTGAGTTTGTGAGTATGTTTTGCGGGGCATGACTGACATCCTAAATCCAGGAGTGCTATCATGCTGCTGCTAAGGTCGAGATTACCGTCCGTCTGAGGGACGAGGAGAATGCGCACAAGCGCAAGGCCACGAGCGAGGGCCAGAGTCCGCAGGGGTACGGGGGAGGAAAGAAGAAGAAGAAGCCTTATCCCCAACCCCAGAAGAGTCAGCACCAGGGTGACAAGGGCCAAGCCCAAATCACCACAGCTGAGGAGCCACTGAAGCTCACATATGCATACGCGGCGAAACCCCTACGCTCTTACCCACCTAAGGGTAATTATTTAATCATGTGTGACAAGTTGAAGTGTATGTTGTTAAGTTATGGAGTAAGTATTGACTGTGTACTATGATAGCAGCTAGCACGGGTTCTGGACCGGAGCGCCACTATTACTATAAGTGGTGTAACGGAGACCACCCCGGCAAGGACTGCAAGGGTAGTGATGTGCAGTGCCGATACTGCAAAAAGATGGGGCACCGCGACTATGAGTGCTGGCAGAACCCGAACAGTAGAAACTACAGGCCCAAGGGGCAATGGAAGGGTAAGGCCACCGCGACCACCGATGGCCCGAAGACGGCGAATCAGCCTCCCCCGGATCAGAGGTACACAGATTCCCAGAAGGGGAAGGGGTCGGGACCTAGCAAGGCCACCCTGCATGTGGTGGACCGGTCTGAGGCGCCAGGGCCCTCTACTAGACCAGGTACCGCCTAAACTGTTGAGTGAAATAAGTGACTGCATACCGCATTTCATGCATGTGTGTTAGTGAGTCCAAGTGTACTACCATGTAAGTAAACAGTTAAAGTATAATGTGAGAACACCTAATTAGGTAAATTGAAAACTTAGGAACCTTCAATATTTGCTATCCAATCCCACCCACACCAAACCCTGAAGAAACCATCATCAGCATCACCGACTTTCCAATGGAGCAATGTCAGGTCATGCTGCCAGGTATGATACTCTTAAATGGATACCTGACACCGGAAGCACAAATCCACATTATCCGACGATGTGACGAACTGGGAGCAACACCAGGAGGTTTCTACACACCCGAATACCCGAGTGGATAAAGAATGAAACTGAAGATGATGTGCATGGGTAAGGACTGGAACCCTTACACCAAGACATATCAAGAAGTGCGAGCTGAAGATGGAGTAACTGTACCAAGTATACCTGAGGAGTTCCTTGCGGTCGTCAACCACGCCATGGGAATTGCTCGGCAAATTGAAACGGATTCAATTCCAAGTGTTAAAGCGGATCTATGTATTGTGAATTTCTACCAGAAGGGTGGACGGTTAGGTTTACACCAAGATAAGGACGAGTCACCCGAGTCTCTAAGTAAGGGAGTACCCGTGGTGTCTTGGTCCATTGGTGATACCGCAGTGTTTATGTATGGCGAGCAGAAGCGTGCTGATCTCGCTAAGAAGCTAGTGTTGAAATCAGAAGATGTGTTAATCATGGGTGGGCAGTCAAGGATGCTATAGCATGGCATCAAGAAGATCAAACTGAATACCGCACCATCGGCAGTGATCAATGCCACACACATGAAACCCGGACGTTTGAATTTGACCTGCAGACAGTTTTAAAGCCTTGTATAAGTATGTGATGTGTTGAACCAGTGTATGTTAAGGATGTTGTAAGTGTTAATTATGGCGACAGTATAAGCCAATGAATGTTGTAAAAAGAGTGTGTTAATGAATAAAGTGGAGTTGTTTGAAGCATGTCAATCGTGTTGTTACTAAATACTTATTAGTTTGCCAATGAATTAGGCTGTGCACTCGGAACGGGAGGTATACTGAGTGTCTGCAATGAGGCAGAAGCCGGCAAGAGCGGCACAATTCTCACCGGTACCTTTCCAGTCAATGGCGTGGACGCTTAGATCTTGTTCGACTTCGGAGCCTCACATACATTTATTTCGCTATCTTTTGCGAAGAGGCTGGGGTTAGACGGTGATGAGATGCCAGACTTCCTGTCACTCTCCCGTCGAAAGAGCGGATCAGGTGTACCCGCTACCACCGAGATGTTGTTGTACGAATCAGAGGTGAAGAATTTCCGATCGACTTGATAGAGTTCGACGGACTTGGTTTTGATGTGATAGTCGGGATGAACTGGTTGGAGCGGTACAAGGGCAGAATCCTATGTGCCGAGCATCGTCTGCTTCTTCGGAGTCCATCTGGGGTTCCAATATCTTACCGCCAGAGGCCCAGGGAGCCTTCGACTCAGATCGTCACCGCCATGGCTATGTATCGTGAACTACGACGAGAGAACGATGTATACCTCTGCTATGTCCAGGGCATAGAGAGAGACCTAGAGTTTAGTCCTGATGTGCCGGTAGTGTCGGAGTTTCCTGATGTATTTCCTAAGGAACTGTCGGGCATGCCGCCAGCACGGGAGGTAGAGTTTGAAATTGATTTGGTTCCAGGCAGTGGACCAATTGCGAAGGCGCCCTATCGTATGGCTCCAGCAGAGATGACAGAGCTCAAGGAGCAGCTGAGAGACCTACTGGACAAGGGATTTATCCGCCCTAGCGTTTCACCATGGGGAGCGCCGGTCCTCTTCGTGAAGAAGAAGGACGGTAGTCTCCGCCTGTGTATTGACTATCGAGAGCTGAATGCAGTTACGGTGAAGAACCGTTACCCTTTACCACGCATCGACGACTTATTTGATCAGTTGAGGGGAGCATCAGTATTCTCCAAGATAAATCTACGATCCGGATACCATCAGATTGCTATTCGTGACAGTGATATTGAGAAGACAGCATTCAGAACAAGGTATGGACATTATGAGTTTACGGTTATGCCGTTTGGTTTATCCAATGCACCAGCGAAGTTCATGGACTTAATGAACAGCTTGTTCCAAGACCAGTTGGACAAGTCAGTGGTAGTCTTCATCGACGATATACTTGTGTACTCGAAATCGAGAGGTGAGCACGAAAGCCACCTGAGAAGTTTGTTGCAAACATTGAGAAAGAATCAGTTATATGCTAAATTTTCAAAGTGTGAGTTTTGGTTGAACCAAGTATCCTTTCTTGGACATGTGATTTCTGAAGCGGGGATCGCTGTTGATCCGGCAAAGATTGATGCAGTGCGCACCTGGCCTAGGCCGAAGACAGTTACCGACATCAGGAGCTTCCTCGGTCTAGCAGTTTATTATAGGAGGTTTGTGAAGGACTTCTCCAGTGTCTCGAAGCCGATGACTTCCTTGATGAAGTAGGATGCACCATTCGAGTGGATAGTCGACTGTGAGAGTTCTTTTAAGAGTCTCAAGGATGCTCTGACATCTGCACCAGTCCTGACTTTACCAGATGGTCCAGATGGTTTTGATGTCTATTGCGACGCATCAGGCAGAGGTATGGGTGGTGTGTTGATGCAACACGGGAAGGTCGTAGCATACGCCTCCTGACAGCTGAAGAAGCATGAAGAAAACTACCCTACCCACGATTTGGAATTGGGTGCCATTGTCTTCGCACTGAAGATATGGCGACATCATTTGTATGGGGTAAGTGTGACGATTTATTCTGACCACAAAAGTTTGAAATACTTGTTCACTCAGAAGGAGTTGAACATGAGGCAAAGAAGGTGGGTTGAGTTTCTAAACGACTATGACATTAATCTACAGTACAAAGAGGGTAAGGCAAATGTGGTAGCTGACGCATTGAGTCGCCGAGCACACTCTCTCCATTCGCTAGTCTCTCATACTGGCTTGGTTGAAGAGGTGCGGAGTGCTCAGATGACGGATTAGTATATGTTGGAGATCAGACAGATGCTTATTGATGGCACATTTGAGGGTCAGAAGTACGACTTCCGACTCCACGATGATGACCTGATTAGGCTTAATGGCCGACTGTGTATTCCGAGGAGTAGCGCTGAGCTGAAGGAGCGCATACTGAGTGAATCCCACTGTTCTACGACTTCGATTCACCCCGGAGCTTCAAAGATGTATAAGGGTATGGAACGTTATTTTTGGTGGACTGGCATGAAAAAGGATGTGAATGATTATGTATTGAGGTGTCTCACTTGCCAGAAGGTCAAGTTTAAGCACCGACGGCCTGGTGGTATGGTACAGCCAATGCCAGTGCCTGAGTGGAAGTTCCATGACATTTCTATGGACTTCATAGTAGGGCTTCCGCCTACGAGGGGAGGTCTGAATATGATTTGGGTTGTTGTTGACCGACTGACCAAGGTGGCTGGATTCATACCGATGAAGGACACCTGGAAAGTGGCTAAACTAGCAGAGCTCTTTGATAGGGAGATTGTTCGGCACCATGGGGTACCGAAGACTATTGTGTCTGACAAGGATACCAGATTTCTCTCCAGGTACTGGAAATCCACACGGGAAGCGCTAGGTACCAAGCTGAAGCTAAGTACAGCGTTCCACCCACAGACAGATGGTCAGAGTGAGCGCACCATCCAGACACTTGAGGATATGTTACCTGCATGTGCACTTGATTTTCAGACCAGCTGGATTGACAAGTTACATCTGATCGAGTCTCCCTTCCAGGCATTATACGGTAGACCATGCCGCACGCCATTATGCTGGGATGAGTCGAGTGAGACGGTCATTATAGGACCAGAGTATCTGGAACAAGTTCAAGCAGAAGTACGACAAATCCGGGCTAACATGAAGTCAGCTCAGGATAGGCAGAAATCATACGCTGATGTGCACAGACGTGACCTGGAGTTCGTCGTGGGCGATCAGGTATTTCTTAGGGTATCCCCCATGAAGGGAGTGTTTCGTTTTGGCCAGAAAGGCAAGTTGAGCCCGAAATATGTGGGGCCATAAGTTGTGACGGAGCGGATCGGCCCGGTAGCTTACAGACTTGATTTACCCGCCGAGCTGGGCAAGGTACATGATGTATTTCATGTGTCCCAATTGAAGAAATATATGTCTCATCCGTCTCATGTGCTTCAGCCTGAAAGGCTAACCTTAGAGCCGACCATGCGATCAGTGGAGACTCCGGTACGGTTTCTGGACACTAAGACTCGAGACACTCGCCATAAGTCTGTGAGACTGGTGAAGGTTCTCTGGTCTAACCAGGACGTTGAGGAGGCCACTTGGGAGCTGGAAGATAAGATGAAGGCGAAGTACCCGTCATTGTTTACTTCTTAGTGTTTGTATGTATAGGGTACGGGGCGTACCCCTATTTAAGGGGGGTAGAGCCGTTTCGGTTATTTGTGTGTACGACATGTATATGGATACATTGTCTGTGTTGTGTTGTCATGTTGTTACCCTGTTATGTTACAGACCGCTGAGTCTGAATGATGTTGTGATGTTTTGTTGTTTGGACCTTGTGTCCGATGTTATCTAAGGATGTTGTTAATGTTGTTATGGAAGTGTTGTTGATATGTGTTCCCGTGTTCTAATATTTAGGATATGTGGAAGTATGAACTTTAGGGACAAAGTTCTTTTAAGGGGGGTAGATTGAAATACCCCAAACCTAGTTATGTTGTTTAAACACTAAAATAAGGTGTGGTAAGACTAAAAAGAGTCTTAGAAACATTAGTAAACAATTTAAACCATAGAAAACACAAATAATGCTTTAAGGTCAATAAAGGCCAAAATGTGCTCTAAGCTTGGGATAAGCTTGGTTAAGACCTAATGAACTTACCAAGACCTCAGTTGTATACTAATGAACATATTAAACCAATTACCAAAGTAAACCAAGCTTGAAAACTAGTTAAAACATAAAATGTGCTTTAAGGAGTCTTAAAGCACATTTTTGAAAAATTGTCTTGTAAATGAGTTTTGAATGGCTAAATGTCCATCATTACTCTTTAATTAACATGTGTACTATATAGTATCACATTTGGAAGTCTATATCAATGGGAAATCAAAAATTTCACATCTATATGCCTTGTTTTAGTGAATAGTAACAAAATAAGCAAGTTTATAACATAAGTTTGTATAAGTAATTAAATTGGCCAACAAAGACTAAAACACCCTTAGTAACATTAAGGGGGCCGGTTTTTATGAGGTGAGTCACCACCTTGTAAGTTAACAAAATAAATAACAAATGATAAAACAAGTTACTATTTGTTTTACTACTTAATATCTCTTAAAAAGCAAACTTATCTCATTCTCTCATTTCCCTCCTCATTTCCCACGGTTTCAAGCTCTCTTCTATCTCTTCTTCATTCTCTATTCACGGTTTTGCAATAGTACCACCACCATTCTTCATCTTCAACCTCTTGTAACTCCTAGCTCACTTTGCCAAATCAAAAACAAAGACCACCATTCTCTTAGTCTCATCAAGCTCTTCATTCCTATCTTCTCAAAATCCCAAGAGCTCCATTTCGGTGCCAAAAGGAATCACCATGGGAGGAGCTTGAGCTCATCTTTTCACATATTGTTGTTCTCCTTTGCTTCTAGGTAAGGAAACTCAAAGAAAAATAACATTTCCTTCATGTTTGTGTGTTGTCCGAAAATCACCATTGATGGTGTCCTTACCTTGCTTGTTTTAGCTTCATTTGAATCTTCCAAGGGCTTGGTGGAGTCCTCTCTTGCTACATGTCCAAACTCTCTTTCCATTCCAAGGTAAAGAATCATCTTAATGTTTTAAAATAATATATGTAACTAGGGTTTACAATGAGATGAAGCATAAAGCTTGTATAGTCATTATATCATTTGTATAATGTTTAGAAGTTGACAAGCAACTAAAAGCCTTGCCAATTTAGTCAAGGAAACAAGAAAGAAGTTGTGAGGAAAAGAGGTAAATATGCTAACCTAATGTGGTTTAAAGTCTTAGGAGAAATGAGCTTATATTGCTTATGAAAATGATTTAAGGAGCCAATGGAAAATGACTTAGAAGAATGCTCTCAAAGGCTTAGTAAAAGGCATATGTATTGTTGAGTGTATTTGCAGGTCAAAGGCAAATATAATGTGGGAAATTCAGTGTTTATGATTTATGCATCTTAAGGGCCTAAGAGCCATGTTATTTAAGGGCCTAAGTGCCAAGCAATTTAAATTATGCACTATATTGTGATGTAGTGCTAAATGTGTGAAGTTTTGTGTATAAGAATGTGCTTGATGGATTTTAGTATTCTTGGTTGTTTAAGGGTGAAAACATTGTGTTTTGGTTTAGTAATGTTCTAGGAGAGTTCATGTCAAAATTTAGGTAATAAAGAATAAGTTCTAAGGGTTTAAAATGAGTTTGGTAAGTTAGGAAATGTTTAGAATGGTTAAGTGTTCAACTAGTGAAAGGAACATGCATTAAGGTGTTTTAAGGTGTAAAAGGGACTTAAGCACTATTCTACAGGATTTAGAATGCAAAAGAATGTTTTGGGACATTTCAAGATCATGGTGAGATTGTATTTAGGACTTGTGTATTGTTGGTGAAAAAAAAGGGATGAAGTGATTTGTTGCATGGGAAGCTATAAACTTGTAATGATGTTCAAGGAGTTGTTTAGGAAGAAAAGATGCTTGGTAGATGATGTTGTAGTGGTGAGGAAACATTATTGGCATAGTGGTTATCATAGGTATGAAACACCACTTAGAAAACCATGGAGAAAATATCATAAGTGTTAGGAATTTTGGTATGAAATGAGTAAGTGTTTAAGGAGATAGAAAATGAGTTTCATGGATGTTGTATGAGGGTGTAAGTGTACCAAATGATGTTAGAACACATTAGGAGGCTTTAAAAGAAGTTTGGTGAAGATTTAGCAATTTTTGGACATGTTTTGGTGGCATCCGACCCAGGGGTCCGAACCAAGTTTGGGTCGGACAGCCTCTGTTAAACGCCTGTAAAGACTTCTGGAACAGTCCGACCCAGAGGGCTTGGGTCGGACATGGGTTGGACGTGTAGGTTCAAAGGACGGTAAATGCTATGGAATGGTCCGACCCATATGGTTGAGTCGGACATGGGTCGGACAGGTAGAATTTTTCAAAACCCGAAAATCACTGGAAGGGTCCGACCCAGTTGGTGAGTCGGACGGTGGGTCGGACAGACCAAAAACATAAAAAAAAAACAGTAAAGGAAGTGGCAAACGTAGTTAACCCTATGGGGTATAATGTAGGTAATGAAGGATTAGTTTGGGCATTAAAACATGTCATGTAATCATGTTAAACATTTAGTAAATTTGAAGTTAAGTAAATTAATTAACCGACGTTATTAATCATGTATAGGAGTGACCTACGGTGGAAACAAATCGAAGCAAGGACCAAGGTATGGTTTTCTTGCAGTCTGTTGCCTACCGGTTTACACCGGCTTGTGTGTTGTTTGTTTTTCTATGTGTTTATGACCTTGTAAGACTTAAGTCATGTAATGAGTTTACAGTTGTTAAATATTATTTTATTGTTACGTATGACTCTCTCATCCCTTGTGTGTGTCTAACAAGACTTAACCAGTTGTTTGTGAATTGTTTATTGAGTTCAATGTTGAACTACTAACAAGTGCTAACGGGGGAAGTGAGGAGTCCGGTCTATTCCGGCCACGCGTGTGAGTATGGGATTCGATGTCATAACCGGTTCGATTCTCTTTGTATGTTATGGTTGTTTTCCAATTTGGTTTCCAACCTTCCCTTTAGCTTAACCAAGGCTATTTTACTGACTCACGTCGGGCCACAGGGGCATACTATGTGTTGTTCGGTGTGCTTGGATCACTATATCCGAGGCACCTTGTGTTAAGTTATCCGTTTAATCTAACAGGACGGTAACGAGTTATGTAACGAGCTTAGCATGAGTATGGCAACATTCTCTAGGCTCTCCATGGGAACTAATTGTATTGGTTCACTTCCTAAAAGGAAATGTCTTGTAAGTTATGTGTGATGTTGTGTACAATACTCATGTTATGATATAGGTAATTTGTATGTTTTAAAGAATGCCATGTCATCATGACAATTAGTTGCGCGTATCCCGGTAGCCGATGGGCTGCGCGTTAACCATACCAGCCAAGGGTTGCTGACCCCCTCGGGGGCTCCATATTTCTTTTACTGCAAGATGAGGATCGAAGAAGCAGAATGACTTTAGATTCTAGGATGCAGGATTACTTTTGAATATTTTTGGATGTTGGGCCCGGGATGCGCCTGTGCTCCCGTGGCGATATATATTTTGGTTGTGAACAGTTTACAGTGATGGTTTACAGAGAAGGATGTAAGTAAATACTCGGTATTGTGTTTATGTATATATGATTATTAGTTCTATGCTCGGGAGTCTGATCATCAGACCGATACACTTGTATTTATTCAGCCTTGTTAACCACGTGGGTGGTTGACGGCATTGTAGCACCAATCGTTTAGTTATTGTATAGTTGTTTATTTTCCACTGCAACTCCAGTTAATAGTAAGTGTGTAGTAGGGGTGTTACAGGAAGTATTATGAGTATTGAGAATTTAGGCAAGAAATGAGTAAGTGTTTAAAGGTATAGAAAATGGAGTTTTGGGCACGTCCGAACTACCGTCTGAACATGGACGTTCGGACATGCCCTGTTGCGCGTAAGTCACCTGAACTTCGACCGGTGTCCGAACTACCGTCCGAATTTGGAAGTTCGGACACACATATCTCTATATTCTGTTTTGGCCTCGAACAGCGTCCGAACTTGGGAAGCTCGGACGCATGTTCGGACAGTCGTCTGTTCACACCCATTTGAGCCTCGAACAGTGTCCGAACTTGGGAAGTCCGGACACAAGTTCGGACAAGGCACTGTATAGGTCAAAAACATTGTTTAAGGTTATAGGATGATGGGGATTATTAAGTAATGATGTTATAAGGTTGTTAAGGACATGTTAAGTGGGTTATAATGACAATTTAGTGGGGGAAAGTTGTATTAAATTGTAAAAGTAAAACAAGTTAAAATGTGAAGTTATTTAACTAGTTAACGGGGATAAGTTATGAGCATTAGACTTTAAACAATCATGTTACCCCGATGTTAATAAAGGTAAATGTAATGTTACCAGTTGTTCAAAGATGTTACGAGGAACATGTGATGGCACGTTAGAGTGAAACCCCGGTGACAGGTATGGTTTTCTTGCAACCTGTGTCCTACCGGATTACACCGGCTTGTACGCCAATGTGTTTTTCTGAATGTTTGCCACGTTATAAGATAAAAGTATGTAATGAGTTTACAGTAATTCATATATGTGGCGTGTCTAGTTCCGATACCATTAACCTCGAAAGTGTTAAACCTTAGCTAACTGAGTCTAGGATCACATGAGAGATCGGTATTCGGAGTTAACGACCCGAACCATGCGACGTTCTAACCACGGCTATGCGTGTGTTATTTGTGTGATATTTGTGTGTGTATGTAAGGGCCTCCCTCGTATGTGTAACCCAGTTGTAATACTGTATGATGTGTGGATGTGATGGACTCCCTATTAGGGTTCTAACTAATATCTAAAAGTATGTACTAACAGGGGTGAGGAATCCGGTTAGGCCGGTCGCGCGTTGTTTGGGAGTGGGTATCCTTTTTAGCCTTACCCTCCTCTCTGTTATGGTTGTTTCCCTCACGGGTTATGATCTCCCATTAGCTTACTCCAAAGCTTAGCTATTCTGACTTATGATCGGTTTAGGGGGAACATGTGTTTATGTGGTGTGTTCGGGTCACCATATCCGAACCATCTTAACTTAAGTTACTCGTCCGACTATGAGGATGGTAATGAGTGTTGTATAACGAGTTTATCATGAGGGTGACATCATTCTCTAGGCTCACCAGTGAATTAACTATGTTTGGGTCGGTTCCTAAGAGAACCTTTCCCGTTATGTCATGTGTTGTTGTTGTATTGCAATTCCCATTGCGATGTTATGTTATGTGCACGTTGAAACGTGAAAAGGGTTGTTATGTGGTGTATGTTATATGTTGTAAAATGTGGAGTATGTGGATCAGGGATATGAATCCCAATTATAAAAGAGACGTTTAAGGATAACCCGATTAATGGGTATGTGTCGTCTATTAAGGGAGTAGCTCCATTAGAGGAGAAACACTCTAGGGTTAATGAACAATATGAGTGACTTATCAAGTACATATGTGTTATCTGTTTGTTGAGCCCATTGTGGTGGAATGTTATGTGTTGTGTGTTTATAGTTACATGCATGATTCAAATATAATCAACCGCATGTTAAGACGACAATTACTTGTGCGTGGCCCGGTAGCATGAGGGTTGCGGGATTACCATACCAGCAAAGGTGCTGAGCCCCTTGGGGGCCACCCTCTTCTCTTCTATTTCCTATTTCAGGTACAAGGAGCTAAGAGCCGTTCGAGAGTAGGACGGGGTAGTAGTTTGTACCTGGGTAATCATTTAAGTTATTAATGTACAGTAGGTGTAGTAAGACCGAAATTGTTATCGGCATCAGTTTGTAAATACTCGGTACGGTCAGAGGTATGTGTATGTTTAGTTGTTACTGGAAAGGGATAGTAATGTGTAGTCGCTCAGGGATCTAGTCCATCAGACCGATACAGTGTATATGTAATAGCCTTGTTAGCCACGTGGGTGGTTAACGGCGTGTAACACCAACGAGTTAAGTAATGTGATGAAGTATATTTTCCGCTGCAGATTATTGTTTAGTGTGTTTTTGTTGGATGGGGTGTTACAAAAAAGTGGTATCAGAGCAAAGTATCGCTCTGATGACTGAATTATCGAGCTTAGGAAGTACCGAGTTAGGATTTTAGTACTTCGGGTTAGGGGTTGAGTGATAGCGTGAGAGATACGCTAGTTAGGTATTACCAGTGTGTACTGGAAACCTACAATATCCTTCCCGCCCTCCACAATCCCTGTTTTATAACTTGGGAAAGAACGCCAGAGAGATGAAAGTCCTCTCATACCCGGGAATATCTGATCTGGCTGTTATTAAGTACCACTGTGAGTAAGGAGAACCTGTCATACGGTAGATCCCGAAAACTGGGAATCCCGAAGACGGTTTCCATCTGAACAATGTTAACCGCATTAATAGCGAAAAATGAAGAATTTTGTGTATAAGAGAATAGAATTTCCGGCAACTTGGGTCGACATGCCGAGCAATCGAGAATAACCAGCTGCAACGCACCAACCGTGCAACAGGCAAGAAGTGAAGTAATGAAACCCGAGACGAGAGTCTACGGAACCACAGTTGTTAAATGATACACCAACGGTATACCAACCGACAAAGGAACTACAACGTAGTGTCCAAACAAGAGACAAGTCTCAGTGACCACGACAAGTGCGTGGAACGGGCTACGAGGAAGATACGGTACTAAGTAAAAAGGGGTCTCCAAGAATGGGAGACACCCAGTTAATGATTATCACGTGAAGACAGTGAGAAGTCACCTAGAGGAGTTATTATCAAGACTGTAAGATCAAGTAAGGGCCAACAAGGCCACTGATGACAGTGCGGGTGAGAACAATACCGCAACCGGTGTGTGTATAACCGAGAGCCAGTTAGCATGGCGCACTTGCCATGGCAAGTGCTGTTATAGTAGGGCTGTTCGGGGAAGTTTTACCAAATACAAAGTACTTAGTGAAGTAACATGAAGTTAAAGGAGATCATCATAACTGTGGAAGGGCTTAACAGCCTAACCTCTGTAATTGGAAGTACACCAGTCAGCAAGAAGCTAGACTTGGTTAAAGCAAGAAGACTTTGTGAAACCATGAAAATTTTCTTTCAAACTTAGATTTATTCAAACTCTTTTCTTTCAAAACCAAATTTTCTTTCAAACCAACACTTCTTCTAAACCAAACCAGTAAAACCAAGGGCAGTTGACAAAGATACAACAGTGGATAGACTTTCCCTCGATTAAGTTCGGGAAGCACAGAGTGCATGTTGTCACAGGACAATATAAGGGGAGTTGACAACAGAATACTTCACCTAGGCGTGTGACAGACACTACGAGTGTACCAGCTGTAATGTGGGACGACCGCACTCCGATAGGAGCTTGTGGGCTTGACAGACCTATTTATGGGTTAGTTGGGTAAGTAGCAATGTATCAGCTTGGTACCCCACATATGTATACAAGTAGAGTCCGGAACATAGGAAGTAGTCGACTCCGTACTACAGTCAGCAGTGTAAGTCAATCAAGAGCAAAGGATTACCATGAATGGTTGAAGTAAAGGAACAAGTCAAGTTAACGGGACTAAAAGAATTAGTGAATTCCTTTCAAGGAAATATTTAAGAGTCAGGGAATACGAAGTGCACTAACTGTTACATAAAGACAGCGTATATGTCTTAAGGATCCTCTGGGATAAACATGATAGTTGGAATAGTGACCCAGCCTGTGCATGGGAAGGCAGATGCCTAATGTGGACACATTAATGTGCAATGTACGGGATGAAACTCCCATAATGAGTACCTACACTACCAGGGAATGTTGATCTTCACAGAACAAGATAATAAGCCAGTTAAGAACACAAACGTTGTGGCTAACTAAATATACCAATAAGTGTTAACCAGATGTAAATGCATAACTTAGCAACACCCAGGAGCAATCCTTGAAGGGTGTTCGCATCAACAACTATTGCACGAAATAACGTGACAGAAACACGAGGGTTGGAACTAACACCCAGTTTAGACATAAGTTGTCAGGAGACGGACTGACAATCCTAAGGGGCGTCCCATGAAAGGAAACGGAATGCAACGACCTTGTCATGGAGCTCAATATGATATCCAACCATGTAATGATATACAGGGAAGTAAATGTGTATGAGTAGTCCACAATGGACAGAGCTCGAAGCAGTAAGGCTCATAAGCCACAAATAAAATGTGTTATGTAAATTAGATTGATTGCAGAAGTTTGTGTTGTATAAGTGAATAGAGTGGAGAACAAACCACTGCATTGAGAGGGGGGATACCTCTCGATTTCATGAGACCGCAGGAGCGGTAGTTATGTGAACCAAGTTCAAGAAATATGTTAAGGATTGATCATGTTGATATTGCGACAGAACAGTTAGTTTAGTAGCATGTGAAGCACCCAGCTGAATAACGGCAGCTTGTCACTCGAGTGAGCTACGCTCAAGGAGCATTCGGTAGTCATCCAAAGGAATGACGAATCACAATACAAAGGATGTAAGTATATGTGTGGAAGTTAATATCACAGTGAATACCATGTAAGTTAGCGTTATACAATAAGTAAGAGCACGGTGCACAACAAGCGATCGTTGTACAAGTGTTGTTGAATAACAATATGGCAGGTAAGACCAGTTATGAGTTAAATTTAGTGGAAATGCAAGGTAAGTGATAGCAAATAACTAGGCAGTAAGCCAGTAGCCAGTATTACGAGATCAGAATCTCAATGAAACACAGTGTGAATTCCGTTGCGAATCGCATGAGAGATTTGCTGTCAAGAGTTTACGCCTCTGCACTCTGTATGACTGAGTGTTTTGGTATTGCACTTGCGTAGTAATGATCAAGTGGGATAGCTAGGAATTGGAAACATGTTAATTGTGGAGGAATAATGTTATAATGGCCGATGCATAGGAAATGCAAGGCCGCACCAATGAAAGAATACATGTACGAAACCAAATGTGGAGACATGATTAGCAACAAGTGACTGTAGTAACATGGAATACTAGATATCGGTATGGAATATACCTCAAGTGTGGGAAATAACTAAGAGAGCACTACACATTAGGTAGCAGCTCAATCTCAACCGACAGTAAGTCGGAAGAAAAAAAATCAATCATTGTGAAATATGTAGCAGTTTAGGCAGTAAGTTATTAGAGAAGTGGATGGAAAGTTTTCAAACTCACCGAATTTGCTCACGGTCAGAAATACCACGCATCGGTTGAGAAACTGTTTACCAGATAAAGATGATAATTGGAGATGTACAATACAGTAAGAATAACGAATGGGGCAAACTAAGCCCTACAATTATTAGAGTTTCGTAGTAGAAACTAGTGAGCCAATGATTCAAGTGTTGAATGTGCATAGTGAACATGAGTGAACGGCTAATTATTTAAGCCTAGAAGCCTCACAGGCCAAAACCGAAACCAGCTAAGAGTTTAAGCAAACTCCAATGAGAATTCTTGGTTTAGGAACTAAACCGCTAATATGGTCAAGATCCTCTAACCAGAACACACTGTATAACAGACCGCGTGGAAGTTGAAAGACTTCACGACGGTAGAACTTTTTAAATCAATGATTCAGTGATTGATTACATGGGCGTAATCCCTTTTAAGGGGGGTAGAGCGCAAAACCACTTAGTGTGTATTACCGTACAAGTGTACGTAGTGTACGTGACCTATGTTGTGCATAGCACAAAATAATTTGTTTTGATGATTGGTGTGTGTGTTACATAAACATACGCATTCATTCATGGTTTAATTGTGGTAATTGCGCACAGAAGATGCGAATACCATTATAATAAGTGTGTTGATTTATTAACAGTTGTGTGTGATAGTACAAGTGTGGGGAGTAGAGAAACTCCCGGGAGAACAAAAACCCCGACAGTGTATAAAGGTAAAATTGTGTGTTGTATTTTGATAAAATATATGTGTATGCATACAATATAGTGATTCATGAAAAGGGTATGAAACCGACATAGAACCTAGTGAGAATGAGATTCCCTAGGCAACAGGATTAAAGTGAATGGAGGTAACTGATAGACGGAGTTCTATCCCTTGGAGATGTAAGATTATGACTAGAATGACTTAAAAGATAGAAAATTGGAAATGAGTGATTTACCTGATGCTTGAAATTGAAGTGGGAGGTGAAACTTGATTTTCATGAGATCAAGGGAAGCCGAACACAAATTGGGGTGGAAGGATAGTTCAACACTGGTGCTGATCACATCAGGGTTGGATGATTCTTGAAGCTCCCTATAAGTGGTCACAAATAACCACGCTAAGAAAAGAAGCAAAGAGCATAAGTTGGACTTGGAGTTGTGCTGTGTTTTCAAAAAGGATTTTCAATTGGTATTTCCAAAACAATCGATTAATAATTTGAAATAAAGGATTCCCTTATACTTAACCTAGTAAAGGATATTTTTGTAGTACTTGCTCACGAGCCGAGGACGCATGAGCCTTTGTCTTCGGACCGGTGACATGAGAAGTATATATGTGAAAGATTGATTGATTGTTTTGATCTCCCAAAGGGACGGGGACCAGCAGGTGTCCATCGCGACCGGGTTCTGCGGGATCACAGTGTATAAAAGATATTTTTGGTTGCCATACATGCTAAGACATGTTGTGTGGTATGTGTAATAAAGATTATTTTGACGTTGAGTTCCAAAAGTGTATGTTACTAAGACATATGAGTCTAAATGTGTTGTGTTACATAGACCTATGTGTCTAAAGGCTGTTATGTTATCAAGACCTATGGGTCTAGATGTTGTTATGGTACCCAGACCCAAGAGTCTAAGGGTTATATGTATG
The DNA here is from genome assembly GCA_023374045.1 of Limonium bicolor. Lineage (NCBI taxonomy): Eukaryota > Viridiplantae > Streptophyta > Magnoliopsida > Caryophyllales > Plumbaginaceae > Limonium > Limonium bicolor. Next base: position 55,907,066 of record CM041780.1, read on the forward strand.
TGCAAATGTTGTTAAGATACCTGGACCATTGACTCCGAGGTTATCATGTGAGTATGTTATGTTATGAATGGATGTGAATATGTTACCCGGACCATTAAGTCCGAGGTTGTGATGTAAATTATTTTTGGTTATGGAAGTTTATTTCCAAGTGATTCCTGCGTTCTAATCCAAAAGGTGTGTGGGAAGTGTAAACTTCGAGGACGAAGTTCTTTAAAGGGGTGTAGATTGAAATACCCCAAACCTTGATATGTTGTTTAAATGTTAAACTATGGTATATAAAGGCTAAAAAGTGCCTTAGGAACATCAGTGAACAATTTAAACCATAGTAAAACACAATAAAACACTAAGACACAATTTGAGCAAAAACATGCTCTAAGCTTGAAGTGAACTTGGTTAGGACCCAAAGAGCCTTCCAAGACTTAATAATATTCAATTATGATTTTATAAGGCTATTTAAGTCCTTAGGAAACCTTGGTAGACAATTAAACCAAACAAAACATAAAAAGTACCTTAAAGTCAATATGGGCAAAAATGTGCTCTAAGCTTGGGATAAATTTGTATAAGACCTAAAGGTCGTACCTATACCTTATAAATATGTTAATGAGCATATTAAATCAATTACTAAAGAAAACCAAGCTTGAAAACAAGTTAAAACACAAAATGTGCTTTAAGGAGTCTTAAAGCACATTTTCGAAAAATTGTCTTGTAAATGAGTTTTGAATGGCTAAATGTCCATCATTACTATTTAATTAACATGTGTACTATATAGTATCACATTTGGAAGTCTATATCAATGGGAAATCAAAAATTTCACATCTATGTGCCTTGTTTTAGTGAATAGTAACTAAAATAAGCTAGTTTGTAACATATGTTTGTATAAGTAATTAAATTGGCCAACAAAGACTACAATACCCTTAGTAACATTAAGCGGGCCGGTTTTATGAGGTGAGTCACCACCTTGTAAGTTAACAAAATAAATAACAAATGATAAAGCAAGTTACTATTTGCTTTACTACTTAATATCTCTTAAAAGCAAACTTATCTCGTTCTCTCATTTCTCTCCTCATTTCCCACGGTTCCAAGCTCTCTTCTATCTCTTCTTCATTCTCCATTCACGGTTTGCAATAGTACACACCAAAACTCCATCTTTGACCACTTGTATCTCCTAGCTCATTTTGCCAAATCAAATTCTAAGACCGCCATTCTCTTCCTCTCATCAAGCTCTTCAATTTTATCCTTTGAAAATCTCAAGAGCTCCATTTTGGTGCCAAGAAGAATCTCCAAGGGAGGAGCTTGAGCTCATCTTTTCACATATCGTTGTTCTCCTTTGCTTCAAGGTAAGGAAACTCAAAGAAAAATGATGTTTCCTTCATGTTTTTGTGTTGTCCTAAAATCACTCTTAATGGTGTCCTTATGTTGCTTTGTTCTAGCTTCATTTCAACCTTTCATGGACTAGGTGGAGTCCTCTCTTGATATATATTCAAACTCTCTTTAAGTTCTATGGTAAAACAATTATCTTAATGTTTTTAAAACAATGTATAATCTAGGGTTTACAATGAGATGAAGCATAAAGCATGTATACTCATTTTATCATTTGTATAATGTTTAGAAGTTGACAAGCAACTAAAAGCCTTGCCGATTTGGTCAAGGAAACAAGAAAGAAGTTGTGAGGAAAAGAGGTAAATGTGCTAACCTAATGTGGTTTAAAGTCTTAGGAGAAATGAGCTTATATTGCTTATTAAAATGATCTAAGGAGCCAATGGTGAATGACTTAGTAAGATGACCTCAAGGAGACTAGTAAAAGGGCATATGTGTTGTTGAGTGTATTTGCAGGTCAAAGGCAAATATATTGTGGAAATTCAGTGTTTATGATTTATGCATCTTAAGGGCCTAAGAGCCATGTTATTTAAAGGCCTAAGTGCCAAGCAATTTAAATTATGCACTATATTGTGATGTAGTGCTAAATGAGTGAAGTTTTTGTATAAGAATGTGTTTGATGGATTTTAGTGTCCTTGATTGTTTAATGGTGAAAACAATGTGTTTTGGCTTAGCAATGTTCTAGGAGAGTTCATGTCAAAATTTAGATAATAAACAAGAAGTTCTAAGGGTTTAAAATGAGTTTGGTAAGTTAGGAAATGTTTAGAATGGATAAGTGTTCAACTAGGGAAAGAAAGATGCATTAAGGTGTTTTAGAAGGCAAAAAGGATTTAGGCATTATCTTGGAAGTTCTAGAAATCCAATGGGTGTTTTGGGATATACTAAAGTTTTGGAGGAGTTTGTTAAGGTTTAGGTAATGTTGATGTACAAGGAGGAAATGATGTTTAGGTTAGGAAGATGTTTGAACTTGTGAAGAAAATTCTTAGACGGACATGAACTATTTTTGGTGGGTTAAATATAGTGTGGGAACATGCTATAAACCTAAGGGGGAAGTATTATGAGTATTGAGCATTTAGGCAAGAAATGAGTAAGTGTTTAAAGGTATAGAAAATGGAGTTTTGGGCACATCCGAACTACCGTCCGAACGTGGACGTTTAGACATGCCCTGTTGCGCGTAAGTCACCTGAACTTCGACCGGTGTCCGAACTACCGTCCGAATTTGGATGTTTGGACACACCTATCTCTATATTCTGTTTTGGCCTCGAACAGCGTCCGAACTTGGGAAGCTCGGACGCATGTTCGGACAGTCGTCTGTTCACACCCATTTGAGCCTCGAACAGTGTCCGAACTTGGGAAGTCCGGACACAAGTTCGGACAAGGCACTGTAAGGGCCAAAAACATTGTTTAAGGTTATAGGATGATGGGGATTATTAAGTAATGATGTTATAAGGTTGTTAAGGACATGCTAAGTGGGTTATAATGACAATTTAGTGGGGGAAAATTTGTATTAAAATGTAAAAGTAAAACAAAAAGCAACTAAGAGGTTACCAAAAAGCAATCTCCACAAAAAATGAAAGGCAGCTTAAAAAATTCTGCATTAGTAAAAATCTCCAACTTTCGGGGGACCGGTCGCTCCGGTCATACCCGAAAGGTCTGGTTGGTCTGTTATAAAAAAAAGAAAGATGATATTTACAACACGAAAGTACTCCGGAACAAAATATGTGATAGCTATAACAAAACCGTAAGCAAAAAAAAAAAGTTTTATGATGCAGGCTCTGTAGGATCTTCCGCAAGCTTCTCGGATTCTTGTGTCCGCTTCTGGAGGGTTGAGGTACTTCCTTCGGAGTCTTCCTTCTCGCCTACCGGTGTAAGAACAGCATCACTCCAGGCCCGCGCAGCAACTGACCCCATAAAGGATGGGCAAAACATGTATTCCCTGCGGGACGTGAAAACTTCGCTAGCTCCTCGTGATATCCGGTGGCGCGAGTAAGGGCTTCAAACTCTAGGCTTTCATAAAGAGTTTCGTCCACCGATTGTTGCTTCTCGAAGAAAAACTCCGACACAATTCGTTGGCTCTCTCCAGCAAGTTTGCGGCATTGGTAAGAAAGTGTCTCTTTAAGGCCTGAGACAGTGTGGTTGATAAGTGTCAAAATGAGCATGTTTTATAGGTGTATTTCATGTTTAATATTAGCACTTTTCTTGCTCATTTCTCCACTTCGGTTAGTTTTCCTCTAGTTTATGTTTTATTGTTTATCTTACAAAATTATTGGTTTAACATGAGGAAAACCAAGCCGGGAGTGAAATAGACGAAGAGACGAACACGTAGACGCAAACGGCTCAGGAAACAGAGTCCAAACGAAGAATCTAGAGCCGGTCAAAGTTTGAAATAAAATAGGCCACGGTCAAGCTGCAACCGCCTGGCGGACGTCTCACATGCAACCGCCTGGCGGACGTCTCACAGGCAACCGCCTGATAAGTGGCGGACGAGACTGGTGCAACCGCCTCGTAACTGGCGGACGTCACACGCGGACCACTCTCGCACAACCGCGAGGCGGAACAGCCCGTAATGGGGCGGACCTCTCTAGTGCAACCGCGAGGCGGTCAGCACAAGAGAACCGGCGGTCCCGAATTAAATCAATGCCGCGACTAGTTTTCTTCTGGTCGCAGTCGTCGTCTTCAACTTGAATCGTCTTATCTATCTACTCCGACGCCTACCTTAAATCGCTCCTGCAATCTGCCTCCTGTCCCCTGCAATTAATGCTTCAATCAATGAAGCAATCAATGAAGCAAATATCTACGTACCACTACCTCTTCATCTCTAAAACAAGTCAATTAACTTCCCCCTTTTTGTGACAAGCTTAGGAACTGTTTTAACTCGCTTTAAGTCCCACGGTTTGACCCCGGCCGCTTCTGTCTTCTATACTACTACGACCGGGTTTTAATTTGCAGCCCGACAGATATTTTGAGTATTAATTTCCTTCTTTTAATAACTACACCTCTTCTAATTCACTCACGAATAATCCACTCTGCAAAATGGCGCCGTTGCCGGGGACTTGATTTAATCTAGTCCCTAAGCCCGGTTAATTCACCTGTTTTATTACAATAATCTGTTAATCTACTAAAATAATTAAATAATAAAATTTAAAAAAAAACTGTTAATCCAATTTTGGACATATAACCTCGGACATCTGACTTGGACATCGGACATCTAACTTCTGATCTGACTTGGACATCTGACTACTAATTTGTTAATATTATTGTTATTTATTTCTGTCATTTCGTTCCATTGTCATTTCGTTCCCTTGTCATTTCGTTCCCTTGTATACTAACTACTAACTTAAAATTTCTGTCATTTCGTTCCATTGTCATTTCGTTCCATTGTCATTTCTTTCCATTGTATACTAACTACTAACTTAAATTTCTGTCTACTAATTCCTAACATTTTTATTATTCTAACATATAACCAGTTCTTTTCTCTGTTTTGAGTGGTGTATGCCTTTCACCAGGTCACAGAGCCTCCCAGAGAATATTAATCACACGGTTGGTTACATCCCAGAAATCGAGAGAACCTTTCTGCGCAGTCTCAGGCAGAGACGAACTCAACAGAACATTACCAACACAGTGATAGATTCTGACCCGGAAGCTAACATGGCAGCTACACCAGCAACGGTTCGAAATATCAACATGCCGTCTAACCAAGGACAACAGCCTGCTATCGTCCTTCCTCACCTCAGCCCATCCGAATACGAGGAGTGGCAAAAGCTGAAGCCATATCATCAGATTCGATGTGTGAAGGAGTTGGGCATGTTTGATGGCACCAGTCCAGACGAAGCCCTGTTACATGTTACAAAATTCTTACAACATGCCAATAGCCTTACTGCAACCGACGCAGTACTTCAATATGCAAGATTGTCATTATTCCCACACAGCCTGACGGGAAACGCGAGCAAGTGGTATCATAGCTTAACACCGAGTACCATTGTTACCTGGGACGACATGGCCACCAAGTTCTATGACAAATTCCTACCTCCGAGCCGAACTTTGGAGATGATTGCTGAAATTTATAATTTTAAGCAACCAGGGTCGGAGAATATTTGTGAAACTTGGGACCGTTTCAAAGGTCTACTACTCACTTGTCCTCACCACGGTCTGACGAAGGAACAAGTATCACAATTGTTTTACAAGGGCTTGATCGGTCCGTGCAGAACAATGGTGTTATCTTCGTTAGGGGCTGACGTTCTGAAAAAGCCGGGAGCACAATTTCTGAACAGCATGGAGTCTCTCTGTGAGGAAATTAGAGACTGGGCCTCCGGTGGATCAAGGAGCGGTACTCCAGGATTATATCATGTTGGGGAGAGTGATAACAAATTCGACCAGCTCATGAGAAGCCATGAGCAACTCATGGAAAGCAATCTCAGCAAGCAACAAAAGTGAGCACTCTACAGAAAGTGGTCGAACAGATGGCTATGAATTCCTTCCCTCAGCAAGCTAAGTCGATGATTTCCCGACCACCTACTACCCCTCCAGGCTATGCTCCTCAATCTCAACGTCACCAACAATTTCTTGTACGCAATGTTGCGGGCCTCATGATACGATCAATGCCCCCAACTACAAGAAATGAAAGCAGCGGAGGAAGCAAACTACATCACCAACAATTCAGGATACAGACAACCATGGCAACGTAACATGCAATCCAACCTTAGCTACTCAAACACCGGAAATATCCAAAACCCACATACCCTACAAACATCCCAAAATTACAGACCTCAGTCCAATTTCCAAGGAGGCCCAAGGCAATATCAACAACAGCCTTATGGCAATGAAGCTTCATCGAGCCGACCAGCTCCACCTCCTTCGAATCCTGAGTCTGATATGTCTCAGATGCAGGAGATGTTTAAGGCGATGATGGGTAAATCACGAGATACGCAAGAAGAGGTCGCAGCTCTGCGCAAAGACCAAAAAGCCTTGCAATCTCAAATCCAACAGCTACTCACTCAACAAAGACCACCTGGTCAATTCCCTTCACAGACAAATCCCAATCCGAAGGAACAAGCAAATTCAGTCCTTATAGACGATGGCACATCACAATCAACAAACTTGTGTGCAGTCTCTTTAAGGAGTGGAAGGGAACTTGCCACCAGCAAAGGAAAAGAAAAAGAAAATCTTGAAGATTCCTATATCAATGTTGATGAAACCACCAACCAACTTTACCTCCCTCAGAAATCAATTCCTACTCCTGTTACTCCACCTCCATCTCGAATTACCATCGACATCCCAACCTCCACTCATAAAAACAGTGAACTCCCGTTCCCAAACAGAATGAAAAAGAAACATCTTGATGAGCAGTTCTCCAAGTTCTTGAGCATTTTCAAGAAGCTGACCCTCGACATACCTCTGATCGATGCTTTGCAAGAGATGCCTAACTACGCAAAATTCCTCAAGGATCTCTTGACAAGAAGAAAAAGAAACCTGGAAAGAGACAGTGCACCTGACAGAGGAATGTTCTGCAGCCCTTCTTCGAGCACTCCCTCCTAAACAAACAGATCCGGGAAATCCCGTGATCCCGTGCTTTATAGGTGGGGTGGATTGTGGAAGTGGTCTATGCGACCTAGGAGCCAGCATTAATATCATGCCATACGCCACCTTCTTGAAAGTTAAAGGAGGAGAAATGCAACCGGTTCCTTTTAAACTCCAACTAGCAGACAGATCAGAGATCAAGCCCATGGGCATAGTCCGAGATTTGGTAGTTGGAGTGTCTCGCTTCATCTTTCCAGCTGATTTCGTCATTCTAGAAATGGATGACGATGTCGAGGTTCCCCTGATTCTAGGTCGACCGTTTCTAAGTACCGCCAAAGCTATCATTGACGTCCACGACGGGAAAATCACTCTTCGGTACGAAGATGAGACGATTGAATTCGACATGCAGAAAATGATGAAGAAAAGCTCAAACTTTTCTCCTCATGCTAAGACGGTGGGATTCACAGATGACGAGGAGGAGGAAGGCGATTTTGCTACAGAGGAGGACACGTATTTTCCATCTTCCATCCAGGAAGCTGAAACTGAACCCCTAGAGCAAGTATTACTTACTTCTCTAGAAGAAAAGATGGAGGATCCAGAAGTTAACGCCATGCTGGCGTACGTAGAAAAAGGAAGGGCTGGTTATCAATCGTTCCGGCCACCAATCGAAGAACTCGACAGAAAACCTCAAAAATCAATTCCATCAGTAGAACAACCACCTGAACTCGAGCTTAAAGAAATACCCTCTAACCTCAAGTATGCTTTCCTAGCTGAAAATGACCATTCCTGTCATTATTTCCTCTTCTCTGAATTCCGGAGAGGAAACGAAGCTACTTGAGGTATTGAAGAAGCACAAGACAGCAATCGGGTGGACTATCGCTGATATCAAAGGAATTGATCCCTCCTATTGCACGCACCATATTTACATGGAGGAAAACTTCAAACCTATCCGACAACCTCAACGCCGGCTAAACCCTAACCTCAAGGAGGTAGTTCGAAAGGAGGTTCTGAAACTCCTTGACGCAGACATCATCTATCCAATTTCTGACAGTCCATGGGTCAGTCCTGTTCAAGTTGTCCCTAAGAAGGGGGGCATCGAAGCTGTTATTAATGAAAAGGGAGAGACTATCCCTCAAAGAAAGATCACAGGATGGCGCATGTGTATTGATTATCGGCGTTTGAACTTGGCCACCAGGAAGGATCATTTCCCTCTCCCCTTCATCGACCAGATGTTGGAACGACTAGCAGGGCAAGAGTACTACTGTTTTCTAGATGGGTTCTCGGGTTATTTTCAAATACCAATCGCACCTGAGGACCAGGACAAGACAACCTTCACTTGTCCTTACGGTACCTTTGCATACCGACGAATGCCTTTCGGTCTATGCAACGCCCCTGCTACCTTCCAGAGATGTATGCAAGCAATATTTGCTGACTTCATCGAGCAGAGCATAGAAGTCTTCATGGACGATTTCTCAGTCTATGGCTCTAGTTTCGACAAATGCTTGGCACAACTAGATTTGATCCTGAGACGGTGTGAGGATACGAATCTCGTCTTAAACTGGGAGAAGTGTCATTTTATGGTCAAGGACGGGATCGTCCTTGGACATAAAATATCAAAAGGGATAGAGGTGGATAAAGCCAAGGTAGAGGTTATCGAGAAGTTACCAGCACCAACTACAGTTCGAGATATACGAGCATTTCTAGGGCATGCAGGATTTTATCGGCGGTTTATTCAGGACTTCTCCAAAATCAGCAAACCTTGACCGACCTGCTACAGAAAGATGCCCCTTTCATTTTGATGAAAGATGTTCAGCTGCATTCCAAACAATAACACAAAAATTGGTGACAGCACCTGTGGTCATACCACCTGATTGGTCTCTTCCTTTTGAGATCATGTGTGACGCAAGTGACTATGCCGTGGGGGCAGCTCTTGCCAAAAGAAAGAGAAAATCTTGAGAGTGATCGCCTATGCTAGCAGAACACTGAACGACGCAGAAAAACTATACGACCACCGAAAAAGAACTTTTGGCTATAGTTTTCTCCCTCGATAAGTTCAGATCTTACTTATGGGGAAGCAAAGTCATCGTGCATACAGACCACTCCGCTCTCAAATACTTATTCACAAAACAAGAAGCCAAGCCTCGCTTATTGCGCTGGATTCTTCTACTTCAAGAGTTTGACATCGAAGTCAAAGATAAGAGCGGGAAACTGAATGTCGTCGCCGACCATCTCTCTAGGTTGGTGACTCCTACGGATAGTGTGCCCATCAACGAATTCTTCCCCGACGAGACTGTCTTCTCCATCACCAAAGTACAGGAGCCATGGTACGCAGACCTGGCCAATTATTTAGTCTCAGGAACAGTACCCTACGATTTTTCCTACTCCCAGAAGAAGAAATTCCTTTCTGACTCGAGGCATTATTTCTGGGAGGACCCGTACTTGTTCCGAGTTAGTGCTGATGGGTTAATTCGACGATGTCTCCCGGAAGAAGAGGTTTCGAGCGTCATTCACTTTTGTCATTCTCGGGAAGCCGGAGGTCACCATGGACCCACGAGGACCGCTGCTAAGATCCTGGCCTCAGGTTTTTATTGGCCAACCCTTCATAAAGATGTGTACCAATTCTGCAGACAATGTGATAATTGTCAGAAAATGGGTAACACATCCAGGAGACATGAGATGCCGCAACAAGGGATACTAGAAGTAGAGCTCTTTGATTGTTGGGGCATCGATTTCATGGGACCGTTCCCTTCCTCGCAGGGCCACGAATATGTTCTGTGGCAGTTGATTATGTGTCAAAGTGGGTGGAAGCTATACCGTCATCATGCCGATGCAAAGACAGTAACAAGATTCCTCAAAAAGCACATTTTTACCCGTTTCGGCGTGCCCAGATTATTATTAGTGATGGAGGAACACACTTCTGCAACCGTTTATTCGAAGCACTTATGGTCAAATACGGGGTACGTCACAAGGTAGCTTTACCTTATCACCCCCAGACAAACGGTCAAGCAGAAGTTTCCAACCGAGAGTTAAAATGGATCCTTCAGAAGACGGTTAACTCATCAGAAGGATTGGGCACTTAAACTGGATGATGCGCTTTGGGCTTACCGCACTGCATTCAAGACTCCCATCGGGATGTCTCCTTTTAAGCTGGTCTATGGAAAAGCATGCCACCTTCCTGTGAGATGGAGCATAAAGCATATTGGGCAATCAAAGCCCTAAACTTTGACATGGTTTCTGCAGGAGAGAAGAAAATTCCAACTTACCGAATTAGAAGAGCTGCGAGATCAGGCTTACCAGAATGCTAAGATCTATAAAGAGCGCACCAAAAAGTTCCACGACAGGATGATCCTCAAGAAGGAATTCGAAATTGGTGATTGGGTTCTCTTATATAACTCGAGATTAAGGATTTTCCCTGGGAAGCTCAAGTCACATTGGGCCGGCCCTTTTCAAATTGTTAGTGTGACCCCGTACGGTGCCTTTGAACTCCAGAACAAACAAGGCGAAACTTTCAAGGTCAACGGGGCACGTCTTAAAAGGTATAATTCTCATTCCAATATTTCAACTAACCTATCTGCAACTTATTTTCCAAGAACAGCAGGACAATTCGCCCTCAGAATCTTCTCCAAACTAAAACTTGGTCAAATACGTCTAGCTAGAGACGTTAAACCCGGGCAGCTCAGTGGGAGGCAACCCACTATCTATCTTTAACTTTCCTTTAATTTAATATGTTTTTCCTTTTTGTACTATATTTCCCTTTTATTTGCTATAATAAAATGCAGGCTTCACTTGAGTTCTTCTCGCTGTGTAGAATATTCTTTACAGGTTAATTCATGACATTCCACAGCAACACTCAAGTGTGGGGGAGCTCTACACACTCTACGAAATCTGGGGAGTACACTCTTTCCTTTACTTTGCTTGCCCTATTAATTTTATTTCATCTACGCAATGAGGGCATTGCTTAAGCTTAAGTGTGGGGGAAGAGCCTTTCAGGTCATCTAAATGCTTAAATTGTTAAGTCTCTCTGCTTATCTTCTGCTTACCTCGCATTTGTTCTAATTGAATTATGTACCTGCTAATGTAGGTTGTTCTCTTTAAAAACTAATACTATTATGAATTGTAGGATAAAGGGTACAAATTTTTAAAATTTACATTTGATTACTTTTGAGGAGCATTTTATATGCGGTGTGACCAAATAATCTGCAAATTGGTTGGATTTTATTGCTCAGGGTTTCTTTCTGTCTTCTCTCTTAGGGATTGCTAAGGGGTATTTCTCTGTTAAAAAAAAAGAAGAAGAAAAAAAAATAAGGGACTTTCGAGACACCATTGGTAACCAACAAAGAGAGTTGAGTGTTCTTAATACAAAGGCGTGATGCCTATATTTCTCATCTCTTGCAAAAGTGAAGCAAATGCATAAATCTTTTCTTCCTTTTATTTTCTCCTCAATGCCCATTCTTGAGAGAAGTTGGCCATGGTAAAAGTTCTCGGAGTCACCAAAAAAAAGAAACATTGAAGTACCTTAGATCATACCCCGAAACTCTATATTTTGTTTTCACCTTGAGCACACCTATGCCACCAGCAGATAATTTTTCACACTCCTCAATAAGTTTTAGATCATAACTATTGACTTTTTTATCCTACCCTTCATAATAATATTTGTTAGTATTGAGCATTTCCTACTTGCTTAGGTACATGGTTTTACTTGAGGACAAGCAAAAAGATAAGTGTGGGGGTGTGATAAGTGTCAAATGAGCATGTTTTATGGTGTATTTCATGTTAATATTAGCACTTTTCTTGCTCATTTCTCCACTTCGGTTAGTTTTCCTCTAGTTTATGTTTTATTGTTTATCTCACAAAATTATTGGTTTAACATGAGGAAAACCAAGCCGGGAGTGAAATAGACGAAGAGACGAACACGTAGACGCAAACGGCTCAGAAACAGAGTCCAAACGAAGAATCTAGAGCCGGTCAAAGTTTGAAGTAAAATAGGCCACGGTCAAGCTGCAACCGCCCAGAGCGGACGTCTCACATGCAACCGCCTGGCGGACGTCTCACAGGCAACCGCCTGATAAGTGGCGGACGAGACTGGTGCAACCGCCTCGTAACTGGCGGACGTCACACGCGGACCACTCTCGCACAACCGCGAGGCGGAACACTCACACACAACCGCCCGTAATGGGGCGGACCTCTCTAGTGCAACCGCGAGGCGGTCAGCACAAGAGAACCGGCGGTCCCGAATTAAATCAATGCCGCGACTAGTTTCTTCTGGTCGCAGTCGTCGTCTTCAACTTGAATCGTCTTATCTATCTACTCCGACGCCTACCTTAAATCGCTCCTGCAATCTGCCTCCTGTCCCCTGCAATTAATGCTTCAATCAATGAAGCAATCAATGAAGCAAATATCTACGTACCACTACCTCTTCATTTCTTCTATAAATACCCATTCCCTACAGCCTTGTACGAGTGCACGGAGAAAACCAGAAAATCACTCACACTCACCTCATTCATTCTCTTCCAGTTAAACACTCACGTACATCTCATACCCCAGTTCTCTAAATTCTCTAATTCACCCACTTCACTTATAATAACCTACGTACATGTTTCACTCTTCGACCTCTCCATTTCTCCATTCACTAATCACGTCCCCGTGCTGTTATTACGTCCAACCTCTGTCAGATTTATTACCAGTTAATATGTCTGGCTAAGGAGGATTTGCTCCGGGCAAGGTTTTTAATTATGGTTTGTTTAATTATGTAATCAATATTTCTACCGGTTTTAATAAATACAGTTTGTTACGCTTAAAGGATTTCTCTCACCATTTTAATAAATTACATGAATTTATTAAAATGCTTTCCTAAGTCTATTTTGATCAGACCAGGTGATAAATAGACAGGTTATTTAAGCCGTAAATCTGGAGAAAACTTATTATGATTTAATAAGTTAGTATTTACAGATGCAATTATAATTCCTTGAATTTAACGTCCGTTTACATAGTTTTGCTCGAACCTTGATTAGACCGAGCATTTTCTGGTAAACGAGTTCTTAAGGGTCTATGACTTAGTCCTTAGGATAATAACAGGAATTTGCCAAACTAATATATTAAACCGGTAGAGATAGCATAATTAATCAGATTATATAAAACCTGAACCCGGAGTTCCATTTAATTCATCTGCACTCAGTAATTTAATCTGCTCAATATTTTTCTCTAAAACAAGTCAATTAACTTCCCCCTTTTTGTGACAAGCTTAGGAACTGTTTAACTCGCTTAAGTCCCACGGTTTGACCCCGGCCGCCTGTCTTCTATACTACTACGACCGGGTTTTAATTTGCAACCCGACGGATATTTTGAGTATTAATTTCCTTCTTTTAATAACTACACCTCTTCTAATTCACTCACGAATAATCCACTCTGCAGTGGTCCTTCGTTTGAAGTTCCGACTGCGTCTCTTTAAGAGCCCCCTTTAGCTTCAAAACCCGGCTCTCGTAGGACAGGGAGAGGCTCCGGTATCGTTCCCTTTCTGACTCCGAAGTGATCAATGAAGCTTTAAGTCCGGACACCTTTTTAAGCCAAAAGTCAGAACTTCTGGCGGCCTCCGACGAAGGACTTGGATTTTCTACATAAAATACAAAGGATAAGTAAGAATAGCATGAAAGAAAAAGAGAGGAAAAAGGGGAAGTTTTCGATGATATGAAGGTTACCGGAAGCCTTTTTCTTCTGGGCCTCCAACTCTGCCTCAAGTTCTTCGATTCGAAGAGCAGCCTCCGCAAGTCTTTGCCTCTCCGATTCAAGGCCAGCTTGAAGATCATTTTGCTTGGCCTCAGCCTCTTGCAAGAGTTGGTCCCTTTTTGCCAACTCCGACTCAAGGGAGGACCGAAGATCCTCGGTAGATTTCTGAATCTCTTCAACAACCTTCCGAACATCTTCAGCTTCCTCTTCCAGCACTCGCTTCTGATCATCAAAAGAAGCCTGCAGCTTGTTGATAGTATCCTCTTGGTCGATGGATGCAGCTTCTTGAAGTTCCTCCCGGAGAGCGGCCTTTTCGGCTTCAAATTGAGCCTCCGCACGCACAAAAGTTTCTTGAGCCTTGGCCTTCTCTTCATCTGCAGCTTTCTTGTATCTCTCCGCGCGGGCCTCATGGTAGCGGAGGGCTTCGGAGGAATATTGAGACTGGGTCTCAACACATTGGGCCATCGCCATGGCCTAAAAGGCAAGGATATCAGAATAAAAACAGAAGGTTTTTCACGATAAATATATACAAAAAAGACAAACCTGGATTAAAGCAGCCCAGAGGCGCTCAAAAGCCACCCTCTCCGGAAGAGAGTGGCGGACAATGGCGTCGGAACTACCCTCCCCAATCCGAAGTTTTTGTTTTAAAGGGGTCTGATGAGAGCCTGGGGCAAAAATGCCGTTGTCATTATTGGCCGCCTTCGCAGCGGTAGACCAGAAGGCCTTGTACCTCATTCCACGCACAAATGGAATGCGAGGAACCGGATTTCCTCGGTGATAGCCCCAATCCAATTTTGAAGAAGGACCGCAGACTGAAGGATCAGCCCGCGGTGGAGGAGAAGATCTATCGTCCGCATGCTTGCTCCTAGCTCCGGACGGAGGAGCCTCCTGCGAGGGAGCGTCGGACGAATCAGAGGAAGAACTTTCCTCCGCACTAGCCTCAACAATGCCCTTGCCTTTTCCAGGTGGGTTCTCACGGACCTTTTTTCTCTCCAGAGCACCGCCCTGCACAGGACGACGCGCTCGTTCAGGCTCAGGATCTGCGGAGGCCGGAACAGTGGCTGCAAAAGGCAAAACTATAAGTAATCTGACAAAAACGAAGTAAAAGCGAAAGAAGGGCACAAAGGGGCTGCGGAAAGGTATACCGGTGGAAAAAATGGAATCGGTAACGTTGTTAGAGACCTAGTGATATTTAGAAGCAAACATAGAAGTAGTTTAAGCATTTTTACTTCACTATTCCTGTCAGCCCATGGCAATAGCAAGCAAGGCTTCACAAATTTTATCAAACTGATCAAAATCAGAAGAGATCAGACATGCATGCTGTCGTAAAAACAAGTAACCACAGAGCAACAGTATAAGCCTAAAGATAAAATTTAAGCGGTAGACTTGACTTAATTGGGCACGGCATATCCAAATCTGCACAACTAAGGGCGAAAATAAATTAAAGAATCAAAGAATAAAGAATAAGGCGTTTTACCGAATTTAGGACTTGGACTAATTCCAAGTCCCCGGCAACAGCGCCAATTTGCTAGTCGAGAAATTGTAGGAAAAACTATATACAAAAGAATAAAATAAAACACTAAACCTACAACTCTACTACGGGTAGCAAATAAAAACCCGGTCGGAGTATAGTGTAAATATATTACGACCAGGAGAATCGTACCCAAGGGACTTATAGAAAATTAGTCCTAATCCGGGCAAAAGCCTATTCTATAATAACAAAGGGGGGAATTGAAAATGTGATCCTAAACTAAATAAATAAATAAATAAACTAACTTTGATTTGGGAAGACTATCAATGCAAAAGGTTCGTATGACCAATGATCAAGGGTGGCAAGTCTCAAAGAGGATTTGGTCTCGCAAAATGCATATGCCGGATGTGATGCCGGATCCTCGCTACCCGGCAGATTCATGGCCTTGAACGAGCCGGATAACTTATACTCGGCATGCCATCCGGCATAGTACATTTCGTAAACAACACTTCCAGATTCGGTTCTGACAAAAGGAACTCAATATTCATACTTGCATCGTGCATAGCCAATGCCGCGGATACAACCGAATAATGGGAAATAAGAGATTAACCCTAAACCTTAAGTCTTGCTCCCGCTGAGGCGCAGAAGACAATGTTAAAGATTACCAAAATCCTAATCTATCCTATTCTTGTCTTGTGAACATCAAATAGGACTTAGAGATAAGAGAATGAATAGCTACTTCATTCTACTTGTAAGAAGATTAGAACTCGGGTTAAGAAACTTGAAAATTCAATAAATGATCATAAGAGTTTTACAAGGAAGTCATCCCTAACCAAAACATAACAAGGATTCTGCATCACCAACCACACAACTACAAGAAGAGAATACAAAGGGGGAGAAGGAGATGTTAATAGCCTTAACCCTGACAAGGTTCTTACCCTCTTCTCTTTGCGTGGATTGGATCTGCAAATGTTCCTTGGACACCAACACTTGGAATGGGGCGGAAACTGAGATGTGAATG
The DNA here is from genome assembly GCA_023374045.1 of Limonium bicolor. Lineage (NCBI taxonomy): Eukaryota > Viridiplantae > Streptophyta > Magnoliopsida > Caryophyllales > Plumbaginaceae > Limonium > Limonium bicolor. Next base: position 55,923,175 of record CM041780.1, read on the forward strand.
AAGTCTAATATGGTGTTGAAGTATATCAATTTGTAGCCTTCCTCGACCTATTTATAGGCATTAAATGTGTTGTTGCCGGGCGTCGTGCCGGATCACCAGTAGCCGGCACACGTGATAAATGCGCCCAATTGCTAACGGTCGAAACCGTCAATTCCGTGCGAAACAGTGCATATGCCGGGTAGAATATACCCGGCATCACACCCGGCATCATCCTTTTCACCAACGGTCAATAACTGCTATCGCTTGGTCAACCGTGGCGACTTCCGCACTTATGCCGGATGGAATCTACCCGGCATTAGGTCCGGCAAGGCCTCTTTTCAGTTCTGTGCTTATGCCGTGCAGAAACAACCCGGCATGGAGTCCGGCTTCAACTGAACTTTTGCCTAGAAAATCATTCCTTGCACAGAAAACTCATAAAAACATAAGACTGTACAAATAATATACTTAAACACATAATAAGCATAAATAACATATATTTAACCTTATTTAGATAAATATAATACTAAATCTAATGCATAAAATATGATAAGTATGTGGTTTATCAAGGCCCTACACTTACCTTTTGGTAGTCCTCGAGCAAAACAAGATTAGAAAGGACTAATTACTTATGCACAAAGCAGATAAACTCTCGAATGAAATGTAGATAAATATTTCCAACTATATGACTCTAATTCATAAGTATCACTTTGATCATCCTTATCCATCAAAACGTACTAATGGGTATAAAATAAAAGACTTTCAAGATCAACCATGATTTTTTTGCATTGAAGAACGGGGAATTTAGGAGAAAAATAAAAGGAAAAACTCTCTTTTCTTGCTTTTATTCAGAGGCACGTTTATACAACCTCTAGGAATATATTGCTTTTCCTTTGGAAGAAGATTTTTCTTTTCTTTTTTTTCCTTTTCTTCTTTTTTTTTTTGCACCAAAAACCCTTTTTAATATTTTCACCCAAAAGATTTCTCACAATTTGAAAAGAAAAAAAAAGAAAAGAATACCCATAAGTACATAAAGGAAAGAATTAGGAGAAAGATCATATACTCATGTTAATAAAAAGAATCAAAGAGTTAAAAACAGAAATCTAAAAATCATTAGCGAGCTTACCTCTTGAGAGAACAAGCATTTATTCATTCCTAATCTTATCTCAATCAAAAACATGCAAAAAGTTTAGTAAAACATTGAATAAAACGCAAAACTTATGCATATTATAAAAAAAACTTATTTTTTAGGGGGGGGGGGGTCCCTGCCCTACACTTGGCAGGAACACTGTCCCCAGTGTTCGAAAGAAAACGAATAAGAAAAACTTTTTTTATAAGAAACTTGAAACAACTAATGAAAGCAATTTAAAAACAATAACATAAAATTAAAAGAGAAAAATTAAAAGATACGAAGGGCTCCCCTGTTTGATAGTGAAGGCGTGAGGAGGAACTGCCCTACACTTACCCTTTTAGGCTATTTGGCATCCTTGGAGATCCTAGGTAGAATAGTGACCGAATTCGCATGCTCCCGTGGATTGGTTTGCGTTTGGGACGGGAGCTGACCTTGCTGTCGTGGTTGCATCAGAAGTTGCTGTAACTGCAACTGCAACGATTTGTGCTCCTTGCGAATGGTCGAGATCTCATTTTGAGTATCCTGGGTATTGTTCATCAGGGCTGACATCATGTCACGAAGTTCAGCCATTTCAGCCTCTGATGATGATGCAGGGTGGGATGGTCTGTATTGCCTTGGACCTCCCTGGTAGCCGGCTTGAATCTGGAAGTGTTGAGGGGGATGGTTCCCCTGTTGCCATGGCTGCCGATACCCTTGGTTACTTACATAATTGACTTCCTCAACATTCTGAAAGTCTGGAATGTCAGGGTTCGAAGCGTGCAGTCGTGCACTAACCACGTTCGCTTGTTGAGGAAGTTTGTTCATTGCTATTTGCTCCACCATTTTTTGTAGAGCACTAACCTTCGTTGATGTCTGGGCATTACTCTCCAATAACTGCTCATGACTTTGCATCAATTTGTCGAATTTGGAGTCGCCCTCTTCCACTTGAAATAAACCAGCGGTACCACCCCTGGTTCCACCTGTGGCCCAATCTCTAATCTCTTCGCAAAGAGATTCAACTCCACTAATGAATTGATCTCCAGGCTTCTTCAATATGTCTGCACCAAGGGAGGAAAGGATCATGGTCTTGCATTGGTTGACCAATCCCTTGTAAAACAACTGAGATAGTTGTTCCTTGGAGGCCGTGGTGAGGACATGTGCGTAGCAACCCCTTGAATGTCCCAAGTCTCACAGATGTTCTCCGAGGTGGGTTGTGTGAAGTTGTATATCTCGGCGATCATCTCCAGAGTGTGACTTGGAGGCATGAACTTGTCATAAAACTTGGTTGCCATGTCCTCCCATGTGGTGATGGTACTGGGGGTTAGACTGTGGTACCACTTGCTGGCATTCCCTGTAAGGCTATGGGGGAAGAGGGAAAGCCTGGCATATTGGAGGACGTTATTTGTGGAGGTTAGGCTGTTTGTATGCTGTAGAAATTTAGTGACGTGGAGCAAAGCATCGTCCGAATTTACCGTCGAAAGACCCAACTCCTTTATGCATCTAATTTGATGATATGGCTTAAGTTTTTGCCATTCATCGTATTCGTTTTGAGGAAGGAGAGGAAGGTCGATTGCTGGTTTCTGGCCTTGGTTAGAAGGCCGGTTTATGTTACGGACGGTAGGTGCTGCCATTGGTGTAGGATCTGCTTCTTGTAGAATTCGTTGTTGCCTTAAAGTATGAAGTAGGGTTCTCTTGATCTCCGGATCAAGGTTGGCTAAATTGTCAGGAGTACTCGTTGACCGAAGAAGCATTCACTTGGATAACTTCAGGAGGAGCAAGAGAAAACGTTATAATATTCGTAATAATAAAAGAAATAATATAATTACATAATTAAAATTATGAAAATACACGAATGAGCAAATTTTTGGTTATGCCGGACAGAGGGCCGGGTGACGCGTACCCGACAATGGACTTCTTCCACTAATGCCGGGTATGTACAAACCGGCATGTTGCCCGGCGTGACCAAAAATTGAACATAACTTAATTAAAAGATAATGTAAAGGATAATTACAATAAATGTAAGAGTAATAAGAGATTGTAGGATTACTCCTAATTGTCCCTACAATTTGCGACAAAAATATTGAGAGAAATTGAGCATGCCGGGTGACATGCCGGATCAACCCCGTCGGGCATAGGACTTCCTCCGGAATGCTGGGTATAGAGAACCCGGCACAATACACGGCAAATGCAAACTCGAAATTCAAAATAAAGAGTTATAGTATAGGAACTAATATAAGAGAGTAATAACGGGAGGGGTAGACGATAATACATTTAAATTTGTAAACTCAACAGCGTATGAAATTTTGAAAACAATTTGAACATGCCGGACAAGATGCCGGGCAAATCCTGTCCGGCATCGGACTTCCTCCGGTTATGCCGGATAAATGACTTCCGGCATTATGCACGGCATATCCAAATCTGCACAACTAAGGGCGAAAATAAATTAGAGAATCAAAGAATCAAAGAATAAAGAATAAGGCGTTTTACCGAATTTAGGACTTGGACTAATTCCAAGTCCCCGGCAACGGCGCCAATTTGCTAGTCGAGAATTGTAGGAAAAACTATATACAAAAGAATAAAATAAACACTAAACCTACAACTCTACTACGGGTAGCAAATAAAACCCGGTCGGAGTATAGTGTAAATATATTACGACCAGGAGAATCGTACCCAAGGGACTTATAGAAAATTAGTCCTAATCCGGGCAAAAGCCTATTCTATAATAACAAAGGGGAATTGAAAATGTGATCCTAAACTAAATAATAATAAATAAACTAACTTTGATTTGGGAAGACTATCAATGCAAAAGGTTCGTATGACCAATGATCAAGGGTGGCAAGTCTCAAAGAGGATTTGGTCTCGTAAAATGCATATGCCGGATGTGATGCCGGATCCTCGCTACCCGGCAGATTCATGGCCTTGAACATGCCGGATAACTTATACCCGGCATGCCATCCGGCATAGTACATTTCATAAACAACACTTCCAGATTCGGTTCTAACAAAAGGAACTCAATATTCATACTTGCATCGTGCATAGCCAATGCCGCGAATACAACAGAATAATGGGAAATAAGAGATTAACCCTAAACCTTAAGTCTTGCTCCCGCTGAGGCGCAAAAGACAATGTTAAAGATTACCAAAATCCTAATCTATCCTATTCTTGTCTTGTGAACATCAAATAGGACTTAGAGATAAGAGAATGAATAGCTACTTCATTCTACTTGTAAGAAGATTAGAACTCGGTTAAGAACTTGAAAATTCCATAAATGATCATAAGAGTTTTACAAGGAAGTCTCCCTAACCAAACCTAACAAGGATTCTGCATCACCATCCACACAACTACAAGAAGAGAATACAAAGGGGGAGAAGGAGATATTAATAGCCTTAACCCTGACAAGGTCTGCTTCTTCTCTTGCGTGGATGGATCTGCAAATGCTCCTTGGACACCAACACTTGGAATGGGGCGGAAACTGAGATGTGAATGAAGTATAATATGGTGTTGAAGTATATCAATTTGTAGCCTTCCTCGACCAATTTATAGGCATTAAATGTGTCGTTGCCGGGCGTCGTGCCGGATCACCAGTAGCCGGCACACATGATAAATGCGCCCAATTGTTAACGGTCGAAACCGTCAATTCCGCGCGAAACAGTGCATATGCCGGGTAGAATATACCCGACATCACACCCGGCATCATCCTTTTCACCAACGGTCAATAACTGCTATCGCTTGGTCAACGGTGGCGACTCTTCACTTATGCCGGATGGAATCTACCCGGCATTAGGTCCGGCAAGGCCTCTTTTCAGTTCTGTGCTTATGCCGTGCAGAAACAACCCGGCATGGAGTCCGGCTTCAACTGAACTTTTGCCTAGAAAAATCATTCCTTGCACAGAAAACTCATAAAAACATAAGACTGTACAAATAATATACATAAACACATAATAAGCATAAATAACATATATTTAACCTTATTTAGATAAATATAATACTAAATCTAATGCACAAAATATGATAAGTCTGCGGCTTATCAAAGCCTAAAGATAAAATTTAAGCGGTAGACTTGACTTAATTGGGCAATGATAGGGAAACATCTAGCAAGATTATTCATACAAAATCCTTAACGGTTTCCAGACCTGTTTCCTCAGACTAGATCAATAACATTTATAATTACTCTGTTCTACCCATTACAGAAACAGTAGCAGTTGTAGTTAAGCAACATAAGCCTTTTGAGATGTCATACTGTGCAACAAGGGACAATTCATACAATGCTGAGCTTAATGATCATTAGAACAATGTAAGTTAGTCTGAAAACAAATTTTGCTAAGCAGAGACAAGGTGTCCGCAATGAAGCATGAACTAGTAGTCAGAACTGATGGAGTACAGCTGTAGTAGCAGGAAACAACAGCAATGTTCTTGGTTATAATCAGAAGCATAAATAAGCTGGTATCGTTGTTGCAATGGTGTACAATTGTATTAATATTTTATCAGAAGTAAAAGCAATAAGCGAACAAAACAGAAAGTGAATCTAGCAAGCTGCCAACTAGCAGTCCACAATTGTCTGAAAGCATGAAATGAGTAATGTGAAAAGGAAGCGGACACAGTAAGTAGCAGCTTAGACAATATAATCGTATAGAAGTTTATGCAAATTTCAGATAAGAAATAGCAAAATCAGAGAGCACGTGCAACATTCCCTTCCTTAGTAAAGTAGAGAAAAAAGAAAAACAGCAGCAAGGATAGAGACTAAAAACAATAAACTCCAAACGGAAAGCTACCAAATAACTTGTGACAGCAAATGTGATTATGTAGATGTAATTAGGTATAACTTTTCTAGGCGAAACAATCTTTAAACAAGTGGGTTTGTAAAAACATGATCAATGTAATATAAGATGTGGAAAACTAAATTTAAAACTGAGGTATGCTATTGCTATACAGCACATGGTGTAATGTAGACAACTCAAACAGACCCATGCGAGAATTTTCAAGCTAGCTTTCAATCAATTAGTGCATCCATGTAGGCAAGGTGATAATTCAAGAATAGCTCATAGATATTGTCTTAAATTTTGGCCATACCGACCGCAACAGTAGCAAGCAGATGCAAATTGAAATGAAGATCAAGTAGAAACCTCAGTTTGGATCAGGCAAAATTATCCGCATATATACCCCATAGATTTTCTGTAGTTTCTCATTTTGAACAAAGTACAACCCGCACTTTATCAAAACAATTGAATTTATCACCACCTCAAGAACAGCATTCAACAATAAATCAGTTAACACATTTCAAGTCATTGCAACAGTGAAGTAGTGGTAGTAGTAAAAACTGCAGCACATAATCACAGTGGTGTTATTCATGCTATATTCTGTGGTTTTTTCAGATTCTCTCAGTCCGGCCAGGTTCTAAAGTGAGAAAAAGGCCAAGGATTGTCGAGCAAGAGATGCATATTTACTCAGAATAGTGAACAACACCTTGATTTTTTCTGTTTGCCTTCCTTAAAAGGAAAGTACAAAAGCAGATTTCTCATCATGCCGAAGCAGACCAATTAATGGAGAAGTATTGAATATACTATATGAATGCAGTAACACATAACTTTTCAGATTATATATAGATGCAGAATAACATTAACAATCAAAAGCAGACATAAACAGTTGATCTAGCTAGAAAAGAATGTGAGCATAACTTGGAACTTTATTAAACGCTGGAGCTGTTTACCGATTTGAGTAGCAGCCGCAAAGGAATTATGGTAATAAAGAACCGATATGCACTGAAAAGCATGACTTATCAGTGGATAGTGGGAACGGCTGGATTTTAACCATTCCAAGAGACCTTTCACATGTCTAGATTCTAGCCATTAGAGCTTGCATAACAGACACAATATAACAACTTAGAGCAAAAGTTACAACAGTAGCATACTGTATCAAGATTATAGTTTAACAATGCAGTAGTAGCAGCAATACTCATATACGGAGAAACAGAAGCAACAACAATTTGTTTGAATGAACAACAGTCACGGTAATTTTTCATACTAAGACACCTTGTAGTGCCAAATTTATTCGACTGTGACGTGAGCTAATTATTGAGCTAAGTGTATGAAAAAGTCTTACGCTTTGACACCTGAACTCCGATGAAAACATTCCAATGTGTAGAAAAAATGATCGACTATATACATCTTAGGGATAACTAAATATATCCAGCATGTCATCAGCAAGTTATTCTCATTTTACTTTGGTAAAAAAGGTTAACCAGGATGGGTAAATTACCTCGTTTGTCTGGTTCGATCAAGGTAAAAGCATATAGATTTAACTCTACCAGTAGGATGTCATTACCGGTGGCGGGAATATGTGATTGAGAAGTACACCGGTAGCTTACTGCTGTCTGATTCTGTAACACCCCAACTCAATCCAATTGTGGTCTCGCAACTTAACGGCATATATATATACATGTCACAACGGAATTCTTTACAATCCAGGACCTTGCCACGGTCTGACTACAGAATATACCGAACATTAGTACAACAATCTTAACCATATACATATCCTTCTTACAACCCCCTCACATCCTATACATCTTACTAACTCAAATTGCCATACGAGTGTACATGCACAACTCGTAGGCCACACTAAACCCTTAACAACTGTATCCTCTTCTTACTCTCGCGTCGGCCGCTTCCTGTTGTACCTGTGTAGTAAAAACAGCCCCCAAAGGGGGTCAGCACGAATGCTGGTACGATCCCCTCATGGCCCCCAAGCTAACGTGGCTACGACGACTAATTGTCGATAGCATGGAGGTTGATTAAATGCACAACATGATAGTAAATGCTGTAAACAACAATCCATATATGAACAATCAAAGTTCACACACAATGAACGACTTAAATGCGTTCCCTTAATTGGAGAGTTAGTTATTTAACCCCTTAAGTAATGTTCCCTCTTAACCTTAGTCCATCCTTATCTCACCTTAATCTTAGTCTTATCTTAACCTTAGAAACAACCATCCTTTAATAAGGAGTGGATGTTGCTTATCTTAATCTTAATTATACAAATCATCCTTTAAAAGGAATGATTGTAACTTATCTTAATCTTAACTTAATCTTAATCTTAATCTTAATAATACAAATCATCCTTTAAAAGGAATGATTGTAACTTATCTTAATCTTAACTTAATCTTAATCTTAATAATACAAATCATCCTTTAAAAAGGAATGATTGTAAGTTATCTTAATCTTAACTTAATCTTAATCTTAATCTTATTAATACAAATCATCCTTTAAAAAGGAATGATTGTAATTTATCTTAATCTTAATCTTAATCTTAATAATACAAATCATCCTTTAAAAAGGAATGATTGTAACTTAACTTAACCTTAACTTATTCTCAGAATACAAACCGTTCCTGGAAGGGAATGGTTGTAGCCTGAGTCCAAACCTGGGATTTAGGTGATCCCACCGCACCATCTTAATGCCACCTACCCTGGACGGGAATCCAGCGTAGCTGAGCCGGCAACCGGCCCTAGGCTACAAGTCCGAAGACAAGTCCTTAAGCGGAGGGCGGATCTGATTCAGATACCGTCCCCCTTTTTCCTTAGCATGCATGACCGGAGATCGGTCCCGGGTTTCCTCACTCAAGTTCCAGTTAGTAATAGTCTCAAGACCATGTTTGTTGGTTAACCTCTTTCGGTTCATATCGTCCCTTATTAGGGGCGTTCCTTAGTCTCACTCAATTTCTTACTAAACATTGGTTAGTAAGTTCTCACGGTATGTTGTGTTAGTTTTCAAACATCACACAACAATACAATAATCATAATATTCCGGTTGCATGCTTTATCTTGTTTAGTGAGCACACAAAAACAGATAGCACACAAGCCGAGGGACACCTCGTTAGCAAGCAGGTCACAAGAGAACTGTACCGTTCACCGTTGGCCGTTTGGTTGCTTACTCTCTTCCAGAGTCCAAATTCCAAGTCCTAAAACATTCATTCAGTTTTAGGTTATTAATCACTTAGCTTAATTCAACTTACTTAACCTACTTAACTTACTTAACGATTCCCACTATCACCTCTTAAGTCTTACAACTTAACCTTACACTTTTAAGTTTATACTTAACTTAACTTAATCCCTTAAGTTCTTAGGGTCCTAATCATTACCACCCTACCAAAGGTATTCCTCATTACCCATTACCATTCTTAGAATTCAAAATTTCTTCTTTTTTCTAAGTGGTAAGGGTCGACCGACCCACCGACCGACCCTACCCTTGGGTCGGTCCATTACAGAAACTCTTCCGTCTTTTGAAACCCATCCGACCGACCCAGAGCTAGACCGACCGACCCAAACCCTCTGGGTCGTCCCTTACAGAAGCCATTTTCCTACGTTAAACCTTTGCCCGACCGACCCAAAGCTAAGCCGACCGACCCAAACCCCCTGGGTCGGTCCAGTCCAGAGGCATTCCGGCTGGCTTAACATGGCCCGACCGACCCAAAACTGGGTCGGACCCTGGGTCCGTCCTCTACAGATCTCTCTCTTAAATTGCCTCTTTCAATTCCAAACTCTTCCACAAGTGTTCTAATAGGTCCAACACCATCTTGGCACTTTAAACCCACCTTATAACCTCCAAACTCATTAATACAACTTCCAATGATCTTCTCAAACATTTACTCAATTCTTACCAAGCTCCCAACACTTAGCACTTATTTTCTTATATTTCTCACATGCATTCCCCAAGACTTTCAATTAACCAAATGCTCCCTCCTTAAGAACTTGACCACACCATGTACACCACTTCCCAGCCTTATTGCATTTACCAAACCTTCCTTAGATCCTATACTCTAGTTCTCACCTAAACCATTTCAAAGTTTCACCCTCACTTACATCTAACTTACCCAAGTTTTCTAGCTTCTTTTATCAACATTTACCTAAGTCCTAGATACCCAAATACACTCTTTTGTTTCCTAAATCCTTCATAGTGATGCCTAAGTCATTATAACTCATTATAACACTTTATCTCACCCCTTTTTCATCAAGACAACCTCTAAGACTTCCTAGTACTTCCTTAGTCATTAAATTCCCTTAGGACATATCTTAATCACCTTAAGCATTACACCTTCTCCTTAAACTTATGCACAAGTCTTACATTCCTCATCTCATGATTTTGGTGTGTTCAAAAACACTCACCAATCCTCCAATTCCTCCTAGACATCTCTAGGTCATTCTAAACCTCAAGAACTCCTTAGTTAACTAATCTCCACTCAAATTCCTCATAATGACTCCCAGTAAATCCTAGGTCATATCAATTCACCACCATCATCTAAACACTTATTTTCTACTCAAATTTCGCCATAGCTCCTCTAGTATATTCTCATGCCCATATGCATTGTTTTTCTCACACAATAATCTCACACACACCAAGTCCTTTCTCATCTTATCTCATCCACGACAAGCTCAATATATTGCAATAATCTTAAATTGCATAGCACTAAGGCTCTTAAATGACATGGCTCTTAGGCCCTTAAATAACTTAAACTTAAACACTGAATTTCCACATATATTGCCTTCAACCTGCGAATACACACAACAAAGCTCCCATTGAAATAAAATGCTTCTTGTAATTCACCTTGATGTTCTTAAACTATCTCTTTTTTTCCTCATTTGCTCCTTAGTCACAAGTTCACAAATATGCTCATTGTTTCTCCTAGGTTTTATATAACCCTTTTTCTAATGTAAACTCTACACTAAACTCATCACATATCTAAATCCCATTCCCTTAAACAATAAAACACCTTAAGGTAAGTAATTTACCTTGTTCTTTCACAAGCTTAAAAAGCTTTTCTCCTTAGGTTTTTCTTTGTTCAATGTCGGTCACCAATGTGTATCTCCTTGCCAATGTTCTAAACAATGTCCAACAACTCTAATGAGCACTAAACAACACATTTACCTTAAGGAATAAAACCTAGGTTAAAATGTGTTTTAAGGTTTTGAATTGATTGTTTTACCTTAGTTCCTCAAGACAAGCTTGGATATGAAGCAAGAAGAACCTCCTATCTCCTTTGAAGAGTAGAACAAGCTAGAACAAGGCATAAACATGGAGTTCCATGAGTATATATTTTCGGACATGTGAAGAAAATGGTGGAAACCTAGATTTTCTTACACTTTCTTTACCTTAAGAGAATGGAGATGCCAATGGAGTCTCCAAACTTGAATTTCCTCCTTCAATGGTGGTTTGACTTGGCACCAAAATGAAGCTCTTCAAGTTTTGAAAAGATAGAAAGAAGGAGCTTGAGCTAACTAAGAAGAGTATGTATTTTGTTTTGGATTTGGAGCTAAAATGAGCAAGATGTGGGCAAAGCTAGATGGAGCTAGCATGGAGTTGCTCTTCACGTTAATGGAGAAGAGAGAGAGCTTGAAGAAACCGTGTGAAACAAGAAGAAATGAGGAGGTGAGGAGAGAGGTAAGTAAAATGTGATATTTATGTTAAAAGGTAAATACTACTTTATGCTTTATAAGACTTATTTGCTTTCTTAATTACTTAATGAGTCATGAAGGTGGTGACTCACCTCTTAAGAAACCGGCCCCCTTTTTACAATGAGGGTACTTAAGTCTTTGTTGACCAAATGTCTCACTTATATAAACTTATGTTATAAACTAGCTTAATTAATTCACTATTCACCAAAACAAGGCACATTGTTGTGAAATTTTTGATTTCCCATTGATATAGACTTCCAAATGTGATACTATATAGTACACATGTTAATTAAAGAGTAATGATGGACATTTAGCCATTCAAAACTCATTTACAAGACAATTTTTCAAAAACGTGCTTTAAGACTCCTTAAAGCACATTTTGTGTTTTAACTTGTTTTCAAGCTTGGTTTTCTTTGCTAATTGATTTAAAATGACCATTAGAATATTACTAAGGTCTTATCATGATATTTGGGTACTCACCCAAGTCTCTCCAAGCTTAGAGCACATTTTTGCCCTAATTGCCCTTAAGGCATTTTCTTACGTTTTCCTTGGTTTAAATTGTCTACCAATCTTTCTAAGGCATATTCTAGCCTTACTACATCATAATTTGATGTTTACTTAGCATACTTAGGTTTGGGGTATTTCAATCTACCCCCCTTAAAAGAACTTTGTCCCCAAAGTTCCCATGCATCTTATCTTTTTAGAATACATGTCTTATACTTAAATATCACACAACATGCTTAAGCATGTATAGCACTCAAAATTCTCCTTATTTCTTTTGATGATTAAAACATTCACATAACTTCCAACGTATTCTCCCATGTCACCGGTCCGTAGACAATGGCTCATTCGTCCTCGTCACCATGGGCCAGAATACAAAACACGCTGCTCTCCCCATGTCACCGGTCCGAAGACAAAGGCTCGTGCGTCCTCGACTTCATGGGCGAGACTCAGTAAAAAGGTAATCCTTTTTACGAGGTCATGTGAGGAATAATTCCTCTAATTAAAAATACAATCAACTCCAATTTCATTTTATCCTAAGGCCTCTATCCTTATTGTGATTTAATTATGACCACTGGTAAGGAGTTTCAGGAATCATCCAACCCTGATGTGATCAGCATCAGTGTAGAACTATCCTTCCACCCCAATTTGTGTTCGGTTTCCCTTGATCCCTAGAAAATCAAGTTCCACCTCCCACGTCATTTTCAAACATCCAAATAATTCACTCATGTCCAATTTTCTATCTTTTTAGTTCTTCTAATCATAATCAATACATCTCCAAAGTGTGGACTCAGTCCGTCAAACATTCCCAATTCATCTCTTAGTAATTACCTCAGGACTTAAATTCCTACTAAGTTCTATAACTGTCCCATACCAACTCTCACCATCTTATATCTCATAGCATTACAATTTCCTTCCTCATATTCATATCAAATTGTATCTCATAATGTTATCTTATTCTTAACTCACACATAGTCTCATATCGACTTATACCTCATATATTCCGTATTCCTTAAGTCTCCTTAATCCTCTTCCTTAATTCTCTTAACTTGTACTCACACCGGAGTTAACAAGATAGGTACTTAATATGTATGGTATTCACATCTTCTGTGTGCAATAACCATGATTTATCTCAAAATGTTTATATAAAACATATTCTCAAGTTATTTTGTGCTATGCACACCGTAGTTTATGTACTCAGTACATAAACATACGCTAAGCGGTTTTCGCTCTACCCCCCTTAAAATGGATTACGCCCACGTAATCGGCGTCACAACATAAGTTCAAGATATCTAATTCTTACCAAGCATTCTAGCTTCCACGTCATCTATCTTACTTATAATTCGATCAGAAATGACTTAGTTTCTGCATCGAGGATTCTTAACGGTGCTTATACCGTATTCTTAACTTAGTTTGGTCTAATCTCAAGGTAGTGGTCTGCTAGCTTCCGCTGCGCGACTCTGATAATCTTAGGCTTAGTTGTCTCAATGGACACGTGTTATCTTTATATATACACGGCCTTAATGAGTTGTAACTCGTCTATCTATTCTCCTTGAAGATCTTACGCTCATACTCTTAGTATTTTCTCGAATGTCTAAATTGTTCTCCCCAACTAACCTTTGGTCTGAGGATGATTCATAATCTCAAACTACTGTTTAGTGCTTATTGCACTTTACAGTCTAATCTTGCAGTCGTCCCACGTCTCGTTTTAGTAAACTCATAGTGTCCGTCACACGTTTAGCTATTGCTAATTATGAAGTATTCCGTTGTCGATCTCCTCTTTCATCGTTCCATAATAACATTTGTTGTTCTTCTTGAAGTTAATCAAGGGAAGTCTATTTACTGTGTCCTTGGTTATGGTATGCTCCAGCTCCTTTCTGTATTCCGTACTGATTCGGTCTCTTAATAATTGAGGTCTCTTCCGTAGAGCCTCTTATCTTGTTTTTCATATTGCTCTCACTGGGAATGCACTTCCAGTTCCTTAAGGAATGGGTAGTGTGCTTCCTGTGAAGTCTTACCTCACCAGGTCCAGACTACTGGCATCACTGCTCAGTTCGTCTATCATCTTATTTCCTTACTTATGCTGGTCTTAACTCATAAATCTAATTGCCTCAGTGTCAATATTTGACGGCTCATACATAATGGTCGCCTTACCGCGCACCATGACTTAATCCACTTATCTAACTATTGTACTCACGACCACTACTACCGTGGTAGTTGGCCTTTACCATGTTGCCCATTAATGGTGCAACCTCTTACTCGCTTATTCTAATGTCTTACCTTATACTCAATCCCTTCTTGTGTGTAAACACACTAGGAGTCCTCTTATTCCGGTGTATGCCAGTTGTCATACCGTGCTGTAAAGTAGTTGATTCTTAATACGAAAGTGTTCTGTTCCAATCTCAGATCCGTAAGTAGGCTAATTTCTTTCGCTTTCTGTCAGTTTTAACCGGTTTCCCTTCCTCCTACCATGTAGTTTTAAACCGGTTACTGAAGAAGTCATCCACTTAATCACAAGCTCTTCGGAGCGTTGTCACTTAGATGTGCCATAGTGTGCACTCTCAATGTTTATCTCTGACGATCACTAATTCTCACATCCTGGGTGTTGGATATGGGGTCTATCTCCTCAACCTTCCCTTTTACTCAAGTGTATCTAATATGTTCTAAAGTAATCTCAATATACATTTTCCATTTTCTAAATAACTGTATTTATCTCTAATAGTGAAAGCCCTTTTGAGGGTTATTCCCACTCATGCCTCACAACAAGGAGAGGTATCCCCACCCTAAAAGGCATGTTTCGTTCTCCTCCTCCCGTCCTTAGCATTATCTCAATGTTCTCATTGGTACCCTTTCTTGCTTACAAAGCTCTCTTATAACTTATTGCGCCTCGGGCTCTGATGTGGTTAACATCCTTGCTCGTAGGCTCTTAACACTTAATGTCTCAGTTCATTATTGTACTCTTACTCATCTGCAGGTCATCTCAATAAGATCCTGGTTCTTTGAGCACTATCCACCGTTAGGTTACATACTAATGTAGTATCGGGTTTCGTGATAATTTGTGTATCCTGCTTCCTGCTAGGGAAGTTGTTCAGGTGATCTGGGTTACTTAATGTCTTTGATAATGCTGTCATTTTACTAAACTTATGTCTTTTAGTAGTCAAGGATAAATTCTATTAGGCGTTTGCCTTACAGTGTCCAGTCGGATATCATCCTGTCATCTTATGCTCCATCTCATGCTTCGTTCAGCTTCGTTGACTACACCACTCGTTTATGACTAATCATACTTGGGTATTATGAGTTAGACGAACAGTACTAGCTGTCATTCATCAGTTTTGTTCGGCTCGACTATGCCCCTCTGTGGGGTAGTCCTCTGAGCTTTCCTTTTCCAGGGTTTACGACTTTAATTCTTATAGGTTATAGCTTATGTTTATTTCTTTTATCCTTGATTTCCGGGTTTCAACATCTTCATTGAAGAATGTTGTATTGGTGTCCTTAATGGTCACTCTGAGAGTCTTATCCCGTTTTCGGTTGTAAGTCGATGCTTCAACTTCTCATAGTATCTATAATACATCCCTTGTATATCATTGCTTATATAGTGTTTTTGCTCGCATTACCGAGCGATCTCTAGGTTTTCCCTTTGGAGTTCGGATTGGTGTACTTACCGTACTGTTGGTTGTTGTTGTTGTAGTAGGTGGTACCGTTGCTAATATTTACATGGTTTACATTCTGTCCAAGCTCAGCTCCCTGCTGGCTGATGTGTCGGTTCATCTCATCATGGTCAGGCCGTCAGGCCCTTCCAAGGTCCTATTTTTTTCCTGTTCTTATGGATTTACAATCCGGTATTAATATATGCTACGACTGTAGCGTTCGTACCTCGCCCTGATGCTTTCCGTGTAGCTTAACCGTGGTAGCACTTGCTATGGCAAGTGCGCCATGCAGGATGGGCTATTGGTACAAGGTACATTGGTAGTGATACTTCCTTCTAATTTCCATGTAATTGGTAGTCCTCGGGACTCCTTCGATAATCACTTATTTTGGATAGCCGTCCATCCGGCAGTTCCTTGTTGTTTGACAGTACTGTCATCTACCAGGGCGTTCCCTCTTCCTGAGGGAACCCCTTAATACTTTCTTATGTCTTAATCCTCGCTCTTGTCTCCACACATTTTGTAGTGGTTACTGAGTAATGATTCTCCTTTAGGCACTACCTCGTAGTCCTATTTCGGTAAACAATTTATATGAGTTCCCGTTTCTTAACTGGATCTTCCATAGTATCTCAATCCTCATGCTCTGTATTATCCTACTGTTTGCTCCTTCGGACCACTGTCCGGTGCTCATGTCACTTCTCTTTTTCCTTTCTATTGCACCCGTCTGCTTTCCTTATCATTGGTATGGCGGGGTTATTTCGACTGCGTAGCATGTCGACCCATGTTGCCGGTAATTTCCGCTCCCTTACTGATAGTATTCCATAGGTAGCGCTGTTTCACTGTTTGTGCCTCCATTGAAAACCTCCAAGTTCTCCGTACTGTTGTACAACAAGTTCGTTCTTGTATTGCTTACTGTTAACTACTGCCAGATCGGGTTTCCCCGAGTAAGAAGGCTTTCCTCTCTCTGGCGTTTGTTCCACATATTTAGTTTAGGATGTGGAGGGCGGGCCTAGGTACTATGGATATCCGGTAAACACCGGAAGTCCTGGCTAACGCACCTCTCACTCATATCTCTTCAACCCTTAACCCATAATTCCATCTCAACCTCAATATTCTCCTAAGTTCGGTATTTCTTGTCTTCAGAGCGTCACTACTCTCTGAACCACTATTTGTAACACCCCAACTCAATCCAATTGTGGTCTCGCACTTAACGGCATTATATATACATGTATCAGCGGACATTCTTTACAATCCAGGACCTTGCCACGGTCTGACTACAGAATATACCGAACATTAGTACAACAATCTTAACCATATACATATCCTTCATACAACCCCCTCACATCCTATACATCTTACTAACTCAAATTGCCATACGAGTGTACATGCACACCTCGTAGGCCACACTAAACCCTTAACAACTGTATCCTCTTCTTACTCTCGCGTCGGCCGCTTCCTGTTGTACCTGTGTAGTAAAAACAGCCCCCAAGGGGGTCAGCACGAATGCTGGTACGATCCCCTCATGGCCCCCAAGCTAACGTGGCTATCGACACTAATTGTCGATAGCATGGAGTTGATTAAATGCACAACATGATAGTAAATGCTGTAAACAACAATCCATATATGAACAATAAGTTCACCACAATGAAACGACTTAAATGTGTTCCCTTAATTGGAGAGTTAGTTATTTACCCCTTAAGTAATGTTCCCTCTTAACCTTAGTCCATCTTTATCTCACCTTAATCTTAGTCTTATCTTAACCTTGAAACAACCATCCTTTAATAAGGAGTGGATGTTGCTTATCTTAATCTTAATTATACAAATCATCCGTTAAAAGAATGATTGTATTATCTTAATCTTAACTTAATCTAATCTTAATCTTAATAATACAAATCATCCTTTAAAAGGAATGATTGTAAATTATCTTAATCTTAACTTAATCTTAATCTTATCTTAATAATACAAATCATCCTTTAAAAGGAATGATTGTAACTTATCTTAATCTTAACTTAATCTTAATCTTACTCTTATTAAAAAACAAATCATCCTTTAAAAAGGAATGATTGTAACTTATCTTAATCTAACTTAATCTTAATCTTAATCTAAATAATACAAATCATCCTTTAAAAAGGAATGAATGTAACTTACTTAACCTTAACTTATTCTCAGAATACAAACCGTTCCTGGAAGGGAATAGTTGTAGCCTAAGTCCAAACCTGGGTGTGAGCCTCGATTTTAAACCCTACCCTATGTTGATTAAAGCTGATTAGGATCTAACCGGGTTTTAGGTCCACTTATAGCCTAAGATTAATAACTATGTCATATAACAATAATATTAAAACCAAAGCTAGCTCACTGGAACCTATTATGAGTCGCCACCTAATTTTTACCTAGATCAAATTAGGAAAGGAGAGTTCGGGTTCGGGGGCTTGATATTCGACTTCGTTAGGGTTCAATTACTTTCATTACCCTTCCTAGGTCGTTTTTCCTCTACTTGGTTTAATTACGGCTTTTTACAAAGTTGCTTTTTAACCTAAGTGCGCGCTTCTGTTTTTTTTGTGTTTTTTTAGCATTTTTTGACAGAAAATTAAAGTGGAAATTAAAATTACCTAAACTAGGGTTTCGGAGGCAGAATTAGGTCAAATTTTGTTTCCGTCCGTGGCCACGGACCTAATGTCCGAGACCACGGACCCTAGTTAACCTATATGAAAAATAAAAGTCGAATTAAATAGAAAACAGAAAATTGTAAAGTCCGGGGCCACGGACAGGCCGTCCGTGGGCCCGGACATTATTAGAAAAACCTAAATTTTGAATTTTTAAAATCCCGCCGCCGTCCGTGGGTGTCCGTGGTCTCGGACAACGCGTCCGAGGTCCCGGACCATAGGTCCGAGGTCACGGACCACCCACGGACAGGGGTTTTCAGAAGGTTCCCGAGGGTGTTTTGAGCTCAAATTTTATGGGTGTGTAGCCTGAAAGATGTACAACGTCAGTGATTGAAAGTTTTCAATTTGAATTCGAATTAAGCACGAAACTTAGCAAACAAGTTATCTGACAGAGGCTTAAACAAACAGCAATACAGAAGCCCACGAAGGTTAGTTTGAGCTCAAATTTCGAGGCAAGACAGATAATACCGTGGGGAATTAGGGAAGCTGAGTTTCTACCTGTTTTACCTTCGGATTCACAACGTTTCTTCACACCGGGATTCGTCAAGTGCTTCGTTGATGTAGACCCGAAAGGACTTCGAACCAGGCTTCTGGTTGTTGGTTATTCTTGCTGTTCTTCACGTTTTGGTGGTGTTTTTGTGGGGTTTTGATGATTATTGGTGCTTTGGGAATTGGAAAACGTGTTTAGATGATGATTTCGGGGGATTTTCGGTATGATTTGGGTGGCCGGGTGTTGGAAAACGTGAGAGAGAGAGAGGAGCTGCCTTTTCTGACTCTCTAGGGTTCTTGAGTATGTGAGGTTCTGATTTTATCCAAAAACCTATCCCTTTTATAGACTTTCTAAGATAAAGAAAATCTAGTAAAAGTAAGAATTTTCGATATTTTAACTAAGTAACTTCCCAAAGGAATTTTGCTATGAAATTTTAACCACATGTCAAGAATGGATTTATGAATTTTCTGAGGTGGAACGAATTTTTTGAATATTGGAATATTTTTAAATTGATTTCTCGTCAGATTCAGTCAGAAATTGCTAGAAAATTATTGGAAATTCGAAAAATCAAAATTCCAACGCCATTATGCTTAAAATGTCATCCTCTATCATGGGTTAAAAATATCAAGCGTTTCAAGCTGATTTGGGCATCTTTGGAGGAGAGAGAAAGCTTACAAGAGGTCTTAGGAGCCTTTAAAGATTACCAAACGCCCCTAAAAGTGACGAAGCTGCTCCCCATGCCATGGAACGTGCCGATCGGACCGGGATCCCTCACCGCTTGATTAAATGCCTCTCACAACACCAGTACCACGTAGACCCTAACCAGGGGGTCAAAATTTTGGGTAAACACTGGGATTTAGGTGATCCCACCGCACCATCTTAATGCCACCTACCCTGGACGGGAATCCAGCGTAGCTGAGCCGGCAACCGGCCCTAGGCTACAAGTCCGAAGACAAGTCCTTAAGCGGAGGGCGGATCTGATTCAGATACCGTCCCCCTTTTTCCTTAGCATGCATGACCGGAGATCGGTCCCGGGTTTCCTCACTCAAGTTCCAGTTAGTAATAGTCTCAAGACCATGTTTGTTAGTTAACCTCTTTCGGTTCATATCGTCCCTTATTAGGGGCGTTCCTTAGTCTCACTCAATTTCTTACTAAACATTGGTTAGTAAGTTCTCACGGTATGTTGTGTGTTAGTTTTCAAACATCACACAACAATACAATAATCATAATATTCCGGTTGCATGCTTTATCTTGTTTAGTGAGCACACAAAAACAGATAGCACACAAGCCGAGGGACACCTCGTTAGCAAGCAGGTCACAAGAGAACTGTACCGTTCACCGTTGGCCGTTTGGTTGCTTACTCTCTTCCGGAGTCCAAATTCCAAGTCCTAAAACATTCATTCAGTTTTAGGTTATTAATCACTTAGCTTAATTCAACTTACTTAACCTACTTAACTTACTTAACGATTCCCACTATCACCTCTTAAGTCTTACAACTTAACCTTACACTTTTAAGTTTATACTTAACTTAACTTAATCCCTTAAGTTCTTAGGGTCCTAATCATTACCACCCTACCAAAGGTATTCCTCATTACCCATTACCATTCTTAGAATTCAAATTTTTTTTTTCTAAGTGGTAAGGGTCGACCGACCCACCGACCGACCCTACCCCTGGGTCGGTCCATTACAGAAACTCTTCCGTCTTTTGAAACCCATCCGACCGACCCAGAGCTAGACCGACCGACCCAAACCCTCTGGGTCGGTCCCTTACAGAAGCCATTTTCCTACGTTAAACCTTTGCCCGACCGACCCAAAGCTAAGCCGACCGACCCAAACCCCCTGGGTCGGTCCAGTCCAGAGGCATTCCGGCTGGCTTAACATGGCCCGACCGACCAAACTGGGTCGGACCCTGGTCGGTCCTCTACAGATCTCTCTCTTAAATTGCCTCTTTCAATTCCAAACTCTTCCACAAGTGTTCTAATAGGTCCAACACCATCTTGGCACTTTAAACCCACCTTATAACCTCCACCAAACTCATTAATACAACTTCCAATGATCTTCTCAAACATTTACTCAATTCTTACCAAGCTCCCAACACTTAGCACTTATTTTCTTATATTTCTCACATGCATTCCCCAAGACTTTCAATTAACCAAATGCTCCCTCCTTAAGAACTTGACCACACCATGTACACCACTTCCCAGCCTTATTGCATTTACCAAACCTTCCTTAGATCCTATACTCTAGTTCTCACCTAAACCATTTCAAAGTTTCACCCTCACTTACATCTAACTTACCCAAGTTTTCTAGCTTCTTTTATCAACATTTACCTAAGTCCTAGATACCCAAATACACTCTTTTGTTTCCTAAATCCTTCATAGTGATGCCTAAGTCATTATAACTCATTATAACACTTTATCTCACCCCTTTTTCATCAAGACAACCTCTAAGACTTCCTAGTACTTCCTTAGTCATTAAATTCCCTTAGGACATATCTTAATCACCTTAAGCATTACACCTTCTCCTTAAACTTATGCACAGTCTTACATTCCTCATCTCATGATTTTGGTGTGTTCAAAACACTCACCAATCCTCCAATTCCTCCTAGACATCTCTAGGTCATTCTAAACCTCAAGAACTCCTTAGTTAACTAATCTCCACTCAAATTCCTCATAATGACTCCCAGTAAATCCTAGGTCATATCAATTCACCACCATCATCTAAACACTTATTTTCTACTCAAATTTCGCCATAGCTCCTCTAGTATATTCTCATGCCCATATGCATTGTTTTTCTCACACAATAATCTCACACACACCAAGTCCTTTCTCATCTTATCTCATCCACGACAAGCTCAATATATTGCAATAATCTTAAATTGCATAGCACTAAGGCTCTTAAATGACATGGCTCTTAGGCCCTTAAATAACTTAAACTTAAACACTGAATTTCCACATATATTGCCTTCAACCTGCGAATACACACAACAAAGCTCCCATTGAAATAAAATGCTTCTTGTAATTCACCTTGATGTTCTTAAACTCTCTTTTTTCCTCATTTGCTCCTTAGTCACAAGTTCACAAATATGCTCATTGTTTCTCCTAGGTTTTATATAACCCTTTTTCTAATGTAAACTCAACACTAAACTCATCACATATCTAAATCCCATTCCCTTAAACAATAAACACCTTAAGGTAAGTAATTTACCTTGTTCTTTCACAAGCTTAAAAGCTTTTCTCCTTAGGTTTTTCTTTGTTCAATGTCGGTCACCAATGTGTATCTCCTTGCCAATGTTCTAAACAATGTCCAACAACTCTAATGAGCACTAAACAACACATTTACCTTAAGGAATAAAACCTAGGTTAAAATGTGTTTTAAGGTTTTGAATTGATTGTTTTACCTTAGTTCCTCAAGACAAGCTTGGATATGAAGCAAGAAGAACCTCCTATCTCCTTTGAAGAGTAGAACAAGCTAGAACAAGGCATAAACATGGAGTTCCATGAGTATATATTTTCGGACATGTGAAGAAAATGGTGGAAACCTAGATTTTCTTACACTTTCTTTACCTTAAGAGAATGGAGATGCCAATGGAGTCTCCAAACTTGAATTTCCTCCTTCAATGGTGGTTTGACTTGGCACCAAAATGAAGCTCTTCATGTTTTGAAAAGATAGAAAGAAGGAGCTTTGGCTAACTAAGAAGAGTATGTATTTTGTTTTGGATTTGGAGCTAAAATGAGCAAGATGTGGGCAAAGCTAGATGGAGCTAGCATGGAGTTGTTCTTCACGTTAATGGAGAAGAGAGAGAGCTTGAAGAAACCGTGTGAAACAAGAAGAAATGAGGAGGTGAGGAGAGAGGTAAGTAAAATGTGATATTATGTTAAAAGGTAAATACTACTTTATGCTTTATAAGACTTATTTGCTTTCTTAATTACTTAATGAGTCATGAAGGTGGTGACTCACCTCTTAAGAAACCGGCCCCCTTTTTACAATGAGGGTACTTAAGTCTTTGTTGACCAAATGTCTCACTTATATAAACTTATGTTATAAACTAGCTTAATTAATTCACTATTCACCAAACACAGGCACATTGTTGTGAATTTTTGATTTCCCATTGATATAGACTTCCAAATGTGATACTATATAGTACACATGTTAATTAAAGAGTAATGATGGACATTTAGCCATTCAAAACTCATTTACAAGACAATTTTTCAAAAACGTGCTTTAAGACTCCTTAAAGCACATTTTGTGTTTTAACTTGTTTTCAAGCTTGGTTTTCTTTGCTAATTGATTTAAAATGACCATTAGAATATTACTAAGGTCTTATCATGATATTTGGGTACTCACCCAAGTCTCTCCAAGCTTAGAGCACATTTTTGCCCTAATTGCCCTTAAGGCATTTTCTTACGTTTTCCTTGGTTTAAATTGTCTACCAATCTTTCTAAGGCATATTCTAGCCTTACTACATCATAATTTGATGTTTACTTAGCATACTTAGGTTTGGGGTATTTCAATCTACCCCCCTTAAAAGAACTTTGTCCCCAAAGTTCCCATGCATCTTATCTTTTTAGAATACATGTCTTATACTTAAATATCACACAACATGCTTAAGCATGTATAGCACTCAAAATTCTCCTTATTTCTTTTGATGATTAAAACATTCACATAACTTCCAACGTATTCTCCCATGTCACCGGTCCGTAGACAATGGCTCATTCGTCCTCGTCACCATGGGCCAGAATACAAACACGCTGCTCTCCCCATGTCACCGGTCCGAAGACAAGGCTCGTGCGTCCTCGACTTCATGGGCGAGACTCAGTAAAAAGGTAATCCTTTTTACGAGGTCATGTGAGGAATAATTCCTCTAATTAAAAATACAATCAACTCCAATTTCATTTTATCCTAAGGCCTCTATCCTTATTGTGATTTAATTATGACCACTGGTAGGGAGTTTCAGGAATCATCCAACCCTGATGTGATCAGCATCAGTGTAGAACTATCCTTCCACCCAATTTGTGTTCGGTTTCCCTTAATCCCTAGAAAATCAAGTTCCACCTCCCACGTCATTTTCAAACATCCAAATAATTCACTCATGTCCAATTTTCTATCTTTTTAGTTCTTCTAATCATAATCAATACATCTCCAAAGTGTGGACTCAGTCCGTCAAACATTCCCAATTCATCTCTTAGTAATTACCTCAGGACTTAAATTCCTACTAAGTTCTATAACTGTCCCATACCAACTCTCACCATCTTATATCTCATAGCATTACAATTTCCTTCCTCATATTCATATAATTGTATCTCATAATGTTATCTTATTCTTAACTCACACATAGTCTCATATCGACTTATACCTCATATATTCCGTATTCCTTAAGTCTCCTTAATCCTCTTCCTTAATTCTCTTAACTTGTACTCACACCGGAGTTAACAAGATAGGTACTTAATATGTATGGTATTCACATCTTCTGTGTGCAATAACCATGATTTATCTCAAAATGTTTATATAAAACATATTCTCAAGTTATTTTGTGCTATGCACACCGTAGTTTATGTACTCAGTACATAAACATACGCTAAGCGGTTTTCGCTCTACCCCCCTTAAAATGGATTACGCCCACGTAATCGGCGTCACAACATAAGTTCAAGATATCTAATTCTTACCAAGCATTCTAGCTTCCACGTCATCTATCTTACTTATAATTCGATCAGAAATGACTTAGTTTCTGCATCGAGGATTCTTAACGGTGCTTATACCGTATTCTTAACTTAGTTTGGCCTAATCTCAAGGTAGTGGTCTGCTAGCTTCCGCTGCGCGACTCTGATAATCTTAGGCTTAGTTGTCTCAATGGACACGTGTTATCTTATATATACACGGCCTTAATGAGTTGTAACTCGTCTATCTATTCTCCTTGAAGATCTTACGCTCATACTCTTAGTATTTTCTCGAATGTCTAAATTGTTCTCCCCAACTGACCTTTGGTCTGCGGATGATTCATAATCTCAAACTACTGTTTAGTGCTTATTGCACTTTACAGTCTAATCTTACTCATCTTAAGACATGTCCTATGTCTATACTTAACAATCCGTGCTTCTCGCACTTCATAGTCCATAATTATTTGTTCTCTGATTCCTTGCGTTACTGGTTCAACTGAATTCTTCTCTTCAACTGTTTGTGGCAGTAGCTGCTCTTGTCTGATCTTGCGTCGTCGTCGGTTGTACGGAGTCGACTACTTCCCGTGTTCCTTACACCACTCGTCTACATGCATGGGGTACCATACTGGTACATTACTACTTACCCAACTAACTCATAAATGAGCGTGTCAGCCTGCAAGCCCCTGTGGGGTGCAGTCGTCCCACGTCTCGTTTTAGTAAACTCATAGTGTCCGTCACACGTTTAGCTATTGCTAATTATGAAGTATTCCGTTGTCGATCTCCTCTTTCATCGTTCCATAATAACATTTGTTGTTCTTCTTGAAGTTAATCAAGGGAAGTCTATTTACTGTGTCCTTGGTTATGGTATGCTCCAGCTCCTTTCTGTATTCCGTACTGATTCGGTCTCTTAATAATTAGGTCTCTTCCGTAGAGTCTCTTCGTACTGCATCTTGTTTTTCATATTGCTCTCACTGGGAATGCACTTCCAGTTCCTTAAGGAATGGGTAGTGTGCTTCCTGTGAAGTCTTACCTCACCAGGTCCAGACTACTGGCATCACTGCTCAGTTCGTCTATCATCTTATTTCCTTACTTATGCTGGTCTTAACTCATAAATCTAATTGCCTCAGTGTCAATATTTGACGGCTCATACATAATGGTCGCCTTACCGCGCACCATGACTTAATCCACTTATCTAACTATTGTACTCACGACCACTACTACCGTGGTAGTTGGCCTTTACCATGTTGCCCATTAATGGTGCAACCTCTTACTCGCTTATTCTAATGTCTTACCTTATACTCAATCCCTTCTTGGTGTAAACACACTGGGAGTCCTCTCTATTCCGGTGTATGCCAGTTGTCATACCGTGCTGTAAAGTAGTTGATTCTTAATATAGCGAAATGTTCTGTTCCAATCTCAGATCCTAAGTAGGCTAATTTCTTTCGCTTTCTTTCATCCTTAGTGGTGTTATCTACCATGTAGTTTAACCGGTTACTGAAGAAGTCATCCACTGAATCACAAGCTCTTCGGAGCGTTGGACACTTGATGTGCCATAGTGTGCACTCTCAATGTTTATCTCTGACGATCACTAATTCTCACATCCTGGGTGTTGGATATGGGGTCTATCTCCTCAACCTTCCTTTTACTCAAGTGTATCTAATATGTTCTAAAGTAATCTCAAATATACAGTTTCCATTTTCTAAATAAACTGTATTTAATCTCTAATATGTGAAAGCCCTTTTGAGGGGTTTATTCCCACTCATGGCCTCACAACAAGGAGAGGTATCCCCCCCTAAAAGGCATGGTTCGTTCTCCGCTCCCGTCCTTAGCATTATCTCAATGTTCTCATTGGTACCCTTTCTTGGCTTACAAAAGCTCTCTTATAACTTATTGCGCCTCGGGCTCTGATGTGGTTAACATCCTTGGCTCGTAGGCTCTTAACGCTTAATGTCTCAGTTCATTATTTGTACTCTTACTCATCTGCAGGTCATCTCAATAAGATCCTGGTTCTTTGAGCACTATCCACCGTTAGGTTACATACTAAATGTAGTATCGGGTTTCGTGATAAGTTGTTGTATCCTGCTTCCTGCTAGGGAAGTTGTTCAGGTGATCTGAGGTTACTTAATGTCTTTGATAATGCTGTCATTTTACTAACTTATGTCTTTTAGTAGTCAAGGATAAATTCGTATTAGGCGTTTGCCTTACAGTGTCCAAGTCGGATATCATCCTGTCATCTTATGCTCCATCTCAATGCTTCGTTCAGCTTCCGTTGACTACGCCACTCGTTGATGACTAATCATACTTGGGTATTAATGAGTTAGACGAACAGTACTAGCTGTCATTCATCAGTTTGTTCGGCTCGACTATGCCCGCTCTGTGGGGGTAGTCCTCTGAGCTTTCCTTTTCCAGGGTTGTACGACTTTAATTCTTAGTAGGTTATAGCTTATGTTTATTTCTTTTATCCTTGATTTCCAGGTTTTCCAACATCTTCATTGAAGAATGTTGTTATTGGTGTCCTTAATGGTCACTCTGAGAGTCTTATCCCGTTTTCGTTGTAAGTCGATGCTTCAACAGTCTCAATAGTATCTTATAATACATCCCTTGTATATCATTGCTTATATAGAGTTTTTTTGCTCGCATTACCGAGCGATCTCTTAGGTTTTCCCTTTGGAGTTCGGGATTGGTGTACTTACCGTACTGTCGGTTGTTGTTGTTGTAGTAGGTGGTACCGTTGCTAATATTTACATGGTTTAATATTCTGTCCAAGCTCAGCTCCCTGCTGGCTGATGTGTCGTTCATCTCATCTTGGTCAGGCCGTCAGGCCCTTCCAAGGTCCTATTTTTCCTGTTCTTATGGATTTACAATCCGGTATTAATATATGCTACGACTGTAGCATTCGGTTACCTCGCCATGATGGCTTTCCGTGTAGCTTAACCGTGGTAGCACTTGCTATGGCAAGTGCGCCATGCAGGATGGGCTATTGGTACAAGGTACATTGGTAGTGATACTTCCTTCTAATTTCCATGTAATTGGTAGTCCTCGGGACTCCTTCGATAATCACTTATTTTGGATAGCCGTCCATCCGGCAGTTTCCTTGTTGTTTGACAGTACTGTCATCTACCAGGGCGTTCCTCTTCCTGAGGGAACCCCTTAATACTTTCTTATGTCTTAATCCTCGCTCTTGTCTCCACACATTTTGTAGTGGTTACTGAGTAATGATTCTCCTTTAGGCACTACATCGTAGTCCTATTTCGGTAAACAATTTATATGAGTTCCCGTTTCTTAACTGGATCTTCCAGTAATCTCAATCCTCATGCTCTGTATTATCCTACTGTTATGCTCCTTCGGACCACTGTCTGGTGCTCATGTCACTTCTCTTTTTCCTTTCTATTGCACCCGTAGTGCTTTCCTTATCATTGGTATGGCGGGTTATTTCGACTGCGTAGCATGTCGACCCATGTTGCCGGTAATTTCCGCTCCCTTACTGATAGTATTCCATAGGTAGCGCCTGTTTCACTGTTGCGCTCCATTGAAAACCTCCAAGTTCTCCGTAACTGTTGTACAACAAGTTCTTTCTTGTATTGCTTACTGTTAACTAACTGTCAGATCGGGTTTCCCCGAGTAAGAGAAGGCTTTCCTCTCTCTGGCGTTTGTTCCACATATTTAGGTTTAGGGATGTGGAGGGCGGGCCTAGGTACTATGGATATCCGGTAAACACCGGGAAGTCCTGGCTAACGCACCTCTCACTCTATCTCTTAACCCTTAACCCATAATTCAATCTCAACCTCAATATTCTCCTAAGTTCGGTATTTCTTGTCTTCAGAGCGTAACTACGCTCTGATACCACTTTTGTAACACCCCAACTCAATCCAATTGTGGTCTCGCAACTTAACGGCATATATATATACATGTCACAGCGGAATTCTTTACAATCCAGGACCTTGCCACGGTCTGACTACAGAATATACCGAACATTAGTACAACAATCTTAACCATATACATATCCTTCTTACAACCCCTCACATCCTATACATCTTACTAACTCAAATTGCCATACGAGTGTACATGCACAACTCGTAGGCCACACTAAACCCTTAACAACTGTATCCTCTTCTTACTCTCGCGTCGGCCGCTTCCTGTTGTACCTGTGTAGTAAAAACAGCCCCCAAAGGGAGTCAGCACGAATGCTGGTACGATCCCCTCATGGCCCCCAAGCTAACGTGGCTACGACGACTAATTGTCGATAGCATGGAGGTTGATTAAATGCACAACATGATAGTAAATGCACAACATGATAGTAAATGCTGTAACCAACAATCCATATATGAACAATCAAAGTTCACACACAATGAACGACTTAAATGTGTTCCCTTAATTGGAGAGTTAGTTATTTAACCCCTTAAGTAATGTTCCCTCTTAACCTTAGTCCATCTTTATCTCACCTTAATCTTAGTCTTATCTTAACCTTAGAAACAACCATCCTTTAATAAGGAGTGGATGTTGCTTATCTTAATCTTAATTATACAAATCATCCTTTAAAAGGAATGATTGTAACTTATCTTAATCTTAACTTAATCTTAATCTTAATCTTAATAATACAAATCATCCTTTAAAAGGAATGATTGCAACTTATCTTAATCTTAACTTAATCTTAATCTTAATCTAATCTTAAATACAAATCATCCTTTAAAAAGGAATGATTGTAACTTATCTTAATCTTAACTTAATCTTAATCTTAATCTTATAAAAACAAATCATCCTTAAAAGGAATGATTGTAACTATCTTAATCTTAACTTATCTTAATCTTAATCTAAATAATACAAATCATCCTTTAAAAAGGAATGATTGTAACTTAACTTAACCTTAACTTATTCTCAGAATACAAACCGTTCCTGGAAGGGAATAGTTGTAGCCTAAGTCCAAACCTGGGATTTAGGTGATCCCACCGCACCATCTTAATGCCACCTACCCTGGACGGGAATCCAGCGTAGCTGAGCCGGCAACCGGCCCTAGGCTACAAGTCCGAAGACAAGTCCTTAAGCGGAGGGCGGATCTGATTCAGATACCGTCCCCCTTTTTCCTTAGCATGCATGACCGGAGATCGGTCCCGGGTTTCCTCACTCAAGTTCCAGTTAGTAATAGTCTCAAGACCATGTTTGTTGGTTAACCTCTTTCGGTTCATATCGTCCCTTATTAGGGGCGTTCCTTAGTCTCACTCAATTTCTTACTAACATTGGTTAGTAAGTTCTCACGGTATGTTGTGTTAGTTTTCAAACATCACACAACAATACAATAATCATAATATTCCGGTTGCATGCTTTATCTTGTTTAGTGAGCACACAAAAACAGATAGCACACAAGCCGAGGGACACCTCGTTAGCAAGCAGGTCACAAGAGAACTGTACCGTTCACCGTTGGCCGTTTGGTTGCTTACTCTCTTCCGGAGTCCAAATTCCAAGTCCTAAAACATTCATTCAGTTTTAGGTTATTAATCACTTAGCTTAATTCAACTTACTTAACCTACTTAACTTACTTAACGATTCCCACTATCACCTCTTAAGTCTTACCACTTAATCTTACAACTTAACCTTACACTTTAAGTTTATACTTAACTTAACTTAATCCCTTAAGTTCTTAGGGTCCTAATCATTACCACCCTACCAAAGGTATTCCTCATTACCCATTACCATTCTTAGAATTCAAAATTTTTTTTTTTTCTAAGTGGTAAGGGTCGACCGACCCACCGACCGACCCAACCCCTGGGTCGGTCCATTACAGAAACTCTTCCGTCTTTTGAAACCCATCCGACCGACCCAGAGCTAGACCGACCGACCCAAACCCTCTGGGTCGGTCCCTTACAGAAGCCATTTTCCTACGTTAAACCTTTGCCCGACCGACCCAAAGCTAAGCCGACCGACCCAAACCCCTGGGTCGGTCCAGTCCAGAGGCATTCCGGCTGGCTTAACATGGCCCGACCGACCCAAAACTGGGTCGGACCCTGGGTCGGTCCTCTACAGATCTCTCTCTTAAATTGCCTCTTTCAATTCCAAACTCTTCCACAAGTGTTCTAATAGGTCCAACACCATCTTGGCACTTTAAACCCACCTTATAACCTCCACCAAACTCATTAATACAACTTCCAATGATCTTCTCAAACATTTACTCAATTCTTACAAGCTCCCACCAACACTTTGCACTTATTTTTCTTATAATTTCTCACATGGCATTCCAAGAGACTTTAATTAACCAATGCTCCCTCCCTTAAGAACTTGAGACCACAACCATGTAACACCACTTCCCAGCCTTATTTGCATTTACCAAACCTCCTTAGATCCTATACTCTAGTTCTCACCTAAACCATTTCCAAAGTTTCACACCCCTCACTTACATCTAACTTACCCAAGTTTTCTAGCTCTTTTTATCAACATTTACCTAAGTCCTAGATACCCAAATACACTCTTTTGTTTCCTAAATCCTTCATAGTGATGCCTAAGTCATTATAACTCATTATAACACTTTATCTCACCCCTTTTTCATCAAGACACCTCTAAGACTTCCTAGTACTTCCTTAGTCATTAATTCCCTTAGGACATATCTTAATCACCTTAAGCATTACACCTTCTCCTTAAACTTATGCACAGTCTTACATTCCTCATCTCATGATTTTGTGTGTTCAAAAACACTCACCAATCCTCAATTCCCCTAGACATCTCTAGGTCATTCTAAACCTCAAGAACTCCTTAGTTAACTAATCTCCACTCAAATTCCTCATAATGACTCCCAGTAAATCCTAGGTCATATCAATTCACCACCATCATCTAAACACTTATTTTCTACTCAAATTTCGCCATAGCTCCTCTAGTATATTCTCATGCCCATATGCATGTTTTTCTCACACAATAATCTCACACACACCAAGTCCTTTCTCATCTTATCTCATCCACGACAAGCTCAATATATTGCAATAATCTAAATTGCATAGCACTAAGGCTCTTAAATGACATGGCTCTTAGGGCCCTTAAATAACTTAAACTTAAACACTGAATTTCCACATATATTGCCTTCAACCTGCGAATACACACAACAAAGCTCCCATTGAAATAAAATGCTTCTTGTAATTCACCTTGATGTTCTTAAACTATCTCTTTTTTTCCTCATTTGCTCCTTAGTCACAAGTTCACAAATATGCTCATTGTTTCTCCTAGGTTTTTATATAACCCTTTTTCTAATGTAAACTCTACACTAAACTCATCACATATCTAAATTCCATTCCCTTAAACAATAAAACACCTTAAGGTAAGTATTTTACCTTGTTTCTTTCACAAGCTTAAAACTTTTCTCCTTAGGTTTTTCTTTGTTCAATGTCGGGCACCAATGTGTATCTCCTTGCCAATGTTCTAACAATGTCCAACAACTCTAATGAGCACTAAACAACACATTTACCTTAAGGATAAAACCTAGTTTAAAATGTGTTTTAAGGTTTGAATTGATTGTTTTACCTTAGATCCTCAAGACAAGCTTGGATATGAAGCAAGAAGAACCTCCTCTCTCCTTTGAAGAGTAGAATAAGCTAGAACAAGGCATAAACATGGAGTTCCATGAGTATATATTTTCGGACATGTGAAGAAAATGGTGGAAACCTAGATTTTCTTACACTTTCTTTACCTTAAGAGAATGGAGATGCCAATGGAGTCTCCAACTTGAATTTCCTCCTTCAATGGTGGTTTGACTTGGCACCAAAATGAAGCTCTTCAAGTTTTGAAAAGATAGAAAGAAGGAGCTTGAGCTAATAAGAAGAGTATGTATTTTGTTTTGGATTTGGAGCTAAAATGAGCAAGATTTGGGCAAAGCTAGATGGAGCTAGCATGGAGTTTGTTCTTCACGTTAATGGAGGAGAAGAGGAGAGCTTGAAGAAACCGTGTGAAACAAGAAGAAATGAGGAGGTGAGGAGAGAGGTAAGTAAAATGTGATATTTATGTTAAAAGTAAATACTACTTTATGCTTTATAGACTTATTTGCTTTCTTAATTACTTAATGAGTCATGAAGGTGGTGACTCACCTCCTAAGAACCGCCCCCTTTTTACAATGAGGGTACTTAAGTCTTTGTTGACCAAATGTCTCACTTATATAACTTATGTTATAAACTAGCTTAATTAATTCACTATTCACCAAAACAGCACATTGTTGTGAAATTTTTTGATTTCCCATTGATATAGACTTCCAAATGTGTATTATATAGTACACATGTTATTAAAGAGTAATGATGGACATTTAGCCATTCAAAGAATTCATATTTAGAAGACTTTTTCAAAAACGTGCTTTAAGACTCCTTAAAGCACATTTTTGTTTTTTAACTTGTTTTCAAGCTTGGTTTTCTTTGCTAATTGATTTAAAATGACCATTCGAATATTACTAAGGTCTTATCATGATATTTGGGTACTCACCCAAGTCTCTCCAAGCTTAGAGCACATTTTTGCCCTAATTGCCCTTAAGGCATTTTCCTACGTTTTCCTTGGTTTAAATTGTCTACCAATCTTTCTAAGGCATATTCTAGCCTTACTACATCATAATTTGATGTTTACTTAGCATACTTAGGTTTGGGGGTATTTCAGATTCGAACAAAATTTCCACCGGAGGGGATATCAAGATTTCTATCGGAGAGGATGTCCAAATATCTACCGGAGGGGATATCAAGATTTCTATCGGAGAGGATGTCCAAATATCTACCGATGTTCCAATCGTTCCTTCCCATATGTTCAGGATAAACCTGATGAATTCTTTCCTCCGATTCCACGCCTCCAACAAACAATTACCTTCCGCTTGTCGTTTTGAAAATTTGAGATCCAGATGGCATTACCGGTAGGATGACTTTACCGGTAGTGAGTAATCGGAAGAGAGATTTCCCTGTTGAAGCTTCTCATGGATGTTTTCCATTAATATTCCTCCAGTAGCTCCTCCACTGTCCGCGTTCGTTGGCAACAACCTTTAAATTTTTAGGAGATGAATTCCTTAAATCCCGGTGAACGTAACTTTTTGCTATGTCTGAAACAGAGGCGTCGTCCCCGGCCTGAACTGAGAGTTCGGATTGATCTTACCGGTGGCTTGACATTGCCAGTAGCTTGTGATTACCGGTAGCTTACCATTACTGGAAGCTTGTCTCCCGAAAAATGTACCTCTGGTGTTTCCCGTGGATGATGGAGTTTACCGATCGTGTCCATGCTTCGGGCGAGATCAACTATACACATTCTCTGCTCATCTCGATATGTACTTTTCAACATCGAAACTTCTGAGTACACACTCAAACTTGATGATGCCAGCCGGTTGTAGTCCATCTTTTGCTAACATATCCTACGATTCTCTTATGAACCCACTCAATCACTATCGATCTTCTTTCCTCAGTTCCTCACGGCATTTCCCGTAGCAGTCGCCGTTCAAATTGACGAACTTACCGTGGACCAAAAATTAGACTCAGCCATGTCATGAATCAGTGTCGAATCATCTTGTTGGATCGCTTTGAGAAACCAAAGCAAAGGATTTCTTCGAACAAAAAGTGGATCCATCGAGATTTGACACGATCGATCTGCTTGCCCTTAATTTTCTTCTTAGATTGTAGTTTCATCACTCAGCGGTTGTCGCATTGAAGATTTCAATAAACTATCTCTGAAGAACACCCTCCATCGTGATCGGTGGTTTGAAATCGTGGTTGCTGTGTTCAGCACCAATGGATATTCGGAATTTTGATTACGAGACCAAAGTTTCGCAAATGAGTTTTTGACGGATCTCCTTGATCTTCTGTCTTTGTCGATTGATAAGCCTTTTACATGTCGAATTTGATGTCGAAGATTGTTGAGATACGATTTCTTTTGAATTCGTTCAGTGATTCTGATTGCGTTGGATCCTTTCCATTCGCCTTTCCGATTCTCCGCATCGTTCTCTTTAACGTGGTGCGAAAGGGGATCGGCTTCTTCGATCTGCTACTTGACATCTCAATCTGCTCTGAATTTTAGTCCCCGCATGATATTCGATGAGAATCTTTGAGCGTGCTTGCTTTTGATCCCCCGCTTGACTTCACTTCTGCAAATCTTGCGATTTCCTGCCCTCAACCTTCTTCTTGCCCGTTCGATAGTCCGCATTAACAACTTACACTCATTACTTTACTCCTTCGAACAACCTCGATCCATTAAACAGTTACCTCGATCCATCGAACAGTTGTCCGAACCTGTGTATAACGTGGTTGCTTTTAGAGAAGCTGTTGTTTTCCTCCCGCACATGGGCCAATGAAACAATATCGATGATGCTCCGCCTCCACATGGTTTCCACAACAGATGTATAGTGGTTCTGACCATAATCCGGCCTACTCCCTTCAAGACGAGCTATTATTCATCATCCTTGGTTACAACACTAGGGATCTTTTGGGGTGAGCTCTCTCTTTTATTACTTGTAGTCTTACAAAATGAGCCCCTCTCCTTCTTTTATAGACTTTCCTATGGCCATGTTACCCTTAGAGCCCCTATACAATGTGGTGAAATACCCCACCCCAAATCTAAATAATATTATTAAATCATTATTTATTGGAATATAATCCAAATATAATCATTTCACGTACGCATGCAAACCCATGCATGAAAACGTTACGTAAAAACAGTCGTTTCACCATAAACTAAACGCTAAAACGCCTTAGAAGCATATGGTCAAACATGACCTTGTATGACCCTCTAATATTCAAACTAAATGGTCATACAATTATTATATGAATATACAAATATATTCCCTAAGCTAAATTCAGTCAAAACGCAAAACGCTCGGGAGTGCTCACGCCCGCTCCTTAAAGCACGAAAAGTCCGGAGGAGTGCCGAGGTGGCACGAACTCCTATAAAATTAATTCCTTGAGTTCCTAACATCATTATTAATTCCATAATAAAGAACCCACGAAGTGGTTTCTCAAAATTCAGCAAAACCACAGGAGGATTTCTTAGCGCTCCTTTTTGCCCGGGAGTGTCCCGATGGCCCGTAAATTATGTCATGGGTTGATATAACCCATATAACCCAATGTAACATCTTGTATATGTTTATTTACTATAATAAGTGTTTCAAACACTTGGAACTCATAAACAATTGGTTTCCCAAAATTTCCTTAGAGCACAAAAACACACCTTCGGGTGTCACGAAAATGCGTTTTACGCAATTGCCTTGTAGTTTTTGACATGCCACGAATTGGTAATCTTAAAAGGGTTAAAATGACCTTCTAAATCAGTTGGTGTGACTAGTCAACAAGGCTCTCTATAGGGGCCGATTTTGAGAGCAAAAACTAGTATAAAATTGCCTTTAAAGTTTAAAAAGGCTTAGAACATAATGACTCATCATCCCATGTGCTATAATACTTAATGGCAAAGAATGTGTGACTCATTTGACCAGAGAGCTGTCGAAATTAGGTCATGGAACAAGGCCATGTGAGCTAGATACAAAACAAATGCTAAAAGCAAAAAGTAGATTCCTTTTTCTTTTTCCTTTTGATTTCTTAAGCAGTAACCTTCCTTGCTTGTCCTTAGCTCTTCATGGCCGGTTTTTGAGCTCCATTCAGCCTCCAATTCGTGACCTACAATGAAGAAGAAGACAAGCCATTACATTGAAAAATCAAAGGAATATCCTTACCTTTTCTCACCTTGTCTTCTAGTTTGCATTATTTTTTTTCTCCACCTTGCCATGTTCACCACATGGCCGATTTCATGCTGGAAAGGAGGGCATTTATTGAGCCAATAACCATTGATAAACTAAGAAAAGTAAAGTCATTTGACATTAAAAATTGACAAAACAAAATCAAATCCAATTGCCCTCTTCATTTACGTGAGCTAGTCTCATTTCCCTCCTTGCACATTTCCTCCACGGTTTGGTAAGGCTCCCTCCTCTCTCTTCTAGCTTCATCTTCTTCCTTTGAAGCTCTTAAGTCCATTAATGGAGTTTTAACTTCTATCTTCATCTTTAAGGTAATTTCCTAGCATTTCTTGGCAAGTCTTGAAGCAAAACTCTTCCTAGCATAACAAGGTGTGTTCGGCTCCATTTAGTTCTCCAAGGAGATTGTCCAAACCAACATTAAACCAAGGAGCATCTCAAGGTAGGTTTTAAAGCTTGAAAATCCTTAAAGCACATTTTTATGTGTAACCAAGTTCTACTTCTTCTAAGTCTCTTTTCTTCTTCATTTTGATGAAGGAAAACTTGTTCTTCATCACCTTAGGAGTGCCGAAATTATAAGGAGAAAAGTCTAAGGTAAAGTCTTATAAACTACTTACAAATCTACTTAAGATCTTTATTCAAGATCTAACTCCTAAACACCTTCACCTCTTGCATAAAACCGAAGAGGAGCATCAAGTTTACCTAGGAGAAAGCTTGGAGATTCAAGAAGAAGTTCAAGCACTTAACCACCTTTGTTAAGAAGTAAGTTTACTAAGTAATCTTTATGTTATAAGCTTTGTTAAGCTTCTAAAAATTGTACAAAAATTATGTACATCTCCTAGGTTAAATAATACCGAAACTATATGGTTTATATGCCAAAAATATAATCTATAACATATATAGAAAATATTTACCTTAAGACACATTTTTGTGTCACAAATTTATTTATGTTACAATAAATTAAGGCCGAAAGTCAAGGGCAAAAATGCTTATTTTTGAGCTAAGAATCTATATAAGACATTACAATATTTTTACATGAGTTATATAACTCCTATGAATTTATGTATAATTATTATGACATATAAATCCACTTTATATACTATATGGTCACCAAATAATATGGCCGAATGTACTAATTGATAAATAGGTATTAATAATGACCTACTTAGGTATATAAACTTATATCATAAAGTTTGGTGAGTTAAAAATATTTCATTAGTGCTTAAATGGCTAATTAATTAAGTTAAGTGGCTTAAATGTAATTTTTACAAAGTTTAGTGTATATATTGTGAAAGCCGAGAGCTAAGGGGTATTTGGTGAAATTATAATATAATATAAGGTTAGGAATTAAGTTTATGAATTTTAGATAATTTAAACAAGTGTTAAAATAACATTTTATTAAGTTTTGGGCTATTATGTAATTTATAAAAGTTGTTATGAAAGTTTAGAACATAAAAATGGGGCGAATTCATAATTAAGAGATTTATTAGGCTCACTTTGAAATTTTGAGGAATTATATATTTAGACTTTAGTTTATAAGTCATTAAGAATTATTATAAAGTTTTGGGGTGAAAATGTAATTAATGAGAGTTCAAGACCAAAGCCGAATTACTTTGGGGTTAGTTTGGTAATTTAAGAATTTATATATATATATTCGGCATTTATGGAGAATTAAAATTAAAACTATAGTTATAAGGCATTATGCAAAGTTTATAAGGTTTTGTGGTTAAATTGTAATTATGGAAATAAAATATTATTGCCGAGAATTTAAGGGGCTAAGTTGTTATTTTTGAAAGTTATAATACTTTAAAAGCTATATACCAAAATATTAGTGTGACTATGTAATTTAGCTAAATAAGAAGTTAAAACTCTATAATATAATGAGATTAGAATTTAAATATAAAGTTTATGAATTAATGTGGTTGTTTTGTAAATAACCGAAATATAAGGGTAAGAATTTAGATTTAAATAAATATAGGTCCTATATGGATATTTTGAGGAATTAGAAGAAAGAATTTTAATTAAAGGAATTATGGAATTAGAACTATGGCTTATATAGTTATAAGGAAGTTAAAGGAAACAAATATATTATTTATGACTAAAAGGAGAATAATGGGATTATAAGAATATTATGTCATTGTAAGACATTTAAATATAGTTAAGAAAATTATAAGTTGTTATGTCACTTAGACAATTAAAATAAACACAATAAAGTACATGATTATAATACATATGTACATTAAAGGATTTATAATAAATCAAAAGGAATAACAAATAAGTTATACATAAATCATGAGGTAATTAAAAGAAATAAACCTCACATGAAATAACAAATACGAGATTTGTTAAAAGATCCAATAGAATTATTATATAAGGGTAACATAAATTAACCCTCTCAGTTAATCCTATTCTAGGACTTTGTTTGACCAGACGTTGACCAGGTATAATCAACTGCGACCTACGGTGAACGGTATGGGATTCTTGCAACCTGTTTTCTACCGGATTACACACTTGTGTGCTATCTGTTGTTTGAAATAACGACCAAGATAATTAATGTAAAATGTTGTTTACTCTTGTGCACTGTTGTATTATTTTATGTGCGTGAATGTTGCTGACTACAACGTGTATGTCCCACGCATACAAACACTACTATACCAGTGGATTAAATACCTGCGTTTCAGTATACCGAGGACTTGTACTCAAGTCTCTCACTAACTTCACTTTATAACAAACGTCATTATCCTAAACGTGATAATTGACAATACACATTGTGTTCTTGTTTAACGTCTTTATATGACACTTAACAACTCTATACTACGAGAACGAGGAGCCCAGTTGGATCTGGCCATGCATGCTACAGGAGTTGTACCTGTCTCAGGTCGTCTCCTACTACGTCGCGACGGAACATTCAGTTGGGAGGAAGACTCTATTCCTTCCGGGATTCAAATGCCCATCAGTTCAGTTTGAGGAAGACTTCTTTCCTCTAGTGGGATTCATTTTCCCACGCCTCTCAGTTCAGGGTTTAACTACGTTATCTCCTGGGGTTTTTATACCCAACCTTTCCTTAACGAGGTCACTATACCTCCACTATTTAAGATATTCAGTTATACCTGTCAGTCCCATTGTGTGGACCGACTATCATTAAAGAATTTCAGTTCAGCTAACTCGACCTTCTGTGTCTTGTTCTATGTGACATTATTGTCCTTGTATGGATACTTGTTATTATCAGACTATGCTTGTTTACAGCTTTATAAAAATGAACTGCATGTGTTCGACAAAGTAGTTGGTGTGGCCCGGTAGACGATGGGCTGCACGTTTTCCATACCAGCATTGTTTGCTGAGCCCCTTTGGGGGCACCCCCATTTTTCAGGTACCTGAAGTTAAGAAGATTACCACACCGAGTGTAGGTGGGGTAGATTCAAGCTATGGGAGTCTTCTTCTAGACATTTATTTTACTTAAGTATTTACATTAGAGTTTGATTCCTAGTATCTCGGATTGTATTCGTATTCAGACCGTGACTTTTGAGATTGTATTTGGACTTAGCCTTGTTGGTCACAAGGGTGGCCAACGGCATTGTAATACCGCCCGGTTGTTGTATTTATTTCCGCTGCAGTTGTATTTTATTTGGGAGTGATCGCCGTTCAGTTTATTGGATTTCGGGTTGGGGTATTACAAAAAGTGGTATCAGAGCGTAGTTACGCTCTGGATACAAGGATACACCGAGATTAGGATATCTAAGACTTAGGTTAAGGGTTGAGAGATAGTATTGAAAGAGTTTAAGTTAGTTTTACTTAGACCACTATCCAAGACCAAGATTTTGACCACAGTGCCTAATATACCTCAACATCCTGCAGATGTCGGGAAGAGGAGGACGACGTGGACAGGCTGATGAGGAGCCAAACGTCAGGCTGGCAGACATTGCCACCTTAATCGCTCAGGCATTCGCACAGGCGGGGTTGGACAGCAGCAGCAGCTACCTCCCTCCACCACCACCACCCAGAGAGAGAGATTGGGTGAAGAGTTTGGCTGATCTGAGGCCAACTGCATTCAAGGGGCAGACTGACCCTGCTCACTTGGAGACCTACATCATGGAGATGGAGACAGCGTTCGAGACGCTTGCAGTCCCAGCTAGGGAAAAAGTAAGACTTGCTGCCTTTTATCTGAAGGATGCAGCTAGAGATTGGTGGAACATGGTGAAAGCCGACCACCTGGATGACCCAGCTTTTACTTGGGGACATTACACTGCATTACTTAGGGGCAAATACTACCCGGCCCACACCAGGATGGTGAAGACTCGGGAGTTTGACGCCTTGGAGCAGACGGGGAAGATGTCAGTGGATGAGTACTATGCGAAGTTCACTTCGCTACTCAGACTATTACCCGGCATAGGATACTCGGACCAGGTGTTGGTCGACCGATTCTACGGGGGACTGAGCCCTCGACTTCAGTTTGGGATGGGACCAATCATCCCCACCAGTTTGCAGGTAAAACAGGAAAGACATAAATCAGTTGGAAATCTTTACATACTATACCCCATCATGGGAGATTTGGAGATTTATACTTGAGATTTCAGGAATGCTACCATGCTGCTTCCGTAGTGGAGATCACTTGTAAGAGAAGGGATGCTTTGAGCTCCCAAAAGAGGAAGGACGGACCTGGTGGCGAAGATGCCAAGCAGGGGAACTCCAACAAAAGAACAAACCCTATCAGAAAGGACAGGGGTCCTATCAAGGGAAAGGGAACCAAACTACTGGGAACCCCCAGTCAGGAACCTACGGAGTGGCAACTTCACAGAAAACCTACCCACCTAAGGGTAGGCACTCTAATCAAACAGTTAAATTTGAGACTTTTGTGATTACTTCACGCACCGTTAGAATGAATAATTGACCTTGATTGTATTAGGTTCTGGATCTGGCTCAAACACGGGCCAGAAGTATATCCGCCGTTTCAACTGTAAACAGTGCGGAAGGATCACCCCGGCGTGGACTGCCAGGGGGAGAAAGTCATGTGCCGCTACTGTCAGATACTCGGGCATCGTGCCTTCGAGTGTATCCGAAACCCGGAGAGCAGGAACTACCGCCCGGGAGCAAAGCCAACCCAGGCCAAAAGAATGGAGCTAGCGATACTCGCCCTCCACCAACAAACCAAACTCAGGGGTACAAGGGCAAGGGCCCAGCATCGGGACCCGCCCTGCATGTCATGGACCGCTCAGATGAGGCTGGTCCTTCTACTAACCCAGGTATTTCTAAACCGTGTGAACCTATTATCGAGCAATGGATGATGTGAATGAGTGCTTGCATGCCTTGATTGCCTAATTGAGTAGGAAAGAATAGTAGTAAGACTCACTAGTAAAATTTAAACCACGTAGGAAGCTAAGATATGCTTTCCTATCCCCTCACCCCCACCGCCCTCCCTGGGAAAACATTATCAAGGTACAAGAACCAGGGAACGAACAATGTAAGGTTATCCAACCAGGTTTGATATACTCAAAGGATACCTAACACCGGAGACACA
Organism: Limonium bicolor; assembly: GCA_023374045.1. NCBI lineage: Eukaryota > Viridiplantae > Streptophyta > Magnoliopsida > Caryophyllales > Plumbaginaceae > Limonium > Limonium bicolor. The sequence goes on from CM041780.1 coordinate 55,964,850, forward strand.
AATTGCAATCATTAGAAAATGTCAAGAATTGGGAGCAGGCCAGGAGGGTTCTACACTCCAGAATTTCCAGGAGGATCAAAAATGAAGCTGAAAATGATGTGCTTAGGAAAGGATTGGAATCCTTACACAAAAACCTACCAAGATACAAGAAATGGAGATGGAGCACAAGTACCAAAAATCCCAGAAGAATTTTTACCAATTGTGGAACAAGCAGTTAATACAGCTCAACAACTAGAAGAAGATCCAGTTCCCAATCTAAGGGCTGATCTATGTATCATCAACTTCTATGAAGAAGGAGGCCGTTTAGGACTACACCAGGACAATGATGAAACAAAAGGGTCCCTTGAACAGGGAATACCAGTATTATCTTTGTCAATTGGAGATGACGCAGAGTTCCTTTATGGCGAGCAGAAGCGTGTGGACCTTGCAAAGAAAATAATATTGAGTTCAGGAGATGTTTTGATAATGGGTGGAAAGTCAAGGTTGCTATACCATGGAATTAAAAGGATTAAGCTAAACACAGCACCTTCGACAGTGATAAACACCACTCACATGAGACCAGGAAGATTAAGTTTAACCTTTAGAAAGTACTAGTGTTGTAATTGTTTTTGGACTTCAGAAAGGAGATCATCTCATCAATGAAGCATTATTGTTTGTGAAAGTGAATGTCTTTAGACCCCATCATGTATCAAAGTACTTACTCAGATTCTGTTATTAGGTTGTGCTAAGGAGACGGAAGGTGCCTTAAGTATACTTACTGAGGAGGAGGCCCGCAAGGGCGGCTCGATTCTCACTGGTACCTTTCCGGTTAATGGAGTGGATGCATTAGTACTGTTCGACTCCGGAGCCTCACATACTTTCGTTTCGCCTACGCTTGCGGGGAAGTTGGGGCTAGACGCAGTAGAGTTACCTGATTTTAAGGTGGCACTCCCGTCTAAGGAGAAGATCAGTTGCACTCGTCTTTATAGAGGAGCCACTATCAGTATTAAGGAGGAGGAATTTCCTATTGACCTTATTGAGTTCAGAGGTCTAGGATTCGACGTTATAGCCGGGATGGACTGGCTGGGGCGGCACAGAGGCCGCATTCTTTGTGCAGAGCGCAGACTGTTGCTTAAGAGCCCATCAGGAGTGACAGTATCTTACCGTCAGAGCCCTAGGGCACCATCGATAAAAGTTATATCTGCTATGTCCATGTACAAGCACGTCAGGAAGCAGAAGGAGGTATATCTATGTTATGTTCAGAATGTAGAGCATGACCCTGATTTTGATCCAGCTATGCCAGTGGTGTCGGATTTTCCAGATATTTTTCCAAAGGAACTTCCAGGCTTACCGCCATCCAGAGAGGTAGAGTTCTCCATCGAATTACTACCAGGTACCGGTCCCATAGCTAAGGCACCGTACCGTATGGCACCAGCAGAGATGGCTGAGCTGAAGGAGCAGCTGAAAGATTTATTGGACAAGGGATACATACGACCTAGCGTATCTCCTTGGGGAGCACCAGTCCTATTTTGTGAAGAAGAAGGATGGAAGCCTTCGTTTATGTATTGATTACAGAGAGCTTAATGCAGTATCGTGAAAAATAAATATCCACTACCACGGATTGATGATTTGTTTGATCAGTTGAGAGGAGCAAAAGTGTTTTCGAAGATCGATTTGAGATCAGGCTACCATCAGATACCCATCAGGGAGCAAGACATAGAAAAGACAGCATTCAGAACACGGTATGGCCACTATGAGTTTACGGTTATGCCTTTTGGCTTGTCAAATGCACCTGCAGTCTTCATGGATTTGATGAACAGATTATTCAGAGAGCAGTTGGATAAGACCGTGGTTGTATTCATCGATGACATCCTCATCTATTCAAAGTCTAAGGAAGAGCACGAGAGTCACCTCCGACATGTACTTGAGATCCTAAGGGAGAACCAGCTTTATGCTAAGTTCTCCAAATGTGAGTTTTGGTTAGACAGAGTTTCCTTTCTAGGACATGTCATCTCAGATGCTGGGATCGCGGTGGATCCAGCAAAGATAGAAGCAGTTCGCACTTGGCCTAGGCCAAAGACCGTTACGGACATCAGGAGTTTCCTTGGTTTAGCAGGATACTACAGAAGGTTTGTCAGAGACTTCTCCAAAATAGCCAAACCTATGACCAGCTTAATGAAGAAGGACGCACCTTTCACATGGACTACTGAATGTGAGACCTCATTCGAGCTTTTGAAGAATGCTTTGACATCAGCACCAGTTTTAACTATACCTGAAGGCACAGAGGGTTATGAAGTTTACTGTGATGCATCAGGCAGGGGATTAGGGTGTGTACTCATGCAGAATGGGAAGGTAGTCGCCTACGCTTCCCGACAGTTGAAGAAACATGAGGAAAATTATCCCACACATGACTTGGAGCTTGGAGCTATTGTTTTTGCATTGAAGATCTGGCGCCACTACCTGTATGGTGTCCAGATGACCGTATATTCGGATCACAAGAGTTTGAAGTATGTATTCACCCAGAAAGAGTTAAACATGAGACAAAGAAGATGGGTTGAATTTCTTAAGGATTATGACATTGATTTGCAGTACAAGGAAGGGAAAGCTAATGTTGTAGCAGACGCACTGAGTCGACGAGCACATTCTCTAAATGCCATTGTGGCTAGCTCGAGTCTTATGGACGACATACGTAGAGCACAGCAGAGTGATCAGCGAATGATGGAGATCAGTCAGAAGTTGTCTGACGGTACATTTGAGGGTGGAAAATATGAGTTCCAGTTACATGATGATGGACTCATCAGATTGAAGGGAAGATTGTGTATTCCCAGAGACAGCACAGATTTAAGGAGCATATTCTTCGAGAGTCCCACACTTCTTCCACATCTGTCCATCCAGGAGCTTCTAAGATGTACAAAGATCTAAGAGGTATTTCTGGTGGAGTGGTATGAAGGGCGACGTGACAGAATATGTGATTCGATGTCTCACTTGTCAGAAAGTGAAATTCGAACATAGACGACCAGGAGGTATGGTACAGTCTATGCCAGTTCCAGAGTGGAAGTTTTATGACATTTCTATGGACTTCGTGGTGGGACTACCACCTACGAGAGGAGGCCTTAATATGATTTGGGTTGTTGTTGATCGACTGACTAAGGTTGCTAGGTTTATTCCGATGAAAGACACTTGGAAAGTGCCAAAGTTGGCAGAACTATTTGAGCAGGAGATTATCAGACATCATGGAGTACCTAAGACTATTGTTTCAGATCGAGACACTAGATTTCTCTCACGATACTGGCGAGCTACTCGCGAGGCACTTGGCACTGAGTTGAAGCTTAGCACAGCATTTCATCCTCAGACAGATGGTCAGTCAGAGAGGACTATTCAGACCTTAGAGGACATGCTACGAGCATGTGCCTTGGATTTCCAGGGCAGCTGGATAGATAGATTACATCTCATCGAGTTTGCATACAATAACAGCTATCACGCCTCTATACAGATGTCACCTTTCCAGGCTTATATGGCAGACCATGTCGCACACCATTGTGCTGGGACGAGTCTAGTGAGACCGTCATCATTGGGCCTGAGTACTTAGAGCAAGTCCAGGCAGAAGTACAACAAATCAGAAGTAACATGAAAGCAGCACAAGACAGACAGAAATCATATGCTGATGAGAGGCGACGAGACCTTGAGTTCGCGTTGGCGACCAGGTATTTCTACGAGTATCACCCATGAAGGGTGTATTCAGATTTGGGCAAAAGGGCAAGCTAAGCCCGAAATTTGTAGGACCCTACGCTATCATAGAGCGGGTGGGCCTTGTGGCATATCGACTTGATTTGCCAGCTGAGTTGGGCAAAGTACACAATGTTTTTCATGTGTCTCAGCTTAAGAAATACATGCCTCATCCTTCTCATGTTCTACAACCTGAGACACTCTCTTAGAACCAACAATGCGGTATGTGGAAACACCGCAACGAATCTTAGACAGAAAGACACGAGATACTCGAAACAAATCTGTGAGCTCGTAAAGTTCTTTGGTCAAACCACGATGTGGAAGAGGCCACATGGGAACTAGAAGCTGATATGCGAGCGAAGTTTCCCTCATTATTCACCGACTAGACACTTTAGTCTAGGGTACGGGGCGTACCCCTCTTTTTTTTGGGGGGTAGAGCCTTTTTCATTTGTGAATTTTAGTATGCATTTTGTTGCACTTTTGTGCATTTCAGTTGTTGCACTTTTGTGCATTTCAGTGACACTTTGTCTTACCTGTGTTCTTGTGTAACACTGTTCAGTATATTTCAGTGACATGTTGTCTTGTATGTGTTCTTTTGTGACTGCATTTGAATGTACCTTGTACTTCTACTAGATGGTGTGTACTTGTTACACTACAATAAAGTTTATGTGCACTACTTGCACTATCAGACATGAAAAGTGACTATGTTATTATATACACTATATTGTCCCAAGTATTCCTGTTGTGTTTGATGTACACTGTGAACTTAGGGATATAGAGACTTGGGACTTGATCCCTAAAAACTAGATTGAGTTGTGGATACCTAGTGGAACTTGATTCCCCCACAACCTTATAATTTAGATATGAGACTTCGGGGCGAAGTCCCTTTTTAAGGGGGTAGATTGAAATACCCCAAATCTAAATAATATTATTTAATCATTATTTTTTGGAATATAATCCAAATATAAATCATTTCACGTACGCATGCAAACCCATGCATGAAAACGTTACGTAAAACAGTCGTTTCACCATAAACGCTAAAACGCCTTAGAAGCATGGTCAAACATGACCTTGTATGACCCTCTAATATTCAAACTAAATGGTCATACAATTATTATATGAATATACAAATATATTCCCTAAGCTAATTCAGTCAAAACGCAAAACGCTCGGGAGTGCTCACGCCCGCTCCTTAAAGCACGAAAAGTCCGGAGGAGTGCCGAGGTGGCACGAACTCCTATAAAATTAATTCCTGAGTTCCTAACATCATTATTAACCATAATAAAGAGAACCCACGAAGTGGTTTCTCAAAATTCAGCAAAAACCACAGGAGGATTTCTTAGCGCTCCTTTTTGCCCGGGTGTGTCCCGATGGCCCGTAAATTATGTCATGGGTTGATATAACCTCATATAACCCAATGTAACATCTTATATATGTTTATTACTATAATAAGTGTTTACAAACACTTGGAACTCATAAAAACAATTGGTTTCCCAAAATTTCCTTAGAGCACAAAAACACACCTTCGGGTGTCACGAAAATGCGTTTTACGCAATTGCCTTGTAGTTTTTGACATGCCACGAATTGGTAATCTTAAAAAGGGTTAAAATGACCTTCTAAATAAGTTGGTGTGACTAGTCAACAAGGCTCTCTATAGGGGCCGATTTTGAGAGCAAATACTAGTATAAAATTTGCCTTTAAAGTTTAAAAAAGGCTTAGAACATAATGACTCATCATCCCATGTGCTATAATACTTAATGGCAAAGAAATGTGTGACTCATTTGACCAGAGAGCTGTCGAAATTAGGTCATGGAACAAGGCCATGTGAGCTAGATACAAAACAAATGCTAAAAGCAAAAAGTAGATTCCTTTTTTCTTTTTGCCTTTGATTTCTTAAGCAAGTAACCTTCCTTGCTTGTTCCTTAGCTCTTCATGGCCGGTTTTTGAGCTCCATTCAGGCCTCCAATTCGTGACTCTACATGAAGAGAAGACAAGACCAATTAGCATTGAAAAATCAAAGGAATATCCTTACCTTTTCTCACCTTGTCTTCTAGTTTGCATTATTTTTGCTTCCACCTTGCCATGTTCTCCATTATGGCCGATTTCAATGCTGGAAGGAGGGCATTTATTGAGCCAATAACTCATTGATTAAACTAAGAAAAGTAAAGTCATTTGACATTAAAAATTGACAAAACAAATCAAATTCCAATTGCCCTCTTTCATTTACGTGAGCTAGGTCTCATTTCCCTCCTTGCACATTTCCTCCACGGTTTGGTAAGGCTCCCTCCTCTCTCTCTCTAGCTTCATCTTCTTCCTTTGAAGCTCTTAAGTCCATTAATGGAGTTTTAACTTCTATCTTCATCTTTAAGGTAATTTCCTAGCATTTCTTGGCAAGTCTTGAAGCAAAACTCTTCCTAGCATAACAAGGTGTGTTCGGCTCCATTTAGTTCTCCAAGGAGATTGTCCAAACCAACATTAAACCAAGGAGCATCTCAAGGTAGGTTTTAAAGCTTGAAAATCCTTAAAACACATTTTTATGTGTAACCAAGTTCTACTTCTTCTAAGTCTCTTTTCTTCTTCATTTTGATGAAGGAAAACTTGTTCTTCATCCACCTTAGGAGTGCCGAACTTATAAGGAGAAAAGCCTAAGGTAAAGTCTTATAAACTACTTACAAATCTACTTAAGATCTTTATTCAAGATCTAACTCCTAAACACCTTCACCTCTTGCATAAAACCGAAGAGGAGCATCAAGTTTACCTAGGAGAAAGCTTGGAGATTCAAGAAGAAAGTTCAAGCACCTTACCACCTTTGTTGAAGTAAGTTTTACTATTAAATCTTTATGTTTATAAGCTTTGTTAAGCTTCTAAAAATTGTACAAAAATTATGTACATCTCCTAGGCTAAATAATACCGAAACTATATGGTTTTATATGCCAAAAATATAATCTATAAACATATATAGAAATTTTACCTTAAGACACTTTTTGTGTCACAAAATTTATTTATGTTACAAATAAAATAAGGCCGAAATGTCAAGGGCAAAAATGCTTATTTTTGAGCTAAGAATCTATATAAGACATTACAATAATTTTTGCATGAGTTATATAACTCCTATGATTTATGTATGATTATTATGACATATAGTCCACTTTTTATGCTATATGGGTCACCAAATAAATATGGCCGAATGTACTAATTGATAAATAGGTATTAATGACTACTTAGGTATATAAACTTATATCACAAAGTTTGGTGAGCTAAAAATATTTCATTAGTGCTTAAATGGATAATTAATTAAGTTAAGTGGCTTAAATGTAATTTTTACAAAATTTTTGTATATATTGTGAAGCCGAGAGCTAAAGGGGTATTTGGTGAAATTATATATATATAAGGTTAGGAATTAAGTTTATGAATTTTAGATAATTTAAACAAGTGTTAAAATAACATTTTATTAAGTTTGGGCTATTATGTATTTATAAACTTTGTTATGAAAGTTTAGAAACATAAAAAGGGGCGAATTCATAATTAAGAGATTTATTAGGCTCACCTTTGAAATTTTGAGGAATTATATATTTTAGACTTTCGTTTATAGTCATTAAGAAGTTATTATAAGTTTGGGGTGAAAATGTAATTAATGGAGAGTTCAAGACCAAAGCCGAATTACTTGGGGTTAGTTTGGTAATTTAAGAATTTATATATATATATTCGGCATTTATGGAGAATTAAAATTAAAACTATAGTTTATAAGGCATTATGCAAGTTTTATAAGGTTTTGTGGTAAATTGTAATTATGGGAAATAAAATATTATTGCCGAGAATTTAAGGGGCTAAGTTGTTATTTTTGAAAGTTATAGTACTTAAAAGCTATATACTAAAATATTAGTGTGACTATGTAATTTAGCTAAATAAGAAGTTAAAACTCTATAATATAATAGATTAGAATTTAAATATAAAGTTCATGAATTAATGTGGTTGTTTTGTAAATAACTGAAATATAAGGGTAAGAATTTAGATTTAAATAAATATAAGTCCTATATGGATATTTTGAGGAATTAGAAGAAAGAATTTTAATTAAAGGAATTATGGAATTAGAACTATGGCTTATATAGTTAAAAGGAAGTTAAAGGAAAACAAAAGATATTATTTATGACTAAAAGGAGAATAATGGGATTAAAGATATTATGTCATTGCAAAGACATTTAAATATAGTTAAGAAAATTATAAGTTGTTATGTCACTTAGACAATTAAAATAAACAACATAAAGTACATGATTATATGAATACATGTATGTACATTAAAAGATTTATAATAAATCAAAAAGGGAATAACAAATAAGTTATACATAAAATCATGAGGTAATTAAAAGAAATAAACCTCACATGAAATAACAAATACGAGATTTTTTAAAAGATCCAATAGAATTATTATATAAGGGTAACATAAATTAACCCTCTCAGTTAATCCTATTCTAGGACTTTGTTTGACCAGACGTTGACCAGGGTATAATCAACTGCGACCTACGGTGAACGGTATGGGATTCTTGCAACCTGTTTTCTACCGGATTACACCGGCTTGTGTGCTATCTGTTGTTTGAATTAACGACCAAGATATTTAATGTAAAATGTTGTTTACTCTTGTGCGCTGTTGTATTATTTTATGTGCGTGAATGATGCTGACTACTACGTGTATGTCCCACGCATACAAACACTACTATACCAGTGATTAAATACCTGCGTTTCAGTATACCGAGGACTTGTACTCAAGTCTCTCACTAACTTCACTTTATAACAAACGTCATTATCCTAAACGTGATAATTGACAATACACATTGTGTTCTTGTTTAACGTCTTTATATGACACTTAACAACTCTATACTACGAGAACGAGGAGCCCAGTTGGATCTGGCCATGCATGCTACAGGAGTTGTACCTGTCTCAGGTCGTCTCCTACTACGTCGCGACGGAACATTCAGTTGGGAGGAACTCTATTCCTTCCGGGATTCAAATGCCCATCAGTTCAGTTTGAGGAAGACTTCTTTCCTCTAGTGGGATTCATTTCCCACGCCTCTCGTTCAGGGTTTAACTACGTTATCTCCTGGGGTTTTTATACCCAACCTTTCAACCTTAACGAGGTCACTATACCTCCACTATTTAAGATATTCAGTTATACCTGTCAGTCCCATTGTGTGGATCGACTATCATTAAAGAATTTCAGTTCAGCTAACACGACCTTCTGTGTCTTGTTCTATGTGACATTATTGTCCTTGTATGGATACTTGTTATTATCAGACTATGCTTGTTTACAGCTTTATAAAAATGAACTGCATGTGTTCGACAAAGTAGTTGGTGTGGCCCGGTAGACGATGGGCTGCACGTTTTCCATACCAGCATTGTTTGCTGAGCCCCTTTGGGGGCACCCCCATTTTTCAGGTACCTGAAGTTAAGAAGATTACCACACCGAGTGTAGGTGGGGTAGATTCAAGCTATGGGAGTCTTCTTCTAGACATTTATTTTACTTAAGTATTTCACATTAGAGTTTGATTCCTAGTATCTCGGATTGTATTCGTATTCAGACCGTGACTTTTGGAGATTGTATTTGGACTTAGCCTTGTTGGTCACAAGGGTGGCCAACGGCATTGTAATACCGCCCTGTTGTTATTTATTTCCGCTGCAGTTGTATTTAATTTGGGAGTGATCGCCGTTCAGTTTATTGGATTTCGGGTTGGGGTATTACAATGTGATAGTACCATATTTACACAACTGTTAGCCTCTATTTGGATAATCTTTCCGAACTAGGATGCTGCTTTTGTATTGGACTAACTCTTCCGAGCCATCTTTTCGGTAATAATCCTACCGGTAACGATTCTACCTGTAGTGATCCTTTAGGCAGCAGCCCTTCCGGTAGCGGGTCTTCCGGAAGCAGGACTTCTAATGATAGGCCTTCCGACAATTGGTCTCCGGTAGTAGTCCTTCCGCTAGCAGGCCTTCGGTAGACGCTTTGACCTTCCGCATGGTATATTTCATACCCATTACAATTCTCTAGGCTCACCAGTGAATTAACTATGTTTGGGTCGGTCCTAAGAGAACCTTTCCCGTTATGTCATGTAATGTTGTTGTATTGCAATTCCCATTGCGATGTTATGTTATGTGCACGTTGAAACGTGAAAAGGGTTGTTATGTGGTGTATGTTATATGTTGTAAAATGTGGAGTATGTGGATCAGGGATATGAATCCCAATTATAAAAGAGACGTTTAAGGATAACCCGATTAATGGGTATGTGTCGTCTATTAAGGGAGTAGCTCCATTAGAGGAGAAACACTCTAGGGTTAATGAACAATATGAGTGACTTATCAAGTATGTATGTGTTATCTGTTTGTTGAGCCCATTGTGGTGGAATGTTATGTGTTGTGTGTTTATAGTTACATGCATGATTCAAATATAATCAACTGCATGCTAAGATGACAATTAGTTGTGCGTGGCCCGGTAGCATGCGGGCTGCGGGATTACCATACCAGCAAAGGTGCTGAGCCCCTTGGGGGCCACCCTCTTCTTTTCTTTTTCCTATTTCAGGTACAAGGAGCTGAGAGCCATTCGAGAGTAGGACAGGGTAGTCGTTTGTACCTGGGTAATCATTTAAGTTATTAATGTACCGTAGGTGTAGTAAGACCGAAATTGTTATTGGCATCAGTTTGTAAATACTCGGTACAATCGGAGGTATGCGTATGTTTAGTTTGTTACTGGAAAGGGATAGTAATGTGTAGTCACTCGGGGATCTAGTCCATCAGACCGATACAGTGTATATGTAATAGCCATGTTAGCCACGTGGGTGGTTAACGGCGTGTAACACCAACGAGTTAAGTAATGTGATGAAGTATATTTTCTGCTGCAGATTATTGTTTAGTGTGTTGTTGTTGGATGGGGTGTTACACTCGTGGCTAACAAGGCTCATTCATATATATTGTATCAGTCTGATGGACCAGATTCCCGAGCAACTACACATTACAATCTCCTTCCATTTCCAACAATCATTACACATTTACATTCCAACGGTACCAAGTATTTACAAACTAATGCCGACAACAATTTCGGTCTTACTACACCTACAATCCATAAGTAATTAAATGAACTACCCATGCGCAAACAACTACCCCGTCGTACTCTCGAACGACCTCCAGCTCCTTGTACCTGAAAAGGAAAGAAAGGGTGGTGTACACCCCATCTCAAACCAAATGTGGTCTCGCAACTTAAACATATATATATACATGTCACAGCGGAATTCATTACACTCCAGGACCTTGCCACGGTCTGACTGACAGAATATACCGAACATTAGTACATACAAATCTTAACCAATACATATCCTTCTTACAATCCTCACAACCTATACATCTTACTAACTCAAATTGCCATACGAGTGTACATGCACAGCTCGTAGGCCACACTTAACCCGTAACGCTTGTACCCCATCTTACTATCATGACGGCCGCCTCCTGACGTTCACCTGTGTAGTAAAAACAGCCCCCAAAGGGGGTCAGCACGAATGCTGGTACGATCCTCTCATGGCCCCCAAGCTAACGTGGCTACGACGACTAATTGTCGATAGCATGGAGGTTGATTAGATGCACAACATAATAGAAAGTGCAATAAACAACAAACCAATTATGAACAATCAAAGTTCAAACACAATGAACGTCTTAAATGTGTTCCCTTAATTAGTGAGTCAATTATTTCACTCCTTAAGTTACGCTTCCTCTTAATCTTAGTCCATCCTTATCTTACCTCAATCTTAGTCTTAGAAAACAACCATCCTTTAAAAAGGAATGAAGTAGCTGATCTTAGTCTTATAATACAAACCATCCTTTAAATAGGAATGGTTGCAACTTATCTCAACCTTACCTTATATATGCCAACCGTTCTCTCATTGGGAACTGGTTAACCCTTAGTTCGTTGTTTATTTTTGTAGGGCTTGGTTAACCCTAGCCAGCAGCAGGCCACTTACCGGCAATAAACACATTCTTAAATTGTTGGGGATGTAGGCTAGATCCCCCACGCCATCTTAATGCCACCTACCTTGGACTGGATGTCCAATGTAGCTGAGCCGGTCAACTGACCCTAGGTTACAAGTCCGAAGACAAGTCCTTAAGTGGAAGTCGGATCTACTTTAGATACCGACCCCCTTTCCTTAGCATGCATGACCGGAGTCAGTCCCGGTTCCTCACTCCCCCCAAGTACCAGCTAGTAGAAGTCTTAAGACAATGTTTGTTGGTTAAACCTCTTTCGGATACTAACAAACTAATATTAGGGAGTGTTCCTTAGTCTCACACAATTCCTTACTAAACGTTAGTTACTAGGTTCTCACGGTAAGTTGTGTTAGTTTTCAAACATCACACAACAATACAATAAACATAATGTTTTGGTTGCATGCTTTATCTTGTTTAGTGAGCACACAAAAACAAATAGCACACAAGCCGAGGGACACCTCGTTAGCAAGCAGGTCACAAGAAGAACTGTACCGTTCACCGTTGGTCGTTCGGTTGCTTAATCTCCTCTGGAGTCCAAATTCTCAAACCCTAAAATATTCATTCAATTTTAGGTTGTTAATTACATTTCCCATAAAACTAACTTACTTAACTCACTTAGTCACTAATGATCCCCATCTAACACACACTTAAGTTCTTATAAACTTAATCTTAAGTGTATCACTTCTCCTCATACCTTATACTTATTCACCCACTTAATTATCATTGTTTCCCACCAAGCATGTCTTAAACAACCTTATATTATCATTACATAACAATCCCCACCATTAGATATCATTTCCTAACCTTAAACAAAGTTTTTGGTCAAAACAGCACCGCATCCGAACTTGTGTCTGAGCTTCCTAAGTTCGGACATAGGTCGAGGAAAAATCAAAGGAAAAATCTCAAGTGTCCGAACATCTAAGTCCGGACTGTAGTTCGGACTCTAGTCGAGACTCAGAATTTTAATCGCAACAGGGCATGTCCGAGCTTCCAAATTCGGACGGAAGTTCGGACAGGCCAGAATACTCATCTTCTATACCCTTAAACACTTATCTCCTTTCTTGCAAAAATGCCCAATTCTTCCACAAGTGCCCCATTATCTCTTAATACCATATATGCACTTAAACTCACCTTAGAACATCCTTTAAAACCTCCTTAACCATTTTCTCAATCCTAACAAGAATTCCTAACACTTGTTACTTATTTTCCTTATTTTTCCAACATGTAATTTTTGTCTAAAACTCTAACTATCCAAAGTGTTTCCTTCCCAATCAATATAACTTCTCCCTAAGCACATATTTCATCCCGTTTTTGCTTGCTAAACCTTCCAAGTTATCTTGCATGTCCATGCACAATTCCTTTCTTTTCCTTTTGCTACTCATCAACCTAAACTCATGAACTTACCTATGCATTTCTCCCCATCTTCTTAGCACCTTAACCTTGTTTTTCTTTACCTTGACTAACCTACACCCTCCTTAGACATTTCCATCTCCTTTTACTCAACTTACTCACCATTCTCATGATCACACGCTCTTTTACATTCCTAGTCATTTTCCTTGACATTTGACAACATTCTCCTTCAATCTTCACTTCCATCACCCAAGTCCACTCATTACCATCCAAGTATGACCTTATTAATCCACTACTAGCATCTTCACCACTTTCACAGATATCAAAACTTCTCATTGTTATATTCCCTAGTTCATACCTAAATCATCTTAAAACATTGTACCCATTTCCTCCAAATTTTACACAAGTCTCACCATTCCTCATACCATGACTTTGATGTGTTCAATACACCCATCTAAACTCTAATTTCCTCATAGACAATTCTAGGTCATTCTAACCTCCAGAACTCCTTAGTTAACTCATTTCCACTCAATTCCTCAGAATGATCCCTAGTGAATCCTAGGGCATATTAACTCACCACCTCCACTTAAACTCTTTGTTTTCTATTCAAAATTCGCCATAGCTTCTCTAGTATTTTATCATGCCCAAATGCATTGTTTCCCTCATTCAACCAACTCACACACATCAAGGCCTGTCTCATCTTGTTTCCTCACCCAAATCAACTCATACATAATAAACTCAATATATTGCAATAATCTTAAATTGCGTAGCACTAAGGCTCTTAAATGACATGGCTCTTAGGCCCTTAAATGACATGAATTAAACACTGAATTTCCCACATATAAAAGCTTTCAACCTGCAAATACACCCATCAATCTAATAGTAGTTATAATGCTCTTAAAATCCATCTTAACTTATCTTACTAACTCATTCCCATTGGCTCCTTAGTCACAAGTTCATAAGCTTGTTTAAGTTCTTTTTCTTAGGTTATATAACCCATTACACAATGTAAGCTTTAAGCTACATTAGTACTTATCCCTTAAAACTTATCCACCATTAGGTAAGCAATTTACCTTGTTTTTCTCAAGTTTCTCCTTAGGCTTCTTCCCTTGGGAATCTCAGCCACCATTCTAATTCCCCTTGCCAATGTTCTAATCAATATACAATGACTCTCATGAGTGCTAAACAATACACTAACCTTAAGGAGTAAACCCTAGGTTAAAAATGTGTTTTAAGGTCTTATAATGAATATTTACCTTGAAGTATTAAGCTAGGCTTGGATATGAATCAAGAAGGACCTCCTCTTGCCCTTGGAGAATAGAATCAAGCTAGAACAATGGATAAAAATGAAGCCCCAGGAGTAGTAATTTTCGGTAATGTGGAGCAATGGTGGAAACCTAACTTTTCTTACATATTCTTTACCTTAAGAGAATGGAGAAGCTAATGCACCCTCCAAGCTATTTTTCCCCCCTTCAATGGTGATTTCCCATGGCTCCAAAATGAGGCTTTTCAAATTTTGAAAAGATAGGAAGCAAGGCCTTGGTCTAACTAAGAGAAACTATGCTTTGTTTTTGATTTGGAGCTAAAATGAGTAAGTTATGGACAAATGAAGGTGGTGGTGCCATGGGGGCTGCTTGGACGGCTTTAGAACAGAGAGGAGAAGAAGAGAACCGTGGAAGAAGAAGAGAAATGAAGAAGAGGAGAAAGGTAAGCTTAAAAGGTAAGATTTCCTTTTTATAAAGCAAATAGTACTATTCTCTCTTTTACTCTTCTTTTCCTTTAGTTGCTTAGTCATGTCGTGACTCCCCACATTAAAATCGGCCACCCCCCTTATAATCAAGATATTTATGGTCTTGGTTGACCAACTAATTGACTTATGTTGACTAAAACTTAAACTAGTCACTATTTGGCACTATTCACATATTAGTGCACATATTTGTGAAATTTTTGGTTTCCCATTGATTTAGACTTCCTAATGTGATAATAATTAGCACACATGTTGATTAAGATGTAATCATGGGCATTTAGCCACTCAAAACTCATTTCTAAGACAATTTCTCAAAAAGGTGCTTTAAGGAGTCTTAAAGCACATTTTGTGTTCAAGCTTGTTTTTGAACTTGTTTTTCTTTGATAATTGATTTAAAATGTCCATTAGCATATTACTAAAGTCTTATAATGGTATTTGGGTGCTAATCAAAGCCACTCCAAGCTTAGAGCACATTTTTGCCTTAATTGCCCTTAAGGCATTTTCTTGTGTTTTCCTTGGTTTAAATTGTCTACCAATCTTTCTAAGGCATATTTTAGCCTTACTACATCATAAATTGATGTTTACTTAGAATACTTTGGTTTGGGGTATTTCAATCTACCCCCCTTAAAAGAACTTTGTCCCCAAAGTTCCCATGCATCTTATCTTATTAGAATACATATCTTACCTCATTCCATAGATCATACAGATCATACTTCTGTATACTTAAACTCATTGAATCATTATATCCGCCATATGCTGATACTCAAACATCACACAACATGCTTAAGCATGTATAACACTCAAAATTCCCTTTGTTTCTTTGATGATTAAAACAATCACATAATTTTCCAACGTATTCTCCCATGTCACCGGTCCGTAGACAATGGCTCGTTCGTCCTCATCACCATGGGCCAAAATGCAAAACAACTCTGCTCTCCCCATGTCACCGGTCCGAAGACAAAGGCTCGTGCGTCCTCGACTTCATGGGCGAGACTCAGTAAAAAGGAAATCCTTTTTACGAGGTCAAGTGAGGGATAGTTCCCTCTATTTTAAAAAATACAATCAACTCCGATTTCATTTTATCCTAAAGCCTCTATCCATAGTGTGATTTAATTGTGACCACTGGTAGGGAGTTTCAGGAATCATCTAACCCTGATGTGATCAGCATCAGTGTTGAACTATCCTTCCACCCCAATTTGTGTTCAGTTTCCCTTGATCCCTAGAAAATCAAGTTCCACCTCCCACGTCATTTTCAAACATCAAATAATTCACTCATTTCCAATTTTCTATCTTTTAGTTTTTCTAATCATAATCAATACATCTCCAAGGTGTGGACTTAGTCCATCATTCATTCCCAGTTCGTCACTTAGTACTTACCTCAAGGCTCTCATTGCTACTAAGTTCTATATCAGTCTCATACCAACTCTCACCGTCTTATACCTCATAGTGTTATCTTATTCTTATCTTACACATACTTCCATATCAACTCATATCTCATATATTCCTTATTCCTTAAGTCTCCTTAATCCTCTTCCTTAATTCTCTTAACTTGTACTCACACCGGAGTTAACAAGATAGGAACTTAATATGTATGGTATTCACATCTTCTGTGCGTAATAACCATAATTTATCTCAAGATGTTTATGTAAAAAATTCTCAAATTCTTTTGTGCTATGCACACCGTAGTTTATGTACTCAGTACATAAACATACGCTAAGCGGTTGTCGCTCTACCCCCCTTAAAATGGATTACGCCCCCGTAATCAACATTATATCATCCTTGAACATAAGTTCAAGATGTCTAATTCTCACCAAGCATTCTAGCTTCCATGTCATCTATCTCACTTATAATTCGATCAGAGGGTCATAACTATGGTAATGGCTTAGTCTCTGTATCGAGGATTCTTACAGTACTTATACCATATTCTTAACTTAGTTTGGTCTAATCTCAAAAATACTAAAGCATTCAATTGCTAAGTCCTATATTTGTTCCATTAGAAGTGTGTGGTACATCATTCCTTTTTTCCGTTCATCTGGTATGTGAACCTCTTTAAGTTACCGGTCCGCTAGCTTCCGCTGCGTGACTCTGATAGTCTCAGGCTTAACTACCTCTCTTATCCTTTCATGGTATTGTATATCCATCTGTATCCTTACATTTTTAGGAATATTGGTCTCTCCGTGGACACGTGTTATCTTAATATATACACGGCCTTGATGAGTTGTAGCTCATCTATCCAGTCTCCCTGGAGGTCTAATGTTTGTATTCTTAGTGTTTCCTCAAGTATCTAAATCGTTCTTTCCATCTGACCTTTGGTCTGAGGATGATTCTTAATCTGAAACTACTGTTTAGTGCTTATTGCGCTTTACAGTTTAATCTTAATTTCTTAAGACATGTCACCAATGTCTATACTTAACAATCCGTGCTCTTCGCAATTCATAGTCCTTGATTATTTGTTCTTTGGTTCCTTTGTGTCGTTGGCTCAACTGAATTCCTTTTCTTCGACTGTTTGTGGTAGTAGCTGCTCTCGTCTGATCTTGCGTCGTTGTCCGTGGTACGGAGATGACTACTTCCCATGTTCCTTACACCACTTGTCTACATGCATGGGGTACCTTACTGGTACATTACTACTTACCCAACTAACTCATAAATGAGCGTGTCAGGCCTGCAAGCCCCTACGGGGTGCAGTCGTCCCACGTCTCGTTTTAGTAAACTCATAGTGTCCGTCACACGTTTAACCATTGCTAACTATGAAGTATTCTGTTGTCAATCTCCTCTTCATTGTTCCATAATAACACTTATTGTTCTTTTTGAACTTAATCAAGGAAAAACCATTTACCGCGTTCTTGGGTATTGTATGCTCTAGTTCTTTCTGTATCCCGTACTGTACTGATTCGGTTTCTTAGTGACTGAGGTCTCTTTCCAAAGAGTCTCTTATCTTGTTTCTCATATTTTGATCTACTAGGAATGCACTTCCAGTTCCTTAAGGGGTGGGTAGTGTGCTTCCTGTGAAATCTTACCTAACCAGGGTCCAGACTACTAGCATCAACGCACAGTTCGTCTTCCATCTTATTCCCTTACTTATATCGGTCTTAACTCATAAATCTAATTGCCTCAGTTACAATATTTGACGGCTCATCCATAATGGTCACTTTACCGCGCACCATGACTCAATCCACTTACAAGGGTACTGTCCTTATGACCTCTACTACCGTGGTAGTTGGCCTTTACCATGTTGCCCATTGATGGTGCAACTACTTATTCTAACATCTTATTTAATATTCAATCCCTTCTCGGTGTAAACACACTGGGGGTTCTCTAATTTCGGTGTATGGCGGTTGCCGTACCGTGTTGTAAAATAGTTATCTCTTAATATGAAGGTGTTTCGCTTAAATTTCGGTTTCATATGTAGGTCAGTATCTCTACCGTTCTTCCATCCCTTATGATGTCATTTACCATGTAATTCAACCGGTTACTGTATAAGTCATCTGTTTAATCACAAGCTCTACTGAGCGTTGGTCATTTGACGTGCCATTCTGTGCACTCACCATGTTTATCTCTCACGATTACTGACTCTTACATCCTGGGTGTTGGATATGAGGTCTATCTTTGTAGCCTTCCTTATTACTCTAGTTTATCTGGTATTTTTAAAGGTAGTCTCAAGGTTTACATTTTCCATTCTCTAATAAAAGCGTATTGTATCTCTAATAAGTGAAAGCCCTTTTTGAGGGGTTCGTTCCCACTCATGGCCTCACAACAAGGAGAGGTGTCCCCACCCTAAAAGGAATGGTTCGTTCTCCGCCCCTGTCCTTAGCCCCTTATTCTCATGGTGCCCTTTCCTGGCAATTCTTACACAATCTAAATTATAGGTTTGCAACCGTTCACATCTACACATTGTAGTTCCTTCATGGCTTGAATAAGCTCTTTTACAACTTACTACGCCTCGGGCTCTGATGTGGTTAACATCCTTGGCTCATAGGCTCTTAGTGCTTAACGCCTCAGTCCATTACTTGTACTCTTACTCATCCGTAGGTCATCCTTATAGGTTTTTGTTTCCTTGAACACTATCCACCGTTAGGTTACATATTAAATGTATTATCGGGTATCATGGTAAGTTGCTGCATCCTGCTTTCTGCTATGGAAGTTTATTCAGGTGATCTGAGGTTACTTAGTGTCCTCGAAAATACTGTCATTTTTGCTAGACTTATGTCTTTTAGCAATCAAGGTTAGGTTCGTATTAGGCGTTTGCCTTACGGTGTCCAAGTTGGATATCATCCTGTCATCTTATACTTCCACCTCAACGCTTCGTTCAATTTCAGTTTTTTATGCCACCCGTTGATGATCAATCACACTTGGGTGTTAATGAGTTAGATGAACAACATTAACTGTCATTCATCAATTTGTCAGGCTCGACCATGCCTGCTCTGTGGGGGTAGTCCTCTGAGCTTTCCTCTGTCGGGATCGTATGACCTTAACCCTTGGTAGGTTATAACTTAAGTTCATTTCTTTTATCCTTGTTTTCTGGGCTTTCCAACATCTTCATTGAAGAATGTTTATTACTGGTATTCTCAATGATCACCTCGGGAGTTCTATCCCGTTCTCATAGGAAGACGTTCTGTCAACAGTCTCTATGGTATCTTATAATACATTCCTTGTATGTTATTGCTTACATTGTGGTTTGCTCGGAATACTAAGCGATCTCTTAGGTTCTTCTCTTGAGATCCAGGTTTTGTGTTCTTACCGTACTGTCGGTTGTTGTTGTTGTAGTAGGTTGTACTGTGGTTAAAAAAAATTTTATCGTCCGGTACTCCGTCCAAGTTCAGCTCCCTGCTGACCGGTGTGTCGACTCATCTCATCATGGTCAGGCCGTCAAGACTTTCCAAGGTTTCATTCTTCCGTTCTTATAGATTTACAGTCCGGTATTACTACAACTGTAGCATTCCACCATCTCGCCATGATGGCTTTCCATGTAGCTTAACCGTGGTAGCACTTGCTATGGCAAGTGCGCCATGCAAGATGGGCTACCGGTACCGTGTGCGTCGGTAGTGGTACTTCCACCTAGTTTCCATATCTTTGGTAGTCCTCGGGACTCCTTTTATGTTCTCTTATTTTGGATATCTAGCCATCCGGCAGTTTCCTGGTCGGTTTGACAATACTGTCGTTTGCCAGGGCGTTCCTCTTGTTTTGAGGGAACCCCTCGTTACTTAATTATGTCTTAATCCTCGCTCCCATCTTCACGTATTTTGTCGTGATTACTAAGTAATGGTTCTCCCTTAGGCACTACATCGTAGTCCTATTCCGGTATACAGTAGTACCCGTTCTTATCGTCGCCTGCGCAATGTCGGCTAGGTTTTATAACCTTCCTCGTTGTATGGGGTTTGGAGTTCCCGTTTCTAACTAGTCCTTCCAGTAATCTTAACTCTCGTGCTTGGTATTATCCCACTGTTATGCTCATTCGGACCACTGTCCGGTACTCATGTCAATTCTCTTTTCCTATCCATTGCACTCGTAGTGTTTTTCTTATCATTGGTATAGCGGGTTATTTCGACTGCGTAGCATGTCGACCCATGTTGCCGGTAATTTCCATTCTCTTACTGATAGAATTCCATTGGTAGCTCCTATTTCAATGATGCGCTCCATTAAAACGTTCAAGTTCTCATAAACTGTTGTTCAACAAGATGTTTCTTGTATTGCTTACTGTTAACTAACTACCAAATCGGGTTTTCCCGAGTAAGAGAAGGCTTTCTTCTCTCTGGCATTTGTTCCCCATAATTCAAGCAAGGGATGTGGAGGGCGGGTCTAGGTACTATGGATATCCGGTAAACACCGGGAAGTCCTAGCTAACGCACCTCTTTCTCTAACACTCAACCCTTAACCCATAACTCAAACTCAACCTCAGTATTCTCCTAAGTTCGGTAATTCTTGTCTTCAGAGCGTAACTACGCTCTGATACCACTTTTTGTAACACCCCATCTCAAACCAAATGTGGTCTCGCAACTTAACAACATATATATATATACATGTCACAGCGGAATTCATTACACTCCAGGACCTTGCCACGGTCTGACTGACAGAATATACCGAACATTAGTACATACAAATCTTAACCAATACATATCCTTCTTACAATCCCTCACAAGCTATACATCTTACTAACTCAAATTGTCATACGAGTGTACATGCACAACTCATAGGCCACACTTAACCCGTAACGCTTGTACCCCATCTTACTCTCATGACGGCCGCCTCCTGACGTTCACCTGTGTAGTAAAAACAGCCCCCAAAGGGGGTCAGCACGAATGCTGGTACGATCCTCTCATGGCCCCCAAGCTAACATGGCTACAACGACTAATTGTCGATAGCATGGAGGTTGATTAGATGCACAACATAATAGAAAGTGCAATAAACAACAAACCAATTATGAACAATCAAAGTTCAAACACAATGAACGTCTTAAATGCGTTCCCTTAATTAGTGAGTCAATTATTTCACTTCTTAAGTTACGCTTCCTCTTAATCTTAGTCCATCCTTATCTTACCTCAATCTTAGTCTTAGAAAACAACCATCCTTTAAAAAGGAATGGAAGTAGCTGATCTTAGTCTTATAATACAAACCATCCTTTAAATAGGAATGGTTGCAACTTATCTCAACCTTACCTTATATATGCCAACCGTTCTCTCATTGGGAACTGGTTAACCCTTAGTTCGTTGTTTATTTTTGTTGGGCTTGGTTAACCCTAGCCAGCAGCAGGACACTTACCGGCAATAAACAACATTCTTAAATTGTTGGGGATGTAGGCTAGATCCCCCCACGCCATCTTAATGCCACCTACCTTGGACTGGATGTCCAATGTAGCTGAGCCGGTCAACCGACCCTAGGCTACAAGTCTGAAGACAAGTCCTTAAGTGGAAGTCGGATCTGCTTTAGATACCGACCCCCTTTCCTTAGCATGCATGACCGGAGTCAGCCCGGGTTCCTCACTCCCCCCAAGTACCAGGGTGTAGACAATAGAACGTCGGTAAGACATGTTTGTGGGTAAACCTCTTTCGGTTACTAACAAACTAATATTAGGGAGTGTTCCTTAGTCTCACACAATTCCTTACTAAACGTTAGTTAGTAGGTTCTCACGTAAGTTGTGTTAGTTTTCAAACATCACACAACAATACAATAAACATAGTGTTCCAGTTGCATGCTTTATCTTGTTTAGTGAGCACACAAAAACAAATAGCACACAACCCGAGGGACACCTCGTTAGCAAGCAGGTCAGAAGAAGAACTGTACCGTTCACCGTTGGTCGTTCGGTTGCTTACTCTCCTCTGGAGTCCAAATTCTCAAACCCTAAAATATTCATTCAATTTTAGGTTGTTAATTACTTTTCCAATTAAACTAACTCACTTAGTCACTAATGATCCCCATCTAACACCACTTAAGTTCTTATAAACTTAATCTTAAGTGAATCACTTCTCCTCATACCTTATACTTATTCACCCACTTAATTATCATTGTTACCCACCAAACATGTCTTAAACAAACTTATATTATCATTACATAACAATCCCCACTATTAGATATCATTTCCTAACCTTAAACAAAGTTTTTGGTCAAAACAGCATCGCGTCCAAACTTGTGTCCGAGCTTCCTAAGTTCGGACATAGGTCGAGGAAAAATCTCAAGTGTCCGAACATCTAAGTCCGGACTGTAGTTCGGACTCTGGTCGAGACTCAGAAATTTTAATCGCAACAGGGCATGTCCGAGCTTCCAAATTCGGACGGAAGTTCGGACAGGCCAGAATACTCATCTTCTATACCCTTAAACACTTATCTCCTTTCTTGCAAAAATGCCCAACTCTTCCACAAGTGTCCCATTATGTCTTAATACCATATAGGCACTTAAACTCGCCTTAGAACATCCTTTAAAACCTCCTTAACCATTTTCTCAATCCTTACAAGAATTCCTAACAATTGTTACTTAATTTCCTTATTTTTCCAATATGTAATTTTTGTTTAAAACTCTAACTATCCAAAGTGTTTCCTTCCCAATCAGTATAACTTCTCCCTAAGCATTATTGCATCCCCTCTTTGCTTGCTAAACCTTCCAAGGTTATCTTGCATGTCCATGCACAATTCCTTTCTTTTCCTTTTGCTACTCATCAACCTAAACTCATGAACTTACCTATGCATTTCTCCCCATCTTCTTAGCACCTTAACCTTGTTTTTCTTTACCTTGACTAACCTACACCCTCCTTAGACATTTCCATCTCCTTTTACTCAACTTACTCACCATTCTCATGAGCACACGCTCTTTTACATTCATAGTCATTTTCCTTGAAATTTGACAACATTCTCCTTCAATCTTCACTTCCATCACCCAAGTCCACTCATTACCATCCAACTATGACCTTATTAATCCACTACTAGCATCTTCACCACTTACACAGATATCAAAACTTCTCATTGTTATATTCCCTAGTTCATACCTAAATCATCTTAAAACATTGTACCCATTTCCTCCAAATTTTGCACAAGTCTCACCATTCCTCATACCATGAATTTGGTGTGTTCAATACACCCATCTAAACTCTAATTTCCTCATAGACAATTCTAGGTCATTGTAAACCTCCAGAACTCCTTAGTTAACTCATTTCCACTCAATTCCTCAGAATGATCCCTAGTGAATCCTAGGGCATATTAACTCACCACCTCCACTTAAACTCTTTGTTTTCTATTCAAATTTCGCCATAGCTTCTCTAGTATTTTATCATGCCCAAATGCATTGTTTCCCTCATTCAACCAACTCACACACATCAAGTCCTTTATCATCTTGTTTCCTCACCCAAATCAACTCATACATAATAAACTCAATATAGTGCAATAATCTTAAATTGCATAGCACTAAGGCTCTTAAATGACATGGCTCTTAGGCCCTTAAATGACATGAATTAAACACTGAATTTCCCACATATAAAAGCTTTCAACCTGCAAATACACCCATCCATCTAATAGTAGTTATAATGCTCTTAAAATGCATCTTAACTTATCTTACTAACTCATTCCCATTGGCTCCTTAGTCACAAGTTCATAAGCTTGTTTAAGTTCTTTTTCTTAGGTTATATAACCCATTACACAATGTAAGCTTTAAGCTACATTAGTACTCACCTAAAACTCATCCCTTAAAACTTAAACCACCATTAGGTAAGCAATTTACCTTGTTTTTCTCAAGTTTCTCTCAAGTTTCTCCTTAAGCTTCTTCCCTTGGGAATCTCAGCCACCATTCTAATTCCCCTTGCCAATGTTCTAATCAATATACAATGACTCTCATGAGTGCTAAACAATACACTAACCTTAAGGAGTAAACCCTAGGTTAAAAATTGTGTTTTAAGGTCTTATAATGAATATTTTACCTTGAAGTCTTAACGTAGGCTTGGATATGAATCAAGAAGGACCTCCTCTAGCCCTTGGAGAATAGAATCAAGCTAGAACAATGGATAAAAATGAAGCCCCATGAGTAGTAATTTTCGGTAATGTGGAGCAATGGTGGAAACCTAACTTTTCTTACATATTCTTTACCTTAAGAGAATGGAGAAGCTAATGCACCCTCCAAGATAATTTTTCCCCCTTCAATGGCGATTTTCCATGGCTCCAAAATGAGGCTTTTCAAATTTTGAAAAGATAGGAAGCAAGGCCTTGGTCTAACTAAGAGAAGTCTATGCTTTGTTTTTGATTTGGAGCTAAAATGAGTAAGTTATGGACAAATGAAGGTGGTGGTGACATGGGGGCTGCTTGGACGGCTTTAGAACAGAGAGGAGAAGAAGAGAACCGTGGAAGAAGAAGAGGAGAGAAGGTAAGCTTAAAAGGTAAGATTTCCTTTTTATAAAGCAAATAGTACTATTCTCTCTTTTACTCTTGTTTTCCTTTAGTTTCTTAGTCATGTGGTGACTCCCCACACTAAAATCGGCCACCCCCCTTATAATCAAGATATTTATGGTCTTGGTTGACCAACTAATTGACTTATGTTGACTAAAACTTAAACTAGTCACTATTTGGCACTATTCACAGATTAGTGCACATATTTGTGAAATTTTTGGTTTCCCATTGATTTAGACTTCCTAATGTGATAATAATTAGCACACATGTTGATTAAGATGTAATCATGGGCATTTAGCCACTCAAAACTCATTTCTAAGACAATTTCTCAAAAAGGTGCTTTAAGGAGTCTTAAAGCACATTTTGTGTTTAAGCTTGTTTTTGAGCTTGGTTTTCTTTGCTAATTGATTTAAAATGTCCATTAGCATATTACTAAAGTCTTATAATGGTATTTGGGTGCTAATCAAAGCCACTCCAAGCTTAGGGCACATTTTTGCCTTAATTGCCCTTAAGGCATTTTCTTGTGTTTTCCTTGGTTTAAATTGTCTACCAATCTTTCTAAGGCATATTTTAGCCTTACTACATCATAAATTGATGTTTACTGAGAATACTTAGGTTTGGGGTATTTCAGGTGGCCCCCAAGGGGCTCAACACCTTTGCTGGTATGATAATCATGCAGCTCGTATACTACCGGGCCACACACAACTAATTGTCGTCTAAGCATGCGGTTGATTATATTTAAATCATGCATGAAAAACTATTAACATGTAACACACATCCATTCAATAGGATCCAAACAATTGAATCAACACATCAACACTTGTTAGATCACATTATTGCGTTCTTTAATCCTGTGAGGGTTTCTACCTTAATGGAGCTAACCCCTAATTAGACGACACTTACCCATTTAATCGGGTTATACTTAAGTCTTCATATTATAATGTGGGGATTGATACCTGTGATCAACATACTCAACATAACAACACATATCACAAATTAACGTACATATAACAAAACTCAGGGGGAGTCATGTGAGGGCTCGTACCCCAAGATGAGAGTTAATTATCTCTTTGGAGCCTAGGGAATCTTTCTATTCCCATGTTAAGCTCGTTACACAATAATTTATTATTTTACTTAGAGAACGTATACTTACTTAAGATGTGTCGGATATAACATAGTTCCGAACACACCATACACACTTACTTACTTAGATATTTCAGTCTTAATATAGAACTATTCACACTATACACATATCCCTCTAGCCCCGAACAATAATCGAGGTAGGTAAGCTTTGGTTAAGCTTACCGGTGATTGTAATCCAAGAAGGAAAAACCACCATAACATAACAAGGAGGAAGGTAAAGCAAATATGGATACCCACTCCCAAACAACGCGTGACCGGAACGATCGGATTCCTTACCTCCCATTAATATATATATAGTTAAGAGTTCCATTATGGAACCTATCATATCCAAACACCATATGGTGTTACAACTTGATTAGACACACAAGGGAGGTAAACACACTCACACACAATGACAATACACAACTAACATATGGATAGCCGTAGTTAGAACGTCCCCGTAGGTTGGGTCGTTAAATCCGAATACCGATCTCATATGTGATCCTAGAGTCGGTTAGCTACGGTTTAACACATATTTGAGGTTAAACGGTATAGGAACTAAATACGCCACATAAATGAATTACTTTAAACTCATTTCATGCTTATTCTTGCAAGGTGGCAAACACACAGTAAAACAAGTTGGCATACAAGCCGGTGTAATCCTGTAGAACACGGGTTGCAAGAAAACCGTACCTGTCACCAAGGTCCACTCTATTGTGTCCTCTTATGTTCCTCGAATAATTCTCAAACAACTGGTAACATTACAATTGCTTTCAGTAACATCGGGGTAATATGATTGTTTAACATCTAATGCCCATAGTTAACCTCGTTAACTAGTTAAATAACTTCACATTTTTAACTTGTTTTACTTTCACATTTTACTGCAACTTTTCACCCACTTAATTATCATTATAACTCACCTAACATGTCTTAAACAACCTTATAACATCATTACCTATCAATCCCCATCATTACATGTCATTTTATAACCTTAACATTTAAATCATCTTACTTACCTTAATCTCTTAAGTCCTTATATAATTATCTTTCTAATCATCAATACCCTCTTAATGGCATACCACTTAACATTCTTAAAATTTAATTTTTTTTAAGGTCCGACCAACCTTGCAATGTAGGTCGCAAGGTAGGTCGAAGTCAGAAAGTTTCCTGGATGGTATTCTGGGCCCGACCTACCTTGCCAAGGTTGGTCCTAAGGTAGGTCGAAACCAGAAACTTGTTTTTAAGTGCTTATTTCACTCCAAATTCACCCCTAATCTTTTCCTAAGCATTCTACATGTTTTCCCACATGTTTTAACATCTTTTTGGCACACTAAAACCCTCTCTAATCATCCCAAAAACTCCTTAAACATTTACTCAAACTTTTACTAAATCCTTAACACTTAGAACATTTTTCCTTACCCTTGTAACTTGTAATTTTGCCCAAGACTTCCACTAACCAAAGTGTTCTTCCACAACAAGATAACCACTCCTAAAGCATCATTTTGCATCACACTCATCCCCTTTACACACACTCCTCAAGTCTTTCCCACAAGTTCATAATTAAACCTTCACAAGGCATTACACTTCCATTGTTCACCCAACTTTGCACAAGATTAAACCACACTCTTACCATAACTTTGGTATATCACAAATCACTCCTTTAGACTCTAAATGTCCACGAACAATGCCTAAGTCATTCTAATACTTATGAGCACTTAAATTCATTTGTTTTCACCAATTTAACACTAAACACTTCCTAGTACAACCTAGGTCACAATACTTCACCAAAACACTTTAAACTCTTGTTTTCCCAACTAAATTTTGCCATAGCTTCTCTTGTATCACCTTACACCAAAACACATAGTTTTTCACTTTTAGACAATACAAGAACACTCAATCCCTTAATACACATTCTTACACAAAAACACATGGTTTTTCATCCTTTAACCATCAAAGACATTCATCTTCACAAGAAATGTTCTTCACACACAACTAAACCTTTAAACTACACTACATCACAATATAGTGCATAAAATTAAATTGCTTGGCACTTAGGCCCTTAAATAACATGGCTCTTAGGCCCTTAAATTGCATGAATCTTAAACACTAAATTTCCCACATAATAATTGCCTTTAACCTGCAAATACACACAACATTAAATATGCCCTTATTAACCTCCTTGTGGGCATTCACTAACTCATTTCCCATTGGCTCTTTAGGTTATTTATTAAGCAAATATAGCTCAATTCCGTAGTACACAAAACTACATTAAGAGAGATCATTTACCTCTTCTCTTCAAGATTTTCTCACTTGTTTTCTCTTGTTCTTTCTTGATTGAAAATCGGCAAGGAGCTTTTATCACTTGTCAATCTTCTAACCAATACACATTTAGGGTAATGAGCATTAAGCTTCACACTTAAACTAATAATTAAACTCTAGATTTACATAAGTGTTTTAAAACACTAAAATAGAAGTTTACCTTGGATTTGAATGAGGGTTTGAATAAGTAGCAAGAGAGGACTCCTCCTAGTCCTTTGAAGATCAATTCAAGCTACTAAAAAGAGTAAGGCAAGGCACCATTAAGAGGTGATTTTTGGCCATGTACAAAAATGAAGGGAAACATGGATTTTCTTTGATTTTCCTTACCTTGAAGCAAAGGAGAACAACATGATGTGAAAAGATGAGTTTTTCCTAATTCAATGGAGATTCTCCATGGCAACGAAATTGAGTTCTTGAAGATTTGAAAAGATAGAAGTGTAGAGCTTGGTCTAACTAAGACAAAGGTAGTCTTGAAATTAAATTTGGAGCATGGAGTTGGAAGTTACAAGCAAATGAAGATGAAGATTGGAGTGGTACTATAGGATAACGTCTTTGCTTGAGAGGATGAAGGTAGGTGACGGTGGGAGCAAGGAAAGATGAAGGAAAAGTGAGGAGAGAGGTAAAGTTTGGAGATATTTATGTTATAAGGCAAAAAGTAACTTTTTACTTTATTCTTTCTTCCTTTCTTTATTTGCTGGACAAGTGTGATGACTCACACTTTAAAAACCGTCCCCCCTTCAACAATTAACATATATATGGCCTTGTTTGACCATTTAACTAATTAAAGTTGACTTAAGTCAAAACTAGCACTATTTGAGCACTATTCACTAATTAGTGCACATATTTGTGTAATTTGTGGTTTCCCATTGATTTAGGCTTCCTAATGTGATACCAAGTAGTACACATATTGATTAAAGAGTAATGATGGACATTTAGCCACTCAAAACCCATTTCTAAGACAATTTTTCAAAAATGTGCTTTAAGGAGTCTTAAAGCACATTTTGTGTTTTAACTTGTTTTCAAGTTTGGTTTTCTTTGGGAGTTGATTTAACATGTTCATTAGTATTTTAATAAGGTCTAGGAATGACCTTTAGGTCCTATACAAGGTTACACCAAGTGTAGAGTAAGTATGTGCTTAAATTGACTTTATGGTGTTTTCTTGTGTTGTCTTTGGTTTAAATTGTCTACCAATGTTTCTTAAGGACTTAATTAGCCTTATCAAATCATAATTTCATATTATTAAGTCTTTTAGGCTCTTTGGGTCCTAACCAAGTTCATTCCAAGCTTAGAGCATGTTTTTGCTCAAATTGTCTTTATGGTACTTTATTGTGTTTACTATGGTATAAATTTTTCACTAATGTTTCTAAGGAACTTTTTAGCCTTAATATACCATAGCTTAATATTTAAACAACATATCAAGGTTTGGGGTATTTCAATCTACCCCCCTTAAAAGAACTTCATCCTCGAAGTTCACAGTTTCCCTCGTATCCTTTTATAGAATCGGGGAATTACTTGCACGATAAAACTTCCATACTAAAACACACTTTTACACAACAACCTCGGACTTAACGGTCCGGGTAACATATCCACATCCATACATAACATACTTACATAGTAACCTCGGACTCAACGGTCTGGGTATCTTAACAACATTTATACTTACAAAACAACCCTCAGACTCTCAGGTCTGGGTAACATAACAACCTGAAGACTCGAGGTATGGATAACGTCTATTAAACATACCACACAACATGTCTTAGCATGTATAGCAATCAAAAATACCCTTTTTTTACATATACACTGTGATCCCGTAGAACCCGGTCGCGATGGACACCTTCTGGTCCCCGTTCCATTGGGAGATCAAAACAATCACTTAATTTTTAACATATATACTTCTCATGTCACCAGTCCGATGAAAAAGGCTCATACGTCCTCAGCTCGTGAGCAAGTACTACAAAAATATTCTTTACGAGGTTAAGTATAAGAGAATCCTTTATTTAAAAGTATCAATCAAAAGTTTTGGAAATACCAATTGAAAATCCTTTTGAAAACGCAATATAACTCCAAGTCCAATTTATGCTTTTTGCATCTTTCCTTAACGTGGTTAATTGTGACCACGTATAGGGAGCTTCAAGAATCATCCAACCCTGATGTGATCAGCATCAGTGTTGAACTATCCTTCCACCCCAATTTGTGTTTGGCTTCCCTTGATCACATGCAAATCAAGTTCCACCTCCCACTTCATTTTCAAGCATCAAGTAGTACACTCATTTCCAATTTTTTATCTTTTTAGTCATTCGGGTCCTAATCATTACATCTCCAAGGGATAGAACTCCGTCTATCAGTTATCTCCATTCACTTTTAATCAACTTACCTAGGGAATCTAATTCTCACTAGGTTCTATGTCGGTTTCATACCCCTTCATAAATCACAATACTGTATATATATATTTTTTATCAAAATACAATACACAGTTTTACATTTATATACTGTCGGGGTTTCTCTACTCCCTTACACTTGTACTCTCACACCACAGTTAACAAAGTAGCACACTTATCGCAATGGTATTCGCATCTTCTGTGCGCAATTACCACAATCAAACCATGAATGAATGCGTATGTTCATATTACATACGCACCAATCATCAAAACAAATTATTTTGTGCTATTCACACCATAGTTCGCGTACACTTATACGTCAAAACACACTAAGTGGTTTTAGGCTCTACCCCCCTTAAAAGGGATTACGCCCACGTAATCAATCACTGAACATTGGCTTAAAATGTTCTGCCACCGTGAAGTGTTTTAACTTCCACGCGGTCTATTATACAATGCGTTCTGGTTAGAGGATCTTAACCTTATTGGCAGTTTAGTCCCTAAACCACGAATTCTCATTGGAGTTTGTTTAACTCATAATCGGTTTCGGTTCTGGCCTGTGACGCTTCTAGGCATTTATAATTATCCATTTCTCTTATTCCCCATGCATATTCAACATTTAATTCATTAGCTCACTATCTTCTGCTGCGTGACTCTTGACAACTTAGAGGTTAGTTTGCCCCATTCGTTATCCTCAATGTATTGTACATCTCCCATTTATCCTTTATCTTGGTAATAATGGTTTCTCAACCGTCGTGTCGTATCTCTTACCCTGAGCGAATTCGGTGAGTTACAAACTTTCTATCCACTTCCATGATAATTTACTGTGTATGCTGCTATGTATTTCATGACTATTCACTTTGCTTCTTCCGACTTACTATCGGTTGAGGTCGAGCAACTACCCAATATGTGGTGCTCCCTCAGTTATTTCCAACACTTGAGGTATATTGCATACCGGTATTTGGTTTTCCGTGTTACTACAGTCACTTATTGCTAATCATGCCTCCACATTTGGTTTTGTACATGTATTCTTTCATTTGTACGCCTTTGCATTTCCTATGCATCGGTTATTATAGCGTTATAAGTCTCTTTATACTTCTACCACAATTAACATTTCACAAATTCCTAACTATCTCACTTGATCATTATTACGCAAGTGCAATACCAAAACACTCAGTCATACAGAGTGCAGAGGCGTAAACTCTTGGTAGTAAATCTCTTATGCGATTGCAATAGGAATGAACATTGTTTCTTGTTACCCGGTTTGTCTACCATCTTTATTCATCAACTCTATCTTATTGTGTGATTTATTCACATGCATTGGTCGCTTGCTGTGCACCATGTTCTTACTTATTGTACAACACTAACTTACATGGCATACACTATCATATTCGCTTCGACACATGTACTTTCATCATGCGTATTATGGTTCGTCATTCATTTGGATAACTACTGAATACACTATTTTTCGAGTCTTTATGCTCCTTGAGCGTTACTCACTCGGTGCTTCACATTATACACATGTACTACTAAACTAACTGCTCTCCCTTAATAACATCATAGTCCATCCTTAACATATTTCTTGAACCTGGTTCACATAACTACCGCTCTTGCAGCCCCACAATATCGAGAGGTATCCCCACTCTTAAAGCAGGGGTTCGTTCTCCGCTCTATTCACTTGTACAACCAAAACTTCCATAGTCAATTAAATTTACATAACACATTTTGTTTGTGTCTTATAAGCCTTACTACCTCGAGCTCTACTCATTGTAGGCTGTTCACACACATTTACTTCCTCATACGCCATCACGTGGTTTGGGGGTTATATTGGGCTCCATGACAAGGTCGTTGCATCACGCTTCCTTTCACGGGATGCCCCTTAGGAATGTCAGTCTGCCTCCTGGCGACTTATGTTTAACTGAGTGTTAGTTTCAACCCTTGTGTTCATGTCACGTTATTTCATTCGACAATTGTTGATCCAAACACCCCTCAAGGATTGCTCCTGGGTGTTGCTAAGTTATGTCATCACATCTGGCTTGCACTTATTGGTATGTTTAGTTAACTATGCCGTTTTACGTTCTTAGCTGGGTTTACTATCCTCTTCTATGAAGATTTATATTCCCCGATAGTCTAGGTGATCATTCCAGGAGTTCGTCCCGTTCATTGTACATTAACGTGTCCACATTGGGCATCTGCCTTACCATGTATAGGCTGGGTCATCGTTCCAGCTATCACGTTTATCTCTTCGGATTCTTAAGGCATATGCGATGTCTTTACATAACAGTCAGTGCACTTCGTATTTCTTGACTCTTAAGCATTTCCTTGAAACGAATTCACTAAATCCTTTAGTCTCGTTAACTTAACTAGGTTCCTTTACTTCAACCATTCGTGGTAATCCTTCGCCCTTGTTTGACTTTTACTGCTGACCGTAGTATGGAGTCGACTACTTCCCGTGTTCTCTACTCTACTCGTATACATACGTGGGGTACCCTACTGATACATTGCTACTTACCCGACTAACCCAAAAGTAGGTCTGTCAGGCCCACAAGCTCTTATCGGAGTGCGGTCGTCCCACATTTTATTTTTGTACACTTGTAGTGTCCATCACACGCCTAGGTGAAGTATTCTATTGTCAACTCCCACATATATTCCTATGATAATATGCATTCAGTGCTTCCCTGTAACACCTCAACTGCAGCCATACACTTAACAACAAATTGCAGCGGAAAACTTAACTCTTCACATTATTTAACTCAATGGTGTTACATGCCGTTAGCCACCCACGTGGCTAACGAGGCTAATACATAAACATTGTATCGGTCTGATGGACTAGATTTCCGAGCAACTACACATTACATCCTCATTCCATTTCCAACAATTAATATACATATACATTCCAACTGTACTGAGTATCTACAAACTAATGCCGACAACAATTTCGGTCTTACTACACCTACAATGCATACTCAATTTGAATGGCTACCCATGTACAAATAACTACCCGTCCTACTCTCGAACGACTTCCACCTCCTCGTACCTGAAAAATAGAAAAGGAAGAAAGGGTGGTCCCAAAGGGGCTCAGCACCTTTGCTGGTATGGTAATCCCGCAACCCGCATGCTACCGGGCCACGCACAACTAATTGTCGTCTAAGCATGCGGTTGATTTTATTTAAATCATTTATGTTAACTGTAAACATTAAACACATAACACATTACCTACCCATAACAATGGGCTCAACAAAACAGTCAACACATCTTTATTCATTAGAACACTCATTGTGTCCTTTAACCCTAGAGGGTTTCTCCTCTATTGGAGTTATTTCCTTAATAGACGACACTTACCCACTAGTCGGGTTATTCTCCAAAACGTCTTATAATAAACTGGGATTCATATCCATGATCCACATACTTCACACAACCTATACCACATATTGACAACCATCTTACATAAAATCGCGATAAGAATTGCAGCACTTCATCAACATATAACATAAGGGGAACGGTTCTCTTTAGGAACCGACCCAAACATAATTAATTCACTTGGAGAGCCTAGAGAATGTTGCCAAACTCATGCTAAGCTCGTTACATAACTCATTGCCATCCTGTTAAATGAACGAATAACTTAATCCCAAGGTGTGTCGGATATAGTGATCCAAGCACACCGAACAAACATAGTATGCCCCTGTGGCCCGATGTGAGTCAGTAAAATAGCTTTGGTTGAGCTAAAGGGAAGATTGGAACCCAAATGGGAAAACAACCATAACATACAGAGAGGATCGAACCTGATACGATAACGACCCCCATACTACTCACGCATGGCCGGAACGACCGGACTCCTCACTCCCCGGTTAGCACTTGTTAGAAGTCTCATTATTGGACTTAGTACATTAATTCACACTTAGGTGGTTAGGTCTAGTTAGACACACACAAGGGTAGTGAACATATTAACACGCACAATTAAACACATAACTAACTCATGCATAGCCGTGGTTGGAATGTTCCTTAGGTTGGAAACATTGTTACCGGGTACCATTCTCTTACGTTTACCTAATATTGGTTAACTAGCCTTTCATACGCATTCGAGGTTACCGGTATCGGTACGCAAACACACAACAACAACAATGACTGTAAACTTGTTTCATGATTTATCTTATAACGTGGTAAACATACAGAAAAACACATTGGCATACAAGCCGGTGTAATCCGGTAGGACACAGGTTGCAAGAAAACCATACCTGTCACCACGGTCCACTATATTGTGTCCTTCTAGGTTCCTCGAACAAATCCCATACAACTGGTAACATTACAATGGTTTCCATTAACATTGGGGTAATATGATTGTTCAATGTCTAATGCCCATAATTAACCCCGTTAACTAGTTAAATATCTTCACATTTTTAACTTGTTTTACTTTCACATTTTACTACAACTTTTCACCCACTTAATTGTCTTTATAACTCACTTAACATGTCTTAAACAACCTTATAACATCATTACCTACCAATCCCCATCATTACACATCATTTCCAAACCATAAATAAGTTTTTTTTTTAAGTGGTCCGGGACTTGGTCCTCATCTAAGGTCACGGACCTAGTCTTTGAAAAACTCTCGGGTTGTTTTCAGGTAGTGGTTCGGGACTTCATACAGGACTTAAGTTTCGGACCAATGTAGGCAGATACTCTCGGGGGTAAATCAAGGGTGGTCCGGGTCTTAGTACAAGACCTAAGTCCCGGACCAGAGTGGCTATTGAACTATAGGCCTGTTTTAATGCATGGTCCGGGACCTTACCCTGGACCTAGGTCCCGGACCACTGCTACAGATTTGCATATTTACATTTTTCTAGTCTTGCAATGGTTCTCCACATCCATTATATGTATAGACTTCCCAAATGATCTTAGGTATATTCTAATGCCAAAGTACCACCTTAAACTCACCTTGTTCCTCGTACAACTTGTTACTCAATCTCTTACAAATTTTACCAACACTTGTAATATTTCTTACTAGGTTTCTAAGTGGTAGTTTCATGCCTATGACTCTACTAACCAAAATGTTACCTTACCACCATTACCACTACTCCAAGGGCATTATTTCACACTAACACCTCCCATACACAATCTCCTTCTATTTTCCACTAGTTCACACTTAGTCTTCACAAGGCATTATTTTTTTTCCTTTGATCACCAAAACTTACACAAGACTTAACACTTCACATAACATAATCCCCGGTGTGTTTAAAACACCCATTTGATCTCTAAGTCCTCCAAGACCATGCCCAACGCAACTTAACACTTAAGAACACCATGTATCACTTTGTTTCACCACCTTAACACTTAACAAATTCCTAGTACCTTCTA
Source organism: Limonium bicolor (assembly GCA_023374045.1). Lineage (NCBI taxonomy): Eukaryota > Viridiplantae > Streptophyta > Magnoliopsida > Caryophyllales > Plumbaginaceae > Limonium > Limonium bicolor. Next base: position 56,000,705 of record CM041780.1, read on the forward strand.
GGTCATAAAATCCCAACACAACACATAAACTCCTTTGTTTATCCACTAAATTTTTGCCATAGCTTCTCTTGTATATACTCACACCCAAACACATAGGTTTTCACCTTTTGACAACCAAGTACACTTAATCACTTAATACACATTCCTTACACACAAACATATTGTTTTTCATCCTTTAACCATCCAAGACATTCATCTTCACAAAGAATGTTCTTTACACACATCTAAACCTTTAAACTACACTACGTCACAATATAGTGCATAAACATAAATTGCTTGGCACTTAGGCCCTTAAATGACATGGCTCTTAGGCCCTTAAATTGCATAAACCTTAAACACTGAATTTCCCACATATATATTGCCTTTGACTTGCAAATACACACAACATCTCATATGCCCTTAATAAACACCTTTTAGATAGTTTGCTATCTCATTTCCCATTGGCTCTTTAGGTAGTTTTTAATAAGCAATTCAAGCTCATTTTCTTAAGGCATAAAACTACCGTAGATTAGGTTATTTACCTCTTCTCTCCAAGATTATTACTTGGACACTCTTGTTCTTCCTTGTTTGGAAATTGACAAGAGGACTTGGTTACTTGTCAATTTTCTAATCAATACACAAGTAAAGCCAATGAGCCTTCAAGCTTCATGCTTAAACTCATTTACAAACCCTAGGTTATATATATTGTCTTAAAACACAACAATGAATGTTTTACCTTGGAATTGGAAGAGAGTTTGACTAGTAGCAAAGAGGACTCCACCAAGCCCTTTGAACATTATAATGAAGCTATACCAAGGCAAAAGAAAACACCATTACAAGGTGTATTTTCGGTCACATATAAAACAAGAGAAATTGAAGTTTTTCTTTGAGTTTCCTTACCTTGAAGCTAAGGAGAACAATAAGATGTAAAAAGATGAGTTCAAGCTCCATCCATGGTGATTCCTCTTGGCACCGAATTTAAGGTTTTGGAGATTTGAAAAGACAAGATTGTAGAGCTTGCCTAAACTAAGAGAATGGTGGTCTTGGAATTATTTTTGGAGCATGGAGCTAGGAGATATGGACAATCAAAGATGGAGTTGATGTTGTTGCGGTAGCAAAACCGAAATGGAGAAGAGAGGGAATGAAGAAGACGGTGGGAATGAGAAGGAAAGAAGAGAATGAAGAATGAAGCTCACTTTAACAAGATATTTACTTATAAAGTAAATAGTATTTTACTTTATCATTTATCCTTCCTTTTAATAAACTAACAAGGGTGATGACTCACCACTTGCAAAATAAGCCCCCCTCTTGTACATTGACTGGTTTTTTGGTCTTTGTTGACCATTTAATTGACTTATATTTACTTATAACTTAAACTAGCACTATTTGAGCATTATTCCCAAATTAAGGCACATATTTGTGCAATTTTTGATTTCCCATTGATTTACGCTTCCTAATGTGATACTAAGTAGTACACATGTTGATTAAAGAGTAATGATGGACATTTAGCCACTCAAAACCCATTTCCAACACATTCTTTCAAAAATGTGCTTTAAAGCTCCTTAAAGCACATTTTGTGTTTTTAACTTGTTTTCAAGCTTAGTTTTCTTTAGTAATGTATTTAATATGTTCATTAACATATAAATAAGGTCTTGGTAAGCTTATTAGGTCTTAACCAAACTTATCCCAAGCTTAGAGCACATTTTCGCCCATATTGGCTTTAAGGTATTTATTTGTGTTTTGTTTGGTTTAATTGTCTACCAAAGTTTCCTAAGGACTTAATTAGCTTTATTAATTCATAATTGAATGTTATAAAGTCTAGGTAGGCTCTTTGGGTCCTAACCAAGTTCACTCCAAGCTTAGAGCATGTTTTTGCTCAAACTGTGTCTTAGTGCTTTATTGTGTTTTTACTATGGTTTAAATTGTTCACTAATGTTTCTCAGGCACTTTTTAGCCTTACTATACCATAATTTAATGTTTAAACGATATATCAAGGTTTGGGGTATTTCAATCTACCCCCCTTAAAAGAACTTCGTCCTCGAAGTTCACACTTCCCACACATCATTTGGATTAGAACACAGGGATTACTTGCAAATATAAAAATTCCTTAACCAAACATACTTCACATCATAACCTCAGACTAAACGGTCCGGGTAACATATCACTTATATGATAACCTCAGACTCAACGGTCCGGGTATCTTAACAACATTGGACTTGCATAACAACCCTCAGACTCTCAGGTCTGGATAACATAACACTTTCAGAACTCAACCACATTAGGACTCAAGGTCAAAAATAATATTTATTACACATACCACAGAACATGTCTTAGCATGTATATCAACCAAAAATACCTTTTATATACACTGTGATCCCGCAGAACCCGGTCGCGATGGACACCTTCTGGTCCCCGTTCCTTTGGGAGATCAAAACAATCACTTAATTTTTAACATATATACTTCTCATGTCACCAGTCCGAAGACAAAGGCTCATACGTCCTCGGCTCGTGAGCAAGTACTACAAAAATATTCTTTACTAGGTTAAGTATAAGAGAATCCTTTATTTAAAATATTAATCTACTGTTTTGGAAATACCAATTGAAAATCCTTTGAAAACGCAACACAACTCCAGTCCAATTTATGCTCTTTGTCTTTAGCTTATTTGTGATCACTTACAGGGAGCTTCAAGAATCATCCAACCCTGATATGATCAGCATCAGTGTTGAACTATCCTTCCACCCCAATTTGTGTTCGGCTTCCCTTGATCTCATGAAATCTAGTTTCACCTCCCACTTCAATTTCAAGCATCAAGTAATTCACTCGTTTCGAATTTTCTATTTTTTTAATCATTCTTATCATAATCATTACATCTCCAAGGGATAAAACTCCGTCTATCAGTTATCTCCATTCACTTAAATCCAGTTACCTAGGGAATCTTATTCTCACTAGGTTCTATGTCGGTTTCATACCCTTTCATGAATCACTATATTACATATATACATATATTTTATCAAAATACAACACATGGTTTTACATTTATACACTGTCAGGGTTTTTGTTCCCCCGGGAGTTCCTTTACTCCCTTATACTTGTACTCACACACAACAACTAACTAAGTAGTCACACTTATCACTATGGTATTTCGCATCTTCTGTGCAAAATTACCACAATTAAACCATGAATGAATGCGTATGTTTATGTAATGCACACACCAATCATCCAAACAAATTATTTTGTGCTATGCACAACATAGTTCACTTACACTTGTACGGTAAAACACACTAAGCGGTTTTGCGCTCTACCCCCCTTAAAAGGGATTACACCCACGTAATCAACCACTGAACATTGGTTTAAAATGTTCAGCCATCGTGAAGTGTTTTAACTTCCATGTGGTCTGTTATACAATGCGTTCTGGCTAGAGGATCTTAACCATATTGGCGGTTTAGTCCCTAAACCAAGAATTCTCATTGGAGTTTATTTAACTCATAACCGGTTTCGGTCCTAGCCTGTGAGGCTTCTAGGCATTGATAATTAGCCATTTATTCGTATTCACAATGCATATTCGGTATCTGAAGCATGGGTTCACTGGCCTCTACTGTAGAACTCTGATAACTTAGAGTTTAGTTTGCTCCATTCGTTATTGTTACTGTATTGTACATCTTCCATTTATTGTAATAATGGTTTCTCAACTGACGCATGGTATCTCCTACCGTGAACGAATTCGGTGAGTTACAAACTTTTTATCCACTTCTCTGACAATTACTGTGTATACAGCTATGTATCACAATGATTGACTTAATTTCTTCCAACTTACTGTCGGTTGAGGTTGAGCTGCTACCTAATGTGTAGTGCTCACTCGGTTATTTCCCTTACTTGAGGTTTATTGCATACCAGTTTTTGGTATTCAGTGCTATTGCAGTCACTTATTGCTAATCACACCTCCAAATTTGGTTCTGTACAAGTATTCTTTCATTGGTACCACCTCGCATTTCCTATGCACCGGTCATTATAACATTATTCTTCCACAATTAACATGTTCCCAATTCCTAGCTATCCCACTCGATCATTACTGCGCATGTGCAATACCAAAACACTCAGTCATACAGAGTGCAGAGGTGTAAACCCTTGGCAGTAAATCTCTTATGCGATTCGCAATGGAATTCGCATTGTGCTTCACTGAGATTCTTATCTCATAATACTGGGTACTGGCTTACTGCCTGGTTCATTTGTTAACACTTAACGTTGTATCTCCGCTGAGTCTAACTCATAACTCGGCTCATTCGCCATTTTATCATTTAATAATACTTATACAACGGTCGCTTACTGCGCACCGTATCCTTACTCATTATACAACATCAACTTACACTGCATCCGCTATTATATTAGCTTCCGCCATTACACTGTGTTTCGCCACTTATTTGGCTGATTGCTGAATACGCTATTCCTCGAGTCTTTATGCTCCTCGAGCAAACCATTACTTTGTTACCCTCACTCGAGTTATAAACCGGCGTTACTCAGCTCGGTGCTTCACATTATACACATATGCTAGCAAGATAGCTGCTCTCCCACAATAACAACATGGTCAATCCTTAACATATTTCTTGAACTTGGTTCATATAACTACCGCTTCAGCGGTTTCACAACATCGAGAGGTATCCCTACTCTTAAAGCAGTGGTTCATTCTCCGCTCTACCACTTATACAACATAAACTTCTGCAATCCATCAACTTACATAACATATTTGTTCGTGACTTATAAGCCTTATTGCCTCGAGCTCTACTCATTGTGGCTGTTCACGCACGTTTACTTCTCTGTACAATATTACATGGTTTAGAGGTTGCATTGAGCTCCATGACAAGGTCGTTGCATCACGCTTCCTTTCATGGGATGCCCCTTAGGAATGTCAGTCTGCCTACTGGCGACTTATGTTTAACTGAGTGTTAGTTTCAACCCTTGTGTTTCTGTCACGTTATTTCATTCAATGATTGTTGATCTAAACACCCCTCAAGGATTGCTTCTGGGTGTTACTAAGTTATGCCATTACCTCTGGCTTGCACTTATTGGTACGTCAAATAAACTACGGCGCTTTGCGTTCTTAGCCGGGTTACTATCCTCTTCTGTGAAGATCGATATCCCCTAGTAATCCAAGTGATCATTCCGGGAGTTTCATCTCATTCGTTGCACGTTAACATGTCCATATCTGGCATCTGCCATACCATATATAGGTTGGGTCACCGTTCCAGCTATTATGTTCATCCCTAAGGATCCTTAAGACACATGCAATGTCTTTACATAACAGTCTGTGCACTTCGCACTTCTTGACTCTTATACATTTCCTTGAAATGAATTCTCTAATTCCTTTAGTCTTGTTAACTTAACTAAGTTCCTTTACTTCAACCATTCGTGGTAATCCTTAGCTCTTGATTGACTTTTACTGCTGACCGTAGTATGAAGTCGACTACTTCCCGTGTTTTGGACTCTACTCATATACATACGTGGGGTTCCCTGTTGATACTTTGCTACTTACCCGACTAACCCATAAGAAGGTCTGTCAGGCCCACAATCTCCTATCGGAGTGCGGTCGTCCCACATTTCAGTTGGTACACTCGTAGTGTCCGTCACACGCCTAGGTGAAGTATTCAGTTGTCAACTCCCTTATATTGTCCTGTGACAATATGCATTCCGTTCTTCCCGAACTTAATAAAGGGAAGGTTTATCCACTATCGTATTATTATGAACTCAATCTTTTCCCTCAGGTTTACCGGTTTCCGTCCGGTTATTCAAAAGTAAAATGGGTGTAACTTACCTACTTGTGGCGCTGAGGCCAATGTAGGTCCGCTGGTTTGGTTTAAAAGAAGGTTTAAAACAAAATGGGTTTGAAAGAAACTTTGGTTTTGAAATAAAAGAGTTCGAAATAAATCTGAGTTTGAAAGAAAAATTCTCATGGTTTTACAATGTCTTCCTGTCTTAACCGAGTCCAGCTTCTAACTGACTGGTGTATTTCCAATTACAGAGGTTAGGCTGTTAAGCCCTTCCACAGTTTTGATGATCCCTTTTAACTTCGTGGTACTTTACTATGTACTTTGTATTTGTTAAAAATTTTCCCGAACATCCCTGTTATAGCAGCACTTGCCATGGCAAGTGCGCCAGGCTAACAGGCTGTCGGTTCAACGCACACACCGGTTGCGGTATTGTTATCACCTGCACCATATTCATTGGCCTTGTTGGCCCTTACTTGACTTTACAGTCTTTACCATAAATCCTCTGGGCGACTTCTCACTGTCTTTACATGATCATCATTAACTAGGGTGTTTCCCAATTTGGAAGACCCCTTTTTTTTCACTTAGTATTATATCTTCTTCGTAGCCCGTTCCACGCATTTGTCGTGGTTACTGAGACTTTTCTCTTGTTTGGGTACTACGTTGTAGTTCGTTAGTCGGTTGGTATACCGTTGGAGTATTATTTAACATTTGTAGTCCCATAGACACTCGTCTCGGGTTCCATTACTTCACTTCTTGCCTGTTGCACGATTGGTGCGTTGCAAGCTAGTTGTCCTCGACTGCTCGGCATGTCGACTCAGGTTGCCGGAGATTCCATTCTTCCATACACAGGATTCTTCATTCTTCGCTATAAATACGGTTAACATAGATCAGACAGAAACCATCTCCGGGATTCCCACTTCTCGGGATCTACCGTATGACAGGTTCTCCGTTCTCACAGAGGTACTTAATAACAGCCAGATCAGGTATTCCTGAGTAAGAGAGGACTTTCATCTCTCTGGCGTTCTTTCCCAAGTTATAAAACAGGGATTGTGGAGGGTGGGATGGATGTTGTAGGTTTCCAGTACACCCTGGTAATTCCTAACTAGCGTATCACTCACGTTATCAATCAACCCTTAACCATAGGTACTAAAATCCTAACTCGGTACTTCCTAAGCTCGGTAATTCAGTCATCAGAGTGATACTTCGCTCTGATACCACTCTTTGTAACACCCCAACTACAGCCATACACTTAACAACAAATTGCAGCGGAAAACTTAATTCTTCACATTACTTAACTCAATGGTGTTACACGCCGTTAGCCACCCACGTGGCTAACAAGGATAATACATAAACATTTTATCGGTCTGATGGACCAGATTTCCGAGCAACTACACATTACATCCTCATTCCATTTCCAACATTTAATATACATATACATTCCAACTGTACCGAGTATCTACAAACTAATGCCGACAACAATTTCGGTCTTACTACACCTACAATGCATACTCAATTTGAATGGCTACCCATGTGCAAACAACTACCCGTCCTACTCTCGAACGGCTTCCAGCTCCTCGTACCTGAAATAGAAAAGGAAGAAAGGGTGGCCCCAAAGGGGCTCAGCACCTTTGCTGGTATGGTAATCCCGCAGCCCGCATGCTACCGGGCCACGCACAACTAATTCTCGTCTAAGCATGCGGTTGATTTTATTTAAATCATGCATGTTAACTGTAAACATTAAACACATAACACATTACCTACCCATAACAATGGGCTGAACAAAACAGTCAACACATCTTTACTCATTAGAACACTCATTGTGTCCTTTAACCCTAGAGGGTTTCTCCTCTATTGGAGATATTTCCTTAATAGACGACACTTACCCACTAGTCGGGTTATTCTCCAAAACGTCTTATAATAAACTGGGATTCATATCCATGATCCACATACTTCACACAACAACCTATACCACATATTGACAACCATCTTACATAAAATCGCAATAAGAATTGCAGCACATCATCAACACATAACATAACGGGAACAGTTCTCTTTAGGAACAGACCCAAACATAATTAATTCACTTGGAGAGCCTAGAGAATGTTGCCAAACTTATGCTAAGCTCGTTACATAACTCATTACCGTCCTGTTAACTGAACGAATAACTTAATCCCAAGGTGCGTCGGATATAGTGATCCAAGCACACCGAACAAACACAGTATGCCCCTGTGGCCCGACGTGAGTCAGTAAAATAGCTTTGGTTGAGCTAAAAGGAAGATTGGAACCCAAATGGGAAAACAACCATAACATACAGAGAGGATCAAACCTGATATAATAACGACCCCCATACTACTCACGCGTGTCCGGAACGACCGGACTCCTCACTCCCTGGTTAGCACTTGTTAGAAGTCTCATTATTAGACTTAGTACATTAATTCACACTTAGGTGGTTAGGTCTAGTTAGACACATACAAGGGTAGTGAACATATTAACATGAACAAAGAAACACATAACTAACTCACGCATAGCCGTGGTTAGAACGTTCCTTAGGTTGGAAACGTTGTTACCGGGTACCGTTCTCTTACGTTTACCTAATATTGGTTAACTAGCCTTTCATACGCATTTAAGGTTACCGGTATCGGTACACAAACACACAACAACAAAAACGACTATAAACTCATTTCATGATTTATCTTATAACGTGGCAAACATACAGAAAAACACATTGGCATACAAGCCTGTGTAATCCGGTAGGACACAGGTTGCAAGAAAACTATACCTGTCACCGCGGTCCACTATATTGTGTCCTCCTAGGTTCCTTGAACAAATCCGGTACAACTAGTAACATTACAATGGTTTCCATTAACATTGGGGTAATATGATTGTTTAATGTCTAATGCCCATAATTAACCCCATTAACTAGTTAAATATCTTCACATTTTTAACTTGTTTTACTTTCACATTTTACTACAACTTTTCACCCACTTAATTGTCTTTATAACTCACTTAAAATGTCTTAAACAACCTTATAACATCATTACCTACCAATCCCCATCATTACACATCATTTCCTAACCTTAAATAAGTCTTTTTTTAAGTGGTCCGGGACTTGGTCCTCATCTAAGGTCCCGGACCTAGTCTTTGTAAAACTCTCGGGTTGTTTTCAGGTAGTGGTCCGGGACTTCATACAGGACTTAAGTCCCGGACGAATGTAGGCAGATACTCTCGGGGGTAAATCAGGGGGTGGTCCGGGTCTTAGTACAAGACCTAAGTCCCGGACCAGAGTGGCTTATGAACTCGTTTTAATGCATGGTCCGGGACCTTACCCTGGACCTAGGTCCCGGACCACTGCTACAGATTTGCATATTTACATTTTTCTAGTCTTGTTGCAATGGTTCTCCACATCCATTATATGTATAGACTTCCCAAATGATCTTAGGTATATTCTAATGCCAAAGTACCACCTTAAACTCACCTTGTTCCTTGTACAACTTGTTACTCAATCTCTTACAAATTTTACCAACACTTGTAATATTTCTTACTAGGCTTCTAAGTGGTAGTTTCATGCCTATGACTCTACTAACTAAAATGTTACCTTACCACCATTACCACTACTCCAAGGGCATTATTTCACACTTACACCTCCCATACACAATCGCCTTCTATTTTCCACTAGTTCACACTTAGTCTTCACAAGGCATTATTTTTTTCCTTTGATCACCAAAACTTACACAAGACTTAACACTTCACATAACATAATCCTCGGTGTGTTTAAAACACCCATTTGATCTCTAAGTCCTCCAAAACCATGCCCAAGGCACCTTAACACTTAAGAACACCATGTATCACTTTGTTTCACCACCTTAACACTTAACAAATTCCTAGTACCTTCTAGGTCATAAAATCCCAACACAACACATAAACTCCTTTGTTTATCAACTAAATTTTTGCCATAGCTTCTCTTGTATATACTCACACCCAAACACTTAGGTTTTCACCTTTTGACAACCAAGTACACTTAATCACTTAATACACATTCCTTACACACAAACATATTGTTTTTCATCCTTTAACCATCCAAGACATTCGTCTTCACAAAGAATGTTTTTTACACACATCTAAACCTTTATACTACACTACATCACAATATAGTGCATAAACTTAAATTGCTTGGCACTTAGGCCCTTAAATGACATGGCTCTTAGGCCCTTAAATTGCATAAACCTTAAACACTGAATTTCCCACATATATATTGCCTTTGACCTGCAAATACACACAACATCTCATATACCCTTAATAAACTCATTTTAGATAGTTTGCTATTGGCTCTTGAGGTAGTTTTTAATAAGCAATTCAAGCTCATTTTCTTAAGGCATAAAACTACCTTAGATTAGGTTATTTACCTCTTCTCTCCAAGATTTTTACTTGAACACTCTTTGTAACACCCCAACTGCTAACAATGCACTTAACAACACCTTGCAGCGGAAATCACAACTCACAACATAACTTAAACTCCTTGGTGTTGCACGCCGTTAGCCACCTACGTGGCTAACAAGGCTAACATACATACATTGTACCGGTCTGATGGACTAAACTCCCGAGCAACTACACATAAATCCCGTTCCATGTCCAACAATCATTATACACTTACATTACAGCTGTACCGAGTAATTACCAACTAACGCCGATACATTTTCGGTCTTACTACACCTATAATACATCCACAATTCTCATGACTACCACATACAAACACTACCCCGTCATACTCTCGAACGGCTTCCAGTTTCTTGTACCTGAAAAGTATGGGAGCCCCCAGAGGGGGTCAGCACCTTTGCTGGTATGGTAATCCCGCAGCCCGCATGCTACCGGGCCACGCACAACTATTTGTCGTCTTAGTATGCGATTGATTTATTTCAAACATGCACAAACTCACACACATATCATGCTTATAAGCAAACATCCATTAATAGAATACAAACACAAGGTTAGCACACTCAACATAACAACCTACTTCACTTTATAACATACACAACTTAATTTCACTCTTCTTAGAGTACATGAACTTCACTTAGGGAGTGCCGGGGTGATATAAGCCCGAGCACAACATACATACATTTTCTTTACTTGAGTGGCGGCCTCATATAGGACCGTACACAACATACAAAATTTCCCCCTAGCTCCAATAGTGATGAGTTAGGTAAGCCTTGGTTAAGCTTGTGGGTGGTTGTAATTCAAGGAGGAAGAACAACCGTAACATAACAAAGAGGGAATCGAAGCGAGCTTAAGCTTCAACACCCTACCAACATTATACATAATTTCCCTCCTAGCCCGATGTGGAGGTCGGGTAGGTAAGCTTTGGCTAAGCTAGTGGGAGGTCGAAATCCAATAAAGGAAAACAACCCTAACATAACAGGATGGGAGTTAATTCACATTTATATATTAACTCCCATACAACACGCGCGACCGGGACACCCGGATTCCTCTCCATACATAACATATACTTATTAGTTAGAGGTTCCCTTATGGAACTTATCACATACATACGTCACATAGTGTTACTAACTCGGTTAGACACATAAGGGAAATCATATCCCATTTCAACAACACGGATAACAGTATCCAACATCAACCACATATTAACAAGTCACATACATCACGCATAGTCACAACATACAATAACGCACGGATAGCCGTAGTTAGAACGTTCCCATGGGTTGGGACGTTTATTCCGAATACCGATCTCTTATGTGAACCTAAGGTCGTTTAACTATTATTTAACACATAACTAAGGTTAAGCGGTATCGGAATTAGTTACGCCACAATAATGAATTACTGTAAACTCATTTCATGCTTTATCTTGCAAGGTGGCAAACACACAGAAAACCACATTGGCATACAAGCCGGTGTAATCCGGTAGGACACAGGTTGCAAGAAAACCATACCTGTCACCGAAGGTGCACTCTAACGTGCTGACACATGTTCCTTGCAAATCTTTGAACAGCTGGTAACATTATAACTATTTTTAATTAACATCGGGGTAACATAATTATTTAACGACTAATGCGCCCTTGATTAACCCCGTTCGGTAGTTTTATAACTTTACATTTTATTACAACTTTTCACCACTCATTTACCATTATAACTTACTTAACATGTCCTTAACAACTTTATAACATCATTACTTATCAATCCCCATCATTGGGTATCATTTCCTACCCTTAAACACAATTTTTTTGCTCAAAATTACCCTATGTCCGAACTTGTGTCCGAGCTTCCGAAGTTCGGACGCAAGTCGAGACTCAATTGGGTGAAAACTGTCGAATGTCCGAACTTGTGTCCGAGCTTTGAAGTTCGGACACAAGCCGAGGCAAAAACCAAGGAAAATTTTAACCTGTCCGAACTTGTGTCCGAGCTTCCAAGTTCGGACACAAGTCGAGGCCAAAACTGAAGAAAAATTTACAGACGTCCGAACTTGTGTCTGGACATCTAAGGTCGGACACAAGTCGAGACTAAATAGCCTGGGAAAATTTTCGAGTGTCCGAACTTCCAAGTTCGGACGGAAGTTCAGACACAACTGAAACTCGGAAAATTTTATAAAACGACGGGGCATGTCCGAACTTCCAAGTCCGGACGGAAGTTCGGTGCCCAAAAACTTAGTTAAAAGAGGTGTTTTCATTCCAGAATTGCTCCTCTACTAAACCCACACTCACTTCTTGAAATCCCAAGTCATCTAGCACCATTAAACTATAATCTTTGCACTCACTAACTCCATTATTCATCCACCATTACCAAGCCAATACTTCCCTCTATTCAACATTAAACATTCCCCTTGGAAGGTCTAAGTTCTCTCATCCATCAACCATCGTCCAACACTCATTTTCTACAAGAATTTTGCCATAACCTCCCCATGAACTTACACATTCATCCTCGTCAATTATCCTCAAAACACAATATAAACACGACCTCAAAACATTTGGCTTTTAAGGCCCTCAACTCAACATTAATTCACAAACCACTTCTAACATCAGTTAAACACATTACAACACAGATTTTAATCCACCATTTGGGTTCATTAATTTGTTTACCCATCCCAAACACTTAAAACAATTATAACAAGGTTTAAGGTAGTTTTCTTACCTTAATTTCACAAGTTTCCTCAATTCTCCTCTTGCTCCTCATCTTCTCCAAAATTGGTTAAGAGGGTATGGAGTTTCCAAACTCCATCCCAACATCCAAGAACACAAAAACATACTTAATTAATCATCTAACCCCTTGGAATATCTCAATTTATTAAAAGGGCTAGAACACAAGTTAGGGTTTACCTTTTAGAAGTTTTTAAGAGGGATCCTCACCCTTGAATCAAGAAGGAAATAACTCCACCATTGAAGGATCAATTTGGAGCTCAAGAACAAGAAAAAAACAAGGTAGCAAAATGGTGAAAAATTGATTACACCAAGAGATGAAGGAAAAACGAGTTTTTCTTGGGAATCTTTACCTTGGAAGGAAGAGGAGACTACAAGCTTCTCATTGGTGCCATTTTCTCTTCAAATGGGGAAAACCCATGGAGGTCAACTTCATCCTTTTGAAATTTCGAAAAGAGAGGATGATATAGGAAGATGAGAGGAAGAAGAATATGTGATATGTTTTTGATTTGGAGCTCAAATGGAGCTTGGGCATGGCATTTAAGTTGAAGAAGCCATGGGAGAAAGGGGAGAAAAATCGGTGGCTTGGAGAGGAAGAGGGAGCCGGCTGGGAAGAAAGAAGGAAAGAGAGGAAAGAGAGAGGGAAAAAGAAAATAAAGGAGGAGAGAGATGGGTGAGGGGTATTTGTGCCCTTTGTTATTTTGGCTCTCTCTTGACTTAATTAACTAGTTAACTAGTCATGTGTGAGTGAGCTGTTTACATAATTAAAACCGGCCCACTAGCGTATACATGCTGGAGCGTTTTTCGTTTTTTAACAGAAAACGCTAGTTTATTTACCCGGTTTAGCACTATTCACTATCCGGGACCGTTTTCCAGAATTTTCTCATTCCTTTAATTTTAAGGGCTATTAAACTCCCATTAATGTTTAATTATAGTTACAAAATCGAGTATGATTTATACGGGGCATTTAACTGTTTAAGTCGCGTTTTCGTGTTTTCTCGAAAAACGCGCTCTAAGACTCCGTTAGCGTTTAAACGCATTGTTTGGATCCGTTACCTTCCGGGATTTTTCCCACACGTTCCTAATGTGTAATTAAGGTATAAAAATATATTTATAGCCCTAATGAAGGTTATGTACCTCCTAAAATAATTAAATACGTATTTTCACGTTTTGTGATTTTTACGCATTTCCTTTTTCTTTTTGGTTTTCATTTCTTCACCAATGATCTTAAGGACTTAATTAGCCTTAGAAAATTATAATTACATAATTAATTAACGCATTAAGGTTTGGGGTATTTCAATCTACCCCCCTTAAAAGAACTTCGTCCTCGAAGTTCACACTTCCCTAGCGTCATTTGAATTAGAACACAGGGATTACCTGCAACATACAACTTCCATAACAACATACTTTACATCACACCCTTGGAATTAACGGTCCGGGTACATATACACATCCATACATAACATAACATACTTACTTAGTAACCTCGGACTTAATGGTCCGGGTACCTTAACAACCTTGTACATACATAACAACCCTTAGACTCTTAGGTCTGGGTAACATAGCAACATTTAGACTCTTAGGTCTTGATAACATAACAACCTTTAGACGCATGGTCTAGGTAACATAACACTTTCGGAATTCAATCACATTAGGACTCAAGGTCCAAAATAATAATTACTACACATACCACACAACATGTCATAGCATGTATATCAACCAGAAATTCCTTTTCCATCTCTTCACGAGTTCGAGACCCATGTAGAGTACATATACAGTGTGATCCCGCAGAACCGGTCACGATGGACACTCTGGTCCCCGTTCCTTTGGGAGATCAAAACAATTGCATACATCTATAAAATATACTTCTCATGTCACCAGTCCGAAGACAAAGGCTCATACGTCCTCAGCTCGTGAGCAAGTAATACGAAAATACTCTATATGAGGTTCAGTATAATGAAATCCTTCATTGGAAGGATACAAGTTGAAAATCCTCTACGAGGTCACATAAAGGTAGTCCTTCCTTTGAAAATACCACTTAAGAATCTTAATGTATTTATTGAAGTTTTGAAAATACCAATTTAAAATTTGAAACCCAATTTAAAATTCTTTTGAAAGCTCCATACAACTCCAAGTCCAGTTATTGTTAATTGCATCTTATTCCTAATGTGATTATTTATGACCACTTATAGGGAGTTTCAAGAATCATCCAACCCTAATGTGATCAGCATCAGAGTTGAACCACCTGTCCACCCTAATTTGTGTTCGGCTTCCCTTGATCTCATGATAATCAAGTTTCACCTCCCACTTCAATTTCAAACAACAGATAATTCAGGCGTATACCATTTTCTATCTTTTAATCCATCTAATCATAATCATACATCTCCAAGGGTGGAACTATGTCCAACAATCACCTTCCAGATTTATTTTAAATCAAGTTACCTAGGGAATTTAATTCTCACTAGGTTCTATGTCGGTTTCATACTTCTTCATAAATCACAATACTGTATGTATATTTACTTTTATCAAAATACAATACACGGTTTTACATTTAGTATCATATGAACATACATAGTTGGGGTTTTAGTTCCCCGGGAGTTTATTACTCCCTTACACTTGTACTCTCACACATAACAGTTAACGAGGTATATACATTTATGACAATGGTATTCGCATCTTCTGTGCCAATTACCACAATTAAACCATGAATGAACGCGTATGTTTATGTAACACACGCACCAATCATCAAAACAAATCATTTTGTGCTATGCACACTACAGTTCACGTACACTTGTACGGTAAAACACACTAAACGGTTTGCGCTCTACACCCCTTAAAAGGGATTACGCCCACGTAATCAATAACTTAATCATTGGTTTTGAATTCTACCGTCGTGAAGTGTTTTACCTTCACGCAGTTTATTATACAACATGTTCTGGTTTGAGGATCTTAGCCATATTGGCGGTTTAGTCCCTAACCAAGAATTCTCACTAGAGTTTGTTTTAACTCTTAACTGGTTTCGATTCTGGCCTGTGCGGCTTTTAGGCATCATTTATTTGCCATGCACTCATGTTCACTACACACATTTAACACTTGAATTGCTGGCTCACTGGTTTCTGCTGCGCAACTCTTGGTAACTTAGAGCTTAGTTTGCTCCATATATTATTCTTACTGTATTGTACGTCCCCGATTATCACCTTTATCTTGGTAATAACGGGTTCTCAACCGACGCGTGGTATCACTTACCATGAGCGAATTCGGTGAGTTACAAACTTCCTATTCATTTCCATGATAATTTACTGCATTCCACAATGACTTGATTTCTTCCGACTTACTGTCGGTTGAGTTTGAGCTACTACCAAATGAGTAGTACTCTTCCTGTCATTTCCAACACTTGAGGTATATTCCATACCAATCTTTAATAACTGTGTTACTGTAGTCACTTATGCCAACTGAGTACCCTTGACTGGTACGACCGTGCTTGTCTTATGCATCAGTTTTATCACACCATAAGTCTTATTCTTCTATCACCTTTAACATTTCCCAAACTTCCTAGCTATCTCACTCGATCATTACCACGCAAGCGCAATACCAAAACACTCAGTCTTACAGAGTGCAGAGGCGTAAACTCTTGACAGTAAATCTCTTATGCGATAGCAATAGGAATTCACACTGTTTTCTTTATCACGTAGTATCAACTACTGGCTTATCACCCAGTCTGTTTATCATTACTCACTTGCATGTCCATTGAGTTCCACTCATCCTGGTCTTATTTGCCATACAGTTGTTTATCAATACTTACACAACGGTCGCTTACTGCGCACCGTGCTCTTACTCATTGTACAACATTAACTTACACTACATCCGCTATTATATTAGCTTCTGCCACTACACTGTGTTTGCCATCTATCCGGCTGGTTGCTAAATACGCTATTATTCGAGTCTTTGTGCTCCTTGAGCGTAGTTCATTACCCATTTAGCATCCCACACCTATGGTGGTTGCTATTTGACTTCTTGCCTTTGTGGTCTCCACCACTGGTATAAACGCTTCTATGCGTATAATACTCATTCAATTACTCTTAGGTAACAACCTTATAGTCCGTTCCTAACATATCTCTCAAACCTGGTTCACATAACTACCGCTGTTGCGGTCTCACATATCACGAGGTATCTCCACTCTTGAAGCAGTGGTTCGTTATCCGCTTACTTACTTATATAACATAAATCTCTGTGGTCAATAACATTTTCTTAACACCTTCCACCTGTGGCTTATAAGCCTTATTGTCTCGAGCTCTACTCATTGTAGGCTGTTCACACACATTTACTTCTTCGTACATATTGCACGGTTTATAGGTTGTATTGGGCTCCATGACAAGGTCGTTGTTCCTTTCATGGGATGCTCCTTCAAGGATGTCAGACGTCCTCCTGACGACTTATGCTTAAACTGGGTGTTGGTTTCTACCCTTGCGTTTTTATCACGTTCTCTCGTTCGACCATTGTTGATCCAAACACCCTTTTAAGGATAACTCATGGGTGTTATTAGGTTATGCCTTTTCATCTGGCTTGCACTCATTGGTATGTTTAATTTCTACTTCGCCCCGCGTTCTTTGCTGGGTTGAATATCATTTCCAGTGAGATTGATATCCTCTTAGTTCAAGTGATCACTTCGGGTGTCTCATCCCGATCATTGCACATTAACGTATCACAGTAGGCATCTGCCTCGCTATATTTAGGCTGGGTACTTGTTCCAGCTATATGTTTATCCTTCAGGTTTCCTAAGACCTGTGCGATGTCTTTACTTACTAGCCAGTGCACTTCGCACTTGTTCACCTTTAATCATTTCCTTAAAATAAACTTACTAATTCCCTTAGTCTTCCTTAACTTGTCTGGGTTCCTTTACTTCAACCATTTGATGTAATCCTTACTCTTGTCTGACTTTTACTTCGGACCGTAGTATGGGGTCGACTACTTCCCGTGTTCCAGACTCCACTCGTATACATACATGGGGTATCCTACTGATGCATTGCTACTTACCCGACTACCTCAAAAGAAGGTTTGTCAGGCCCACATGCTCCTATCGGAGTGCGGTCGTCCCACATTACTATTGGTACACTCGTAGTGTCCGTCACACGCCTAGGTGAAGTATTCTGTTGTCAACTCCTCTTATATTATCCTGTGATAATATGCATTCCATGCTTCCCGAACTTAATCCAGGGAAGTGTATCCACTGTTGTATTATTATGAACCCAATCCTTCCCTCGGGTTGTTACCTTTGGGTTTACCGGTTTCCATCCGGTTATTTAAAAGTAACTGGGTATAATTTTCCTACCGTATGGCACTGAGGCCCGTGTAGGTCTTCTGGTTTGGTTTTAAGAAACGAAGAATTGAAATAAAATGGGTTTAAAGAAAATTTGGTTTTGAAAACGGTTTTGAAAATGAATTTAAGTTGAAAGAAAAATTTCTCCTGGTTTCACATCGTTTCTTGCCTTCCAAGTCTAACTTCTTGCTGACTGGTGTATTTCCAAGTACGGAGGTTAGGCTATTAAGCCGTTCCACAGCTATGATGATCTCGCTTAACTCCATGGTACTTTACTAAGTACCGGTAGTTGTTAAAAAAAATCTCCCGCACAACTTTGTTGCAGCAGCACTTGCCATGGCAAGTGCGCCATGTTGACTGGTTATCGGTTCAATGCACATTGATTGCGGTACTGCTTTCGCCCGCTCCAACATCAGTGGCCTTGCTGGCCCTTACTTGATCTTACAGTCTTAACAACAATCCTCGGGGTACTTCTCACTGTCTTCACATGATAACCCTTAACTAGGGTGTTTCCCATTCTGGGAGACCCCTTTATACTTAGTATCGTATCCTCCTCGTACTATATTGTGGTTCCTTAATCGGTTGGTATACCGTTGGTGTATTAGTTAACATCTGTAGTCCCGTAGACACTCGTCTCGGGTTTCATTATCTCGCTCCTTGCCTGTTGCACGCTTGGTGCGTTGCAAGCTGGTTGTCCTCGACTACTCCGCATGTCGACCCAGGGTGCTGGAAATTCCATTCTTTTGTGCATAAGATTCTTCACTTTTCGCTAACAAGAGCGGTTAATATTGTTAAAAAGGACCGTCTTCGGGATTCACGCCTTTTGGGATCTACCGTGTGACTGGTTCTCCGTACTTTAAGGACACTTAACAACAGCCAGATCGGGTATCCCCGAGTAAGAGAGGACTTTCATCTCACTGGCGTTCTTTCTGAGTTAGAGAATAGGGTTTGTGGAGGGCGGGATGGATATCGTAGGTATCCAGTACACACAGGCATTCCCTAACTAGCGTACTTCTCACGTATCACTCAACCCTTAACCCAAAGTACTAAACTCTTAACTCGGTACTTCCTAAGCTCGGTATTTCAGTCATCAGAGTGATACTTCGCTCTGATACCACTATTTGTAACACCCCAACTGCTAACAATGCACTTAACAACACCTTGCAGCGGAAATCACAACTCACAACATAACTTAAACTCCTAGGTGTTACACGCCGTTAGCCACCTACGTGGCTAACAAGGCTAACATACATACATTGTACCGGTCTGATGGACTAAACTCCCGAGCAACTACACATAAATCCCGTTCCATGTCCAACAATCATTATACACTTACATTACAGCTGTACCGAGTAATTACCAACTAACGCCGATACATTTTCGGTCTTACTACACCTATAATACATCCACAATTCTCATGACTACCACATACAAACACTACCCCGTCCTACTCTCGAACGGCTTCCAGTTCCTTGTACCTGAAAAGTATGGGAGCCCCCAGAGGAGGTCAGCACCTTTGCTGGTATGGTAATCCCGCAGCCCGCATGCTACCGGGCCACGCACAACTATTTGTCGTCTTAGCATGCGATTGATTTATTTCAAACATGCACAAACTCACACACATATCATGCTTATAAGCAAACATCCATTAATAGAATACAGACACAAGGTTAGCACACTCAACATAACAACCTACTTCACTTTATAACATACACAACTTAATTTCACTCTTCTTAGAGTACATGAACTTCACTTAGGGAGTGTCGGGGTGATATAAGCCCGAGCACAACATACATACATTTTCTTTACTTGAGTGGCGGCCTCATATAGGACCGTACACAACTACACAATTTCCCCTAGCTCCAATAGTGATGAGTTAGGTAAGCCTTGGTTAAGCTTGTGGGTGGTTGTAATTCAAGAAGGAAGAACAACCGTAACATAACAAAGAGGGAGTCGAAGCGAGCTTAAGCTTCAACACCCTACCAACATTATACATAATTTCCCTCCTAGCCCGATGTGGAGGTCGGGTAGGTAAGCTTTGGCTAAGCTAGTGGGAGGTCGAAATCCAATGAAGGAAAACAACCCTAACATAACAGGATGGGAGTTAATTCACATTTATATTTAACTCCCAAACAACACGCGCGACCGGGACACACCGGATTCCTCTCCATACATAACATATACTTATTAGTTAGAGGTTCCCTTATGGAACTTATCACATACATACATCACATAGTGTTACTAACTCGGTTAGACACATAAGGGAAATCATATCCCATTTCAACAACACGGATAACAGTATCCAACATCAACCACATATTAACAAGTCACATACATCACGCATAGTCACAACATACAATAACGCATGGATAGCCGTAGTTAGAACGTTCCCATGGGTTGGGACGTTTATTCCGAATACCGATCTCTTATGTGAACCTAAGGTCGGTTAACTATTATTTAACACATAACTAAGGTTAAGCGGTATCGGAATTAGTTACGCCACAATAATGAATTACTGTAAACTCATTTCATGCTTTATCTTGCAAGGTGGCAAACACACAGAAAAACACATTGGCATACAAGCCGGTGTAATCCGGTAGGACACAGGTTGCAAGAAAACCATACCTGTCACCGAAGGTGCACTCTAACGTGCTGACACATGTTCCTTGCAAATCTTTGAACAACTGGTAACATTATAACTATTTTTAATTAACATCGGGGTAACATAATTATTTAACGACTAATGCGCCCTTGATTAACCCCGTTCGGTAGTTTTATAACTTTACGTTTTTATTACAACTTTTCACCACTCATTTACCATTATAACTTACTTAACATGTCCTTAACAACTTTATAACATCATTACTTATCAATCCCCATCATTGGGTATCATTTCCTACCCTTAAACACAATTTTTTTGCTCAAAATTACCCTATGTCCGAACTTGTGTCCGAGCTTCCGAAGTTCGGACGCAAGTCGAGACTCAATTGGGTGAAAACTGTCGAATGTCCAACTTGTGTCCGAGCTTTGAAGTTCGGACACAAGCCGAGGCAAAAACCAAGGAAAATTTTAACCTGTCCGAACTTGTGTCCGAGCTTCCAAGTTCGGACACAAGTCGAGGCCAAAACTGAAGAAAAATTTACAGACGTCCGAACTTGTGTCCGGACATCTAAGGTCGGACACAAGTCGAGACTAAATAGCTTGGGAAAATTTTCGAGTGTCCGAATTTCCAAGTTCGGACGGAAGTTCGGACACAACTGAAACTCGGAAAATTTTATAAAACGACGGGGCATGTCCGAACTTCCAAGTCCGGACGGAAGTTCGGACGTGCCCAAAAACTTAGTTAAAAGAGGTGTTTTCATTCCAGAATTGCTCCTCTACTAAACCCACATCACTTCTTGAAATCCCAAGTCATCTAGCACCATTATACTATATTCTTTGCACTCACTAACTCCATTATTCATCCACCATTACCGAGCCAATACTTCCCTCTATTCAACATTAAACATTCCCCTTGGAAGGTCTAAGTTCTCTCATCCATCAACCATCGTCCAACACTCATTTTCTACAAGAATTTTGCCATAACCTCCCATGAACTTACACACATTCATCCTCATCAATTATCCTCAAAACACAATATAAACACGACCTCAAAACATTTGGCTCTTAAGGCCCTCAACTCAACATTAATTCACAAACCACTTCTAACATCAGTTAAACACATTACAACACAGATTTTAATCCACCATTTGGGTTCATTAATTTGTTTACCCATCCCAAACACTTAAAACAATTATAACAAGGTTTAAGGTAGTTTTCTTACCTTAATTTCACAAGTTTCCTCAATTCTCCTCTTGGAGGGTATGGAGTTTCCAAACTCCATCCCAACATCCAAGAACACAAAAACATACTTAATTAATCATCTAACCCCTTGGAATATCTCAATTTATTAAAAGGGCTAGAACACAAGTTAGGGTTTACCTTTTCGAAGTTTTTAAGAGGGATCCTCACCCTTGAATCAAGAAGGAAATCACTCCACCATTGAAGGGTCAATTTGGAGCTCAAGAACAAGAAGAAAAAACAAGGTATCAAAATGGTGAAAAATTGATTACACCAAGAGATGAAGGAAAAACGAGTTTTTCTTGGGAATCTTTACCTTTGAAGGAAGGGGAGACTACAAGCTTCTCATTGGTGCCATTTTCTCTTCAAATGGGGAAAACCCATGGAGGTCAACTTCATCCTTTTGAAATTTCGAAAAGAGAGGATGATAGAGGAAGATGAGAGGAAGAAGAATATGTGATTTGTTTTTGATTTGGAGCTCAAATGGAGCTTGGGCATGGCATTGAAGTTGAAGAAGCCATGGGAGAAAGGGAGAAAAATCGGTGGCTTGGAGAGGAAGAGGGAGCCGGCTGGGAAGAAAGAGAGGAAGAGAGAGAGGGAAAAAGAAAATAAAGGAGGAGAGAGATGGTGAGGGGTATTTGTGCCCTTTGTTATTTTGGCTCTCTCTTGACTTAATTAAC
Organism: Limonium bicolor; assembly: GCA_023374045.1. NCBI lineage: Eukaryota > Viridiplantae > Streptophyta > Magnoliopsida > Caryophyllales > Plumbaginaceae > Limonium > Limonium bicolor. The sequence continues at coordinate 56,023,426 of CM041780.1, forward strand.
TAGTTAACTAGTCATGTGTGAGTGAGCTGTTTACATAATTAAAACCGGCCCACTAGCGTATACATGCTGGAGCGTTTTTCGTTTTTTAACAAAAAACGCTAGTTTATTTACCCGTTTAGCACTATTCACTATCCGGGACCGTTTTCCAGAATTTTCTCATTCGTTTAATTTTAAGGGCTATTAAACTCCCATTAATGTTTAATTATAGTTACAAAATCGACTATGATTTATACGGGGCATTTAACTGTTTAAGTCGCGTTTTCGGGTTTTCTCGAAAAACGCGCTCTAAGACTCCGTGAGCGTTTAAACGCATTGTTTGGATCCGTTTCCTTCCGGGATTTTTCCCACACGTTCCTAATGTGTAATTAAGGTATAAAAATATATTTATAGCCCTAATGAAGGTTATGTACCTCCTAAAATAATTAAATACGTATTTTCACGTTTTGTGATTTTTACGCATTTCCTTTTTCTTTTTGGTTTTCATTTCTTCACCAATGATCTTAAGGACTTAATTAGCCTTAGAAAATTATAATTACATAATTAATTAACGCATTAAGGTTTGGGGTATTTCACTCTTGTTCTTCCTTGTTTGGAAATCGGCAAGAGGACTTGGTTACTTGTCAATGTTCTAATCAATACACAAGTAAAGCCAATGAGCATTCAAGCTTCATGCTTAAACTCATTTACAAACCCTATGTTATATATTGTCTTAAAACACAACAATGAATGTTTTACCTTGGAATTGGAAGAGAGTTTGACTAAGTAGCAAGAGAGGATTCCACCAAGCCCTTTGAACATTAGAATGAAGCTAGACCAAGGCAAAAGAAAACACCATTACAAGGTGTATTTTCGGTCACATATAAAACAAGAGGAATTGAAGTTTTTCTTTGAGTTTCCTTCCCTTGAAGCTAAGGAGAACAATGAGATGTAAAAAGATGAGTTCAAGCTCCTTCCATGGTGATTCCTCTTGGCACCGAATTGAAGGTTTTGGAGATTTGAAAAGACAAGATTGTAGAGCTTGCCTAAACTAAGAGAATGGTGGTCTTGGAATTATTTTTGGAGCATGGAGCTTGGAGATATGGACAATCAAAGAAGAAGTTGATGTTGTTGCTGTAGCAAAACCGAAATGGATAAGAGAGGGAATGAAGAAGACGGCGGGAATGAGAAGGAAAGAAGAGAATGAAGAAGGAAGCTCACTTTAACAAGATATTTACTTATAAAGTAAATAGTATTTTACTTTATCATTTATCCTTCCTTTAATAAACTAACAAGGGTGAAGACTCGCCACTTGAAACATCGTTCCCCCTCTTGTACATTGACTGGTTTTTTTGTCTTTTTTGACCATTTAATTGACTTATAACTTAAACTAGCACTATTTAGCACTATTCACAAATTAAGGCACATATTTGTGAAATTTTTTATTTCCCACTGATTTAGGCTTCCTAATGTGATACTAAGTAGTACATATGTTTAAAGAGTAATGATGGACATTTAGCCACTCAAAACCCATTTCCAAGACAATTTTTCAAAAATGTGCTTTAAAGCTCCTTAAAGCACATTTTGTGTTTTAACTTGTTTTCAAGCTTGGTTTTCTTTAGTAACTGATTTAATATGTTCCTTAACATATAAATAAGGTCTTGGTAAGCTTATTAGGTCTTAACCAAACTTATCCCAAGCTTAGAGCACATTTTCGCCCATATTGGCTTTAAGGTATTATTTGTGTTTTGTTTGGTTTAATTGTCTACCAAAGTTTCCTGAGGACTTAACTAGCCTTATTAAATCATAATTGAAAGTTATAAAGTCTCGGTAGGCTCTTTGGGTCCTAACCAAGTTCACTCCAAGCTTAGAGCATGTTTTTGCTCAAATTGTGTCTTAGTGCTTTATTGTGTTTTTACTATGGTTTAAATTGTTCACTAATGTTTCTCAGGCACTTTTTAGCCTTACTATACTATCATTTAATGTTTAAACAATTATCAAGGTTTGGGGTATTCCATTCCCGAACTTAATCAAGGGAAAGTCCATCCACTGTTGTATTTGGTATGAACTCAATCCATTCCCTTGGGTTATCTGATTTCCGTCTGGTTGTTCAAAAGAACTTACCTACCGTGTGGCACTGGGGCCGGTAGGTCCTCTGGTTTGGGTTAAAAGAAGGTTAGAAATAAATATGAGTTTGAAAGAAATTTTGGTTTAAAGAGGGTTTGAAATGAATCTGTGTTTGAAAGAAAAATTCTCATGGTATTACAATGTCTTCTTGTCCTAAAAGAGTCTAGCTTCTAGCTGACTGGTGTATTCCCAATTACAAAGGTTAGGCTGTTAAGCCCTTCCATGGTTATGATGATCTCCTTTAACTTCATGTTACCTTACTAAGTACTTCGTAGTTGTTAAAAATTTTCCGAACAGCCCCGTTCTAGTAGCACTTGCCATGGAAAGTGCGCCATGTTAACTGGCTATCTGCTGAACACTTACCGGTTGCGGTATTGTTCTTACCCGCACCGTAATCAGTGGCCTTGTTGGCTCTTACTTTGATACTCTACTTCGGTAATTAATCTTCTGCACAACTCTTCATTGGTCTTGACAAGATAATCATCAACTAGGGCATTTCCCATTCTTGGAGACCCCTTTTTACCTAGTGTTGTATCTTCTTCGTAGCCTGTTCCACGCCTTTGTCGTGGTTACTAAGACTCGTCTCTTGTTTGGGTACTACGTTGTAGTTCCTTAGTCGGTTGGTATACCGTTTGTGACATTATTTAATAATCGTGGTCCCGTAGACACGCGTCTTGGGTTCCATTACTTCACTTCTTGCCTGTTGCACGGTTGGTGCATTGCAAGCTGGTTGTTCTCGACAGCTCGGCATGTCGACCTAGGTTGCCGGAAATTCCATTCTCCTATGCATAGGATTTTTTGATTCTCCGCTATTTAGGGCGGTTAACATCGTTCAGATGGAAACCGTCTCCGGGATTCCCACTTTTTGGAATCTACCGTATGACAGTTCTCTGTACTTACAGGGATGCTTAATAACACCAGATCGGGTTTTCCGAGTAAGAGAGGACTTCCATCTCTCTGGCTGAAATACCCCGGATCTAAAAATGGCGATTAAATTACTCTAATATTATTAAAGGCCTAATGGTGCCTAAGAGTATTGGTAAAGAAAATAAAACCAAAAGAAAAGAGAAAACGCTTGAAAAGCGAAAAACGCTAAAATGCGCGTTAAATGAGTATAAGAGATATATGATCTCGAGAGGGTCCGAGATGGATTCCTAAGGCTTAGTTAGGCCTAATAAGTATACGGGAATGATTCCCGAAGAAAACGGATCCAAATAATGGATTAAAACGCTAACGAGTTTTAAAGCACGTTTTTCGAGGAAACCCAAAAACGTGACTTTAAGTGGTCAAATGGACCCGTAAAAATTATAGTTGATTATATAACTATAATTAAGTATTAATGGAAGTTTAATAACCATTAAAAATAAAGAAACGAGAAAAATCCGAAAAACGGGCCCGGTGAGTGAATAGTGCCGAACCGGGTAAAATAACAAGCGTTTTCTGTAAGAAAACGAAAAACGCTCCAGCATGTAAGTATACAGTGGGGCCGATTTTATTGGCTTAATTAGCCTTCCCCCTCTCTAATATAGTTAGTAAATAAAGAAGGAAGAAAAGAAAAACAAAAGCAAAAAGTAAATAGTACAAACCCACTTAATCTCTCTCTTGCTCCTCATTCTTTCTCTCACGATTTCTTTTCCCACTTCCCACCTGAGCTCTCTTCTTCCTCTCTGAAGCTCCATGGCGATTTGCAAGAGCCACCATCAGCTCTCTTCTTCTTCTTCTTCTACAAGGTCCAAATCAACACCAAATTGCAAAATAATTTCACCATTGGATTCCTCTCAACTTGGGGAACATTTCCCTCCCTTCAAAATCCAAAAAGCTCACACTTGACCTCCATGTAAAAATCTGGAAATTGAAGGTTGAAGGTGCCGTTTGGTTCTAAAACCACTCCTTGGTTCCTTAAGGTAAGAAGCAAGTTCAAAATCTCCATTGTCTAGCTTCCTTTGATTTTTGGAAAATTCCAACGTGAGTTCCTTCTCCATCCTTGCTTCAGCCGGTTTCACTTGCCTTTGTGGAGTGCTGGAACTTCACCCTTTTGATTGCCAAGCTATCCTTTTGGGTGTTCTAAGGTAATGCCTAAGCTAAGCTTTGAAAACTAGCTCTTGAAAATTCTAGGGTTAGTGAGGATGTGTGAATTAACTAGCTTATTGTGTATGGCATGGGAATGTGATTGTAGTAGCAATCTAAACCCATTGGTGGGTGTGGAAACAAGAAGAGAAGGAAAGAACAAGAGAAGGAAGAAGAAGGGAAGAGAAAACAGAAAACTAACAAGGTATTGAACTTACCTTGAGTTGGTTTTGTCTATGTAAAACACATTTTTTGAACATAAGTAATGACCTTGAATTAGAGTAGTAATGATGCTACAATATTGTTAGTTGAGTGTGAATGTTTAATGTGGTTTAAGTGTGCAAACAAGCCTAGGAAACTAAGCTAGGCATATGTGTGAACCATGGGAATTTGGTGTGATTATTAATGCCTAAACCAAACAGGTGTGAGAAGTGTTGTGAGCTGTTTTAGTGTGGTGATAATGCTTAGGAAAGCAAGTAAGTGCTGTCAAAATTAACCTAGGAGTGACTAGGTAAGTATGGAGATTTTAATTGGGTTAGTAGACTATCTTTGGGATGCTAGTTTAAAGAGAGGAGAGATATGCAAAAATCTGTAGCAAGGGAGTTGTTTGAGTGCTTTTTGAAGGTTAGAAAACAATGAGGATTTAAGGTTTAAGATTGAGGCATGAACCTAGATGTGGGTTGTGCATTGTCTTGGAGGTTTTGAAATGGTTAAATTAAGTGGGAACAGCATGCAAAGTGTCAAGAGAGGTTAGAAAATGCACAAGTGTGCATTAGTGCAAAAGGGAGAATGCAAAATGTGTGAATTTGAGCAAGAGTTTGAGTAAGGTTTGAGCCTATGATTTGAAGAGTTTTAGAGCATGTTTTAAGGTGATTAAACATGTGGAAAACTTGTGGAAAGTTTATGAAAGATTAAGGGTGGTTAAGGATTGATTTGGAGTGGAAAAATCAAGTTTGGAGCAGGTTTTAGCAGGGTCCGGGACTTGGTCCTTGGACAAAGTCCCGGACCACACTAAATTAAGGTCGAGAGTGCAAGTACTGCTTTGGTCCGGGACTATACTCCAGGACAAGGTCCCGGACCATATAATTTCACCCGAGAGTTTAGTTTGCAATTGGTCCGGGACTTAGGGTAAGGACCAAGTCCCGGACCACCCCCAGAAACCTACAGAGTGTTTTAAAGGTTGTAATGATGGGGGTTTGAATGTTAATGATGTTATAAGATGTTAAGGCCTTGTTTGGTGACATGTAAAGGCCCTAGGAAGTGTAAGAAAGTGTTAGAAGTGTTGAGAAGTGAGAACTCAAATTAACAAGTGAAACCGAGATAACGGGATAACGGGGTAACTACGGGAGTAACATTTTATTATGTTCCGTATGATTAGTATTAATAATAATGTTGAAACATTATCAGAGAATCGTGCGTGACCCGAGCTGGTGAGATGACACGGTAAAAGTAAAAACCCCGGTGAAAGGTATGATTTTCTCATGCCCCGTATGCTAACCGAGTTACTCTGATTTGTGTGTTTGTGTGCCGGCTTAATCAAGATAAAGCATGAAAATAATCCCTTGTTTGATTATGTATGCTTGTTGTATGTTGAATGAACTAACATACTTGTATGCCGGTGTGGTCTAACATAGATAGACCGACTCATAGTGAGTACGTTGGCTAAGATCTGTAGAACGGATCGATGGTAGATAACGAAATGTGCAAACACACAAAGCTATCGATTAAAGTATAACGATAACACAAACATATGAACTCCCTAAAATGCGAGGAGATGTACGGGTTGAGTATATACCCGATAACGGTTAGAGAACCTTATTGAAACAATCCACGAAATAAATATGAGTGGAGAGATAAATGACCTCCATCGAGAGGATTGAAGTTAGTCCAATAATGTAAACATATAAGAAAGGTAAAAGAGACCTAAGGGACTATGTGACTCCCTTGAGATACGGTCGACCTCTTATATGAGGATTTTACCCGGTATAAGAAAATATCCGAATGTACAAGCATATGATTGTGAGGGTAACACTTAAACCTAAGATTACCCGAATTTAAGTAAAGTTCCCAAAGTCATTAGAAACATCGAGAATGATGCTTCTAGACTAATATACATGATATTATTATAACTCCGAGAGAGGAGTGTATGGGAACGAGAGTAGTCCGAGAGTAGTCGGACCTAAGTAAAAGAGATAGGAACTAAGAGAGAGTTCCGTGAGCTAGTTGAACCTTCCCACCATGCTAGACCCAGAGTAGGGTCGAAACCGGGGAAGTAAGACTATGCTAGAGAGCCATGAGTTTTGGCTTAAGTATGTAATAAGAGTAACAAGCGTGACGTAGGAGACCTGTAGTGTCTCGAGAATCTACAAGAGCTTGAGTATGAATAACCCAAGAGTGTGGGTGAGATAACGAGTATAAATAACCCGAGAGAAAGGGGTGAGTATATGTATGAGTAACCCGAGAGAACGGGTAAGTATAAGAATGAGTAGCCCAAGAGAATGGGTGTGTATACGAATAGTAACCCGAGAGAACGGGTATAGAATAAGTAACCCGAGAGAGGGTGAGGTATTGAATAAGTAAACAAGGCATAGTGAGGAATAACCCTCAATGCCTAAGAGTAACCAGTTACCACTAACAACATTGTTATGTTAGTTAGGAATCGTGTTCCGTGATTGGATGTAGATTCCTTGTGTGATATACATATATATTGTATTGCCATGATGCATGTTGTTTGATTAAAATGAACTCCATGTATATCCGACCCAAAGTAGTCGGCGTACCGCGGTTAGCACGCGGTATATGCGAATTTCATGCGCAGCGTAAGCTGACCCCCTAGGGGGAACGTTTTTAGTGTGCAGGTACTTGAAGCTTACCACCGTTCGAGAGAGTACGGGGACAGTTATGAAGCGTGGGTAGTTAGATCGTAATTACTTATGCATTGAAATGAGGTGTTCCGAGTATGTTATCGGCATCCGTATATTGTAGACTCGGTATAGTAAAGAAGTGAAAAGAGTATTGTATTTGTATGAAGTACTCGGTTGATCCATTCATCAGACCGTTACGGTATGTAAGAAAGGCCTGGTTAGCCACATGGGTGGCTAACGGCGTTGTTTCACCCCCTCGTTGTAATTAGAGTTCCCTGCGTGAGTAGGAGTAATTAGTAACAGTTTAAGAGGTAATGACGAGATTAACGGTTGGGGTGTTACAAAAATGGTATCAGAGCGAAGTATCGCTCTGATGACTGGAAATACCGAGCTTAGGAAATACCGAGTTAGGAAATAGAGACTTAGGGCTAAGGGTTGAGTGGTAGCGTGAGAGATGCGCTAGATAGGAACTTCCAGTATGATCTGGATACCTACAATACCAGACCCGCCCTCCACAACCCCCGCATTAAAAGCTTGGGAAAGAACGCCAGAGAGATGGGAAACCCAATCTGGCAGTTAATAAATATCTCAATATGAACCAGAACCTGTCATGCGGTAAGTCCCGAGAACCGGAAAGCCCGGAGACGGATCCCGCTGGAATGACAATAACCGCACATAATGGCGAGAGATCGAGAAATCCTAATCCAAGGAGACCGAAATCTGTGGCAACTTGGGGCGACATGCTTAGCAGTCGCGAGAACCTAGCTGGCCGAGCAACAGCAAAAAGAAAGCACCAACCGTGCAACAAGGCGGACTCAATGATAATAACAAAAACCGGGACACATGTCTACGGACCGCCATAGTTAACTAATACCATCCATGGTATACATATTGACTGAGAATCTAGTCAAAGGTAGATGCACCCACCCTGCCACACCCAAGAGGTTGCAATACTTAACTGATACAGCTTAGACAGCTACGAGCATAACTACGGGATATACCCGAATAGGACTACAAAAGTAGTACCTAAATAAGCTAAACCTCGGTAACCACAGTAAAGACGTGGGAACGAGCAACGAGGTAAAGCATAGAATTAAAGTAATTAAGGAACTCCGAGAGTGGAGGAGCACCTAAATGAATGACAGTCATGTCAAGAGGAATGAGAAGCAGCTCCAAGGAGCAGTTATCCAACTAGGGGATCAAGGAAGAGCCAACGAGGCTACCAAATACAATGTGAACAATACCGTGACCGGTATGAGTTAACCCAAAAACCGCCAGTACCGCGCACTTGCCACGGCAAGTGCAGTAATAGCGGGACCAATAAGAAAAGCTTTGACAAGCTATCAGTACTTAGCAAAGTACCAGAATGGCGAATGAAGCCAATATAGCAACTCGAACCTTAAGAATTCTGAAATGAAACCTTGAAAAGGCCTAACAGCCTAGTCACTGTATAAAGAACATACCGGCCAGCAAGAAGCTGGACTGGATAAGAATCAGCCGGCATTGAAATGCCATGAAGAGCTTATTTTTAAAACCCGAATTTTCTTTCAAACATGAAATTTTCCAAAAACCCCCGAATTTTTAAACCAAACCAGAGAATCACGGTAAGTCATTATAGGACCATATAAGAGAGTTGGCAACAGAATACTTCACTTAGGCGTGACCGACACTACAAGTGTACACAAATGAGACATGGAACGACCGCACTCCAAAGGAGCTTGCGGGCCTGACAGACCAATTATGAGTTAGTTGGGTAAGTGGTAACGTATCAATAAGATACTCCATGTATGTATACAAGTAGAGTACGGAACACGGGAAGTAGCCCACTCCATACTACGGACGAAAGAGCCAATTCAAACCGAGACAGTTGGACACCTCGAATGATCGAAGAACACAAAGAAGCTTACTAAGCTAAAGGAGTCAAGAATCCAGTAGGATGATGGAGCTAAGAACATAACGTTAAGAAGTGCGAGAAGCACAGAGTATTAAGCACAGACATTGGATATGTCTCCGGAAATACTTAATAACTGGAATATATACCAGTGTAAGCAATAAGATGAATGCCTTAATTGATCATATCAATGTTAGATAAACGGGATAGAATTCCCACAGTATATCTCACTAAGAGAATAACGACCTAATTAAGTAGGTAAAGGAAAAGTATTAATACTCTACCCAATAACGGGAGACATTACAACCCTAAACGGGATAGTTTGAATTAGACATAGCCGCAAGGCGAAGTCACAACTGAACATAACCATGAGTACAAGCCAGATGTAATGGCATTACTCAGTAACACCCAGGAGCAATCCGAAAAGGGTGCCGGAGTCAACGGTAGTTGAACGAAACATCGTGTTGAGAACACAAGTGTTTAAGTAAACACGCGGGTAGAACCCGAAGGGATCCCTCGTAACATGGGATACCCTAAAATGCTAGAGGGCATGACTTAGTATCAAAATACTTTAAGGGTCTTCCATGTTTGGTAGCGTGATGAAACTACCATATCAAAACCCAGTAATACCTCCAAACCATTTAATGGTATACGGAGAAGCGGAAACCTGTATAAACAGCCCGCATGGAGCATGGCGAAGCAATGTGGCTTATAAGCCGGTAAACTAACTGCAACTTGTAGATCTAAACGTTCTAAACCTATGCATAGAGGCATAAGAGGAACAGTGGAGAACGAACCACTACCTTAAGTGGGGGATACCACTTGTTATTATGGGGCCTATGGAGCGGCATTTGCGTGAATCCTCCAGAGAAAGGCTACCACCTAAGTATGTAATGTGAAACCGCTAGAGCGGTGTAGTAAAACTTGAGCATGTGTATATTGCCAATGAGTATATGAACTATAGTAGTGTGTAAAGAGGAACCTTGATGGCAGTACAAAGGAAACCGATAGAGTAATCGGATGAGTAGTGAACACTGTATGTGTACAGTATGAACTGCAGAGTAAGCAGTGCGCAAGCGCGCAGAGAGATTTAAAGAATAGCGTATATTGTTGAGCCAAGTGAATGGCAAGCCATCGTGTAAATGGCGAGAACACCTGAGCGGAAGCTAAAGTAGTAGCGGATGCCATGGAAATGAGAAAGAATATGGTACACAGCAAGCAACCATTGTAAGAGTATAGCCAGTTCATGATATGAAGTTGATGAGAAAATGTGGTAAGGAGACATAATCATTCCTATCCCATGAGAGATTTACTGCCAAGGGTTTACGCTTCTGCACTCTGTATGACTGAGTGTTTTGGTATTGCACTTGTGCGGTGATGATCGAGTGGGAGAGCCAGGAATTGAGAAATGTCGACGAAGTCTGTTGAGTGAGAATCTAGAGAGATAACCGTGCGGCCATTGGCCAAAGATGCACAAAGAACGTGGGTAGTAACCCACAGGGCCCAGGATCGATATGTGGAAAAAATACAGAGTAGTATGAATGAAGAACTCTGGTACAGAACCAAGAAACAAACATAATCCATGAGCCACTATAAAACGAGGAAGCACTACATGCTAAGTAGTAGCTTGACCTCAACCGACAACAAGTCGGGAAAAAAATAAGTGAATAATCACAAAGGTATACAGTGTTATACGAAGTAGATTCCCAGAGAACTGGTGAGACAATCTAAAATTCATCGAATTCGCATACGGTAAGAGATACCAAGCGACGATTGAAATACATTGAGAATACCAAAGAGCGAATTAAGCTCTAGTTATCAGGTCACGCAGCAGAAGCTTGTGGACCATGATTCAGGGTTAAGTATACCTATGTCATAAACCCATTGAAGCCTTAGAGGCTAGAACCGAACCCGGTTATGAGTTAATTAACTGTACTGAAGCTTAAACACTTCATAATACTCGAATTTATGAACCAATGTTCAGTGATAACATATGGTTGGTTACGCGGGCGTAACCCCTTTTAAGGGGGGTAGGGCGAGAAACCGCTTAGAGTATGTTTTACGTATTGGTGCGTAAACTACTATGTGCATAGCACGAAAGAAATTATTTTGATGATTGGAACTCATGTTACGTAAACATGTCTACCCATTCATCGTGTAAGTATGAGTATTGTGCATGAGAGATGCAAGTAATGAGAATGTAATATATATGAAAAGAGGAGTAGAGAAACTCCTGGGGAATGAGAATCCCTATAGTATATGTCTAGTGAGATTAGACATGAGTTATGATGAGTATGAATCGGCATGAAACCGATGTGTAACCTAAGAGGGGGTGAGTTCCCTAGGTGATTTTATTTGAGAATGATAGATGGAGTGAGTTCCATCCTTTGGAGTTGTATGTTATGTGTTTTAAATTGAGCAACAATTTGAGTAAATGAAGCCATAAGTATGGAATACCTAGGTAAAGTAGTGAAGCAATGAGAATGACAAATGACCTAAGTACCAGGAACTAGAGATTAATTGAAACGAATTGTTTCGTGAATATGACTAGAAAGAGTAAAAGATAGAAAACGAAAATGTTTGACTATCTGATTGTTTGAAACTGACGTGGGAGGTGGAACTTGATCTGCTAGCGATCAAGGGAAACCGAACACAAATTGGGGTGGAGGGATAGTTCAACACTGATGCTGATCACATCAGGGTTGGATGATTCTTGAAGCTCCCTATAAGTGGTCACAAGTAATCACGCTAAGAAAAGATACAACTACCATGAACCGGATTTGGAGTTGTGTGATGTTTTAAAAAGAATTTTCAAACAGATTTTGGAAAAAGAATTTTCTTCAAGTATGAAGATGGAAATGAAAACTGGTTTTGAAACCGCTATCACCCGCCGATGGCTACGGCCTTAAGTCTTGATGACCGTAGAACGTGGGCGTGTACTAGTTTTGAAACCATTGCACCGTACGTGCGGCGGTCCTAAGTGACCGGTTGGTGGCGGTGTCAGTGTGTGATTTTTCCAAAGGCAGCGGGACGGGGAGAGTACCCTGAGAATGTTCCTGTGTTGAGTGAGTCAACCAGAGTGCCTGAGGATATGTATATGTGTAACGTTTTGATCAGAACCGAGGGACTGTGGGCCAGAGAGATAAGTGCCCATTTGTCATGAAACGGCCGTGAACCAGAAAGAGTATGTGTTCAACGTGACCGGTACCTGAGGGATCAGTAGTAGATTACTCGATATGGATTCGAGGACTGTAGTGCCTTCTTGTCTTCGGACCGATTCCATGGAGAGAGTAAAAGAGTATTTTTGATTGCTATACATGCTGTGATTTGTGTGTAGTATGTTTAGTATGTAATGTGACTGACTTGTGGAGTCTGTAAGGTTATACATGTATTATAACCTTGGCATAGCGTGCCCATGAGAGTAACCATTTAGATTCACCAACTTGAGGACAAAGTTCCTAAGGGGGTAGATTGAAATACCCCGGATCTAAAATGGTGGCGATTAAATTACTCTAATATGATTATTAAAGGCCTAATGGTGCCTTAAGAGTATTGGTAAAGAAAATAAACCAAAAGAAAAAGAAACGCTTGAAAAGCGAAAAACGCTAAATGCGCGTTAAATGAGTATAAGAGATATATGATCTCGAGAGGGTCCGAGATGGATTCCTAAGGCTTAGTTAGGCCTAATAAGTAATACGGGAATGATTCCCAAAGAAACGGATCCAAATAATGGATTAAAACGCTACAAGTTTTAAAGCACGTTTTTCGAGGAAACCCAAAAACGTGACTTTAAGTGGTCAAATGGACCCGTAAAAATTATAGTTGATTATATAACTATAATTAAGTATTAATGGAAGTTTATAACCATTAAAAATAAAGAAACGAAAAATCCGAAAAACGGGCCCGGTGATGAATAGTGCCGAACCGGGTAAAATAACAGCGTTTGCTGTAGAGAAAACGAAAAACGCTCCAGCATGTAAGTATACAGTGGGGCCGATTTTATTGGCTTAATTAGCCTTCCCCCTCTCTAATATAGTTAGTAAATAAAGAAGGAAGAAAAGAAAAACAAAAGCAAAAAGTAAATAGTACAAACCCACTTAATCTCTCTCTTGCTCCTCATTCTTTCTCTCACGATTTCTTTTCCCACTTCCCCCTGAGCTCTCTTCTTCCTCTCTGAAGCTCCATGGCGATTTGCAAGAGCCACCATCAGCTCTCTTCTTCTTCTTCTTCTACAAGGTCCAAATCAACACCCAAATTGCAAAATAATTTCACCATTGGATTCCTCTCAACTTGGGGAACATTTCCCTCCCTTCAAAATCCAAAAGCTCACACTTGACCTCCATGTAAAAATCTGGAAATTGAAGGTTGAAGGTGCCGTTTGGTTCTAAAACCACTCCCTTGGTTCCTTAAGGTAAGAAGCAAGTTCAAAATCTCCATTGTCTAGCTTCCTTTGATTTTTGGAAAATTCCACGTGAGTTCCTTCTCCATCCTTGCTTCAGCCGGTTTCACTTGCCTTTGTGGAGTGCTGGAACTTCACCCTTTTGATTGCCAAGCTATCCTTTTGGGTGTTCTAAGGTAATGCCTAAGCTAAGCTTTGAAAACTAGCTCTTGAAAATTCTAGGGTTAGTGAGGATGTGTGAATTAACTAGCTTATTGGTATGGCATGGGAATGTGATTGTAGTAGCAATCTAAACCCTTGGTGGGTGTGGAAACAAGAAGAGAAGGAAAGAACAAGAGAAGGAAGAAGAAGGGAAGAGAAAACAGAAAACTAACAAGGTATTGAACTTACCTTGTGTTTGGTTTTGTCTATGTAAAACACATTTTTTTGAACATAAGTAATGACCTTGAATTAGAGTAGTAATGATGCTACAATATTGTTAGTTGAGTGTGAATGTTTAATGTGGTTTAAGTGTGCAAACAAGCCTAGGAAACTAAGCTAGGCATATGTGTGAACCATGGGAATTTGGTGTGATTATTAATGCCTAAACCAAACAGGTGTGAGAAGTGTTGTGAGCTGTTTTAGTGTGGTGATAATGCTTAGGAAAGCAAGTAAGTGCTGTCAAAATTAACCTAGGAGTGACTAGGTAAGTATGGAGATTTTAATTGGTTTAGTAGACTATCTTTGGGATGCTAGTTTAAAGAGAGGAGAGATATGCAAAAATCTGTAGCAAGGGAGTTGTTTGAGTGCTTTTTGAAGGTTAGAAAAACATGAGGATTTAAGGTTTAAGATGGAGGCATGAACCTAGATGTGGGTTGTGCATTGTCTTGGAGGTTTTGAAATGGTTAAATTAAGTGGGAACAGCATGCAAAGTGTCAAGAGAGGGTTAGAAAATGCACAAGTGTGCATTAGTGCAAAAGGGAGAATGCAAATGTGTGAATTTGAGCAAAATTTGAGTAAGGTTTGAGCCTATGATTTGAAGAGTTTTAGAGCATGTTTTAAGGTGATTAAACATGTGGAAAACTTGTGAAAGTTTATGAAAATTAGGGTGGTTAAAGGATTGATTTGGAGTGAAAAATCAAGTTTAGAGCAGGTTTTAGCAGGGTCCGGGACTTGGTCCTTGGACAAAGTCCCGGACCACATCTAAATTAAGGTCGAGAGTGCAAGTACTGCTTTGGTCCGGGACTATACTCCAGGACAAGGTCCCGGACCATATATATTTCACCCGAGAGTTTAGTTTGCAATTGATCCGGACTTAGGGTAAGTACCAAGTCCCGGACCACCCCCAGAAACCTACAGAGAGTGTTTTAAAGGTTGTAAATGATGGGGGTTTGAATGTTAATGATGTTATAAGATGTTAAGGCCTTGTTTGGTAACATGTAAAGGCCCTAAGAAGTGTAAGAAAGTGTTAGAAGTGTTTGAGAAGTGAGAACTCAAATTAACAAGAGTGAAACCGAGATACGGGATAACGGGGTAGTACGGGAGTAGCATTTTATTATGTACCGTATGAGCTTAGTATTAATAATAATGTTTTGAAACATTATCAGAGAATCGTGCGTGACCCGAGCATGGTGAGATGAACGGTAAAAGTAAAAACCCCGGTGAAAGGTATGATTTTCTCATGCCCCTATGCTAACCGAGTTACTCTGATTTGTGTGTTGTGTGCCGGCTTAATCAAGACTAAAGCATGAAAATAATCCCTTGTTTGATTATGTATGTCTTGTTGTTTTGAATGAACTAACATACTTGTATGCCGGTGTGGTCTAACATAGAGTAAAGACCGACTCATAGTGAGTAACGTTCGGCTAGAGATCTGTAGAACGATCGATGTGTATGATAACGAAAATGTGCAAACACACAAGCTATCGATTAAAGTATAACGATAACACAAACATATGAACTCCCTAAAATGCGAGGAGATGTACGGGTTGAGTATATACCCGATAACGGTTAGAGAACCTCATTGAAACAATCCACGAAATAAATATGAGTGGAGAGATAAATGACCTCCGTCGAGAGGATTGAAGTTAGTCCAATAATGTAAACATATAAGAAAGGTAAAAGACCTAAGGGACTATGTGACTCCCTTGAGATACGGTCGACCTCTTATATGAGGATTTTACCCGGTAAAAAAATATCCGAATGTACAAGCATATGATTGTGAGGGTACACTTAAACCTAAGATTACCCGAATTTAAGTAAAGTTCCCAAAGTCATTAGAACATCGAGAATGATGCTTCTAGACTAATATACATGATATTATATATCCGAGAGAGGTGTATGGGAACGAGAGTAGTCCGAGAGTAGTCGGACCTAAGTAAAAGATAGGAACTAAGAGAGAGTTCCGTGAGCTAGTTGAACCTTCCCACCATGCTAGACCCAGAGTAGGGTCGAAACCGGGGAAGTAAGACTATGCTAGAGAGCCATGAGTTTTTGGCTTAAGTATGAATAAGAGTAACAAGCGTGATGTAGGAGACCTGTAGTGTCTCGAGAATCTACAAGAGCTTGAGTATGAATAACCCAAGAGTGTGGGTGAGATAACGAGTATAAATAACCCGAGAGAAAGGGGTGAGTATATGTATGAGTAACCCGAGAGAACGGGTAAGTATAAGAATGAGTAGCCCAAGAGAATGGGTGTGTATACGAATGAGTAACCCGAGAGAACGGGTAAGTATAAGAATAAGTAACCCGAGAGAGAGGGTGAGGTATTGAATAAGTAAACAAGGCATAGTGAGGAATATCCCTCAATGCCTAAGAGTAACCAGTTACCACTAACAACATTGTTATGTTAGTTAGGAATCGTGTTCCGTGATTGGATGTAGATTCCTTGTGTATACATATATTTGTATTGCCATGATGCATGTTGTTTGATTAAATGAACTCCATGTATATCCGACCCAAAGTAGTCGCGTACCGCGGTTAGCACGCGGTATATGCGAATTTCATGCGCAGCGTAAGCTGACCCCCTAGGGGAACGTTTTTAGTGTGCAGGTACTTGAAGCTGACCACCGTTCGAGAGATAGGACGGGGACAGTTATGAAGCGTGGGTAGTTAGATCGTAATTACTTATGCATTGAAATGAGGTGTAAGTCCGAGTATGTTATCGGCATCCGTATATTGTAGACTCGGTATAGTAAAGAAGTGAAAAGAGTATTGTATTTGTATGAAGTACTCGGTTGATCCAGTTCAAGACCGTTACGGTATGTAAGAAGGCCTGGTTAGCCACATGGGTGGCTAACGGCGTTGTTTCACCCCTCGTTGTAATTAGAGTTCCGCGCGTGAGTAGGAGTAATTAGTAACAGTTTAAGAGGTAATGACGAGATTAACGGTTGGGGGGGTGTTACACTGGCGTTTCTTTCCCAAGTTATAAAACAGGGATTGTGGAGGGCGGGAAGGATATTGTAGGTTTCCAGTACACACTGGTAATTCCTAACTAGCGTATCTCCCACACTATCACTCAACCCTTAACCCAAAGTATTAAACTCCTAACTCGGTACTACCTAAGCTCGGTATTTCCAGTCATCAGAGCGATACTTCACTCTGATACCACTTTTTGTAACACCCCAACTACAACAATACACTTGACAACCATTTGTAACGGAAAACATAACTCATCACAATACTTAACTCATTGGTGTTACACGCTGTTAACCACCCACGTGGCTAACAAGGCTCATACATATACATTGTATCGGTCTGATGGACCAGATTCCCAAGCAACTACACATTACAATCTCTTTCCATTTCAAACAATCATTACACATGTACATTCCAACGGTACCGAGTATTTACAAACTAATATCGACAACAATTTCGGTCTTACTACACTTACAATACATAAGTAATTAAATGAACTACCCATGCGCAAACAACTACCCCGTCCTACTCTCGAACGGCTTCCAGCTCCATGTACCTGAAAAGGAAAGAAAGGGTGGCCCCCAAGGGGCTCAGCACCTTTGCTGGTATGGTAATCGTGCAGCCCGCATACTACCGGGCCATGCACAACTAATTGTCGTCTAAGCATGTGGTTGAATATATTTAAATCATGCATAAAATACTATTAACACGTAACACACATCCAATCAATAGGATCCAAACAACTCAATCAACACATCAACACTTGTTAGATCACATTATTGCGTACTTTAATCCCGTGAGGGTTTCTACCTTAATGGAGCTAACCCCTTATTAGACGACACTTACCCATTTAATCGGGTTATACTTAACTCTTCATATTATAACGTGGGGATTGATACCCGTGATCAACATACTCAACATAACAACACATATCACAAATTACCGAACATATAACAAAACTCGGGGGGAGTCATGTGAGGGCTCGTACCCGAAGATGAGAGTTAATTATCTCTTCGGAGCTTAGGGAATCTTTTTATTCCCATGTTAAGTGCAAACGGTAAAAATGATATAATAAATACTAAGAAATAATCCTAGAAAATAATAAATCAAAAGACCGTTGGGTTGCAAAAATCCCGATCGCAGTAGTATAGTAATTAAAAGCGACCTTGGTATCAATCCGCGGGACTTGAGGAAAATAAGTCTAGCCCTGGACAATTGGTAATTAAAAAGGGGGGGGGGGGAAGGTTGTTTTTATTTTGTAAATAAAAGACAGCAAAAATTTAAATAACAGGTAAGAAATTAAATAACAGATAAATGAAAGTGAGTGAATATATGGAAGAGAGGACTCTGGGTTCAGGTTGTTTTTATCCTAGATAGATTTAGCTATTTCTACAGTTTAATTAAATATTCGGATTGATTAATTCTAGTTCATTAAAATTTACCTAACAGAACAGCCACTTCTAATTCCAGAACTGACAAACACGTAAAGGTGAATTAATTAAAAATAATTAATTAATTACCTGAGGAAAAATCTAATCTATCCAATTGATTTTTCACAGGTTCCCAGATTAATATGAACTTCCTATTATTCACCGATCAATTTATAATAGGATTCGTAATGAAACTTTATTAATTCATGATATTAATAAAGAAACGGAAATAAAATGCTTTAATCTGAGACAATCCCAATTATTTAATTAAATAACTGTAGAAAATATTAAGCTAAAACATCTCTAGTTACAAACAACCATCACCCAGAGAAATTCCTACTTAGCCAGACATATTTAAAAAGAAGACAGAAATAATAAATAGAGAATTCATCTAAAAGAATTTAGAAAACACCCGTGTATTTTTTTTCTACTCCTGGAATTAAAGTCTGCCAGCTGGAAGAATTATTATGACAAAATAAGGGAATTGTGTAATTTATGAAAGTTTGTGTGGTTGAAAGTGGAATTAATGGGAGTTGTGTGGTGGAAAAAAAATAAAATGGAAAAGAAGTGAGAATGGGTACGTGAGACGGAATTGAAGAAATGAAGAATGAGTGTGAGTGGTCGTGGGGTAGTGGTGTGGCGATTTTGCAGAGGAAAAAAATAGAGCAGATGGATGATTAGCTGATGCCGAATAGAGTACAGATCGTGGTGTATTTATAGGATAAAAGAGGGGAAAAAGACAGAGAGTAGGTAATAAAATATATGTCTAGGTCGGTACCTAAATTAGGCACCAGAATTATCACGCCTGCAAAACAAAAGTCTGCAAAAGCAGACTCCTTGCTTTTTTCTTTCCAACTTGTTTGCACGTGTGCAGACTACATTTTTTTTTATATAATGAAACAAAGGTCTGGGCATGCAGACTTTGATTTCTATTTTTTTTAACAAATCGGCGCCCACTTCCGATTTTGATTTTAAATTTTTTTTCTTTTTTTTTATTTTTATGATCACGCGTTGCTGCTGATCATTTGATTTTGATTTTTTATTTTTGATATTTTTTATTTTATTTTGAAAGAACTAAAAATATTAATATCGGATTAACTTCGACAGCACCTAGATTCTTCGTTTGAGCTCCGATTTGTTTCCAGTTTGCGGCGTTAGAAAGCTTGTGAGAAGAACTATGCATTTTCACTATCATTTCCTGATTTAATCATATAAATTGGCATCAGTTCTTGACCAAAGTAAGAGTCATGAAAAAACATAGGATAAGTGTGAGAAAGTGCGTAAAAAGTTACACAAAATAAGGATTTAGCTCCTATAAAACTACATCAATTTCACACTTATCATTAAGCTCGTTACATAATAATTTATTGTTCTACTTAGAGAACATATACTTACTTAAGATGTCTCGGATATAACATAGTTCCGAACACACCGTACACACTTACTTACTTAGATATTTCGGTCTTAATATAGAACCGTTCACACTATACACATATCCCTCTAGCCCCGAACAATAATCGAGGTAGGTAAGCTTTGGTTAAGCTTACCGGTGATTGTAATCCAAGAAGGAAAAACCACCATAACATAACAAGGAGGAAGGTAAAGCATATATGGATACCCACTCCTAAACAACGCGTGACCGGAACGACCGGATTCCTCACCCCCCATTAATATATATATAGTTAAGAGTTCCGTTATGGAACCTATCACATCCATACTCCATATGGTGTTACAACTTGATTAGACACAAGGGAGGTAAATACACTCACACACAATGACAATACACAACTAACACACGGATAGCCGTAGTTAGAACGTCCCCGTAGGTTGGGTCGTTAAATCCGTATACCGATCTCTTATGTGATCTTAGAGTCGGTTAGCTACGGTTTAACACATATTTGAGGTTAAACGGTATCGGAACTAAATACGCCGCATAAATGAATTACTGTAAACTCATTCCATGATTATTCTTGCAAGGTGGTAAACACACAGAAAAACAAGTTGGCATACAAGCCGGTGTAATCCAGTAGAACACAGGTTGCAAGAAAACCATACCTGTCACCAAGGTCGACTCTATTGTGTCCTCTTATGTTCCTCGAATAATTCTCGAACAACTGGTAACATTACAATTGCTTTCATTAACATCGGGGCAATATGATTGTTTAACATCTAATGCCCATAATTAACCCCGTTAACTAGTTAAATAACTTCACATTTTTAACTTGTTTTACTTTCACATTTACTACAACTTTTCACCCACTTAATTGTCATTATAACTCACCTAACATGTCTTAAACAACCATATAACATCATTACCTATCAATCCCCATCATTACATGTCATTTAATAACCTTAACATTTAAATCATCTTACTTAACTTAATCTCTTAAGTCCTTATATAATTATCTTTCTAATCATCAATACCCTCTTAAAGGCATACCACTAATAGTCTAATACCTCTTAACATTCTTAAAATTTAATTTTTTTTAAGGTCCGACCGACCTTGCAAGGTAGGTCGCAAGGTAGGTCGAAGTCAGAAAGTTTCGTGGATGGTATTCTGGGCCCGACCTACCTTGCCAAGGTCGGTCCTAAGGTAGGTCGAAACCAGAAACTTGTTTTAAAGTGCTTATTTCACTCCAAATTCACCCCAATCCTTTCCTAAGCATCATACATGTTTTCCCACATGTTTTAACATCTTTTTGGCACACTAAAACCCTCTCTAATCATCCCACAAACTCCTTAAACATTTACTCAAACTTTTACTAAATCCTTAACAGTTACAACATTATCTCTACACTTGTAACTTGTAATTTTGCCCAAGACTTCCACTAACCAAAGTGTTTTTCCCCCACAAGATAACCACTCCTAAAGCATCATTTTGCATCACACTCATCCCCTTTACACACACACACACTCCTCAAGTCTTTCCCACAAATTCATAATTAAACCTTCACAAGGCATTACACTTCCATTGTTCACCAAACTTTGCACAAGATTAAACCACACTCTTACCATAACTTTGGTATACCACAAATCAATTTTTTAGCCTCTAAATGTCCACGAACAATGCCTAAGTCATTCTAATTCTTATGAACACTAAAATTCATTTGTTTTCACCAATTTAACACTTAACACTTCCTAGTACAACCTAGGTCACAATACTTCACCAAAACACTTTAAACTCTTGTTTTCCCAACTAAATTTTGCCATAGCTTCTCTTGTATCACCTTACACCAAAACACATAGTTTTTCACTTTTAAACAATCCAAGAACACTCAATCCCTTAATACACATTCCTACACAAAAACACATGGTTTTTCATCCTTCAACCATCAAAGACATTCATCTTCACAAGAAATGTTCTTTACAAACAACTAAACCTTTAAACTACACTACATCACAATATAGTGCATAAACTTAAATGGCTTGGCACTTGGTGAAATACCCCAAATTTAATTGACATTATAAACCATTATTTAATGAAAAATAATCCAAATATAAGCCATTTCACATACGCATGCAAATACATGCATGAAAAACTTACGTAAAAGTAGTCGTTTCACCATAAACGCTAAAACGCCTTAGAAGCATACGATTAAGCATGACCTTGTATGACCTTCTAAAACTCAAACCAAATGGTCATACCCTTCATTATATGACTATACAAACATAGTCCCTAGGCTATATTTAGTCAAAAACGTAAAACGCTCGGGAGTGCTCACGCACGCCCCTTAAAGCACAAAAAGCCCGGAGAGGTGCCGAGACGGCACAAACTCCTATATAATTCATTCTTAGAGTTCCTAACATCATTAATAATCATTATAAAGAGAACCCAGGATCTAGTTTCTCTAAATTCAACAAAATCCTCGGGGAAATTTGTTAACGCTCCTTTTTGCCCCGGAAGTGTCCCGATAGCCCGGGAATTATGTCATGAGTTGATGTAACCCCATATAACTCAATGTAACACCTTAATATATCATTATTTACTATAAAAAATGTTTATAAACACTTGGAACTCATAGAGACAACTTATTTTCCAAAATATGCTTAGAGCACAAAAATGCACCTTCGGGTGTCATTAAAACGCGTTTTACGCAATTACCTTGTAGTTTTTGACATGCCACGAATTATGAATCTTAAATGGGGATGAATTGACCCTCTAAATCAATTAAAGGCAGTGTCAAACAAGGAGCTCTATAGGGGGCGATTTTCTACCTAAAAACTAGTATAAAATTTACATTTAAAACTTATAAAAGACATAAGACATGGTGACTCACCTTCCCATGTGCTATAATACTTAAAGAAAGAAGAATATAAGCCGCATTTGACCTCCATGCTGTCGAAATCCTGCCAGAAAACAAGGCCATGTTAGCTTGACAAAAGCAAAAATAATTAAAGCAAAAAGTAGATCTAGATTCTACTTTTTGATTTGTTAAATGAAAGTGACCATCCCATGCTTGTCTATGGCTCTTAGCTGCCCATTGAGAGGCTCCAATTAGGCCTAAAAATCGGCCACCTACAAGAGAAGAAGAAGACAAGTTTAACATTGAAAAATCAAACCTTACCTAACTTACCTTGTCCTTTAGCTTCCATAATTTCTTCCACCTTGCCTTGTCTTGTAACATGGCCGAAAGCATCCTTGTTTGGAGGGTTTATGGAGCCTAAAAAAACAGAAGATGAACAATAAACAAAGACATGACCTAACATGCCAATTATGGGTCCAAATTAAACAAATCAAAATCTTCCAATTCTAGCTTAAGTTATACGGTTGCAACCTCATTTCCTTCCTCCCTTGCAACCGGTTGGTAAGTCTCCTCTCTTCTTCTTTCATCTTCTACCTTTGAAGCTCTTAAGTCCATTAATGGAGATTTATCTTCTATCTTCATCTTTAAGGTAATTTCCTAGCATTTCTTATCAAGTCTTGAAGTAAAACTCTTCCTTGCACAACTACAAGGTTTCGGCATCAACCTATACTCCAAGGAGATTTTCTAAATCAACATTAACCCAAGGAGCATCTCAAGGTTACCTTAAGGTATTTTTCATGCTTGAAAATCCTTAAAGCACATTTTTATGTGTAACCGAATTCTACTTCTTCTAAGGCTCTTTTCTTCTTCATTTTCATGAAGGAAAGTTTGTTCTTCATCCATCTTAGGTGTGCCGAAATTCTAAGAAGAAAAGCTTAAGGTAAATCCTTGGAAAACTACTTACAAATCTACTTAAGATCTTTGTTAAAGATCTAACTCCTAAACTCCTTCACCTCTTGCATAAAAACCGAAGTGGAGCATCAAATTCCTTAGGATAAAGCTTGGGAATTCAAGAAGAGTTCAAGCACTTAACCATCCTTTATTAAGAGTAAGTTTACTAAACCAATCTTTATGTTTTAAGCTTGGTTATGCTTTTAAAAATTGTACAAAAATTATGTACACCTTCTTAGGAGTCTAAAATCGAAACCATATGGTAACATATACCAAAAATATAATCTATAACATATATGGAAAATATTTACCTTAAGACACATTTTTGTGTTACAAAATTTACCTATGTTAAATACATATACATACCGAATTGTCAAGGGCAAATATGCTCTATTTTGAGCTAAAAATTAATCTATGACATTACAATAATTTTTACTTGAGTTATATGACTCATAGGAATTTATGTATAATTATTTTGACATATAAATCTACTTTTATGTACTATATGGTAACTTATAGATTATGGCCGAATGGTCTTGGTGAAGAATAGGTTTTAATGAGATACTTATGCATATAAACTTATATTTTAAAGTTTGGTGAGTAAAAAATATTTTATTAGTGCTTAAATGGCTAATTAATTAAGTTATGTGGCTAAATTGTAAATTTTACAAAGTTTGGTGTATATATAATAAAAGCCGAGAGTTATGGGTCTCTTTGGAGTAATTATGATATAATATAAGGTTAGGAATTAAGTTTATGAATTTTAGTTAATTTAAACAAGTGTTAATATAACAATTTATAAAGTTTTGGGCTATTATGTAATTTATAAAAGTTATTATGAAAATTGGGAGTTTAATATGGGGCAAATCCATAATTAAGAGAATTGTAAAGTACACTTCTGAAATTTATAGGAATTAAATATTTAAACTATAGATTATAAGTTATTAAATAACTATTATAAAGTTTTGGGGTGAAAATGTAAATAAAGGAATGTTTATGTTAAAGCCGAATTTTTTGGGGTTAGATTTGTAATTTAAGAAATTATATATATATATTCGGCAATTAAAGGGAATTAAAATTAAAACTATAGTTTATAAGACATTATGTAAAGGTTATAATATTTTAAGGTTAAATTGTAATTATAGGAAAGATTATGTTAAAGCCGAAAGTTTGAGGGGCTAACTTGTAATTTTCGAAAAGTTATAATATTCAAAAGTTATGTACCAAAATATTAATGGTAGTTTTGTAATATAATTAAATAAGGAATTAAAACTATATAATATAATTAGATTAGAGTTTAAATGTAAAGTTTATGAATCATTATAATTGTTTTGTAAATAACTGAAATATAAGGGTAAGAATTTAGATTTGAATAAATATAGGTCCTAGGTGGATATTTGGAGGAATAAAAAAATAATAATAAGAAGAATTTTGATTTAAAGGATTATGGAATTAAAACTATGGCTTATATAGATATAGGAATTTAAAGGTAACCAATAAATATTATTTATGGTTAAAAGGGGAATAATAAAAACTATAAGAATAGTATGTCCATGTATGGCATATAAATATAGTTGAGAAATTATAAAGGTATTACGTCATCTAGACAATTAAAAACATGTAATAAAAATAGTACATGAATAAATATATACATATATGTACATTAAAGGATTTATAAATAAATCAAGAAGGAATAACGAAATAAGTTATACATTGAATCATAAGGTAATTAAAAGAAATTACCACACAATATAAGCTATTCATTAAGACTGTATAAATTGGAATATAAACACCTTAATTATCAATGAGGTTAAGAAGTTAAGGAAACTATCTAAGTATGAAGAAGTAAACCTCACATGAAATAACAAATGTGAAATTGTTGAATGATCCAATAAAATTATTATACAAGGGTAACATAAATTAACCCTCTCAGTTAATCCTAATATAGGACAATACTTGACCAGACGTTGACCAGGATATATTCAACTGCAATCTACGGTGAACGGTATGGGATTCTTGTAACCTGTTTGCTACCGGATTACACCGCCTTGTGTGCTATCTGTTGTTTGAAATAACGACCAAGATAATTAATGTAAAATGTTGTATTACTCTTGTGCACTGTTGTGTTATTTTATATGCATGAATGAAACTAACTACAACGTGTATGTCCCACACATACGACACTACATTACCAGTGGATTAAATACCTACGCTTTATTATACCGAGAACTTGTACTCAAGCTTCTCACTAACTTCACTTTATAACAGACGTCGTTATCCTAAACGTGATAACTGACAATACACATTGTGTTCTTGATTAACGTCCTTGTATGTCACCTAACAATACTATACTACGAGAACGAGGAGCCCAGTTGGATCTGGCCATGCATGCTACAGGAGTTGTACCTGTCTCAGGTCGTCTCATATTCAATTTACGTCGCGACGGGAGTTTTGGGTGCACTCTATGTCCACTCACCGGCTGCGTACCGGAACATCTCAAGTTGGGAGGAAGACTTTATTTCTCTCGAGGGTACGATACCCACCTCCAGGAGTTAACTACGTTATCTTCTGAGGGACTCATTACCCACCTCTTTTAACAAGGTCACTATACCTTCACTATATTGACATACTCTTATACACCTGTCAGTCCCACTGTGTAAACTCAACAACTTTTAAAAGATTACAGATCATCTAACTCGACCTACTGAAGTCTTGTTGTATGTGACATTGTTGTCCTTGTATGGATACTTGTGATTATCATGTTATGCTTGTTTACAGCTTTATAAAAATGAACTGCATGTATTCGACCAAGTAGTTGGTGTGTCCCAGTAGTCGATGGGCTGCACGTTTTCCATACTAGCATTGTTTGCTGAGCCCCTTTCGGGGCACCCCCGTTTTTCAGGTACCTGAAGTTGAAGAGTTTGCCACACCGAGTGTAGGTGGGGTAGATCAAGCTGTGGGAGTTTATTACTAGTTATTTGTTTTACTTAATTATTTTACCTTTGAGTTTGATTCCTAGTATCTTGGATTGTATTCGTATTCAGACCGTGACTTTGGAGATTTGTATTTGGAGTTGGCCTTGTTAGTCACAAGGGTGGCTAACGGCATTGTAATACCGCCCGGTTATTTTAATTTATTCCGCTACAGTTTAAGTTTATTTGGGAGCGATCGTCGTTCAGGTTATTAGATTTCGGGTTGGGGTGTTACAAAAAGTGGTATCAGAGCGTAGTTACGCTCTGGATACAAGAATACACCAAGATTAGGATTTCTACAGCTTTAGGTTATGGGTTGAGAGATAGTATAGAAAAGAGTTTAAATTAGTTTTTACTTAGGTTACTATCCAAGACCAAGATTGTGACCATAGTATCTAATATCCATCAACATCCTGCAGATGTCAGGAAGAGGTGGACGCCGCGGACATACAACAGAGGAGTTGCCGTCAGGCTGGCTGATATTACCACTTTGATAGCTCAAGCATTTGCTTAAGCGGGAGTTGCGCAGCAGCAACCTCCACCACCACCACCCAGAGAGAAGGATTGGGTGAAGAGTTTGGCTGATCTCAGGCCAACTACATTCAAGGGACAGATTGACCCTGCACACTTGGAGACTTATATCATGGAGATGGAAACAGCATTTGAGACACTCGCTGTCCCAGCTAGGGACAAGGTAAGGCTCGCTGCCTTTTACTTGAAGGATGCAGCAAGGGATTGGTGGAATATGGTAAAAGCCGACCACATGGACGATCCATCTTTCACTTGGGGAGCCTACACCGCACTCCTTAGGGGCAAGTACTACCCGGCCCACACCAGGATGGTGAAGACTAGAGAGTTTGACGCGCTGGAACAGGCTGGAAAGATGACCGTGGATGAATACTATGCGAAGTTTACTTCACTACTCCGACTACTACCTAGATTAGGATACTCGGACCAGGTTTTGGTCGACCGGTTCTATGGGGGACTGAGTCCTCGGCTCCAATTTGGTATGGGACCAGTCATTCCCACCACCTTACAGGTAAAACAGGAAAAATATAAACCAGTTGGAATTTTATTACCTACTATACTCCGTCATGGGAGATTTGGAAACTGATACCTTGAGATTTCAGGAATGTTACCACGCTGCCTCCGTTGTGGAGATCACATACAAGAGAAGGGATGCTTTGAGCTCCCAAAAGAGAAAGGACGGGCCTGGCAGCGATGATGCCAAGCAAGGAAACCCCAACAGAAGGAACAAACCCTTTCAAAAAGGCCAGGGGTCCTATCAAGGAAAGGGGAACCAGACTACTGGGAACCCCCAGCCAGTGACCCACGGAGCAGTAAAGCCACAGAAAACCTACCCATCTAAGGGTAGGCACTATAACCAAGCAGTTAAATTTGAAACTTATATGATTACTTCAGTACCGTTGAAATATGTAACTGACCTTGATTGTATTAGGTTTTGGACAAGGCTCAAATATGGGCCAAAGGTTTGTCCGCCACTTCAACTGTAGACAATGTGGAAAGGATCACCCCGGCGTGGACTGCCAAGGGGAGAAAGTCCAATGCCGCCACTGTCAGATATGGGGACACCGTGCCTTCGAATGCATTAAAAACCCGGAGAGCAGGAACTACCTCCCAGGAGCAAAGGCAAACACCGGCCATAAGAGTGGAGCCAGCGATACTCGCCATCCACCAACAAACCAAGCTCAAGGAGCTAAGGGCAAAGGCCTAGCATCGGGACCCGCCCTGCATGTCATGGACCGCTCAGATGAAGCTAGTACCTCAACCAACCCAGGTATTTCTAAACCCATACGAACATGTCATTGAGCAGTGAATGTTGTGAATGAGTACTTGCATGCCTTAAGTGCCTAATTGAGTAGGAAAGAACTAATGAGACTCACTAGTAGAATTTTAAACCACGTAGGAAGCTATAAGATATGCTTTCCTATCCCCTCACCGCCCTCCCTGGAAGAAAACATTATCAAAGCACAAGAACCAGCGAACGAACAATGTAAGGTTATCCAACCAGGGTTAATACTACTCAAAGGATACCTAACACCGGAAACACAAATTGCAATCATCAGAAGATGTCAAGAGCTGGGAGCAGGACCAGGAGGTTTCTACACTCCCGAATTTCCAGGAGGATCAAAAATGAAGCTGAAAATAATGTGCTTAGGAAAGGACTGGAATCCTTACTCCAAGACCTACCAGGATACAAGAAATGGAGATGGAGCGCAAGTACCAAAAATCCCAGAAGAATTTTTAGAAATTGTGGAACAAGCAGTTAATACAGCTCAACAGCTAGAAGAAGATCCAGTTCCCAATCTAAGGGCTGATCTATGTATCATCAACTTCTATGAAGAAGGAGGCCGCTTAGGACTATACCAGGACAAGGATGAAACACAAGGGTCCCTCAATCAGGGGATACCAGTATTGTCTTTGTCAATTGGAGATGACGTAGAGTTCTTATATGGTGAGTAGAAGCATGTGGACCTTGCGAAGAAAATCTTATTGAAGTCAGGAGATGTTTTAATAATGGGTGGAAAGTCAAGATTGCTATACCATGGAATTAAAAGGATTAAAATGAACTCAGAACCTTCGACAGTGATAAACGCCACCCACATGAAACCAGGAAGATTAAGTTTGACTTTTAGAAAATACTAGCATTGTAATTGTCTTTAGACACCTGAAAGGAGATCATCTCATCAATGAAGCATTATTGTTATGAAAAGTGAATGTCTTTAGACCTCCATCATATGTCAAAGTACTTACCCAGATTCTGTTGTTAGGTTGTGCTAAGGAGACGGAAGGTGCCTTAAGTATACTTACTGAGGAGAGGCCAGCAAGGGCGGTACGATCCTCACTGGTACCTTTCCTGTCAATGGAGTGGCTGCATCAGTACTGTTCAACTCCGGAGCCTCACATACTTTCGTTTCGCCTTCGCTTGCGGGGAAGTTGGGGCTAGACGCTGTAGAGTTACCTGATTTTAAGTGGCACTCCCGTCTAAGGAGAAGGTCAGTTGCACTCGTCTTTACAGAGGAGCCACTATCCGTATTAAGGAGGAGGAATTTCCCATTGACCTAATTGAGTTCAGAGGTCTAGGATTCGACGTCATAGCCGGGATGGACTGGTTGGGGCGGCATAGAGGCCGCATCGTTTGTGCAGTACACAGACTGTTACTTAAGAGCCCATCAGGAGTGACAATGTCTTACCACCAGAGCCCTAGAGCACCATCAATAAAAGTAATATCTGCTATGTCCATGTACAAAGAAGTCAGGAAGTAGAAGGAAGTATATTTATGCTATGTTCAGAATGTAGAGCACGACCCAGATTTTGATCCAGATATGCCAGCGGTGTCAGAATTTCCGGATATTTTTCCAAAGGAACTTCCAGGCTTACCGCCAGCAAGAGAGGTAGAATTCTCCATTGAAATACTACCAGGTACCGGTCCCATAGCTAAGGCACCGTACCGTATGACACCAGTAGATATGGCTGAGTTGAAGGAACAGTTGAAGGATTTATTAGACAAGGGATACATACGACCTAGCGTATCGCCTTGGGGAGCACCAGTTCTTTTTGTGAAGAAGAAAGATGGAAGCCTTTGATTATGTATCGATTACAGAGAGCTTAATGCAGTGTCAGTGAAGAAAAAATATCCACTACCACGAATTGACGATTTGTTTGATCAGTTAAGAGGAGCAAAGGTGTTTTCAAAGATCGATTTGAGATCATGGTACCATCAGATACCTATCAGGGAGCAAGACAAGGAAAATACAGCATTCAGAACACGATATGGCCACTATGAGTTTACAGTTATGCCTTTTGGCTTGTCAAACACACCGGCAGTCTTCATGGACCTAATGAACAAATTACTCAGAGAGCAGCTGGGCATGACGGTAGTTGTACTCATCGATGATATCCTAATTTATTTGAAGTCTAAGTAAGAGCATGAGAGTCACCTTCGACTTGTACTCGAGATCTTAAGGGAGAACCAGCTTTATGCTAAGTTCTCCAAGTGTGAGTTTTTGCTAGATCGAGTTTCCTTTCTAGGACATGTTATCTCAGATGCTGGGATCGTAGTGGATCTAGCAAAAATAGAAGCAGTTCGCACCTGGCCCAGACCAAAGACAGTGACTGATATCAGGAGTTTCCTTGGGTTAGCAGGTTACTACAGAAGGTTCGTCAGAGATTTCTCCAAAATAGCAAAACCTATGACAAGTTTAATAAAGAAGGACGCGCCATTCACATGGACTACAGAATGTGAAACCTCATTCCAGTATTTGAAGGATGCCTTGACATCAGCACCAGTGTTGACTATACCTGAGGGCACAGAAGGTTATGAAGTTTACTGTGATGCATCAGGCAGGGGATTAGGGTGTGTACTCATGCAGAATGGGAAAGTAGTCGCCTACGCTTCCCGACAGCTGAAGAAACAAGAGGAGAACTATCCCACACATGACTTGGAACTTGGAGCAATTGTATTTGCATTGAAGATCTGGCGCAACTAGCTGTATGGTGTCCAGATGACCGTATACTCGGATCACAAAAGTTTGAAATATGTATTCACCTAGAAGGAGTTAAACATGAGACAATGAAGATGGGTTGAATTTCTCAAGGATTACGACATCGATTTACAGTACAAAGAAGGAAAAGCTAATGTAGTAGCAGACACATTGAGTCGACGAGCACATTCCTTAAATGCCATTGTGGCTAGCTCGAGTCTTATAGACCACATACGTAGCACAGAGCAGAATGATCAGCGAATGATGGAGATCAGTCAGAAGTTGTCTGATGGTACATTTGAAGGAGGGAAGTATGAGTTCCAACTACACGATGATGGGCTGATCAGATTAAAGGGCAGATTGTGTATTCCCAGGGACAACACAGATATAAAAGACCATATTCTTTAAGAGTCCCACACTTCTTCCACATCTGTCCATCCAGGAGCTTCTAAGATGTACAAGGATCTCGAGAGGTATTTCTGGTGGAGTGGTATGAAGGGCGACGTGACAGAATAAGTGATTCGATGTCTCACTTGTCAGAAAGTGAAATTAGAACATAGACGACCAGGAGGCATGCTACAGTCTATGCCAGTTCCAGAATGGAAGTTTTATGATATCTCTATGGACTTCGTGGTGGGACTACCATCTACGAGAGGAGGACTAAATATGATATGGGTTGTTGTTGATCGATTGACCAAAGTGGCGAGATATATACCGATGAAAGACACTTGGAAGGTGCCAAGGTTGGCAAAATTATTCGAAAAAGAAATTATCAGACATCATGGAGTACCAAAGACTATTGTTTCAGATCGAGATACCAGATTTCTTTCACGATATTGGCGAGCTACTCGCGAAGCACTTGGAACTGAATTGAAGCTTAGCACAGTGTTTCATCCTCAGACGGATGGTCAATCAGAGAGGACTATTCAGACCTTAGAGGACATGCTACGAGCATGTGCCTTGGATTTCTAGGGCAGCTGGATGTTGGGATAAAACTACACTATAATTAAATATAGAATTATAACAAACTAATAGGCAAGTGTACCTATTCGTAGTAGTAAAACAAGTGTCGTATCCACAAGGAGATTGTTCAATTATCCTAGTTTAGGTAGTTATTAAAAACTGTAAAAAGGGGGTTTAGCCGGAGGCAAGCTTGATTTGTTGTTGGATTATTAAAGAAGTAATAAAAACAGTAAAAACAGTTGTGAATTAAGTGGATGGTAAATGTGCTAAGGAAGGTGACATCGCCCAATTATAACTCAGATAATAATTATAATCCTAGTTTACTCTTATTTGTCTGTTAAGAATTTTATCTTGTGGCCTTTCTAAATCATAGATAAGGACAGCTCTTAATTAATTCATTAAACTTCTTACAATCAGAAAAAGTCTAAAATCATTAATTAGCTTTAAGTGAGAATTCTTTTTATAACAGCGATGGATTTTATCTGCTAATCAAGGAGATAATATCTAACGTTTGCCTCTCTTTGTGGTCTATTCTCTAATTTACAAAATCATTGAAATTAGAGAAACCATAAATGAGTAAAAATGATCAGTTCTTAAACATTTAATAATAGAGAGAGACAAAACAAATATTTATAAGCAAACTCGGTATTATAAATATGCTGAGTTATTTTGGGTTAAACACCCATCCTAAGCACAATTATGAGATTACTCAGACATTGACAGAAATAAAAACAGAGTAGAGACTGAAATATTCATTACTCAGGAACTGCCTGCGAATAACGGGTCTGCACTCGCCTGCCTCTTTTCTCTCTTTGTAAAATACTGCTTCTGTTTGAGTACGTACGTGAATGAGGTGAAATGGTAAAAATAAATAAAAGATGGAGAAGTGTGGTGATACGGGAGGAATTAAATGGAAGAGAATGGAGTGTGGAGCTGTTTGTGATTTCTTCAGCCTCTGGACGTACGTGGTGTATTTTGTTTTGCAGTATATGGTGTTGGTTTATATAGAGGATTGAGGCGGCAGATCCGTACATATTAATTGATTGCAGTTGATTGCAGTCTGAGTGCTTCATTTATTGCAGAGGGGACAGAGAGCTGGAGTGATTTAAGGTAGGCGGTGCGGCGGAGTAGATGGATAACAGAATCCATTTGCAGAACGACGCGAGGAAGAAGGAGACAGGCGCGTCTCAGATCTGGAATTTTTTACACGCGTCCGTGGTGTCCTCCTGCTTGTCCGCCTCGTTTGCAGGCGGTTGCCTTCATCACTGAAATTGGTCCGGGACTTGTGCAAGAGTTAGGTCCCGGACCATAATGCAAGCTAATCTTCTCGGTTTTAAAATACATGTGGTCCGGGACTTGGGCAAGGACATAAGTCCCGGACCAAACTAGCAAATCTCTCTGTTGTCGTCTGTCTCTCGTCCGCCTTGACTACCGCTTCAAAACAAGGCGGTTGTCTCTGATTTGTCCGCCTCCCTGTCCGCCTCCATACCATGCGGTTGCAATATGTGTTGACCTATTTTCCTTCCAACTTTGACTGGCTCTAGTTTCTTCGTTTGGACCCCGTTTTCTGAGCCGTTTGTGTCTATGCGTTTGTCTCTTTGTGTACTCTGCTCCTAGCTTGGTTTTCCTCATGTTAAACCAATAATTTTGTGAGATAAACAATAAAACATAAACTAGAGGAAAACCATACGATAAGTGAGAAATGAGCAGAAAAGTGCTGATATAATATATGAAATACACCCATAAATCATGCTCATTTAGACACTTATCACACCCCCACACTTACCTTTTGCTTGTCCTCAAGCAAAACCATGTACCCAAGCAAGTAGGGAATGCTCAATATTAACAAATACTATTATGAAGGGTAGGATAAAAAGTCAATAGTACATGATCTTAAACTTTTTAGAGGAGTGTGATCCATCACCTACTGGTGGCATAGGTGTACTCAGGGCAAAAATAAAAATTAGAGTTTCGGGGTATGATCCGGAGTACTTCAATGCTTCTTGATTTAAGGTGACTTTGAGAACTTTTACCATGGCCAACTTCTCTCAAGAATGGGCATTGAGGAGAAAACAAAAGGAAAAATAGAATTATGCATTTGTTTCACTTTTGCATAAGAGAAGAAGATAATATGTAGTCAAGCCTTTTTTTAAGAACACTCAACTCTCTTTGTTGGTTACCAATGGTGTCTCGAAGTCCCTTATTTATTTTATTTTTTCCTTTTTGACAGAGAAGCACCCCTTAGCAATCCCTAAGAAAGAAGACAGAAAGAACCCCTGAGTAATAAAAATCCATCCATTTCAGATCATTTGGTCACACCGCATAAAAATGCTCCTCAAAAGTAATCAAAATTTTAAAATTTTTGTACATTTTACCATTTATCCCACAATTCATAACAATATTTATTCCTAAAGAGAACAACCCACAATAAGGGTCCACTATTGAATTTGAACAAACGCAAGATAAGCAGAGAGATTAAGCATTTAAGCACAAAATGTCACCGAAAAGGTACACTC
Source organism: Limonium bicolor (assembly GCA_023374045.1). Lineage (NCBI taxonomy): Eukaryota > Viridiplantae > Streptophyta > Magnoliopsida > Caryophyllales > Plumbaginaceae > Limonium > Limonium bicolor. The sequence continues at coordinate 56,057,727 of CM041780.1, forward strand.
CCCCACACTTAATTTGAACAATGTCCTCATTGTTCACCAGAAAAACAAGGGAAAGTTCAGAAGCCTTTTCGGTAAGTAGATAAAATAGAGAGAACACGAAGCTCACGAATATCATTTAAGCATAAACTCTCTGCATATTTTATTTAAATAAAAATAATTAAAGAAACTGGTACTCCCCTGAGATTATTTTGCTGGCTGTATTGGACTTCCCCCACACTTGAGCTTCAGCCTCAAGTAGCGTAGCTTGGTTGCGGTGTAGACATGAAATTGCACCTGCATAACACTAGAAGCAACCATACTATAAACGGGGTTAAAAGTTAGCAAAAATAAAATTGAAAGGGAACTGAAAATTAAAACAGCATAAAAGCATAAAGATAAGTTCGTCCGGGTTGCCTCCCGGAAAGCTGCCCTTCTTTAACGTCTTTGGCTAGACGCTTTGAAGCGTACTCAAATCTGAGTATCATGTAGGTTTATTGTACGAGCATCAACTGTCTCGAGATTACCACCCTGGTAATGCTTTAGTCTAGATCCATTACCATGAAAGTGTGTTTTTTAGAATCCACCAACTCAACGGATCCATACGGGGTGACCTTGGAGACAGTAAATGGTCCAGCCCAATAGGATTTAGTTTACCAGGAAACAACTTCAACCTGGAGTTGTACAACAGAACCAAATCTCCCTCATGAACTCCCTTTAAGGATCATCTTGTCATGCCACTTCTTGGCTTTCTCTTGTAGATTCGTTATTTTCATAGGCATCCTCTCGAAATTCCTCTAATTCAGTGAGCTGGAATTTCCTTTTGTCACCTGCTCTCAGTAAATCAAAGTTGAGGGCTTTCACGGCCCAGAATGATTTGTGCAGTCGACTGGTAAATGACAAGCTTTGCCGAAGACTAGTCGATATGGGGACATGCCGATGGCGTCTTGTAAGCTGTTCTATACGCCCAGAGTGCATCATCCAGCTTCAGGGACCAATCTTTTCGGGAAGAATTAACCGTCTTTTGTAGGATCCACTTCAATTCTCGGTTAGAGACTTCAGCCTGGCCATTCGTTTGAGGGTGATAAGGCAAGGCTACCTTATGTCTCACTCCATATTTGGTCATCAAGGCTGTGAACTGCTTATTGCAGAAGTGGGATCCTTGGTCACTGATGATAGCACGTGGGACTCCAAATCGTGTAAAGATGTTCCTCTTCAAGAACCTGAGTACTACCTTTGCATCATTTGTGGGAGAGGCGATAGCTTCCACCCATTTAGTGACATAGTCGACTGCCACCAAGATGAAAAGGTTTGAACAAGACGAAGGAAAGGGACCCATGAAGTCAATGCCCCACACGTCGAAAGGTTCCCCTCGAGTATGATGTTGAGAGGCATTTCGTGTTTCCTGGAGGTGTTCCCAAGTCTTTGGCATCTCATCGCAGAGGCTACAAAGGAATGACAGTCTTTATGTAAGGTTTTCCAAAAAAACCTGATTGAAGTACCTTAGCCGCTGTTCGAGCTGGCCCATGATGTCCTCCTGCTTCAAGAGAGTGACAATGTCGTAGAATGCTGTGGATTTCATCTGGGGCACACATCTTCTACCATCCCGTCTGCACAAACCTTGAAAAGGAGAGGATCCTCCCAGTAATAATGTTTATCGAAAAGAACTTCTTTTTCTGTTGGTAGGTTAACCCATGTGGTATTACTCCTCGTGCGAGGTAGTTGGCCATGTCAGCGTACCATGGATCACCGGTGTCACCAATCATAAAGACGCACTCATCTGGAAAGAATTCATTGATGGAAGTGCCATCACTTGGTGCCTCTATGCGAGATAGGTGGTCTGCTACTACATTCTGCACTCCTGGCTTGTCTCTGATTTCAATCTCAAATTCCTGTAGTAGGAGTATCCACCGGAGGAGTCGGGGTTTGGCATCTTCTTTGGCAAATAGATACCTCAGAGCGGAGTGATCGGTGTGAATTATGACTTTGCTCCCAAGAGATATGATCGGAATTTATCCAGAGCAAAGACTACTGCTAGAAGTTCCTTCTCAGTAGTTGAATAATTCTTCTGAGCGTCGTTGAGGGTTCTACTTGCATAGTAGATGGTTCTCAAGATCTTCTCCTTCTTTTGGCATAAAGCGGCACCCACGGCATAGTCGCTGGCATCGCACATAATTTCAAACGGAAGGCTCCAATCTGGTGATATCACAATGGGGCGAGATGAGGCATTCTTTAGTGTGTTGAAGGCTTGTAGGCATTTGTCGTAAAGTCGAACTTGACGTCTTTAGCTAGGAGTTCACATAGAGGTTTTGAAATTTTGGAGAAATCCTTGATAAACCTTCTATAGAACCCAGCATGGCCAAGGAAACTCTGATGTCTTTTACCGTCGATGGTGGTGGTAATTTTTCAATAACTTCGACCTTGGCTCTGTCGACTTCAATGCCTTTTGAAGATATTTTATGCCCAAGAACTATTCCTTCTTTAACCATGAAATGGCATTTTTCCCAGTTAAGCACAAGGTTAGTTTCTTCACATCGGGCGAGGATGGCATCCAGATTATTCAGACAGGATTCGAAAGTGGGACCAAAGACAGAGAAGTCGTCCATGAAGACTTCGATGCTCTTCTCAAGATAGTCGCTGAAGATTGCCATCATGCATCTTTGGAATGTTGCTGGGGCATTGCATAGACCAAAAGGCATCCGATTATATGCAAATGTCCCGTACGGGCATGTGAATGTGGTTTTGTCTTGGTCTTCAGAGCAATGGGTATTTGAAAGTATCCTGAATAACCATCCAGGAAGCAGTAGTAATCTTGCCCGGCCAATCTTTCAAGCATCTGATCGATGAAGGTAAGGGAAGTGGTCCTTCCGCGTTGCGCTGTTCAGTTTCCTGTAATCGATGCAGACTCTCCATCCCGTCGTGGTTCTCTGAGGAATTAGATCACCTTTGTCGTTGGGGACCACAGTGAGACCTCCTTTTTTCGGGACCACTTGAACGGGGCTCACCCATTTGCTGTCGGAGATGGAGTAGATTATCCCGGCGTCGAGAAGTTTGAGCACTTCTTTTTCTTTACTACGTCTTTCATGTTGGGATTCAGCCTTCTCTGTGGTTGGACTAAAGGCTTGTAGGTATCTTCCATGTATATGTGATGTGTGCAGAAATGGGGATTGATACCTTTAATGTCCGAAATGGACCAGCCTATTGCCTTCTTGTGGCTCTGAAGGATCTTCACAAGCTGTTCTTCCTGTGTACTTGTTAGGGATGAAGAAATAATAACAGGCAAAGTACAAAAATCAGAAAGATAAACATACTTCAGATGTGATGGCAATTGTTTCAGATCTACGAGAGGGGGTTGTTCAATGGATGGTGGTAACTTCTGAGTGGAGAGCTCTAATGGTTCTGGTGGTGGGTAGCGTGGTTTCTTGTATGATTTTATCTTATCCAGAGCTGCTACCATTTGGATTGTGTCAGGGTATACTAATCGGTTATCACAGATTTCAGACAAGGCATTTTCAAGAGCGTCATTACGGATAATAGCAGATAAATTATCCTGCACAATAGAGTCGACAATATCTATGGAAAAAGTATCTTCTAAATGAGCGGGTTTCTTTATAACCTTGGACATGTCGTATTCTAGAGTTTCGTTATGCAGCCTTAAAATGATTTTTCCTTTTTCAACATCGATTAGTGCTCTTGCAGTTCTCATGAAAGGTCGTCCTAAGATTAAGGGCACCCTAGTGTCTTCTTCCATGTCAATTACAATAAAGTCAGCGGGGAACACAAAGGTTCCTACAGTAACAATCAAATCTTCTATTATTCCTTTTGGGAATACTAAAGATCTATCTGCTAATTGTAATTGAATAGAAGTTGGTTCGCATTTACCAATTTAAGTTTGTTGAAAGTTGAGAGTGGCATTAAATTGATACTAGCTCCTAGATCACATAACCCACTACCACAATCAACATTATCAATTGAACATGGAATAATTGGCAAACCTGGGTCTCCAAGTTTTGGAGGAGACTCTTGAGAAGTACTGCTGACACTTCCTGTGTAAGGTGTACAGTTTCCACTTCCTGCAACGATCTTTTGTTGGTGATGATATCCTTCATGAACTTTGCGTATATTGGCATTTGTTTTAAAGCATCGGCAAAAGGAATATTGATCGTCAGTTTCTTGAAGTGAGATAGAAACTTTCCAAACTGTTCATCTAAATTTTTCTTTCTGATTCTGTTTGGAAAAGGAAGTGGGGGAAGAATTTTTGTGAGAGGGGAAGGAGTAGATTCAGGAGACTCCTTCTCCTTGGAATATTTTTTGTAGGAGGAGGGGCTTCTTCAGCATCTTCTGTTCTTCTCTGAATTTTCTTGAGGTTCATGAGCTTGCTGCTCTTGATTATCAATCATCTCGGGGAAGAGTGAGTGAGGGCCTACCACTTAACGTTACTTACTGCCTTGGCCTGTTCCCTTGGATTTGGATTGGCTGACTAGGGAAGGCACCAGGTGGCCTTTGTGCAAGCTGTTGGCTGATTTGTTCCAACTGTTGGTTGGTTTGTTGTATCTGGGCTTCAACCCTTCTGTTAGTGGCTTCTTGATCCACGAGTCGGTATGTGTCGTAGTCATGAATCCTTTCATTAAGTTCCTGAATTCCTCATTTGGATCAGAAGAGGTTGACGATGGTTGTTGTTGTTGCTGGAAACCTGGAGGGGCACCTTGTGCTCGATAACCTATATTAGAATTTGGTTGGGGTCTGTTCCCCTGATAGGTATTTGAATTGTTGTTCTGCCTCCTTGGTTTTGATCATTATTCTTCCATGAGAAATTCGGGTGATTTCTCCATGGATAGTTGTTGTTGAAGTTGTTGTTGTAGGAATTACCGGGACGGTTTCCTATGAAGTTTGCATCCTCGTACTGTCCTTTACCTTCGCACTGAGGGGTTTCATGAGGACCGGCGCATATGGCACATCCTTCTGTAGGTGGAACTGACGATGAACTTGTAGGTGGGGAAGCTATTGTTTTTACAATTTCGTTTTGTGATGTCGTTAGCTTTTCCACCATCTTTGTAAGGGACGAGATCTGAGCCGATAAATGATCTGTAGGCTCAACATGGAGTAGGCCTGCTGCTCGTGGCGTTCTTCCTTTGGATCTCGTCCACTGTCTCGTATTGCTCGTCATGGTTTCGAGAAGGTCCATTCCTTCTTTAGGAGATTTCATCATGAAACTCCCTCCTGCAGAGGAATTGACAAGTAGTCGGTTCCCATCATCCAGACCGTTGAAGAATGACAGGCAGAGGGATTGATCGTCAAGACCATGGTGAACACTTCATTAGCATATCTTTAAACTGTCCCATGCGTCGTACAACGTTTCTCCCGGCTCCTGACAGAAAGTATTGATTTCACCGATCAATTGCCTCGTTCTACTGGTTGGGTAGTATTTGGCAAGGAATTTTTGGGCCATTTGAAGCCATGTGGTGATTGATCGGGAGGGAAGACTTCGATACCACCTGTTTGCTGAATCCGACAACGAGTGAGGAAAAGTTGTAGACGGATTCTTTCTTTGACGTTGCCGGTTTGACTAAAGGAATTGCAGAAGTCTAGGAAGAGACTCAGATGATTTGGGGCTTCATCTGGGTTCGCTCCACTAAACTTGCCTAGATCCCGGACGGCGGTGATGTAGTGGGTTTTGAAAACCCATCGTCCGGCTTCTTCTGGTGTTAGTTCGGGAGAACTATAGCTGATGCTCTTCCTTCGGTATTCGGTTGGTGGTAGTCAGAGAGAGCACGGTGTTCTGGTTGAATTGCATGGTCCATTTCATTTATAACTTCGTTATTGGCCATGGCTTGGTTTCTCAGGTTTCTTGTGCTTGTAAAAAGTACGCTCGGGTTCGGGGCTCGGACTGATTGGTGGAGAGCCTCGGGTTCGAGTATTTGGCATGCACAGAAGATAACTTGTGGTTTGTGAGAAACTGCAAATTAGTTAGTAAATAAAATAAGAAAGACAGAAATATTGGTTAGGCTGATAAACGTTAGGAGTTAGTATACAGAAATTATAGTTAGTATACTGGAAATGAAATGTTAAGGACAATGGAAATGAAATGTTAAGGACAATGGAAACAATGGAACGAAATGACAAGAAATTTAAGTTAGTAGTTAGAGACAATGGAAAGAAAGGACAATGGAACGAAATGACAATGGAACGAAATGACAATAATATTAAGATGTTAGAGTTAGATGTCCAAAGTCCGAAGTCAAATGTCCAAGTCAGGTCCGAAGTCCGATGTCCAATTCAGATGTCCAAGATTAACAATTTAATAGTATTAACAGATTATTACTATATAGCGAGTGAACTACCAGAAACTAGGGAAATTGATGGAATCAATCTCCCCGGCAACGGCGCCAAAAACTTGTTGGGATAAAACTACACTATATTAATATAGAATTATAACAAACTATTAGGCAAGTGTACCTATTCGTAGTAGTAAAACAAGTGTCGTATCCACAAGGAGATTGTTCAATTATCCTAGTTTAGGTAGTTATAAAAACTGTAAAAGGGGTTTAGCCGGAGGCAAGCTTGATTTGTTGTTGGATTATTAAAGAAATAATAAAAACAGTAAAAACAGTTGTGAATTAAGTGGATGGTAAATGTGCTAAGGAAGGTGAATCGCCCAATTATAACTCAGATAATAATATAATCCTAGTTTGCTCTTATTTGTCTGTTAAGAATTTTATCTTGTGGCCTTTCTAAATCATAGATAAGGACAGCTCTTAATTAATTCATTAAACTTCTTACAATCAGAAAAAGTCTAAAATCATTAATTAGCTTTAAGTGAGAATTCTTTTATAACAGCGATGGATTTTATCTGCTAATCAAGGAGATAATATCTAACGTTTGTCTCTCTTTGTGGTCTATTCTCTAATTTTACAAAATCATTGAAATTAGAGAAACCGTAAATGAGTAAAAATGATCAGTTCTTAAACATTTAATAATAGAGAGAGACAAAACAAATATTTATAAGCAAACTCGGTATTATAAATACGCTGAGTTATTTTGGGTTAAACACCCATCCTAAGCACAATTATGAGATTACTCAGACATTGACAGAAATAAAAACAGAGTAGAGACTGAAATATTCATTACTCAGGAACTGCCTGCGAATAACGGGTCTGCACTCGCCTGCCTCTTTTCTCTCTTTAAATACTGCTTCTGTTTGAGTACGTACGTGAATGAGGTGAAATGGTAAAAATAAATAAAAGATGGAGAAGTGTGGTGATACGGGAGGAATTAAATGGAAGAGAATGGAGTGTGGAGCTGTTTGTGATTTCTTCAGCCTCTGGACGTACGTGGTGTATTTTTTTTTGCAGTATATGGTGTTGGTTTATATAGAGGATTGAGGCGGCAGATCCGTACATATTAATTGATTGCAGTTGATTGCAGTCTGAGTGCTTCATTTATTGCAGAGGGGACAGAGAGCTGGAGTGATTTAAGGTAGGCGGTGCGGCGGAGTAGATGGATAACAGAATCCATTTGCAGAACGACGCGAGGAAGAAGGAGACAGGCGCGTCTCAGATCTGGAATTTTTTACACGCGTCCGTGGTGTCCTCCTGCTTGTCCGCCTCGTTTGCAGGCGGTTGCCTTCATCACTGAAATTGGTCCGGGACTTGTGCAAGAGTTAGGTCCCGGACCATAATGCAAGCTAATCTTCTCGGTTTTAAAATACATGTGGTCCGGGACTTGGGCAAGGACATAAGTCCCGGACCAAACTAGCAAATCTCTCTGTTGTCGTCTGTCTCTCGTCCGCCTTGACTACCGCTTCAAAACAAGGCGGTTGTCTCTGATTTGTCCGCCTCCCTGTCCGCCTCCATACCATGCGGTTGCAATATGTGTTGACCTATTTTCCTTCCAACTTTGACTGGCTCTAGTTTCTTCGTTTGGACCCCGTTTTCTGAGCCGTTTGTGTCTATGCGTTTGTCTCTTTGTGTACTCTGCTCCTAGCTTGGTTTTCCTCATGTTAAACCAATAATTTTGTGAGATAAACAATAAAACATAAACTAGAGGAAAACCATACGATAAGTGAGAAATGAGCAGAAAAGTGCTGATATAATATATGAAATACACCCATAAATCATGCTCATTTAGACACTTATCACTGGATAGATAGGTTACACCTAATCGAGTTTGCGTATAACAACAACTATCACGCCTCTATATAGATGTCACCTTTTCAAGCATTATATGGCAGACCATGCCGTACACCATTGTGCTGGGACGAGTCTAGTGAGACCATCATCATTGGGCCTGAGTACTTAGAGCAAGTTCAGGCAGAAGTACAACAAATCAGAAATAATATGAAAGCGGCACAAGACAGACAGAAATCATATGCTGATGAGAGACGACAAGACCTTGAGTTCGTAGTTGGCGACCGGGTATTTCTACGAGTATCACCGATGAAGGGTGTATTCAGATTTGGACAGAAGGGCAAGCTAAGCCCGAATTTTGTAGGACCCTACGCTATCACAGAGCGGGTGGGCCTTGTGGCATATTGACTTGATTTACCAGCAGATTTGGGCAAAGTACACAACGTTTTTCACGTGTCTCAGCTAAAGAAATACATGCCTCTTCCTTCTCATGTTCTACAACCAGAGATACTATCATTAGAACCAACAATGCGGTACGTGGAAACACCGTAACAAATCATAGATAGAAAAACACGCGAAACTCGAAACAAAACTGTGAGCCTCGTAAAGGTTCTTTGGTCGAACCATGATGTTGAAGAGGCCACATGGGAACTAGAAGCAGATATGCGAGCAAAGTTTCCCTCATTATTTACCGACTAGACACTTTAGTCTAGGGTACGTGGGCGTACCCCTTTTTTAGGGGGGTAGAGCCTTTTTCGTTTGTGAGTTTATTGTGCATTTTGTTGCACTTTTGTGCATTTTTGTGACACTTTGTTCTGTATGTGTTCTTGTGTAACACTGTATTTGAATGTACTTTGTACTTTTACTTGCTGATGTGTAGTACGTTACACTACAATGGAAAGATTATGTGCACTACGCTGCACTATTTGAAGTGAAATGTGATTGTGTGTACTACATTGCACTATATGGTAGGTATATGATATGACCTTCCAAAGTATTCATGTCGTGATTGATGTACACTATGAAATTAGGAATATAGAGACTTGGGACTTGATCCCTAAAAACTAAATTGAGTTGTGGATACTTAACAGAACTTGCTTCCCCCACAACCTTATAAATTTAGATATGAGACTTCGGGGCGAAGTCCTTTTTAAGGGGGTAGATTGAAATACCCCAAATCTAATTAACATTATAATACCATTATTTAATGAAAAATAATCCAAATATAATCCATTTCACGTACGCATGCAAATACAAGCATGAAAACGTTACGTAAAAGTAGTCGTTTCACCATAAACGCTAAAACGCCTTAGAAGCATACGATTAAGCATGACCTTGTATGACCTTCTAAAACTCAAACTAAATGGTCATACCCTCATTATATGACTATACAAACATAGTCCCTAGGCTATATTTAGTCAAAAACGTAAAACGCTCGGGAGTGCTCACGCACGCCCCTTAAAGCATAAAAAGCCCGGAGAGGTGCCGAGGCGGCACGAACACCTATATAATTCATTCCTAACATCATTAATAATCATTCTAAAGAGAAACCACAATCTTGTTTCTCAAAATTCAACCAAATCCTCGGGGAAATTTCTTAATGCTCCTTTTTGCCCCGAGAGTGTCCCGATAGCTCGGGAATTATGTCATGAGTTAATGTAACCCCATATAACTCAATGTAACACCTTAATATATCATTATTGACTATAAAAAATGTTTATAAACACTTGGAACTCATAGAGACAACTTATTTTCCAAAATATCCTTTGAGCACAAAAATGCACCTTCGGGTGTCACTAAAACGCGGTTTACGCAATTACCTTGTAGTTTTTGACACGCCACGAATTATGAATCTTAAATGGGGATTAATTGACCCTCTAAATAAACTAAAGGCAGTGTCAAACAAGGAGATCTATAGGGGCCGATGTTCTACCTAAAAACTAGTATAAAATTTACATTTAAAACTTATAAAAGACATAAGACATGGTGACTCACCTTCCCATGTGCTATAATACTTAAAGACAGAAGAATATAAGCCTCATTTGACCTCCATGCTGTCGAAATCCTGCCAGAAAACAAGGCCATGTTAGCTTGACAAAAGCAAAAATAATTAAAGCAAAAAGTAGATCTAGATTCTACTTTTTGATTTGTTAAATGAAAGTGACCATCCCATGCTTGTCTATGGCTCATAACTGCCCATTGAGAGGCTCCAATTAGGCCTAAAAATCGGCCAACTACAAGAGAAGAAGAAGACAAGTTTAACATTGAAAAATCAAACCTTACCTAACTTACCTTGTCCTTTAGCTTCCATAATTTCTTCCACCTTGCCTTGTCTTGTAACATGGCCGAAAGCATCCTTGTTTGGAGGGTTTATGGAGCATAAAAAAACAGAAGATAAACAATAAACAAAGACATGACCTAACATGCAAATTATAGGTCCAAATTAAACAAATCAAAATCTTCCAATTCAAGCTTAAGTTATACGGTTGCAACCTCATTTCCTTCCTCCCTTTCAACCAGTTGGTAAGTCTCCTCTCTTCTTCTTTCATCTTCTTCCTTTGAAGCTCTTAAGTCCATTAATGGAGATTTAACTTTTATCTTCATCTTTAAGGTAATTTCCTAGCATTTCTTATCAAGTCGTGAAGTAAAACTCTTCCTAGCACAACTACAAGGTTTCGGCATCAACCTATACTCCAAGGAGATTTTCTAAATCTACATTATTCCAAGGAGCATCTTAAGGTTACCTTAAGGTATTTTTCATGCTTGAAAATCCTTAAAGCACATTTTTATGTGTAACCGAATTCTACTTCTTCTAAGGCTCTTTTCTTCTTCATTTTCATGAAGGAAAGTTTGTTCTTCATCTATCTTAGGTGTGCCGAAATTCTAAGAAGTAAAGCTTAAGGTAAATTCTTGGAAAACTACTAACAAATCTACTTAAGATCTTTGTTAAAGATCTAACTCCTAAACTCCTTCACCTCTTGCATAAAAACCGAAGTGGAGCATCAAATTCCTTTGGAGAAAGCTTGGGAATTCAAGAAGAGTTCAAGCACTTAACCATCCTTTATTAAGAGTAAGTTTACTAAGCCAATCTTTATGTTTTAAGCTTTGTTAAGCTTTTAAAAGTTGTACAAAAATTATGTACACCTTCTTAGGAGTCTAAAATCGAAACCATATGGTAACATATACCAAAAATATAATCTATAACATATATGGAAAATATTTACCTTAATACACATTTTTGTGTCACAAAATTTACCTATGTTAAATACATATACATACCGAATTGTCAAGGGCAAATATGCTCTATTTTGAGCTAAAAATCAATCTATGACATTACAATAATTTTTACATGAGTTATATGACTCATAGGAATTTATGTATAATTATTTTGACATATAAATCTACTTTTATGTACTATATGGTAACTTATAGATTATGGCTGAATGGTCTTGGTGAAGAATAGGTTTTAATGAGCTACTTATGCATATAAACTTATATTATAAAGTTTGGTGAGTAAAAAATATTTTATTAGTGCTTAAATGGCTAATTAATTAAGTTATGTGGATAAATTGTAAATTTTACAAAGTTTGGTGTATATATAATAAAAGCCGAGAGTTATGGGTCGCTTTGGAGTAATTATGATATAATATAAGGTTAGGAATTAAGTTTATGAATTTTAGTTAATTTAAACAAGTGTTAAAATAACAATTTATAAAGTTTTGGGCTATTATGTAATTTATAAAAGTTATTATGAAAATTGGGAGTTTAATATGGGGCGAATCCATAATTAAGCGAATTGTAAAGTACACTTCCGAAATTTAGAGGAATTAAATATTTAAACTATAGTTTATAAGTTATTAAGTAACTATTATAAAGTTTTGGGGTGAAAATGTAAATAAAGGAAAGTTTATGTCAAAGCCGAATTGTTTGGGGTTAGATTTGTAATTTAGGAAATTATATATATATATATATATATTCGGCAATTAAAGGGAATTAAAATTAAAACTATAATTTATAAGACATTATGTAAAGGTTATAAGATTTTAAGGTTAAATTGTAATTATAGGAAAGATTATGTTAAAGCCGAAAGTTTGAGTGGCTAAGTTGTAATTTTCGAAAAGTTATAATATTCAAAAGTTATGTACCGAAATATTAATGGTAGTTTTGTAATATAATTAAATAAGGAATTAAAACTATAAAATATAATGAGATTAGAGTTTAAATGTAAAGTTTATGAATCATTATGATTGTTTTGTAAATAATCGAAATATAAGGGTAAGAATTTAGATTTGAATAAATATAGGTCCTAGGTGGATATTTGGAGGAATAAAAAAAGAAGAATTTTGATTTAAAGGATTATGGAATTAAAACTATGGCTTATATAGTTATTAGGAATTTAAAGGTAACCAATAATTATTATTTATGGTTAAAAGGGGAATAATAAAAACTATAAGAATAGTATGTCCATGTATGGCATATAAATATAGTTGACAAATTATAAAGGTATTATGTCTTCCAGACAATTAAAAACATGTAATAAAAATAGTACATGAATAAATATATACATATATGTACATTAAAGGATTTATAAATAAATCAAGAAGGAATAACGAAATAAGTTATACATTGAATCATAAGGTAATTAAAAGAAATTACCACACAATATAAGCTATTCATTAAGACTATATAAATTGGAATATAAACACCTTAATTATCAATGAGGTTAAGAAGTTAAGGAAACTATCTAAGTATGAAGAAGTAAACCTCACATGAAATAACAAATGCGAAATTGTTGAATGATCCAATAAAATTATTATACAAGGGTAACATATTAACCCTCTAGTTAATCCTAATATAGGACAACACTTGACCAGACGTTGACCAGGATATATTCAACTGCAATCTACGGTGAACGGTATGGGATTCTTGCAACCTGTTTGCTACCGGATTACACCGGCTTGTGTGCTATCTGTTGTTTGAAATAATGACCAAGATAATTAATGTAAAATGTTGTATTACTCTTGTGCACTGTTGTGTTATTTTATATGCGTGAATGATACTAACTACAACGTGTATGTCCCACGCATACGACACTACATTACCAGTGGATTAAATACCTGCGCTTTATTATACCAAGAACTTGTACTCAAGCTTCTCACTAACTTCACTTTATAACAGACGTCGTTATCCTAAACGTGATAACTGACAATACACATTGTGTTCTTGATTAACATCCTTGTATGTCACCTAACAATTCTATACTACGAGAACGAGGACCCCAGTTGGATCTGGCCATGCATGCTACAGGAGTTGTACCTGTCTCAGGTCGTCTCCTATTCAATTTACATCGTGACGGGAGTTTTGGGTGCACTCTATGTCCACTCACCGGCTGCGTACCAGAACATCTCAAGTTGGGAGGAAGACTTTATTTCTCTCGAGGGTACGATACCCACCTCTTTTAAGTACAGGAGTTAACTACGTTATCTTCTGAGGGACTCATTACCCACCTCTTTTAACAAGGTCACTATAGCTTCACTATATTGACATACTCTTATACACCTGTCAGTCCCATTGTGTGGACCCGACAACTATTAAAAGATTACAGATCATTTAACTCAACCTTCTGAAGTCTTGTTCTATGTGACATTGTTGTCCTTGTATGGATACTTGTGATTATCATGTTATGCTTGTTTACAGCTTTATAAAAATGAACTGCATGTATTCGACCAAGTAGTTGGTGTGGCCCAGTAGCCGATGGGCTGCACGTTTTCCATACCAGCATTGTTTGCTGAGCCCCATCGGGGGCACCCCCATTTTTCAGGTACCTGAAGTTAAAGAGTTTACCACACCGAGTGTAGGTGGGGTAGATCAAGCTATGGGAGTTTATTACTAGTTATTTGTTTTACTTAATTATTGTACCTTTGAGGTTGATTCTTAGTATCCCGGATTGTATTCGTATTCAGACCGTGACTTTTGAGGTTTGTATTTGGAGTTGGCCTTGTTAGTCACAAGGGTGGCTAACGGCATTGTAATACCGCCCGGTTATTGTAATTTATTCCGCTGCAGTTTAAGTTTATTTAGGAGCGATCGTCGTTCAGGTTATTAGATTTCAGGTTGGGGTGTTACACTTAGGCCCTTAAATAACATGGCTCTTAGGCCCTTAAATTGCATAAATCATAAACACTAAATTTCCCACATAATAATTGCCTTTAACCTGCAAATACACACAACATTACATATGCCCTTATTAACCTCCTTGTGGGTATTCACTAACTCATTTCCCTTTGGCTCTTTAGGTTATTTATTAAGCAAATATAGCTCAATTCCCTAGTACACAAAACTACATTAAGAGAGATCATTTACCTCTTCTCTTCAAGATTTTCTCACTTGTTTTCTCTTGTTCTTTCTTTATTGAAAATCAGCAAGGAGGTTTTATCACTTGTTAATCTTCTAACCAATACACATTTAAGGGTAATGAGCATTAAGCTTCACACTTAAACTCATAATTAAACCCTAGATTTACATAAGTGTTTTAAAACACTAAAATGGAAGTTTACCTTGGATTTGAATGAGAGTTTGAATAAGTAGCAAGAGTGGACTCCTCCTAGTACTTTGAAGATCAATTCATGTTACTAAAAAGAGTAAGGCAAGGCACCATTAAGAGGTAATTTTCGGCCATGTACAAAAATGAAGGAAAACATGGATTTTCTTTGATTTTCCTTACCTTGAAGCAAAGGAGAACAACATGGTGTGAAAAGATGAGTTTTTCCTCCTTCAATGGAGATTCTCTATGGCAATGAAATTGAGTTCTTGAAGATTTGAAAAGATAGAAGTGTAGAGCTTGGTCTAACTAAGACAAAGGTAGTCTTGAAATTAAATTTGTAGCATGGAGTTGGAAGTTACAAGCAAATGAAGATGAAGATTGGAGTGGTACTGTAGGAGAACGTCTTTGCTTGGGAGGATGAAGGTAGGTGATGGTGGGAGCCAGGAAAGATGAAGGAAAAGTGAGGAGAGAGGTAAAGTTTGGAGATATTTATGTTATAATGCAAAAAGTAACTTTTTACTTTATTCTTTCTTCCTTTCTTTATTTGCTGGCCAAGTTTGATGACTCACACTTTAAAAACCGTCCCCCCTTCAACAATTAACATATATATGGCCTTGTTTGACCGTTTAACTAATTAAAGTTGACTTAAGTCAAAACTAGCACTATTTGAGCACTATTCACTAATTAGTGCACATATTTGTGAAATGTTTGGTTTCCCATTGATTTAGGCTTCCTAATGTGATACCAAGTAGTAAAAATATTGATTAAAGAGTAATTCTGGACATTTAGCCACTCAAAACCCATTTCTAAGACAATTTTTCAAAAATGTGTTTTAAGACTCCTTAAAGCACATTTTGTGTTTTAACTTGTTTTCAAGCTTGGTTTTTTTTTGAATTGATTTAACATGTTAATTAGTATGTTTATAAGGTCTAGGAATGATCTTTAGGTCATATACAAGGTTACACCAAGTCTAGAGCAAGTATTTGCTTAAATTGACTTTATGGTGTTTTCTTGTGTTTGCTTTGGTTTAAATTGTCTACCAATGTTTCTTAAGGACTTAATTTGCCTTATCAAATCATAATTGAGTCTTGGTAGGCTCTTTGGGTCCTAACCAAGTTCATTCCAAGCTTAGAGCATGTTTTTGCTCAAATTCTTTTTATGGTACTTTATTGTGTTTACTATGGTTTAAATTGTTCAATAATGTTTCTAAGGCACTTTTTAGCCTTAATATACCATATCTTAATATTTAAACAACATATCAAGGTTTGGGGTATTTCACCGTGACATGGGGAGAACATAGTAGTTTTGTATTCTAGCCCATGAAGGCGAGGACGAATGTGTCTTTGTCTTTAGACCGGTGACATGAAAGAATACAATAAAAGTATATGTCTGTTTTAATATTCCAAAGGACGGCAGACCAGAGAGTGTAAGTGTCCAATAGTCGGTACCTGTGGGCGATATCTTGCATCACTCGCTCATGAAGCTGAGGACCTGTGAGCCTTCGTCTTCTAACCAGTGACATGGGGAGGATGCAACAAAGGGAATTTTGAGTGCTATACATGCTTAAGGATGTTGTGTGATACTTGAGTATAAGTATATGACATACCTAATGAGTTAATAAGTTTAAATATATATAGACATGACCAATATGATCTATGGTCTGAGACAAGCCATGTGTTCTAATGAGATAAGAAGAATGGGAACTTTGGGGACAAAGTTCATTTAAAGGGGGGTAGATTGAAATACCCCAAACCTAAGTATGGTAAGTTAACATCAAGTTATGATGTAATAAGGCTAAAACATGCCTTAGAAACATTGGTAGACAATTTAAACCATAGAAAACACAAGAAAACACCATAAAGTAAAATTAAGCAAAAGCATGCTCTAGACTTGGTGTAACCTTGATTAGGACCCAAAGGTCATTCCTAGACCTTATTAACATGATAATGAACATGTTAAATCAATTACCAAATAAAACCAAGCTCGAAAACAAGTTTAAACACAAATTATGCCTTAAGAAGGCTTAAAGCACGTTTTTGAAAATTTGTCTTGGAAATGAGTTTTGAGTGGCTAAATTACCATTATTACACCTTAATCAAAATGTGTACTAAATAGTATCACATTAGGAATCCTAAATCAATGAGAAACCAAAATGTTCACAAATTTGTGCACTAATTATGAATAGTACCCAAATAGTGCCCAAAATATGTCAAATGACTTTCTTAAGTGGTAAATGGTCAAATAACACCTAAATATCTAAGAGAATTTTTTGGGGGGCCGGTTTTGAGAGGGTTAGTCATCACCAAGGCCAGCACACTAAAGGAAAGAAAGGGGAAAGAAGAAAAAAATGATTATTTACCTTTTTAAAAGCAAATATCTTCTTATACCTCTTCTCTCTCCTATCTTCTTCATTTCACACCTTCCCCACCATGTTCTTCTTCTCCTATCTACTCCAAAAACCATCCAAGCTAAAGCCATGGATCCTTCCCCTTCATTTGCTTGCCAAATCCAACACAAAACTCCAAATCCAAAATAAAACACATATTTCTCTTAGTTAAGTCATGGGCTTCAAAGTGCTCTTTTAAAAATCCCAAAACTAGAAGTTGGAATCCATTGAAGGAGCTCCATTTGAAGAGGAAAATTCATATTCAAGAGCTAGTTTACACTCTCTTTAAGTTAAGGTAAGGAAAAGCTTGAAAAATCATCTTTTCTATCTTTTTCTTTAGTGCCGAAAATTTGCCTCTTAAGATGGCTTGTTTTACTTCTTGTTCTAGCCTTGATTCGTTCTTCGAAAGACTTGAGGAGGTCTTGCCATGATTCCTTATCAAAGTCTACTCCAAAGTCCTAAGGTAAACATCCATTTTTGTGCATTAAGCACTCTTTTAGACTCAAGAGTAGTTCCATGAGTTTAGGCATGTTCCTTAGTACTCATTACAATAATTTAATGTTGATTAGAAGGTTAACAAAGGAACTAAGGTCCTAAGCCGATGTCAAACCAAGGAAACCAAAGGAGGAAGTGAGAAAAAGGTGTGAAAAATAAGGTAAATTACTTACCTTAAGGTGGTTTAATGTCTTAAGGAATGAGATTTATATTAATACTAAATGTATCTAAGAGCTTACATTATGTAACGAGTTATATAACCTAGGAAAAAGAATTTAAACAAGCTTGTGAACTCGTGACTAAGGAGCCAATGGAGACAAGTTAGTAAGATAAGCATAAGATGGAATATAAGAACACTTATATTGCTATGGGAGCATTGTTTTTTGTAATTGTAGGTTGAAAGCTTTTATATGTAGGAAATTCAGTGTTTAAGCTTAAGTCATTTAAGGGCTTAAGAGCTATGTCATTTAAGAGCCTTAGTGCTAGGCAATTTAAGATTATTGCACTATATTGAGTTTGCTATGAATGATTTGATTTGGGTGAGAAATAACATGAGAAAGAGGTTTGTTGAGTGTGATATGATTAAATGAGAAAAAATATGATTTGGGTATAATAACATAGTAGGGAAGCTATGTCAAAATTTGGTTGAAAAACTAAGTGTTAAAAAGGTTTTAAGGAGATAATAGGACCTAGAAAGTACTAGGAATTATTTAAGGAGATTTTGGTAGAAATGAATAAGTTAAGGGGTTCTTTGAGGATTAGAATGACCTAGAGTTATGTAGAAGGAATTAGAGATTTAGGTGGATGTATTAAACACACCAAGATCATGGTATGAGGGATGTTAAGACTTGAGCAAAAATCTGTGGGAAAGGATGTGTTGTGCCTTGTGGTGATTAAGTATGAAATAGTGTGCATAATCTTGATGGTAATGAGTGGACTTGGGTGATGAATGTGAGAACTATAAGAGAATGTAGTAGCTTGCCAAGGGAATGACTAGGAATGGATAAGAGTGTATAACCATGTTAATGTTGAGTAACTTGAGTAAAGGAGATAGAAATGTTTAAAAGGAATTTAGAATGGTCAACTTGAAGGAGAAAGGATGAGTACAAGGCTAAGTAATTGTGTAGTTGGGTGAGGAACAATGTTAAGGTGTTAAGAGGATGGCTAGAAATGTATAAATATGTACAAGTTTGGGAATGATGAGTAATGAGTGTAAAGGAGAGGAAGTTGTGCATGGAGATGCAATAAGACCTTGAGAACTTTGAGAAGTTTGAGTTAAGGAGATGAGGGTGATTGATAATGCTTGTGGAGTAGTCAAAATGGTAGAGAAGAAACACTGTGTTGAATTAAGGTTTTAGGCAAAGTCTACATGTTGGAAGTATAAGAAACTAAGTTCAAGTGTTAGGAATTTGATAAGAATTTGAGTAAATGGTTAAGGAATTTGGTGGTGAGTTCAATAATGATTTTGGTGGGTGATTTAAGAGTGTATTAATGTCCTAAAATGTTGTTGGAACATACTAGGACACTTGTGGAAAAGATTGGTGTGCAATAAGCATTTTGGGAAATGGTTCTACAGCCGACCTACCCAAGGGACCGACCCAGTCTGGGTCGGTCGAGCTGAATTTATTAATCCGGATGCTCTCTACATCCGACCCACCCAGGCGACATACCCCAGAGTGGGTCGATCGGCCTTTGTAGAAAGAAATAAGAAAAGAAAGAGTGGCTTTAGTAGTCCACCATTTGGAGGGTAATGATGATTAGAAAGATAAGCATATAAGGACTTAAGAGATTAAGTTAAAGTAAAATTATTTAAGTGTTAAGGTTAAGTTTTTAAGAACTTAGTGGTTATTAGTTGGGGAACATTAGTGGCTAAGTAAGTTTTGTTGATTGAAAGTAATTAACAACCTAAATTGAATGAATGTTTCAGGACTTGTGAATTGGGACTCAGAAGGAGAATAGGCAATCAAACAACTGACGGTGTACGGTATGGTTTTCTTGTAGCCTGCTTGCTAACGAGGTGTCCCTCGGCTTGTGTGCTATTTGTTTATGTGTTTTGACTAAACAAGATAAAGCATGCAACCGGTTTATTGTATTGTTGTGTGTTGTTTGAAACTAACATAACTTACGTTGAGAACTTACTAACAATGTTTAGTAAAGAATTTTGTGAGAATAAGGAACACTCCCTAATATTGTTTCATTGGTAACCGAAAGAGGTTAACTAACAAACATTGACTTTGAGACTTCTACTAACTAGAACTTGGGGGGAGTGAGGAATCCGGAATGGTTCGGTCATGCATGTGTTAAGTAGGAGGTTGGTATCCCTATCAGATCCGACTTCCAAATATGACTTGTCTTCGGACTCGTCGCCTAGAGTCGACATATAGACTCGGTCACCTTGATTTCTGTTCGAGGTGGAAGGCATTATTAAGATGGTGTGGTGGGATCTACCTAAATCCCAACCAATTCTCAGAAATATTGTTTATGTAAACCGATGGAGCTGATAACTCATTGGCTAAGTGTTATACCCAAAATTTTGACCCCCCTGGTTAGGGTCTACGAGGTTTTGGTGTTATGAGGGCCATTTCAATCAAGTAGTGAGATATTCCGGCTCGATCGGCGCATTCCAGGGCATGGGGAGCAGCTTCGTCATGGTCAGGGGCGTTTTTGTAATTTTAAAGGCTCTTGAGACCTCCTATAAGCTTTCTCTCTCCTCCAAAGGATGCCTAAATCAGCTTGAAATGCTTTGATATTTTAACCCATGATAGAGGATGACATTTTAAGCATAATGGCGTTGGAATTTTGAGTTTTTGAATTTCCAATAATTTTCTAGCAATTTTTCGATTGAATCTGACGAGAAATTGAATTTAAAAATATTCCAACATTTAAAAAATTCGATTCCACTTCAGAAAAATCATAATTGCCATCCTTGACACGTGGTTAAAATTTCACAGCAAAACTCCTTTGGGAAGTTATTTAATTAAAATGCCAAAAAATCTTACTTTTACTAGATTTTCTTTATCTTTAAGAAAGTCTATATAAAGGGATAGGTCTTTTGATAAAATCAGAATCTCATATGCTCTTCGAACCCTAGGCAGTCAAAACTCTCCTCCATAGACAGTCTCCCACGTTTTTGCACTCTCAAGCACCAAAACAACATCGAAATCTCACCGAAATCAACACTAAAACATGTTTTTCAATTCCCGACACATCAAAAATTATCAAACATCAACCAAACCACCACCAAAACGTGAAGAACACCTTCAACAATAAACAACCAGAAGCTCGGGTCGAACTCAGTCCGGAACCGGCACCATCGGAGCCTCCGAAGAATCCCGACGTGAAGAATCCTCTTGAATTCGAAGATAAAACAGGTTGCAATTCTACTTTTCTAACTCTCCACGTCCTTATTAACCCTCTGTCAAATTTTGGGTTCAAACTAACCTTTTTACGCTTCTGTATTGCTAATTGTTTTTGCTTCTGCTTTGTTACTTGTTTGTCAAGTTTCGTGCGTAATTAGACTTCAAACTGCAATCTTTCAATTACTAACGTATTGTATATCTTTCAGGGTACACGTGCATAATTGTTTAGCCGAAAACACCGTCGGGAACCATCAGAAAACCCCTGTCCGTGGGTGGTCTGGGACCTCGGACCTATGGTTCGGGACCACGGACGGGTTGTCCTTGGCCATGGACACCCACGGACGGCGGCAAACTTTTTAAAATTTTAAAATTTAGGTTTTTCTAAATAATGTCCGGGCCTTCCGACAGCTTGTCCGTGGCCCTGGACTTTTCAAAATTTCATTTTTTCTTAAATTCGACTTTTCTGTATAATTAGGTTAACTGGGGTCCGTGGTCTCGGACATGGGGTCAGTGGCTACGGACGTGAACACAATTTGACTTAATTCTACCTTCGAAACCCTAGTCTAGATGCTTTCAGTTTCCACTTTCATTTTCTGTAAAAAAATGTAAAAAATACAAAAAATCAGAAGCGCGCACTTAGGTTAAAAACGACTCGTAATAAGCCGTAATTAAACTAAGTAGAGGAAAAACGACTTCTAGGGGTAATGAAAGTAATTGAACCCTAAATAAGTCGAATACCAAGCCCCCGAACCCGAACACTCCTTTCCTAATTTGATCTAGGTTAAAATTAGGTGGAGACTCATAATAGGTTCCAGTGAGCTAGCTTAGGTTTTAATAATTAATGTTATATGACATAGTTACTAATCTTAGGTTATAAGTGGACCTAAAACCCGACTAGATCCTAATCAATCTAATCAACATAGGATAGGGTTAAAAAATCGAGGCTCACAGACTGGCGACTCTGCTGGGGACAAATTCTTAACTTTAACCTGTTTAATTTTAAGAAAGAGGCTTAACTCACAAATGTTTATTTATGGCTTTATTACTGTGTTTGTTTACTTTCGTGCGCACTTTTATTTTCTGCACCTTTGCATCATATGAGAGCGAGGGTCCACGCAAACTGATTTCACCCCGGGACCCGTTTAAGGGTCCCCTGTTAGGGACTCACACCTTTTAGGTGATGTGAATAAGTGGGGGAAAAGAGGAGGGTGTCATCTAACCATACCACCTTAATACCTGGGCTTTAGCCCCAAGCATTTTCCTCGCAGTACCCTTACCTAGCCCATTGTTTGGTCAGTCAAAGACCCGACCGTAGACGCAGACCTTCAGGTGATGTGAAAAGAGTGGGGAAGCCCAAAGAGAATAGTGTGCAAGCCCTATTCCTTTGTGGTGACCTGGGCCCATGCCCCAAGCACCTCTCCGGATCGATCCATACCCGGTTTGATTTAAACGTCTAGTGAGGACATATTGAATTTGTGTGGGCCTTGTTTGCTTGTATGATCGGCCCACTACCCAGCCTAGAGATTGATAGGAATTTCTCCTACATCAACCTAGCCCAACCCGAATTGGCAGCTCTATTTGTTTGCAGCCAAGAGGCACTGTTTGGTTTAACATGTGAGTCGTTCGGGCTTTGGCCCAAAAGCCTAGACTTAGGTGATTTTTCTTCTGGGCCAATTTAAACTATCTCATTAGTTCTAGGCCCATAAAAATAAATTCACCTAAACTTGAAATAACTCACAAGTCCTGAAAATAAAACCTTTTTTGGCTTAGAAACCATCTTCTCTGACCTAAAGAAAGTTAGGCCCACTTGTGATTTAGGGACCATTCCAGCTCACGTGCTTCACTTCAGGCCCAAACACATTCCGACCTAAGGGCTCATTCTAGTCTAATTAGACTTTTTATCATGACCCTAACCCAAAACCCTGGATCTAGGTGTCATCTTTTAGGCCTAACCAAAAGCACTCGGCTCAAATTCTAGTTCATATATAGAGCAATCAGTCTGGCCCAAGTACCACACTCATAACTCATTCCATTTGAGCCCATAGACCGATTCATAGTTTTGGCCCATGAGCTTCTCTCTCAATCCAGAATTTTGGCCCATAAAACATTTGAATCCAAGATAGTTTGCATAACTCATTCATTCCAGTTTCCAGCTTCAAGGCCCAACAAGAACATCACAAGGCTTATCTCTTGGCCTAGTGGCCCATTCACAGTCCATCTGACTTTCTTCAGCTTGTTTGCTCAATTTCTGGATTAAGGGGATTCAGGCCTACATGTCCGTCCTAGTCTAGGAATCACTCTAATCTATGCACTTCACTCTCAGTTTGGCGAAGACTCGGGCCCAGTTACTTCCTACATAACCCATAGGCATTCCTAGTTCATACATTTTACAAGGCCTACTCGAAGTTTGGAAGGAAGACAATCATGGTCAATGGCGCCTCGACAGTCAACAGCTCGAGTCTTCAACACGTTGGCACCAGACTATTCAACATCACTATTTCAGAAGTTTTCTCGATTCAGTAGTTTTTTTTTCTCAATCACTCTTCTAACATTTATGGTAGCTAGCTTCCTTTATCCTTTTAGGTAGTTTTCCTAAGATTACAACTTTTGATGTTATCTTTCCATTCGTGAATTAGAGCATAATTCTATTTTCGAAATTTTTTGGGCATTCATTCAACAAAACAAAAACATAAAAATTGTTTTTTTTAAAGGGGTCATTGAGTAATCATTTTCTAACTATGGAATAGAACGACTTGTCTTTTGTTTCTAAAAGGGTGAACATGTCCGTCCTCACACCATAGACTATCCCATAATATCCACAAAACATTCCAAAATCCACATTGTTTAAGTGTTGTCATAAACCCCAGGCCAATACTGGGGGCAATCTGAGTTCAGGATCGTCATCTTTAATCTTTCGTTTAAGCGTGTGAACTAGTCTTTAAGTGAAATTCGCGAGAGTGTCTTGAGCGGAAAAGCCATGAGTGAACGAGCGTGTCATTTTTACACGACTCCGGTGAGATCACATTCAAAGGTGAGGTAAACGGCATAATTTCGACCGAAGGAGATAATTTGTAAATTTACTCTCAGACCTGCGAAAAGTAGCAAAGAACGGATACACAACTATCAGGAATGACGAAGCACCTAGGTACAACACCACATAGCCAAAAGCTTGTGAACCCTGACATTAAACCCTAGGCACCCCCGCTGAGCCTTTCATATATCCCTTTCTGATATTATGAACTCCAAAAAAATAACCCAGCCAATGATGAATGTTCGACCTAATGACCAAAGGAAGCGAGGAGTCAAACTCTCAGATAACATTCTCATCAGTTCAGAGAAGTAACACCGCTACCAGCATGACAAAGTGATCCGCAAATGGTCCTAGAGTGACACAGGATCTAAAGAGCTCACATCAAAATTGCTCTCGAAGCCTAAAACCAGGACACACAAGAACCCCAAAGGCAAAGTCAAGAAAGGATAAAACAAAAAAGGCAAACCCGAAATGCCTCAAGGAAATCCGAATGACAAAAAAGAGGAGAAATGGTGTAAAGGACGACTCCAAAAGTTTAAGTCCAGAAGCTCGAAAACAATGTCAACACGAAGCAGCTAGACGATTTCAAGACAAGGAAGATGATTCCGAGAGAAGACATAAGGTGTAGCTTTGGTCACCCCTTTGGCTCCACAAACCTAAAATATCCCTCCATGGTCATGTTGTCTTTCATCACACCCCATGGCCACGTTATAAGCTTTAAAGACTTCCGACTTGATAGTTGTGCGTGCAATCACGTGAAATTAACAGATCGAATGCGTAAATCCATCAAATATCGAATTCAATGGTCTAGAAGTTATGACCATGAGCGAGAAATGAGTGCAAACACCAAACACGTCGAGTATAGGTTAGGAAGCACCACATCAAAACATAAGCCTTGGCCCTATGAGCACGAGACTCATTCGCACGTTTAATCAACGAAAATACTGAGGGCAATCGATCGGAACGATCAATTTCCATGAACTCTAGCTCAGATTGTCCTAAGAAAAAATATTGGGGGCAATTGTTGGTTTTAACAATTGCTATGACAACACTGGTTGGAACCTAAAGCTTAAACACCACTAATACCATCACCACCACACAGGCCCACATAAGCCCTTACCTCCACATCATACCATACAGGCCCACATAAGCCCTTACCTCCACATCATACCATACAGGCCCACATAAGCCCTTACCTCCACATCATACCACACAGGTCCACATAAGCCTTCACTTCCACATAAATTCCATGGCCCGTCATAAGCCCTGATCACCACTTAAAAGATCTCCACATCAAACACCACACCCCACCGACGTCATGTTTATCTCCTAGGAGGCAAATTATAAGTCTGAAATCTCTAGTCATGAAACAATAATTTTACTTTCCTTTTCAGTAGACAAAATTTTCTTTAAATATTGCCACGTTTGGCATCTTTTTCAGCAATTTCATCAGTTTCATAAAACTCATCATATTCCTGGTAATTTTTTGTTTTGGAAAAACCTGCATGATCCCCATGTTTTTCATATTCCTGGTAATTTCTTACTTTGAACAAATCTGCATCATCGCCATGTTTTGGCACATTTCTAGCAATTTCTTGCTTTGAGCAATTTTTAAGCCACGTTTGGCACATTTTCCAGCAATTTCTTGCTTTGAACAATTTTCAATTCTCATCATTCCCATATTTGGCACATTCTCCAGCAATTTCTTATTTTAGACAATCCTTAATTCTCATAATTGCCATGTTTGGCACATTTTTCAACAGTTGCTTGCTTTAAACAAGTATCTTACATGCACT
Organism: Limonium bicolor; assembly: GCA_023374045.1. Classification (NCBI taxonomy): domain Eukaryota; kingdom Viridiplantae; phylum Streptophyta; class Magnoliopsida; order Caryophyllales; family Plumbaginaceae; genus Limonium; species Limonium bicolor. The sequence continues at coordinate 56,083,440 of CM041780.1, forward strand.
GTGATTGCATTTTACAAACTTTTGCATACACCTCATCATCGCCATGTATGGCCCTTTTACAATTGGTTTTCACCACATGCATTTGCACGACAACATTATCTTTCCGACTCATTTTTAGTTCGAGACCTAGAATCAGTGCGAGGTCTAACCTTTAGGCTCGTCATAAGACCTAGAACCATCCCTTAGGTTCGTCATAAGACCTAGAACCATCGTTTAGGCTCGTCATAAGACCTAGTTGCATTCCTTTAGGCTCATAGTAAGACTCTTTAGCTTACCCACTCTTATCAAACACATTGCATTCATCTCATTCATATAGGCTCGTCATAAGACCTAGTTGCATTGTCCAGGCGCGTCACAAGTCCTGGCGACAAAAAAGTTGGCCAGGTGATGGCAATAAATCCTCCTGTGTTATGTCAACCTACTTTCGGATCAATGAATGGTGGGCAAAGGCAATAAGTCCCCAGGGTTTTTACCAGGAGTTATCCCTGCACACCGGCTTGGGGGGCGATGGCAATAAGTCCACATTGGGTCCATCCAGGAGCATTGGCATGGGTTTCGGTCCTTAGAAGCATCCGAGCATCATCAGCATCATCATCAACATCAGCATCATTAGCATCGTTAGCATTTCAGCATTCTTGCATTTGCAAACCTCCCAGTTTTCACATCACAGGTAGTCAACGCCTTAGAATAGTTTGACATCATTTCATTTATTATAGGTAGTCAACGCCTTAGAACCGCTTGACATTATTTCATTTTCGTCACCTAGGTAGTCAGCGCCTTAGAATGGCTTGACACATTTTCACTTATAGGTAGTCAGCGCCTTAGAATAGCTCGATAACGTTTTGTTGCTTAGATAGTCAGCGCCTCCGAATAGCTGGACGTAGTCAACGTGGTTTCGCACAACATGGAGGATTCTGTGGAATCCCAAAATTTTGGGGCATCACTCAATCATCAACCAGACTTTTCACATCCATTACAAAGTCTAGTTGACCGGGGGCAATCTGTTATACCCAAAATTTTGACCCCCTGGTTAGGGTCTACAAGGTTTTGGTGTTGTGAGGGGCATTTCAATCAAGTAGTGAGAGATTCCAGCTTGATCGGTGCATTCTAGGGCATGGGGAGCAGCTTCGTCATGGTCAGGGGCATTTTCGTAATTTTTAAGGCTCCTAAGACCTCCTATAAGCTTTCTCTCTCCTCCAAAGGATGACATTTTAAGCATAATGGCGTTGGAATTTTGATTTTTCGAATTTCCAATATTTTTCTAGCAATTTTCGATTGAATCTGACGAGAAATTGAATTTAAAAATATTCCCACATTTAAAAAATTCGATTGCACTTCAGAAAAATCATAATTGCCATCCTTGACACGTGGTTAAAATTTCACAGCAAAATTCCTTTGGGAAGTCAATTAATTAAAATGCCAAAAAATCTTACTTTTACTAGATTTTCTTTATCTTTAAGAAATTCTATATAAAGGGATAGGTCTTTTGATAAAATCAGAATCTCATACGCTCTTAGAACCCTAGGCAGTCAAAACTCTCCTCCATAGCCAGTCTCCCACGTTTTTGCACCCTCAAGCACCAAAACAACATCGAAATATCATCCAAATCAACACCGAAACACGTTTTTCAATTCTCAACACATCAAAAATCATCAAACATCAACCAAACCACCACCAAAACGTGAAGAACACCTTCAACAATCAACAACCAGAAGCTCGGGTCAAACTCAGTCCGGAACCGGCACCATCGGAGCCTCCGAAGAATCCCGACGTGAAGAATCCTCTTGAATTCGAAGGTAAAACAGGTTGCAATTCTACTTTTCTAACTCTCCACGACCTTATTAACCCTCTGTCAAATTTTGGGTTCAAACTAACCTTTTTACGCTTCTGTATTGCTAATTGTTTTTGCTTCTGCCTTGTTACTTTTTTGTCAAGTTTCGTGCGTAATCGGACTTCAAACTGCAATCTTTCAATTACTAACGTATTGTATATCTTTCAGGCTACACGTGCATAATTTTTTAGCCGAAAACACCGTCGGGAACCATCAGAAAACCCCTGTTCGGGGGTGGTCCGGGACCACGGACAAGTTGTCCGTGGCAATGGACACCCACAGACGGCGGTAGACTTTTTACAATTTTAAAATTTAGGTTTTTCTAAATAATGTCCGGGCCCATGGACAGCTTGTCCGTGGCCTCGGACTTTTCAAAATTTCATTTTTTCTTAAATTCGACTTTCCTATATAATTAGCCTAACTAGGGTCCATGGTCTCGGACATGGGGTCCGTGGCTACGGACGTGAACAAAATTTGACTTAATTCTGCCTCCGAAGCCCTAGTCTAGGTACTTTCAGTTTCCACTTTAATTTTCTATCAAAAAAATGTTAAAAATACAAAAAATCAGAAGCGCGCACTTAGGTTAAAAATGACTCGTAATAAGCCGTAATTAAACTAAGTAGATGAAAAACGACTTCTAGGGGTAATGAAAGTAATTGAACCCTAAATAAGTCGAATACCAAGCCCCGAACCCGAACTCTCCTTTCCTAATTTGATCTAGGTTAAAATTAGGTGGCGACTCATAATAGGTTCCAGTGAGCTAGCTTAGGTTTTAATAATTAATGTTATATGACATAGTTATTAATCTTAGGTTATAAGTAGACCTAAAACCTGACTAGATCCTAGTCAATCTAATCAACATAGGATAGGTTTTAAAAATTGAGGCTCACACTTGGGTTATCTTTTAGCCAACTAGATAAACAATGAATTAAGGAACAACCATTAAAATTAAAGAACGGTTGTCTTATTTGAGATAAGATTTGAGATAAGATTTTAGATAAGATTTGAGATAAGAGCTGAGATAAGACTTGGACTGAGAACAAGAAAAAATCATAACCTAAGGAGTTAAAAGATTAACTCACTTACTTAAGGAACGCTTTTAAGTCGTTCATTATGTTTGAACTATAATTGTTCATATGTGGTGTGGTGTTTATTGAACTTCTTATTTATGTTGTGTTATTAATCAACCGCGTGATATCGACAAGTAGTCGTCATAGCCCCATTAGCTTGGGGCTATAAGAGAATCATACCAGTAAAGGTGCTGACCCCCTTGGGGCCAACATATTTATTTTGCAGGTGAATGACAGAAGACGATCGTCCTAAGAGTAGGATCGGGTAGAAGTACTTCGGGTTGTTTTCCATTTTGTTACATGAGTTGTGCATGTACACTCGTTTAGTAAATGGTAGGAGATGTTAGTAAGATGTAATAGGATATGAAATACTTTGTACTGAGGGTATGTATTGGTTAAGGTTAAGTATACACTAATGTTCGGTATATTCGAGTTCATCGGACCGTAGCTGGATCTTGGAGTATTTAGTATGCCTAGTTAGTCACATGGGTGACTAACGGCGGTAACACCAACTGTTGTAAGAATTTCGCTGTAATGTTGATATATGTAAATGGAGGTTTCTGAGTTATTGTTAGTTTATGAGTAGGGTTTTACACTTTGGGACCATTTACGGATCACTTCGTCATGCTGACAGTGGCGTTACTTGTTTGGACTGATGAAAATGTCATCTGAGACTCGGGCTCCACGCTTCCTTTGGTCACCAGGTCAGCTATTCATCACGGGCTGGCTTGTTTTGTGGAGCTTTGTAATCTCAAAAAGGGATATAAGAAAGGCTCGACGAAGGGGCCTAGGGTTTAATGTCAGGGTTCACAAGCTTTTGACTATGTGGTGCTGTACATAGGTGCTTCCTCATTCCTGATAACTGTGTATTCGTTCTTTGTTACTTTTCACAAGTCTAAGAGTAAATTTACAAAATATCTCCTTCGGTCAGAGTTATGCCGTTTACCTCACCTTCGAATGTGGTCTCTCCGTAGTCGTGTAAAAATGACACGCTCGTTCACTCATGGTTTTTCCACTCAAGACACTCTCGTGAATTTCTCACTCAGAAACTCGTTCAAACGTTTAAACAAAAGATGAAAGATGACGAACTTGAACTCAGATTGCCCCCAGTGTTAATCCCGGGTTTATAACAACAATTTGACAAATGTAGACTTTGAACCATTATGTGGTTTGTTTGGATGCTTAGGAGTGAGCTGTGGTGTTTGGTTAGATATGTTCATCCTTTTAGAAGCGCAAGACAAATCGTTATGTTCCATAGTTGTGAAATGAATATTTCACAATCCTTTTCTCAAAAGCTAAGAATGCTCATTACTTTTTTTGTTTTGTTTTTTTTAATGAATGCATGATTTTCACAGGAGAAATATGGACAAAAGGAAAACACCCCTTTATTGATAAACGAGCGAAATAACGTTGATGATAAGTTTAACCAGAAATAAAACCCATTTAAGGCAAAACAAAACAATTTTTAGACGAAAGAAAAGCATGAGGACTATAGAAAAGATCAACTCCTAGTGGTTCTCTGATGTAAGATTCTCACAAATGCTTCTACGCTTTGAGAACTGAAGCCCCTGGTCATCCAGATCCTGAATCCTGGGTTGTAGGGCTGAAATACCCCGAACATAAATATAGGGATTAAAATTAATCTAATACGTATTTAAGGGCCTAAGGGTACCTAATTAATACTAGTAAGGAAAAATAAATCCAAAAGAATAAATAAACTCTTAAAAAGTGGAAAACGCTAAATAAGCGTTAAATAACCATAGGAGGTATGAGACATCGGTTAGAGTATTATATGGATTCTAAAGGTTTAATAAGACCTAAATAATATATGGGAACAACTCCTGAAGAAAACGGATCCAAATAATGTATTAAAACGCTAATAGAGCTTTAACGCACGTTTTTCGAGAAAACCCGAAAACGTGATTTTAAGTGGTCAAACGAACCCGTAAAAATTATAAGTCATTAAATAAATATTATTAAGCATTTACGAAAACTTAATAACCAATAAAAATAATTAAACGAGGAAATTCCGGAAAACGGGCCCGGTTAGTGAATAGTTCCTAAACCGGGTAAAATAACAAGCGTTTCTGTAAAAGACGAAAAACGCTCCAGCTATTATAACAGTAAGGGGGCCGGTTTTATCAGTCAAATAACTCCCTCAAACATACATGTAACTAGCTAATTAAATAAGAGAGATAAAAGCAAAAAGCAATAAAGTAAAAAACTACTTTATCCCCTCTCTCTCTCCTCACTCACTCATTTCCCTACTCTCTCACCTCCCTCCTTCCTCACCCACCGATTTCTCTCTCCCTCTCTCTTCTGGCTGCTGCGATTTGGAGCTGCACAAGAAGCTCTAATGGCTTCTCTTCTTCATCCTCATGCTCCACCCTCGTGTAATCTCCAAACTCAAAAATAATCACATCTTTGTAATCCCCTCATCCTCCTCTATCATTCCCTCTTTTCAAAATTCGAAAAGGATGAGTTTCATCTCTGTGAGCCTCGATTTTAAACCCTATCCTGTGTTGACTAAAGCTGATTAGGATCTAACCAGGTTTTAGGTCCACTTATAACTTAAGATTAATAACTATGTCATATAACAATAATTATTAAAACCTAAGCTAGCTCACTGGAACCTATTATGAGTCGCCACCTAATTTTAACCTAGGTTAAATTAGGAAAGGTAGAGTTCGGGTTCGGGGGCTTGGTATTCGGCTTATTTAGGGTTCAAATTACTTTCATTACCCTTCCTAGGTCACTTTTCCTCTACTTGGTTTAATTACGGCTTATTACGAGTCGTTTTAACCTAAGTGCGCGAGCTTCTGTTTTTTTGTGTTTTTTAACATTTTTTTTGACTGAAAATAAAAGTGAAAGTTGAAATTACCTAAACTAGGGTTTTGGAGGCAGAATTGGGTCAAATTTTGTTTCCGTCCGTAGCCACGGACATAATGTCCGTAACCACGGACCCTACTTAACCTATGTGAAAATAAAAGTCGAATTAAACAGAAAACAAAAATTTGAAAAGTCCGGGGCCACGGACAGGATGTCCGTAGACTCGGACATAGTTTAGCAAAACCTAAATTTTTAAAATTTTAAAATCCCGCCGCCGTCCGTGGGTGTCCATGGCCACAGACAACCCGTCCGTGGTCCCGGACCATAGGTCCGAGATCCCGGACAACCCACGGACGGGGGTTTTATGGTGGTTCCCGAAGGTGTTTTTGGCTCAAAATTTATGCACGTCTAGCCTGAAAGGTATACAATTCGTTAGTAATTGAAAGATTGCAGTTTGAAGTCGAATTATGTACGAAACTTGACGAACAAGTAACAAGGCAGAAACAAAAGTAATTAGCAATACAGAAGCGTAAAAAGGTTAGTTTGAACCCAAAATTTGACAGAGAGTTAATAAGGTCGTGGAGAGTTAGAAAAGTAGAATTGCAACCTGTTTTACCTTCAGATTCGTGGTGTTTCTTCATGTCAGGATTCTTCGGAGGCCTTGTTGATGGCGGATCCAGAAGAACTTCGAACCCAGCTTCTGACTCCTTGTTGTTCTTAATGTTCTTCACGTTTTGGTGCTGTTTTGGTGAGGGTTTGATGATGGATGATGTTGTGGTAGTTGAAAAATGTGTTTTGGTGTTGATTTTGGTGAGATTTCGGTGTTTGATCGTGGCTCTGGGGTTCAAAACGTGAAGAGCAAGAGACGGCTGCCTTCTTTGAGAGTCTAGGGTTCTTGAGGGTCTCATTTGATCATGGGATAAGGTTCCTTATATAGGCTTCCTTAAAGATAGAAAAATCCGGTGAAAACCGAGATTTACCGACGTTTTAGCTCAAGGGCTTCCAAAAGGAATTTGATTATGAAATTTCACACATGGGTAAAGGATGATATTTAAGATTTTTCTAAAGTGGAATCGAATTTTTTGGATATTGGAATATTTTTAAATTCAATTTCTCGTCAGATTCAATCAGAAATTGCTAGGAAATTATTGGAAATTTGAAAAATCAAAATTCCAACGCCATTATGCTTCAAATGTAATCCTCTATCAAGGGTTACAATTTCAAAGTATTTTGAATTGATTTGACCCTTATTTGGAGGAGAGAGAAAGCCTATAGGGGGCTTGGGAGCCTTGAAAAATTACAAAAATGCCCCTGGAGATGACTAAGCTGTCCCTAGCACTCTGAAATGTGCCGATAGAACTGGGAACCCTTGCTACTAGCCTATTAGTAGAGACTCTCTTCCGGGGGGGTTGAAATTTTGGGTATAACAGATTGCCCCCCGTCAACTAGACTTTGTAATGGAAATGAAAAGGCTAGTTGGTGCTTGAGTGATACCCCAAAATTTTGGATCTTAAAAGACCCCACGTGCAATTGAAATCCGACAAGTTGTGTCGAGCTATTCTAAGGCGCTGACTACCTATGAGTAAAGTGGAAGGGATGTCAAGCGATTCTAACGCATTGACTACGTATGAGGATGATATGATGTCAAGCTATTCTAAGGCGTTGACTACCTTTAAAGGAATGAAGTACACCGAGCATTATAAGGTGTCGGGAACCTGAAAGCGAATGAAATACACCGAGCATTATAAGGTGTCGGGAACCTGAAGTTGGATGGAATACACCGAGCATTATAAGGTGTCGGGAACCTGGAATACGCCGAGCATTATAAGGTGTCAGGAACCTGAAGTTGAATGGAATACGCCGAGCATTATAAGGTGTCGGGAACCTGGAATACGCCGAGCATTATAAGGTGTCGGGAACCTGAAGTTGAATGGAATACGCCGAGCATTATAAGGTGTCGGGAACCTGGAATACGCCGAGCATTATAAGGTGTCGGGAACCTGAAGATGAAAAGTAACGTAATGAGATTGATGTGATGTGTGCCTAGATTGACGAATGTAAAGTAGGACCTATGGGTGCCTAAGTGGAATGGTAGGAAATCGGGTTCATGACGAGCCAGAGGTTGAGTTCATCTATTCTGGTGAATCTGAATCTTTGGCTGAGAATCTGCATCTCTGAAGAGTCTGTATCTTTGGCTGAGAATCCGTATCCCTGAAGAATCTGTACCTTCGGCTGAGAATCTGTATGTCTGATCGGGTGAGAATCTGTATCTCTGAAGAATCTGTATCTTCGGCTGAGAATCTGTATCTCTGATCGGGTGAGAATCTGTATCCCTGAAGAATCTGTACCTTCGGCTGAGAATTTGTATGTCTGGTCGGGTGGAATCTGTATCTCTGAAGAATCTGTATCTTCGGCTGAGAATCTGTATCTCTGATCGGGTGAGAATCTGTATCTCTGAAGAATCTGTATCTTTGGGGCAAGCATCTGTATCTCTGATCGGGTGAGAATCTGTATCTCTGAAGAATCTGTATCTTTGGGGCGAAAAATTGTATCTCTGAAGAATCTGTATCTTCGGGGTGAGAATCTGTATCTCTGGTCTATGAGGAGTTTCGTACGGACGGATGCAAGGTAAACTTTATGCAAATGATCATGATGAAAGTTGATTATGAAAGTGCCAAACATGGCAATGATGATGTGCATGTCAAAATACAATCAAAGTGTATGTAGGAAACTTGTCCAAATCAAGAAATCATTGGAAAATGTGCCAAACATGGCAATGTTTAGGGTCAAAAATTGTCCAAAGCAAGACATTGCTAGAAAGTATGCCAAATGTGGCCATGATGAGGTTTATGAAACCGAAGTGTTTAAAGGAAAGTTGTTCAAGACGAGAAATTGTTGAAAGAGGTGCCAAACGTGGCAGTGTTTAAAGAAAATTCCGTTTAGTGAAAAGGAAAGTGAAATCATCATTTCCTAACTATAGACTTCAGACTTGTAATTTATCTCCTACGAGATGAGCATGCCGCCGATGGGGTATGGTGTATGATGTGAAGGTAAGGGCTTATGTGGGCCCGTGGTGTTTGGTGTGCAGGTAAGGGCTTATGTGGGCCTGTGTAGTGGAGGTGTGGAGGTAAGGGCTTATTTGGGCCTGTGTGGTGTATGAAGTGAAGGTAAGGGCTTATGTGGGCCTGTTGTGGGATTGTGGTGGTGATGTTTAAGCTTTGGGTTCCAATTGGTGTTGTCATAGCAATTGTTGGAACCAACAATTGCCCCCATTATTTTTCCCTTAAGACAATATGAGCTAGAGTTCATGGCAATCGATCGTTCCAATCGATTGCCCCCAGTATTTTCTTTGATCAACCGTGCGAACGAGTCTCGTCCTCACAGGGTCAAAGCTTATGTTCTGATTTGGTGCTTCCTAACCTACACTCGACGTGTTTGGTGTCTACACTCGTTTCTCACTCACGGTCGTAACTTCTAGACCATTGAATTTGATATTTGATGAATTTACGCATTCGATCTGTTACTTTCACGTGATTGGACACACAACTATCAAGTCAGAAGTCTTTAAAGCTTATAACGTGGCCGTAGGGTGTGATGAAAGACGACGGGATCACGGAGGGATATTTGAGGTATGTGGAGCTTAAATGGGTGACCAAGGCTGCAACTTGTGTCTTCTCTCAGATTCATCTTCCTTGTCTTGAAGTTGTCTAGCTGCTTCGTGTTAACGTTGTTTTCGAGCTTCTGGACCTGGACCTTTGAAGTTGTCCTTTACACCATTTCTCTTCTCTTTGTCATTTGGATCTCTTCGTGGCACTTCGGGTTTGCCTTATTTTCTTTATCCTTTCTTTACTTTGCCTTCGGGGTTCTTGTGTTTCCCGGTTTTGGGCTTCGAGAGCTGTTTTAATGCGAGCTTTTTGGATCCTGTGTCACTCTGGGACCATTTGCGGATCACTTTGTCATGCTAATAGCGGCGTTGCTTCTTTGGACTGATGAGAACGTTATCTGAGAGTCGGACTCCTCGCATCCTTTGGTCACCGGGTCAGACATTCATCGTTGGCTGGGTTATTTTATGGAGTTCATAATATCGAAAAGGAATATATGAAAGGCTCAGCGGGGGTGCCTAGGGTTTAATGTCAGGGTTCACAAGCTTTTGGCTATGTGGTGTTGTACCTAGGTGCTTCGTCATTCTTGATAGTTGTGTATCCGCTCTTTGTTACTTTTCGCAGGTCTAAGAGTAAATTTACAAATTATCTCCTTCGATCGGAGTCATGCCGTTTGCCTTACCTTTGAATGTGGTCTCACCGGAGTCGTGTAAAAATGACACGCTCGCTCACTCATGGTTTTTCCGCTCAAGACAATCTCGTGAATTTCACTCAGAGACTAGTTCACACGCTTAACCGAAAGATTCGAAGACAATGATTCTAAACTCGGATTTCCCCCAGTATTGATTTGGGGTTTGTGACAACAGTTTCATAGATGTGGGCCTTGAACCTCATTGAGGGTTGTTTGGATATTATGGGGTGAGTTGTGGTGTTTGGTTAGGCCTGTTCAAATTTTTAGAAACAAGAGACAAGTCGTTCCATTGCATAGTCAGAAAATGATTACTTCGTGATCCTTGAAAGACATGAGTGCTCTTTTTTTTAAGTTTTTTCGAATTAATGAATGATGCTTTGTACAAAAATTATGAAAATGGAACTATGTTTTATTCAACAAAAAATAAAGTTGGAAATTACAAACTCGGGAAAACTATCGAAAATGATCAGGGAAACTAACTAGTACAAAAGTTGAAAGACGACTAATCAAATAAAAGAAACGCATTTAATGAGAAAAACAACATTTCTGATGATGCTTGGGCACGCGTGCTCTGCGCTCTCCACCACGTTCTTATAATTGGAGCCCTTGGTCGATCAGGTCCTGGATTATGTGTTGTAGGGCCCTGCAGTGGTCAGTGTCGTGACCGGGCAGCTGATGGAAGTGACAAAATTGATTAAGATCCTTCCCCAAATGAGTAGTTCCTGGCCTCAGGGCAAGCGGTTGCATCGGATATCTTCCTCGAAGCTCCTCAAGTGCTTGTCTTGGTGTTCGGCCGATGTCTGTAAACTCTCTCTGTCGAGAACTCCGTCGGGATGGTTCTACTGTCCCAATGCTCCAACCAGGTCCTCTTGACTATCGATCACTGCCCTCCTCATGTTGCCTGGTTCTCTTACGGGTGCAGCTTTGGATGCAAGTTGCTGCTCTTGGTTGTCTGATCACTTTCCTGAGTTCTGTAGCAATTTCTTTGACATTCCCCTCCGATCCTCGGACCCTAATGGAGCCAACTTCAATGCAGTCATAAAGGGTGTTGAGAAGCCTGTCCACTAACTCATCCCGAGCTTGACGTTCGAACTCGAGGGAAAGAGCCTTTGCTTTCAACTCTTCGATAACAGCAACGTAGTTAGATTCCACGGCGTCCATGGCAGCACTACGCCTCTGCTCCATGGCTTCAATGGTGGCCATGTGCTTTTGTTCCAAAATTGCGAGCTGGGCTTCCATGTCGATTGGACCGCACTTAGGACTTGAGTCTACCTGTGTCCAAGGTGTCCATTATTAGCTAACAAAAGGAAGTGGGCTGAAAGATACTAAGGTGAGAATGACGCTTCACAAGATAGATCAAAACAGACTTAGGCTGAAAGCAAGTGGGCCAGGATACCCAGAGAATGAGGTGTTTGGGCTGGAGTATCTCTCAGACTATGAACTGGAATTTGGACTAAAATGTAAACAGATGGCTTTGATTGGGCCTGAGAGGTAACACCTAGATCTAGGGTTTTGGACCAGGGCCCGAATAAGAAGTCTACCTAGACTAGAATGAGCCCTTGGGCCGGAATGTGTTTGGGCCTGGAGTAAAGCACATGGGCTGGAATGGTCCCTAAATCACAAATGGGCCTAACTTTCTTTGGGCCAGAGAATATGGTTGCTAAGCAGAAAAAGATTTTATTTTCAGAACTTGTGGGTTATTTCAAGTTCAGGTGGATTTCTTTTTTTTTGGGCCTAGAACTAATTGGATAATTCAAATTGGGCCAGAAGAGAAATCACCTAAGTCTAAGCTTTTGGGCCGAAGCCCGAATGACTCACATATTAAACCAAACAGAACCTTTGGGCCACAAACAAGTAGAGCCACCAATTCGGTTGGGCTAGGTTAATGTAGGAGAAGTTCCTATCAATCTCTAGGCTGGGTAATGGGCCGATCATACAAGCAAACAAGGCCCACACAAATTCAACATGTCCTCACTTGACGGTTAAATCAATTTGGGTATAGATCGATCCGGAGAGGTGCTTGGGGCTTGGGCCCAGGTCGCCACAAAGGAATAGGGCTTGCACGCTATTCTCTTTGGGCTTCCCCACTTTTTTCACATCACCTGAAGATGTGCGTCCGCGGCCGGGTCTTTGACTGACCAAACAATGGGCTAGGTAAGGACACTGCCAGGAAAACGCTTGGGGCTAAGGCCCAGGTATTAAGGGGATGTGGTTAGACGACATCCTCCTCTTTTCCCCGCTTATTCACATCACCTAAAAGGTGTGAGTCCCTGACAGGGGACCCTCAAACGGGTCCCGGGGTAAAATCGGTTTGCAGGACCCTCGCTCTCACATGATGCAAAGGTGCAGAAATTGAAATGCGCACAAAAGTAAACAAACAAAGTAATAAAGCCATAAATAAACATTTTTCGAGTTAAGCCCTCTTTCTTAAAATTAATCAAGTTAATATTAAGAGTTTGTCCCCAGCAGAGTAGCCAGTCTGTGAGCCTCGATTTTAAACCCTATCCTGTGTTGACTAAAGCTGATTAGGATCTAACCGGGTTTTAGGTCCACTTATAACCTAAGATTAATAACTATGTCATATAACAATAATTATTAAAACCTAAGCTAGCTCACTAGAACCTATTATGAGTCGCCACCTAATTTTAACCTAGGGTAAATTAGGAAGGTAGAGTTCGGGTTCGGGGGCTTGGTATTCGACTTATTTAGGGTTCAAATTACTTTCATTACCCTTCCTAGGTCGCTTTTCCTCTACTTGGTTTAATTACGGCTTATTACGAGTCGTTTTAACCTAAGTGCGCGAGCTTCTGTTTTTTTTGTGTATTTTAACATTTTTTTTTGACTGAAAATAAAAGTGAAAGTTGAAATTACCTAAACTACGGTTTTGGAGGCAGAATTGGGTCAAATTTTGTTTCCGTCCGTAGCCACGGACATAATGTCCGTAACCACGGACCCTAGTTAACCTATGTGAAAATAAAATTTGAATTAAACAGAAAACAGAAATTTGAAAAGTCCGGGGCCACGGACAGGATGTCCGTAGGCCCGGACATAGTTTAGCAAAACCTAAATTTTTAAAATTTTAAAATCCCGCCGCCGTCCGTGGGTGTCCGTGGCCACGGACAACCCGTCCGTGGTCCCGGACCATAGGTCTGAGATCCCGGACAACCCACGGATGGGGGTTTTATGGTGGTTCCCGAAGGTGTTTTCAGCTCAAAATTTATGCACGTGTAGCCTGAAAGGTATACAATTCGTTAGTAATTGAAAGATTGCAGTTTGAAGTCAAATTATGTACGAAACTTGACGAACAAGTAACAAGGCATAAACAAACGTAATTAGCAATACAGAAGCGTAAAAAGGTTAGTTTGAACCCAAAATTTGACAGAGAGTTAATAAGGTCGTGGAGAGTTAGAAAAGTAGAATTGCAACCTGTTTTACCTTCAGATTCGTGGAGTTTCTTCACGTCGGGATTCTTCGGAGGCCTCGTTGATGGCGGATCCAGAAGAACTTCGAACCCAGCTTCTGACTCCTTGTTGTTCTTGATGTTCTTCTCGTTTTGGTGGTGTTTTGGTGAGGGTTTGATGATGGATGATGTTGTGGGAGTTGAAAAATGTGTTTTGGTGTTGATTTTGGTGAGATTTCGGTGTTTGATCGTGGCTCTGGGGTTCAAAACGTGAAGAGCAAGAGACGGCTGCCTTCTTTGAGAGTCTAGGGTTATTGAGGGTCTCATTTGATCATGGGATAAGGTTCCTTATATAGGCTTCCTTAAAGATAGAAAAATCCGGTAAAAACCGAGATTTACCGACGTTTTAGCTACAGGGCTTCCAAAAGGAATTTGATTATGAAATTTCACACATGGGTAAAGGATGATATTTAAGATTTTACTAAAGTGGAATCGAATTTTTGGATATTGGAATATTTTTAAATTCAATTTCTCGTCAGATTCAATCAGAAATTGCTAGGAAATTATTGGAAATTCGAAAAATCAAAATTCCAACGCCATTATGCTTCAAATGTCATCCTCTATCATGGGTTACAATTTCAAAGCATTTTGAATTGATTTGACCCTTATTTGGAGGAGAGAGAAAGCCTATAGGGGGCTTGGGAGCCTTGACAAATTACGAAAATGCCCCTGGAGATGACTAAGCTGTCCCTAGCACTCTGAAATGTGCCGATCGAACTGGGAACCCTCGCTACTAGCCTATTAGTAGAGACTCTCTTTCGGGGGGGTTGAAATTTTGGGTATAACAATCTCCATGGGTTTTCCCCATTTGGAGAGAAAAGCACACCATTGTGAAGCTTGGAGTCTCCTCTTCCCAACAAGGTAAAAATCTTCATGAAAGAGTCAAGTTTTCTCTACCTCCTTGTGTAACCGATTTTTGCCCTTCTTGTAATGCCTTGTTCTCTCTTTGTTTGAGCTTGGTTCAACTCTCCAATGGTGGAGGAACCCCCTTTGTATTCAAGGCTTGAAAACCTCTCTTGAAACTCCAAGATAAAACCCTAACTTGTGGTACTTTAAACCCTTCATTTAATTAGTGGTGTTATAAGAGGTTAGAAGTTTAATTATATTCTCCTTATGTAATTTGGGTGTTGGGATGGAGTTTGGTAACTCCATCCCCCACGAAAACCGATTTGGACAAGAAAGAGAGGAAGAGGAGGAATGGAAAAGAAAAGAAGGAATCAAAAGCTCAAGGTAAGAGCTCCTACCTAATGTTAAATTCTATTGCATTAGAGTAATGAGAATGGGTAAAATATGTAAAGAACCCAAAACCTTGTACTAGTATTGAGGATTGTGAAGTTTGAGTATTTAAGAGCAAGTATTTGAATTGTAGGCTTTGGAGCCAAATGTGATGTAAATGTGTATTGAAATTGTGGATTGAGAAAGTATTGAGGAATTTATATTGCATGTGTGCTGGTAGAACCCTTGTGGTTTGGCTAGATTAGGAATGAGTTTGTTGAGAAAGTACATATGAGGATAAGTGAGAAATGTAGATGGACTATGGCAAAATTTTGGTAGGAATATGTACATGTATGGAGGACTTGGTGAATGGGAAAACCAAGGGTGTATGGGAGTTAGTAGAGATGTTTAATAACTATGAGTAGTAGTTGTGGTAAGAGAATGAAAGAATGAAAAATCTGTAGCAAGAGTTATTGAATGGTGTTGGAGAAACTAGGAGAACTTATGTACATGACCTAGGGAGTGAGTGTTGGACTTGAAGAGGAGAGGCAATGCATTGTAGGCCTTGAAAATGGCATTAGGAGAGGAAATTATGTATGGAGGAGGTAGGAACCAAAATCTGTAGCAAAGGGGTATTAAATTACATTGTAGAACTAGGAAGAATTAGTGTGCAAGATTTGGTAAGAGGAGAGTTGGACTTGGGTATAGGTAATGTAATGGCTTGGAAATGTATTTGGGAGGCTAGTAATGGTATTGGTAGTAGAAGTATTGGATGTGAGGATTGAGTTTTAAAATTTGTAGCATAAGTGTAACAAAAACTGCTACAAGTGTTGGAAAAGAAGTGAGGGAATTGTGTAAGTTGTTTGATTGATTTAGTAATGGATTTGGTGGATGAATTAAGGTGATTTAGAGGGCTTAATTAGTGCTAAATCATGTGGGATTACATGTAGGAATATTGGGGAAGAAATGGGTAAGAAAAGAAGTGAAAAACAAAAACTGTAGGTAGGTTTTGGACCGGTCCGACCCAGAGGTTGGGTCGGACGGTGGGTCGGATGGGCCCAGACCACGGAACCAAAAGCTACTGGAATGGTCCGACCCAGAGGCGTATGGGTCGGACGGAACAGTTCTGGGTCGGACGGGAAGAATTTCGGAGGACGAAAATCTACTAGAATGGTCCGACCCAGGGCTTGGGTCGGACGCTGGGTCGGACGACCCATAACTTACAAAAAAAATATATATATATAAAAGGAAGGTAATAATCATATGCATGTATATATATGGGTATGTACATATATATGGGACTTAGTAATACACCATTAATGTAACACTAATGGTAAAGGAATAAGTATGTAAATGGAAAACAAGTAAGAGGATTAATTAAGGAAATTGAAAGTATAAGAACATTAAGTAAACCGAAGTAATGGGATAACGGGGTAAGAACGGGAGTAGTAGCTATGCAAGTATTGTAGTGCTTAGTATTAATTGAACCATTTGGCATGTAGTCATTGGTTCGAGGCTAGGACTCAAGGGACAAGTAAGGAACGAAGGAGCACGGGATCACCCGATAAAGTAAATCAGCGGTGAAAGGTATGACTTCTTCATGCCCTGTATCCTAATCTGGTTACCCCGATTTGTGTGCTTATTTGATCACCTAATAAGATAAATGCATGAATCGGACTATATTGCACTTACTTGTGCTTGTTTACATTATTCTTGACGTTTGTCTTGAACAATAGTTTGTATAATTCATGAAATATATGAATGATGATGAAGTGCATTGTATTTCGTAGCGTACTTGTATATTGTATTGTATTTTGTGTGGATGTGTATGTGAGCCTTGGATTGTATTATTGTGGCTTGAATGAATGACTTCTACTAATTCCTAACTACCTAACTCCTAACATAAGTAAGGAATAAATTGGAATGAGTAGAAGTCCGATATAGCTTCGGCCATGCGTGAGGATGAGGAGACACAAGAGGTTGGATCCAATTCCTGACTCTTAAACTGGTCCGCGGCCCAAACCCCTTAAATGGGTAGCATCCCGGATTGGTGAGTCAAGTAAATCCCGGTGGTGGGACGGAGTAGTCCCCGGGCCAGAGGTCCCGACGACTTAACATGAGTAAGAGTAAGTAAGTAAGTATATATGAGTATGAGTATGTATGCGTAAGTATTGTGGAACGAGTAAAAGAGTAATCTTCACCCGATTAACCCGGGTGGACCAACATGAGCTAACAAGGACATGTATTGTGTATGTATTGCGTATGTATTGTATATGTATTGGGTATCGCGGATCTCGGAAAGGTAAGGATGTATTTGATGACTTGTATGGGTTACTGTGTATGCCTTGAAGAGCGTGTATTGATTTGTATGTATGTATTCCTTGCGTAATGTATTGTAATGTTATGTATAAGAGCATGTATGCATGTATGTTTGAATGAAATCAATCGCATGTACTCGACCAAGTGGTCGGCGTACCCTCACTAGTACGCGGGGTATGCGGTTATCATGCTCAGCGAAAGCTGACCCCCTCGGGGGAACGTTTTTAGTGTGCAGGTACCCGAAGTGGATATGGTCATTGCACGAGACCGGTGACTACATTTGGATAGTAGTAGTAGAATGTAGAGGTGTACTAATTAGCACGCCCCTTGTACTTAGGAAGTAAGTAGTTGTGAGGAATGGGTAGTGGTTAGACTCTTAATGAGTACATATGAACTTGGAAGAAGCATTATATTGTAATGGGAACCTAGTAACTCGGTTATGTATTTTGTATTGTGTGGTTATGATGGAGTAAAGCGTTGAACGGAACATGGTAGTATTCGATTGCTGAATGGAGTATGCGATGTAAGTGTGTAGTACTCGGGATTCCGGTCCATCAGACCGATGTTGTATGTAAAAGTAGTAGCCTTGTTGGTCACGTGGGTGACTAACGACGTTGTATCACCCACTGTATGTAAGTATGTATCCGCTGCATAACTCTGAAAGCACGAGGAGATTGGACGGTAATGTTTGTATTAATAGTAGGGGTGTTACAAGGGCCCTACAATGGTCGGTGTGATCGGGCAGCTCAAGGAAATGACAGAATTGGTTAAGATTTCTCCCCAACTAAGTATCTCCTGGCCTCACAGCAAGTGGTCGTAGCGGATATCTCCGTCGAAGCTCTTCGAGTGCTTGACTTGGCGTTCGGCCGATGTTTGTAAAGTTTCTTTGACGAGAGTTCTGTTAGGGCGGTTCTATCGCTTCAACGTCCCGAACAGGTCCTCCTGACTGCCGATCAATGTTCACCTCATGCTGCCTAGCCCTCTTACGGGTATGAATTTGGATGCAAGTTGCTGCTTCCAGTTGTCTGATCACTCTCCTGAGTTCTGTAGCAATTTCTTTGACATTCCCCTCCGAACCTTGGACCCTAATGGAGCCAACTTCAATGCAGTCCTAAAGGGTGTTGAGAAGCCTGTCCACTAACTCGTCCCGAGCTTGATGTTCGGACTCGAGGGAAAGAGCCTTTGCTTTCAACTCTTCGATATTGACGACGTAGTTGGATTCCACGGCATCCAGGACAGCACTATGTCTCTGCTCCATGGCATCAATGGTGGCCATGTGCCTTTGTTCCAAAATTGCGAGCTGGGCTTCCATGTTGATTGTACCACACTTAGGACTTGGGTCTACCCGTTTCCAAGGTGTCCATCATTAGCTAACAAAAGGAAGTGGGTTGAATGATATTGGGATGAGAATGATGCTTTACAAGGTAGATTGAAGACCAGAACAGGCTTAGACTGAAAGCAAGTGAGCCAGGATACCCAGAAAATGAAGTGTTTGGGCTAGAGTATTTTTCAGACTGTGAATTGGAATTTGGACTGAAATCTAAATAGATGGCTTTGATTGGGACTGAGAGGTGACACCTAGATCTAGGGTTTTGGGCTAGGGCCCGGATAAGAAGTCGACCTACACTAGAATGAGCCCTTGGGCTGGACTGTGTTTGTGCCTGAACTAAAGCACATGGGCTGGAATGGTCCCTAAATCATAAATGGGCCTAACTTTCTTTTGGTCAGAGAGGATGGTTGCTAAGCCGAAAAAGATTTTATTTTCAAGACTTGTGAGTTATTTCAGGTTCAGGTGGATTTCTTTTTATGGGCCTAAAACTAATTGGATAATTCAAATTGGGCCGGAAAAGAAGTCACCTAAGTCTAGGCTTTTGAGCTGAAGCCCGAACGACTCACATATTAAACCAAACAGGGCCGCTGGGCCGTAAACAAATAGAGCTACCAATTCGGGTTGGGCTAGGTTGATGTAGGAGAAGTTCCTATCAATCTTTAGGCTGGGTAGAGGGCCAATCATTCAGGCAAACAAAGCCCACACAAATTCAACATGTCCTCACTAGACATTTGAATCAAACCGGGTATGGATCGATCCGGAGAGGTGCTAGGGGCATGGGCCAAGGTCGCCACAAAGGAATAGGGCTTGCATGCTATTCTCTTTGGGCTTCCCCACTTTTTTCACATCACCTAAAGGTGTGCGTCTATGGTCGGGTCTTTGGATAACCAAACAAGGCTAGGTAAGGACACTGCCAGGAAAATGCTTGGGGCTAAAGCCTAGGTATTAAGAGGGTGTGGTTAGGCGACACCCTCCTCTTTTCCCCCACTTAGGCTCGTCATAAGACCAAGATCCAACCTTTAGGCTCGTCATAAGACCTAGAATCGTCCCACTTAGAATCACCTAAAAGGTGTGAGTCCCTGGCAGGGGACCCTAAAATGGGTCATGGGGTAGAACTGGTTTGCGTGGACCCTCGCTCTCATATGATGCAAAAGTGTATAAATTTAAATTGCGCACAAAAGTAAACAAACCACATAATAAAGCCGTAAATAAACATTTTCGAGTTAAGCCCTCTTTCTTAAATTAAACAAGTTAATATTAAGAATTTGTCCCCAGCAGAGTCGCCAGTCTGTGAGCCTCAATTTTTAAACCCTATCCTAGGTTGAATCGAGTTGATTAGGATCTGATCGGGTTTTAGGACCACTTATAACCTAAGTTTAATAACTAAGTCATATAACCATAATTATTAAAACCTAAGCTAGCTCACTGGAACCTAATTAGAGTCGCCACCTAATTTTAACCTAGATTAAATTTGGAAAGAAGAGTTCGGGTTCAGGGTCTTGGTATTCGACTTATTTAGGGTTCAGTTACTTTCATTACCCCTAGAAGTTGTTTTTCCCATACTTAGTTTAATTACAGTGTGAGCCTCGATTTTTAAACCCTATCCTAGGTTGATTCAAGTTGATTAGGATCTGATCGGGTTTTAGGTCCACTTATAACCTAAGTTTAATAACTAAGTCATATAACCATAATTTTTAAAACCTAAGCTAGCTCACTGGAACCTATTATGAGTCGCCACCTAATTTTAACCTAGATCAAACTAGGAAAGGAGAGTTCGGGTTCGGGGGCTTGATATTCGACTTAATTAGGGTTCAATTACTTTCATTACCCCTAGAAGTCGTTTTTTCTCTACTTAGTTCAATTACAGCTTATTACGAGTCATTTTAACCTAAGTGCGCACTTCTGATTTGTTTAAATTTTTAACTCTATTTGACAGAAAATTAAAGTGAAAATTAAAATTACCTAAACTAGGGCTTCGGAGGCAGAATTAGGTCAAATTTTAATTATGTCCGTAGCCACGGACCTAATGTCCGAGACCACGGACCCCAATTGAGTTACATGACTACGTAAACCGAATTAAAATAAAAACGTAAACTTGAAAAGTTCAGGGCATCGGATAGGGTGTCCGTGGGCCCGAACATGTACTGTTAAAAACCCTAAAATTTGAAAAATTGAAAAATAAGAAATCCGGCCAATGTCCGTGGGTGTCGTGGCCATGAACAACCCGTTCGTGGTCCCGGACCATGCGTTCGAGGTCACGGACCACCCACGGATGTGGGTTTTTGGTGGTTCCCGGTGGAGTTTTTGGCTCAAAATTTGTGTACGTGTAGCCAGAAAGGTATACAAGGCGTTAGTAATTGAAAGATTTCAGTTTGAAGTCGAATTATACACTAAATTTAACAAACAAGTGACAAGGCAGAATCAAAAGCAATTTGCAATACAAAAGCCGAAAGGAGTCGGTTAGAACCCAAAATTTGATAGAAAACTAATAAAGTCATATGGTTTCAGAAAAGTGTGATTATAACCTGTTTTGGATCCTAGAACAACGAGACTACTCACGTCGGGATTCTTTCAGTGCTCCATTAATCTTGGTTCTGGATTGAGTTCTAGCTCGGCTTCTGACTATTGATTGTTGATGCTATTCCTCACGTTTTGGTGGTGATTTAGCCGCTGTTTGATGGTTAGAACAATGTCGGGAGTTGAAAATTGTGTGAACGTGTGGATTTGAAAAGAATTTTGGTATTGTTTTGGTGCTTGGAAGTGCAAAAACGAGAGAGGCTGGAGAGAGGCTGTGTTTTATGTCTCCTTAAGGTTCTAAAGCTTATGAGATGCTGCTTTGATCAATAGAGTTACCCCTTTGCATAGACTTTCTTAAAGATAAGGAAAAAACAAAGTGAAAATGAGATTCTTCAGGATTTTAATTAAGTTTCTTCCCAGGGGAATTTTGCTGTGAAATCTTAGCCACATGTCAAGGATGACAATTATGATTTTTCTGAGGTGGAATCGAATTTTTTAAATATTGGAATATTTTTAAATTCAATTTCTCGTCAGATTCAATCAGAAATTGCTAGAAAATTATTGGAAGTCGAAAAATCAAAATTCCAACGCCATTATGCTTAAAATGCCATCCTCTATCATGGTTAAAATTTCAAAACATTTCAAGTTGATATGAGCCACTCTCAGAGGAGAGAGAAACCTCGTAGGAGGCTTAGGAGCCTTGAAAAATTATGAAAATACCCCTGAAGATGACTAAGCTGCCCCTGATGCCCCGAAATGCACCAATCGAACCGGGAATCCTTGCTGTTTAACCAAACTACCCTTTTTGCACCAATACCTCAAGAGACTCTCCTCCGGGGGGTTAAAATTTTGGGTATAACAGATTCCCCCCCCCCCCCCTCCATCAACATGACTTTGTAATGAATATGAAAAGTCTGGTTGATGTTTTTTTTTTATAAGTGCTGGGTAGACCCAGTTACAATGGCAATACTATGGCCGAAGCCTTTCTTGCCTGAATAAATTGAGGAGCATACGCAAATGTAAAACTACTTAAAGAAAAGAAAAGAACAGTTGTCTAGAAGACAAGATTACGTGAGCGGAGAGGCCGAAACGCTGGTTGATGTTTGAGTGATACCCCAAAATTTCAGGTCATAAACAGACCTTGCATGCCGTTTGCAATCCAGTGGGTTGTGTCGAGCTATTCGAAAGCGCTAACTACCTAAAGAAGAAAGAAATGTTGTTGAACTATTTGAAGGTGCCAACTACCTGAGATGATGATATTTTGTCGAGCTATTCTAAGGCGCTAACTACCTAAAGTGATGAAAATTATGTCAATCTATTCTAGGGCATTGACTACCTAAAACGATGAAAATGATGTCAAGATATTCTAAGCCGTTGACTACCTGAAAATGATGTAAATGATGCCAAGCTATTCTAAGACGTTGACTACCTGAAAATGATGAAAATGATGCCAAGCTATTCTAAGGCGTTGACAACCTGAAAATGATGAAAATAATGCAAGCTATTCTAAGGCGTTGAATACCTGAAAATGATTCCAAGCTATTCTAAGGCGTTGACTACCTGAAAATGATGCCAAGCTATTCTAAGGCATTGACTAGCTGAAAATGGTGAAAGTAAAATAATGTTTAGATGCAGGAATGCTGATATGACAGTGATGCTAATGATGCTGATGATGCTGATGATGTTGATGATGCTGATGATGTTGATGATGCCGATGATGTGGATGATGCCGATGATGTTGATGATGTTAATGATGTTTTGATGCTTCTAGGGACCGAAACCCGTGCCCATGCTCCAGGATGGACCCATTGTGGACTTATTGCAATTGCCCCCCGCGGCGTGCAGGGATAACTCCTGGTAAAAACCCTGGGGACTTATTGCCATCGCCCACCATTCATTGATCCCGAAATAAGTTGACATCGCATAGGAGGATTTATTGCCATCACCTCGCCAACTTTTATGTTGCCAGGTCCTGTGACATGCCTGGATAATGCAAATATGTCTTGTGATGCGCCTATATGAATGAAATGAATGAAATGTGTTTGATGGAAGCAGGTAAATTAAAGAGCGATGCTAGGTCTTACTACGAGCCTAAGGGGACGATTCTAGGTCTTAGGACAAGCCTAAAGGTTGGAACTGGGTCTTATGATGAGCCTAAAGGTTAGATTTAGGTCTTATGACGAGCCTAAAGGTTGGATCTAGGTCTTATGACGAGCCTAAAGGTTGGATCTAGGTTTTATGACGAGCCTAAAGGTTGTCTAGGTCTTATGACGAGCCTAAAGGTTGTTCTAAGTGAAAGTGAGTTAAGTGCATGATGGGTTATGTCTTACCATGGGCCTAAATGAATGTAGAAGGGTAAAGGTTTATGTTAGGCCTGGAGATTGTATGACAAAGAGGTAGGGCTCAGAACGGGCCTGAGGAAATTTGATGTGGAGGTAAGGCTTCGGACGGGCCTGAGGAAATTTGATGTGGAGATAGGCCTTAAGACGGGCCTGTGTGATATGAGAAGGATTTGAACCTTTGGGTTTTGGGTTTTTGGGTCACAATTGTTGTCGTTGTTGCAATTGTTGGAACCAACAATTGCCCCTAGTATTTTGCCTTAAGGCAACCTGAGCTTTTTTAGGATTTTATGGTAGTCGATCGGAACGATTGATTGCCCCCAGTATTTTCTTTGAGTAATTGCACAAAAACAAGTCTCACTCTCACAAGGTCAAGGTTTATCTTAATGTGGTGCTTTCTATCCTACACTCAAAGTGTTTAGTGTTTGCACTCGTGCTCCCTTTTTGGTCAAAACATCTCAACCATTGAATTTGACATTTGTTAGATTTACACATTCAACCTATGACTTTCACATGATTGGATACACAACTACTAAATCAGAAGTCTTTTGAGCTTGTAATGTGGCGATGGGGTGTGATGAATGACAACAGGATCATGAAGGAATGTTTGTGATATGTGGAGCTATAAGGGTGACCAAAGCTGCAACTTGCACCTTCTCTCGGACTTGCCTTCTTTGTCTTGAAATCGTTCGGCTACTTCGTGACGACTTCGCTTGTGAGCTTGGAATTTGGGACTTTTGGGTTGTTCCTTGCATCTTCTCTCTTTTTTCCAATTTTAGATTTCTTCGAGGCTTTTCAGATTTGCCTTTCTTTGAATCTCTTTTTCCTCAGGGTTCTTGTGTTTCTCGGTTTTGAACTTGGAAAGCTTTTTTTGATGTGAGCTCATTTGGATCCTGTGTCACATTGGGACCATTTGCGGATCGTTTCGTCATGCTGGTAGGAGTTTTGCTTCTTTGGACTTGTGAATTTGCTGTTCGGAAGTCGGGCTCCTTGCTTCCTTTGGTCACCGGGTCGGTTATTCATCATTGGCTGGCTTGTTTTGTGGAGTTTGTAATATTGTAAAAGTGGACATATACAAAAAGCTCAGCGGGGGTGCCTAGGGTGTAATGTCAGGGTTCACAAGCTTTTGGATGTGTGGTGCTGTACCTAGGGGCTTTGTCATCCTTAATATTTGTGTATCCGTTCTTTGTTTGTTTTCATAGGTTTAAGCGTAAATTTACAAGTTGTCTCCTGCGGTCGAAGTTACGCCATTTACCTTGCTTTTGAATGTGATCTCTCTGGAGTTGTGTAAAAATGACACGCTCTTTCACTCTTGGTTTTACCGCTCAAGGCACTCTCGCGAAGTGTACACTCAGAGACTTGTTTGCAAGTTTAAACAAAAGAAATAAACATTATCGTTCCTTAACTCAGATTGCCCCCAGTATTATTTTGGGGTCTTTTGACAAGCCTTTTGGATACCCAGGTTATTTGTGGAAGGTGGTTGTATGATGAATGATGATGGTGAGTGGTGATGGGGTGTTGGGTGATGTGGTGACTGACCGACATGTCTTTTCTTGGAGTTTTCTTACCTTTAGGTCCTGGTGAAAGAGTGGTGAAGTATGTGGAATGTTTGTGATGTGGATGATGAATGCACATGGGTCGGTGGTTTTGTACAAGAGAACCTGTGAGAGCAAGGGGTTCATTCATTTTTTTTTTATGTTTGTGGGCATGTTTTATGAAACAGTACTACTTCTTTTTTTCTTTTTTTTACAAATGAATGTTTAAACATTAATTTGATCTCAACACAAAAGAACATGAACAAGGAGAGAAAATGAATACTTCTCTTATCAATAGTCAAAGGTGTAATACCCCAAATTTCTTAAACTGTGATTAAGGTCTTATTTAATTGTAAACCTTAGGAAACCCTAATTTCTAAAGATGGAGAAGGTTATAATTAGTTGGAGGTGCTTGGTGAACATTAGGAACCTTAGTTCCCGGAGTATCACCCGGTAAACCTTAGTTTCACAAGATTTCTGAAATTCCCGGAAATTACTAAATTCCTTAGGAACTGAGAGTGGGTATCAACCTTAGGAAGTGTGTTAGATACTTTTGAGAGTGTTTTGAGGAAAGAAACAATCATATCTTTCTTCTTTTAGTATAAGACAATCTAGTTACATTTTTCAGTATTTAGTGGTTCTGGGCAAACGAGGCTTCGGGAGAGCTCAGAAGTGACCCGAGGAAATTCCTGAAACTTGATAACCCACACTAGTATTAACATACCTACACATATAGTCTTAATTCCCATAAAAAGCTCAAGCCAAACATGGCCTAAGATGGTGGCCGAAAATATCAAGGAAGGAGGAGAAAAAAATATCTTGGTTACTATTCACACCTCCTTACCATTCACACCTCCTTACTATTTGTAATAATGGCCAAGGCAAGTTGCCCCCTCCTTATCCATTCAATGGCGGTTTGGCATGAGTGGTTAGGATTGGTTTTTGTCACCTAACACAAATCTATGGCTATGGATAATTCTAGAAGTAATAATTACAAATAGTAAGATAAGGATGAAAATGTTAGTATAAATGGGGGGTGGAGGTCGGCCATGGTAGGTGAGCAAGGTGGCCATTCCTCTTCATCTACCTTGCTTCTCCTAAGCTAGAAAACACCATTGGAGCATAGGCAACAACACTCCTCCATTGGAAACACAAATCTAAGGTAGTAATTAAGCTAAAATCAAGGGAAAAGGCAAGTTTAAGGAGTGGAAGCCAAACTCCAAGGTGGGTGACTTGGTTGTTGGAGATTTTGAGCTCAAGAAACTTATAATCAAGGTAGAAAAGCTCCAAAATGGCTAGGAGAGGACAGGTAACATCTATGCACATCACTTTCACCCTTTAAGCTTATTTTCCTTCTTAAGTCATTCTGTTTTGTTATCTACGAATCCTATCTCTTATTTTCTTAAACTTTTTACAGTAAACTAGGGATGAATAGTTAGTGAACATCCTAGAAAATCAAGTCGAGATAAGGTTGGGAAGTAGGAAAACACTAAAGAGCTTTGAAAATGAAGAAAAATGAGCTTTAAGCTTTAGGAATTGTTTAGATGGGTTTCCGACATGGGTTTGAGCTAACATTTTGAGGGTAGTCTTGAATAGTGAATATATGGTTATGGTTGTAACATCAAGTCGAATGGAAAAATTTAAGTCGGTTAGACAAGGTAAAGAATCTAAAAATGAGAAAATGTGCTTTAAGCCTTTCTGAATGTTTGAATGGGTTTCCGAATTGATATTGAGCTGAAATTTTGAGGAGATACTTGCGTTGTTGATATTGGATCATGGTTAAATTTGGAGGCCGAGACTCTTTTTGGAAGTTATTTAAGTTGGTGAATAGTGATATCTTACCCATGGTTTGCAAATGTGTTTAAGGATAACCTCTTGTGGTGGTGGTGGAAAGTATTGTGTGATGTTGTTATCATGGTTATCCTAAGGCTATGCCTCTTGTGAGAGCCTTTAAGGCCAAGCCGACGTTCCGGCAACAATATAAGCTCCTACTAATGAAATTGGAGCTGCCACTATGATCTACTCCTATTGGGCAGAAGTTTTCAATAGGGGGTGTGCACACTTAAGGACATAGGGTGGGTGGTGGTGGTGGACTTCATTTGGAAATATCTTGAATTTGATATTAATTATCTCTTGATAATTCCTGGTACAGGTAAATGGTGAGTGATCTATTCTGATTTGTTATATTTGTTAATATTTGCTGGAAACAAAGGTTTTAAAGAGAAAATAAGTTTTTACGGGGTGTGGTAGTGTTACTCAGTTTTTACTGATATTATTTGGTTGTGTTTTCCTGTGTATATGTATTCTGTGAATTCAGGGTAACTGGGATGGACACCTTCTCTGCACTGAGGACGAGTCCACCGATACTTACTATATTTTCATGTTTGTCACCTATCATTGAAGTTTACAGCCTGGGGTCACCGAGATAATTTATGAGGAGTGGAACAAGAAGATACAAGGTTTTAGGCACCCGGAAAATGGCACCAGTCAGTCCATCACTCATGATGTTTCCACAGTGTACGAGTATATGCAAGTGGTCCCTAGTTAGATGCTAGCGATGTAATAGCCTTCTGATACCCCTTTACTTTTGGTGTAAAATAGGAGTAGGAGCTAACATAGTAGTTGGCTGGAAGGGGTCTTTTGGTATTAAGGTGTAAAGTGACGGGTTGGTTGTGTCACTCTTTTGATAGTAACAGCGATGTAAGATAGCTAGCATAGGGGTGGTGGTGGTAATAGCCTTACACTTACTAGTGGTTAGTAAGTGTGGCGGTAACCCCCGGTGATAGTATTAGGGGACCTTTGTAAATAGAAGACTGACGCATGTATAATATAAGCAGTTACTTTAGTTATAACATGTCTCTCTAGAATCAAAAGAGAAGGAAAAAAAACAAAAGAGGCTAAGTAAATGGTGGTGGTAAACCGGGGCGTTACAGAGTGGTATCAGAGCCATAGGTTAGCTGGAGGGGAAAATTTGATTTTGACTAGGAAGCAAGGTGACCCAGGCTTAGGTTTAGGAGTCTAGGCAGAACCATGTGGTTCTGAAAATATGTTTGCTGTGATATTTGTGTGTTGTGTGCTTGATTGATTATAGTTAACTATTTATATTGTAAGTAACATATCTCTGTGTAGAATAATGGAGAGGGGAGTGGACGGAGTAATGGAGAGGGGAGAGGACAGATGGATGAACTGAGGGAGTTGACACTGAGTATGGGAAGAATCCTGGAGCAGCACGAGGCTAGAGCTGAAATACCCAAGGATTTCTCCCGGAGGATAGCAGCTATGAAACCCAGTACTTATTCGGGAGAAGAGGATCCAGTGATTCTGGAAGAGTCGATCAGAGAGTTTGACAAAATATTTGATATTATTGATTGCCCTGAAGAAAATAAGGTAAGTGGGGCTGTATTTTATTTTAAAGGTGAGGCTGATCTGTGGTGGACTGCGGAGGAGGAGAGACTTAAAGGAAATCCGGGTTTTGGGTGGAATATGTTGAAAGATGCGATGAGGAAAAGATTTTATCCGGAGCATGTGAGGTTGCAGAAATATCAGGAATTTACGGGGTTGAGGCAGCGAATGGATGATGTTAAAACTTATCATGCCAAGTTTGTGGAGCTTGCTAGATTTGCTCCGCATGTGGTACCCGATGAGACTGCTAAGGTTCAATGTTTCTTGGAAGGGTTAAATTGGGATTTACAAGAAGCTCTGAGTGTAATACCAATAACTACTTTACAAGAGGCGTACGATAAAGCTGCTAATCTTTATATAGTACAACAGAAAAGGAAGGAAGTACAAACGGGGCGGAAAAGGAGAATGGAGACTCGTAAGGCCGAGAGCTTTGATAAGAGGGCTAAAGTAGAAGTTAGACCAAGTGGGGGATCCAGACCCAATTATCCGGGACGACGATTCAATGATAAAGGAACTAGATACTTTTATTGCAAGATATGTGAAAAGAACCATCCAGGTGAAGATTGTGAAGGAAGGTTGGTGAAGTGTTTTAATTGTGAAAGGTTAGGACATAGAGCCTTCGAGTGTAGGTACGGGAAGGATAATGGAGGTAAGAGTGGTGGAAACGCTTATCAGAGTAGCGCAGTGGAAACGTTGTGGACCCATAACCAGAAGAAAGGCAATGAAGATAATAATGAATCTTCATAGGATTCGGGAAGTTATCACGGTTAAGGTTAATTATTAAGCTGTAGATGGAAACTTCTTTTTAAGGTTAACAATTAAAGTTTCAGGAGAAACTTTCTTTTTAGGGGGGGAGAGTCGTATGGTAAGTGGTGAATGACTACTAGTGATTGTGAATGTTTGTTGGTGCCAGAAATGGTTGGTAATACTTGGATGTTATTTTAGGAGTTGTCCTCTTAATGATTTCATATATGTGGTATCGTTGAATTTGTGAATGGTTTATATTGTGTGATTGGTGTGTCTGAGGTTTTCTGTGATGTTGCTGAACCATTTGTGGTTGATGAAGTTACCTGGGAATTATTGTGTGGAATATTGTTTTAATTTCTTGGAGTATGTGACTGTATTGTTGGGTGTGATGAATTGAGCTTCAAGGACGAAGCTTTGTTTAACGGGGGGAGGATGTAATACCCCAAATTTCTTAAACTGTGATTAAGGTCTTATTTAATTGTAAACCTTAGGAAACCCTAATTTCTAAAGATGGAGAAGGTTATAATTAGTTGGAGGTGCTTGGTGAACATTAGGAACCTTAGTTCCCGGAGTATCACCCGGTAAACCTTAGTTTCACAAGATTTCTGAAATTCCCGGAAATTATTAAATTCCTTAGGAACTAAGAGTGGGTATCAACCTTAGGAAGTGTGTTAGATACTTTTGAGAGTGTTTTGAGGAAAGAAACAATCATATCTTTCTTCTTTTAGTATAAGACAATCTAGTTACATTTTTCAGTATTTAGTGGTTCTGGGCAAACGAGGCTTCGGGAGAGCTCAGAAGTGACCCGAGGAAATTCCTAAAACTTGATAACCCACACTAGTATTAACATACCTACACATATAGTCTTAATTCCCATAAAAAGCTCAAGCCAAACATGGCCTAAGATGGTGGCCGAAAATATCAAGGAAGGAGGAGAAAAAAATATCTCGGTTACTATTTACACCTCCTTACTATTCACACCTCCTGTGAGCCTCGATTTTAAACCCTATCCTATGTGGATTAACTTGATTGGGATCTAAACGGGTTTTAGGTCCACTTATAGCCTAAGATTAATAACTATGTCATATAACAATAATTATTAAAACCTAAGCTAGCTCACTGGAACCTATTACGAGTCGCCACCTAATTTTAACCTAGATCAAATTAGGAAAGGAGAGTTCGGGTTCGGGGGCTTGATATTCGACTTAATTGGGGTTCAATTACTTTCATTACCCTTCCTAGGTCGTTTTTCCTCTACTTAGTTTATTTACGGCTTATTACGAGTCGTTTTAACCTAAATGCGTGAACTTCTGTTTTTTTGTGTTTTTTAACATTTTTTGACAGTAAATTAAAGTGGAAATTAAAATTACCTAAACTAGGGTTTCGGAGGCAGAATTAGGTCAAATTTTGTTTCCGTCCGTAGCCACGGACCTAATGTCCGAAGCCACGGACCCCAATTAACCTATATGAAGATAAAAGTCGAATTAAACAAAAAACAGAAAATTGTAAAGTCCGGGGCCACGGACAAGCTGTCCGTGGGCCCGGACATTATTGAAAAAAAAACCTAATTTTTAAAAATTAAAAATCTCGCCGCCGTCCGTGGGTGTCCGAGCTTACGGACAGGGAGTCCGGGACCCCGGACATGACGTCCGTGGGTGCGGACCACCCTCGGACGGCGGCGTTGAGGCTGTTCCCGAAGGTGTTTTTGGCTCAAATTTTATGGGTGTGTAGCCTGAAAGATGTACAAGACGTTAGTGATTTAAAGTTTTCAATTTGAATTCGAATTAAGCACGAAACTTGGTAAACAAGTTATTGGACAGAAGCTTAAACAAACATCAATGCAGAAGTGTAGAGGGGTTAGTTTGAGCCCCAATTTTGAGGTAAGACAGATAATACCGTAGAGAATTAGGGAAGTGGAGTTTCTACCTGTTTTACCTTCGGATTCACAACGTTTCTTCACACCGGGATTCGTCGAGTGCTTCGTTGATGGCAGACCCGAAAGGATTTCGAACCGGGCTTCTGGTGGTTGGTTGTTCTTGCTGTTCTTCACGTTTTGGTGGTGTTTTTGTGGGGTTTTGATGATTATTGGTGCTTTGGGAATTGGAAAACGTGTTTAGATGGTGATTTCGGGGGATTTTCGGTATGATTTGGGTGGCCGGGTGTTGGAAAATGTGTGAGAGAGAGAGGAAGCTGCCTCTTTTGACTCTCTAGGGTTCTTTAGCATGTGAGGTCCTGATTTTATCCAAAAACCTATCCCCTTATATACTTTCTTAAAGATAAAGAAAATCTAGTAAAAGTAAGATTTTTCGATATTTTAGTTGAGTGACTTCCCAAAGGAATTTTGCTGTGAAATTTTAACCACGTGTCAAGGATGAAAATTATGAATTTT
This sequence comes from Limonium bicolor, assembly GCA_023374045.1. Lineage (NCBI taxonomy): Eukaryota > Viridiplantae > Streptophyta > Magnoliopsida > Caryophyllales > Plumbaginaceae > Limonium > Limonium bicolor. The sequence goes on from CM041780.1 coordinate 56,114,716, forward strand.
CTGAAGTGGAATCGGATTTTTTAAATGTTGGAATATTTTTAAATTGAATTTCTCGTCAGATTCAGTCAGAAATTGCTAGAAAATTATTGGAAACTCGAAAAATCAAAATTCCAACGCCATTATGCTTAGAATGTCATCCTCTATCATGGGTTAAAATATCAAAGCATTTCAAGCTGATTTGGGCATCCTTTGGAGGAGAGAGAAACTTATAGGAGGTCTCAGGAGCCTTTAAAGATTACTAAAACGCCCCTGAAAATGACGAAGCTGCTCCCCATGCCATGGAACGCGTCGATCGAGCCGGAATCCCTCACCATTTGATTAAAATGCCTCTCACAACACCAGCACCCCGTAGACCCTAACCCAAGGGGTCAAAATTTTGGGTATAACAGATTGCCCCCCGTCAACTAGACTTTGTAGCGGATGTGAAAAGTCTGGTTGATGCTTGAGTGATGCCCCAAAATTTTGGACCTCACGAAATTCTCCATGTTGTATGAAACCGCGTTGATTGCGTGTAGCTATTCGGAGGCGCTGACTACCTAAGCAACAAAAACGCTGTCGAGCTATTCTAAGGTGCTGACTGCCTATAAGCGAAAATGTGTCAAGCTATTCTAAGGCGCTGACTACCTAGGTGACGTAAACGGAATAATGTCAAGCGGTTCTAAGGCGTTGACTACCTATAATACATGAAATGATGCGATGCCAAGCGATTCTAAGGCGTTGACTACCTATAAGTAAAATGAAGTAATGTCAAGCAATTCTAAGGCGTTGACTACCTATAATGATGATATGATGTCAAACTATTCTAAGGTGTTGACCGCCTATAATGAAAGTGAAATGAAGTAATGTCAAGCGATTCTAAGGCGTTGACAACCTAAAATGTGGAAATGAGATAATGTCAAGCGATTCTAAGGCGTCGACAACCTAAAATGTGGAAACGAGATAATGTCAAGCGATTCTAAGGCGTTGACAACCTAAAATGTGGAAATGAGATAATGTCAAGCGATTCTAAGGCGTTGACAACCTAAAATGTGGAAATGAGATAATGTCAAGCGATTCTAAGGCGTTGACAACCTAAAATGTGGAAATGAGATAATGTCAAGCGATTCTAAGGCGTTGACAACCTAAAATGATGATAACTGGGTGGTATGCAAATGCAAAAATGCTGAAATATTGATGATGCTAATGATGTTGATGATGCTGATGATGTTGATGATGTTGATGATGCTGATAATGTTGATGATGCTCGGATGCTTCTGGGGACCGAAACCCGTGCCAATGCTCCTGGCTGGACCCAATGTGGACTTATTGCCATCGCCCCCTAAGCCGGTGTGCAGGGATAACTCCTGGTAAAAACCTTAGGGACTTATTGCCTTCGCCCACCATTCGTTGATCCCGAAAATAAGTTGACATCGCAAAAGGAGGATTTATTGCCATCACCTCGCCAACTTTTCTGTCGCCAGGTCTTGTGACGCGCCTGGATAATGCAACTAGGTCTTATGACAAGCCTATATGAATGTGATGAATGCAATGTATTTGATAAGAGCGGGTAAGCTAAAGGGTAACGCTAGGTCTTACTACGAGCCTAAGGGAGTGCAGCTAGGTCTTATGGCGAGCCTAAAAATGGTTCTAGGTCTTATGGCGAGCCTAAAAATGGTTCTAGGTCTTATGACGAGCCTAAAGGGATGCAACTAGGTCTTACTACGAGCCTAAGGGAATGTGACTAGGTCTTATGGCGAGCCTAAAAATGGTTCTAGGTCTTATGACGAGCCTAAGGGATGGATCTAGGTCTTATGACGAGCCTAAGGGTTGGATATAGGTCTTATGACGAGCCTAAGGGTATGCAACTAGGTCTTACTACGAGCCTAAGGGAATGCGACTAGGTCTTACTACGTGCCTAAAGGATGGATCTAAGTGAAAGTGAGTAAAATGTATTGATAAGTGTCAAAATGAGCATGTTTTATAGGTGTATTTCATGTTTAATATCAGCACTTTTCTTGCTCATTTCTCCACTTCGGTTAGTTTTCCTCTAGTTTATATTTTATTGTTTATCTCACAAAATTATTGGTTTAACATGAGGAAAACCAAGCCGGGAGTGAAGTAGACAAAAAGACGAACGCGTAGACGCAAACGGCTCAGAAAACGGAGTCCAAACGAAGAATCTAGAGCCGGTCAAAGTTTGAAGTAAAATAGGCCACGGTCAAGCTGCAACCGCCCAAGAGGAGGCGGACGTCTCACATGCAACCGCCTGGCGGACGTCTCACATGCAACCGCCTGGCGGACGTCTCACAGGCAACCGCCTACTAAGTGGCGGACGAGACTGGTGCAACCGCGAGGCGGTCAGCACAAGAAAACCGGCGGTACTGACTAAAATCAACCCGGGCTAGTTTCTTCTGCGCGCGCAGTCGTCGTCTTCAACTTGAATCGTCTTATCTATCTACTCCGACGCCTACCTTAAATCGCTCCTGCAATCTGCCTCCTGTCCCCTGCAATTAATGCTTCAATCAATGAAGCAATCAATGAAGCAAATATCTACGTACCACTACCTCTTCATTTCTTCTATAAATACCCATTCCCTACAGCCTTGTACGAGTGCACGGAGAAAACCAGAAAATCACTCACTCTCACCTCATCTCATTCTCTTCCAGTAAATCGCTCCCGTATACCATCTCACTCCATTAATTCTCTAATTCACCCACTTCACTTATAATAACTTACGTACATGCTTCACTCTTCGACCTCTCCATTTCTCCATTCATTAATCACGTCTCTGTGCTGTTATTACGTCCAACCTCTGTCAGATTTATTACCAGTTAATATGTCTGGCTAAGGAGGATTTGCTCCGGGCAAGGTTTTAAATTATGGTTTGTTTAATTATGTAATCAATATTTCTACCGGTTTTAATAAATTCAGTTTGTTACGCTTAAAGGATTTCTCTCACCATTTTAATAAATTACATGAATTTATTAAAATGCTTTCCTAAGTCTATTTTGATCAGACCAGGTGATAAATAGACAGGTTATTTAAGCCGTAAATTTGGAGAAAACTTATTATGATTTAATAAGTTAGTATTTACAGATGCAATTATAATTCCTTAAATTTAACGTCCGTTTACATAGTATTGCTCGAACCTTGATTAGACCGAGCATTTTCTAGTAAACGAGTTCTTAAGGGTCTATGACTTAGTCCTTAGGATAATAACAGGAATTTTGCCAAACTGATATATTAAACCGGTAGAGATGGCATAATTAATCAGATTATATAAAACCTGAACCCGGAGTTCCATTTAATTCATCTGCACTCAGTAATTTAATCTGCTCTTTTAATTCTCTAAAAACAAGTCAATTAACTTCCCCCCTTTTGTGACAAGCTTAGGAACTACTTTAACTCGCTATAAGTCCCACGGTTTGACCCCGGCCGCTTCTGTCTTCTACACTACTACGACCGGTTTTAATTTGCAGCCCGACGGATATTTGAGTATTAATTTCTTTCTTTTAATAACTACACCTCTTCTAATCACTCACGATAAATCCACTCTGCATGTATGATGGGTCTAAATGGATGTAGAAGGATTAGGGCTCAAGACGGGCCTGTGGATGTTTGAATGTGGAGGTAGGGCTTAGGACGGGCCTGAGGAAATTTGATGTGGAGGTAGGGCTTAGGACGGGCCCGAGGTATTTGATGTGGATGTAAGGGCTTATGCCTGTGGTGGGATGGTGGTGCTCAAGCTTTAGGTTTCAATTGGTGTTGTCATGGCAATTGTTGGAACCACAATTGCCCCCAGCATTTTTCCTTAGGACAACCTGAGCTAGAGTTCATGGCAATTGATCGGAACGATCAATTGCCCCCAGTATTTTCTTTGATTAATTGTGCAAAACAAATCTCATTCTCACAAGGTCAAGGTTTATCTTGTTGTGGTGCTTTCTATCCTACACTCAAAGTGTTTAATGCTTGCACTCATGCTCTCCTTTTGGACAAAACATCTCGACCATTGAATTTGACATTTGTTAGATTTACGCGTTCAACCTGTTACTTTCACGTGATTGGATACACAACTACTAGGTCGGAAGTCTTTTAAGCTTATAACGTGGCTATGGGGTGTGATGAATGACAACAGGACAATGGAGGAATGTTTAGGATATCTGGAGCTATAAGGGTGACCAAAGCTGCAACTTGCACCGTCTCTCGGACTTGTCTTCTTTGCCTTGAAGTCGTTTGGCTACTTCGTGATGATTTCGCTTGTGAACTTGGGACTTGGAACTTTGGGGTTGTTCCTTGCACCTTCTTTCTTTTTTCCGATTCTGGGTTTCTTTGAGGCTTTTCAGGTTTGCCTTTCTTTGAATCTCCTTTTCTTCGGGGTTCTTGTGTTTCCCGGTTTTGAACTTTGAGAGCTGTTTTTGATGTTAGCTCGCTTGGATCCTGTGTCACTTTGGGACCATTTACGGATCATTTCGTCATGCTGGTAGCAGAGTTGCTTCTTTGGACTTGTGAAGTTGCTGTTCGGAAGTCGGGCTCCTTGCTTCCTTTGGTCACCGGGTCGGTTATTCGTCATTGGCTGGCTTGTTTGTGGAGCTTGTAGTGTTGTAAAAGAGGTCATACATGAAAAGCTCAGCGGGGGTGCCTAGGGTTTAATTTCAGGGTTCACAAGCTTTTGGCTATGTGGTGTTGTACCTAGGTGCTTCGTCATCCCTAATAGTTGTGTATCCGTTCTTTGCTACTTTTCATAGGTTTAAGCGTAAATTTACAAATTATCTCCTTCGGTCGGAGTCATGTCGTTTACCTTGCCTTTGAATGTGACCTTTCTGGAGTCGTGTAAAAATGACACGCTCTTTCGCTCTTGGTTTTACCGCTCAAGGCACTCTCGCGAAGTGTACACTCAGAGACTTGTTTGCACATTTAAACAAAAGAGATAAACATTATCGTTCCTTAACTCAGATTGCCCCCAGTACTGTTGTGGGGTTTCTTGACAAGCCTTTTGAATACCCAGGTTATTTGTGGAGGGTGGCTGTATGTGTGGTGGTACATGGCGGTGAGGTCGAGCTGTTTTGGTGGAGTGATGTAGTGATGAAAGTAAAATATGGTAGTGGGATGCTGTCAGTGTACGGTGAAATTTTCCATTGAGAGATGATGAGTAGTGGAAGCCAACAAGGTGGTGAGATATTCCTTGCGCACATGGGATGTATGTGATGAAGGTAGTGGATGTGGGTGAAATGACGTGATGACTTATTTATTTTGGTGTTCTGGTTTTGTGAATAATTGCACAAAAAAATAATGAAAATGGAACTATGCTCTAATTCAAGAATGGAAAGACAACATCAAAGATTGTAATCGTAAGAAAACTACCTAAAATAATAAAGGAAGCTAGCTACTATAAAAGTTGGAAGAACGACTGGGAAAAGAAAATTACTAAATCTAGAAAACTTCTAAAGTAGTGATGTTGGGCTGTCTGATGCCAACATACTGAAGACTCGAGCTCTGGGCCGTCGGGATGCCTTTGGGATGATCGTGATTGCCTTCCTTCTGAACTTCGAATAGGCCTCATAAAATGTTTGAACTAGGAATGCCTGTGGGTTATGTAGGAGGAATCCGGGTCTGAATCTTTTCCAAGCTGCGAGTGAAGTGCAAGAGCTAGAGTGACTCCTAGGATAGAACAGATTTGCGGGCCTGAATACCCTTAATCTAGAAGTGAAGCAAACGGGCTGAAGGAGGCCACATGAACTGTGAATGGGCCACTGGGCCGAGAGGGAAAACCTTGAGGTCTGGGATTCGTTTGATGTTCTTGTTGGGCCTTGAAGCTAGAAACTGGAATGAATGAGTTACGCAACCTATCTTGGATCCAAATGTTTTGTGCTATGGGCTGAACTTCTGGATTGACAGCGAAGCTTATGGGCCAAAACTATGAATTGGTCTGTGGGCCCAAAATAGAATGAGTCATGATTGTGGTATTTGAGCCAGAATGATTGCTCTATATGTGGACTGGAATTTGGGCCGAGTGATCATGGTTGGGCCTAAAAGATGACACCTAGATCTAGGGTTTTGGGTTAGGGTCATGATAAGAAGTCTACGTGGACTAGAATGAGCCCTTGGGACAGAATGTGTTTGGGCCTGAAGTAAAGCGCATGAGCTGGAATGGTCCCTAAATCACAAATGGGCCTAACTTTCTTCGGGCCAGAGAAGATGGTTGCTAAGCCAAAAAAGATTTTATTTTCAGGACTTGTGAGTTATTTCAAGTTCAAGCGGATTCCTTTTTTATGGGCCAAGAACTAATTGGATAATACAAATTGGGCCAGAAGAGAAATCACCTAAGTCTAGGCTTTTGGGCCGAAGCCCGAGCGACTCACATGTTAAACCAAACAGGGCCTCTGGGCTGCAAACAAAAAGAGCTGTCAATTCATGTTGGGCTAGGTTGATGTAGGAGAAGTTCCTATCAATCTCTAGGCTGGGTAGTGGGCCGATCTTACAAGCAAACAAGGCCCACACAAATTCAACATGTCCTCACTAGATGTTTTTACCAAACCGGGTATGGATCGATCCGGAGAGGTGCTTGGGGCATGGGCCCAGGTAACCACAAAGGAATAGGGCTTGCACGCTATTCTCTTTGGGCTTCCCCACTTTTTCACATCACCTGAAGGTGTGCGTCTACGGTCGGGTCTTTGACCGACCAAACAATGGGCTAGGTAAGGACATTGCCAGGAAAACGCTTGGGGCTAAAGCCCAAGTATTAAGGGGATGTGGTTAGACGACATCCTCCTCTTTTCCCCCGCTTATTCACATCACCTAAAAGGTGTGAGTCCCAGACAGGGGACCCTCAAACGGGTCCCAGGGTGAAATCGGTTTGTGTGGACCCTCGCTCTCATATGATGCAAAGGTACAGAAATTTAAATTGCGCACAAAGATAAATAAACAGAATAATAAAGCCATAAATAAACATTTTCGAGTTAAGCCCTCTTTCTTAAAATTAAACAAGTTAAAATTAAGAATTTTGTCCCCAGCAGAGTCGCCAGTCTGTGAGCCTCGATTTTAAACCCTATCCTATGTGGATTAACTTGATTGGGATCTAAACGGGTTTTAGGTCCACTTATAGCCTAAGATTAATAACTATGTCATATAACAATAATTATTAAAACCTAAGCTAGCTCACTGGAACCTATTATGAGTCGCCACCTAATTTTAACCTAGATCAAATTAGGAAAGGAGAGTTCGGGTTCGGGGGCTTGATATTCGACTTAATTGGGGTTCAATTACTTTCATTACCCTTCCTAGGTCGTTTTTCCTCTACTTAGTTTATTTACGGCTTATTACGAGTCGTTTTAACCTAAATGCGCGAACTTCTATTTTTTTGTGTTTTTTAACATTTTTTGACAGAAAATTAAAGTGGAAATTAAAATTACCTAAACTAGGGTTTCGGAGGCAGAATTAGGTCAAATTTTGTTTCCGTCCGTAGCCACGGACCTAATGTCCGAAGCCACGGACCCCAGTTAACCTATATGAAGATAAAAGTCGAATTAAACAAAAAACAGAAAATTGTAAAGTCCGGGGCCACGGACAGGCTGTTCGTGGGCCCGGACATTATTGAAAAAAAAAACCTAATTTTTAAAAATTAAAAATCTCGCCGCCGTCCGTGGGTGTCCGAGCTTACGGACAGGGAGTCCGGGACCCCGGACATGACGTCCGTGGGTGCGGACCACCCTCGGACGGCGGCGTTGAGGCTGTTCCCGAAGGTGTTTTTGGCTCAAATTTTATGGGTGTGTAGCCTGAAAGATGTACAAGACGTTAGTGATTTAAAGTTTTCAATTTGAATTCGAATTAAGCACGAAACTTGGTAAACAAGTTATTGGACAGAAGCTTAAACAAACATCAATACAGAAGTGTAGAGGGGTTAGTGTGAGCCCAAATTTTGAGGCAAGACAGATAATACCGTAGAGAATTAGGGAAGTGGAGTTTCTACCTGTTTTACCTTCGGATTCACAACGTTTCTTCACACCGGGATTCGTCGAGCGCTTCGTTGATGGCAGACCCGAAAGGATTTCGAACCGGGCTTCTGGTGGTTGGTTGTTCTTGCTGTTCTTCACGTTTTGGTGGTGTTTTTGTGGGGTTTTGATGATTATTGGTGCTTTGGGAATTGGAAAACGTGTTTAGATGGTGATTTCGGGGGATTTTCGGTATGATTTGGGTGGCCGGGTGTTGGAAAACGTGAGAGAGAGAGGAGGCTGCCTCTTTTGACTCTCTAGGGTTCTTTAGCATGTGAGGTCCTGATTTTATCCAAAAACCTATCCCCTTATATAGACTTTCTTAAAGATAAAGAAAATCTAGTAAAAGTAAGATTTTTCGATATTTTAGTTGAGTGACTTCCCAAAGGAATTTTGCTGTGAAATTTTAACCACGTGTCAAGGATGAAAATTATGAATTTTCTGAAGTGGAATCGGATTTTTTAAATGTTGGAATTTTTTAAATTGAATTTCTCGTCAGATTCAGTCAGAAATTGCTAGAAAATTATTGGAAACTCGAAAAATCAAAATTCCAACGCCATTATGCTTAGATTGTCATCCTCTATCATGGGTTAAAATATCAAAGCGTTTCAAGCTGATTTGGGCATCCTTTGGAGGAGAGAGAAAGCTTATAGGAGGTCTCAGGAGCCTTTAAAGATTACTAAAACGCCCCTGAAAATGATGAAGCTGCTCCCCATGCCATGGAACGCGTCGATCGAGCCGGAATCCCTCACCATTTGATTAAAATGCATCTCACAACACCAGCACCCCGTAGACCCTAACCCAGGGGCTCAAAATTTTGGGCCTTACTATTCACCCTCGTACTATTTGTAATATGGCCAAGGAAGTTGCCCCCTCCTTATCCATTCAATGGCGATTTGGCATGAGTGGTTAGGATTGGTTTTTGTCACCTAACACAAATCTATGGCTATGGATAATTCTAGAAGTAATAATTACAAATAGTAAGATAAGGATGAAAATGTTAGTATAAAGGGGGGGTGGAGGTCGGCCATGGTAGGTGAGCAAGGTGGCCATTCCTCTTCATACCTTGCTTCTCCTAAGCTAGAAAACACCATTGGAGCATAGGCAACAACACTCCTCCATTGGAAACACAAATCTAAGGTAGTAATTAAGCTAAAATCAAGGAAAAAGGCAAGTTTAAGGAGTGGAAGCCAAACTCCAAGGTGGGTGACTTGGTTGTTGGAGATTTTGAGCTCAAGAAACTTATAATCAAGGTAGAAAAGCTCCAAAATGGCTAGGAGAGGACAGGTAACATCTATGCACATCACTTTCACCCTTTAAGCTTATTTTCCTTCTTAAGTCATTCTGTTTTGTTATCTACGAATCCTATCTCTTATTTTCTTAAACTTTTACAGTAAACTAGGGATGAACAGTTAGTGAACATCCTAGAAAATCAAGCCGAGATAAGGTTGGGAAGTAGGAAAACACTAAAGAACTTTGAAAATGAAGAAAAATGAGCTTTAACCTTTAGGAATTGTTTAGATGGGTTTCCGACATGGGTTTGAGCTAAAAGTTTGAGGGTAGTCTTGAATAGTGAATATATAATTATGGTTGAAAAATCAAGTGGAATGGAGAAATTTAAGTCGGTTAGACAAGGTAAAGAAACTAAAAATGAGAAAATGTGCTTTAAGCCTTTCTGAATGTTTGAATGGGTTTCCGAATTGATATTGAGCTGAAATTTTGAGGAGATACTTGTATTGTTGATATTGGATTATGGTTAAATTTTAGGCCGAGACTCTTTTGGGAAGTTATTTAAGTTGGTGAATAGTGATTTTGGATAAAAATAAGAATTTAAGCTTTCTAAGGTGGTTTCTTGGAGATTGTTTGATTCTATGATTTATTGGAGTTTGAATGGTATTTTATGATGATATTAAGGCTGTTTTACAAGTGGTGAGCTTGATGTGCGAATTACTACTTGTGTAAAGCTTGGTTATGATATCTTACCCATGGTTTGCAAATGTGTTTAAGGATAACCTCTTGTGGTGGTGGTGGAAAGTATTGTGTGATGTTGTTATCATGGTTATCCTAAGGCTATGCCTCTTGTGAGAGCCTTTAAGGCCAAGCCGACGTTCCGGCAACAATATAAGCTCCTACTAATGAAATTGGAGCTGCCACTATGATCTACTCCTATTGGGCAGAAGTTTTCAATAGGGGGATGTGCACACTTAAGGACATAGGGTGCGTGGTGGTGGTGGACTTCATTTGGAAATATCTTGTATTTGATATTAATTATCTCTTGATAATTCCTGGTACAGGTAAATGGTGTGTGATCTATTCTGATTTGTTATATTTGTTAATATTTGCTGGAAACAAAGGTTTTAAAGAGAAAATAAGTTTTTACGGGGTGTGGTAGTGTTACTCAGTTTTTACTGATTTTATTTGGTTGTGTTTTCCTGTGTATATGTATTCTGTTAATTCAGGGTAACTGGGATGGACACCTTCTCTGCACTGAGGACGAGTCCACCGATACTTTCTATATTTTCATGTTTGTCACCTATCGTAGAAGTTTACAGCCTGGGGTCACCGAGATAATTTATGAGGATTGGAACAAGAAGATACAAGGTTTTAGGCACCCGGAAAATGGCACCAGTCAGTCCATCACTCATGATGTTTCCACAGTGTAGTATATGCAAGTGGTCCCTAGTTAGATGCTAGCGATGTAATAGCCTTCTGATACCCCTTTACTTTTGGTGTAAAATAGGAGTAGGAGCTAACATAGTAGTTGGCTGGAAGGGGTCTTTTGGTATTAAGGTGTAAAGTGACGGGTTGGTTGTGTCACTCTTTTGATAGTAACAGCGATGTAAGATAGCTAGCATAGGGGTGGTGGTGGTAATAGCCTTACACTTACTAGTGGTTAGTAAGTGTGGCGGTAACCCCCGGTGATAGTATTAGGGGACCTTTGTAAATAGAAGACTGACGCATGTATAATATAAGCAGTTACTTTAGTTATAACATGTCTCTCTAGAATCAAAAGAGAAGGAAAAAAACAAAAGGCTAAGTAAATGGTGGTGGTAAACCGGGGCGTTACAGAGTGGTATCAGAGCCATAGGTTAGCTGGAGGGGAAAATTTGAGTTTGACTAGGAAGCAAGGTGACCCAGGCTTAGGTTTAGGAGTCTAGGCAGAACCATGTGGTTCTGAAAATATGTTTGCTGTGATATTTGTGTGTGTGTGCTTGATTGATTATAGTTAACTATTTATATTGTAACTAACATATCTCTATGTAGAATAATGGAGAGGGGAGTGGACGGAGTAATGGAGAGGGGAGAGGACAGATGGATGAACTGAGGGAGTTGACACTGAGTATGGGAAGAATCCTGGAGCAGCACGAGGCTAGAGCTGAAATACCCAAGGATTTCTCCCGGAGGATAGCAGCTATGAAACCCAGTACTTATTCGGGAGAAGAGGATCCAGTGATTCTGGAAGAGTGGATCAGAGAGTTTGACAAAATATTTGATATTATTGATTGCCCTGAAGAAAATAAGGTAAGTGGGGCTGTATTTTATTTTAAAGGTGAGGCTGATCTGTGGTGGACTGCGGAGGAGGAGAGACTTAAAGGAAATCCGGGTTTTGGGTGGAATATGTTGAAAGATGCGATGAGGAAAAGATTTTATCCGGAGCATGTGAGGTTGCAGAAATATCAGGAATTTACGGGGTTGAGGCAGCGAATGGATGATGTTAAAACTTATCATGCCAAGTTTGTGGAGCTTGCTAGATTTGCTCTGCATGTGGTACCCGATGAGACTGCTAAGGTTCAATGTTTCTTGGAAGGGTTAAATTGGGATTTACAAGAAGCTCTGAGTGTAATACCTATAACTACTTTACAAGAGGCGTACAATAAAGCTGCTAATCTTTATAGAGTACAACAGAAAAGGAAGGAAGTACAAACGGGGCGGAAAAGGAGAACGGAGACTCGTAAGGCCGAGAGCTTTGATAAGAGGGCTAAAGTAGAAGTTAGACCAAGTGGGGGATCCAGACCCAATTATCCGGGACGACGATTCAATGATAAAGGAACTAGATACTTTTATTGTAAGATATGTGAAAAGAACCATCCAGGTGAAGATTGTGAAGGAAGGTTGGTGAAGTGTTTTAATTGTGAAAGGTTAGGACATAGAGCCTTCGAGTGTAGGTACGGGAAGGATAATGGAGGTAAGAGTGGTGGAAACGCTTATCAGAGTAGCGCAGCGGAAACATTGTGGATCCATAACCAGAAGAAAGGCAGTGAAGATACTAATGAATCTTCATAGGATTCGGGAAGTTATCACGGTTAAGGTTAATTATTAAGCTGTAGATGGAAACTTTTTTTAAGGTTAACAATTAAAGTTTCAGGAGAAACTTTCTTTTTAGGGGGGGAGAGTCGTCTGGTAAGTGGTGAATGACTACTAGTGATTGTGAATGTTTGTTGGTGCCAGAAATGGTTGGTAATACTTGGATGTTATTTTAGGAGTTGTCCTCTTAATGATTTCATATATGTGGTATCGTTGAATTTGTGAATGGTTTATATTGTGTGATTGGTGTGTCTGAGGTTTTGTGTGCTGTTGCCGAACCATTTGTGGTTGATGAAGTTACCTGGGAATTATTGTGTGGAATATTGTTTTAATTTCTTGGAGTATGTGACTGTATTGTTGGGTGTGATGAATTGAGCTTCGAGGACGAAGCTTTGTTAACGGGGGGAGGATGTAATACCCCAAATTTCTTAAACTGTGATTAAGGTCTTATTTAATTGTAAACCTTAGGAAACCCTAATTCTAAAGATGGAGAAGGTTATAATTAGTTGGAGGTGCTTGGTGAACATTAGGAACCTTAGTTCCCGGAGTATCACCCGGTAAACCTTAGTTTCACAAGATTTTTGAAATTCCCGGAAATTACTAAATTCCTTAGGAACTGAGAGTGGGTATCAACCTTAGGAAGTGTGTTAGATACTTTTTAGAGTGTTTTGAGGAAAGAAACAATCATATCTTTCTTCTTTTAGTATAAGACAATCTAGTTACATTTTTCAGTATTTAGTGGTTCTGGGCAAACGAGGCTTCGGGAGAGCTCAGAAGTGACCCGAGGAAATTCTTGAAACTTGATAACCCACACTAGTATTAACATACCTACACATATAGTCTTAATTCCCATAAAAAGCTCAAGCCAAACATGGCCTAAGATGGTGGCCAAAAATATCAAGGAAGGAGGAGAAAAAAATATCTCGGTTACTATTCACACCTCCTTACTATTTGTAATAATGGCCAAGGAAAGTTGCCCCCTCCTTATCCATTCAATGGCGATTTGGCATGAGTGGTTAGGATTGGTTTTTGTCACCTAACACAAATCTATGGCTATGGATAATTCTAGAAGTAATAATTACAAATAGTAAGATAAGGATGAAAATGTTAGTATAAAAGGGGGGTGGAGGTCGGCCATGGTAGGTGAGCAAGGTGGCCATTCCTCTTCATCTACCTTGCTTCTCCTAAGCTAGAAAACACCATTGGAGCATAGGCAACAACACTCCTCCATTGGAAACACAAATCTAAGGTAGTAATTAAGCTAAAATCAAGGAAAAAGGAAAGTTTAAGGAGTGGAAGCCAAACTCCAAGGTGGGTGACTTGGTTGTTGGAGATTTTGAGCTCAAGAAACTTATAATCAAGGTATAAAAGCTCCAAAATGGCTAGGAGAGGACAGGTAACATCTATGCACATCACTTTCACCCTTTAAGCTTATTTTCCTTCTTAAGTCATTCTGTTTTGTTATCTATGAATCCTATCTCTTATTTTCTTAAACTTTTTACAGTAAACTAGGGATGAACAGGTAGTGAACATCCTAGAAAATCAAGCCGAGATAAGGTTGGGAAGTAGGAAAACACTAAAGAACTTTGAAAATGAAGAAAAATGAGCTTTATGCTTTAGGAATTGTTTAGATGGGTTTCCGACATGGGTTTGAGCTAAAAGTTTGAGGGTAGTCGTGAATAGTGAATATATAATTATGGTTGAAAAATCAAGTCGAATGGAGAAATTTAAGTCGGTTAGACAAGGTAAAGAAACTAAAAATGAGAAAATGTGCTTTTAGCCTTTCTGAATGTTTGAATGGGTTTCCGAATTGATATTGAGCTGAAATTTTGAGGAGCTACTTGAATTGTTGATATTGGATTATGGTTAAATTTTTAGGCCGAGACTCTTTTGGGAAGTTATTTAAGTTGGTGAATAGTGATTTTGGCTAAAAATAAGAATTTAAGCTTTCTAAGGTGGTTTCTTGGAGATTGTTTGATTCTATGATTTATTGGAGTTTGAATGGTATTGTTATGATGATATTAAGGCTGTTTTACAAGTGGTGAGCTTGATGTGCGAATTACTACTTGTGTAAAGCTTGGTTATGATATCTTACCCATGGTTTGCAAATGTGTTTAAGGATAACCTCTTGTGGTGGTGGTGGTGGAAAGTATTGTGTGATGTTGTTATCATGGTTATCCTAAGGCTATGCCTCTTGTGAGAGCCTTTAAGGCCAAGCCGACGTTCCGGCAACAATATAAGCTCCTACTAATGAAATTGGAGCTGCCACTATGATCTACTCCTATTGGGCAGAAGTTTTCAATAGGGGGATGTGCACACTTAAGGACATAGGGTGCGTGGTGGTGGTGGAATTCATTTGAAAATATCATGTATTTGATATTAATTATCTCTTGATAATTCCTGGTACAGGTAAATGGTGTGTGATCTATTCTGATTTGTTATATTTGTTAATATTTGCTGGAAACAAAGGTTTTAAAGAGAAAATAAGTTTTTACGGGGTGTGGTAGTGTTACTCAGTTTTTACTGATTTTATTTGGTTGTGTTTTCCTGTGTATATGTATTATGTTAATTCAGGGTAACTGGGATGGACACCTTCTCTGCACTGAGGACGAGTCCACCGATACTTTCTATATTTTCATGTTTGTCACCTATCGTAGAAGTTTACAGCCTGGGGTCACCGAGATAATTTATGAGGTGGAACAAGAAGATACAAGGTTTTAGGCACCCGGAAAATGGCACCAGTCAGTCCATCACTCATAATGTTTCCACAGTGCATGAGTATATGCAAGTGGTCCCTAGTTAGATGCTAGCGATGTAATAGCCTTCTGATGCCCCTTTACTTTTGGTGTAAAATAGGAGTAGGAGCTAACATAGTAGTTGGCTGGAAGGGGTCTTGTGGTATTAAGGTGTAAAGTGACGGGTTGGTTGTGTCACTCTTTTGATAGTAACAGCGATGTAAGATAGCTAGCATAGGGGTGGTGGTGGTAATAGCCTTACACTTACTAGTGGTTAGTAAGTGTGGCGGTAACCCCCGGTGATAGTATTAGGGGACCTTTGTAAATAGAAGACTGACGCATGTATAATATAAGCAGTTACTTTAGTTATAACATGTCTCTCTATAATCAAAAGAGAAGGAAAAAAACAAAAGAGGCTAAGTGTAACACCCCGTCCTAAGCCAATCGTGGTTATCGCGAATCTCAACACTTAAATACAATCGTCGCAGCGGATAAAGAGTAACTACCGGGACCTTGCCACGGTCTGATCATATGAAATACCGTTCCTTAACAACTTACAACACTTATCTAAGTAATCCACCATCCAAAAGTACCAACCAACCGAGTAGAGTATTTAAGTCACAACATAACTTTACAAGAGTTTAATATAAACAGACGGGAGCACAAGCGCAACCCGTTACAAATGACAACCCATCCTAAGTCTAACCACCCCCACTCTCAGGGTGACTCCTCATCGGGCGCTTACCTGCAAATAAAAACAGCCCCCAAAGGGGGTCAGCACGAATGCTGGTACACCCTCTCGTGGCCCCCAAGCTAATGGGGCTACGACGACTAATTGTCGATAGCATGAAAGTTGATTAGCAATACATCATAATACGAAGTGCTATAAACAACAATTCACAATGAACAAGTAGTTCACACAAATTGAACGACACAAGCGTTCCCTTATCAAACGGGTTAGTAACCCTCTCCTTAATCCTTATTTCCTTAACCTCAATTCCTTATCTTACCTCAGTCTTAACCTCATCTTAATCTCAGTATACAAACCGTTCCATGAAAGGAAATGGTTGTAGCTTAACTCAAACTTGGGATTTAGGTGATCCCACCGCACCATCTTAATGCCACCTACCCTGGACGGGAGTCCAGCGTAGCTGAGCCGGCAACCGGCCCTAGGCTACAAGTCCGAAGACAAGTCCTTAGGCGGAGGGCGGATCTGATTCAGATACCGTCCCCCTTCTCTTAGCATGCATGACCGGAGTCAGTCCCGGGTTCCTCGCTCAAGTTCCAGTTAGTAGACATCTTAAACACCATGTGCTAGCTAAGCCTTAACGGGCATTAACCAACAACCATCAAACTTAACTCTTATTCTTAACTCAGTAAGTACTAAACTTGGTTAGTACAATCTCAAGTCTCGCGGGTTAGTGTAAATATAACACAATCACAACGAGAACAATATAATCCGGTTGCATGCTTTATCTTGTTTTAGTCATAGCAATTAAACAGATAGCACACAAGCCGAGGGACACCTCGTTAGCAAGCAGGTCACAAGAAGGATTGTACCGTTCACCGTCGATCGTTGTTTGACTAATCTTCTTCGGGGTCCCAACTCACAAACCTAAAACATTCATTCATTTTTAGGTCATTAGTTATTTGTACCTTTCTTAACTTACTTAGTCCCTATAAATCCCCATTCAATACCCTCTTAGGCCATTGCCATTCAACCTTATAACTTAACTTTAAACATTAAGGTTTATACACATTCTTAACTTAATTACTTAAGTTCTTAGGGTCCTAATCATCAACATCCTATTAATGGCACACCTTAATACCAATTAACATCCTTAGAAATAAAAATTTCTTTTTTTTTTGTTAAGGGTCGACCGACCCACCGACCGACCCAACCTATGGGTCGGTCCGTTCCAGTAACTTTCTGGTTCAGACAATCAACCCTAGACCGACCCACGACCGACCCATCCTTTATGGGTCGGTCCATTACCGAAACTTCCCCTCTTTTGAAAATGCTCCGACCGACCCAAAGCTAAACCGACCGACCCAAAACCCTCTGGGTCGGTCCTCTGCCGAACCATTTTCCTTTGTTAAATTTTGCCCGACCGACCCACCGACCGACCCATCCTTATGGGTCGGTCTATTGCCGAGACATTTCTGCTGGGTTAGCAAGGTCCGACCGACCCAGAACTGGGTCGGACCCTGGGTCGGTCCACTACAGATTCTTCTATTAATATGTTCTTTCAACTCCAAACTCTTCCCATGTATACTATTATGTTCCAACCTCATTTAGGTCCCTCAAATACACTTTAAACATCCCTCTAAAACCATTAAATCACTCACCAATATCCACCTTGATCATTATGCATTTTCATTATAATAATGCCAACTTCTTATAATGTTTTTCACTAGGTTTCTAGGTGGTGGTTCACACCTAATGTAACCTCTATGCCAATGCTTGCTCATCACTATAACATCATCTCCCAAACATCTTTCACCATCTAAACTCTTTTATGCACTTACCTAAGGCTTCTTCACAAGTTATTCTTCCCTCCATCAACACATCATTTCCTTCCTAGTTGTCTACCAACTCTTGCCTAGCCCTAAATACTTCAAGTACATTCTTTTGATTCCTAACTCTCCTTGGTAACGCCTAAATCCTTATGACTCATTAAAACACCTTAAGCTCACCCTTTCTCATTAAGACAACCACTAGAACTTCCTAGTACTCCTTTAGTCATGAGATTTCCTTAGAACATCTTAAACTCTTAGGTTCTTCATTATATTTTGCCATGGGTTCTCTAGTATATGTTACACCCAAACATTTGGCTTTTCTCATCATCAAACAACCAAGATCACTCATATCCTCATTGCAACATCTTAACACACAATTTACACCAAAAACTACACCACATCACAATATAGTGCTTAAACTTAAAATGCTTGGCACTTAGGCCCTTAAATGACAATAATCTTAATCACTGAATTTCCACATATATTTGCCTTCAACCTGCGAATACACACAACAAGGCTCCCATTGAAATAAAATGCTTCTTGTAATTCATCACCACATTGTTTAACTAAGTCTTTTTCTCATTTGCTCTTTAGTCACTAGTTCTCAATGTAATAGTATTCTTTCTCTTAGGTTTACAACTCCTCCCCAAGGTAAACTCTACACTAAACTTATCATATATCTAAATCCCATTCCCTTAAACAACAAACACCTTAAGGTAAGTAATTTACCTTGTTCTTTCTCAAGCTTCACAAACTTTCCTCCTTAGTTTTTCCCTCTTCTCTTTCGGTCACCAATTCAAATCTCCTTGCCAATACTCTAAACAATGTCCAATGATTCTAATGAGCACTCAACAACTTATTAACCTCAAGGAATAAAACCTAGGTTAAAAATGTGTTTTTAGGTTTTAGATTGATTGTTTTACCTTAGTTCCTCAAGGCAAGCTTGGGTTTGAAGCTAGAAGGACCTCCTCTCCCCTTTAAAGAGTAGAAACAAGCTATGACAAGGCATCAAAATGAAGCCTCATGAGTATATATTTTCGGTCAAGAAGAAAGGTGATGGAAACCTAGATTTTCTTGCACCTTCTTTACCTTAAGAGAATGGAGATGCCAATGGAGTCTCCAAGCTTGAGTTTCCTCCTCTAATGGTGGTTTGGCTTGGCACCAAAGTGAAGCTCTTGGATTTTCGAAAAGATAGAAAGATGGAGCTTGAGCTAACTAAGAAGAATCTATGCTTTGTTTTGGATTTGGAGCTAAAATGAGTAAGTGGTGTGCAAGAGAAGATGGAGCTAGCATGGGGAAGAAACTCACGTTAATGGAGAAGGGAGAGAGAGTAAGAAATCGTGGGAACCAAGAGAGAATGAAGAAGTTAGGAGAGAGAGAAGACTAATGTGAGATATTTGTTCCTAAAAGCAAATAGTGACTAGTACATCCCCTCCCTTATTTATCAATATTTCAATCTTGTGTTGTGACTCATCTCCCCTCCTTATAAAAAACCGGCCACCCTTAAGTAACCAAGGTTACTTTAGTCCTTGTTTGTCAATTAACTCACTTATATTACTTATGTTACAAACTAGCTTAATTAAATCACTATTCATACAACAAGGCACATTGTTGTGAAATTTTTGATTTCCCACTAATATAGCCTCCCAAATGTGATACTATATAGTACACATATATATTTAAGAGTAATGATGGACATTTAGCCATTCAAAACTCATTTACAAGACAATTTTTCAAAAATGTGCTTTAAGACTCCTTAAAGCACATTTTGTGTTTAAACTTGTTTTCAAGCTTGGTTTTCTTTGGTAATTGTTTTAAAATGACCATTAGGATATTACTAAGGTCTTAGAACAATATTTGGGTACTCTCCCAAGTCTCTCCAAGCTTAAAGCACGTTTTTGCTTAAACCGCACTTTCGGTGTTTCCTTATATTTCCTTTGTTTAAAATGGTTTCTAAATATTCCTAAGGCATTCTTTAGCCTTCTTATACCTTAATTAATCACTTAAACACCATATCTAAGTTTGGGGTATTTCACTAAGTAAATGGTGGTGGTAAACCGGGGCGTTACATAGTGGTATCAGAGCCATAGGTTAGCTGGAGGGGAAAATTTGAGTTTGACTAGGAAGCAAGGTGACCCAGGCTTAGGTTTAGGAGTCTAGGCAGAACCATGTGGTTCTGAAAATATGTTTGCTGTGATTTGTGTGTTGTGTGCTTGATTGATTATAGTTAACTATTTATATTGTAACTAACATATCTCTATGTAGAATAATGGAGAGGGGAGTGGACGGAGTAATGGAGAGGGGAGAGGACAGATGGATGAACTGAGGGAGTTGACACTGAGTATGGGAAGAATCCTGGAGCAGCACGAGGCTAGAGCTGAAATACCCAAGGATTTCTCCCGGAGGATGGCAGCTATGAAACCCAGTACTTATTCGGGAGAAGAGGATCCAGTGATTCTGGAAGAGTGGATCAAGAGTTTGACAAAATATTTGATATTATTGATTGCCCTGAAGAAAATAAGGTAAGTGGGGCTGTATTTTATTTTAAAGGTGAGGCTGATCTGTGGTGGACTGCGGAGGAGGAGATACTTAAAGGAAATCCGGGTTTTGGGTGGAATATGTTGAAAGATGCGATGAGAAAAGATTTTATCCGGAGCATGTGAGGTTGCAGAAATATCAGGAATTTACGGGGTTGAGGCAGCGAATGGATGATGTTAAAACTTATCATGCAAAGTTTGTGGAGCTTGCTAGATTTGCTCTGCATGTGGTACCCGATGAGACTGCTAAGGTTCAATGTTTCTTGGAAGGGTTAAATTGGGATTACAAGAAGCTCTGAGTGTAATACCTATAACTACTTTACAAGAGGCGTACAATAAAGCTGCTAATCTTTATAGAGTACAACAGAAAAGAAGGAAGTACAAACGGGGCGGAAAGGAGAACGGAGACTCGTAAGGCCGAGAGCTTTGATAAGAGGGCTAAAGTAGAAGTTAGACCAAGTGGGGGATCCAGACCCAATTATCCGGGACGACGATTCAATGATAAAGGAACTAGATACTTTTATTGTAGATATGTGAAAAGAACCATCCAGGTGAAGATTGTGAAGGAAGGTTGGTGAAGTGTTTTAATTGTGAAAGGTTAGGACATAGAGCCTTCGAGTGTAGGTACGGGAAGGATAATGGAGGTAAGAGTGGTGGAAACGCTTATCAGAGTAGCGCAGCGGAAACATTGTGGATCCATAACCAGAAGAAAGGCAGTGAAGATACTAATGAATCTTCATAGGATTCGGGAAGTTATCACGGTTAAGGTTATTATTAAGCTATAGATGGAAACTTCTTTTTAAGGTTAACAATTAAAGTTTCAGGAGAAACTTTCTTTTTAGGGGGGGAGAGTCGTATCGTAAGTGGTGAATGACTACTAGTGATTGTGAATGTTTGTTGGTGCCAGAAATGGTTGGTAATACTTGGATGTTATTTTAGGAGTTGTCCTCTTAATGATTTCATATATGTGGTATCGTTGAATTTGTGAATGGTTTATATTGTGTGATGGTGTGTCTGAGGTTTTGTGTGATGTTGCCGAACCATTTGTGGTTGATGAAGTTACCTGGGAATTTTGTGTGGAATATTGTTTTAATTTCTTGGAGTATGTGACTGTATTGTTGGGTGTGATGAATTGAGCTTCGAGGACGAAGCTTTGTTTAACGGGGGGGGATGTAATACCCCAAATTTCTTAAACTGTGATTAAGGTCTTATTTAATTGTAAACCTTAGGAAACCCTAATTTCTAAAGATGGAGAAGGTTATAATTAGTTGGAGGTGCTTGGTGAACATTAGGAACCTTAGTTCCCGGAGTATCACCCGGTAAACCTTAGTTTCACAAGATTTTTGAAATTCCCGGAAATTACTAAATTCCTTAGGAACTGAGAGTGGGTATCAACCTTAGGAAGTGTGTTAGATACTTTTGAGAGTGTTTTGAGGAAAGAAACAATCATATCTTTCTTCTTTTAGTATAAGACAATCTAGTTACATTTTTCAGTATTTAGTGGTTCTGGGCAAACGAGGCTTCGGGAGAGCTCAGAAGTGACCCGAGGAAATTCCTGAAACTTGATAACCCACACTAGTATTAACATACCTACACATATAGTCTTAATTCCCATAAAAAGCTCAAGCCAAACATGGCCTAAGATGGTGGCCGAAAATATCAAGGAAGGAGGAGAAAAAAATATCTCGGTTACTATTCACACCTCCTTACTATTCACACCTCCTTACTATTTGTAATAATGGCCAAGGCAAGTTGCCCCCTCCTTATCCATTCAATGGCGGTTTGGCATGAGTGGTTAGGATTGGTTTTTGTCACCTAACACAAATCTATGGCTATGGATAATTCTAGAAGTAATAATTACAAATAGTAAGATAAGGATGAAAATGTTAGTATAAAAGGGGGGGTGGAGGTCGGCCATGGTAGGTGAGCAAGGTGGCCATTCCTCTTCATCTACCTTGCTTCTCCTAAGCTAGAAAACACCATTGGAGCATAGGCAACAACACTCCTCCATTGGAAACACAAATCTAAGGTAGTAATTAAGCTAAAATCAAGGAAAAAGGCAAGTTTAAGGAGTGGAAGCCAAACTCCAAGGTGGGTGACTTGGTTGTTGGAGATTTTGAGCTCAAGAAACTTATAATCAAGGTAGAAAAGCTCCAAAATGGCTAGGAGAGGACAGGTAACATCTATGCACATCACTTTCACCCTTTAAGCTTATTTTCCTTCTTAAGTCATTCTGTTTTGTTATCTACGAATCCTATCTCTTATTTTCTTAAAATTTTTACAGTAAACTAGGGATGAACAGTTAGTGAACATCCTAGAAAATCAAGCCGAGATAAGGTTGGGAAGTAGGAAAACACTAAAGAACTTTGAAAATGAAGAAAAATGAGCTTTATGCTTTAGGAATTGTTTAGATGGGTTTCCGACATGGGTTTGAGCTAAAAGTTTGAGGGTAGTCTTTAATAGTGAATATATAATTATGGTTGAAAAATCAAGTCGAATGGAGAAATTTAAGTCGGTTAGACAAGGTAAAGAAACTAAAAATGAGAAAATGTGCTTTAAGCCTTTCTGAATGTTTGAATGGGTTTCCGAATTGATATTGAGCTGAAATTTTGAGGAGCTACTTGTATTGTTAATATTGGATTATGGTTAAAGTTTTAGGCCGATACTCTTTTGGGAAGTTATTTAAGTTGGTGAATAGTGATTTTGGCTAAAAATAAGAATTTAAGCTTTCTAAGGTGGTTTCTTGGAGATTGTTTGATTCTATGATTTATTGGAGTTTGAATGGTATTGTTATGATGATATTAAGGCTGTTTTACAAGTGGTGAGCTTGATGTGCGAATTACTACTTGTGTAAAGCTTGGTTATGATATCTTACCCATGGTTTGCAAATGTGTTTAAGGATAACCTCTTGTGGTGGTGGTGGAAAGTATTGTGTGATGTTGTTATCATGGTTATCCTAAGGCTATGCCTCTTGTGAGAGCCTTTAAGGCCAAGCCGACGTTCCGGCAACAATATAAGCTCCTACTAATGAAATTGGAGCTACCGCTATGATCTACTCCTATTGGGCAGAAGTTTTCAATAGGGGGATGTGCACACTTAAGGACATAGGGTGCGTGGTGGTGGTGGAATTCATTTGGAAATATCTTGTATTTGATATAATTATCTCTTGATAATTCCTGGTACAGGTAAATGGTGTGTGATCTATTCTGATTTGTTATATTTGTTAATATTTGCTGGAAACAAAGGTTTTAAAGAGAAAATAAGTTTTTACGGGGTGTGGTAGTGTTACTCAGTTTTTACTGATTTTATTTGGTTGTGTTTTCCTGTGTATATGTATTCTGTTAATTCAGGGTAACTGGGATGGACACCTTCTCTGCACTGAGGACGAGTCCACCGATACTTTCTATATTTTCATGTTTGTCACCTATCGTAGAAGTTTACAGCCTGGGGTCACCGAGATAATTTATGAGGAGTGGAACAAGAAGATACAAGGTTTTAGGCACCCGGAAAATGGCACCTGTAACGCCCCTATTTATCAAAATGCAGCGGAAATAAAATACTAAGGCGATTACAGATCATCGGGTTCCAAACACCCGGCACCAAACCTCACCAATTACAACTTATGATATTACAAATGCTACGGTCTGAACTCGAGAAAACATAACATAAAAGTAATAATAACAAAATACAATAGCTCTCCAAAATTCCTAATTCCCATCCCATACACTCACTCTCTTCGTGGCCACCTGTATAACAGTCCGTACCTGCAAGATGAAACCAAGCAGCCCACCCCGGGAGGGGTGAGTCAGTTCCCTGGAATGGAACTGGTACAACTCTCCAAAACAAAAGTTTAAAAACATAACTCTTGAAACAAACAATAACTCGAAGTCAAACGCTTAAAACAAAACAGAAGAACAAGGCACATCAAAATCCCCAAGTCAAAGATATCAAGTCAAGGATAGAGATAAATAACAAGAAGTAAAGTGAGTCAACTTAAAAGAAACCACGCCAGAAGTTAGTGAACATCCATTGCTTAAGTTAGATTCAGTTCCAATTAGGATTAGAAAGACCCAAGTAGTCACAAGGACTGGGAATGAAAGAAGATATCCAAGAACCCATAACTCAAGAGTGGAATAAAACCAATTGGGTGAGATGGCCCCCACCGCCAGTCAGTTGTCACAAGGACGAGGTAAACAGACCTCCGCTGTCAGTTGTCCATATGGACGAGGTATAGCAGACCTCCGCTGCCACCGACCCGTTCTCAGTCATTGGTGAAAAGTGTGTGCACCACTTAATAGAAATAATCCATACCCAATACCAAGTTTGACATTTCCCATATTCCCACTAGACTATTAACTGTACAAGTGCAATACCAAAACACTCAGTCCTACAGAGTGCAGAGGCGTAAACCCTCAACAGTCAATATCTAATGAGATAACCAGATAAAAAGGAACCAATGATCATGTGAGTTGTACATCCAAGGCTCAGTTAGTCACAACAGGCTGAGTTAGTCACACAGACAATTTCCTTTCAAGATACATTCATACTCATTTAGCGTTTCACAAAACGTTCCATAAAATTCGTCACCAAAAGCATCTGAGTACGGGAAATCGTACAAAACATCCCATAAAGGCCAAAACCCAACAAGCTGAGTACGAGAAATCGTACCTGATTAGCGCTGTAGCAGTCCTAGTAGACTCGTGCAAACATTCAACACACTCTGAGGAATATTAAAGGTAGTATATCATCAATAACTTGTAGCCTAAGTTAAACTTAAACAAATTCCTCACTCTTATTTCCTAAGTCTCAAATGTCTTTTAAGCCCTCACTTAAATGTTATGTGTAATCGTTGACTTATCTTAGAATGTTATATAACTCAGGGTTGTAAGACCTGGGAATGTATTTTTATTGACACTTGTTAATTGTTCCACTCTTATCCACTTTACTCATACTTAACCATAATTCCCACATTCAAGAGTTTTGAGACCCTTATATCATAAGTGCATTTTATATTATTCATCTAATCTTAGAATCTCAATAATAATTATTAAGTTCGATACATTTATTCTTACTTCAGGATAAACAACGCACTATGACTTACAATGGGTTTATCTTAGAATACTATACCATTACCTCACGATGTAACGATTATGTATTTAATCAATATCTACTAGCTCATTTTGATTAAGTTTTCCCCTTAGCTTAAGTAAGATCTACATCGTGTATATTGGAATCATAGTGCTATAGATGCATTTTATTATAACTTAATTGAGCTACTAAACTCAATTATCATATCCTTAATTCAGAATGACATTTTATTACAACCGTCTAACAATCTTGTCATAAGATGTTTAAATTACTTCCAATCTTGACATAACTATATTATAATTAACTTAGACTTATCGAACTCTTACATTTAGTAGAAAAGTATATTATTTGCTTTATCATTAACTATATATAAAGTGTTTTAAGATAACCTTTTACGTAACTTAGTTCCATCTAATTAAAGGTTTAAAGATTTTAAGTATCTAATTTCTATTTGCAAACCTTTTTATAAGACTTTAACTATTATGTACAACTCTTATTTATAAACTCACATTGCGAACATTGGTAATTAGGGTATTTTATATGGCTTAACTAACGCCAAGAAACTTAAGGATTATTATTTAGATAAATTTCCAAAACATAGTTTAATATAGTTTTATACCATAATCCTTTTAATGATTTTATCCTAAAACATTAAGTTATATTTCAATACCATAAATGTTAAGAAATGATTAAATCTAGACTTACTAATCCACCCCACATTTAGATGTAAAAGTATTTTATTTATTTTATTAGTTTATATATTAAGAACATTTAGATGTAAAAGTATTACATTTATTTATTAATTATATAGTAAGTTCTATTGTGTAAAATCTAATTACAAATATTCCTAAGTCCTAACTTATTAATTACCAAACCAAATTATAGATTTACATTCTGGTCTTTGACAAATAATATTACACATGTATTTTAATATGGTTTATATAAATCTTAGAAATCCAAGATAACTCTTTAAGCTTAATTTCATAACTATAATTTAATACCACCTCATATAATATTCTCCTATTAGTATTATGTAGAGGTTTAGTTTAACTTACTAATTCCTTCGTATTATATTTCCTATAAGGTATTTAATTTTACTATGTTTATTGTGTATATTTATATATACTAGGATTTGTACAAAACATTATTTATGTAGTTTTATTGTATTTAATTATTTTATTAACTTCGACACACCTACATCCAAAATATGGTTAATAAAATAAAGTATTTTCCTTAGTTTCAATTAAGTATATTAACTACCATATTATATAATTAATATAAATGTAGATTAATTTAGCTCCTTGATTTAACCTAAGTTACTATGTTATTTCTTTTACATATATGTGTAAATATATATATATATATATTCCTTAGTTTTAATTAAGAATATTAACTCCCGTATAATATAATAAATAAAACGTAAAAATAATTATATTCCTTGATTTATATAAGTTTCCACTTAAATATGTATATATACATATATGTAAATAATTTCACTTCTATTAAAAACTAATACCTAAACATTTATAAACTTACTGTTATAAAATGTTAATTTAGTGTTCCATATTTTTCCCAGATTAAAAAGTTTATTAACAAACCATACTTTAATTTTTTTGGTTACATTAAAAACCATATATTATAAGTTATTCTTATGAAAACCTCAAAACACAATTTTTAAAACCTTTTACCATTGCCCAAAAATCCCCAAATTTAATATACAGTAACTATAACATTTTAGACACATTATAAAAATTTTATTTCATAAAAATATCTTTTTAATTTAGCCAAATAATTCCAGAAAACCCGTAACTTGCAAAAATCATAACTTACGTTTAACAACTCCAAAACCATATTAATTTACATCAAAATAAACTAGATTAAATAAGGAATCTATGGTTAAAATTTCAAGTCAAAATACATTCGGGAAGGTATTTAAATTAATTCAACAAGTTAAGATTTATTTCTGAAATCATAATAAAAACTTATACTCTTAATTTGAAACGATCTAATCTCAGCCGTCCGTTTCCTATAGCTACGATCGGACGGCTGCTGAAAGCCAAGTTCATCAGCAACCTCCTCTACCTAGTCGAGTACTAAATCGTAATTATCTCACAATCTACAGAACGAAATCGAGTGATTCTTGTTTCTATGGTTTCGAAATCAAATTTCGGTTCTAATGATACCAATTTCCCCAATTATAATGCAGTATTCATCGGGTTTCGATTTCTGTTTCGAAGTTAGGTTTTCTTTTCCGGTTTCGAATTCGATTTGTCAAATTCTCTCAATTTGTTGCGTAATTGGGTAAATTGATAGAGGGTTATGAACGGGAATGCAAAACAGAGTAGCATTATAGGTATAATTTGGTCGGAATCGTACCGGAGATGCGCCGGCAAGGCAATTCGAACTCGTTTTTCTGGAAAACTAGTATTTTATGTGTTGTTCAGGTAGGCAACTTCGCGGATCAACTCGGGATAACTGAGATGGATTCAATCCATAAAACCTACGTCATTTTAAAGAAGACATGTAACTCTAAACATTGGTGGAAGAATCATGGAAAACGAATAACTAGGAGAAAGTTATAGATCCACAAAGATCGGAGTTTACCATGTCGTTTCTGGAAATATTCTGGGCAAAAACCGACGTGATCGAGTAGGTAACTTTAGACGACTCGCTCTCCTATTGGTTGCGAATCAGCCTTGGTCATTAACATGAAAGTTGTAGAGGGATTTGAGATCTTCAAAACAAGCTAAAGAACACGAAATTTGGATGAGAAACGAAGAAGTTATGACGAGACGAAGTTTACCCGATTTCAGGAAAAACTGGAATTCTGGGTTACGCAATCGCGAGGAGCCAACTTTGGATCAATTTTCCGGTCATTGTAGAAGGAGTTAGATGATGTGTGAGTAATGGTTGGAAAGATGAGATTAAGGAGAAGAGAATGAAACAGACGGCATACCAAATGGTGGAGTAGAGCAGGAGATATAGGCGTTTCAAATTCGACCCTCGACATGCCAAAACTGTCGAAAACTGGGACTGTTCAGTGGTAATGCCTGGCTGACTGACACGTCAGCATTTCTCAAAATTTTGGCTCTAAACTTCAATCTATCATAACTTTGGCTAGGATGGTCCGTTTTTAACGTTCTTTTTATCGATCTTCATGGTTTTTCATAACCTATTTATTGGTATAGGTTTCATGGCCTGGTTTGACCATTCTCAAAAAGTCAACTCTAGCAAGGCTTAATAAGCTTTAAGGTTTCTAGAATTTTATATTGACTTTTATGTTTCAAAACAATGTTCCAACACTTCCTAAAATCTTTTAATATATTTGGAGTGTTTAGAAATTTTCCCAAGATTTATTGACTTATAAATCTTATTATTAAATTCATAATACTATATAATAATGTATAATAATTAGGGTTAAATAGGAGAAAACCCCTAAATAAATTTCACAATTCCATATAATAATTTAATATTCATAATTCCATACCATAATTTAATATTAATAGTATTATTTATGGTTTAATAAAAGAAATCCCCTAAATTAATTTAAATTAATTTAGGGGTATTTCAGTATATCCCCCTTAACAGAAACTTCGCCTCGAAGTTTAAAAATCAACTAATAAGCACTCACACCACTTCGGGTGTGCTAAAACAATAATAATTCCAACGAAATTCCATACCAATCCAATCCTTTATTTCCATCCATTCCCATTCCACATTCCACTCGAGATTACTCAAACTCAAACTGAACCAAGATATACCGAGATATTTCATGATAAAAAAAAAGTCACATGCGGTGTCATAATGTAAAAACCAAGTACACACATACACCTCTTACTCTGCTAATCACGCAACAGGGCATAATCTGGATGAGGTAGCGAAGAAGGATTATGCTCTACCCCCCCTTAAAAGAGAACTTCGTCCCGAAGTTTAAGATTTATCTACCAACTACTCACACCCGCTTCCGGTGTGTGGGTAAACTAAATATCAAGTTGTACTACAAGCTTTAAAATGTATACCAAACAATCAACCACTCAAGGGTATTCATCCAATAACAATTCCCAAACATTTGTTTCCGTTATCAAACACTACATTCAAAGAATTCAGCACCTTATTATCAAGCTTTGTTGTAAATTTTATGGCACTGTTGAATTTATCTATGATCGATATTTATTTGTACCCCCTGATTGTTATGTATTTGTATTTTCTTGATTATTATAAAATTTTATTTTATGATCCTTACCTATTCATTTTATGACCAGTACGAATGATATGTCCATTATATGTTCATTTTATATTGTATGTTTATTTTATGAAGATGTCGTACCCCCCCTTAAATAGGGTACGACCCATATCCGTCTCGTAATAAAGAAGTGGAATTTAAACTCACTTTTAAGGAGCACTATATTTTACATCTCCTATGGAGATTCCTCCTTCAAGGATGTCATTTTTGATGCACAATATCACTCGTTGTTATTCTAGCTTGATTATAATTAAATCTTTTGTGTCCCAACATGCTTTCCTAACTCATTTCGCCTCTCTTACGGTCATTGGCAAGAACAACGTTTAGAATTCATCATTCATATAGTAGGTTAAATTTTGAGAACGGAACATAGGTTATACTTAGATATTACTATAATAACATTTTAGTTCACTCTTTCTTTATTTAAGTATTGGGTGTAGTAGGTATCAAAATCTTAATCATGTGATTTGGAAACTATTAATTCATAAAAGAAAAATTCCATTATAATGTAATGTAATTATTTAAATGCCAT
Source organism: Limonium bicolor (assembly GCA_023374045.1). Taxonomy (NCBI): domain Eukaryota; kingdom Viridiplantae; phylum Streptophyta; class Magnoliopsida; order Caryophyllales; family Plumbaginaceae; genus Limonium; species Limonium bicolor. The sequence goes on from CM041780.1 coordinate 56,144,643, forward strand.
CCTTACTACAACATTTCTCTAGAAGCATTTTATAACCTAAAGTTTCTTAATTGTCATGGCTTAAAAATTCATGAACTTATTTAAAATAGTATCATACTATATATTAAAACTTTTTTTTTTCAATGCAATTAAATCTTTCATGAAACCTTGTACCGAATTTATAACCTAAAATACATAAATGTGCCATTTATGTTATTTTCACATATCAATATATTAACAAGCTATAAATCCGGTGTAACATGTTTGAGTATTTAAATATTTTAGATCATATAATAAGTCTAGATAGTCTTTCAAAATTATATTCAAAGCTTTATTAGCCAACCATACATTAAAATTTTTATTATATTCCTTTATAAAAAATACACCTTCTGTGACTTCTAAAATTTTGCATATGTATAATGTTAAACTTCCAAATAAACATGAGAATTTCCAATAATTAAGTAACTCTCATTTTTTTTTACTAGATGCTCATTACTCCAAGTATTTAAGAATCAGTGATATTTAGTTTAGTATTACTCTTCCCTTCACTCAATCTTTAAGTCACTTCCTTTAATATATATTTTTTTATATTTAATAAGGGGTAGATGTTGTACCTTGGAGTACCCAAATTTAAATCCCCTTCCTCCATGTATAGGTATTTTTCACCAAATATTTAACTCAATAAACCCTTTACATGTATGAATTTTAATACTGAATCTTAAGATACAAATTTTGAATTGTTCATTGTGGCTAGTAATGAAATATGCCTAGCTCAAGATTTCATGATGGTAACGTCTTACCACCAATCCTCCTCAAGAGTAACACAATCCATCACTTGCGTAGAAGATTATTTACGGTTAGATGACAAGGCTTGTCTAGCCCCTAGACTTCCAGAAGTGAGTGTGCACCCCCACTACTTTCAGCCTAGGAGTTCGTCGCACCAGGCACTTCCCGTAGGGTGTTAGGTTTATGTATTTTCTTTCTGAAGTTAACATAGAGTTTTAGTGTAGATTACAGGTTTGGATGTTGATCTTTTCTGATGAGTTACTAGTTCTTGTTAGTTTAATAATTTTCTAAACTTAAGATTTATCTTAAACATTATCTTTAGGTAATAATTTGTACCAAGTAGTTCTTGAGATTTATTTCAAGCTTTAAAGGAGTTGAAGTATATATCACTTAGTTATTCAAAGCTCCACTTGTATACTATTTCCAACCAAAAGTATTCTTTAAAATTCTGGGAACATGTGTACAAGCTTTTAAAGCATTGCTTTCTTAGCCATGCATTTTCCATACGTATGCTTTTGAAAGTAGTTCAATGTATGATTTATTCCAACCAAGATCTTATCATACCCAATTGATAATGTTCCAGACTTATTATTATTATTATTATTTTTTATAGTTTAATGATCAAACGGTATGACAACACACTATTCCTAACAGACATTCATACAAAAAGTGTATAAAGAAATCATTCACTAATCCAAGAAGGGTTAGGATTCGTGCCTTACTGGAATCCTCACTTCCCAATTCTACCCCAATTCCCCAGTTTTAAGGGCACCTATATTCTAACTATTTCACTCGGCTTGTTTTCTCGGGTTCAGAGCGTAACTACGCTCTGATACCACTTTCTGTAACGCCCCTATTTATCATAAATGCAGCGGAAATAAAATACTAAGGCGATTACAGATCATCGGGTTCCAAACACCCGGCACCAAACCTCACCAATTACAACTTATGATATTACAAATGCTACGGTCTGAACTCGAGAAAACATAACATAAAAGTAATAATAACAAAATACAATAGCTCTCCAAAATTCCTAATTCCCATCCCATACACTCATCTCTTCGTGGCCACCTGTATAACAGTCCGTACCTGCAAGATGAAACCAAGCAGCCCACCCCGGGAGGGGTGAGTCAGTTCCCTGGAATGGAACTGGTACAACTCTCCAAAACAAAAGTTTAAAAACATAACTCTTGAAACAAACAATAACTCGAAGTCAAACGCTTAAAACAAAACAGAAGAACAAGGCACATCAAAATCCCAAGTCAAAGATATCAAGTCAAGGATAGAGATAAATAACAAGAAGTAAAGTGAGTCAACTTAAAAGAAACCACGCCAGAAGTTAGTGAACATCCATTGCTTAAGTTAGATTCAGTTCCAATTAGGATTAGAAAGACCCAAGTAGTCACAAGGACTGGGAATGAAAGAAGATATCCAAGAACCCATAACTCAAGAGTGGAAAAAACCAATTGGGAGAGATGGCCCCCACCGCCAGTCAGTTGTCACAAGGACGAGGTAAACAGACCTCCGCTGTCAGTTGTCCATATGGACGAGGTATAGCAGACCTCCGCTGCCACCGTCCCGTTCTCAGTCATCGGTGAAAAGTGAGTGCACCACTTAATAGAAATAATCCATACCCAATACCAAGATTGACATTTCCCATATTCCCACTAGACTATTAACTGTACAAGTGCAATACCAAAACACTCAGTCCTACAGAGTGCAGAGGCGTAAACCCTCAACAGTCAATATCTAATGAGATAACCAGATAAAAGGAACCAATGATCATGTGAGTTGTACATCCAAGGCTCAGTTAGTCACAACAGGCTGAGTTAGTCACACAAACAATTTCCTTTCCAGATACATTCATACTCGTTTAGCGTTTCACAAAACGTTCCATAAAATTCGTCACCAAAAGCATCTGAGTACGGAAATCGTACAAAACATTCCATAAGGCCAAAACCCAACAAGCTGAGTACGAGAAATCGTACCTGATTGCGCTGTAGCAGTCCTAGTAGACTCGTGCAAACATTCAACACACTCTGAGGAATATTAAAGGTAGTATATCATCAATAACTTGTAGCCTAAGTTAAACTTAAACAAATTCCTCACTCTTATTTCCTAAGTCTCAAATGTCTTTTAAGCCCTCACTTAAATGTTATGTGTAATCGTTGACTTATCTTAGAATGTTATATAACTCAGGGTTGTAAGACCAGGGAATGTATTTTTATTGACACTTGTTAATTGTTCCACTCTTATCCACTTTACTCATACTTAACCATAATTCCCACATTCAAGAGTTTTGAGACCCTTATATCATAAGTGCATTTTATATTATTCATCTAATCTTAGAATCTCAATAATAATTATTAAGTTCGATACATTTATTCTTACTTCAGGATAAACAACGCACTATGACTTACAATGGGTTTATCTTAGAATACTATACCATTACCTCACGATGTAACGATTATGTATTTAATCAATATCTACTAGCTCATTTTGATTAAGTTTTCCCCTTAGCTTAAGTAAGATCTACATCCTGTATATTGGAATCATAGTGCTATAGATGCATTTTATTATAACTTAATTGAGCTACTAAACTCAATTATCATATCCTTAATTCAGAATGACATTTTATTACAACCGTCTAACAATCTTGTCATAAGATGTTTAAATTACTTCCAATCTTGACATAACTATATTATAATTAACTTAGACTTATCGAACTCTTACATTTAGTAGAAAAGTATATTATTTGCTTTATCATTAACTATATAATAAAGTGTTTTAAGATAACCTTTTACGTAACTTAGTTCCATCTAATTAAAGGTTTAAAGATTTTAAGTATCTAATTTCTATTTGCAAACCTTTTTATAAGACTTTAACTATTATGTACAACTCTTATTTATAAACTCACATTGCGAACATTGGTAATTAGGGTATTTTATATGGCTTAACTAACGCCAAGAAACTTAAGGATTATTATTTAGATAAATTTCCAAAACATAGTTTAATATAGTTTTATACCATAATCCTTTTAATGATTTTATCCTAAAACATTAAGTTATATTTCAATACCATAAATGTTAAGAAATGATTAAATCTAGACTTACTAATCCACCCCACATTTAGATGTAAAAGTATTTTATTTATTTTATTATTGTTTATATATTAAGAACATTTAGATGTAAAAGTATTACATTTATTTATTAATTATATAGTAAGTTCTATTGTGTAAAATCTAATTACAAATATTCCTAAGTCCTAACTTATTAATTACCAAACCAAATTATAGATTTACATTCTGGTCTTTGACAAATAATATTACACATGTATTTTAATATGGTTTATATAAATCTTAGAAATCCAAGATAACTCTTTAAGCTTAATTTCATAACTATAATTTAATACCACCTCATATAATATTCTCCTATTAGTATTATGTAGAGGTTTAGTTTAACTTACTAATTCCTTCGTATTATATTTCCTATAAGGTATTTAATTTTACTATGTTTATTGTGTATATATTTATATATACTAGGATTTGTATAAAACATTATTTATGTAGTTTTATTGTATTTAATTATTTATATTAACTTCGACACACACCTACATCCAAAATATGGTTAATAAATAAAGTATTTTCCTTAGTTTCAATTAAGTATATTAACTACCATATTATATAATTAATATAAATGTAGATTAATTTAGCTCCTTGATTTAACCTAAGTTACTATGTTATTTCTTTTACATATATGTGTATATATATATATATATATATATATATATATTCCTTATTTTAATTAAGAATATTAACTCCCGTATAATATAATAAATAAAACGTAAAAATAATTATATTCCTTGATTTATATAAGTTTCCACTTAAATATGTATATATACATATATGTAAATAATTTCACTTCTATTAAAAACTAATACCTAAACATTTATAAACTTACTGTTATAAAATGTTAATTTAGTGTTCCATATTTTTCCCAGATTAAAAAGTTTATTAACAAACCATACTTTAATTTTTTTGGTTACATTAAAAACCATATATTATAAGTTATTCTTATGAAAACCTCATAAACACAATTTTTAAAACCTTTTACCATTGCCCAAAAATCCCCAAATTTAATATACAGTAACTATAACATTTTAGACACATTATAAAAATTTTATTTCATAAAAATATCTTTTTAATTTAGCCAAATAATTCCAGAAAACCCGTAACTTGCAAAAATCATAACTTACGTTTAACAACTCCAAAACCATATTAATTTACATCAAAATAAACTAGATTAAAAAAGGAATCTATGGTTAAAATTGCAAGTCAAAATGCATTCGGGAAGGTATTTAAATTAATTCAACAAGTTAAGATTTATTTCTGAAATCATAATAAAAACTTATACTCTTAATTTGAAACGATCTAATCTCAGCCGTCCGTTTCCTATAGCTACGATCGGACGGCTGCTGAAAGCCAAGTTCATCAGCAACCTCCTCTACCTAGTCGAGTACTAAATCGTAATTATCTCACAATCTACAGAACTAAATCGAGTGATTCTTGTTTCTATGGTTTCGAAATCCAATTTCGGTTCTAATGATACCAATTTCCCCAATTATAATGCAGTATTCATCGGGTTTCGATTTCTGTTTCGAAGTTAGGTTTTCTTTTCCGGTTTCGAATTCGATTTGTCAAATTCTCTCAATTTGTTGCGTAATTGGGTAAATTGATAGAGGGTTATGAACGGGAATGCAAAACAGAGTAGCATTATAGGTATAATTTGGTCGGAATCGTACCGGAGATGCGCCGGCAAGGCAATTCGAACTCGTTTTTCTGGAAAACTAGTATTTTATGTGTTGTTCAGGTAGGCAACTTCGCGGATCAACTCGGGATAACTGAGATGGATTCAATACATAAAACCTACGTCATTTTAAAGAAGACATGTAACTCTAAACATTGGTGGAAGAATCATGGAAAACGAATAACTAGGGAGAAAGTTATAGATCCACAAAGATCGGAGTTTACCATGTCGTTTCTGGAAATATTCTGGGCAAAAACCGACGTGATCGAGTAGGTAACTTTAGACGACTCTCTCCATATTGGTTGCGAATCAGCCTTGGTCATTAACATGAAAGTTGTAGAGAGATTTGAGATCTTCAAAACAAGCTAAAGAACGCGAAATTTGGATGAGAAACGAAGAAGTTATGACGAGACGAAGTTTACCCGATTTCAGGAAAAACTGGAATTCTGGGTTACGCAATCGCGAGGAGCCAACTTTGGATCAATTCCGGTCATTGTAGAAGTATTAGATGATGTGTGAGTAATGGTTGAAAGATGAGATTAAGGAGAAGAGAATGAAACCTACAGCCCACCAAATGTGGAGTAGAGCAGGAGATATAGGCGTTTCAAATTCGACCCTCGACATGCCAAAACTGTCGAAAACTGGGACTTGTTCAGTGGTAATGCCTGGCTGACTGACACGTCAGCATTTCTCAAATTTTGGCTCTAAACTTCATCTTATCATAACTTTGGCTAGGATGGTCCGTTTTTAACGTTCTTTTTATCGATCTTCATGGTTTTTCATAACCTATTTATGGTATAGGTTTCATGGCCTGGTTTGACCATTCTCAAAAAGTCAACGCTAGCAAGGCTTAATAAGCTTTAAGGTTTCTAGAATTTATATTGACTTTTATGTTTCAAAAACAATGTTCCAACACTCCTAAAATCTTTATAATATATTTGGAGTGTTTAGAAATTTTCCCAAGATTTATTGACTTATAAATCTTATTATAAATTCATAATACTATATAATAATGTATAATAATTAGGGTTAATAGGAGAAAACCCCTAAATAAATTTCACAATTCCATATAAATAATTTAATATTCATAATTCCATACCATAATTTAATATTAATAGTATTATTTATGGTTTAATAAAAGAAATCCCCTAATTAATTTAAATTAATTTAGGGGTATTTCAGCACCAGTCAGTCCATCACTCATGATGTTTCCACAGTGTACGAGTATATGCATGGTCCCTATTAGATGCTAGCGATGTAATAGCCTTCTGATACCCCTTTACTTTTGGTGTAAAATAGGAGTAGGAGCTAACAATAGTAGTTGGCTGGAAGGGGTCTTGTGGTATTAAGGTGTAAAGTGACGGGTTGGTTGTGTCACTCTTTTGATTAACAGCGATGTAAGATAGCTAGCATAGGGGTGGTGGGGTAATAGCCTTACACTACTAGTGGTTAGTAAGTGTGGCGGTAACCCCCCGGTGATAGTATTAGGGGACCTTTGTAAATAGAAGACTGACGCATGTATAATATAAGCAGTTACTTTAGTTATAACATGTCTCTCTAGAATCAAAAGAGAAGGAAAAAAAAACAAAGAGGCTAAGTAAATGGTGGTGGTAAACCGGGGCGTTACAGAGTGGTATCAGAGCCATAGGTTAGCTGGAGGGGAAAATTTGAGTTTGACTAGGAAGCAAGGTGACCCAGGCTTAGGTTTAGGAGTCTAGGCAGAACCATGTGGTTCTGAAAATATGTTTGCTGTGATATTGTGTTTGTGTGCTTGATTGATTATAGTTAACTATTTATATTGTAACTAACATATCTCTATGTAGAATAATGGAGAGGGGAGTGACGAGTAATGGAGAGGGGAGGGGACAGATGGATGAACTGAGGGAGTTGACACTGAGTATGGGAAGAATCCTGGAGCAGCACGAGGCTAGAGCTGAAATACCCAAGGATTTCTCCCGGAGGATAGCAGCTATGAAACCCAGTACTTATATCGGGAGAAGAGGATCCAGTGATTCTGGAAGAGTGGTCAGAGAGTTTGACAAAATATTTGATATTATTGATTGCCCTGAGAAAATAAGGTAAGTGGGGCTGTATAATTTTAAAGGTGAGGCTGATCTGTGTTGGACTGCGGAGGAGGAGAGACTTAAGGAATCCGGTTTTGGGTGGATATGTTGAAAGATGCGATGAGGAAAAGATTTTATCCGGAGCATGTGAGGTGCAGAAATATCAGGAATTTACGGGTTGAGGCAGCGAATGGATGATGTTAAAACTTATCATGCCAAGTTTGTGAGCTTGCTAGATTTGCTCTGCATGTGGTACCCGATGAGACTGCTAAGGTTCAATGTTTTCTTGGAAGGGTTAAATTGGGATTTACAAGAAGCTCTGAGTGTAATACCTATACTACTTTACAAGAGGCGTACAATAAAGCTGCTAATCTTTATAGAGTACAACAGAAAGGAAGGAAGTACAAACGGGGCGGAAAAGGAGAACGAGACTCGTAAGGCCGAGAGCTTTGATAAGAGGGCTAAAGTAGAAGTTAGACCAAGTGGGGGATCCAGACCCAATTATCCGGGACGACGATTCAATGATAAAGGAACTAGATACTTTTTTTATTGTAAGATATGTGAAAAGAACCATCCAGGTGAAGATTGTGAAGGAAGGTTGGTGAAGTGTTTTAATTGTGAAAGGTTAGGACATAGAGCCTTTGAGTGTAGGTACGGGAAGGATAATGGAGGTAAGAGTGGTGGAAACGCTTATCAGAGTAGCGCAGCAAAACATTGTGGATCCATAACCAGAAGAAAGGCAGTGAAGATACTAATGAATCTTCATAGGATTCGGGAAGTTATCACGGTTAAGGTTAATTATTAAGCTGTAGATGGAAACTTCTTTTAAGGTTAACAATTCAAGTTTCAGGAGAACTTTCTTTTTAGGGGGGAGTCGTATCGTAAGTGGTGAATGACTACTAGTGATTGTGAATGTTTGTTGGTGCCAGAAATGGTTGGTAATACTTGGATGTTATTTTAGGAGTTGTGTCCTCTTAATGATTTCATATATGTGGTATCGTTGAATTTGTGAATGGTTTATATTGTGTGATTGGTGTGTCTGAGGTTTTGTGTGATGTTGCCGAACCATTTGTGGTTGATGAAGTTACCTGGGAATTATTGTGTGGAATATTGTTTTATTTTCTTGGAGTATGTGACTGTATTGTTGGGTGTGATGATTGAGCTTCGAGGACGAAGCTTTGTTTAACGGGGGAGGATGTAATACCCCAAATTTCTTAACTGTGATTAAGGTCTTATTTAATTGTAAACCTTAGGAAACCCTAATTTCTAAAGATGGAGAAGGTTATAATTAGTTGGAGGTGCTTGTGAACATTAGGAACCTTAGTTCCCGGAGTATCACCCGGTAAACTTAGTTTCACAAGATTTTTGAAATTCCCGGAAATTACTAAATTCCTTAGGAACTGAGAGTGGGTATCAACCTTAGGAAGTGTGTTAGATACTTTTGAGAGTGTTTTGAGGAAAGAAACAATCATATCTTTCTTCTTTTAGTATAAGAATCTAGTTACATTTTTCAGTATTTAGTGGTTCTGGGCAAACGAGGCTTCGGGAGAGCTCAGAAGTGACCCGAGGAAATTCCTGAAACTTGATAACCCACACTAGTATTAACATACCTACACATATAGTCTTAATTCCCATAAAAAGCTCAAGCCAAACATGGCCTAAGATGGTGGCCGAAAATATCAAGGAAGGAGGAGAAAAAAATATCTCGGTTACTATTCACACCTCCTTACTATTCACACCTCCTTACTATTTGTAATAAGGGCCAAGGCAAGTTTCCCCCTCCTTATCCATTCAATGGCGGTTTGGCATGAGTGGTTAGGATTGGTTTTTGTCACCTAACACAAATCTATGGCTATGTATAATTCTAGAAGTAATAATTACAAATAGTAAGATAAGGATGAAAATGTTAGTATAAAAGGGGGGTGGAGGTCGGCCATGGTAGGTGAGCAAGGTGGTCATTCCTCTTCATCTACCTTGCTTCTCCTAAGCTAGAAAACACCATTGGAGCATAGGCAACACACTCCTCCATTGGAAACACAAATCTAAGGTAGTATTAAGCTAAAATCAAGGAAAAAGGCAAGTTTAAGGAGTGGAAGCCAAACTCCAAGGTGGGTGACTTGGTTGTTGGAGATTTTGAGCTCAAGCAACTTATAATAAAGGTAGAAAAGCTCCAAAATGGCTAGGAGAGGACAGGTAACATCTATGCACATCACTTTCACCCTTTAAGCTTATTTTCCTTCTTAAGTCATTCTGTTTTGTTATCTACGAATCCTATCTCTTATTTTCTTAAAATTTTTACAGTAAACTAGGGATGAACAGTTAGTGAACATCCTAGAAAATCAAGCCGAGATAAGGTTGGGAAGTAGGAAAACACTAAAGAACTTTGAAAATGAAGAAAAATGAGCTTTATGCTTTAGGAATTGTTTAGATGGGTTTCCGACATGGGTTTGAGCTAAAAGTTTGAGGGTAGTCTTTAATAGTGAATATATAATTATGGTTGAAAAATCAAGTCGAATGGAGAAATTTAAGTCGGTTAGACAAGGTAAAGAAACTAAAAATGAGAAAATGTGCTTTAAGCCTTTCTGAATGTTTGAATGGGTTTCCGAATTGATATTGAGCTGCAATTTTGAGGAGCTACTTGTATTGTTAATATTGGATTATGGTTAAATTTTTAGGCCGAGACTCTTTTGGAAGTTATTTAAGTTGGTGAATAGTGATTTTGGATAAAAATAAGAATTTAAGCTTTCTAAGGTGGTTTCTTGGAGATTGTTTGATTCTATGATTTATTGGAGTTTGAATGGTATTGTTATGATGATATTAAGGCTGTTTTACAAGTGGTGAGCTTGATGTGCGAATTACTACTTGTGTAAATGTAACACCCCAACTCAATCCAATTGTGGTCTCGCAACTTAACATATATATACAAATGTCACAGCGGAATCCCTACAATCCAGGACCTTGCCACGGTCTGACTACAGAATATACCGAACATTAGTCTAACAACCTTAACCATTTACATAACCTTCTTACAATCCACTCACAACCTATACATCTTACTAACTCAATTGCCATACGAGTGTACAGGCACAACTCGTAGGTCATACTTAATCCTTAACACTTGCACTCCTTCTTACTCTCGCGACGGCCGCCTCCTGATGTTCACCTGTGTAGTAAAAAGAAGCCCCCGAGGGGGTCAGCACGAATGCTGGTACGATCCTCTCATGGCCCCCAAGCTAACGTGGCTACGACGACTAATTGTCGATAGCATGGAGGTTGATTAGATGCACAACATAATAGAAAGTGCAGTAAACAACAACTCAGATATGAACAATCAAAGTTCACACACAATGAACGACTTAAATGCGTTCCCTTAATTAGAGAGTTAGTTATTTAACTCCTTAAGTAATGTTCTCTCTTAATCTTAGTCCATCCTTATCTTACCTCAATCCGATTCTTATCTTAATCTTAGAAACAACCATCCTTTATCAGGAGTGGATGTAGCTTATCTTAATCTTAATATTACAAACCATCCTTTAAAAAGGAATGGTTGCAACTTATCTTAACCTCACCCTAATCTTAATCTTAATAATACAAATCATCCTTTAAAAAGGAATGATTGTAACTTATCTTAATCTTAACTTAATCTCAATATACAAACCGTTCCTGGAAGGGATTGGTTGTAACTTATCTCAGTCTTAGAATACAAACCATTCTTTAAATAGAGATGGTGGTATCTTATCTCAAACCTTATCTCAATCTTATCTCAGTTCTTATCTCAATTAAGTCAACCGTTCTTTCATTAGAATGGTTGTACCTTAATCCATTGTTTATCTGTCGGGTCACGTAGCCCTAACCAATGAGTTATCAGCTCCATTGGTTTACATAAACAATATTTATTAGAATTAGTTGGGCATTTAGGTAGATCCCACTACACCATCTCAGTATGCCTCCCTCCTAAAACAAGAAGTCCGAGGAGGTCGAGTCTATTTGTCGACTCTAGGCGACGAGTCCGAGGACAAGTCATCTTTGGAAGACGGTATTTGATAAGGATACCGACTTCCCCCAATACACATGTGCCGGTACCATTCCGGATTCCTCACTCACGTTCAGTTAGTAATAGTCTCAAGACCATGTTTGTTGGTCAACCTCTTTCGGTTCATATCGTCCCTCATTAGGGGGCGTTCCTTATTCTCATCTCACTCAATTTCTTACTAAACATTGATTAGTAAGTTCTCACGGTATGTTGTGTTAGTTTTCAACATCATCACACAACATATAATATATATGTATATATATTCCGGTTGCATGCTTTATCTTGTTTAGTGAGCACACAAAAACAAATAGCACACAAGCCGAGGGACACCTCGTTAGCAAGCAGGTCACAAGAAGAAACAACTGTACCGTTCACCGTTGGTCGTTCGGCTGCTTACTCTCTTCCGGAGTCCAATTTCCAAGTCCTAAAACATTCATTCAGTTTTAGGTTGTTAATCACTTAACTTAATATGACTTACTTAGCTTGTTAACTTACTAATTCCTTAATGATCCCCACCTAACACCTCTTAGGTCTTACACTTAATCTTACAAACTTAATCTTTAACTTGCAAGTTTATACTTAACTTAGCTTAATCTCTTAAGTTCTTAGGGTCCTAATCATTACCACCCTACCAAAGGTATTCCTCATTACCCATTACCATTTCTAGAATTCAAAATTTCTTTTTTTTTTTCTAAGTGTTAAGGGTCGACCGACCCACCGACCGACCCAACCCCTGGGTCGGTCCATTACAGAAACTCTTCCGTCTCTTGAAAATTCTCCGACCGACCCAAAGCTAAACCGACCGACCCAAAACCCTCTGGGTCGGTCCTTTGCCGAAGCATTTTCCTTCGTTAAATTTTGCCCGACCGACCCACCGACCGACCCATCCTCATGGGTCGGTCTATTGCCGAAACATTTCTGCTGGGTTAGCAAGGTCCGACCGACCCAGAACTGGGTCGGACCCTGGGTCGGTCCACTACAGATTTTCCTCTTAAATTGCTCTTCCAATTCCAAACTCTTCCACAAGTGTCCTAATAGGTCCAACACCATCTTGGCACCTTAAACCCACCTTATAACCTCCTTTAAATACCTTAAATCATCCACCAAAGTCCACCTTAGTCATTATGCATTTTCATTGTAATAATGCCAACTTCTTATAATGTTTTTCACTAGGTTTCTAGGTGGTGGTTCACACCTATTGTAATCTCTATGCCAAATGTTTTCTCACCACTATAACATCATCTCCCAAGCATCTCTCACTATCTAAAACTCTTTCAAGCATTTACTAAAAGTTCCTTCACAAGCTTAAGCTTCCATACACCAACACCTTATTTCCTTCCTAGTTGTTTACCAACATTTACCTAAGTTCTAAATACTCAATTACATTCTCTTGATTCCTAAATCCCCCAAGGTAATGCCTAAGTCATTACCACTCATTCCAGCACTTCATCTTACCCCTCTTCATCAAGACAATCTCTAAAACTTCCTAGTACTTCCTTAGTCATTATATTCCCTTAGAACATATCTTAATCACCTTAAGCATCATACCTTCTCCTTAAACTTATGCTCAAGTCTTATATTCCTCATCTCATGATTTTGGTGTGCTCAAAACACTCACCCATCCTCTAATTCCTCCTAGACATCTCCAGATCATTCTAAACCTCAAGAACCCCTTAGTTAACTCATTCCCACTCAAATTCCTTTAATGCTCCCTCGTAAACCCTAGGGCATATTAACTCACCACCACCACTTAAACACTTTGTTTTCTACTCAAATTTCGCCATAGCTCCTCTAGTATCTTATCATTCCCAAACACATTATTTTCCTCATTTTAACCATCTCACACACATCAAGTTCTTCTCATCATATATCATCACCCAAACCAACTCATTCATAACAACCTCAATATATTGCAATAATCTTAAATTGCATAGCACTAAGGCTCTTAAATGACTTAAACTTAAACACTGAATTTCCCACATATATAAGCTTTCAACCTGCAAATACACTCATCAATCTCATAGTAGTTATAATGCTCTTAAAATCCACCTTAAACTTATATTACTAACCCATTCTCATTAGCTCCTTAATCACAAGTTCATAAGCTTGTTTAAGTTCTTTTTCCTTAGGTTATATAACCCAATACACAATGTAAGCTCTAAGCCACATTGGTACTTATCTAAAACTCATTCCTTAATCTTAAACCACCATTAGGTAAGCATTTTACCTTGTTTTCTCAAGCTTATCTTAATCTCCTCCTTAGGCCTTCTTCTTGCATAGATCTCGGCCACCACTTAAATTCCTTTTGCCAATGTTCTAATCAATATTTAAGGACTCATATGAGTACTAAACAATGCACTAACCTCAAGGAATAAAAACCTAGGTTAGAAATGTGTTCTAAGGCATAAAAGTGGATGATTACCTTTGAAGTCTCAATGTAGACTTTGGCATTGAATGAAATAGGACATCCACTAGTCCTTGGTGAATAAATCAAGCTAGAACAAGGCATAAAAACAAGGCCCCATGAGTAGAAATTTTCGGCCATGTACAAGAATTGATGGAAACATGGTTTTTCTTACATTTTCTTTACCTTAAGAGAATGGAGAAGCTAATGAGCTCTTCAAACTTGATTTTCCCCCATCAATGGAGTTTTCTCATGGCACCAAAATGGAGCTTTGAAAGATTTGAAAAGATAGAAAGATAGGTCTTGACCTAACTAAGAATAATATGTGTTTAGTTTTTGATTTGGAGCTAAAATGAGCAAGTTGTTGCCAAAGCAAGGTGAAGCAACAATGGAGGCTGGCTGGGCACGGTTTGGAACAGAGAAAACAAGAAGAAACCGTGGGTGAAGAAGAAGAAATGAAGAAGAGAGGAGAGAGGTAGGCTAATATAAGGTATTTGCTTTAATAAAGCAAATAGTACTCTTTTACTTATCTCTTCTTTTCTTTTCTCATTTGATGACTCATGTGGTGACTCCCCACCTTAGAAAAACCGGCCCCCTACCTTAAATAAGGCTAACATGGTCTTTGTTGACCAATTAATTGACTTATGTTGACTTATGTCTTAACTAGCACTAAATAGTTACTATTCACTAACCAAGGCACATAATCGGGAAATTTTTGATTTCCCATTGATTTAGACCTCCTAATGTGATACTAATTAGTACACATGTTGATTAAAGAGTAATGATGGACATTTAGCCACTCAAAACTCAATTTTAAGACAATTTCTCAAAAATGTGCTTTAAGACTTCTTAAAGCACATTTTGTGTTTTAACTTTTTTCAAGCTTGGTTTTCTTTGCTAATTGATTTAAAATGACCATTAGGATATTACTAAGGTCTTATCATGATATTTGGGTACTCACCCAATTCTCTCCAAGCTTAGAGCACGTTTTTGCCCTGATTGCCTTTAAGGCACTTTCTTGTGTTTTCCTTGGTTTAATTGTCTACCAATCTTTCTAAGGCATATTTTAGCCTTAATACATCATGATTTGATGTTTACTTAGCATACTTAGGTTTGGGGTATTTCAGTAAAGCTTGGTTATCATATCTTACCCATGGTTTGCAAATGTGTTTAAGGATAACCTCTTGTGGTGGTGGTGGAAAGTATTGTGTGATGTTGTTATCATGGTTATCCTAAGCCTATGCCTCTTGTGAGAGCCTTTAAGGCCAAGCCGACGTTCCGGCAACAATATAAGCTCCTACTAATGAAATTGGAGCTGCCACTATGATCTACTCCTATTGGGCAGAAGTTTTCAATAGGGGGATGTGCACACTTAAGGACATAGGGTGCGTGGTGGTGGTGGAATTCATTTGGAAATATCTTGTATTTGATATTAATTATCTCTTGATAATTCCTGGTACAGGTAAATGGTGTGTGATCTATTCTGATTTGTTATATTTGTTAATTTTGCTGGAAACAAAGGTTTTAAAGAGAAAATAAGTTTTTACGGGGTGTGGTAGTGTTACTCAGTTTTTACTGATTTTATTTGGTTGTGTTTTCCTGTGTATATGTATTCTGTTAATTCAGGGTAACTGGGATGGACACCTTCTCTGCACTGAGGACGAGTTCACCGATACTTTCTATATTTTCATGTTTGTCACCTATCGTAGAAGTTTACAGCCTGGGGTCACCGAGATAATTTATGAGGAGTGGAACAAGAAGATACAAGGTTTTAGGCACCCGGAAAATGGCACCAGTCAGTCCATCACTCATGATGTTTCCACAGTGTACGAGTATATGCAAGTGGTCCCTAGTTAGATGCTAGCGATGTAATAGCCTTCTGATACCCCTTTACTTTTGGTGTAAATAGGAGTAGGAGCTAACATAGTAGTTGGCTGGAAGGGGTCTTTTGGTATTAAGGTGTAAAGTGACGGGTTGGTTGTGTCACTCTTTTGATAGTAACAGCGATGTAAGATAGCTAGCATAGGGGTGGTGGTGGTAATAGCCTTACACTTACTAGTGGTTAGTAGTGTGGCGGTAACCCCCGGTGATAGTATTAGGGGACCTTTGTAAATAGAAGACTGACGCATGTATAATATAAGCAGTTACTTTAGTTATAACATGTCTCTCTAGAATCAAAAGAGAAGGAAAAAAAACAAAAGAGGCTAAGTAAATGGTGGTGGTAAACCGGGGCGTTACAGAGTGGTATCAGAGCCATAGGTTAGCTGGAGGGGAAAATTTGAGTTTGACTAGGAAGCAAGGTGACCCAGGCTTAGGTTTAGGAGTCTAGGCAGAACCATGTAGTTCTGAAAATATGTTTGCTGTGATATTTGTGTGTTGTGTGCTTGATTGATTATAGTTAACTATTTATATTGTAACTAACATATCTCTATGTAGAATAATGGAGAGGGAAGAGGACAGATGGATGAACTGAGGGAGTTGACACTGAGTATGGGAAGAATCCTGGAGCAGCACGAGGCTAGAGCTGAAATACCCAAGGATTTCTCCCGGAGGATAGCAGCTATAACCCAGTACTTATTCGGGAGAAGAGGATCCAGTGATTCTGGAAGAGTGGATCAGAGAGTTTGACAAAATATTTGATATTATTGATTGCCCTGAAGAAAATAAGGTAAGTGGGGCTGTATTTTATTTTAAAGGTGAGGCTGATCTGTGGTGGACTGCGGAGGAGGAGAGACTTAAAGGAAATCCGGGTTTTGGGTGGAATATGTTGAAAGATGCGATGAGGAAAAGATTTTATCCGGAGCATGTGAGGTTGCAGAAATATCAGGAATTTACGGGGTTGAGGCAGCGAATGGATGATGTTAAAACTTATCATGCCAAGTTTGTGGAGCTTGCTAGATTTGCTCTGCATGTGGTACCCGATGAGACTGCTAAGGTTCAATGTTTCTTGGAAGGGTTAAATTGGGATTTACAAGAAGCTCTGAGTGTAATACCTATAACTACTTTACAAGAGGCGTACAATAAAGCTGCTAATCTTTATAGAGTACAACAGAAACGGAAGGAAGTACAAACGGGGCGGAAAAGGAGAACGGAGACTCGTAAGGCCGAGAGCTTTGATAAGAGGGCTAAAGTAGAAGTTAGACCAAGTGGGGGATCCAGACCCAATTATCCGGGACGACGATTCAATGATAAAGGAACTAGATACTTTTATTGTAAGATATGTGAAAAGAACCATCCAGGTGAAGATTGTGAAGGAAGGTTGGTGAAGTGTTTTTATTGTGAAAGGTTAGGACATAGAGCCTTCGAGTGTAGGTACGGGAAGGATAATGGAGGTAAGTGTGGTGGAAACGCTTATCAGAGTAGCGCAGCGGAAACATTGTGGATCCATAACCAGAAGAAAGGCAGTGAAGATACTAATGAATCTTCATAGGATTCGGGAAGTTATCACGGTTAAGGTTAATTATTAAGCTGTAGATGGAAACTTCTATTTAAGGTTAACAATTAAAGTTTCAGGAGAAACTTTCTTTTTAGGGGGGGAGAGTCGTATCGTAAGTGGTGAATGACTACTAGTGATTATGAATGTTTGTTGGTGCCAAGATGGTTGGTAATACTTGGATGTTATTTTAGGAGTTGTCCTCTTAATGATTTCATATATGTGGTATCGTTGAATTTGTGAATGGTTTATATTGTGTGATTGGTGTGTCTGAGGTTTGTGTGATGTTGCCGAACCATTTGTGGTTGATGAAGTTACCTGGGAATTATTGTGTGGAATATTGTTTTATTTTCTTGGAGTATGTGACTGTATTGTTGGGTGTGATGAATTGAGCTTCGAGGACGAAGCTTTGTTTAACGGGGGGAGGATGTAATACCCCAAATTTCTTAAACTGTGATTAAGGTATTATTTAATTGTAAACCTTAGGAAACCCTAATTTCTAAAGATGGAGAAGGTTATAATTAGTTGGAGGTGCTTGGTGAACATTAGGAACCTTAGTTCCCGGAGTATCACCCGGTAAACCTTAGTTTCACAAGATTTTTGAAATTCCCGGAAATTACTAAATTCCTTAGGAACTGAGAGTGGGTATCAACCTTTGGAAGTGTGTTAGATACTTTTGAGAGTGTTTTGAGGAAAGAAACAATCATATCTTTCTTCTTTTAGTATAAGACAATCTAGTTACATTTTTCAGTATTTAGTGGTTCTGGGCAAACGAGGCTTCGGGAGAGCTCAGAAGTGACCCAAGGAAATTCCTGAAACTTGATAACCCACACTAGTATTAACATACCTACACATATAGTCTTAATTCCCATAAAAAGCTCAAGCCAAACATGGCCTAAGATGGTGGCCGAAAATATCAAGGAAGGAGGAGAAAAAAATATCTCGGTTACTATTCACACCTCCTTACTATTCACACCTCCTTACTATTTGTAATAAGGGCCAGGCAAGTTGCCCCCTCCTTATCCATTCAATGGCGGTTTGGCATGAGTGGTTAGGATTGGTTTTTGTCACCTAACACAAATCTATGGCTATGGATAATTCTAGAAGTAATAATTACAAATAGTAAGATAAGGATGAAAATGTTAGTATAAAAGGGGGGGTGGAGGTCGGCCATGGTAGGTGAGCAAGGTGGTCATTCCTCTTCATCTACCTTGCTTCTCCTAAGCTAGAAAACACCATTGGAGCATAGGCAACAAACTCCTCCATTGGAAACACAAATCTAAGGTAGTAATTAAGCTAAAATCAAGGAAAAAGGCAAGTTTAAGGAGTGGAAGCCAAACTCCAAGGTGGGTGACTTGGTTGTTGGAGATTTTGAGCTCAAGCAACTTATAATCAAGGTAGAAAAGCTCCAAAATGGCTAGGAGAGGACAGGTAACATCTATGCACATCACTTTCACCCTTTAAGCTTATTTTCCTTCTTAAGTCATTCTGTTTTGTTATCTACGAATCCTATCTCTTATTTTCTTAAATTTTTACAGTAAACTAGGGATGAACAGTTAGTGAACATCCTAGAAAATCAAGCCGAGATAAGGTTGGGAAGCAGGAAAACACTAAAGAACTTTGAAAATGAAGAAAAATGAGCTTTATGCTTTAGGAATTGTTTAGATGGGTTTCCGACATGGGTTTGAGCTAAAAGTTTGAGGGTAGTCTTTAATAGTGAATATATAATTATGGTTGAAAAATCAAGTCGAATGGAGAAATTTAAGTCGGTTAGACAAGGTAAAGAAACTAAAAATGAGAAAATGTGCTTTAAGCCTTTCTGAATGTTTGAATGGGTTTCCGAATTGATATTGAGCTGCAATTTTGAGGAGCTACTTGTATTGTTAATATTGGATTATGGTTAATTTTTAGGCCGAGACTCTTTTGGGAAGTTATTTAAGTTGGTGAATAGTGATTTTGGATAAAATAAGAATTTAAGCTTTCTAAGGTGGTTTCTTGGAGATTGTTTGATTCTATGATTTATTGGAGTTTGAATGGTATTGTTATGATGATATTAAGGCTGTTTTACAAGTGGTGAGCTTGATGTGCGAATTACTACTTGTGTAAAGCTTGGTTATCATCTTACCCATGGTTTGCAAATGTGTTTAAGGATAACCTCTTGTGGTGGTGGTGGAAAGTATTGTGTGATGTTGTTATCATGGTTATCCTAAGGCTATGCCTCTTGTGAGAGCCTTTAAGGCCAAGCCGACGTTCCGGCAACAATATAAGCTCCTACTAATGAAATTGGAGCTGCCACTATGATCTACTCCTATTGGGCAGAAGTTTTCAATAGGGGGATGTGCACACTTAAGGACATAGGGTGCGTGGTGGTGGTGGAATTCATTTGGAAATATCTTGTATTTGATATTAATTATCTCTTGATAATTCCTGGTACAGGTAAATGGTGTGTGATCTATTCTGATTTGTTATATTTGTTAATTTTGCTGGAACAAAGGTTTTAAAGAGAAAATAAGTTTTTACGGGGTGTGGTAGTGTTACTCAGTTTTTACTGATTTTATTTGGTTGTGTTTTCCTGTGTATATGTATTCTGTTAATTCAGGGTAACTGGGATGGACACCTTCTCTGCACTGAGGACGAGTCCACCGATACTTTCTATATTTTTCATGTTTGTCACCTATCGTAGAAGTTTACAGCCTGGGGTCACCGAGATAATTTATGAGGAGTGGAACAAGAAGATACAAGGTTTTAGGCACCCGGAAAATGGAACCAGTCAGTCCATCACTCATGATGTTTCCACAGTGTACGAGTATATGCAAGTGGTCCCTAGTTAGATGCTAGCGATGTAATAGCCTTCTGATACCCCTTTACTTTTGGTGTAAAATAGGAGTAGGAGCTAACATAGTAGTTGGCTGGAAGGGGTCTTTTGGTATTAAGGTGTAAAGTGACGGGTTGGTTGTGTCACTCTTTTGATAGTAACAGCGATGTAAGATAGCTAGCATAGGGGTGGTGGTGGTAATAGCCTTACACTTACTAGTGGTTAGTAAGTGTGGCGGTAACCCCCGGTGATAGTATTAGGGGACCTTTGTAAATAGAAGACTGACGCATGTATAATATAAGCAGTTACTTTAGTTATAACATGTCTCTCTAGAATCAAAAGAAAGGAAAAAAAAACAAAGAGGCTAAGTAAATGGTGGTGGTAAACCGGGGTGTTACAGAGTGGTATCAGAGCCATAGGTTAGCTGGAGGGGAAAATTTGAGTTTGACTAGGAAGCAAGGTGACCCAGGCTTAGGTTTAGGAGTCTAGGCAGAACCATGTGGTTCTGAAAATATGTTTGCTGTGATATTTGTGTGTTGTGTGCTTGATTGATTATAGTTAACTATTTATATTGTAAGTAACATATCTCTGTGTAGAATAATGGAGAGGGGAGTGGACGGAGTAATGGAGAGGGGAGAGGACAGATGGATGAACTGAGGGAGTTGACACTGAGTATGGGAAAATCCTGGAGCAGCACGAGGCTAGAGCTGAAATACCCAAGGATTTCTCCCGGAGGATAGCAGCTATGAAGCCCAATACTTATTCAGGAGAGGAGGATCCAGTGATTCTGGAAGAATGGATCAGAAAGTTTGACAAAATATTTGATATTATTGATTGCCCTGAAGAAAAGAAGGTAAGTGGGGCTGTATTTTATTTTAAAGGTGAGGCTGATCTGTGGTGGACTGCGGAGGAGGAGAGACTTAAAGGAAATCCGGGTTTTGGGTGGAATATGTTGAAAGATGCGATGAGGAAAAGATTTTATCCGGAGCATGTGAGGTTGCAGGAATATCAGGAATTTACGGGGTTGAGGCAGCGAATGGATGATGTTAAAACTTATCATGCCAAGTTTGTGGAGCTTGCTAGATTTGCTCCGCATGTGGTACCCGATGAGACTGCTAAGGTTCAATGTTTCTTGGAAGGGTTAAATTGGGATTTACAAGAAGCTCTGAGTGTAATACCTATAACTACTTTACAAGAGGCGTACAATAAAGCTGCTAATCTTTATAGAGTACAACAGAAAAGGAAGGAAGTACAAACGGGGCGGAAAAGGAGAATGGAGACTCGTAAGGCCGAGAGCTTTGATAAGAGGGCTAAAGTAGAAGTTAGACCAAGTGGGGGATCCAGACCCAATTATCCGGGACGACGATTCAATGATAAAGGAACTAGATACTTTTATTGCAAGATATGTGAAAAGAACCATCCAGGTGAAGATTGTGAAGGAAGGTTGGTGAAGTGTTTTAATTGTGAAAGGTTAGGACATAGAGCCTTCGAGTGTAGGTACGGGAAGGATAATGGAGGTAAGAGTGGTGGAAACGCTTATCAGAGTAGCGCAGCGGAAACATTGTGGACCCATAACCAGAAGAAAGGCAGTGAAGATACTAATGAATCTTCATAGGATTCGGGAAGTTATCACGGTTAAGGTTAATTATTAAGTTGTAGATGGAAACTTCTTTTTAAGGTTAACAATTAAAGTTTCAGGAGAAACTTTCTTTTTAGGGGGGGAGAGTCGTATCGTAAGTGGTGAATGACTACTAGTGATTGTGAATGTTTGTTGGTGCCAGAAATGGTTGGTAATACTTGGATGTTATTTTAGGAGTTGTCCTCTTAATGATTTCATATATGTGGTATCGTTGAATTTGTGAATGGTTTATATTGTGTGATTGGTGTGTCTGAGGTTTTGTGTGATGTTGCTGAACCATTTGTGGTTGATGAAGTTACCTGGGAATTATTGTGTGGAATATTGTTTTAATTTCTTGGAGTATGTGACTGTATTGTTGGTGTGATGAATTGAGCTTCGAGGATGAAGCTTTGTTTAACGGGGGAGGATGTAATACCCCAAATTTCTTAAACTGTGATTAAGGTCTTATTTAATTGTAAACCTTAGGAAACCCTAATTTCTAAATATGGAGAAGGTTATAATTAGTTGGAGGTGCTTGGTGAACATTAGGAACCTTAGTTCCCGGAGTATCACCTGGTAAACCTTAGTTTCACAAGATTTTTGAAATTCCCGGAAATTACTAAATTCCTTAGGAACTGAGAGTGGTTATCAACCTTAGGAAGTGTGTTAGATACTTTTGAGAGTGTTTTGAGGAAAGAAACAATCATATCTTTCTTCTTTTAGTATAAGACAATCTAGTTACATTTTTCAGTATTTAGTGGTTCTGGGCAAACGAGGCTTCGGGAGAGCTCAGAAGTGACCCGAGGAAATTCCTGAAACTTGATAACCCACACTAGTATTAACATACCTACACATATAGTCTTAATTCCCATAAAAAGCTCAAGCCAACATGGCCTAAGATGGTGGCCGAAAATATCAAGGAAGGAGGAGAAAAAAATCTCTCGGTTACTATTCACACCTCCTTACTATTCACACCTCCTTACTATTTGTAATAATGGCCAAGGCAAGTTGCCCCCTCCTTATCCATTCAATGGCGGTTTGGCATGAGTGGTTAGGATTGGTTTTTGTCACCTAACACAAATCTAAGGCTATGGATAATTCTAGAAGTAATAATTACAAATAGTAAGATAAGGATGAAAATGTTAGTATAAAAGGGGGGGTGGAGGTCGGCCATGGTAGGTGAGCAAGGTGGCCATTCCTCTTCATCTACCTTGCTTCTCCAAAGCTAGAAAACACCATTGGAGTATAGGCAACAACACTCCTCCATTGGAAACACAAATCTAAGGTAGTAATTAAGCTAAAATCAAGGAAAAAGGCAAGTTTAAGGAGTGGAAGCCAAACTCCAAGGTGAGTGACTTGGTTGTTGGAGATTTTGAGCTCAAGAAACTTATAATCAAGGTAGAAAAGCTCCAAAATGGCTAGGAGAGGACAGGTAACATCTATGCACATCACTTTCACCCTTTAAGCTTATTTTCCTTCTTAAGTCATTCTGTTTTGTTATCTACGAATCCTATCTCTTATTTTCTTAAATTTTTACAGTAAACTAGGGATGAACATTTAGTGAACATCCTAGAAAATCAAGCCGAGATAAGGTTGGGAAGTAGGAAAACACTAAAGAACATTGAAAATGAAGAAAAATGAGCTTTAAGCTTTAGGATTGTTTAGATGGGTTCCTGCATGGGTTTGAGCTAAAATTTTGAGGGTAGTCTTGAATAGTGAATATATGGTTATGGTTGAAAAATCAAGTCGAATGGAGAAATTTAAGTCGGTTAGACAAGGTAAAGAAGCTAAAAATGAGAAAATGTGCTTTAAGCCTTTCTGAATGTTTGAATGGGTTTCCGAATTGATATTGAGCTGAATTTTGAGGAAATACTTGTGTTGCTGATATTGGATTATGGTTAAATTGTTAGGCCGAGACGCTTTTGGGAAGTTATTTAAGTTGGTGAATAGTGATTTTGGCAAAAAAATAAGAATTTAAGCTTTCTAAGGTGGTTTCTTGGAGATTGTTTGATTCTATGATTTATTGGAGTTTGAATGGTATTGTTATGATGATATTAAGGTTATTTTACAAGTGGTGAGCTTGATGTGTGAATTACTACTTGTGTAAAGCTTGGTTATGATATCTTACCCATGGTTTGCAAATGTGTTTAAGGATAACCTCTTGTGGTGGTGGTGGAAAGTATTGTGTGATGTTGTTATCATGGTTATCCTAAGGCTATGCCTCTTGTGAGAGCCTTTAAGGCCAAGCCGACGTTCCGGCAACAATATAAGCTCCTACTAATGAAATTGGAGCTGCCACTATGATCTACTCCTATTGGGCAGAAGTTTTCAATAGGGGGTGTGCACACTTAAGGACATAGGGTGGGTGGTGGTGGTGGACTTCATTTGGAAATCTCTTGTATTTGATATTAATTATCTCTTGATAATTCCTGGTACAGGTAAATGGTGTGTGATCTATTCTGATTTGTTAATATTTGCTGGAAACAAAGGTTTTAAAGAGAAAATAAGTTTTTACGGGGTGTGGTAGTGTTACTCAGTTTTTACTGATTTTATTTGGTTGTGTTTTCCTGTGTATATGTATTATGTGAATTCAGGGTAACTGGGATGGCCACCTTCTCTACACTGAGGACGAGTCCACCGATACTTTCTATATTTTCATGTTTGTCACCTATCGTAGAAGTTTACAGCCTGGGGTCACCGAGATAATTTATGAGGAGTGGAACAAGAAGATACAAGGTTTTAGGCACCCGGAAAATGGCACCAGTCAGTCCATCACTCATGATGTTTCCACAGTGTACGAGTATATGCAAGTGGTCCCTAGTTAGATGCTAGCGATGTAATAGCCTTCTGATACCCCTTTACTTTTGGTGTAAAATAGGAGTAGGAGCTAACATAGTAGTTGGCTGGAAGGGGTCTTTTGGTATTAAGGTGTAAAGTGACGGGTTGGTTGTGTCACTCTTTTGATAGTAACAGCGATGTAAGATAGCTAGCATAGGGGTGGTGGTGGTAATAGCCTTACACTTACTAGTGGTTAGTAAGTGTGGCGGTAACCCCCGGTGATAGTATTAGGGGACCTTTGTAAATAGAAGACTGACGCATGTATAATATAAGCAGTTACTTTAGTTATAACATGTCTCTCTAGAATCAAAAGAGAAGGAAAAAAAAGAGGCTAAGTAAATGGTGGTGGTAAACCGGGGCGTTACATAAGGGATCCAAACATGACATTAAGTGCTATCTAAAAGAAAAGAAAAGAAATAACTGAACTAGCCAAGAAAAAAGAGTAACAAACAGGAAAGGGAAACTATGCAGAACAACTGAATGGAAAAGAAAAAAAACAGCAGTCCTAATGGTTCTCCGGCATGGGATTTACAAAAAATCCCACATCCCGAGAATTGAAGTCCCTGATCAATCAAGTCTTGGATGTTATGCTGTAGGGCCCTGTAATGATCAGTGTTATGGCCAGGCAACTGATGGTAGTGGAGAAATTGGTTTGGATTCTTTCCCAACCGGTAACTCCGTGCTGAGGCGGAAGGGGTTGTAGGATGTTCTGGTCCTGGAGCTTCTTTAGAGCCTGACTCAAAGGCCGCCCGATATCTGTGAGCTCCCGCTAATTGAAATCTTGTCTTGGAGCTGGCACTTCCCTATAGTTCCGCCCTTGTTCCCTTGGTTGTTGGACGACGTTCCCTTCGTACTGCCCTGTGCACCTCGGTGGTGTACCCTGTGTGTAAGCTGTTGTAGAGTAGGAAGCTTTTGCACGTTCAGATTTCAGGAACTTAGAATTACCCTCAGATCCGCGGGGATATCCAAGCTTCAGATCTCCCTGTGGATCTTCTCTTCCAGCACACCTACCTGGCCCATGAGCATATCAAATCTTGGAAAGTACATGTACTTTAGCTCATCATTATACTACATTTGCATGTTCTCGACGATCATGCGAATTTGCTCTTGTTCATCCATTCTCGTGGGTATC
Organism: Limonium bicolor; assembly: GCA_023374045.1. Classification (NCBI taxonomy): domain Eukaryota; kingdom Viridiplantae; phylum Streptophyta; class Magnoliopsida; order Caryophyllales; family Plumbaginaceae; genus Limonium; species Limonium bicolor. The sequence continues at coordinate 56,170,549 of CM041780.1, forward strand.
CTTGCTACCTTCCTCCTCCACCTTTTTATAAAGTCATACATGGACTCACTCCCTGTTTGACGGGTGCTAGCAAGATCGGACCGGGTGATCTCTAAGTTCTTAGCATACTCGAAGTGGGTCAGAAAAGCTTCACATACCTCTTCATACGTTTTAGTGTTCATTTTTTGAGTTAGGTACCACCGTTGGGGTATCTCATCCAGGTAATGGGCAAAGACCTTAGCCTTCAGCATGTCATTGAGTCTTAGGATGGACATCTCTCTATCAAACATGGCCAAATGGATTTGAGGATCAGTCGAACCCTTATAGAGAGCCAAGACTGGAAGCTTCAACTTCGAAGGTAACTCGACATCGGGATAGGATCCCATGGAGAAGTAATCGAAACCAGCAGGTTTACCAGCTTTTTCCATTCATGCGATATGCTTCAAAGCCTTTTGGACCTTTACAGCCAACTGGTTTCCGGGGGTGTCTCCCCGTATCCTCCTTGAGTGTTGTGTCCTTCCGTGAAGGTGTTGTCTATGCCGTATAAAGGGGTGATGAATCTCTGCAAGGGCTTGTCTTGCCTTGCTACTTCCAGGGATTCAATTTTCCCATGGAGTTCAACCGTAGCTGCCACATGTCAAGCCTGCATGGCTTCAATGGCAGCCTGGCGCTTCTGTAACAAGCTAGCTATCTGTTCTTGACCCCCTACCGGAGCTCCGGTGGTCCCACTTTGGGCTTCCATTTCGAGTGTGGCCAACTTTTCCTCTAGCTTGGCTATTATATCCACATACTTATTTTCAAGTGTTTGGATTGCTTCTTTATGTTTCAAGTCGAAAGCCTTCATGAGCTCCTTAACGGAGGCAGCGCCTTCGGGCCCCCTTCTAGTTGTTGATTTTCCTGAGGGATATCGTTATGGGCCTCGACTGACATGTCAGATGAAACGGATGCGATTTCAACTGGGAGTTAAAGGTGGGGGAGTAGGTAATCTGACTAAGCGGCCAGAACATCTGTCCCAATGCCTTTCTGAAATTTTGTCTTACCTTTGTTTAAAGAATATATTAAGCGGTAGCTGTTAGACCATTTTTTTCTGATACAAAAAGACTTTTCTCCTAAAATTCATTGTGCTTAATCACGGGATACTTCTTCATTACCGTAGCCGAGAGGGCCGGAGATCCTGACACATGGATTGGCCACATGACTTCAGGGAATTTATTTTGAATCTGGGTCTTCAGGCTCATTTTGAAAATATGATTTTTGAGGAAGTGAAGGTGCTCGGGCCCACAAAAGGGGTTTTTTAGATATTTTCATTGGGTCTGAAGGTACTTGGAGACTTGATACAAATGTTTGGGCCTGAGGCCCAGAAAAGTTATATAAACATAGACCATACAAAGAGAGTTATGCAGATGTCCTCACAAAACGATTCAGTTCAACGGGTACAGGTCGATCCAGAGAGGTGTTTGGGGCGTGGGCCCAGGTTACCACAAAGGAATAGGGCTTGCACGCTATTCTCTTTGGGCTTCACCACTTTTCTCACATCACCTAAAGGTGTGCGTCTACGGTCTGGTCTTTGGATGACCAAACAAGGCTAGGTAAGGGCACTGTCAGGAAAACGCTTGAGGCTAAAGCCAAGGTATTAAGGGGATGTGGTTAGATGGCATCCTCCTCTTTTCCCCTGCTTATTCACATCACCTAAAAGGTGTGAGTCCCTGACAGGGGACCCTCAAACAAGTCCCAGGGTGAAATCGGTTTATGTGGACCCTCACTCTCATATGATGCAAAGGTACATAAATTTAAATTGTGCACAAAAGTAAACAAACAATGTAATAAAGCCATAAATAAACATTTTCGAGTTAAGCCTTGTTTCTTAAAATTGAACAAGTTAAACTTAAGAAGTTGTCCCTAGCAGAGTCGCCAGTCCGTGAGCCTCGATTTTTAAACCCTATCCTAGGTTGAGTCAAGTTGTGCAACACCCCGTCCTAAGCCAATCGTGGTTATCGCAACTTAGCAAATAATACTTAAACGTCGCAGCGGAAATAATCTATCACCAGGACCTTGCCACGGTCTAATCAACAAGAAATATCGTTACTTAAATATTTACAACCGTACATCCAAAATACTTACACAATTAAAGTTTAAAGTATCTCCAAAACCATACAATATTTCTCAAGAACCACTATCAACAGACGGGTGCACAGGCGCTACCCGTACACAAAATAAAGTCCCACTTAGGGCTACCCGCTCCTACTCTCATGGTGTGACTTCATGGGCCGCTTACCTGCAAGTGTAAAAACTGCCCCCAAAGGGGGTCAGCACGAATGCTGGTACGACCCTCTCGTGGCCCCCAAGCTAACGGGGCTACGACGACTAATTGTCGATAGCATGGAAGTTGATTAGCATAACAAACATAATATGAAATGCAATAAAACAACAAACCACAATGAACATAAATAGCTCAAATGCAAATGAACGACTCAGGCGTTCCCTTATTAAGTGAGTTAGATCTTAACTCCTTAAATCCACAATCTCCTTAAACTAAGATATGGTGTTTAAGTCGAATATCAAGCCCCCGAACCCGATAGTTATTAATCTTAGGTCAACAAACCGACCCGGCCACCCGGACTACTGTTTGAGGTGGGAGGCACATTAAGGATGGCGTGGGGGGATCAAGCCTACATCCCCAACAAATTAAGAAAGGTAGCTTATTGCTGGATAGTGCACTGCTATCGGCTAGGGTTAACCAAGCCCTACAAAGATAAGCAACCAATTAAGGGGTAACCAATCTAATAGCGGAACCGTTGGCAATTATAAGGTTAAGGAGATTGTGGATTTAAGGAGTTAAGATCTAACTCACTTAATAAGGGAACGCCTGAGTCGTTCATTTGCATTTGAGCTATTTATGTTCATTGTGGTTTGTTGTTTTATTGCATTTCATATTATGTTTGTTATGCTAATCAACTTCCATGCTATCGACAATTAGTCGTCGTAGTCCCGTTAGCATGGGGGCCACGAGAGGGTCGTACCAGCATTCGTGATGACCCCCTTTGGGGGCTGTTTTTACACTTGCAGGTAAGCGGCCCATGAAGTAACACCCAAGTCTCTCCAAGCTTTGAGCACGTTTTTGCTTAAACTGCTCTTTTGGTGTTTCCTTATATTTTCTTTGGTTAAAATGGTTCCTTAATGTTTCTAAGGCATTATTTAGCCTTCTTATATCTTAGTTTGTTACTTAAACACCATATCTAAGTTTGGGGTATTTCAAGTTGATTTGGATCTGATCGGGTTTTAGGTCCACTTAAAACCTAAGTTTAATAACTAAGTCATATAACCATAATTATTAAAACAGAAGCTGACTCACTAGAACCTATTATGAGTCGCCGCCTAATTTTAACCTAGATCAAATTAGGAAAGGAGAGTTGGGTTCGGGGGCTTGATATTCGACTTAATTAGGGTTCAATTACTTTCATTACCCCTAGAAGTCGTTTTTCCTCTTCTTAGTTTAATTACGGCTAATTACGAGTCGTTTTAACCTAAGTGCGCACTTCTGATTTTTTTTTTAATTTTTTAACTCTATTTGGTAGAAAATCAAAGGGAAAATTAAAATTCTAAACTAGGGTTTCGGAGGCACAATTAGGTCAAATTTTAATTATGTCCGTAGCCACGGACCTAATGTCCGAGACCACGGATCCCAATTGAGTTACATGACTACGAAAACCGAATTAAAATAAAAACGTAAACTTGAAAACTCTGGGGCCACGGACAGGGTGTCCGTGGGCCCGGACATGTACTGTTAAAAACCCTAAAATTTGAAAAATGGAAAGATAAGAAATCCTGCCACCGTCCGTGGGTCTCCGTGGCCACGGACAACCCATCCGTGGAGTCGGACCATGCGTCCGAGGTCACGGACCACCCACAGACAGTGGGTTTTTTGGTCTCAGTGTGTCCCGAGAGAGTTTTCGACTCAAAATATATGTACGTGTAGCCTGAAAGGTATACAAGATGTGTGTAATTGAAAGATTTCAGTTTGAAGTCGAATTATACACGAAACTTAACAAACAAGTAACAAGACAGAAACGAAAGCAATTAGCAATATAGAAGCCGAAAGGAGTCAGTTTGATCCCAAAATTTGATAGAAGACTAATAAAGTCGTGGGGTTTCAGAAAAATGTGATTATAACCTGTTTTGGCTGCTGGATCAACGAGACTCTTCACGTAAGGATTCTTTTGGTGCTCCGTTGATCATGGTTCTAGATTAAGTTCGAACCCGGCTTCTAATTATTGATTGTTGATGCTATTCATCATGTTTTGGTGGTGATTTAGCCGCTGTTTGATGGTTAGAATAATGTTGGGAGTTGAAAATTGTGTGAAAGTATGGATTTGAGAAGAATTTCGGTATTGTTTTGGTGCTTGGAAGTGCAAAAACGTGAGAGGTTGAAGAGAGGTTGTGTTTTCTGTCTTCTTAGGGTTCTAAAGCTTATGAGATCCTGCTTTGGTCAAGAGATTTACCCCTTTATATAGACTTCCTTAAAGTTAATGAAAATCTAGTGAAAACGAGATTCTTCGAGATTTTAATTAAATGACTTCCCAGGGGAATTTTGTTGTGAAATCTTAGCCACATGTCAAGGATGACAATTATGCTTTTTCTGAGGTGGAATCGAATTATTTAAATATTGGAATATTTTTAAATTCAATTTCTTGTCAGATTCAATCAGAAATTGCTAGAAAAGTATCGGGAATTCGAAAATCAAAATTCCAATGCCATTATGCTTAAAATGTCATCCTCTATCATGGGTTAAAATTTCAAAACATTCCGAGTTGATTTGAGCCGCTCTTGGAGGAGAGAGAAAGCTCATAGGGGGCTTAGGAGCCTTAAAAAATTACGAAAATACCCCTGATAATGGCTAAGCTGCCTCTGATGCCCTGGAATGTGCCGATCAAATCGGGAATCCTTGCTGTTTGACCAAACTACCCTTTTTGCACCATTACCTCAAGAGACTCTCCTCCGGGGGGTTAAAATTTTGGGTATAACATACGGCTGATCATGAGTAGTTTTACCTAAGTGCGCGAACTTCTGATTTTTTTATATTTTTTGACATTTTTTTATAGAAATTAAAAGTGAAATTGAAATTACCTAAACTAGGGTTTCGTAGGCACAATTAGGTCAAATTTCATTTCTGTCCATGGCCACGGACCTAATGTCCGAGCCCATGGACCCTAGTTAACCTAGTTGTACAGAACAGTCGAATGGAAAAGAAAACAGAATTTTGAAAAGTCCGGGGCCACGGACAGGACGTCTGTGGGCCCGGAGATAAGTTGAGAAAACCTAGAAAATTAAAAAATTTAAATCCCGCCACTGTCCATGGGTGTCTGTGGCCACGGACAACCCATCCGTGGCCATGGACAACCCCGTCTGTGGTCCCGGACCACATGTCCGAGGTCACGGACCACCCAGGACGATGGGTTTTTGTTGGTTCCCGACGGTGTTTTCGGGTCAAAATATTTATGGGCGTGTTCCTTGAAAGATGTACAAGATGTTAGTAATCAAAAGATTTCAGTTTGAAGTCAGAATAATGATGAAACTTAGCAAACAAGTTAAAGGGCAGAAACGAAAACGAAGAACTATACAGAAGCTGGAAAAATTCGGTTCTAACCTAAATTTTAATGGAAAGTCAGAAAGGTCGTTAGGAGTTAGAAAACAATGATTCCTAACGGTTTTACCTTCAGATTTGAGGTGCTTCTTCACGTTGGGATTCTTCGGAGGCCTCGTGGACGCCGGTTCCGGATTGAGATCGACCCGCGCTTCTGACCCCTTGTTTTTCTTGATGTTCTTCCCAATTTGGTGGTGTTTTGGTAAAGGTTTGATGATTTTTGATGTTGTGGGAGTTAAAGAATGTGTTTAGATGATGATTTTGGAAGGTTTTCGATGTGACTTCGTTGCTCGGGTGTGTAAAAACGTGGGAGACTTGTGACGGCTGGGTTCTCTGACTTTCTAGGGTTCTTGGAGCACTGATTTGATCAAGGGATAATGAAATATCCCTAATTTAATTTAAATTAATTTAGGGGATTTCTTTTATTAAAACCGTAAATAATACTATTAATTATTATATTATAGTATGGGATTGTGAATAATAAATCATTAAATCCTTATATGGAATTATGAAAATTAAATCATGGGATTTCTTCAATTTAATCTTAAAGAATATTATTAAATATTGGATTAGTATATATTATTATATAGTATTGTGAATGTAATAATAAGATTTATAAGTCAATAAATCTTGGAAAAATTTCTAAACACTTCAAGTATATTATAAATATTTTAGAAAGAGTTGGAACATTGATTTGAAGCATAAAAGTCAATATAAAATCCTAGAAACCCTAAAGCTTCTCAAGCCTTGCTAGGGTTGACTATTTTAGAATGGTCAAACCAGCCCATGAAACCTATACCAATAAATAGGTTATGGAAAACCATGAAGATCGATTAAAAGAACGTCAAAAACGGATCATCCTAGCCAATGTTATGATAGAATGAAGTTTAGAGCCAAAATTTTGAAAACTGTCACGTATCAAGCTCACACAGGTTGCCTGTACTAAGCACGAAAATCGGCCAGAATCCTAACTGCCATCAGCGTTTTTGCCCTAACTTTAGACACTTATATCTCACTCATCTTTACGAATTTGGCAACGCCGTTTTTTTCATTCTACTCTCTTTAATCTTCTCTTTACAACCACAGCTCACACTCAATCTGAATCTTCCTAAATCCACCGGAAAATCAATCCAAAGTCGCCTCCTTGCTCAGTCGCAACACAGATTCCCAGTTTTCACCGAATTCAGATAAACTTCATTTGATCATAACTTCTTCGTTTCTCATCCAAAATTCGAGTTCTTTAGCTTGTTGTGTAGACCTCTAATCCCTCTACAACTTTCATGTTTACACCCAAGGCTAGTTCCCAACCGTTTGGAAGAAAGAGGTGCCTAAAGTTCGTGATCCGACATCACATAAAATCATAGGAAAAACGTAAGGTAAACTCGTAACTTTCGGGTCAGATTTCTTTCTATATAATGCAAATTAGAGTGAGTTCTTGCTATCAATGTGTAGAGCAATGTTTCCTCTTTAAATTAAGCCCAAGAACAAAGCCTAACTCGATCTGTACCGAAACTTATAGTGTTGCAAAGTCAGCTACTCAATCAGCTCGTAAAGGTTGAGTTTTTCCCGAAACCGAAATCGAATTCCTTCGATTCGTGCAATTCCGGTGAGTTTACCTTCAAATTCTTTAGATTTTGCTAATCGGCATTGCATTACCGGTCAGAACCATGTTCTAATTTCATCTATTATGCGTTAGATTGAGAGAATTTGTGAGAATTGTAATCGGAAACCCGAAATAAACCCTAACCTCGAACCAGAATCGAAAAACACTGAATTCCGCATGTTAGCTAGCGAATTTGGTTATGTGAGTTGAGTGAAATCAGTAGATTAGTACTCGGGTATCGGTTTTGGTTTCCTGAAGAACTAGAGACTCAGTGGCCGTCTGATCGTAAGTTTTAGAAACGGACGGCCGAGATTAGATCTGGGGAGTTTAAGTTGGTTATGAATTATAATATTTCTAGAATTAAACCCTAACTTGTTGAATTATTTTAAATACCTTCCCGAATGTATTTTGACTTGAAATTTTAACCATATTTTCCATAAACAATCTAGTTTATTTGGATGTAAATTAATATGGTTTTGGAGTTTTTAAACGTAAGTTATGATTTTTGCAAGTTACCGGTATTATGGAATTATTTGGATAAATTAAACAGATATTTTTACGAAATAAAAATTTTATAATATGTCTAAAATGTTATAGCTACTATATACTTAATTTGGGAATTTACGGACAATGGTAAATGGGTTTAAAAATTGTGTTCAAGAATTTTTGTTAAGAATAACTTATAATATATGGTTTTTAATGTAACAAAAATTAAAGTATGGTTTATTAATAAACTTTTTAGGTTGGGAAATAATGAAAAGATTAAACTAACATTTAGTAACAGTATGTTTATAAATATTTTGGGAACTAACTTTTAAGTGAAGTAAAAGTTATTTACGTATATATATATATATTATATACTTATATGAGAGAAATAAAATAGGAACTGATGTTAAATCAAGGAATTAAAGTAGTCTACATTTTATTTATTATATAATATGGAGGTTAACATTCTTAATTAAAATTAAGGGAAATATATATATATATATACACATTATATAAAAGGAATAAAATAGTAACGTAGATTAACACAAGGGGACTAAATAAATCAACACTTATATTAACTAAATACTATAGAAGCTAATATTCAAAAATGTACAAAGGAATACTTTATAAAGCATAGATGGAATGCAGATAATTGTAAGATTAATAAAGATAATTTAAATTCAATAAGCTACATTAAGGATGACGTAAATAAATTCTAATACGTGTACATGCATATCCATATTAAATAAATGAGGGGAAATACTTTATTTAATAAACTATATATATATCGGTTGGGGATATGCCTAAAAGTTATTAAGCATAATTAAATACAATAAAATTTCTTTAAAATGTTATGGATAAATCTAATACATAAAGATATATATTAATATATATATATATATATACATATAAAAACATTAAAATAGATGAAGGAAATATCATTCCTTGTGAGAGATATAATAAGAAGAATATATATATTAAACTTTACGATCTTAATTGGTGTGTAATAAAATAGTCATTGATAACTTAAGGGTTTAATTACACAAATTAAACGTAACACGGTCTTGGGTTAACCTACTGAGCCCAAGTTTATGAACTCCAAAAGCCCACTTAAACAATTCAAAGAGAGTTTAGGCCACTCTCAGGGATAAATCCTAAATCATTCCAAATTAAACGAAATGGGCCTAACAAAGGATTTGATTAACAAAGTCAAGCCCAAACCTTTGTGAGAGAGTAGTGGTAAACCTGGAACTATAAATCAGTAGAAATAGAGGATGATTAGTTTATAAGTCCCATAACTAATCGACACTTGGAACACCTTAATTATAGGTTACTATTGGGGGATCACTCATTCGAGTTAAATATTGTTCTGCACATACTAGGTACGATTTCTCGTACTCTTATGCTTTGCTAACAAGACTTAAGGGATGTTTTTGACAAATGCTAATTGAGCTAAAATGGATTTTCTAAAAGGGAATGGTTGTGTGACTTACTCAGCTTGTGTGACTGACTGAGCCTGTTTGTGAAATTTACTTGGTTATCGGTTCCTCCTATCTAGTTGTTTCACTAGATATTAACTGCCTAGGGTTTACGCTTCTGCACTATGTAGGACTGAGTGTTTTGGTATTGCTCTGGTGCAGTTAATGATCTGGTGGGGTAATTGGGAATATAGGAAATATCTGGTGTTGGTAATTCTTCATTTGGATAATGGGTATTGTTTCATCCATGAGTCGAGTTTGATCAGCCTTATTGGGAATGGATTCTTTCTATTGGGTGTTAATTGTTGAGGGTTTACGCCTCTGTACTCTGTAGGACTGAGTGTTTTGGTATTGCTCTTGTGCAGTTAATAATCTAATGGGAATATGGGAAAATGTTAATCTTGGTACTGAGCATGGATTCTTTTATTAAGTGGTGCACACACTTTTCACCGATGACTGAGAACGGGTCGGTGGCAGCGGAGGTCTGCTATACCTCGTCCATATGGACAACTGACAGCGGAGGTCTGTTTACCTCGTCCTTGTGACAACTGACTGGCGGTGGGGGCCATCTCTCCCAATGGGTTTATTCCACTCTTGAGTTATTGGTTCTTGGATCACTTCTTTCATTCCTAGTCCATGTGACTACTTGGGTCTTCATACTCCTAACTGGAACTGAATCTAACACAAACAATGGATGTTCACTAACATATGGTGTGTTTTCTTCTGGTTGACTAACTTTAACTTTCTGTTATTTGTCTCTTTTGCAACTTGTTAACTTGACTTGGTGATTTTTAAAGTGCCTTGTTCCTCTGTGTGGTTTTAAGTGATTGTATTCAGATTATTAATTATTAAAGAGTTATATTGTGAGTTTGTTTTGGAGGATCGTACCAATTCCATTCCAGGGAACTGACCCACCCCTCTCGGGGTGGGCTGCTTGGTTTTATCTTACAGGTACTAGTTATTATACATGTGGCCACGAAGAGAACGAGTGATTGGGATGGGATTAGGTTTTTGTGGAGAGTTATTGTATTTTATTACTGTTATGTTTAAGTTAAGTTTTCTCGAGGTTCCGACCGTAGCTTTTGTAATTTATTAAATGTAATTGGTGAGGTTTGGTGTCAGGTGTTTGGAACCCGATGATCTGTAAACGTCATAGTCTTTAATTCTCCGCTGCATATTTGTTTAATAGGGGCGTTACAGAAATTGGTATCAGAGCGTAGTTACGCTTTGAACCCGAGAAAACAAGACGAGTGAAATACTTAGATTATAGCTGCACTTAAAACTGGGGAACTGAGGTGGAATTAGGAAGTGAGAATTCCAGAAAGGCGCGTGACCCTTACCCCATACTTACTTTACTACTTACTTCACGTACCTACGAACCGTCCTTAGTACGTTATAAATATTACATGCTTTACTACATTAATATTTAGATTGAACCGAACACTTTCTGAGTAACAAAACCATCAATATCATCTAAATGTCTCGAAGAGGAGGAAGAGGAGCTGGTCCCTCAGGAGGCTATGGACCCGACGCTGTCACCCCAGAGGTCATAGCGCAGATTGTGATGGCTACATTAGCTCAGCAGCAGGCTCAGATCCCACAGCCACCACCACCACCTAACGGTCCCCGGGAGTTCAACTGGCTGAAGGCGGTCAACGATCAACACCCTCCAGTCTACGAAGGCCAGCCAGAACAGAAGACCTTAGAGAGATACATCGACGAGATGCAGAAGGCCTTCACCTCTCTGCACGTTCCAGCGGGTCGCTAGGTGGACATAGCGGCTTACTTCCTCCAGGGACCCGCGCATCGATGGTGGCAGACCGCCAGAGCTGAGCTGACTGCCCAGGCGGACTTCGGCTTCCCAGCCTTCTTGGTGGCCCTGAGTGCCAAGTTCTATCCATCCTACCTGCAGAAGAGGATGAGGAGCGAGTTCGAGCAGCTGAAGCAAGGAACTTCCTCTGTTGCTGAGTACTATAATAAATTTGTGGAGCTGCTCGCTGTTATTGGAGAGGGAGCTTACACTCTGAGGTATCTGGTGGATAAATTCCATACCGGCTTGAACTTCAGGATCATGACTATGATCGGTTCCACCAGAGGGATGACCCTACAGGTATGGAACATGATTTAGAATTTCTGGTACGCAAAGATTTCCCCACTAACACATATTGTCACCACAGGAGCTAGCGGATGACGTGAATGACTGCGAGACCACCATTGCCTATCAGGACTCTGTGCTAGGCAAGAGGAAGGGAGATGGTGGAAGAGGGAATGGAGGAAGCTCTTCCCAGAATCACGACAAGAAAGGAAGATTT